>JACSVZ010000004.1:79831407-81165053 GCA_014706295.1 Lycocorax pyrrhopterus obiensis
TGCACAAAGGGATACTGCAGTTATACTACATACCCATAGGCACCACAATGAAAATTGAAGCTTATACCTAATTAAGGTTTTATACACACCAGTTCCCCCAGTAAATGCAAATTTTAACAAAATTAGACATGTCATATGTTGAAAATGCTCATGGCAAACAATCATTTTGCATTCCTGCAAATAAAATTGTTTTATACTGTAAGCTGGAGGCGAGTGTAACTTATTTTTGTAATAAAGTTTTTATTTTTTTTATGTGTCATTAATATAAATGTGTGTTAGTACAGAGATCTTCTGGTTAAAAACTTAGAATCGCACACATTTCAGTATGTTTACTTGTATTTACATAATTTTTAGAATAGTGGTTGCCAATAGCCTGTATGTTTTCACATTAATTGATTTTTTTTTTTTTTTGTTATCTTAATAAACCATTTTAGTATGTTGTATGTCAATTACTGGGATAGCTGGGACATAAAGTGTAATTAAAAAATTGTCAAGTATTCATTGGAATATGTAAATGTGCCTTGCCAGTTTTGAACTTAAAGTAAGTGAACGATGGTGAAATGAGTAGTCAATGCCTAAGAGACATTTGCTACCGGAGTTTCATATACTGCCCTTGCTAAAGAAAAGAAAATTTCTTCCTCAAATTTGAGCGTAAAACTTAACAGTTGCATTAGCTTCTGAATTTTCAAATCTACTTAGAGAAATTAGGCTTATGGAAAGTGGGTTTTCTAATTGTAGCCTTAAGAATAATTTTGAATTTCAATGTAATCCTTGGTGCTGGCATTCCCAGTGCCAAGGAGTTTAAATGCTCCCTTCAAAGAGGTTGCCATGCCTACTGGCACTTTTACTGTCATACGGTTTTATAAGGAACACTGTCAAGATGTGGAAACCAATTTTGAACTTGCTATGAAGTGAAACACTGGGGGCTGTAGGAGAGGGAAAGTCCTCAGATTTCTTAATCTTGAGATCTCTCCATTGCTGAAAAACTTAAAACACTTGTTGGATCACAAGTGCTAGTGACTAGCTCTTAGTCTGGAAACATGTTGTGGGGGATAATACGTTTATGGAATTGTAACAGTACATGGAAGTGCATAAAAACATTGCAACTAAGGCACTATGTGTGTTGAAATTGTGGATTATATCCCTAATTTCAGCTCTGATAAAAGCATGGGGCACGAGTATTTAAAAAAAAAAAAAAAGGCAAAATTGACAGGAAAGTTTTTAATGAAATGCAAGCAATGGTGAATGAACAAAATACCAAGATCCTGACAGTGTTCCCTCTAATTATGAACTCAAGCCATTATAACTTTTACAATTAAATATGATTTGCACTGTTCTGATATTGGTGCAGTTTTTTAGAAAAATTATCAGAAAACTAAATTGCATGTGGTGATTAATATTGTGGAAAAAAAACCTAAAAAATATGTTATTTTTTGAAGCTTTAAATTTGATTGTTTAAAGAAGAACCATTAGGTGGAAATACTGGTGAGAATGGGCAAGTGCATATATACAACATCAGTTTGGCTGCACTTGGGTGTTGGTAAACTTGAAATGTTCTACAGCAATAATTCATCCCTTAGGGGGTGCTTTGGTGACAAATGAACATATGACACAGTTCTTTTTGGCATGTTGAAGGCAAGTTTTGACTTAATATAATGTGCTGCCTCTGTTTATTCTCATAGGAGGCTTTCTTTAGTGAAACACCTGCAAAGGTGCATAAGCAGTATAGTTCCACATTGGTTTGTAATGTGTTTCTAAATTTGAAGTCTAGTTGAATTTAATAAGAAACCGGAAACTGCTGCTGCTTAACACTTCTGGTTTATAAACACTCCAATACACAGCTTTTTAAATTATACTCTTGTTTTAATACTCATTTTTGTTTGAAAGGTTTCATATAGGACATGCAACTGTACTTTTTTTTCTTTCCAGTTTTTAAAGAGGAGATTTGTTACGACCCAGAATTTAAGTTTGTGTTTTTACTGTTGGAGGAAGGCTGTTATTACAATAAGATACTAAGATCAGTTTCTGAATTTCTGCGTTGTACAACTCTTATGTAAATACTGTCTTAAAATCTCAAATAAGGAATAATAATTCTGTTCTTGTTGGGGATTAGGGGTATGACATAGTCTAAAATAAATGTAGTGTCCTCTGAAGGCAGGATTCCCAACTTCAGGATAGAAATATTATATATGGCTGCAACTTTTTATTCCCTTGTGCCTTTGATTATTCAGAGGCTTAACTTTCCTGTTCAGCCCAGCAATTATTTCAGTACTTCCATATGTCAGTGATGGGGGGACTTCTTTTTTTTTGAGAAATAGAACTGAAAGGCAACATGGGCATAAACACATAACATTTCACAAGAGTGTATTTAAATTGATACACTGCACAACATTAAGACTGTTATTCCCTCACATTAGTGAGAATTTAGTGGAAAATGTCAATTGTTTAAAATGGAGTAGTAAGTTTTGGAGTAGGCAACAAGGCAGTGAACTTGACAGTGCAGTTTTCAGACAGTCGAAACGGGTAAAGTGCAAGCTTGAGTTTGTGTTCATGCCCTGAAGCTTGTGATTTCTAACTTTATGACTATATGGATAATGGACTTAATCGACATAAAAGTCTGTCTTTACGGAGTGTCTTGCTGAATTAACTCCAGCACCATCACATGACATCTCTTTTCTGGGGCTAACTAGTTGAATCAGTTGGGCATAGGAAACACCAGATTGTGCTTTGCCATTTGCTCTGTCAGATGAAAATGGGATGAGGCAACAGGAGAAGTTGAGCTGAAGATTCCTTGGTCCTTAATACAGGTAGTGGAAGGAGAAGGAATAAGTTACTGTCACTTTACAGCCATATAATACAAATAAACAGTGCTTCCTAGAAGCTCTGATGTTAAAATCTTTCCAAGAGACTGATTTTCACAGTCATCTGGTCACAGTTTGCAAATGTATATTTACTTACGTTAAAAAATCCATGGGATTAAAGAGTGACTGCTTTGGTGCCCCTTTGCCTTGATTGTTACAGAAGAGATTTGTTGAAAAGTGCCACTAGGACTAACTTGTTCGTTTACTGGCAATTTGGAGAGGGGTGATTGTCTCATGTAATTATACCTTTTTCTTGCCAATATAGAACTGGTTACTGTTTTTTTCTACAAAATATGTATTTTTAAATGGCCAACTCCTGAGCAGATGCTGCACAGCTGAACTCATCTGGAAACATTGGGTTATGTGGTTTATTTAAAGCTATCTTCATGAAAGCTGCTTTAGATGGCCAGACTTCCAGGTACCTGGTAGAAGCTTTCTTAAAAAAAAAGTAGGAAAATAAAAGCATCTGTGAAGTCTAAAAATCACAGTCATAACATGTAGGTAATAGGTACTTAAATGAAGCTTGAATATTTAAAGTTTGAATCACAAAATACATTTCAATTCAGATAATTGTTCGTGAAGTTTGGCGTCTACTCCAAAGCTGATACTTACATTCAAACAGTCATTTAGGTAAAACTTGGAGTGTCAAAAATCTAATTCCCCGTAGTCTGAGAATGATTCATTTGGCTGATAAATGGTGACAGTTCCGTATCTCTGCACAGTTAGTGTGACAGTATACTTGCTTTGGTCACTAATGTGTAGAAAACACATGGAACCTTACTGCTTGTTTTCTTGGCACTAAGGAAGTTATGAAATGCACTCTTAGTTCTGCTGCACAGACAGTAGAATAGTCTATGCCATTTGACTGCACAGAAGATAATGGTAAGTTAAAATAGACTTTCTAGTACTTAAATGACTTGCAGTACCCCAAATCCAGCTTCAGTAGACTGTTTAATTGATTCCTTATCTGCAGTGATTAACCCAGGTGGTGCATTTTAACCCTTAATTTTAGTGTGCCCACTTCAATGCCAAGTGAATGCTGAGTGTAGTCTGACAGTGTTTAACGTTAAATACTTCAGATCTAAAAATGTTTTAAATGCTTCATAGATAATTCAGTATCTATTTTTACACTAATGGGTTAGCAATCATAGTAGTTTAAGGGATTTTACATGAACACAAGTCATCTATTGAAAGCCAGGAATGGAATGTGTCAGATCCTGAGTTGCTGGTTCCAAGTGTCGTGCTTTCAGTATTGTTCTGCCATCTAAAGTAATAGTTTTCAGATTTTTTTTTTTTTTTCTCTTTAGTGGGATGAGGAATGTACCTAATTCTGTCACTCATAATGGTTATTTTAAAACCATGTTACTAAGTGTAATGTATTTGGGATTAAAAAGCTTCCTCCCTGAGAATTTAACTAAGATAATTTATAGATGTCCTATTAGTAAACCAAGGCTTTTCTTAAGAAGCAATGTCAGCATACTTAAGAATGAAGCTGTATTACAAAACACTGGTGAGAGCTAATATAAAATAAATTTTAGGTAATCTTTTCATTATGCAGATGTGTATTACAATTTGAAGGTGATTTTAACATTACAGTATTTGAGATGACAGATAAAAATACCTAGTCCCTGCATCTGGACAGCCAAAGTGGTTATTAAAGGACTGTTCCTGTTTCAGATTGTGGTCAAAGGCTTCCTTTGGATATTGCAATGAAATGTTTTCTCTTCTAGTACAAATAGTTGTTTTGACAAGCCAACCTGTTTCCAATCCACAATTTTAAACAGAATTTGAGTTTTGTATGTGTGCTTAAGTTGATACTTCTAGCAGAAGCCATACCTTCAGTGACGATCACTGATTCCTCTTTCACCAGGAAGTGACCAGTGTGTAACTGCCTTAGTCTAGTGAAACTGTCCTGTATTTATGTTATCTACAGTTACAGAAGTGCAATCATTTACACTTGCTTTTGAATTAGTGAGATGCTGAAAAGCTACTTTGAAGAAAACTGGCATATATTGTTAAAATCTGTCAGAATTTGCAGATGAAGAAATACGATGTGGGTTTCATGCTAACAGAAGGCAAGGCCTGGATATAAGGGGACAGGTGATCATAACTTCTCTCATTGGGAGACCTGACAGTACAACAAGGTTTAGGTGGCTTCAAGCATTAGCAGTGCCTAGCTCTACTATGTTCATGTAATATTAACACAAACTCTCAGGAAAAAAAACCTCATTATGGGATTAACTCCAGTGAGATCGATCTTCCAGTTGAGAAGGATATGTAAGGTCTTAAATCCATTGGATTTAATATGGTGTTTGCAACTTGGGTTTGCATAGAAGTGACCTTACAGTGGGAATGGTGTAATAAACGGCAGTTCGCATTTTTGCTTAATGTTACACTAACCTGAAGTTTGGTTTGTTTTTGTTCTAAGCCATTCATGTGGCCATGTTTCTATCCAAGAAAATGATCTTAATATTCATATGTCATGAACTGATCAGTAAGTCTTAGACCCTAGTAGTTGTTAATTTGAGCTAGCTGGCCTTTTCTTAGTTTAACTGTTAAAATCAGTACAGGTTTCTACTAGAAAGTAAAGGGTTTTGTTTTCTTAATGGCAGTATCTAAAGGTTCACAGTTTATTGCCTCAAGTGTAATATTTCTAAATAGTACTGCTTTCATTGATTAATGAGTAGAGTATACAGATGAATAGTGAAAAAGCATTGCTAACTAAGCTTTATGGCAAGTGAAGCCTGCCAGTGTGTACTGCACTTGAGATGCATGAAGGTGTACTCGCCATGCAGGTACAGATAGCATTGATGTATATCAGGTAGTGATCACATCTCAACAAGGTTGGCACAAACTACTTTCAGTGATGGCCTGTGCTAAAGCAGATTATTGGTATTGAAGTGTGCTAAAATGCTTCTGTAGTTTTACTGTGGAGCTAGTAAAGAACAACTACGATAATAACTAGTACAGCTGTAGGTAGATGATCAACTCACATTTTTGTAGTCTCTGGAAGAGCAAGAGACAGTCATGCATAGTGTGTATTACAAGTTTCTAAATCCTTGTGAAGCAACCTTTTTCTTTATTACATGAAGACTAAAACATGTAAGATGTGGATTCTTAATGCAGTTAAAGACAGAATAACTTAGCAATTCTGGTTTCAAGTTCAGATGGCTGGATGTAGTTAGAGCCCAGTAATTGAGTCCTGTATTTTAGAATCAAGATAATTTTTTTACTCTCTTGAGAAAGACTGAACATGTTTAATTGCAGGGCCAATCTAAGAATACCTGCAGATAGCAAAAAGCCATATACTGCTGGGGGGGTGGGTGAGTGGAGCCAAAACCAAACCACAAGAACCAAAACACAAGCACCCCCTCAACACCCCTATCCTCTGACTCTGAAAGATGTTTAGCAAGAGGACAATGTTCACCACCTTGTAAGGGCATGCAAGCTAAATAGGTCATAGGTGTTGGAATTCTTAGATAGGGGGCACGTGAGATTAATGTGGTAATCTTAGAACTTCTGCCTTTCCACCACATGGTAAAAATAATGTAGAGAGATCTCGGGTTTCACAAATGAACTAAAATTGTGGTTAATGTTCACATTAAGAAAGAACCAAACATGTCTTGACTCAGACATTTGGAAGGGCAAAAAGTGTCTTTGTGAAAAGGAAAACTTGCAGGGTCTTCTGTAAATACCTCTCTTCTTTCTAAAGCAATGTTGATAACCAGGGAGTTCTTCCTCAGAGGAATACAAATGTCTTCTATTTAACAGGTTGACCTAGGAGTGATCACATCACAAACACTCCCCAGCTCTTAATAAAGTGTATTATTTGCTCCCTGAGAAAAAGAAAAGAAACTAAACAGTTCAAAAAAGAAGTCATTTCCCTATGGGCAAAATAGAGCCATCAAATCTGCCTGAACTACACTACTGGCAAGTTTCTAATACAGGATTAATGAAAAAATAGGGAAATAACCTGGTAAACCACAGCATAGACCAACTTCATTTAGTTGTGTTACAGCTTTGTAGAATCTTCTGTCTTTCTAACCTGTCTGTCCTTTTCCTGTGAAAGGTAGGCACAGTCTTCAGCCAGGCACCATCTAGCAGCCACAGCATGATGAGAGGGGAATGTCAGGTGATGGATCTTGGCCAGATGGAAACATCAGGTCAAAAGCAGACAGGGCCCTTTGGATTATATGTCAGAAGGTAAGAATATCCTGTCCTGGCTGTCATAATCATCAGGGCCACTTTATACACATTTCAGAAGAAAATTGTATCTCTGTAAGGGAGGAGGTTTTAAACACAGCAAAATACGAAATTTGTGGGAAAAAAACCCTGTTACTATGCCTAATGCTGCTGTTCAGAGAAGCAAGTGATGTCCTAGAGCTGGTATTTATAAAATCGCTGTTTGGAAGTGATGAACTAATGGTCTTGTCTCCAGGGAAGTAAGAGCCAACCTTGAATATCTGATACACATGTTCCAAAGGTAGACCTTTTCTTTCCCCATGTAGGTGAGGAATTCTTCCATCTCCTTTTAATGGTATAACATATTTGCCACTCACTGCTCTTAATAGTCCCTTAGAGAGTGGGTAAAAGTAGGGTAGTTGAGAAAAACTTTTTAATAGGATGCAATGATGCCTCGTAATTGAGTGATGCTTGAGGGAATGCCAAGTTCCTAGCAAAGTTTGCATGTAAAGTCTTGATTTGAATGTCTCAGTGCAGGGCACAAAGTGAGAATAGGTGTTACACTTGTAAAGCTGGGGAGAATCAATGCCAATTCAGCAGCCTCTTTGCAGAGTTCAAGTTCAGGATGGGCCCAAAGAACTCTCAAGTACACCAGTGCCTTGTACATAGTCTCATTCTTGAAAAGTGCGATACAAGCCCAGCATCCTGTGAGGGAGAAGTGGCTGATCATTTCTTGGGACTAGGCCAGGACTTCAGTTCATTAAAGACATGGTAGTGCAAGGAACCCAAATAGGTGTATTCTACACTGAAGGTGGTTGTTGCTCAAAAATAAAAGTGCTTAAAATTAACAGTATGTGCTTGGAAGCAGACATCTGGGACCCCAAGAGATGAAGACTTAGGAACCAGTATGAAGGTTGCTGAACTTCATTTGAAGATGTTCTGTTTCTTTGAGTCTAGGCTACATGTCTTAGTTCAAGAAATTACACTTCCTTAATGAACAAAAGGAATTTTTTTCTAAAGCTATCAAATATAAAGGCCTGTGTCAGATCAGAAGGTAGGAGGAGGCTGAAGAAGGAATGTGGTATGGTAGAATACACTTGGAAGTTTTAGTTTGCCAGCATGGTCTCTACTTCCTGAGTTAAAAGAGGATAAATCTTTGTATGTTGTCCATTAGTGCTCAGAATACACAGGATTTGTTTTCATAGACAGCTTTTGGTCAGGAGAAGTTGTCATTTTCTCTGCAGGCATGAACATGGTGAGCAGCATCTGTAAACAGACTGGGGGAGAAAGGAACGTACCTGAAGGTAGAAGTAATGTGAAATGAGGAGCTTATGGAGATAGGTGCATGTTCTGAGTTCTTGGTGAAACTCAGGTGGGCAGCTTTGAACTAAGACACCTTGGACTAAGTGTACTAAATTCATGTCTCCTTACTGCCAAGGCTGCTCCTCCAGATAATACATGATTTCAGTTTGGTCCTTTCTCCTTTGTTTTCGCCCTTGGGCTTCGGGGAAGGAGAGTGAGTCATTACTGCATAGGTAGCTTGACTTCTCCAGACCTAACAAACAGCTGAAGGGGAAAATGGAGAGGGGAGCACACAGCTGGACAGTGGTCCAGTAACACATGGGCTTTTCAGAATTTGAGACTGGCTGATACTCCCAAGTTTCTTGACCATAATCTATCCCAGAAACACACTGGATATAGACAAAACATCACTCTACGGTTACAGCTTAGTACTTAATGTACAATTTACTGCATCTAAGCTGAATAGTGATCAGTGGAGAATTTTGTACTCATCCTCAGTATGTGGTCTGCTAGGAATCTGGATGATAGTACACAATCTTTTCTCTGTTTTGATTATCTTCTGAAGCAAAATCTACTTTCTCCAGGAAAAAAAATCCTTCCCTCTTGCATCTGAACTGCAGTGACCCCAACTTGAGGTCTGTCGACAGCATCCAAGTTCTTCGTGTTGTGTTAGGAGCTATGTTAACGCATCTGTTGAAATCCCAGAGACCTCAGTCTTCACTTGCAATTTCTGTGGTGGTGAAAATATTACAAACTGGACCTACAGAGTCCATCCAAACCTGAGACTGGACTGGAAGATTCACACCTTCTTAAGGGGGGAAGAAAGTGTTATTCCTTAAAGTTTGATAGAAAGGATAGTAAACTGATTTTCATATTAAAATGCCCCAATTAATATATACTTTAAAATAGGTATCTATGAGAGAGCAAAAACTTACTGCCTGGTGTTTTAAGCAGTTTCTTTTGTGATTCTTTTGTACAAAGATAAGCTGGGTAGCTTATACAGTAGCAAGTAATTCAGTCACAAATCAGAAATTAATTTATTGAGTTTCAGAAAAATACTGAGTGGTAATAATAATTCCCTGCATGGTATCAGACCTTACTAGCTCCAATCCTTTCCTAGCTAGAATGCTAGTTACTTAAATAAGACAGAAAATAAAAAGCAAAGCAAAACTTAAATGGAGTTTTGCAGTACTCACCGAAGCCTTCCAAATAGTCCTTGCTTCTTGATTTCACAGTTTGTGCCTTTTGCAAACATCTCAAAGTCCTCTTCCCTTGCCTCAGCATGCACTCTCCCTCCCCAAAGGACACTTTAGGGAAACTCACTGCACAGGTGCCAAGTGTGCACCAGGAACAACATTGGCAGGACATCTGGAGGAATCACAAATAGCTGTTCCTTCCCACTCAGGGAGAGGGACTGTGGCATTCTGTCCTGCCAAGGTGTGTCTGCTGATAGACCCACAGAGAGACTGACTGCTTTTGCAGAAGCATTATTAATGCCAGTGCTAGAGGGGAAGTACTATATAAAAATAGATTTGGCATACCTCCAGGAACTTAGGCAACTGATTGATAGATAGCATTGATCCGCTGTGAGCTGTAAGAATTGATCAGTCATGAGCTGTAAGGAAGCCTGGCCTTGCAGAGAGCATGGTACTGAGATCCACTTCTTAAACTCTTATTAAAACAATAATATTCCTCTCAGAGTGGAGCTCTACCATGGAGCTATGTGCTCCAGTTATACTACAAAAAATGTAAGACATGAGAAAGCTGCCCATGTGCTCCAAAAAGCTGTTTTTAAAAAGCCTTAAAACTCATCCTTACATATGAGGAGGAACGGCCCTCTCTCCAGGTGCTCTCGTAGTATCACGTTGTGCATTCTGCCTTTTGCACAGAATCAGATTTTTTTTGCTATTGGCATATATTCAATATTCTTGCTAGAGAAATGTAACATTTATGTTATGTTCTCTTTAACCATTATGCAAATACTTCCGTTTTTCCTGGACATCATTTAAAAGGAAGAGAATGTCAGATTGATTCCATACGTCCTCAGTCAACAAATGGTAAACAAATCAAGATCCTGGTTATACAACTGGTTCTGTACAGTTCCCATGAGATGTCTAATGAAAAACTTAAGTACAAATAACTTTTTCAAGGTGACAATTAATGTTGTTTAACTTTTACCCTGTGCTGCTTTTACAGAAACTGGTTGCTTGAACTAAAAATATCTCTGTGGAATTCTGACCTGACAGAAGCACTCAAGGCATTTACTGCCATGTCCACAGAAGCTGAAAGCAATGGGCTCCAGGATACCAGCTCACCAGTTACCAAAAGAAGCCTGATCTTGCAGATCTCATCACCAAGTCTGGGTTTACATGGTCATGTTGAGTATCCACAGAAAGCTTTCTTGGATACAAGCTGCCTTACAACAGCAACCTGTAGTTAGTCTTTTTTCCACTTTTAACGACTTCTGCCTGTTGATTAGAATTTCCTGAGTACTTGAAGGCTTTAGGTTGGGATTTTTTTCAGTGGTTTTTTTTAAGGTGGAAAAAATTAATCCATCAGAAACGAGAGTTGTATCCAAATGAGGAAAAAGGATCATAAATCTTCATAGGCAAAAATGTTAAAATACTCTGAGGCAGGGCAAAAAAATGAAACCATTTAAGAAGGCACTAGTTCTAATAAAAATAATTTTGAATGCTGTTTTGTTAACAGTTTTGTTCCCCATGTTGCAGCCTGTCCCTACTCACTGCTACACAACAGAGGAGATAATAAAGTTGGAAAAGGAGAGGGAGAACAACAAAGATGATAAAAGGTACGAAAGTGCTCTTTGTACCTGTACTTGTTCGTGAAGGACAAGTCACTGGAGCAGGAATCTTAATTTTGGAAATGGCAGTTTTCTCAGGTGACCAAAGTATTTTGGTAAAATGATAAGCAGCAAGCATGCTGACTAGGGAATGATTTTTCACCGTCTCTAGTAAACATATGAATGTTTGGAGAGCTGTATCTTCACTCACACAAGTGCAAGTGGTGGAACTCCTTGCATGATTTTTATGGATGTTAAAGTTTCTGGTTCTTCAAAAGCAACTTGAAACTTAGGAAATAAATTCTTCCTCAGGATATCCCCAAGATTATGAATCAGAGTAAAAGAATGTTCCAGGAACTTATTATATTCTTGCCATGCTTTTACAACTTTTTCCTAGGTATGTAACTCCTGATGGCCATCATTACAAACAGGATGCTCACCCAGCTGAACTTTTGCTGATCCAACACAGTTGTTCCATGAGTTCAGTGTTTATCTATGATGAAAAATTTAACTAGCTTCAAATTCTTCAGGTCTCAGCATAGTTCTGAGGCATAGGTGCTGCAACAGCTTGCAATGAATTAACAGAAACATGTCATCTCACAAGGATTATCTTGACACTTTTAAATTCAGCTGAAACAAGGGATCCTGGCTCAAGTTCATCCTCGAACTCCCTACTTGAAAATTTTCCCCACTGACCAAGGCTGGTCAGCAGGAATTCCCTTCAGGACCTGACATAGTTATTTTCACAGTATGAATCCAGGACAAGACTTTCTTTATCTCCATACTAAGTCAACAGCTTAATTTTCATTTCAACCGAGCTCTTAAGTATGTCCTATGGCATTGTTTTAACTGTTTGTATGAGTACAGCTCCTTAGTTCTTTCACAAACTTTTTCTTACAAATTCCAAACATCCATCTTGACATTCCCTCATTCCTCCCTGATCAGACAAGGTTGTTCAAAGGAATTAGGTTTTCCAGGTCTTTCCTTTGCACATACGACCCAGTGACCTCTACCTCACTTAATACTACAGGTGCATATCCAGAGACCTTGTTGTTTTTGCTCAGGTGAATCAAGATAAAATTTCTATTGGACTACAGCTTTGCCAAATGTTGCCACAAATCATAATATAATTTCTTTTAAGCATTTTTCCAGTGTCTCCTGTGTACATTTAGTTCCTCTTTACATATATTCCTGGAGGCCTCTGTTTTTTACTGTCTTACAGTCACCTTCTATACCCACCTTGCAACTTTCTGTCCTATTTTCTTTTCCTTTAGTGTCCCATAAATAGTAGTTTATGACCGAACAAGTTATTTTCATCTCTAATATCTAAATTCTCTCCAGTGTCTTGTCTGTGAAAGAATTTCCTCAGAAAATTCCTTTTCATGTTAACAATTTGAAAAAGCTCTCTATATACCAGTCTGTCTCTGAATCTTTTTACTTTCTCCTTGAGAGTTACAAGTTCTTCAAGGCAAAACTGACTCTGGTACATTGCCTGCTTTTTGTTTTGGTTTTTTTTTCTTCTTCCCAAATGGACCTTGTCCCAGTGAAATTCTAACACACTCTGTGCTCCTCAGCACCCCTCTGGTTTGCCAAGCATTGTTCCTGTTGGGGATACTAAACTGACCCTTTGGAAACTCCACTTGAAGTGGGGCCTTTTACTTGCATTTCTGTATTGGAACAGTCTCCTTGTCTTTCTTTTTTTGCCCTGCAAGTTTTTATTCTGCGTGGTATTTTTAGTCCTAAACACAGCCTAGTAGGTATTTTCAGGTTTTCTAACAGAACTGTATTTTACAGTCTCTTTTTAAAAAAAGATTAATTTTGAGTGGTGTGTTACAATTGAAACTTCTTAGCCTTTCCCCTTAAACTTCAGTTGCCTTCTAAATTTGCTTCTAAACGAACAACACAACTTGTAAGTCTCTGTCATTCTCTGCAAGAATGGAGACCAGTGATCTTTTACAAAGTGTTTCGCACATCTTTTCTTAACCCATTTCTCCCTCCCACGTGCCATTTTGCTCCTTACTGCAGCAGCTGAACTCCCCCATTCTTCTAGAAGAAAACTTGAGAGGGATTTTATCCAGGAACCCAAAGCCCCTGTTGCTGTATTAAGCAGGTACTTCTGGGCCCAGGCTATCACTGTCTCATCCAGTTTGCTTTAATCTGGTCACAGTGAGGGTCAGCATGTGATCCAGGAAGCAAATACAAGACCCTACAACTACAGGCAGCACATGTTTTCATACAGCTGGCAAGCATGGGTCTGTGTGGGTGGTACAGGGAGATGACTCCCAAATGCCATAAATCTTGACTATGAACAGTTTTTTAACTCATTAACAGGCAAATGAATATAACTATTCATAAGAGAAAAGCTAATTTTGCTTATCAAAGTGCTAATAATTAATCTACCCAAACCAGAAATGTACAGCAAATGGTCAGCTGTCACTCTGCCCTGAAGTTTCAGTGTTCCTTTAAAGGCCAAAAAGTACTACTAAAGGGCAGTTTTCACCTTATGTTTGTTGCATACACCTGGATCATCTCAGGTGGAAACAAGTAACTGCTGGTGGATGCCCTTTCAGTTTTGAATTTGAAAAAGTCAAGTGCAAAGAGCCTACTAATGCTTACCTTTCGTGGGATCTGACTGGCCAACTTCAGTTTCACTCCTTTACTTAGCTATTTGCTGAATATTAAAAATGACTGTTCTCTAGAGTTTTCTGCTAAATGGCTTTAGTTAAAGGTTTATATGAAGCCTTCTATTTAAACTTCTTGGAAAGGGCCCACAAAGTGAACAGGGACTTGTGATGAATAATTATAAAGGAAAATTAATTCCTTGTTGGGTAAATATGAAGGATTAGATATTGTAAATTAGCCTTGACAACGGTATCCTTGAAAGAGAGAACTGTGTAAGGCCTTGAAAAGAGCAAAAGCAGACTTGCAGAGTAAATTAAATGCAATTAACTGGTAAGAATCTGTATATTACATTTCACTGTCTGGCTTATTTTAAAAAGGCATTTTTTAAGGTGAAAAAAACCCCACTTTGGTAAATATAGTCTCAGCCTTATAACTGATGTTACTTAGCCGAGAATTGTAGTTTTATATTTCAAGTTGTTGAAAATCTGCTCTGATACACTTCTTAAATGCTTGAATAGGCAAGCTTCTCCTGCCATCAAAGAAAACATACCCTAAACCCCAAACCAGGGAGAATTGGCTCCACAAGATGACTTGTATGATCAGTGAAAGATCCTTTTACATTTTAAATACTAAAATAAAATCTGTCTTTCCAGAATAACCCAGTCCTGGCCACATTACTTCAGAGCCCATCTCCAGATGCATGCTTTTCCCTGGCACTTCTCCAGTTGACCACAGAATCTTCCTAAGAATTTATGTGAAGAGAGAAAGACTTGCTATTTCCAGGGAATGGATAAAGTTCTTATTTCTCAAAGAATTTTTAAAATCTCAATGTTGTCAGTAGTTCCCTTTTGTTCTTCTATAGTTTTATATTGTTGAAAAACAAACAGCTGAGTCTTTCAGTGTACCAGAACAATCTAGGGGCCATAGTGACAGAGGGTGATGGGCAATGCCAACACTGCTGTCTGCAGCAGAGCAGGATGGGCTAAAGTAGTTTGTTGTGTCTGCCCAGCAGATGTAAAGTCTGTGAACTGAAGGAAATTGCACAGCTTGTCAGATAATGAAGTACAATTAGTGCCAGATGTGAATGTGGCAATTTTACGGTAAATAAACACAATTCTGAACAATGAAGCTGTAAATATAAGAAACTTTACCTGACATAGAGAATGCAAATGGAAGCAGAAGTTTGATTTAAGCTTCTGCTGGTTTGTTGTGCATGTCACTTCCTGTGTTACAGGTATGTGATGCTGTGGCATCTTCATGAAATATTGTAAGAATTACAGATTTCTAAAAGTTTTTCCTTATTAAAAGCATTGCAAGGTAAGTAACTAAAAATCACAAGCAGTAAAGCTGTGGATAAAGTAAGCTGATAAAAAAAAATGCTTCTTAGGAAAATTGATTTCCTCTGAATAGGCTGTATGGAGATTTGCTGTGTGAATGCACCTTGTTTTTTTCTACTAGAAAACGTGGACTGACACGAAATAATACTGTGCAGAGACTCTTAAAGAAATTCAAGCTGACCCTGGGCTTTTGCCAAGCACTCTGAGAAAGGTCAACATACTGAAGTCGAACTGCAGCGTTTCACCTACTCGAGAGGTCAAGGGAAGTGTTGCATAAACTGACAAAGCATCCGAGCAAAGATTCTGAAAGCTGTTTTCTGATTTCGACCTCTAGATGCTGACTCACCCTCCAAATACCAATATTTTCTTAACAGCGTAGTTGCGGGGATCTCAGTGAAGATTCGTAAACACGGCTCGTCTGAACGGATGTATTTCAGTATTTCATGTGCCCTCACTTTACGCAGTGTGCCCGATGTGCCTGCGTGGGGCTCATACAAATGGACATACAAGGCAACAGCAACTTCTCAAAACAACTCAAAGCGGGCACCTTTCCCCGGGCGGGTCTCTTTCATACTTGCCTCTTAGAAGCCCCTTTATCGGTACGAAGTCCCAGAAGTTGTTTCATTTTGCCCATGGAACTGATACTCCCATAACCGGTAGTGCCTTATTAACAGAGCCTTGAGTTTCCTAAGACTGAGTAACTACAGAGCTGCTGAAAGCACTCAGTGGTTTAAAAGCTCCATGCTTACAGTGTAACTGAAGGTGTTATTCGTGTCAAGTTGGCTTTAAATTCTCGCTAGCAATAAACTACATTCCAGAATTCCTCTCTTTTCAATGTCTTACTCTTCTATACTTACCGATGTTAAGATGGGGTTTCATTACATTTCCTACCCTGTTCCTTTTCTTTACTGCCAATTACGAAGCTTTGAGCGGTGTTTATAGGGTTTTAGTGTCCCAGCCACTGAATGGTTTAGTTCAGTCATCATCTAAATATAGAGCATTTAATCAGACGTAGCACTTTGTGGCCGCTTGGCGCTGGGAACCCCTTGTTGTCTAGAACCCAAGTATTTATAACTAGGTAGGCTTGCTGTCATCAGAGACCTTCTATTTACAGTGCTTAGCAGGCAACGTGACACAGCACAGCTGCAAACGCCACCGCGGGGCTGCACGGACGCTCCTCCCGGGGTGCCCCCGCGGATTCGCCCGCGGGGAGCGGCTCCTCCCCCGCCACCTCCCCCCGCCCCGCCCCGCCCCGGCAGCAGCGCCCCGGCGGCCTCTGACGCGGGCCCGGCGCGGCGCCGCCATCAGCGGGCGCCGGCAGCGGAAGCGGCCCCGCCTCCCGGCCTGGCCGGCGCGGGCAGCGGCCGCCATGGCGGGGGTGCGGGCGGCCGGGCGAAGGCTGCTGCGGCGGCTGCGGGGCGCCGAGGGGCTGCGAGAGGCCTGCCGGCAGTACCCGCTCTCCTGCTGCCTCCTCCTGGGGCTGGGCACCGCCACCCTCCTTCTCAACCGGTAACCGGGCGGGCGGGGGAGCCGGGTGCGGGCGGCGCTGCGCCTTCTCACGCAGCGGCTTTTCCTTCCTGTGTGTCTGTAAGGTATCTTCACGTTTTGATGATCTTCTGGTCGTTCGTGGCTGGGGTCGTCACCTTCTACTGTTCCTTGGGACCGGACTCCCTCCTACCCAATATTCTGTTCACAATAAAATATAAACCCAAGGTAAATGTGTCTGTGAAGAGTATTGTGCTTTCTTTAAATATTATGAGAATTTATATGGAGTAGCAATTCTTGTCTAATCCTAGCTGCTTTCAGAAGTATAGTATGTCAGTACAGCTCATACACTCCTACTGACAGGTGTTTTGCGGCAAACAGACGATGATTAAGACTTTGGATTGTTCATGTGTTTCTGCATAGTCCCGTCATATCCACGTATAGCTGCAAGGCCGGTTGTTGGAGTGTCCGTGGATGCTGCTTCCTGCTTCTCTCATTGTACATTTTGAGCATTTGAGTAGCAGGCAGTGGAGAAAGGATGTTGTTTGCTCCTTTAATGGGGCTTTTTCTTTTCTAAAGATGCCCTTCTTTTGGCAGGCCAATGCTGAGTCTTCTTTGCTCACTGTAATCAAAATTCTCTAAGCAGTACTGCATTTCAAAGAGGAAAATATTCCCAAAGCAAATTGCTCTTTTCTAACTTAAAACAATTCAATGTAGAATGTCACAGGAATAAATAGGTATAGTTGCAATAGTTCAAGGCTGTGAGTATGGCAGAGAAACCAACTAGCCTGTTATTGGACTGATTAGTGCGTGGGGAGATGAGTGTGGATGTGAAAGGGTATCTGTCTCCTTGCACTTTGTTTCAGCAGGAATGACTTTTTGTTTTGATTCAGTTGTTTCTCATCTTAGGTGTTTGTTATCTTGTTTTCCTGCTGGAAGAACAAGTTCGTCTATTTATTTCTCTGTAATAGCGTGCTCTGAAATGAAATTCACAAATGTGTCGGTATATTAACAGTCATCATTCTGGAGAATGTAAACTTGTCCAAATCTCTTAGCAGTTGGAATTGCCGGAGCTGTTTCCCCATGGTCACAGTTGTGCTGTATGTGGCAAGGTCAAATGCAAGAGGCACAGGTAAATTCCGTCTGTGGCACTGGAAGGCTTAGTACTGCTGCCATTTTACACATCACGGTAGGAAACTTCCAATTGCACATTGTTACATAAACTTCTCCATGCTCTCCTACAGACCTACTTTGCTTCTGGAAAACTATCAGCCATGGCTGGATCTCAAAGTGCCTTCCAAGGTTGATGCATCACTTTCAGAGGTAATTGGTGCATCGTTTCTTTAGTACATTAAAATTCTCTGGGTTTTTGTTACGTGTCTCTTAGGCTTTTTGCTTCTGGTTCAGTAGATGGTTTAGATGTACCTTGCAGGTATTTTAACTTGTTCAAGTAAAAGTCAAACCAAAAGAGTGTTTGCTGGGAGCAGGGAGGCAAGGTGGCCTCCTTTTAAGCATGGACTGCTTGTGTAGCAGCGCACCAAGGACATAGGAGAGTTGTCTGTGTAAATTGGGAAAAATATTGGAAAGAACAGTTACAGTTGAACATTTCTGAGTCTTGAAAAGCTAAGGACTTCAGCCTGCTTAGTTGGTTGGAGTGGAGGGTAAAAGAAGATTTGCTCCAGCTACAAAAGTTGTGTAATGAAGTTGATAATTTGATGGTAGGGAGCCTACAAGAAAGATGTAAAGAGGCTATTTACAAGAGCATGGGAGAAGACGGGGGGAATGGATTCAAACTGATAGGGTAGGTTTAGATTAGATATTAAGAAGAAATGCTTTAGTGTGAGTGTGGTGAGGCACTGGAACAGGTTGCCCGGAGAACTTTTGATTGCCGCATCCCTGGAAGTGTTTAAGGCCAGGCAGGATGGAGCAACCTGGCCAAGTGGAAGGTGGCCCTGCCCGTGGCAGGGGGTTTGAATGTGATGATCTTTAAAGTCCCTTTCAACCCAAACCATTCCATGATTCTATGAATCTATTTAAAATCATCCAACAAAGCTGTAACAAAATCTGTCATAAAAAAGAAATTGGTGAATTTACTCAAAGAAGAATAGCATATATATGTGTTTTTTAGTAAGACTGTAAATCAGGAATTGTGTTTTGTTCTAATCTCTTTAAAAAAGAGCTATTTGAAGAGCAGTTTTTCTTCAGGCTTGTTTTTTTTTTATTTCCTTGATTGGTAATTGAGGAAATGTATTGGCAGCTAAACAGATTAGCTTTGTTGTTTTTTGAAGCTAGGAAAATACACAAGCATGCATGTAGGTTAATATCCATTTATTTAGAATTCCAGCTTTGGAGTTCTGTGGTAGGAGGATGAACAACTGGCATGGCAGAAGTGAGAGGATTTTTGTGTGTCAGTTCTTGCGTTTAACAGCATGGTGTATGAAGTCAAAGATGCATGTGTCTGTGGTGTAAGGTAACACTTTAGTTCAGCTCTGAGAGGTCTTGTCCCAGGCATGGCCCACTGCAGGAGAGGGAGGAGAATGAAAACCTTAAGGGAAGGAAGGGATGGACAGTTGATGAATGCTTTTAAAAAAGAACAGGTAACAACTTGTTGACTTACTCTAGTTGAATGAAGTGACTTCCTCTGTGATTTCAGAAGCACATATTTATTCTTTTAAAGTTACTTAATCTATTTTTTAAAATAAGTTTAAGTTTATTAAAATGACAATATTGCTGAATAGAATTTCAATAGACTTTTGCTTTACTAATAGAATGTAAAATAAATGCTTCCATGCATTTAATATTTTTAGGATTTAGGGTACTAAATAGCTGTGGCAGTCTACCCAAGGATGTTGTAAACGCTGAAGAACTAGAAATTTTCCTGTTTGGCTTAAGTGGGAATTCTATGCTGAAAAGGTTCTTTGTAGTCTCTTCATAAGTGATAGGAGTAGATACCAGAGTTATCTTCTTGGCATTTTATATCTGATTGCTGAAGTTCTGCTTTTACCAAAACAGTGGCCTTTTTTTCGCTGTTACTTTTTGCTTCAGTGGCATGTCCCAGCCCCTGCTTTATTTAGCACTGCAGGCATGGGTGTTGTGTATACATGCCCATGCTTCTCATTCCTTTCCCTCCTTTGTGTGCTTCACTATAGGGAAGTACCAGGCCTGAGTTCTGTACCTGCCTGGGGCAGCGAGCCAGGGTCACTTTCCTCGATGGACCCAAACAAGTAGTCTGAGCCACCTTTTTCACCTGTGTTGGACAGATACTGTTTGGAATGAGAAATCTCACTGCATGGTTCCTCGTTGCAGCTCTTCTCTACTGGTTAAAAGGTAGCAAGGGGTTCTGCCCACACCAAATTCCTCTTGACCATCTGCTCTGAGGATGCAGCGTGTAATGCTGGCCTGGAATTGGATAGCCTGCTTCAGGTTGGAAGGAGAGACTGCTCTTATTTTCTTTTGTGGGTTAGTCATACATTAGAGAGAAGCTGATACAGTGTGAACTGAGTTAAGATTAATTAGATTCTAAAGGAGTGCAGAGTGCAGCCTGTTTCTAAAAAGCAGTTTTTTCAAATACTTGGAATAGTTTTGGATTTTTTTTATTATGTTTTAGTTTTTCTAGTTCTTTTTTTGCAGGTTGAAGAATTTTGTCAGTATTCTCGTTTCCAAATGTTTCTAATTTGAACCAGGTGTATAGCCTTTAAGCTTGTTTTCAAGTGCTTTCAGAATAATTTAATACACAAATCAGAAGAAATCCAAGTTTTCCTCACAAGTACGGATTTTTCTTTCTTGGATTGTGATGACAGTTTGTCTCACTTTGCAAATTCTTAATCTTTTGCAGCCTTGTTTTAGTCTATCCAGCTGCTGTGCGTGGTTTAGAAGAATAACAAAACCTGTGCCTGGACATTCCTGCCCACATTTATGTTTATTGTTATGGTTGAAAGTTAAACTGTCTCAACCATACATCTATCAATATTTTATAATTGGGGCTGTATCCTGCACAAAAATAATGCAGTAACCTAAGTATAATTTTGTTTCCAGTTTCTAATCCATTTTGCATTATGTTAGTTTCTTCAATGTTTTTTCTTTTTGAATTAGGACATGGTATCAGTTGGTCAGTTTTACATTGTATATAATCCAGGTGCTGCAGATTGTATAAAGGAGAATTGAATCCTGTTGTTCTCTTGATGAACTCATCTTTTTCTCTACAATCTCATTTTTGCTATGTGAGAGATGATTACAGGTCAAATCTGTGGAAAGCTGCTCAGCTGCTCTTGATCAGCATTGTGAAAAAAAAGTCTCACTGGATCAAGGTGCTGCTGTCTTTTGCTCTCACTTTTTTTTTTAATTCTTAAGTTCTCAGGTTCTTAACTTGATTATGGGACTAGAATTTTTTTGTTTGTTTGTTTTCTAAAAGCAAGAAATAGACAAATGCATGACAAGAAATCAGTTATTGTGTGAATGTGCTCTTTGCAAGTCCTGAACTCTTGTAGTAACACAGTGGACTGTTTTCTTTCTTATTGGAAATGGCTTGTTCTACTCCCAGGAAGTGGCCTCAGCTGTCTGGTTGTACTGTCTTTTAAGGCTTTATAATTGTTATTGTGGTTTATGTATCAAATCTGTGCTCCTTTCCATTCTGATTCAGCCTTGTAGTTCTGACCTCCTGCTGACTCAGTCATCTCTCCTCTCTACAGTTCCTCCTCCTGACAACTGGGGTCAGTTGTGTGGCAGTCTCCAAAAAGCTTGTCTCAGCAGCAAAGACTGGCTAGCTTGCAGTGTTGCAGTGCATGCTAAGAAATAATTTCTCTCTTTTTTTTTCTTTTTTTTTTTGGTTCAGCTGCTGCTTATATTGCTACCTGCTGCATTTGGGTTTACACTTGTAATCTCTTTCCAATTCAAAGCTGCCCACGCATAGTAGAACTAGTCATTTTGCAAAATGCTTGAAAAATAGGTAGGCTTTAAATGAAATGGCTCATCATTTGTATTTAAAACTGGAGAATAATACTTTACAGACAAGGAAATGGCTTATCATTAGCTGTCATTCTTTGAGGTGTCTTGTCTACTTTAGTGGCGTGTGTGAAGTGTGAGCAATTGAGCCTGAATAATATTTTTGTTGTTGCTAGAATGGAAGTGGGTACACATGCCCTGCTTTCCCGGTGCTTGATCATAGTGTGGTGGATGATGTGACAGGTTTTTTTCTGTCCAGCAGAATCACACTGACACAGTCTGGAATGCTGATAGGTTTCAAGGGAAAACAGTATGGACTGCATGCCTTGAAATCCAGTTAGTGGCAGTCAATGGCTTATTACTTCTTGAGTGCTTCTATTTTTGCAGTAGGGATGATTTCACCCAGTAGCTCTGCTTTAACTTCTGTACAGCACCTTGGTGGGATGGAGCATCATACTTAACTGCCTCTGCCATGCCACGTGTTTGGTAAATGTGCAAGTAGGGGCTGCTTTCTGTGTTAGGGGCTACTTTCTGTGTGTCCACGCATTATTTATTAGGAACATATAGATAACCTGAGTCCTAGTAGAACGTGTCTTGACCGGTGGTAAGTGGGCTCCAGTGAAAAGTGCATTTTGAGTTAGTTGTCTGTCTCTGTGCATGCTGTCTCCGTGTCTTTGTCTAGTGGGATTATCTGCACTGTTCTGTGGAAGCAGTGCCATAAAGTGTGGCTGTGGAAAAACACTGGCAAGTCTGTGAAATGGTTCAGCTGGAGCTCAGTTACTACAACATGGGATGAATCTCAAGGAGACTTTGTCTTCCAGTTTTGAGTGGGAAGGGTCATCAGGTCTTGCACTTTTTTTTACTTTTCTTGCTTATTTAATTACCATGGGAAGATGAATTTCAAAACCATGTGCGTTTTGCTTAGGCAACAGTAAGGATGAGGTCTCTCACTGTTGGAAACAATTCTTCTAGTGCCTTCAGAGGCCTCTGGAGTATAGAGGAAGAGAGGGCCAATAAATTATGTTAGCATCTGATGAACTAAAATTGCAGTGGCACATTCATGGAAAGCTTGATGGACAGGCTGTCAGTTCAAAAGCAGTAGTCGTGAATGGAGAAAGCTGTTTCAAGAGGAGTGAATTGTATTCCCTTTGAATACATTGTCTTGTGCTTGAAGGCTGCAAGTGCACTTTTCACTCCAAACAAAAGATTCTCTTCTGCTGTTGCTCCTGACAGGGAGGCACAGAGCAAAAGTGGAGGAAGAAAGAATAGACAGATGGATTTTTTGCAAGCCTTTCTGTAAGGCACTTCTTAAGAGTGCACTTTGAGCCTTGAAAGAGGTTTATTTTGTTAGAAACTCTGCATGAACAAAAATAGTGTCACAATACCTGTGAGACTGAGATTTCTTTGGAGTAAATTGGTGGCTCATGTAATGTCAGTGCTATGGAAGGCATCAGGGAATTTGGTTTAAGTAGGCTAATACACTGCTCTTAAGGCCAATGGCCTGTGATTGCTGACTGGTGCTAGATATGATCTCCTTTCTGTTGTTTGAAGATTAACGTCCATAGAAGGTTCTCTGGGATTACTTAATCTCTTCTGGACTGGGAATTAAAGCATTTGTTGTCATTTCCCTCACCCTTCCACCGTGCTTATAAATGGAAATACGATATTGGGGGGTGGGGTGACACAGGACCACATGATGCAACATTTAGCTTACCCACCCATCATTAACACATGATGGTATTACAGTTTCAAGACCTATTACTGCTGTAGCACATTAAGGGTAGGAGAAAAGACATTGATGACTTTGTGTGGTCCATAACACAGACATGTAAAGTTATCCCAAGCTGCAAAATGTCTCTTCGGAGAGAGGGGAAGAAAATCACTGAAGTGGAACAATTGGAAAAGAGAAAAGTATCTTATCAAATCTGAGTAGGTGATATTCTTACTAGTGAAGATGGAAAAAGAGTATTCATGAGCTGCTCAAGTCTGGAGAATTGAGAGGAATTAAAAAGGCCATGCTGTGTTTTTTACTGAGTGTGCTTTTATGATCATGAGAGGAGCAGAGACATGTAGTGCCCTAAAGACAGTATAAATTTAGTAAGTCTTGAATTCTTGCAGTGCATGCAGTGCGAATGAGTGCAGCAGCAGATCTTGTAAGAGTAACACTTTTTCTCATGAATGACACATATATATCAGCTGTTACATTCAGCTTTCCTTTCAAACAGACTTCACATTTTTCTTTGTACACAGTGGCTTTGAAAAACCTTTCCTTCCACAGAACTTGGTAGAGCAGCCTCACATAGCAACACGTATTCTGTCTTGCTACCCTCATCAGCATTGATGCTGTTGGGGACAAAGTGAGCTCTAAAACACTGATTCAAATTAAGGGATAGGTTGCAGTGGGAGAAGGTATCATGGGTGATATTTTGGGGCTATAGTGAAGGAGGAGAAATCTTAAGAAAACTTCATGCTTCTGTCTCCTTCCTCATGTTTTATTTTCTTGGCATTGTTTGACAGTTTTCCTTCCCTTCGGAAGTTTTCATTTGACTAATCATGGTGCAAGGATTGTAACAGGTAGGTGTAGATATAAGGAGAAATGTCAAAGCTGCAGTCCTGTGAGCTGTACACCTGGTGTATACGGTGGTGGCAGCCCTTTGGTTGAACAGGGACTGTCACCTCCTCTGCTCTGTCTTCCTTCTGTCACACTGAAAGCTGAGTTGAAGCAGGGTGTGCCTGTAATGAGAATGCAATAGCGTTGGTTCATCCTGATTAACCCTGGCATGTAAAAGGCAACCACAGGCTTGACCTGTATGGAACAGGTTTGGTGGAAAGGGTAGAAAAGATTCTCCTACAGAGATCCATGTAGAGGGGGATATACAGGGGCTAGGAACAGGATGGAGAAGGCCACTGGGGTACATGTAGGACAAGAACTTTTGAGAAGTGCTTTGGTTAGGACTTCAGAAGATGACTGAACCATAAAGCAGGCTTTGTTGAAAGCTGTGATACAGGATATGGAGAAAGATGGCTTTCATAGGAATTGCTTTTTATGAGTCTTCTTTTGCTTTCCTTGAGAGTGGTGAGCATACAGGATTGACTGTCCCACCTTGAGGGCAGAGGTTTGGGTGAAAAAGGATGGAGGTGTGTGTAAGTGTGGTATGGGTAACTGTGCCTGTGGGACACTCCATGCTATGTCAGAAAAGCAGGGACTGATCAGAAAAATTAGGGAAGGGCTGTTTGAGGTGAGATTACATTTTCCATAGTGTTTTCCTGACAGTGGCCACGGCACTGTGCTTCACGTTACTGATAGTACTTGTGGCAGATGTTTCTTGTTGATACGGGATGAAACCATCACTTTGCTGTTACTTGCTCAAAGTACTGATTATGGTGCAGTGGTTGATCTAGCAACAGGATCACAACTTACAAATTTTTATGTTTTATGACGTATGAATTATGGCCTATGAGTTTTGGAAGGTGTTTGTGGTGTTAACTCTTCTAACAGGGATTTATAGTAAACTGTTTGTTTTGTAACGTGGTTGTCTTTGTTCTGCGCAGGTGCTTGAGTTGGTGCTGGAAAACTTTATTTATCCATGGTACAGGTATGAGCTTTACTTAAAAGTTACTGGTTTTAATATCATACATATTTGTCAACCTGTTAAAGAAGTTGTCACTTGAAAAGAAACATTTCTGTTTCCTTAGTGAAAGATAAAGCATACTTTTGAGTGCTACAAATCATTGTTTTATTGTCTCTTAGCAGAGTAGAACAGATCTTTTAATAGTTTAGGTATAATAGAGGTGATTCTGAAATTTGGATTTAATTCTAAAAACACTTTTAGATTGTCTGTTTTTTAAATATTATGTCTATTTTTATATGTTCATTTTGTGATAACTCTTACTTGGAAGTAAATACAGATTGATGAAAATCTGTATAAAAACCCGTCACCACCTCTGAAATTAACTTCCAGATTAGAACCATAACTGGTCTACCACATTACTTTAAAAAAATAAATAAATAACTTTGCAAAGTTTTAAAGAAAAGGTATTTTGAATACATATGGCCGACTTCTTGGACATCATCTCGTAATTTTCTGAATTTTAAGACTGTCAGTGATTATGTTGCGCTGAATAGAATAGTACTGTGTAAGTAACTTTAAAATAGTGAATAAAGAAAAGACTATCTAATTATTTTTTCTCTGGTTTTTTTTGTTTCTTTTGTGTTTTCTTCCTTTTACTTTTATATATTAATTAATGCTTTGCAGTACTTTGTAAGAAGATATTAAAATATTTCTAATTGATAATGCTGGCATTAATGTGTTAAAATAATATCTTGCCTTAATTCTGAATTTGACTTTTTCATTGGATGGAAATGTTCAATTTGTCCTAAAAAAATTGTATGCTTTCTTTTATTTTACTCTGTGTCATTTGGGGTTTTTTTTGTCTCTGTGATTTAAAATTTTCTGTTCAGACTTCTTTGCCTCTTGGGTTTTTGATTGTGGCCAATACCTGCGTGTCTCACCTCTGACTTGTGTGTTGACTATTCTGAAGTGTAGAACTTCACTGCTGATGCATACAGCAGAGGGAGCTTTAGCACCATGTGTTGTGGATGCAAGTTGGAGACGTCAAGGTTTTAAACGTTCAAATACAGAAAACTAGAGCATGTTCTATTGAGTTGTTGATAAAGTAACAAATGTAAGGCAACCATCTCCTGTATTGCATGATTGGGAAAGAGTTTTTTCTTGGCTGGTGGAAGTGTCTTTTTTATGGACTGACCAGGAAACTTGGCTTCCACCAATTACTTACCTCTCTGACACCCAAGGCCCTGAAAGTCTGGAATACATCATCTGGTGGAGATAATAATTCACTATTTATATATATAGTATGCAGTTAGAAATGCAGTGTAAAATATATTTGTTTTGAGGCCAACCAGCCTTCATTCTGCTACATCTTGCCCTCTGGTGAGCAGTGTAGGTGTTCCTGCACTGTGTTAAGTCTTGCATGGCTGCACCTCTGGGTTTTGAACTAGCTCCCTAAATTCACACCATTCTGATCAAATCTAACAAGCTTTCCGTGAACCTGAGATACTGGGAGTTCAGTGACCTATAGTGAGTGCAGTGATGTCCAGATAATTCTACAGGAGACAGCTTGGTCCTGAAAGACTTACTGGTTTCAGTTTAACACGAGTAATGTCAGATCTGATCCTATTTAGTCTAGACATTCAGGTGTTTCCAGAAAGGCTTGTGCAGGGAGACCTGAACTGTGTCTGTGTGCCATAGTTTGAGGTCTTGTAGAGCATGTCAGTTCTGACTTTTCCTGCTCTAGCTGTGCCTGCACTGTTGTCAAAGCTCAGATCACCCAGGAGAGGATTCTTGCATTCAGGACATGGGGTTTTTTCTGAGCAAATAAACCTTACTCAGGTTAACTCTTCACAGAATCTTTGCATCCAGGCTGTCCTTATTTAGCAGCATGGCTGGGTAAGCACTAGCAGGCAATTCACACTTGACAGATAGGCTGGTAAAACAGTTGGCCACGTTCCTTTGCAAAGAAAAGTTTGGGCATAATTCTTTATGCTAGCTGCTCTGCCTTTCACGTGAATGGATTTTGTGCAGAAGCTACCTCCTTTTTAATTATTATTTATTATTTTTAAAAAATTTTTTGGTTTTTGTTTTATGTGCTGTGCCAACGGATGCTGTCTTGGACATTAGGGTTACCAGGATGTCTCTCAGTCAGAAGCCAGGGAAGTGTAATGTTTACCGGAAGGGTATGTTGCAAGATAAGATCATGGATTTTTTGCTTAGGAATAAAAGTGCTGTAAGCAGATAAAAGCTGATTTATGTTTGTTTCATTAATAAGCTGTAAGAATTTCTAATGTTTTGTTAGCAGGTTAAAATTTAGAGGCAAACATCCCTAAATTTGGACCACTTTAGGGGAATGAGGACTAGTGCTTAAAATCCAGTGAACCGTACTGAAATAGGTCGTTATACCTGTGTGCATTTATGGTTTTTATTTTTTGAAGTATTTATGCTGGTTATATTAAGATTTCTTTTTCCAACTGTATGAGAAGAATAGAGCACAGTTGTAAGTAATCCCAAGTTTGTAGAGCTACAAAGCACAGGTCCGAGTCTATTGCTTATGCTGTACAGCAAAACTATATAATACCTTGCTTATACCATTCTCATTTTAAATAGGAGAGTTTAAAGTTTGAATGAGTCACTCTGTGCTTACTAAATATTTTAGGTCATTGATGGTACTGCAACTCCAGTTTTCTCAGATTAGGACAGAATTCAGAAATTACCACATTTTTGTAATACAGTGGTATGGAAACATTTTTCTTTGATGGTGACTAAACCCAATGTTTTCACATATGGAGCTGCTTGTATTTTAAATGCAAGTAATGCAAGAAAAATTCAGAATTTTTGTTGAGTTACAAACCATAGCTTTACATTTTTATTATTTTGCGACTTACTTTCTCCACGTTTTTGAAAGGAGTTAGCCAAGTTTTGTAAGAATAATTGACACACAGAGGAAAAATATCACTTTGTTATTTGTCTATGATTTTCATTTATCAGTGGATCCCGTAAGACTTTGCGTGCGATAGCAGTTGGGCGTATCTCTCTTGAGACATTAGATTCTGTAACCATTTACAGTTAATATTCCTAAAGTTCTGGGAAAACGCAGCCCGTTTTTAAAACGTTTCCAAGAGAGTTATTTGGACTTTCCCCTGTGTCACTGGAGATTTGACATTTTACAGGTTCATGATGTTTTTTTCACCAGTCTTCAGTCTGCTGGTGATTAAAAGAATGTCTCTGCAAATCTTGTGTGATAATATGTGGCATAAAGTCATGTCCAAGTAGAGCTAGCCAAGATACTGGTTATCCAAGTGTCAATAAAATAACAACTTCTTGGTCCAAATTACTTCATGTATCTTGTTGTCTGTCAAATACTAGTACTATCGTAATACAGTTTGTTTGCTAATCCCTAGGCAATGCTAATCCCTTTGACAGTGTGGGTATTTTCTAACCATATTGCTTATAAAATGTCAGCTGCTGATCTTAAACCAAACTTTCCCCTACAGTGTTCTTATCTGCATATGATTAGCTGTTGGAGGATGGCTGTGTTTCTTATGCCAGGCTGCTCTCTTTGAGGTGGTTTTTTTCATGCAGTTAGTGCTATGCTTTGACTTTCAGGTCACTCGTATCTCTAGTATCTGTACCTGACAGTTCATCATCAACATGCTTTTGAATCCTCTATAACCCAGGCTAAAATTGCTTTAAAAGTTGGATGCTGAACAATGTAAAATGTTTATGCATAATTTTTTTTTATTTTTAAATGTTGTGTTCTTGCTTGTAGTGATTTTTTTTTAATGCAAGTAATATTTTTGCTTACAACACTGATTTATTACCAAAAAGTGTGATGGTTCTTGCATATTGTCATTAGGTAAAACTGGATGCAGCTTCTGTTGTTCTGTCATTATTCAGCTGCTATACTTCAGTTTTACCAATAGCTCTAAAGTTCATGTTAATAACTGGTAGATTTTTGTTTTTTCGCTTGCATTTTGTAGGATGCTGGCATCATGATCTCTTTTTCCGCTCAGTTTAGTTGCAGTTTCTTCATCTAAGACTTAGTGTATTTCCTGTTTTCATTCAGTTTTCCAAAAAAGTCATGGAGTTAGGTATTTTTCTTCCTGAATCACATTTAATTATTTTTACCATGATTTTTCACTGAGCATATTTTATTGCAGCAGATGGGAACTGGCAAGACAGATAAAAAGTTTTGATGATATTTTGACTTAGTAATTTGGAAATCTATTTAAATTCTTCTTTGTTTCCAAGCAGAAGCCACTTTAAATAATTTCAATTTCCTTTATGCCATTGAGTTAGGATGTGTTTACATATGTAGAAACGAGATTAGATTTTACTCAGTCAAAATCATGCAGATAGTACATGAGAGCAGGAATTGGTATATCACTCCAATTTCCTGACATTTTTGCTAAGCCATTGTGTGCACAAGCATAGAGGGAATGCTGTGTATTTTCCTCAGACAGAAGACTGCTGACTCTGGTAGCTTTCATTTCAGTTCATTCCAGCTGAAGTATCACTGTATACTGAAGTATCCTCTTATTCTTGTGCTTTTAATAGTGCCAAATGTATTGTGGTTGAATTAACAGAAATGTGTTTTATTCTGTTTTCTTACATGGCATGCTTTGCAACGCTCAGAAATATTACTGATGATGAGTCCTCAGTGGATGAACTGAGAGGGACACTACGGTTTTTTGCGTCTGTCTTAGTTCGGAGAATTCATAAGGTAAGGTGTCTTAGCGGTATTAGTGTTGGTTTTCCATCAGAAATAATGGATGTCCATCTCTAGTGAGTTCTTAGGGCTTTTTTAAAATTGTGATTCTTAGAGAGTGCAGGCTTAGAGAGTGCAGGCTGTTGCTAACCATCTAAGTTACTTCTTTGTGGTATCTGTTCCCTCCTTCTGGAGCTTATCCCATTCATAGTTGTAAACCACCTCTGAAGATGCATCATTGGAAGTGTTCAACATCCTGTTGGACATGGCTTTGAGCAACCTGTTCTAGGGAAAGATGTCCCTGCCGTGGCAGAGAATTGGAATAAGTGATCTGTGAAGCTCCCTTGTGACCCAAACCTTTCCCCAATTCTTGCAAATGGATATATTTTTTACACCAGTGCAAGGCATTATTAAAACCTTGTGATCTTTTAGCTGTCTTTTGGTGACTTAATCCAAGTGGAAACTATTTTGAGGATTACTGAAAAAGACCTGTTAGAAAATGGTGAGCTGCATACCTGTCTTAGCTTCTATTCGCTTGTCTTCTTAAAATGCAGACAAGGCCCTTACATTGTCTGTGAAGAATAGACTCACTAGGTGACCAGCTTACTGTAAGAATTAAAACAGGTGTGGTTCTTATATTAATGCAGTTCTTCAGGAACATTTGGAGTGCTAAAGATTAAAAGTTTTTATTTGCTGTGTTTGATCTATTAGCACATACTTTTTTTGTATGCACTGTCTTTTTAACAGCACAACTCTTTCCCAGTAAAGTGCTTCAAGCCTGTTTCATAGGAACTGCTTCTAACTTTCTGGCTGTTCTAAGCAGAAAGGGTTGCTAACTCAATTTCCAGAATTAGTCAGTGCTGGCCTCTCTGTTGGAGCCAGTACCATAAGTGTGTGTCTTTTTCCTCCCTCCTTAGTAACAGCAATGTTTTCTGAGCTACAAGTTGTACATGTGCCCTGTCAAGACTTATTAACAGCTTGATTCTCTCCTTGTTACATATCAAATCCAGATGACTTTCTTGTTTGTTCTAAATCAGGCATGTTGCTTTTTAAAGTGAATATGGTGGAAGATTAGGAAATGTCCATGTAGCACAGACAGTGTATGGAGGTGTGAAACTGGAGTAAATCTTTCAAAGTGAGACTCTAGACCAAGGTCTTAAAATTTAATTTGGAGTTGTAATACGTGCCAGTGTTAGTTGCATTGTTCATGGATCCATTGTTGGGTCAGAAAATGACCATGTCTCCTCTAATGATCATGTAATAAGGTATTAATTGGGATTTCTCAAATGAGCTACAGTGTCTTGAAGTAGAGTGTTAATTTACCATCTCTGCCTTTGACAGTGAGGATTTAAATGTAATATCTTCAGTTCTCTGGGTAGGCAATATGTGCAACAAACGCTCGAGATGTGTGCCAATATTAAGCACTGTCAGGGGACCTACAAAATAAAGTTAATCACAGAAATGCATACATTGAGGAGAAATTCATCATCGTCAGTTGCAAAATAAAATAGTCCTATACCTTTGCCAAGCAGCTGTACTTTGTTTCGGATTTATTGTTAAATGCTTGAAAGCAATAGTTCTAGCTAATAGAGATAAAATGTTTAAATTGAGGAAGAATTGTGTAAGAAAACACAGGCAATTTTTAAATTTTTTTAGGTTTTTTTTTTTGCCAAAGAATATTGTACCTTTGAATTGAGACTTAAAATTACGAATTACTTCAGTGAAAAGAATGCTTTTGTTTTCTATTTAAAGCTGCCTAGGTCAAAGCATGGTTGTTGAGTGAAGTAACAAGCACTTCAGACTAGTCAGCTCTTAAATGTATGATGAAATACTTCAAGTCTGGATTTTCCTTGCTGTGGCCATTTTTGGATTGGTTATGGATTTTGAAGGGAAAGGGAGGGGTTTCCTTTTGTACAGTGTGGTATAGATAGCCCAGCATCTTACTGAAGTTTTTGACAAAAGTTAACAGTGTATACTGCAGTGTTGATAACAATTTCCTTGGCTGCGCTCTTTGAGTTACCTCTGCAGGAAGAAACATTGCCCTATCCCTATATTCCATAAGAATCTTTTAATTTCTAGAAATTACTGTTGGAATGTGAGGCACAAAAGACAGGGTTTTCCATTGCTAAGCAGAAGCTTGTCCTTCCCTGCTTGTAAATAGGAGCTGACCTTACTTTTAGGCAGCTCCAATCAATTGTACTGGCTTGTCGGGGCTGGCCAGGTCAGGTCATAGCTGAACACCTCAAATATTATAGGGGAGTGTGCAGGAATATGTAATATTCTCCTTGTACAATTGAATAAAAAACACCGACTTTTCTCTCAGCTCTGGTGGCCTTTGTGATTGCATTGTCTCTCCTCGTCTGGCAAGATGCTGTATCGAGGAGGGATTCCTTCATTGGGAAAGAAACATGTTCAAAATTCTTAGGTTTTGAACATTTACAGCTGTATGTTTTTGTATCTCTGAGACATCTTTAAAATAAAGAGCATGCAAAGTGTAAATCACTTTCTAGATGAGTTTCTGTGAAAACTGCTGCAGTTGGTAAAGAAACCCTTGAAACTGTATAGGCTGGGGACTGACTGGCTGTAGGGAGAAGCTCTGCTTGCTGCAAAGGACCCGGCCCCATAGTAGGCTGTGAGCTGAATATGAGCCATCAGTGGCAGCTTAAAACATCAGCAGCATCCTGGGCTGTAGTGACAGGAGCAGAGACAATCAAGGAAAGTGATTATCTGCCTTCACTGGATGCTCTTTGGATGACATCTAGGATACTAATCCAGTTTTGGGCTCCTCTTTACAAGAAAGTGGAGCGAGTTCAACCAAGGGGCCACCGAGATGATTGGGGCTAGAAGAGGTGACTGTGTTCAGCTGTGGAGGTTTTGAGCACCAGGTTGGATACAGCCCTGAGCACTGTGATCAGAGCCTGCTTGGAGCAGGGCTGGGGCATCCCAAGGTCCGTTTGTGCCTGAACTGTTCTATAATTCTTCAATTTTTGTAGCCATCAATGAAAATATAAATGCAGGACCCTAATACAATCCTTGATTAAATCATACATGTTTTTTGTTTGGCTTACGATCACATGGTTTTGTTGTTGGCACTAATGGTCTTTTGACTCTGTAACTCAAATTTTCTTTTGGTTCTGCTGTCACCTGAGGGGTGGCATTTTTTCTGCCTTTGTGTAGGAGGGTTTCTCATTGGTTTTAGTCCTTGTGGACATGGTTGCAGAGTGTTAAGGCATGCAGGTGTTAGAAGCAGAGCATAGTTAACTTGATGCTTTTGTTGGTGGTCAAATCTTCCCATAGAACTGGGCTTCATATAATGTGGCTTGGAAGTCACACTGCCTTGCAATATTTATTGCAATGAAAAAAATCACAATGGGAATGAGCTGACAGTAAATGTGTTAACAGTGTCATTTATGGCATTTAGTTCTACATGTTGCTGTATACTTTGCCCAGAAGAATGAGCACGCTGTCAGCTCATCTAGAGAAATTGTGGGTTGTTTCTTAATGGTTCATTGTATGGTTCAAACCGGGACATATAAGCAAATTACTATGTTTGATAGTTGTCTGTAATAAATTTGGGGGGGGGGGGGAGTAGAACAGTTTTGTTTTTATTTTGAAATTATTCTTTAGGTGGACATTCCAACTGTTGTAACGAAGAAGATGCTCAAGGCAGCAATGAAACACATTGAAGTAATAGCCAAGGCCAGGCAAAAAGGTAATGTCAAGACTTAATATGTTGTCAGTTTCAAAGGCCGAGTATGAGTATTTTTTTATGCATGTTTGAGATTATATTGCTATGTCTTTTTGACCTTAGGTCCTTTTGCGTTTTTCTTCTGGTCGTTGCAAAGGCAAATAGAGAAAAAGTTACAGTACATATTTGTACTCTCTGTTTTGATTTTTATTGCCCCATGATGAAAATGCTAAATTTCTGTCTCTATAGGAGTAAACAGGAATGTGGGTTTTGGTCTATTCAGAGCAATCAAGATAATTTAGCGATGCTTCTTGAAGTTTTTCCTTTATATTCCAGATAAGCAGTTATAGATGAAAGGATTTGTACATCTGTGCACTGTACCTCATAACTCTTATAGATAGAATGATTTCAAATCTGCCTTAGTGAAGCTGTAATATCTTGAAAAGATAGGTTTATGTTTGTAATCCATGGAGAGACTTTGAGCAGAAGCGTGTTTATTATCCAAGGTAAGAGTATCTTTACAAGCCTAATGTAAAAATGATGTTTAAACTGCACATTGAAGAAATATTTGGAAACACTTGCTGTTGTTATTTTTATTTTTTTCACTGGCTGTGTTCCACAGTGCTGTATGTACTAAATGTGGTTTCATTCAACTTTTAAGTGTAGATGTTTACTTTAACTGGAGTCGTGAACTCTTCTTCTTTCCCTCCAAATGTCTGCTTGATATCCATAAATACATGCCATTGGTCCTGTGAGGAGTGTTAATGATTAAGATGAATAATGAGACATAGTGTAATCACATTGGATGTCTTTCATGGCACAACAGCAATTTCAAGATACTGGATAATCTTACAGTGCTGTTTACGCCAAATTTCGTGTTTCCTTTGATTTCTACCAAAGAGTTGGAGACACCTTCCTTTAACAGTAAAGAACTGTATTTTAAATGTACAGCATTGAAAATATGGCCTTTTTTTTCAGTGTTTTAAAGGAAAAGACTTGTTTCCTAAGGGCAGATATGTGAAGTAGCAGCTGAAAATTACTTTTCGTAGTACTTTCTAGTAAACGTTGCTAAAGCAGCCACCACGATACATGGTTCAGAGGCAGCTTTCAGACCTTGCTTTGGTTGCTAGTTGAGCCTAGCCTTTTGTCCATATTTTCTAAATCCTTTTTCAAATGATTGCATTTAGGGGGCATTTCCTTTTCTCCTACTCTTGTTACCCTTACCTCTCTTAGTAATTCCTGTTTGCACAGACACCTCTACGATTCATCACCTGTTCATGCCAGAGGGTGCATTCCTTCTTTCTGCTTTTAGTGACACCAGCTAGGCATATTTATCAGGTGATACATATTCCTGCATCCCCCCTATCAGCTGATACCACTCGTGGTTTTTGGATGTGAAGGCCAAGCCAGCAGGCTTCTTTCTCTGATATGCTGGGAACAAGTTTTAACCTTCAAGGTAACTGAGGAGTATATTATGTACCTCACCTGTGCCTGGTGGTGGTGGTGGCATGAGGCTGTGCCACACTGCTAGTCCAGCTAGGTGTGATTTGTAACAGCTCAGTTCTTGCCTTTGAAGTGATCAGAAGAAATATAACATTGCTGCTTCTAATTAATATCTGTAGTTTTTGTAATCTGATAAAGAGGTATTCTTTCAACTCCACTGTAATTTAAGAGGCAGTACTCTTGCAGATCCTCCTGCAGGTTTTGGCTTGATTTACCCCGTTTTGAAATGTATGTTCCTTCACATTTGTTTTTAAGTGTTCTAAGCAGGAAACAGATATTACAGCATTGAGTAAAAGTTTACATTGATTTCAAATTGTGTTGTAGGCCAAAAAAATGGGAGATCATGAAGAAGGTCAGGAAAAAGGCAATTAGAGGGAGACTTTGCACAATGCAGTTTTTCTGAGAATCCAGATGCTGAGAGTTCTTATGTTTGTTATACATATATATAAAAATTGAATATATAAATATAAGTTTATACTATTTTATATATAATTAGAAATGAGAATGCATTCTGGATACCATGCAAACTGCAATTGTTTGGTGAAGGAATTCTTATTTCAGTGCGAGGTTTTATTTTTACATAGCCAGGCTTCAAAGTCTAAGCCAAAGTTCTTCTGTAAAGTTTCAACCTTTTATCCCTTTGGCAGTTGTATGTGTACTAAAAATACTAACTTTTTAGCTCAAATGAAAAGCAATTGCCTTTTGTTTCCCAGCAAGAAAAAGCTGAAGCAACTCTGTAATTCTTTTTTTTACTTTCAGTAAAAAATGCAGAATCTTTGCAGCAAGCTGCTTTAGACGAGTATGGACCAGAACTTCATGTTGCTTTGAGAAGTCGAAGAGATGAACTTCACTACTTAAGAAAACTTACTGAACTTCTTTTTCCTTATATTTTGCCCCCAAAGTCAACAGAGTGCAGGTATATAAATTAATTAGAATTGTGGTTTTTTAAAGTGTTAGCATACTGTGTAGTACAATAATTTTGAAAAGTGAAAGAATGAGCTTCAAAATTATCTTCCTTCTTACCCCTTTTTGTATGATTTTTTTTTATTTGTCTTTAAAATAGCATGCTTGTGGTATTATTAAATCCTAAAATATTTCCCAGTAGTGTATGACAGCATTGGAAACTTCACTTAGAAATTTATGTAAACTAATTTTGCTTTGGATTTTTACTTTCTTTCTTTTATTTTCTTTTCAGATCCCTGGCCCTTCTGATTAGAGAGATTCTGCCTGGTTCTGTTTTCCTTCCCTCAATGGATTTCTTAGCTGACCCTGTAAGACTTTGGAGCACAAGAATAATCTTAATTTATTGAAAATTACTGTTATCCTACTAAGTATGTTGTGGTAAAGCAAATGATGCACAATGACTTACTTGCTGTGCATTTTGACTAGATAAAAGAAAAAGGAATCTTGTGGCCAGTTGTCTTATTTGTTCATACAAATTAACTCACTCAACTGACTAAAATAACAGAATTGGTGTGATCTCTTAATGTATTTTTCAATGAAGGACTACAACTCCTGTTAAATGGGAGAATGCTGTGCTAGTGTAAACATCTTGAAGTTACTATTGCTACATTTAAAAAGGGCTCGATTAATTGAACTCTAGCTCTGTGGATCTTTATAGCAGTCTAAGTAAACCAGCATTTTTTGCAGCTGTATTGAAATCATTTTTTTCCCTTAATTCTGCAAATCAGGGGGCTTTTTTTTCTGAAGCTGCAACACTGCCATCCTTGGTTTTATATATGCTTGTATTTTAATAGGCAAAATTGCAGTGCTCGTGCAGGCATCTCCTGGCTGCAAACAGAAAGTACTGTAGTGTGGAAGTATTAGTGATTCATTAGATCTGCACTTAAAGCAAGAATACTTTGGAGGGCTTTCTTCCAGTGGATAAAGAATATTTCTGTGCAGGTCTCTTCAGAAATTCCCTGACTTGTAAAAACTTGAGGAGACCATTGAAGGTCAATTCTCAAACATGTATTCCCAGGCTTTGCTTTTTAAAAAGTATTAATATACACAGGTTTAAACTTGGGTATTAAAATGATTTCAATCTATTTTGTTGAGTTTTTTTAATATTAATTTTATGTGTTGTGTTCCTTGCAGGACACTGTCAACCATTTGCTGCTGATCTTCATTGATGATAGTCCAGTGAGTACTGACAAAGTTAAAACAGTGGCATTTTGTTCACCCATGAAAGATGCTTTCTTACCCAATTGTCATTTTTTTCTGCAGCCTGAGATAGCAACTGAGCCTACTTCTTCATTGGTTCCATTCCTTCAGAAATTTGCCGAGCCAAGAAATAAAAAACCATCTGTAAGTAAAGGCAACATTTACTTCCTTTCCTGTTCTGAATAAGTGTTTTATTTACCTGCTCATTCAGTTCTACAACTCTTTGTAATATTTATGTACTCACTGAAAGTTTGAAAGGTGGCTGACTGCGTTTTTAACCTACTCAGGTACTGAAACTGGAGCTAAAGGAGATCAGAGATCAGCAAGACCTTTTATTTCGGTTTATGAACTTCCTGAAACAGGAAGGGGCAGTCCATGTGCTGCAGTTCTGCCTTACTGTCGGTAAGATTACAAACGTTGTGCTGAAGTTATTTGATGATCTGGAAATCATTCTAATGGAAAACTGCAATTTGCATTTGGGTAATTTAGGAAATAAAAATCATTCATATGCCAGGAACAACCTCATGGATTTATCCTTACTGTGATAAGAAAGAATTTATTTTAATTGCAATATGTTTTTAGTATTAACTTTATGAACAAATCTGGATTATAGTTAATAGGAAGGCAGGTACCTTATTACCTAGGATTTTGAGATGTCGTATGTTTCTTTTAATTTTGAAGTTTTGCAAATTACTTATCTACTGGAAAATGATTTGATGTTATAGGGTGCTTCAAGATGTTATTTCTTTGCCAAGTTGATCAAGAAATGCTTTTTTCTTTCCTTTACTTCTCAGAGGAATTCAATGACCGAATTTTGAGACCAGAACTATCAGATACTGAAAAGATGTCTCTTCATGAGGAAGTACAGAAAATTTACAAAACTTACTGTTTGGATGAAAGCATTGACAAGATTAGATTTGACCCTTTCATTGTGGAAGAGATTCAAAGAAGTAAGTTGGAATTTGAAAGGAATAATGTACGTTGGAATTTTAACAGCATTCTGTAATAAAGTGAAAACAAATTTTGCTGAATATCATCAATCTTTTTTTTACCAGTTTAAAAAATTGTTATCCCTTTGCTGTATTGTGCTTAATACTTGTTTTGTCAATTTATTTCTATTTTTTTATTTGTAAGACATAGAATAGCTTGCAAAATAATCACAAGCTCTGACCAGGAAAAAACATGAACTTTATATGCCTGTGTGTATATCTCTCTCTATTCATACTTAGTTTTTTTTTTTATAGTTGCTGAAGGTCCGTATATGGATGTTGTGAAACTTCAAACTATGCGGTGTCTTTTTGAAGCTTATGAGCACGTGCTTTCTCTGCTCGAGAATGTTTTTACTCCTATGTTCTGTCACAGTGATGAGGTAAGAGTGAAAGACTCAAAGAGTAGTCTTAAAAGCAAGATTGTATTTTTTTTTAGGATATGCTATTTACAACCATCATGTGTGTGTGGAACTGAAAAACATGGCTTCATTTCACACTTCAGTTGGCATTCTAGAGCTGGACCATTCTCAGTAGGAAAACAGAATTTATTCTAGTCCAACACAACATCACAGAACAAAAGAAAAACTTCATTTTTTGATATAACAGTTTGTGTATATCACAGCTATTATAAAATCCTCTCCACCCCTTCTTTTATGATTGCACATTTGGTGCAAAAGTAATCTGCCTGATAGATGTAGAACACAATCTCTTTATTTACTTTTAAAAATGTAATGGTATTTAAAGATACAAAAGTCGTATTTAGGTTTTTTCAGCCTTGTGCATTCCAGCAGCTGAAAATCTGGTGTTTGTTTTCAAGAAGGTTGCTCAAAGCAATTTATAAGGTATTTAAGATTGTTGTGTGATTGGGTTCTAAATGCCACCTTAAGAATTCTCTGCACTGGATTGACTTTATCTGGCTAAGGCCTTCTAGTAGGACACACTTTAATCACAGGGGTGAGTCTGAGTTCATGTTCCTTTCAGAAGTTTGTGTGTGTAAGTCAGGTTGTATGTTAAGCTTCTCGCATTTATTTGAGGCAGAATGTATTGATTTGTCCTGGGAGTGGGTACTTGTCTTACTTAGCGTTATTCTTAATAAAAAGAACATTTCTCAAAAATGGTTTTGATGGTCATCTCTCCCACGATAGCTATAATGTCTCAAATGCATGATTTTTAACAAGGATGAGACATGGATTTTGGTGCTTAATTTAATTTTTATTTCAGCTTCGTGGTTTTAATTTCGAGATTATGTAAGGTTAAATAAGTAGTCCTAGGCTCGTGTATTGATTACTGTATGGTCTGTCCTTTTCCGGATTAAAATTCTAACTGCTAGATTATGGTCAATTTGGCTTTTCCTTCAGTTCTGGTTTCCTGACCTTTGCAATGTTGTTGCACAGTAGCCATTACCTCAGTTAATCCAGTGTTTTCTTTGATACCTTATTTGTGTGCTACAGTACTTCAGACACCTTCTAAGAGGAGCAGAGTCACCAACCCGCAATTCGAAGTTTAACAGGTAGGTATGGTAGAACTTCTAGGTGGATTTCTTTGGCTTTTAATTAAAAGCATCAAAATATTAATTGTAGGAATTTTGTTATTGCCTAATATTAATTTGACTTAACTTTTAGTTTACTTTTTTGTTTTTAAATGAACAAATTACATGCTAAAGATGTAAGCAATATTATTATACAAGACGTCTCTTCTCTTTATGTGTTTTACATTAAAGAATTTAAAATGTGATTTAGACCTCAACATTTGAGAAGAGGGAAGGGAAAAAAATCATGCAGTGAGAATTAGAGAACATGAAAATAAAGTGGTGATTTAATTGACTGTGTATGTGTAATACCATTTTAGTGGTGCCAAGCTGTGTCTTCTTGGATTTCAGATGTTACATGGATAGGTACAGTGTACCCTATGTCTAACCCACCTGGTTATTCAATGGGAATCTCCTCTTACTGTAACAAGGAGAGTTGCCACTTCTCCTACATCAAATGTGTTTTCTGTCCCCCAACTCCATTGCAGAAATGTAGCATTAGAAGCCTTGTTTCTGGGTTTAGAGACCACCTTCAGGCTCCTGACAGCCTGTGGAGGAGAAGAGCCTTTCCTGTGGTGAGGATGGGTGATCTTCCATTGTGGGCTTTGGTTGGGTTGATAAACGTTGAGGTCTCATAATTTCTTGTGTTTCAGTTTATGTTAGATGGCTCCAACAGTCGTGGACTAGCCCAACTGAATTTCTCTTATGGCCTAGCCAAAAGAAGGAAAACTTCAGTGAGACAGTCTTTAATTTGGATAGGCTTTCTTTCTCGGTATGAGATAAGATCCACGGTACTGTGGCAGATGCTAATGCCTGTCCTCTTCTAGAGGAGTAACAGTGGTTCATTCAACCTTCTCTGCTTTCATTAGAGTTACACCTGACAGCAAATTCTTGTTTCTCAGCCTACTGTGAGGTTTGTATTACTGGCACACACCTTTCTTCCCTTGTCCAGTTCTTCAGAAATGGCATGGTTGTTCTCTTTATTGTGTCTCCATTGGTGACATCTTTTATGTAGTCTTTATAGTTTTTGTAGGTCCAGGACTGGAGCTTTGGTGTAGTGCTGTCTCATAGTGGTGCTGGCAAGCTTCTGCTTCTTAACAAAGAGATGTGGAATGAGGGCAGCTAGCCCAAACTGCATTCCTTTCCTGCATGGTACGCCACTGGGATGGGTGACCTTAAACACACTTCAGCTTCTGTTGGAGATGGCTACAGGGTTTCACCTAGACCTTTAAATCTGTCTTCTGGTTTCCTCCCCAAAATTATTCGTGTCAAGGGTTGGAAGTATTCTGTCATACACTTCTCAAATCTAGTTAAAGTATGAAAACATGTAGGCCACCTCCTTGGTGCTTTGCTTTTAAAAACAGAAAGCAGGAAATTACAGGCCATTTCTACCTGGAGTTTTTGAAATGCATCTGGCTACAAAATAAACAAATTTTGTTTGGGGGCTGTTGCAGCATATTCTCAAACAGCATCCATAGCATTACTGAAAATATATCTGGTTTACATTTTAGAACAATTTGAATGCCCTCAGTATATATGCTGATTTACAATACAAGATACTGTGTGTTCCAGAAGTGGTGCCTCAGTGATTGTTTCCATGAAACAGAGGTCCTATCTGAAAGTAGTTTGCCTGTTGCTTTGGAATTTCCCTCTGCAGAATTGTGTACAGTCACTGCCAAAGGGGCGGGGAAGAAACAAGGTTACCTACGGAATAATTCCAGATGTTATTCCATATACTTTGTCCTGCTTTCTCTTTCTTGTTCTAGCATTAGTTCCACTTGAAAGTAATTACATGCAAAGAGATGAGTTTTGTTTCCCATATTTAGGATGAGCTTTGCTATGGGTACTGTGTGCGTATTGCATAGGTACTGCTGGTTAAAAAGTCAGATCAAGAAGTAGATATGAAATCCCAGTGGAATGTGCATGGGGGTAATGTGTTGAAACATTTCCCTTACTGCAAGACAAGAAAATTACAGTTTCTAGAAAATATAGGTGGGAAGGTAGGAAGAAGTAACTATCTGTAATCTGTAATTTTTGGTTCGAATCACTTCTTTGAACTGTACAGAACAATCATAGCTTTTTGCAGACTGATAGGACAAATAATGTGCTATGAAAACTGCTAAGGCAATAGGTGGGCAGTGTCAAGGGCTTCTGGAGTGTAAAGAAGTCACATTGAGGGTATTTTGACAACTTGGTAACTAACTGTGGTTGTCATGAGTTTTAACTCTGTAACTGATGTTTCCTACCTAATGTTTAATGTGTGTGGCCAGTGATAACTGATGTTCTGAGTTCCAGTTCTGTCAACTTAATTTGGATAGCGTGGAAGGGACAACAAGAATTTCCTCTCACTTTATGTATTTATAATACATTACTACATTACTTAAATATAATCTGTGTTGGAAGTCTAACAAAAAAAGAAAAGCTGTTATGTAGTACAGATTTCTGGTTTGCTGTCTGTCTGTCTTGATTTTCATACCATAACCACAAATCAAAATAGACACATCCTGGTTTCTCATATTGGAGTAGCAGTGAAATTAAAGCATTTTTCAAGCTAAAGGATCCCAGAAGAGATACTAACAATTTCAGGGAGTGGCTAGGAGTAAAACCCATGGAATTATGTCTGTGAAAAGTTCTATGCAATGTAATAGTCACCATCATTTCTAACCTGGTAAGTTATATTTCCAGTTTCACAGTTAACACAGTCAAAGACAGTGTAAGATGTCTTACAATTAGACCCTTCTGTGAAACAAAATCTAAAATTTTAGTATTTTTATCCCTTATCAGTTTGTCCAGAATTCTGTAGCTGCCATGAATTAAAATCCTGTGTGTGGTGACAGTGTTTATAGTTAATTCATTTAAACATCTCGATTGGAATTACTGGGTTGATGTCTGAGGCATTGGTCCTATGTACCAAGTTATGTAGAATGTCAGAAATACATGACAGTTCCTAAAATCTGTGGAATAAAAATTTTTAAAAGTTACTTTAATTTTAAATAGTGGCTCTTACTATACCTAATACAGATCCTATACTGTATTATATATGTATATACTATACTAATACAGAGGGGGAGAGGGTGTGTATTATTACATAAAGTGAGTCCGCAGCCTTTTCATTGTATTGGCCGAATTAACTAGATTCCTACATGACTTCTGAACAAAGGTAACAGGAAAAGTTAGCTGCCTGTTTGGCACTACAGGTAATTCTAAGAATGAAAGTTGTTCTCCATTAATTGGTGGTTGCTTGTGCTGAATCTCCTGAAAGTTTCAATAACTGATGTTTTAAATTCAAAGGCCAAGCTTGTGATGATGAGATGTGCAGATACTGTTCACATTTCACCTTCTTAGGATTCTAGGTCAGGAACTCCTAATTGTACCACCTCTTTTCTTAATCCATGATGGTGGTCAAACCCTCTTCAATTTTGTTGGGATAGGTCTGTCAAATTTGGTTTGGTTTGGATTCTTTTGTTGTTTTTGTTTTGTTTTATTTTTATTTTCTGCTGGGCTCTGAGGTAATTTATTTGCCTGTTGTTGCAGAAGTAGCCTGAGTTTGGATGACTTACGGTAAGTCTATCTAACACTCAATAAATGTTGTGTGTTAGTTATGCTGCATCTCTCATGACTTCATCACACAGCCTTTATAACAGTAATTAACTGTTCATTTTATTTGTAAAAGACATGAATGTCTTCTCTGGACTGAGATGCATTTCTCCTCACAAAAAGCTTTACTCCCCATGTCCTCTTCACAAGTGTTTAGAAATTGCTTAATTACTAATTTCACGTGTTTGCATTTACAGTAACTTTGTTTGCTGTTAACAGTGTGTCTGTTGTCATTTGTTTTGAAATATATTTGCAGGGCTTGAATTTTTTTTTTTTTTTACTTGTGACTGCTAGCTGCTCCAGAATTTCCTTCCCTTCATGTCATATTTCCAGATGCTCATTGAGGTGTTATCCCCTTATGTGCTTGTTTTAGCTTGCAAGCTGTAGCCATGGTGATCATTGTCTAACATCGCATGCAAATGTAACCATTTTATGATTTTTAAGCACTCAAACCCAGTAGTTGCCCAAATGACTTCTCTCTGCTGCTTCTCTTGTGACTGTTACAGGTTTGATGACAACATATGCTGTTTTTTATAATTTGCTGTAGCTTGTATGTGACCACTCATTAATGCCTTAGTAGCTGTTCGGTGGTTTGTTTTCTCGTTATTCATGCCTCTTTAAATACATGGTATCCAAACTCAGAAAACAATCTTTTCTGTATGGACTTTTCCTTAGAATTTATCAGAGCATCAGTGTGACGTAGATTGCTCATACTAGCCTTGAGGGTAAATTTTTCAACTTAATTTTTCAGGTTAAGAATCAAGGTTATTAGATGCTTTTATATTTTATGTGCCAGTTCAGCATGTTGGGCTATAACTTGCTTGATTGTTGAGCAATAAGGAGTTCTTGAGATATAAATGCAGCTCATTGATTTTCAAGTGCAGCAAGATGTGCTCAGCATTTCTCCTAACTGCGTGTAGAGATTTTGGTCAGCCAACGGAAGCGGTGCTCCGACTTCACATGCATGTTAATATCTAGCTTGTCTGATGTATACGACTGGTCTGGCCCTTCTTGACCCAAAGAGGCTCACAGCATCATTCTTCAGCTGCATAGCCCTGGCTCAAGATCACCTGCCAAGGTCTGTTCAGTGCACTGAATGAGGCAGGCATCCTGTGGGAAAATGGTTTTGCAACCATCCATGATTAAAGAGTGCCACAGTGCACAACTGCAGTCTTCAGTCTGCAATTCCCTGTTACAGAGTGAACAATAATTGTAGTTTTTTTAATGTTAGGTATGTGTTACTTTGGAATGTTTGAGAAAAAAAAGAAGTGTTCCAACCTCTTGTCACATCGTTCTTCAGGAATGTTGGAGCCTGTAGACTCTCCACAGAGGGTCCTGCTGAGAAAGCAACTATAGAATGATGGTCTAATAATGCTATTATATGGATTAGCACTAGAGGGAGTGGGATATTTTTCAAAGCATTTTGGACATATATGTATTTGTTGACAGTAGCAGAGCTGACAGGTCTTAAAAAAAAATCTGGTCTCTGTTCTAAACTGACTACCTCCTGTCATCTTTGGTCCTTCATGTATTGAACCTCCCCTGTCCTAGTCCCATCTCTTTCCTTCTACCTAGCCTCAAGGTCTTTCTTCTATTTCTGCTTAGCCAGTGAATTTATTAGATTTTCATCCTTATACCTTTTTTTGGTATATATTTTTTTTATTGTTCCATTTCTTTGAAATGTCAAGTCATCTTGTTGTCTGTCCATCCCTCTCTGCTAACATCCACAGGTTTATTTTCCATGGTCATGTAATGTGATTTGTGCTCAAGGATTTTTACCAAACCAGTCTTGTGTTCTCTCCATGTGTTGTGGAGAGTGTCTGTGTACCCTCTCATTCACCAGTGTTTGTTCTGAATTTGTCTCTTCCTGTGCAGAGACTCCCATCCTAGTTTGTCACTTTATACTTGTCTGGTTCAGTGATTGCTTTTTATTCACATGGTGTAATCTTTGGGCTCTGCTTTGGGGCTGGAAGGGTTGGTTCCTAGCTGTCAGGTTGAGTTCTGGCTCCATACAGCTCAGTACAGGCACAGGTGAATGCTGCCTTCGCCTGGAGCATGATCGGTGTGAGAAAGAATTGCTTTGAGACTGGAGTCCTCCTGTCAAATCATTGACCTTGTGCAAATCAAAGTTTTTGCTCAAACTCTTAAGAACTGCACAAGTTTTCACAGGAATGATGAGAACTTCCTTCGAGGTCAAGCCAGAGGTCTGAAATACTCGGCTTCCATAAAAGCTAGTTTTGTCTGATCGAGGTTTGTTTTCTATCCCAGTGCTGAAGCACTTGTACAAGATTCAGGTAGGTCCCCAGTGTGAAACAGCTCAGTTCAGCACAATAACGTGTAGTAGAAGTTGTTCAAGAATGGAGTAAATTTGTTTAAATATGGATTTAGACTTCACGCAGCCAAGCAACCTTGTCTTTGCATAGAAGAGACAATTAGGATAGATGGTGCCAGTCTGCTTTGGAGCTGATGATTATATGAGATAGAAAAAGCAAAAGATTTGGAAAAGCAGTGGGTTGTTTACGCAACTTTAGTCATGTACACAGTCTGTGTAAAATTATAAACAGGAAGCTTATTAGTAACATGCAGATGCATGTTTGGAGTCAGCGGTTGATGTTGTCTGCATGGTTCTATGGATGATGAAAATGCTTTATCTGCTGATTGCTGCTGTTCTCTTTGTACTCCCTTCCAGTAGTCAATAGTTTCTTGTTTTAAAGGAAAAGAAACAGGATTTTTTTGTCCTCTAAAGTACTAATTGTTTGTCTAATATCAGTCTACAAATTTGTTTTGAATGTTTGATTCTGCAGTTCACTGTATTGATTTTTAACTTGTCTCTCAGCTGTGTGTATTGAATCACCATGAGTAACCCCAGGCTGATTTCAACAGAAACATTTTTCTTTCCAGAATTACTAGCACTTCTATGCAAGAAATAATCATCAGTGTCAGGACCTGTGTAATGGCATAAGAATAATAAAAAAATCTGTTCTCTCAGTAAGGAATGTGCTTGCTGCCCAAGTATCTTTTTTTTCCCGTACCTGGTTTGTTGGTTTTTGGATGCTTTGTCGTAAGTGGCAAGACTTTACAAACTCTTCATCTTTCAGTCAGACTGGCTCTTCAAGCCGAGGTTCTTCAGTTCCATCTGTTTTCTCTCATGCTCAGTCTTGCTCCTTGCACATTCCTTTTGTCTGTCTCTACTGCTTAAAAACTGAGATATGTGCTTGTAAAATTCCTTTAAAAAAATGCATCTACACTTGGCAGAAAGATAAATATTTAAATACGAGTTCACGGAAAAGGACAAAGTTAATGACCTACTTGATGTGCCTGCCTGTAGCAATACCACAGTTTCTGCTGTCAAAACAAAGTAGTTTTACCTAGCTAATTGTTTATTCTGTGTCATGAATTACTGGGATACTATTGTAAGAGTTTACTCGTGGTTAAGCATATGGGAATCTCATGTCTCTTAAAAGTGTAATCAAGAAGTTTTGCTGAATGATCAGAGAACAGATTTACCATAAATGAATTTTAATTAAGTGGAACTGTAAATATATTGTCTACCTGTTTATAGAGTTGTTTCTCTTCTCTGCACATTTACAAGCAACAGCCTAATGAGCAGCTGTGTAATAATATGCCTTGTGTTGTGAACCGTGGCTTCTGTAATCCTAGGACCACACAGAAGAGAGGAGAATCATTTGGAATCAGCAAAATAGGGAACAAAATAAAAGGTGTATTCAAGAGTTCTGCAATGGAAGGAGCTATGTTGCCTAACTATAACTTAAATGAAGGAGAAGATGACTTTGTGAGTAAAACCATTAAATTTTACTAGACATCTTTGTTGGGCTTGGATTTTTTTTTTTCTCCTTTGCTCATTTGAAAATGTTACGTTTCTGCGATCTTGACTGCACAGTTTTCATGTGCTGGCTTCTGATTAAGTTGCCTTATCTTCCCTGTATTCATTCACGTGCCAAGGTCACATCCCCAGTTCATGTGCTTCTGAGCTTACTGCTTTAGTGTGGAGAAGTACCAAGAGTAACAGCGTCAGATATTTTTGTAAGCAATGACTTGTTCTCTAATTCTGGGTAGTAAGGCATAGGACTGCATGCAGGGCTCTTCATCTGCAGCCTGCCTCAAGACCTTAAAACCATAAATAATGTGGTGGAGAAATTGCTGTCGAGTTGGTCTGTGATGCAGCATTTTCTCTGTAGATTGGGAGCCAGTAGTCCTTTCTCATTTGTCTTGGGTGTCTCCCTCAGTTAATGTTTTTCTTCCATGCTAAACAGCCATGAATAGAGCCAATGGTAGAATTTACTGCATGGGACATTGTTACCTGAAGCACAGCTGGGGGACAAATGGAAAATTTTAAAAAGGGAAGAGGAGGGAGTTGGTTAGAAGTAGAGGTAGACTGTACCAATTAAAACAGAACTGGAGATCTCTGTTTGAATCCTTACAGATTGAAGAAGGTGTTATGGTGATGGAAGATGATTCTCCTGAGGAGGCTGTTACCACCCCAAATACACCCCGCAACCTTGCGGCGTGGAAAATCAGCATCCCATATGTAGATTTTTTTGATGATCCCTCCTTGGAAAGAAAAGACAGAAAGGAGAGAATTCCTGTATTCTGCATTGATGTGGAAAGAAATGATAGAAGGGCAGGTATGCAGTATTGTGGATAGATAAAGTGTCATTTGAAAGTGAACCCAGAATATTCTAGTGTGCTGTATACTGATGGGTCTTGCAGCGTGTTTTGTATATGTGTTGTTCTGATTTCAAAATAATGGCTTGAAAGTTCTGAGGAAATGAGGTTGAGAGATAAATGATCACATTTAGCATTTGCAAGTTGAGAACTGACTCCTCTGCATGCATCAATTCTATTTAGACTTCATGCCAAAGTTTGAAATGTTCTCTTTCCAAAAATACTTACCTTAAAATTCATATTAATAAACACCTGGCATATTATTTTTTCACCCACTCTGAACTTTGGAATAATGAACAACAAATAAGTTTTTATATAACCTTAAAATTAGTTCTTAGGAAATGAGAATGTTTTGTTTATTAGGAACCATCATGGCTTGCAGTTAGTTATCGGTATCTAGGTAGCAATACGTCCATACGGAGTGGGGGAAAGCAGCATCATCCTAAGTCTGCATGGATTTGTTAGTGAGTGTAATACTTCCACAATGAGCAGAAAGTATTTAAGAGGCATTTAGTGATATCTTTAGTGATAGCATTAAGAATGATCAGCTTTCAAGCTGATGGTGCAGAGGTCTATTTTCAACAAGTACTTTTTCTGTAAATCATTTGGTTAAAAGCTGGAAAATAGATCTCATGTAGCCAGCCATCATAAATGTTGAAGTTATGGAGCAGTCCATTGTTTAGATTGTAAGGATCCCATAAATGAGGTGATAATTTCCTTGCTAGTACCATATTTGTCTACCAGTTATGCATTTTACTGTAACGCTAAAAGTACCGTAACGTTTATGTTACTACAATAGGGGGGCTAATGTCATTGAGGTTTTTCTTACATAATCCCACATATCTTTGCTGTTGCTAATTTGTCTCTCAGGTGGCATAACACCTGGTTTATTTTTAACTTTTTTTTTTCTCCAGTTGGACATGAACCTGAACACTGGTCTGTCTACAGGAGGTATCTTGAATTTTACGTGCTTGAATCAAAGCTTACGGAATTTCATGGTATGTTCTCCACCATTTGGAAAGCCGTTTTCCCCCTGCTCTGATTATCATTCGTTACTTAGCTGAAATTTAAAATAGTAAAATCAGTGTTTATTGCATTACAAGAATAAGTTAATCCCCCTGATATCTTTATTAGGTGCATTTCCTGATGCTCAGCTTCCGTCAAAGAGAATCATTGGCCCCAAGAACTATGAGTTCTTAAAATCCAAGAGAGAGGAGTTTCAGGAATATCTGCAGGTATCAAACATTTGGAGCAAAGAATATTCTAATACTAATGATGTAAAACTAATAAAAGAATATCTGGGGTTTTTTTCTTTGTTTGTTTCCAAGTAACTTTATAGTTAGAGAAAGGATTCAAGTGGGCAGTGTTAAAGTTTCACATGACTGAAAACAGAAATCTCTTGCAAATGACAATATCTGTGGCAGTATAATGCTCTTTGAATATCTTTTTGCTATACAGAAACTGATTTTTAAAGATGAGTTTTAAAGTACTTACACTTCTTTTGTTCCTTCTGTCTCAAAGAAACTTCTGCAACATCCAGAGCTAAGTAACAGCCAGCTTTTAGCTGACTTCCTGTCCCCTAATGGAGGAGAGACTCAGTTTCTTGATAAAATGTTGCCTGATGTGAATCTTGGTATGTAATATGCTACTTGTTTATGCTGACAAGTAGTAATGCTGTGGATGCTGTGATTGAATTCTGCGGTTCTCTGAATGACAGTAGTAATTCACAGATAACTCTTGTGGATGTAGGAAATAAGAACTCTTCTCCTTCACAGCCCTTAAAATTATAGCTCAGCAAGCAAGACATGCTGATACTTCTTCCTTGAAAAAAAAAGACATTTTGAAATTTTGGAAAAAAATGTTTAAGTGGTTGCTTTTGAATTTTTGCGTCAGCAAGCAAGATGCTAAGGTTTCTCTTAATAAATTTCATAGTTCAAGAAAATTTATGGTATTGTCACAAGTTAAATCTGCGTGCATCTGTCAATGTTTGCAGATGAGGTGGCATAAACAATTATAATATAAAACTACCTTTGGACTTTAATTGATTAAAATCCGCTTATTTTATTCTGAAAACTACAATATTTGATATTTCTAGTATTAGCTGATGTTAAGATCTTTTCTAACATGAGCTACTTAATGGAATTTGAGGCTCCAGTGTGTGTGATACAGGCAGGTCAAATGGAAATTGAGAAGTTGAGAAGTTCTAATGTCTAATGACAGTAGTTCATAATAAATCAAAAAAGCCAACTGTAGTGTGACTTGGCTGCAGTGCAGCTGCCTCAGAATAGTGGGCCTGAGCTGGTCAGGTCAACCTCGTGGCCATTCTGTCTTCATGTCTTGTGCCACTTGTGGCTGTGGTCCCAGAAAGCCGCAAATGTCTGAACTGCGCCACTGCGTTTCTGCGGCTCCTGGTCATGGCGTGGTCCTGCTGGGACAGCCCTTCTCTTAGCCGGCTTTATGAGTTGTTGGATGAGATTTCTGTTCTCAGCCTCCAGTCAAAAGGTTTTGTTTTTGTTTCAGATCTTCCTTCTAGATCCAACTGTACCCTTAAAAAAAGCTTGTAATTATGGTGTTTACTGTAATTTATTTCCTGTCTGAGACTGTGCTTCATTTCCATAATGAGCATTATAGCAAGTCTTGGCATTTCAGTATACTGGGCTTTTTGTGAGGATGAGAGTTTTTATTATTGTCATTTGATCGTTGTACATAGTTTCCCATGTAAATTCCAAATTTAATGACATGCAGATAAGAAAAATATTACTATAACTGTAGTGCTAAAAATAAAACTAGTCCTAGACACTTTAATTTTTCATCATCCAAAGTTACTGTGCCATATCCTGATAGCCTCATCAGGACACAAGAGCTGATCTTTAAGGCCACAGTTGTAACCTGTCCAATTTAGAAAATTCTACTCACCAGGCTTTTTGAGGCTGGTTCTCCCCAGAAACTCTCCAGATTTGCTGATTTTTCCACAGAAAGAGGAGAATTTGAGTTATCTTGATTTCTGCAGTGATGAGTGTTTATGATTCTATGACTAACTTGAATACAGGGAATTTTGCCTGTACTGGTGGTGTAGCAGCACTGCTATTACAGTGCTAGAGCTATTTATGGTTAAGCTCTAGAAGAGCTAAAAGGTAGATCTACAGTACTTTATTGTGGGTTTTTTAAAAGGTATTCAGATAATAATCTGTATATTTTTAAGTATCTTTTCTTGAAGACTAGTAATCACTAGGTTACAAGCTGGTTATGTGCACGACTATTTTCACAGGGTTTTGTGCCAAATCAAAAAAACCCAAACATTTTCAAAAATTACTGTATTTTTAAATATCTACTAGACAATGAGTACATAAAATCTGGCAGAGCAAAATGTCTTTCAAATCAGTGATAACAAAGTGTTTGTTTGTTTGTTTGTTTCTAATTGTAGGTAAAATCATAAAATCTGTTCCAGGAAAGCTGATGAAAGAGGTGAGTAAGTCTTTCAGGTTGCCAATATCTTAACTTCATTAGCTAATTTTATGAGATTGCTAAGTTATAGGCTAATGAAAACTTTGTTGGAAATTTCTTTGTTGTTGTTGTTTTCATTTTTCTGTAATTATGCAAGTAACAGGTCACTCATATCTTTTTTTCAGAAAGGTCAGCATTTGGAGCCATTCATCATGAACTTTATCAACTCCTGTGAATCTCCCAAGCCTAAACCAAGCAGGCCTGAACTTACCATTTTGAGTCCCACTTCTGAAAATAACAAGAAGGTATTGTAAGTCATGTTCCTTTCCCATTTTGCAGAAGTGGGGAAAACTGACCATACACTTTCTCTCATACTAGGGAGCTGTCTTAGAACTCATTAACTAAAATTATTTCAGATGAAGCCAAGCTGGAAAGTGCTGTCTAGGAATGCAGGCACTGAGGGTGTTCAGTCCAAAGGTCAGACCAAAGGTAGACTGGAATAACACACTTTCCTGCTCCCCAGATATGTGTGGCATAGACTTGAGCTGTTCAGTTCTGCACTTTCACTTCTGTTGTGAGACGTGACATCTTTGTGCAGATGTGCAGCCTTCCAGTTCCTGAGGGAACACTACAAGAAAGATGGAGCAGGACTTTTACAAGAGCGTTTAGTGACCAGACGAGGGGAAATGGAACTGAGAGTAGGTTTAGATTAGATATTGGGAAAAAATGTGTAACTGTGAGGGTGGTGAGCTGCTGGAACAGGTTACCCAGAGAGACTGTGGATTCCTCATCTCTGGAAGTATTTAATGCCAGATTGGATGGAGCTCTGAGCAACTTGGTCTAGTGAAAGGTGTCTCTGCCCATGGCAGGGGGTTTGGGACTAGATGGTCTTTGAGGTCCCTTCTAACCCAGGCCATTCTGTGATTCTGTGCTTTAAGTGCTGTGCAGTAGCCAGGCACATCACTCCTGGTGATGGAGGCGAATGCCAAATGTCTGTACCAGGTCTGTGTGAGCTGCCTGTATGGACTCCATGTGGAGATCTGGCAGGCAGCCAGAGAGACAGCACTTCCTGAGTGCCCATCTGTGAGAAGAACATGTTATCTCATAGCAAGAGAGCTCTTCAATTTTTTAGTAAATGGTAGTCGATTTCCAGCTTATGCTTGTATTGCCACAGTGTTCTCATGTATCTTTTCTGGCACAGATATGTTTATTTCAGTTTCAACATGTTGGACTCTGCTGAGATTACAATGCACATTCCCCAGTGCTTGTGCTGCCATGAGTAGGGTACACACAGGCTCCCTCTTCCTCAGCAGGCTGAATAAGAAATGCCTGAAGGTCTGTCTGGGCAGGCCCAGTCAGAAACATGCCTAATGCTCTGACAGATCTTCTGCATGCTCCTTCCTTTTGAATGTGCCTGGTGCGTGTGTATGTTTGTGGGTTTTCAGTATTGGTGGAAAGACTTGTAGTTAAAAATGCACAGTGAATGTGGATAGTTAACCCTAGTATAACTGGGAGCAATTGGATTTCATCCTGTGTCAGATCCTCTAGATTAAGAGTTACCACCTGCCTGGTTAAAAAAAACCCAAGTGACCAAAAACCTCTACTTCCCCCTCCTAGGGGCCCTAGCAGGATTTCTGGCCATGTTTCTGAAGGTCTGTAAGCAGCTTGATCATCTTCTGAACATACTTCTGTCAGACTTGCTATAATAGGTCAGGACTTCTCAGCTGATGCAGACTTTGCAAAATACGCCAATAAAGGCATTGTTCTGCTGGCTTGTGATGGCCTGCCAACAGCAATAAAAGCTGGTTTTGGAACACCAGCAGCATGATACATGTTTTTGAGTAGCTACTTGGAGGAAGACGTGGTTGCCAGCACTGACTGATGTGATTCAGACGCTGCATACACTCTTTCTTCTTACCACTTTGGTATAGTCCTCTCTACTTTTTAAGTGAGCAGGAAGAACAGGGGAGAGGTTTATGCCTCTGGCTGTAGATATTGTTCATAGTCATGGTATTGTACAGTTCACACCTGTGCTGGAATGCATTGGGTGTGTGTTTGCATATGCACTCACCATTGAGTAACTTTTTTTTTCTGTGAGGCACTTTATGCGAGCATTCATGCTTCCTTTGCTTGCTTTTCCCAAGCAAAGCCTGTTGTACAAGGAGTTACTTTGGTGTTTTTCTTAATACAGGCCTTTTATCTTTCACTGACTTCAAGAGCCTGACTCCCATTGTTAATCAATGCCAATTAATTGGAATTTCCTGATTGTAAGCCTTTTAAGAATATTTCATGGTTATAATCGTAGTTACTGTTTAATCTTAAAGGTACAAATAATGATAGCATTGAGGTTTGTGTTGTTAATCTCAAATACTAACATACACAGAAACACCTAAAAATCCTGTGCTTATCTGAATTGTGAGTGTAATCTCACCTTCTGTGCTAGATAATCAGTTGTGTGTTTTTCACTTGAATTTGCTCTAAGCCAAGGTTCTGGAAAGTGTAAAACATGAAGCAGAGGTGTAATGCCACTTTGTGTTATGGCTGCTGCAGTGCATTGTAGATTGCATTCTGAAATGCTTTCGATGTGTGACTCTGATCAAGGAGCCATTACTATTTAAGGTGCAACACAGATTATCCGTGTATGGAGGTACATACAGCATTCAGAAGATGCTGATTCTGGTTTGGGGTGAAAGTAAAAAGTCAAAAAGCTTTGCCCTAAGCTGGCCTTCATGTTTGATTTTTTTATAGGTTACCTACCGGATTGCTGTTAATGATTTAGTTTGGCCTCCAGGCACTCCTATGAACCTATGTCTGCATTGCACAATGGGCTGCTTTAGGTTGTCTCAGTATTTATCACTGTTGTCAGGTCGTGGGGTGTATCTAAAAAGTAAAGGGGGCTCTTGTTTAAGTTGCAATACTACAGCTGTGGTTTTTCTGCTGCTCTGGTTTCAGTATTAAGGAGGATGTAGACTTCAGTTTATACAGGGTTTCTAAAACAACATACCAGGGACGCTTCCATACAGTAGGTGTGAATAATTATGTGTTCTTTTTAGGTTTGTTACATTCTTGGATACCAGTCATCCACCAGTGCATTAACCACATTTGCCCTTTTATGTAATTTATGTAATAATTTGCTGTTGTTTAGTTGGAGTGAACCTTGTGAAGGTAATACCAGCAGCTCAACACTTAAGGAAAGAGAGGGCCTGAAGGAGTGCAGGTCAAAAACCTGACTCTTGCCAGATGTCCTGATGTAATTTTTCCTAAGAGTGTAAAGCATTCTGTTTAGCGACTTGCATGATTCAGAGCTTGTTGTGATTTGCATGTCTTATGGCTTTATTTATTTTGGGGAGAATTGCTGTACAGAAAGTGAACCACATATAAGCAAATTACTTCCTGTTCCTTGGAACTAGTTTTAATTTGGGAGTGGTAAAAAAAAACCTTCTGTGAGTGGCAATCACCTCAGCCTAGGCAATTCTATGATTATATTGCATTTGCTTCTAGTTCTAGGATTTTTTTTAGAACCTTGACATAAACTTTTGAACTTTCTTTTCCTAATGCAGAGTATTTTGTATAAATCCTATTTTATATCTAGATTAACTGTTTTGGAGGTAAGTTAATTTAAAATAAACTGTTAGTGGGGATTGCTAGGTACTAAACATGGAGAGCATCAGGATTTAGAGACTTCTTCCTTTCCATCTGCTGGGATTCACAGACTCGGGGGCAGGGGAGGCAAGGACTACTGCCTAGGTGGCTTAGGACCCCTTTTTTGGTGTGCAGGGAAGAGCCTCTTGGGGTTTTGAAAGAACTGGAGTATCTTTTCAGAAAGAACCAAAAGCAAGGAAATAGAAGGATCAGGGAGGAAGGTGATGACATAGGAAAATAGAAGGCTAAATGAATATAATCGATAAATGGAAAGAAACCCAAATGTTAGTAATATAAAAAGAGTCATGAAGTTTTTACTATAAATAATTAAGCTGGCAGGGGAAAAAGATACTTCGCTATGTAAAAAACTTGTGTATTTTGTCCAGAAATCATTGTATTTATTTCATAGTGGAAACCAACAGGAACTTTTAGGAATACTTTAATGTTACAGGCTTCCCTTGTGATTTAAGGCAGACAAACTCCATATCCTTTTAGCCCCTCATTTTCAGAAGAGGGTGCATCAAGGAAATCAGAGCCTGTGATAAAAGTCTGGATGCATACAATCATACAATTGTTTAGGTTGGAAGAAGGTAGCAGGAGCAAAAAGGTTCATGAATTAATGTCTCAGTGCTGATTTGTTCTGAACCCAGGTGTTTTGGTTGTTGTGTATCTTGGCAACATGTGATGTGCTCTTTACTGGAAAGTGAAGAATTTGAAAAAACAAAACCAGAAACAATGAAACAAATCAACGCCCCTGATCAGTTCTTTGAAAGCTCTGGAAGAAAGCTACTTCTCTAAAAAGAAACCAACCCAAAGAACTGGTGGCTGTCCTTCTGCCTTTGAATGCAATGATTTCAGTCTTATGTTTCTGTTTTTAGCTTTTTAATGATTTATTCAAGAATAATGCAAACCGGTCTGAGAATGCAGAAAGACGACAAAATCAGAACTACTTCATGGAGATGATGACTGTAGAAGGAGTCTACGACTACTTAATGTATGTTGGTAAGAAGTGATTTCTCTTAACTATTCATATACTTCATGCCAAATATGAAGTTCACAGTCTATGGTAAGAAATGAAATTCTATTGTAGCACTGATACGTAACTCAGCACTTTCAAGCTAATATACATCTTAGTAAGACAGTCATTCCTTAGAAGACTTTATCATGGTGCTGAAATGTCATTTATCATTCATCATTGCTTAGTTGCTTTGTTGTCTCCTCCTTTCTGCACCTCTTACGAGCTTATGAGAATAGGTGCCATCCCTTTTCTCAGGTCTGCCTAGGCTGCTTGTAGACTCTGGGAACTGGAATTGTTGAATTAATAGAAATAGCTAAAGGAAGTATTTGATAAGCACTGTGGAGAATACCGATATTTTCAGTGCTGCACTAACAAAACTTAAATACTCTTTTCTTGCTTGCAATCTTTTTTTTTTCTTTTCTTTTGGGTAAATGATTCTTTTATCATGAATATTAGGAGAACCTCATATATGTTACTACTCACAGATATTGCTGTGACTTTGCAGGTAGGGTAGTTTTCCGCATTCCTGACTGGCTGCATCATCTCTTGATGGGAGGAAGAATTCTCTTCAAAAATACACTGGAACTGTACACAGACTATTACTTGCATAACAAGTTAGAGCAGCTATTTGAGGAGCACCGGTTGGTTTCTCTGATAACACTGCTGAGAGGTTAGTAACAGTTACATCTTTGATGAAAAAATACTGCTTTAGTCTGGTGTTTGAAATCCCTTCTGTGAAGTTTCTGAGTGCTAAACTTTGCAATGCTTGACTAATGCTGGTGGAGTATTAAAAATCAGGTGGGCCTGGGCTGACTTCAAAGCTTGTTGTGGAAAGCTGTTGAGTCACCTATGTTGTCTGTCAGTGACGATTACAGAAAAAGTATTATGAATAGTAATTTGATGAGGTGTGCAAGGAGAACAAGAAAAACAGAATAAAGGTGGTTTAGTGTATCAACGCAAATGTTTCATGAAGTCTTTAAGTTACTTCACTTGTGTACTACATCAGTCTTTTATTGTTAATTTTTTGGTTCCCTTTGTTGTGGTGGGCTCTTGAGAGGGCTTGAGTGTTCCTGACCTTCAAATAAGGGAAAGGGTGAGAGACTGAAAAAAATTTTAACATTACCTCACAACTGTAGAGTATTACCTGACTGCAGTCTGATCCAAACAATGCATCTGGCCAAAACTCTGGAGTCAAGACAGCCCTGTCCTTACCAAACCAAAAATGAAGCTTGTGAAAGGCAAAAAAGGAGTGCAGTAAGACTTTCAGAGCCTAAAACCAAAACTGAGCGCCTGTTATTTCTGATGAATAGCAATTCTTTCTCTCTCATTCATAGGTAAATTTGAAGTTTTTGACAGTTTCAGGCAGTGTTTTAGCGCAAGGTGTAAATACTGCTTGTAGTTTTGAAAGCATGAGGGAAATTGTGAGTAAGGAGATCATAACTAACCTAAAGTAGAATTGATCCAAACTTAGAAGAGAATGCTTTAAACTTTGAAAAGATTGGAAACAAATTGTGAAAAGATTGTCCTTCAAACAGGTTGGGTATTCTGGATTTGATCAGGCTAATGTATGCAAAAAGTATGATCTGACAAGGCTAGAATTCCCTTCTAATCAACATAATACAGAGAAGAAGTTCAATCTTGAAGCCACAATCCAAACCACGTTTCTATGTCAGTGATATGGATCTGCCTAAGATGTTTTTTTTTTTTTTCAATATGTCTTCGCTGCAGATGCTGTGTTCTGTGAGAACACCGAGCCTCGCTCTCTCCAGGATAAACAGAAACGAGCAAAGCAGACTTTTGAAGAAATGATGAGATACATTCCAGGTTCTGTATTCCATGGCTGCCTGTATGAGTGTGGTTAATTGTTCAAGCAGATATTTAACCCAAATATAGTCAAATTATCTTACCAAATCAAATAATACGTGGGCTGCTGAGATTTGAGTTGACTGGAATACCAGGTGTAAAAACCCAACAGTTCAGTTTTGTCACTTAAGTGTTGCTGACTAAGGTTGTAGCATAGTGATTAATAAAGACATGGTGATGGAAATCAAGAGCTTTACACATATACTTAAAAGCATAATTTTTTCTCTTTTGAATGTTCCTATGGTTTGTATTTTATCCAGCTGAAAACTGGTTTAAAAAAGGCACGTTATTAAGCTGGAAGGTACGTCTGAGCTCTCCTTGCACTGTATAAACTAGGAAAGAGGGGCCCATTTGATTGAAAGTAATTAAAAAAAATCAGCTTGTGATTTATTAAACAGTGCATTAGAACAATACACTGATAGTATAAAAAGTGTAGTAATTACTTAGGTGTGGAGCCCTGAAGGAAAGAGAAGAGAAAAGGATGAATCAAAAGTGTGTTTGTTTTTCCATTTACCATTTGAGACAGAAAAAAATTAGAACTCTTTAATTTAAACAGTTTTTTTCTTGTTAATTGCTGGAGTTCTATAACTGCATCATAAAGCTGCTTTGCAGTGCTTCCTCATGACTTGTGTATTTGTTTTTGGAATTTGGTCTAGATTTAATAGGCAAGTGCATTGGGGAAGAGGCTAAATATGAAGGCATCAGGCTTCTGTTTGATGGACTGCAGCAACCAGTGCTCAACAAACAGGTAACTCATAACGTGACAAACTTGCCTTTTGGCACAGGGTTTCCTGAAGTGTATGTTTGGTATAGCAGAGGAGTGGGCTGTTACTCAGAATTAAGGGTAAAAAGCAGTAATTTTGCCTTGGAATGTCCTTAATTTTCTGTATTTTCTTTTAGTTAACTTATGTTCTGCTGGACATCGGGATTCAAGAACTCTTTCCAGAGCTGAGTAAGGTATATGCTAACTCCATTCAAGAACTGCAGAATTCTTCAAGCTGCTACTTAAGCTGGTCTGATCACTGGTGCATTTTTGCTGTTGTTCTCTATTACTAATATTAATTCTAAATTTTGGGGAAAATGTATATTTTTCCAATATGCTGAAATAATTGAAATATGGTTTACTTACATTTTGGTTAATTAGCTCTTTCCAAATCAGCTCAGGCCCATTTGTTTAGCATGCTGCAAGTCCGAGCTGCCTTTCGGTAGACTTGGACAGACCAACCATCAGTCAGGATCTCTGTGCCTTTCTCTTTGATTGATTTGTCTCCACTCTATTTTATGCAAGTCCCAATTTAGGAAGGGAATTCTGCATGCAAAGTTCAGGTCAAGCTGCAGCATTTTTCTTGAGAATATTTGGCAGGAGGATTTCTTACCTCTAATTTGGTCACTGCAATGTTAACTTCGGCTATCCAGATAAAGGAGAAGGCATTTGCACAACAGAAATCGCTATATAAATGTGTATCATTAGGTTTGGGATCCATCTGATACTTGTACTTACGCATATCAAACCTTCACATATTTTTACATAGTAATTTTACAGTTTGGTCTTCATGGGAAGCAGGAGATACTTGCTAGTTAGCTAGTAGAAAAACAAAACCCCAAACAAATTTTAGAAAACCCCTCACTAACAATAAATGTTCGTTGCCTGACCCCTGTGCCTGAGAACTGCAGAGTGCCAGCAGTGATTTGTTTTGCATGGCAAACAGAAACAAGTACAAGATATTGGAAGAAGCCAGGACACTTCCATTGTTTTCAGTGAAATGAGGCTGGCTCAGTGAGTCTGACCTACTTTGTGCTTCAGTTCTGTAGCTGCCCTCCTCAAGCCAGTGCTCAGACAGCTGAAAACAGGCAAAAGAAGACCCAGCTGACCATGGGAACAAGGAAGTAGCCTGGGAACTTGAGTGCAGAAGAAAAGACCTGACTTAGCTCTGCTGTTTTACTCTGCTGAACTGGTTTTGTATGTCAGCAGCTAATTATATATATGTATTGGAACACTGGTCTTCAGTTGATTATGGGAAAAAATGAGTGGCATTTAAATAGTCTTTAAAGCCTCAGTCAGGCCCAGAGGGTGGTGATCAATGGAATGAAGTCTAGTTGGAGGCAGGTCAGTAACAAGGAGTTATCCAAGGGGTCAGTTGTGGCTCTAGTCCTGTTTAACATCTTCACTAATGATCTGGATGAAGGGACAGAGTGAAAAGCCTGATAATGACACAAAACTGGGAGGAGTGGCTGGTACACCAAGAGGGCCATGCTGCCTTCCAAAGGGACCTAAACAGGCTGGAGAAATGGGCTGGCAGGAACCTCGTGACCGTCAACAAAAGGAAGTGCAAAGTCCTCCTCCTGGGGAAGAGCAGCCCCAGGTGCCAGGCTGGTCTGGGGGCCAACCAGATGGAAAGACACAAAGTTGAACAAAAGGCTGATGGGATCCTGGGCTGCAATAGGAGCAGTGTTGCCAGCAGGTCAAGGGAAGTGATGCTGCCTCTTTGCTCAGCATTGGTGAGGCCACACCTCAAGTGCTGAGTCCAGGTCTGGCCTCCCCAGTACAAGAGAGACGTGGACATACTGGAATGAATCTGGTGGAGAGCCATAGGGATGATGAAGGAAGTGGAGCATATCTCCTATGAGAAGAGGCTGGAGAGCAGGACTGTTCAGCCTGGAGAAGAGAAAGCTCAGTGTCTTACTGATGCGTGTAAACACCTGAGGGGATGGTGCAAAGAGGACAGAACCAGTGGTGCCCACTAAACAGGGCCAGAGGCAACAGGCACAAACTGAAACACCAGGGGTTCCCTCTGAACATCAAGAAACACCTTTTCATTGTGAGGGTGACCAGGGACTGTCACAGGTTGCCCAGGGATGCTCTGGAATGCTCATCGTTGGAGATACTTAAAAGCTGTCTGGACATGGTCCTGAGCATCTCTAGGTGGCTCTACTGGAGGTCTAGACCAGGTGATCTCTGGAGGCACCTTCCAACCCCAACCATGTTGTGATTTCATAACTCTGCATATTTAATGGGGTAAAATGTTTTTTCTTCAAAAACAAATCAAGGGAAGATTAATGTAAATCAACATCATGTTTTCTGCTTGGTAATCCATTCCTTTTTCCTGCATAACCATGCCACTACCCAGCTGCTCTGCAGTGTTTCATAACCACCTGCTGAGGAGGAACCCCTAGTGCCACCTTTCCTCCTGGTGAAATGGCATAGGTGAGGGCTGGGCTCCCCCTCTCCCCTGTGACTGAAGCTGATGGGGACAGAGCAAGGGAATCACTGGCCCACATTTCAGTAGGGGAAAGGAAGAAAAATACTTCAGCTGGGAACTTGAGCTATTTCCTTACTGAGGGCAATACAGAACAAAGTGCTTCATCTGTGATGTTTGACAGTGGGACCTGGTTGTCAGTGTACCAGGACTGAGAGGGGAAATGCAAGGTGGAGAGGGTATGGGTGGAGGGATGGCAGTGGTTTTCATCCAGAGCCCTAAAAACATTTTCCCAGAGTCACTGCAAACAGATTGTGAAGCCACTTGGAAAGGGAACTGTTTCTTCCTGACAACTGCAGGGGGGAAGTTTAAAAGTAATGACTGGTTCTTACTTAGCTATCCATTGTATTGGGGGAATCAATCCAATGCCTGTTCTCTTTGTTCAGCAGAGACTGGTCCTTTTTGAGCTGCTTCATACCAAAATGTTTTTGTAATTATGGTGACGAATGGAAAAATATTTCAGACCAGTCAGCTTTTAAAGGGGAAACTGAGCATCCCAGAAGTTTTGTTTTGAGCACTGCTCCTTTGGCAGGGGAAACAGTGGTGGGAGAAACGGGAAGATTTTCCTTAGTGGGGAAGTCGGTCTGCTTCCCACTCTTGAGATTGCTATCTTGAAGGTATTTCCTGCCACACGTATCAGTGCGGATATATGCTGGATCACTTGCTGTGTGCTGTGTTTGATGGCAGCATCAAGCTCCAAGAGCTGAAAAACTCCTCTGAGGTAGTGTACAGCCAGTCCCTTGGGAGTCTGTCAGACAGGATACAAGGAAAAGGGACAGCTGAAAGGGAAGAAGCATTCCTAGCAGAGGAAGGAAAGAAATCCAATTGAAAAAATATCTCGAGTACCATTTCCAGAGCAGAAAATTGCTGTGTTGAGAAAACTGTATTTAGCAGTTAGGAATGGGGGAGGTGAGAACTTCTAGAGAAAGAAGAAACAACCTATTTTGAGAAATAGTATTAAAAGCCAGTAGCCTTCCTTTCTCTTAACTCTAATTTCAAGTGGATGTTTTCAGATACCAGTAGTCATTGCAGCTCAATTCAGTCATTTCTATGTAAATACGTGTTTTCAAACTTAATAAATAAATTTCCTCTTCTTCCTGTTTGACAGGGTCCAAAGGAAGCAAGCTCTGTGTCAAGCTGGATGTGAGTGGACATCCAGTAGGATCTGCTGTGCACTGTTGTAATGGACATGTGACATTTTAACATTGCCTTGTATATTTTGTTGTAAATAACATAAAATTTAAGTGCAAAAAATACCTTTATGCAATAAAGACATTAAAATTTAATACCAATTGCAAGTAAATAAAATATCTGTACATTTTATTTAAAATTAGTTTTAGCTGTTATCAGTAAAAGTCAAATTAATTTCACCACAGTCTCTCAGTGTATGAAATTACAGGATGACATCAAAAAAGACAGCTGGGCGATCAGCCAACTTATGCTGTGCTAGAAGAGCAATTACTGGATGTCTTCCTGAAAGGATATGTACAAAAATTGTTTGGAAGAAGTTGTAGAATGCTCCCATTAAGTTATTTTAAAATATGTCTTATCAAATCTTTTTTTTTTTTTTTAAACAAAAGTGTATGGTTGAATCTATTGCATACAAATAACCTCAGAACTATCTTTGGCCTTCATCCTTCTGTTAGCATGGAAAATCACATTTGTAATTTAGCCTGTTTAATGCCTGACTTTCAAATCTAAAGCCCTCTTAAAATAATAACAGATGTGAAAAGTGGTTTTCGATTTTTGACTTAGCCTTTATTTTTCTGCAGTTTCTTACCTGGCTTTGTGGGGTTTTTCTGACATCCTCTTTACAGGCTTAGAAAAGAGGATGTGAGTCTGTTCACAGCATTTTATAAAAGTTCATTCATATAAAAACGTGTGGAAGATTTTTCTCTGTAAATCTTAATTTGTTGGCCCAGCCTTTATAAAAGAGATTTTGAAAAGGACGTTCATGCGTGGATTTTTAACAAGTTTTACTTGCAGAATACAGAGATACTTTAAAGGCATTCCTCAATTTTTCTTTTCAAACACACATTTTCTCCTTTTTTACAGACCAACCCATCTAATGCAGCATTGGTGTTCTTTGTCAGTGTAATTTGTGTTATTTGTCTGTGTTACTATTGCAAACCTTTCCCTTCTGTTTGTTAAAGGCAGGTAAAAGTGTTATTTCTCTCCTTTCTGGCTCTGCCAAAGGAGTTGTTGCAACTCTAAAGATTGGTATGCAAGTACAGCTCTGTCCATCCATGCCCTCTCTGGTACTGGTTTTATGTAGATGGAGGGGAGACCGTTCTGTAAATGAACAACTTTGGGAGTAGTAGTGACAAATCATCAATGCCAGAGCATAACTCGTAGTGTGTCAAGGTCAGCTGTTGTTTGTCTCCCTGTTCTACCACCCCTTACTTAATACAGCTGTGTAATCCAGACCTTTTCATGCACAGCCCTTGAATGGATGTGGAAATGAATGAGGTCTTGAAATTTCAACATACTGAATGTTTATCTTAATGCACCTTCTCCCTGAAATCTGCAGGTGCAGTGAATGGAAGAGGCAAGTAGCTTCAGTGTTGAAAAAGAATGTAGTGAGCTTTCCAGAAAAACAGCAGGTTTATTCAGAACACTGACAATCAGTTTAAAACAGCATTAAACAACTCTGAAACATGTTGATGTCAAAATTCCCAGTGATCTTAGAAAAATAATGATTATTTTGCCCTCATTTGTAAGCAGTCATTTCTTGATAAAGCATCAGCAATGTACACTTAGCAGTTAATGTGATTTCATACTCATTAGCCTGTCTCTTACAACTATTTTTTTAAACACAGCCTTCCCATAGAAGAGGTTTAATCACAGATATCATAAAGCCAGGTTATGCTGTAAAAAGCCCCATTACCTGACTGTTTCCCAAGGATGCCGAAAGTGCTGCAGGAGTCAATGCCTGTATCTGACGTTTTCTTGGAATGTGGCTAATACAGAGTAACAGGCGCAAATCCTGTACTTTGTTCTTTGGAAGAGGTACAAAATTGAGCATATCTCTATCTAGAGTGAGAACACAATCTATGACTTTATTTCATACAGTCCCCAAACTGATCATATTTAAGAGTGAAGAATACTGAATTTGTTAAAATTGATAAAAATCAAGTCCAGCTTTTATTGCATCCTTTATTAATGGAAAATATAAGTGTGATGTTTCTTTTTTGAAAAGTAAAACAAAAACTTTTTAAAGTTGCATATTAAATAGACCTCATTATTTTAATGGCACTGAGTTTAATCCAGCTCTTTCTTTTGTGTAGGTATGATAAATATGACTGGAAGCAAAGTAGACATATTAGATTGAATACCTTAACCCTGAGTGGAGATCAAAGAAAGGAATATACATCTATAATAAATCCATTTGTAGAAGCTTGTTTACATTGCTGGGATCAGGTTCTTAACTCACTATCTAAAGCAACTAAAAGAATTTGACAATTTATAATACCCCCTTTCAGTCTGTCATTGTTCTATGATTGAGCAGTAAGTATTCACTGGAACTTTGCTTCTTGAGACCTGAAGCCAAATTGCAGGTACCTGTTGCTGATTCTGACCAAGAGAAGTCATGGATTCTGCCCCCTTGCCCTGCACACAGTGCTCCAGTGGCACCACCAGGCTAAAGACAACGGAGGGGGCTGCTCGCTGCTGACATGCAGCAGCCTCACTGCTCAGTCATTGTAAGGTGTAACAGAAGAGAACAGTTCGCTTTTCCCTTCATTAGTATCGTCTCTCCTCCTGTATTCCTCCAAAAAAATCAAGTGTGCAAGAATGTTACAGTGAACAATACAGAGATCAGGGTGAGACTTGCTTCAATAAGACTTCCAGAAGAAAATTTTATTCGACCTTCAACTGCCGGGTAAACTCTCTCCATTCTCTGGAGGTAGCGGGAAACAACCTCAATATCCGGTTCACCTAAAGAAAGAAAGAAAGAAACAAGTGTTTTCTGCATCTGCCAGGCTCTTAACCAAAATGTAAGAACTTGCCTAAATGCCAGTTTGAGCTCAAGAATCCAATTGTTTTCTATGGTTTGCCACTGTGAATCAGCACACATCATCTGTGGTGGTTTGTAGCCAGAATTTTTGGTAGCAACTTGTATTTTACAAACAAATTATTTTTGTTTTGTCTGGCTTGTTTTGTTTTGAATTTGTTACAATGGTATTTTCTAGTCAGGTAGATTGAGATAGGCTCCCACCTGTTTGGGGTATAGGGCTGTAGACCTGGCAAAGCTATCACTTACACTTTTTCAAATTTAACTTTACTGTTTTTTAGGAGGAGTTTCTAGTCTGGGCACTGCTTGTGTGCACACAAAGTATTATGTAGGTTTTCTACGGTGGGAGACCCTTTTCAGTCACTGCTGCCAACCATGCAACAAGCCTCTACTGATCCAAGCTCTTACAATCCTAAAGCGTAACCCTCCATCTTAACAATAATTACAGTTTTACCCCTCTGTTGTACTGAAAGACTTTACCAGAACCTTACAGGTTGTTCCCTTTCATTATTCCTAATGTTTTTTCTCTGTGTATTTACCTCTGCATACACAGATATTTACTGGAAACTGCAGCCTCTCTCAGTTTCAAGCTGTAGGCTGAACTGGATTTAAAACACCAGTCCTACCTCTGAGAATCAATTTTAAAGTGAAACACCTGTAGAAACAAAAAATTAGTCTGTAGCAAAAGTCCAAAAGGAAAATTTTTGAGGTAAAAGCATGCTTTCACCGTGCACAAGCAGAACATCCAAGGTTAAAGTTCTGCAAAAATGTAGATGAGCTCCTACAAGATATTTTTAAAAAAATACAGCACTACACCCCTTTTGTGTTTTCAGAAATACGGATTTTAATCTCAAATATTTTTCAAGTTTCCCTTCATCCTAAAAGATGGACAACAACAATTGTACAAACACAGAATTTCTAACATTTTGCACGCAGCTTTTGGAGGATCTTAAGCCAGCGTTACGAAACACTTCCTTTCCACCTCTGTGGTGTGGTGGCTGTGGCACCCCGCATTCTCCTGCCTGCAGAACTCCTGAGGGTCCCTGGTTTTGGCTGGGCAGGCTAATTCCCTCAGAGCAGGTTGGCATCTTTCCCCTCACCCTGTGTTGCTTGCCTGAACTGCATGTCCTTTAACAGTAGAGATGATAATTCTGTCTTTCCAAATACTTCTATACAGTGGATATTGAAGGTCTGAAGAAAATGGCACCTTTCTTTTTGATGCGTTGTTCAGTAATGAGTACAAGTGCAAGGCAGTATAAGATGTACTCTCTGTGTTCTTTGCTGATTTTCTGGTTTACCACAATCTCAGAACTGCTCACTGAGCACTGCTGAATTGATAAAAAATGTTTCTCTTTGAAACTTTTGTGGTTTAACTGAAAAAGAATGGAGTTGCTGCCTACAACCAAGTCTAGCAATCCTGAGCAATCAGATTAGAAGCAAATTCAATTATTGAGTAAAGGCAAAAAGTCTGAGGTTTGTACTGTAGAAAGATCCTTTAACTTTTGGGAATTGTTTGTCTGCTACCCTGTTAGTGCCCATACTTAACCTGGACTGTGTCCGCCTTACCTTTACTGTATCCGAGATTTTTGTCTTTCAGCATACTGTAGCCATCTCCTCCAAATAACATATAGGATGGCAGAGTCACGTTGTATATTTCATCCATCTGGAGCGGGACATAGGCTGGGACTCGGCAGGCTGTGCAAAGCACTTCTAAGCTAACAACTCTGCTTCCTGGGGCTCTGGAGAGATCATAGACCACGTGGATGCCTACAAAAATACACATTAGAATGCCACTTAGTACAGTGCATGTTGAACACACAGGGCCAGAAGCAGCATTCTCCCTCATCTTCAGCTGGTTCTTTGCATTACTTTCTGTGACTTGAGAGTTGTATTGTTCTGAATTACATCAGTTAATGCCCTGTGTTCTTTGCACACTACTCAGCTTTTATGCAAGAACTTTCAAGAGGAGTAAGAATTGCTGATGCACTGTCCTACCTCATTTACTTATCTGATTGTCTGTTCTCATCACTGCTCCACAGAAGGAAATTACTAGTCATGGAATACTGCAAGACAAAAATACCTCCCCTTTTTTCTGTAGTCACATGCTTTCTCATTCCCCTGGCCTGTTGGCTGAAATGACTTCTTTTAAGGCCAGCCAGCCAGCCGAACTTGGTAGCTATTCTGGATAATAGGCACTGTCCTGAAAAAGGAAAGCCAGACCAGGGCTGTACGCTGCAGTTTCTCCTCACTGTAGGAGAAGCAACATTTCTCCTTGTGAGTCTGCCTTGATCAGGCCGAGCCCCCAGAACAGCATTGCCAAGAATCTGCGGATGAGGAAGCCACTAAGCTTGTTCAAAGCACTGAGGCTCTTCCAATCCTGGCGCTCTTCCTGCTCTGGATCTTCCATCCTGAACCCTTTCCAGAGCTACTGGTTGTCTTCTTTTTCTGCAAGGAGGCAGCAAGCAGAGCTTGTTCCTGTTTTACCTTAGAGGTACCTTAGAACATGGTAACTTACGGGTGAAAGTGCAAGACATGGGTTGTGTCTGTGGCATGTGAGGGATCACATAGTCGGGGTCTGTGGGAGGAGACGCATGGAGGGAGGGAATGCATCAGCCCCTGCTCTTGAAGTTTAGCTCTTCTGCTAACTAAACAATACAATCTGCACTATACCACAGAGAGGCCAGGAATAAACATAACTGTAGCCTAATGCACATCTGGATAAACATATAGGCAGCTGCAATTAAAGATACGAGTAGATTTTTAATATTAACTGTTCATCCATAAAATATTTAGAAATTCACCGGAGCAATTCCATAGCCCACTTGGACAAACTCTAAAGCTGTCATCAATCATTAGAGAATTGCACAAAATTATTCCGATAAACTGAAATTCAGGACAGCTATCCAGTTTGGCATTTCAGGTAGGCTGCCAGTTAAGAACTAAAAACTGGAATTTGTTGCAGCTATTTCTGAGTTACAGCTATACTAAATTATATTCTCCTCTAGTTAATTGCAGTGTTAAGCTGATGCCATTACGGGTTCGGGAAGGTTGGGAACGCTGTCTCTGCTGAAGGGAACGGCGATGGCCTGTGTGCTGCAGTGGCTCATGTGAACGTACATGGGATAAAACAGCATCTGCTGGCTGGCATGTGCGAGGCACAGGGTGAGGATGTATGGCCAACTTGGCATTCCATTCTTAAAAAAAGGCTTCCAGTGTAATAAGGCCGACAGGAGGGATGGCTGTTTTGGAAAACTGAGGAGAGGAGAGAAGAAAATGTACCTCCAACCTGCAGCAGCTCTCCACTTCCTTTTCCGTATCTCCTCACACTGTGCTCAAAAGCTTCTTTCAGCGTGGAGCCTTTTAATGTCACCATATCAAAACGACCTCCAAATGGCAAAACAGACAGCAAATCTTCCACAGTAATGCTACCTGGGGGAAAGAGACTTCGTTCACTTCTTGATTTTGTTTTTTTTGTTGTTGGGGTTTTTTTTTTTTTGTTGTTGTTGGTTTGTTTGGGTTTTTTTATTGCTGTTGTTGTTTACAGAATTATTTTAGGATTGTTTATCATCAAGTTTTTGACAATGTGGCAAATACAATTTAAGAAAATGAGGGCTGGTAGGGGTGAGAATCACATATTTTGTCCCAAAGAACCTGCATCTTTTATTGTCCAGCAAGTATCAAGACCAATAAATCAGAATTTGATGTAACTGCATGTATTGCTATTCAAACAGAGCTACTAAAAGAGATGACAAACTTCCAAGCTAAGATGAAGAAACACAGCTATTCATACGTATTCATACTACGTCAGGCAATTTTTCCAGTTGATTTACTCCTAGTCCTACAGAAAGATTTAGCTAAACTGAGAAAGCTGTTTGTTTTCAAGTTGCATTTATGTGGTATCAGGAAAATAAAAACTAAAACCTTAGCATTCAGAAAAACCCAGAATTTACTTACTCTACAGCAGACTACAGAAGGCTCACAGCAACCACAGCAAATGACCCTTTACAGCAGGAGACCTTTCTTTGTTCCAAGGCAGCAAGGAGAGAAGGAAATTATAAAAAGCATTGCGTACAAACAATGCTACAGACTTGTATCAATGTCAGCCTGAGTGCAGTTGTGCTCAAATGATGGATAACCATTTGAGAAAGTTCGAAATCGCTTCTAAACATTGTGCAAACCCCGTCAAAACAAGCCCACTCCTAACAGTGTTCAGGCTGGCATAACTTGATTCCTTCTTCCTGATAAAGTTGACATTCAGCTGGTAATTTTACGTACCATTAGTGCTCTGCTCATCAATGGGTGACCGTATCCCACCTCCATTCAGGATGCACATTGAAACATGATTCCATGTCTTTTTATCTGGACGCCCAACATTCTCATAAAGCTACCAAAGGAAAACGTTTAAACAGATTTTATCGTCACTTATTATAGGCTCTGGAAACTTACACCAAATACAATCTGTGACTGAAAAGAGACAGAAAGGTTTGGTTTTGGTTTTTTTTTTTTACATTATCTTCAGCCCCATTGTAAAATAGTTATTAAAAAACCCAAGCAAGTATTTTGCTTTTTAAAATTCTTTACATGAAAAATATTTGCCTTTTACTGTAATGAACTCTTGGGCTTTGCCCTAGTCTGTGTGTCTATGGCATGGCTAAGGCAGGCCAGCTGAACAAAGGAAAGGTGATTTTTGATTTCAATGGCTGTGATAAAGACAAATGATTTAAGCATATTTGGAGAACTGGGAAGTGAATAGGACCTTAAATATTGTTGTTCAGTAAAATCACTTAGGAAAAGCATAAATTAATCATGTTGCAGAGAATTAAGTTTTTTCAGCTTCTCTGTGATTGGTTTTTAATATTTGGAATGGTCTTGGCTAACTAGAAAGATGTAGAACAGTGGAAGAACGGGAAACAGGCGTACTAGATCAGAAAGTCTACTCTGCACAGCAGTGCGTCCCCGGCAGTTCAGTGGCGAGGCTCTGACAAAATGCAAGGACAGGATAATATTTGCTTATGACATCCTTAGTAGTGAAGACAATAGAGACCAAATATTTACTGGTTGCATAAGGATGATAAGCCTCTAGTGTTAATGCTCAGAAATAACTGAGGACAGGAACAGGAAAAGGCTGAGAAAATGACCTAGGGTAATAGAAAGGATGAACTGGTTCCATACAGGAATGACTATGGTCAGGACTCTTCAGTCTCACAGAGAGAGAAGTACAGGAAGCGCATGACAGAAGCCTGTAAAATGAAGAAGGGCATGTGGAGGCTGGGTGGGAATCTGTGTGTTTTCTCATTTCAAGAATGATAAAAAAACTAAAAAATTCAGAGAGGGGTGACGAGGATGGTCAGAGACACAGAAAAGCTTCTGAATGTAGAATGATGATGACTTGGACTGTCTGACCTGGTAAAGAGATAATGGAAGGAAATATTTGAGAAGGCTGTAAAATCATGAGTGGTGTGAGGGTGGACAGGGAGTAAATGCTCCAGTGCAAGGACCACTTGACTTCCAGCAGTTATGCAGGCAGTGGGCAGCAGCAGGCTGCACACCAACAAGACCAAGGTCTCTGCATGATGTGCAGGTCCGTGGTGGAATGCCCCACCACCAGCTGCTGCGAAGGCTGGAGGCCAGCAAAGGGCAGTGGAGCCGCTCTGTGTGAGTTTACCCCCACTGTCTCCCTCCCCTTCTCCCTCTCTCTTCCTGTTGTTTCTTGCCCTCCCCCCAAGTTCCAGTTGAGCCAGTAAATGTCAAGAGACCACTTCTGTCATGGGGAATCCCTGAGCTGCAAGCGGGCTGGAGACATGGACAGATCTGAGAACAGCAACTCCACAGGCTTGTCCAGAAATGTGCTGTTCCCCTACCATCCCCACTCTGTCATTCTTGGAGACAAAACTTTGGTATGAACGATGCTGTCATCTGTTCCAGGTGGGTCACTGCTCTGCTGCACCCCTATGTGAAGTGTTTGTGACCTCTGACTTGCAGCTGTGTAAATGCTTTGTGCCTCCAGCTCAGTCATCAAAGTTACGCCCTGAGGCCAGATCCATGCTTAAGTTTGTAACTCATAATCAAAGGATTGCAACTTCCCAGCCCTGAGCTGAGGCAGCTTAAAAGAGGAGCTCACGCAGTGCTGTTATCAATTTCACAGCCTTTTCACATCTGAGTCCCTTTAAAGTCCTTTGTAAAATGCCATCTAGACCCGTCAACGTTTTATTCTGAGATTTTGGGCTCCTGTTTGAGATGCATCACTGAACTCAATGGACCTTTGTTTTGACCCAGCACAAGCATTCAATCAGGCTTCTGCAATTCTCAATCTCTCCATTTCTCAGGACAACTCTAAATATTAAAGCTCATGGAACAGGCAGGTCTATTCTTTACCTTCATACCTCTGACCACATGTCAGCACACCGGAAAGCAAGTATAGAACTGGTAAGGCAACGTGAAGAGAAATAGATGTATCTACTGATTACTGCAGGTGGTTGTCTCGAGACACTGATTTAGCTAAAATAGAATTTGACCCCCCTAAGATAAAATGGATAGCAAGAAAATCTACAGACCTCTGAAAGATTACAAGGTTACTTTCTTTAAGGTTGAAAAGTGCCAAAGCATTTGTTCACATTTTTTCAAATAAAGATATTAAAAAGTCTAGCAGAAAAAAAAAAAGGCATGCAGCCATTCCAAGAGAACTGTATGCAGAATCCCCAAACATTAATCTGATTTGGAAATGAGCCCATGAACTTAGAATTATTTTAAGGACTACAATAAGAGCAATACCATGGACTAGATAAATAGCTTTGGGGACATAGCTAAGTGAAAACTCATGATTATTAATTGTCCCTTAACTTTATGGGGAAGTTAATTTTCTGGAAACAGTCATATTAGTGAGTGTTTTTCCCTGAAACACTTAAATGAAATGGTGCTGCTGCAGGGCAGTAAATCAATCAAACTTAGGAAGTTAAAAACTGGAACTGAGTCCTTGTAAAAAGACTTTTCTGTAGTTATGTGACTGTTAAAGCCCAGTAGTGCCTGTCAGAACACAGCAGGGGCTGGTGGCTCCTTCTGGGCTGGGGTGTTCTGTGGCCAGCTGGGTGTCTGGCCTTTCCCACCCTCTCCTTGCTCCAGCTGGCACCTTCTGGGCTCTTCAGGGGGACAATTCTTGTCACTAGCTTAACAGAAAATCATGCAGGTTTGTTTTCTGTACCAGTGAAGTGACAGCAAAGCCCAGTGAGTAACGAAAGGACAGAGGGTGGGTGCTCTGAGCAGGGGCCAGGTAGCAGGAGAGGGGCAGGGGGGCTAAGCTCTCCTCCTTGCTTGAGGAATGGGCTCTTAGATCAGACTGCCATGCCTCTTAAAAGTGCAGCCTCAAAGTCAGCTGTGAAAAAGCTGTCCTCTCTATGAGGCTATGCACAAAGAATAAACTGCTCCCTACTCTCTGCAGCAACATTCCTTATAGCCTCACTTCTGCCAGGTCTTTCTAGGGACACACTGGATGTTGCACTTTTGAAAAGCAGGCACAGAGCCCATGTGCTGATAGTTTGGATCTGGATAGCTCTGGAGTAACCCTTAGATGTAATTGCCACCTGTGGTGGAAACATCTTACCACAGCATCACAAAGCAAATTTCCCATGTTACATTCTTGGAAACGGCATGCTTGACTTGTACCATTCAGGTAAACACTAGTTTTTCCAATCACTTTGGAATAATTCCCCAGGTTTTCCCTCCATTTTTCCACTTCTTCCTTAATGTGCTCATCTGTAAAGCAATATAAAAGTGTAAAATAAGCATCATACATATCTCATATTAATGTCACTTCAGTGAATACAAACCTTAGGAAAAAAAAAACCATTCATGATTCTAAAAGGTTACACTTTTCCTAAAAGCTTCTCAAGCAACATGGCAACTATATTCACTTCAAAAAAAGCCTGTTATGGGAGAAGGCAGGACAGGACAATGAAGGGAATAAGCCAGTCCTGTTATCTCCTCTCTACTTTTGCCCAGCCCTGTTCTAACCTCTGACTGATGGGGTTTCTAGTACCTACCTTGACAGGTGAGAGAATTTTTAATATACAAGTGAGATTGGTCTTTGACATAATTTTTTCCCTCTCTTTAATGTTGTGCTAAAAGGAAAACTAGCTCAAATATCAATGTCAAGGAATAAGCTCTTTATAGAAATTAATTCTCTATGCACACCTGTCTCTTGGATGAAAATTAAATTATTTCAGAAAAAAACCAAAGATACTTGTATATGCAGACAGATGTCACAAATATTTTATATCAGCAATTAGTTTTAACCAATTTACTCCCACCTGTCAGCAAGAACATCATTTATAAAATTATACCACCAATATATCTGAATTTTTACTTTTACTGACTTCAGAGAGAGAATGTAAAGTCTCTTTACATCATCTCGCTACAGTAATAGGTCACTGAGAATAACACAGTAAATATCTGTGAACAAATAATTTTTAAATTATTTGTTTTACAAATACTCAGGTAGAACTTAGAAAGTCTGATAACAGCTCAGAACTTCATACAGCAAGCACTGGAGAAGTAACAGAGATTAGAAAACCAGCCCTGGGTAATTACAGAGCTGACAAAAAACCAGTTAACAGATCTCAGATGGAGTTACAAACAAAAAGTGACAGACTCTCCTCCTCCCACTTCTTTAAATGTTTCAGAGTTAAAACGTTGAACACAGTTAGCACTGCATACAAGAGCTCATGGGTTTGTATATTATATTTGCACGTTGGCAGAGTAGTTGGCAGGGTACTTCAAGTTTTTCCTGGAACATTTCCACTATCCTGTACTGTTCTAAACTCTGTTCTGAAGAACCCAGCCTCTGGCAAAACAGTGTAAATTAGTACTCATAATCTTTTAAATCACAATTACAGGACTAGCTAAAACAGGTTCTACAAAGTGGTAAGGTATTGTATTGCCCGAATTCTTACAAAAGGACATTCAGGGATTTTAAATAGATAAAAACACACTCTCAGTACACACATATTCAACTGTAACACAGCCTGAACCCTACACAGAAGAGAATGGCAACCTCAGAAAGAAAGCTGAGTTCTTATTCAGACCTTGTATTTAACATGACAAGACTTGAATTGCAGCAGAGTGCTGCAGGCAGACTCAATTCCCCTCTCCACATACCTTCAGGAATACTGCTGTCCAGCAGAATGGGGTTTCCAACTGCTTCAACTACATTTCCTTTCTTGTCGAATGTAACATTTAAGTAACCAAGATATTTTCCATAAGCGTAAGCTTGTACAACTGGCACCTTCCTCCCGTCATCTGAGTCAACCATGAATGGATACGGGCCATCTGGCACTTCAGTAGAGGGTGGGGTGCCTGCACAGAACAAGCATGAAAAGTGGGTCTTCAGCTCATGTGACCTTCAAGGAATTGCTACAGTGACATTTCAAATGTTTCTCAGCCTTGAAAAACACAGACAGGATAGAAACGGCCATGACTGCACTGGACGACAAGCACACATTTGGTTGCTCAGTTATCTCATAACAGACGATGTTGTTTTCAGCACACGAACCCAAATAACCACCACAGTGTTTTTTAAGTTATGACAGCACACTCCGCCATGACATCACGTCACAATGGCAACAAAGCAACTTTTCATGCCAATTACTGCAATCTAAACCCCTCAGTAATGCAAACATTCCAGCCACTGGATGAAAAGTTTATTGTTGAGCCTTCATTCTACATTATTGTGCATCAGATAGAAAATAAGAATCTTAGTAAATCATACATCAGACTTCTTGATCTGAAAAAGTCTGAAGTATTTTTACTGTTAATAAGCAGATAGAATACCTACAAGCAGTTCTGTGAATTTGTACATATAGCCAGCTGTTTGGTTTTTTTTCACTATACCAGACAGCCTCCAAAATTCCGGACAGGCTGCAAACTCTCTGCAAAAACAAACTTGATTAGCATTAAAGTTGTGTGGTCATGGATTTAAAACTACTATCGACCTGCAAAGTCTGAAAGGTGACTAGATGGAGGACTTGGAAACAGATTAAGGCAAGGCACTGGCAGAAAAAAAGAGATCGCTCAATTGGCATAGCCTACCACAGGATTTAGAAACCACACAGGGCAGAAAGCAGCAAAGAAAACTGGAACTGCACAGCACAGCTCTTGCCTCAAGGGTACCAGCCTTCTCCGTGTCTCCTTGACGCTATCTGAGTAGTGACAACTTTATCTCAGTAGTATCTCTCCCTGCTGGTATTCCTGTTATTATTTATATTTATATTATATATATATATATATATATATATATATATATTTTCTACCCCGCTGTCAGACCAAGGCTGGGCAGCTCCAAGAGCCATCACGTGCTGTGTGACAGAGCTCGCTCAGAGCCTGCTCCTTGCTCCTGTCCCAAAGGCGGTGCCATTTCCCATCCAGGTGCTGGTGAGCAGCGGGGTGCTGGCAGGGCAGGGGCACACGGGAGCAGGTGATGAGGATGTGGATCCACAGGAAAGCAGGCTCTTCACTTCCACTGCTCTCAGAACAACTTGTTTCCTTCCATTTACAGTTGTTTGAGTAATATTAAATCCTAGGATAAGTAGCATGACAAATATTCCTTCTAGAACTCTAATATGATTCACATTCCTCTCTAATCCCTCCTATTTTCCAGGCAGAAGAGCCGCAACAAACTGCAAGCTGAACCAAACTTACCACAGAACTAGCTTTTCTACTTTCAGCCAGGCCAACAGAGCTGGTTTCTTGGAGTGCCACTTAACTATTCATTTATTTGGGGAAGAATTTAAGAAATCCTGTAGCTAATGAGAGCTCTGCAGGATTTATGCATGCAAAAGTGGCTTTGGGGTTTTTGAACTGGAAAAGGAATCAGTTTTGATTTCTTGCCCTTCTTTAGTCCTCAAATGAACAGAGCATTAGAAAGTTATTCTTTCTAGGCGTTATTTTAGTTTATATCAGCTGCATGTGGTTAAGTGCTTGTCCAGAGTCTTACTCATTTCTTGTTTTCTAAAGAAATACTTTCTGATACTGATACTTCCTTGCAGGATTAATTATCACTACGACATCTTTCCCTTGTAAGAGAGATGTGTTTCTTCCGAAATGCAAAGGCTGTTCAGTGCATCTTACTCCAAAGGACACAGAATTCATGATCAGTCAAGGCATGAGATGCTGTTTCATTACAAATGCACAAACTCATACTGGGTGGCTGAAGAACCTGTAAAACTTTCCTATCCTCTTACCCTGTTTTAGCCAACACACTAAATTTTCAGAACATCAGTTCTGATGAAAACCAGAAATTAAACTGCTCTAACCCAAAACTACCGCTGCTGTTTGAATCAGTTCTACAAATCAAATGCACACCTGAACAAGTCAGGACAATATTTGCCTTATAACCTGTGGATAAACCGGAGATTGGCAAATGTCTTAGAGACAGCTTGGATTAGTCCAAGATGAAACCCTGTCTTGGGGTGACTCTATCATGTGTATCCCCTATCATGCTCTATGCCCAAAAAGTAATTTTGTGCCTTTTCTGTGCCTTTAAACTGAGCTGGAGAAAAGAAAAAAAAACCAAACGAACTTTTCAAAACTGTTTCCCAAGGACACAGAGATTTCACTCCTCTGCGTTCTCTGGCTGCAGGAGCAGGAGGGAGCACCCTGCTTGCTTTCTTCAGCCAGCGGTTTCGGGTTTTTTTGTCTTCTCTTCCCGGCGTAAGACGGAGAGCTGAACTTTGTTTCCTGGGACTTTGGTTTTTTCCCGTCTTCTCTTCTGGACTGTTCAACAACATCAGAACACATCGGGAGAATTTTTCCCCGAGGCCCGGGGGTGGGCCCTCGCCGACCCAGCTCCGAGGAGGAGAGAGACCACACCTGCAGAAGGACTCTGAAATCTTCCCAGGTTTCTCTCCACAGCGAGAGATTTCATTTCATTATTTAGCATTATTATCCTTTTCCTGTGTGTTTGTTAAATAAATAGTTCTTATCTCTTTCACTTTCCTTTGAGGAAAATATTTTTTTTTCCCGAACCCTTTGGGGGGAAGGGTGGTTGTAACCTGGTTTCCTCTCAGAGGATATATTGCTAGATTTTGGCCAAACCGGCACAAACCCTTACACTAAGATTTCTCTCATGGGCACTATGTCTCTAAACCTCCGTGACAGACAGAACAGGCTGAACAGCTCATACTTCTCCACTTAGACTGAGCTGAAACATTCTCCCAGATTCTGCTGCCAGTTATTGATGACACCTCTTGATTTGAATGAGAGCTTAAAGGCTTAATATATGTATTGAGACATGCACAAAGACATTTCAAATCAGATGTTTTACTCTGCAGTGAAATCACCTCCACAGATGCGGCTGTTTCTCTATTCTTAGAATGTTGACTGATGGCTTTGACTCAACAGGATATGGTTCACAAATGCATTCACGATGCTCCTGAACGGGTGAGCATGTGCTTCACAGCACTTGGGATAAAAATTATGTGCTCAGACCACATTCTGTCAAAAATCATATTTTGACTAAATAAACAGATATTTTTGGTGTATCTCCCCCAGACATTACTTCTTTTTTTTATTTTTCTCACCTTGCCAGTATTAATAAAAAAATTAAGACAGTGCTGTTTTATCAAAACAGTAGAGCCCTTGGAAAAGAGACCAGAACTCATTCCCATCTGAGACCTTTAACTTGAAGGCTGCAGATTGTCATACTGTGTGCTCTCTCTGGCCTTGTGAATCTTGGACAGCTTCAAATGGGGAGGGGTGGAACAGCTTGACATAGTCTAGTCTGACAGCAGGCTACTCTCTGGGATGACAAGAGGTGTGCTTGTGAACTGCAGATCTAGACAGGATGTGAACTCAGATGTCTCAGCTCCTGCAGCACTTCACATCATGATTCCAAATTGTGACAAATGGCACCTCTTTGGATCACACCCAATAAGGTATTTTGACTACTATGGCTACCACTATGAGGCACAAGCTCTCTACAGGCACTGACCAACAATGACTGTGCAAAAGAATATGGATTCCACTGTGTAAACACCCACAATGAATGCACACTTTGGATATGGAATCCATCCTTGTTTTTCCCATCTCAAAAATAATTCGATAAAATTGCAGGCTGCACCCCAAGACAAGAGCAAGGTCTCTGAGGGATGTGCAGGTTGTGCAGGTCAGTGTTGGAATGCCCTGCTAGAGGCTGTTGTGGAAGTTGAAGGTAGTAAAGAGGAGATGGAACCAGCAAATATCAAGACACCACATCTGGCTTGGGGAGTCCCTGAGCTGCAAGCTGGTGGGAAACATGGGCAGATCTGAGTAAAGTGTCTCCACAGGCTAATCCAGTCCCCTCAGCCATCTCCCTCAGTCACAGACATGTGGTATTGGGATGGTCGGTCCTGTTGTTTGTTCCAGTTTGGCTACTTCTCTGCTGCACCTCTATGCAAAGTGTTTGTGAGTTCTGACTTGTAGGTAGGTGTGTAAATGCTTTGTGCCTCCAGCTCAGTCATCAAAGTTATTCCCTGAGGCCAAATTCAAGAGGTACTCTGATCTGCTCAGTGTATAACTGTGGCATGCAGTTGTTTCTTTTTAAGAAGAGAGATAACAAAAGGTGAGAGTCCAGATAAGACAAAAAAGGTATGAGAAACAGAGAGGAGACGAATAGGGTGAGGAGAGGATGATGGACAGTGCAATCCTTTTAAGTGGTTAAGTTCCTAGGGTACATAATGTTATCCCTGTGACTAGGGCACATGGGAAATTTTTCTGAAAATTACAGAAAGTTCCCATTGTAGTCTCAACCAGTTGTTAAAGTTTTTGCTAAATTTAAAGAACTTTAAAAATTCAATCAAACAAAACAACAAAACAGCCTCTCTTTCACTTGTGTCCTTACACTCTGGGGAAGGTAACAGCATTGGGGAAGCTGCTGATGGTAAGTGTTGCCTAAAGTAGCATTACTGCAGGAGAAATCAGATCAGCAATATCTATCTCTGGAATGACATCTGCCTCTAGAGGAAAGAAGAATAAAGTCAGAGATTAAAAGAGGGATTGAAATAAACAGATGAAACTTGGGGAAAGTATTTTAATGGCAGGCTAAATGGAGACCTACAGAATCAGATAACAGAGAAACTCAACACCGGTAGCAGTTTTGAAGTCTTCTATGACTGATTTTTTTGGTTAAGTCACATACATGTTTAAAAGCAGACAACTAATTTACTCCTTTACAGATATGAGCTTGAAAGAGGCACAGTATATTTAGCAGTAATTTACCAGTATTACTACTTTTGCTCCTCTTCCCCACTTTGTATAGACCACCTGGAACATCCAGCATTATGGAACCACTCAGTGAGTCACAGTACCTGGTGTGCACAGTCTGTTTTGAATTGTTTTCTTCCACGGAAGTTACAGACGTGTACCAGCTATGAACCTGGCTGAGTGCAGCCAGCAGTAAACTATGTTGGTGAAAGTTCTCTGAGTTTAAAGACAAACAGTTTCAGCTTAGCTTTAGTAGCAATATTTTAGTAGGAAGTAAAATACCTGTATAGAGAAATGTGTTTGTATGTCCTCCAATCACAACATCCACTCCTTTCACTTTTTGGGCAATATTTTTATCCACGGTAAAACCAGAATGTCCTAGTGCAATTATTTTGTTCACTCCCATAGCAGTAAGATTATTCACTTGCAGTTGCAATGCTTCAATTTCATCTTCAAAGATTATATTATTCCCTTAAAAAAAAAAGAAAATAATTTACTTACAAAGTACCTTAATTGGGAGTTTTAAAAAAAAGGTAGTTGATATCAGATACCAGCTTGTATAATTAATGGAACTTTGAATGGCAGTGCCTTTCAAATACCCTTAGCTGGTTCAAGCTCTTGATCTGAGTTGATGTTCTTCAGTCTCTCAGGAGCACCTGTGTGCTTGGACTAATACAACATTTCTGCAACAAGCTGTATGTACTCGCCTAGATTAAATAAGTAATAACTCCATAAAAAAATTCAGTGACACCAATTGTAGGATCAAAAATTGAATGGCTTTTATTATTTAACTAGAGAAAGGATATGAAATGTGTCAGTGTTTGCACATAAACACTTGTATTCTATTATTAAGGTTTTTTCTTCCCAAACTGCATTTCTTTGAGACCTTCTATCTTCTCCCAAGTTAAATCTCTTTCTTTTTACTCCACACTCATCTTGTTCTTTCCTTTATCTCCCCTCCCCAAGGCTTTAACCAGCAGCTTCTTCAAAGTCCCCCACCACACTCTGAATTGCCTTTTTACATTAATTATCTCACCTAGTGTGAGCCACTCTCTGTCATACCAATATAGCACAGCATACATCTGAGATACCATCCTGAAATGACAGCATGAGGAACAGAAAGTCTGGAAAGGAGAAACCTTTTCTGGACAAGAATGCTGGGAAACCGACAATCTTTCTGCAAGTTTTCTGTGCCTGCAGAAATTACCCTAATGTGACAAACAGTTACATGAGCACTAGAATAACAGGCGTTCTTAGCCTGGGCACGGTAGTTTGTGTTGCACAAAAGGACTTCCTATGTAAGAGGCTAATTTCTCTGACAAAGTTTTAAGAATAGAGTTTAAGAACAGATTCAACCAGCCATAAACTTAGACCTTCTGGTGAAGACGACTGAGTGACTTTTCTACCAGCTCCTCCTCTATCTAATTCCTGTCCTTCATGCAGAGTTTTTTGATCAAACCATTTTGAAATATGCCTTTAAAGTAGAAAGATTTCATAACAAAGGGAGGAGTGAAACGAATTCACAATCCACTGCAAAATGTTTCAGGAAATGAGGAGGAAGCTGCTACAATGGAAGAGATAAAAGAGGGTTACATAAATTGGTTCACCACCCATTGAATAGTTCTGTTTGTGCCAGAGGGAATCTCTGCACTGCACGTTGCAGAGTGAATTGTGCAGTGCATCCCCATGTTTTCTTCCTGCAGACCTCTTCTCAGAATCAAAGAGTTGGAAGTTAATTGAGGTTGGAAGAGACTTCCGGGAGCCATGTAGTCCAAAACCCACTCAAAGCAGGAACTGAAAGCCAAACAAGGATGCTCAGGACCTAGTCTGAGCAAGCTGACATTCCAGCCTCTCTGGGAAACCTGTTTAATGGCTTAACCATGCTTACCATGACAAATTTTTTCCTTACGTCCCACCATAATTTCCTGTGGTACTGCTTGAGCCCATTGTTTCTTGTCCTTTCTCTTCCCCCTCTGGGAAGTGTCTGCCCCTGTCTTCCCTATAAATTCCCTTACACCAGTGGAAGACTGCACTTGGTTCCCTCTTAGCCTTCCTTCTCCAGGCTGAAGGAAGCCACTGGCTTCAGCCCCTCTTTGTACATCCTCGCGTTTGACAGCAGCTGGGCCTGATGCAGAGCTGCTGGCAGAAAGGGAAGTGTGAGAAACGATTCCTGAGCACAGGCTCTTCACGTGCTCCTCTCACCACCATGGACCAGCTGCACCCCACGGTGTGGGGACCAGTTCTGCAAAGAGAGCTGAGCTCTTGAAACGAAGAGCAGGAACGAGCCACTGATAAGCTGCGCCAGCACGCAGGTGCCTGCGGGCTAACTTCTCCCATGGCAAGTAGCCACGTGGCCCATGACAACTAAACTCTCCCCATCAGCACCAGCTCTGTTGTCCCTCTACACCGCTGCAGCCTACAGATGCACCACACATTGAAGATGTATTATTATTAATCTTCAGCCCACAGAATCATAGAATCCTTTAGGCTGGAAAATGCCTCTAAGATCATAGAGTCCAACCATTAACCCAGCACTGCCAAGTCCGCCACTAAACTGTGTCCCGAAGTGCCACATCTATACCTCCAGGGATGGTGACTCCAGCACTTCCCTAGGCAGTCTGTTCCAGTGCTTGACAACCCTTTCCAAGAAGAATTCTTTCCTAAAATCCAAAGTAAACCTCCCCTGGCAAAACTTTGGGGGCATTTCCTCTTGACCTATCAGTCGTTACTTAGGAGAAGGATGCTGTTCCCCACCTTGCTACACCCTTCTTTCAGGTAGTTGTAGAGAAAAGGTATTAAACCAAACCAACCTGCTTTCATAATGAGGGCAAAAACAAGGCCTGTCCCATGCAGCTAAGCCCATCCCTCTCCCAGGACTGTTATGTCAGGACAGGCAGACACCAGAGCTCAGCTGGGTCATCCCACTGCCAATCCACCCACCCACTGATCTCCTGTTGTCTACCTTGCCCTCACAAAAGGAATTCTGCTTGGGGCTGCAGGGGCTCCTTGCACCCCTTTCTCCATGGCCTAGCCATGGCATTGCACACAGCTTTGCATCCTAGTCATCTGAGTAGTTGATGTAATTGAGATGAAGTGGGCCAGCAGGTTTGAAAGTTATGCAGTGGGGGACTGTAAGAGCAATGACACAGTGTTCAATTCTCTAAGAAACCAGGCAAAAAGCAATAAACTCCGTAGCACTTATCTGTGCATTTTTCAAAGCAATCTGAATCAAAATTACTAACTTATTGCTCATGTCAACATTTCACTTCTCTTTCGAAGTATTAAGCTGATGTGGCATACTGTCCTCTTTTTAGATGAGGTAGAGTCTCAGAAAAAAACATTCAAACTGCTACAACTGAACAAGGAAAAAGAACTGGCTGCCTGCTAAAAATATTATGCAAGATAGCCAGAATAAAGTGGAATAAACGCAATTTAAAATTCCATTTTAGAAAACTCTGCCAAGTTGATAGTTTTAGTAAATATTTTGCTGCCTGTAGGGTTACAGAGTAAGTAGGTTTGGGTTTACACTTTGTACAAAAATACAATGTACCAAACAACACTACAGAACTAAAACAAGTGGGCTGGAACCACCACACGCTAGAAAGATGGCCTTGTGATTATCAGTTCAAAGCAAATACACAGATAACTGTGTCTATGTGCCAAGTTATGAGCAACTCTTGCAGGACATGGAAAAACCTGCTGGGCATTCCGCTGAGATAGCTGTACGTAGCAAAACAGAGAACTCCAGAAAAACTGCCAATCTACAATCTGGCCAATCTGGCTGGAATCTATAAATGTGTTCCCCATCCCCATGTTTCCAAACAGTGACATCAACAGTATCTTCAGCAGAGATTAGTTTGTCCTTCCCAGTGGAAACACAGATTTAAGGACTTTATACTCTGTTCAAGTCTGTTGATAACCCTTTTTAAGCAGACTATGAAAAGTACAAATTGTAATTTCATAGTTGGGTGGAAGTTATTGAGATTCAATAATAGAAGAAATCACACTCACAAAATACTTCCACAGAAGGCAGTAATGTAGGAATTCATGTCTCAGCGTTCTCAAGCTTCCTGTTTGCCTTGAGAATGCCCTAGCAGTGTAGAGCATGCCAAAGCACACAGAGGCCGAGAAAACAGAATCATCTGGAAGAAACGTGTAGAGATAAGCAAGGTGCTGAAAATCTGCAAGGTCCCTTATTAATTGAAAATAAGGAACTAGGTTGATAATTATTTAGCCACCAACCCATGTCTGCCATGATTTTACCAGTCTGAAGGATTGCTAGGTCGTGGGCAATATACAGTCACTGAGTTACATTAACGTGTCCTGAGTTCACATATTCAAAGGTTCCAAATGTTCCTCCACACACTGAGAAGGCAAAGCAGAAAACTGTAAAAACTCTGACCGCTACAAATGCTGCTGTAAGAATTTGCTCTGCTTTTTGCTCAGTTACACTGTGGGATATAATTCCTTAGGGCTGCTTCGGCTCCATCTACGGAGCTAACAAGACTTGCCTTTTAACACTCTTTTTTTTTTTTTCTAGCTGTGGTCTCTTACAACGTCTCAGCATGCTGAGGCATTGGATACGATGTCTAAATGTTATTGGAAATGTATTCAAATGCTTCACAGAATCTCTCCAACACTATCTGGATTTTCATGTAGTGTATTTATTTGCAAGAAAGTTACTTTGATGATCTCACTGCCCCAACACAGGTGTTTGGAAGAAGAGCGGCAGATGATTTTATTAATCCCTAATTGAGGACAATATTGACAGTCCTTATTCAAACTTAGCATGGTGTCAGATGATATCTACTCTCACTCTCTCAGGCACAGGTAAAATTCTATTGCCTGCACAAAATATAGATCAATTCTCTTCTTTGTTGGGGAAAAAAAAGACAGGAATCCAAAACCACATCACTGCAAAATAGAAGTGAGATCAGTAAGTCTATTCAGACCTCAGATGTCCATTTCTTGATAGGTTAAACATACAGCATTGGAATTAAAAAACACAGAAGGAATAGTTGTATATTCTAATACTTCCTCAAAGTATTGAATATTCCTTTTGTCAGGAAAACAATGCACTATTTCTGTATTACCAAGCAATAGAAAGGGAAATAATAATATGAAGTCCTTTTTCAATGTGAAGGTGTTTTAAACTAGTGCTTAGAGCATCCCTAACTAATGCAAAACCCAGGGAAGGAACTCTGTTTTCGTCACATGTGGGCTGAGCTCTGAGCGGGCAGTGACTCATATCTCCTACAGCTGTTTTAAAAGTGTTTCTCATTCCAGTAGACCATTTTATTTTACTTAAAAAAACCAAACCCAAACAAAACCCTCATCAAACCAAACCCCCTGAAATGCTGGAAAAAATAGTCAGAAATTGAGAAGCCTTTTTCCACACCAATTCTAATTTTACTCACAAATGAAGCAATTGTGGTAAAAGCTGAATGGGTGTTCCTTCTGTAGTCTAATTTCTGCAAATATTTTGAGAGGCTAAAAACATCTTGGGCAACTTTTGCTTCAAAAACAAGTATGAACCTCTCCTTGTTTTTTGGCATGGAGGCATCCAAGAACAAAATTTCAACACGCAGAGAAATGTCACACTTCATGCTAGAGACAAGTTGTATTCATGTTTTAACTTTTGTTTAAATGGATAAATAACAATAAAGTATCATGGAATATAACTTCAAAAACCCAAGCAAGAATAAAAATCCCAACAGCCCCTGAGCTCTTCTGCAATCTCACTGACTTTCTGATAGTCTTACATATGGTCCAGGTCTTTATGCAAATGGGTTGTAATGTTAGCAAGACTTTTTAAGGTTAAAAATCAGGCAAAGTTGAGTAGTAAAAGTAAATACTGATAAAACAACAGATTTCCCACTTTTCAGCTGAAAACATTCATCTTTGGATTTAAAAAATTAGGCAAGTAACAAAACAGTAACAAAGGACATCATAAACTTATATACTAAAGAAGACATACCTGGCTGTGAAAGAAAAGAAGTTTCCCTTGTCGTATAGCCAACAATTCCAACTGATTCTGAGCCAAAATGAACTATTTTAGAAGGACGAACATACTTCATCATTTCGTTTGCTAATGGAGTTCGCCCTTTAATATTTGCACTCAGGACTGTAAAATTTGCATTTTTAAGGAAAGGATCCAATAATCCACTCACACCTTCATCAAACTCATGGTTACCCAAAGCCTGCGAAAAGCAAGAAGAAAATATGAGACCCTACCTCAAATAATCAGTGTAAATAGTCTTATAAATTACATACGTGGTATGTTTGAGAAAACAAAGCCTATGTTCTATGAAGAAAACCCTAACTTGTCTAAACCAACATATCCCTGTTTCTCATGAACGCAGAAGTGGTTGGGTTATTTTTCTTTTTAGATGTAGGTTTTTGTTTTTCAGACTCTCTCAAATGAATACAGATGTGAAAGTCAAAATGCAAAATCCATCTGTTTGTGACTGTGTATCAGATCAAAACCCACCCATTTTACATCCTGTAGCTCTAAAAAAGACTATTAACAATAACCACAAAGGAAAACAGATGTTTTGTGCATGGAAAATACGGAAGAAAATGCTAAATATCAATGACAATATTTGTTATCTTTAAATAAAAAGTGCATTTTAAGAGCTTTGTCCTTGGATTACAGTTTTAAAAACGTATTTATTTCGCATTTAGTAAAGATTCTTCTGTGCTTTAACATGCAGTGAGGAAATACCATTTTCTATCCACCATCGATATCATCACCTGCCTGTGGAAGATCTAACGTTTATCAGAGAGAATCCCCAGAGACAATCCATAGTGGGTGTGTGCACACAGGTGGGTGTGCACTCGGCGCTGTGAAGCGTCAAGACTGCCACACGAAATGAGCAGTCCCGTTCATTTATTAGCAAGGTAATACCAGCCAGATGAGAATGTTTGGTTTTTCCAGGCTGGTTAAGCAGAAAAGGGACTTACCTCAAGGAAAATTTCTCCTACTTGCCCGTTTTTCATGCTCAGCCTATGTTGCCGCATGCCTGTGCCTGAAAGTTTGGTGATAAGCCAGCAAAAGCTCCATAGGTGGCACGCAAGGACTTTGTAGCATATTTAAGTGTTAGGGAAGGAAAAGATGTATCCACACAAACACAATAATTGTGTAACCTCGTACATAATAAGTTCATATGAGGTTTCAGGTTGCGGCTGGAGCAAAGCATATAAGAGGTATTAAAGCCAATGGGCCAACTCTTCCAGGCAAAAGTGTGCTCTTAATTTCATTCTGAGATTAAGTGGGGAAAGCTGCATTTATCATCTCAGAAGGCTTATATATCCTTCTGCTCTACTTAAACAACCCACACACCCAGCTGTGCTTGCTCCAACTTTTATTCTCCAAATGGATGTATTAACCCTGGTCATGTTCCAAACCAAGCAGGACCTTGAAGCCACCACAGGCATGGGAGCTCAGTATTTTCAATTAATTGATTGGCAGTGTCTTTCTTTTGGGACAGACAAAGACTCCCAACTCCTTTTATCCTCACAGGCAGGTAGTCAATGGCTCTGTGGAAATCTCAGGATATCAGCAGTAACTTGCACTGGAAATCAGCTGCTCCTGCTGACACTGGTGAGAACACTACTCACACCCTTGGGAAGGAGCCAAATTGCTTGTGTGCTGCTGCAGCACTTTTCCAAAAGAACCAAGAACTATCTGTAAAAAAATCCTGACTTGGGAAGACACAATGCACTCCAACTATGTTCCATTTCTAACTGTATTCTAATTGCAATCTAATTTGCAGTAAAAAAACTACTAATAAAGAAAAAAAAAGACATTCATTTTGATGCTCTCCGGATGTTCTGAAAAGATGTCTGTGGACTGGTAGAGTGTATCAGAATGGTAACAAGCTCTTTGCTTTTGGCTGGTGCACATGCCTTCTGCTCCTCCTAAATATGCAATTAAACCCCAATAAAAAAGGTTGCAAATGAATTAAGGAATTGAATTGGGTGTAACTGCCACCAGCTTGTTGGGGAGAAACCAAAACCGTAACCCAACCAACCAGTTAGGAAAGATTGCTTTTTTTGGCTTTGTATTGTGCATTTGGATTATTTCATGTCCATTAGGACACTAGCTTTAATCAAAATTTTTCCCATGGCATGGGTGGTTACAAAGTTGTTCATGAGAAATCACTGGTGGCTAATAATACAGTTTTATTTTTGATGCAACTCCTCCTCTGAGGAGGAAGATGTGGAACATTTTGGGTTCCTAATACTCTGCCTAACTACCCTTACACCCAGAGCTCCTAGGGCTCTGTACCTGTGCAATATCCCTTTACCAAATCTGAATCCGTTGGCCAGCATAAGTGTAAGTCACAAGGGGGAATAAACAGAAATATTCAGGCACACAGCGTGTGATTATATAATCCTCTTTTTCACAGGGAGCAAGTCTAAAAATATTTCAAAATCAGGATACAAATTAACAGAAGGATGCAACTGCAAAGTAAAGCTAGAAAACTTCCATCACCCCTCCAAATACTGTCTTTGAGGTACGTAAACTAGATTTCAGTCTTAATTACACCAGAAAAAAAGTCTAGTGCCATAAAAATTTTTTGGAAGGCAATGAAACAGGAGAAAACAGACTGGAGGTGATAAATGAGAAAAAAGTAAACTCGAAAAAGAAAATTTCTCCTATCCGTGGAGGAAACCTCTAACGCTTCCAGGCTGTCCTAAATCCTCCTATGGCTCCTGCCCGCATCCTGTAAGAACTTTAATGACCCATGCTCTGTCTTTCATCCTGTTTGTAATCCTAGTCCTGTAGCTCACTTCTCAACATTTCAATAGTCCCCACCCCTTCTGACAGGGATGTGACTTCCCAAATTTTGCTTAAAGAAACACTATCTCACCCTTCTCAGTGCGGCTCTCACCTTGCTCCCTGTGCCCCCACCCAGCCACCATCCCCACTGCACGGCCCCCCATGGTCCGCAGACAGAAGAACAGAAACAGATGCTTTAGCTCTGCCTGACACTCCGCATCTGTTCCTCAGGCTCTTTGGTAGCAGAGAAAGACTGAGAATACAGAGCGTTTAGCGCCTATCCTGTCACCTTCTATTCAAACTATAATAAGCAGCACCTCCACAGAGAACAAGTGGTCGACTACCTCACCCAAGGCATTCACATCTGGCACAAGCCTCTGGCTATCTGGTATGGCTGGTATGGTGGGTTTATTTTTAAAGCTTATTCTGATGAAAAAGCTCATAGTGTCTCCAAAAACAGGTGCTTCCTACATAATGTGTTTCTAAAACTGAACACTACTTCAACACTGCCTGAAAAAATTTCTTCTTGTGATATGATCAGGAACTCTACAGGCTCGCAGGCTGCCCATGAACCAGTTAAACCAGCAAGCACAAGTTTGAAAAATGGCAGACAGCAGAAAATTTTGTGAAGAAAGGTAGGAAAAACCACCTCAAGCTATTTCTTCACTGCAGAATCCCAAGGTGCTCCCCAGCTCTCAGTAAGGATGAGTCCTGAGTGCACACACTCCTCTCCATCACCATTGGGAGGAACGACCCTGTTAATGTCAGTTTCACAATTAGAAAACCGTTCACTAGGGCATGTGAAGAGGGAGCAGTACACAGACCTCTCTGTCCGGTGTTTAGCCTAAGAAAGTGCACTGGGACATGGCTTTCCCTTCCACAGCTGTCCTGAGGCAGAAGGAATACACAGGTGAAGCCATTTTTACCTGGAAAGGAAAACACAGTCCTTTCCAGACAAAGCAAAAAAGATGAAGACAGAGGATGTGATATGCCCAGAAGATTTTCCCCTCAAGCTGCCAATTGGGATGAAATAAATACCCAATCACTCTCAAAACAGCAGTCATACTCAAACATAACTTCAATCTCTCTCCTTTCTGGGGTTTTACATAAGCAAAATAAGCCACTGCCCTGAGACAAAAGATTTCAGGACTTGGAGTGACATCCCCCAATCTCAGCCACAAATTCTACCTTCCTCTCAGCACTTCGACGACCAAAAGAGACAGAGTAAAGGCGCAGGATTAGCACAGTATCAGAGACCTTCCTCACTAATGTGCTGTTTCAGTCTCTGGGCTGTTTGTACACAGCCCCTTATATCCGGTCATGACCGCAGTTCTGATGGGACTGGACACAACCAGGGTGGGATTGATGAAAACTAAAAACCTCTGCCCTTAGAAGTTGCACTGCCAACGTGTGCCGTCTGTCCCCTTCCCGCAGGACCGAAGCGGGACAGGCTGCGAGCCTCAGGCAGAGTTAACTCCTCTGTCTCAGACCAGACTCTTCTGCCGGCTTTTTCTGGGGTCATTTCCATGGCTTGCCAACACCTCTCCAATAGAGCCCGTCCAGCCCCTCGTCCGCCCTCAGTCCCTGCATCTCCCAAGGAGAGCTCTTCCATTGCATCACTCTGCGTAGCCTCGCCATCATCTCCGGGTTTCTGGCTGCCCGTGGGGCTGCCAGCCCACGACTTAATTCGGCCGGGAGCCCGCCACCCAGCACATCACCTCCCGTGTGCTCGCCTGCCTTCCAGCTACCTTTGGCCACGGTTTTAGCATTACCTACAGCCTTTTCTTACACAAGTTTACGCACTGAAGCAGGCGGCAATGCGAAAAACCGGCAGCGGGCGAGGAAAGGCAGGAATAGACCCAGCACCCAAGGGGAGAGAGGGAGAGAGAGAGGGAAGGAGTGAGGGGAAACCTCTCCCCCCGGCCCGCTTTACCATGGCATCGTAGCGCAGGAGGTTCATGAAGTGGACCGCCTCCCAGCCCTTGAAGCGGGAGAACCAGACGGTGCCCTGGTACTGGTCCCCAGCGTCCAGCAGCAGCACGTTGCGGTGCGCAGCCCGCTCCGCCGCCACCCGCGCCGCTCTCCGCGCCACGCCGCCGAAGCATCCCGGCTGTGCCGCCGCGCAGCGCCGCGGGCCCGCGCCCTGCGCCTCCACCCTCCCGTGCACGTCGTTGGTGTGCAGCAGGGTCAGCCGCAGCTCCGCCGCCTCCGCCGCGCACAGCCACAGCCACAGGCACAGTGACAGGCACAGGCACGGCCCCGCCATCCCGCGGGGGCTGCGCGCCGCTCCGCCGGGCCGCGCAGCGGGTGGCTGCGGCGCGGGAGGAGGGCCGGGGAGCGGCGCGGCGGGGCGGGGAGCGGGCGAGCAGCCGGGAGCGCCGCGCAGCCTGCGCGCCGCCCCGGGGAGCCTCCGGCTGTGGCCCGCCCGCGGCCAGGCACGGGCTGCCCGCCAGGCGCGGTAGCTGCAGGTGCTCCGCGTCCGCTGGGCGGGTGCGAGGAGGGCTCGGGGCGGCCGCCCGCGGCTGCCGGCTGTGTCCTCGCCGCTCCTCGCTGCTCACTCGCTGTCCGCCCGTCCTCAAGGCTCTCCGAGCCGCAGGCAATGTCCTGCGCCCGCGCACGTTCCAGTCCCCGCTGTCCCACCGGTGTCCTTCACCCGAAGACAGCTGCTGTCGGGTTGGAGAAGGGCTTTCAGCCGGCTGCTGGAGGTCAAACGGGATGGAAATCCAGCCAGCAGGGAAAGGACAAACTCCAATGCTCACAGGAAGCCTTGGTGAATGTTTAGTGTACGCTGAAAGGAGCTTCCAAGCCTTCACATGGAAATGTTTGCCTTTCTCCTCCTCTTTCTCCAATGATGCTTAAAATAAAGACTGCTATTTCAGCCATAAAAAGTTACACTACTTTAAGAGTTGATTTAATTATAGCTCTAGTGGTTTTAGTGTAGATTCATGAATTGCTTTCAAGATTTTCCTTCCGTGGGTAAAAGCAAAGCTCTTAGTTGTGGTTTGGCAAATGCACGGTGAGGGAAAAACCTGCCAATGCCTTAAATAAACAGCTTGTTAGGGGTACAGCATGGGGTGACCATCTCTTGGGTAAATCAGACTGACTGGGGGTCCCACCTGCTCCATTAACTCATGTATTCACTGTGTGAGTCCACATCTTCTTCCACTATTAAACGACAAAATTATCTGGGAAAAGAAATTTTTCCAAGTTGAAGTGCTGTCACTTCCATACACTTCTTTGAATCTTCTGGACAATCACACATTGTAAGCGGTGACTGACAGGTCACTTTTTCCCTTAAAAACAGAAGCTCCCCCACTGTGCAGAGAAGTGGTGGTTTCTTACAGCATTACAGAAGCTGCTGTCTCCTTTCTGCTGGATGATGTCATGCCCCAGTTTCCTGGGCACCCGAAGTCCACGGAATGGAATCTGAACTCATTTGGTTTGTTTGTTTCCTCAGATGGCTGGAAAGTGAATGAACCTGTATTTTCTTCCATGATGGCTATGCTCTGCTGTCCCCATGCTCCCATACGTGACTTCAATTAAAACAGCTGTGTGGTATCTTGTTATTCCCCTGGTGACTGCACTGTTCACTGCCCACCCCTCCACAAGGGAATCCTTAATGGCATGAGCTGCAGGCTAGCAAAATCTGGAGTTGGCTTCCTCCCCTCCTTTTCACATCCTCTTTGGCTATGCTTTCTTCCTCAGCTGGCCTGTGTTGGCAGCCTGGCTAGGATTCAGTTCAAAGCCAAGACACATTTAGGTGTCCACAAGGAGGTGCCTACATGTTCTCTAGTTTGCTTAAACTTTCTCTGTGGCCAGTGGAAATCTGGTTGGGACAGTCATGGGCAGTTAGAGAGGGAGCTGGTCACACTAAAGTTGACACACCTGCTGGGATTCATCATTCAGACATAGGTGCTGGTTTTGTTTGGTGGTCTCCAGGTTTCCCTCTAGTAAGGAGGATCTTGCGTAGGTCTTGTGCCATACCTGCCAGCCCCATATGGCAGAGGTCTGGATGTCTGACTGTCTCTTTTTGGGCAACTGAGTATCTCATGCCGTAGCTGGTCTGATGGATTGCTCTTTGGGGAGCATTCCCTGCAGTGACTAGATCTCTGCTGACTTGATAAGTTTGAATGGCTCACTATATGTTGAAAGTAAACACCGGTCCTGAGTTTAGTCACATCCACTTCATCCTGATCCAGTGGCCCTGCTCTAATCTGCTAGACAAATAGCAACACCATCATTACAAAGTGTCTCAAATCTGCTAGGAAGTCAGCTGTATGAGAAACAAAGATAATTCTGGCCAATCGCTCTGCTTCTGGATATTTTTGTGCACCAACACCATTTATCTCGTTGGCATCTGTCTGGCCTTGTTTCCTCTCCTCATCAATCCCTGTCCACAGCCACACCATTTCTAAACAGATGCTGGTTCTGCCCACCACAGCTGTGTGCAAACACAGAGGCACAGGAAAACCTCAAAGGAAGCAAAAAGGACTTGTATACACAATATTGTCTTCGGCTTGTACAGCACAGCCCTACCCCACACGCCACAGAGCTCTTCATGCCTGGAACAGGCATGCTTTAGTCTGGCTGGGCAGAGTGTAGCAGAAACAGCCTGGGCTGTCCTGAATTGACCCTGCATCTCATGGAACAGGGTGGACAATGAAGGACTCATGGGGTTCACCCTGCCACTTGTGTCTGCTGGCCTTGGCTGTTCATGGTGACTCTCTTAGAAAGCTTCTCCTTCTGATTCTGTGAAGCTCTCATCTCATGTGACAGCCATTTACAAGGTGATCAGATGCATAAATAGGCATCCTTTTGTTGTGGGAAGGGCTCTTTGATGATGCTGTTTTTATCCTGGGAAACAGCTTCTCGGATATTAATTCAGGCAATAAGAGGGAAAATACGTGGGACTAGCTGTATGCTAAAATGGCCTACTCCAGAATCATGTTGGGATGCCCAAAACAAGGATATCTGAGCCAAGGGATGTGCTGCTAAAACAAGATGTCACCGGAAACCTAATCCATCTGCTCCTATCACTGCCTCTCCAGCCTATCACTGATGCTTTAAGGAAAAGAGTAACATTGTGAAAATGCACAGAAATAAACCTGGGACTGCTGGAACTGAAGTGAGGGAACACAAGAGAGCATCAGAGAGTGACTGTCTAGCAAATCTATGAGAAAGACAGGAGCTAAAGAGAGGAAAAAAAGGGCTTAATGTGCAACTTAGTTGACTCCTTCCTTTTTTCCCCTCTGCTCCTCTGAAAGAAGTGATTAAGACTTGCTCCAGGATGTCAGTGGCACATCCCGTGACAGTGGAGATCAGTCTTCATATTCAGCACTAGCATATATCTCAGAAAAGCTCTTACGAAGTTTCTTTAACCATCTCCAAACCTCTCACACAGGTCTAGTTCTGACATGGGCAAGTGTTGCAAACCTTCACTGGTGACGTCCACAGCCAGCCAGCAGTACCTTGAGAGATCATGGGTAGTACCTCTCCTGTGTTGTTTTCCTCTACGAACTAGGTTGCTCTGTATTGTTCCTCTAGGTCACTCAGCAGAACTGGATGGGAAACAAATTCTTGGTCTTACTCTGGAGAACAGTGTGGAACAAAGGTTAATTTATATATCTTGACTTTAGGTTTCAAAGGTTGCTAGAAAACATATCTGGAGTGTCCACACAGGGCTGGAGTAAAAGGCTTGTTTTGTCACTGTATTCCTTCCTGGCATCTCTGTTGCAGGGCCTAGCAGCTCACATCAGATATTAAAAAATAATTGGTTTCCAAATATTGTGGAACGGTCCAAGACAGGGCCACTCAGCTGCACTGGATGAGGAACTCACAGCATTGAGACCAAGAGAGTCTTCTCTTCAGGGACTGGCTCTGAGATGACTAAGAGCTGTCACAGACCCTGCTAGCCAGCTGAGTAAACGTCCCACATGGGTAGAATTTCTCATTCTCTACCACAAAGATTCCAGGGTGGTCTGGCTCAGCAATCTACTAAGCTGCAAGGAATGGTGATTCACAGCATTTCTTTGCTCCGAGGTATTGCAGGAATAACCAGACTTCCCTCTTCAGCCTTGACATAGGCTGTCCTTCTAGCTGTGTGATGGAGGGAGTCTGACCTGAGGTCAGTCAGTTCTCACCTGAGTGAGAACCCAGAGCAATGAATTGTCCCAGCAGACTTCAGAAGGCTGTCAGGGACATAAAAAATGTCCTTGGCTTTCCATATAGCTCATCACCTCCATGCATGGCTTCACTTTGCCCTGGCTCACACAACCTCTGAGACATGCTGTCATTGCTTTTCCAGGGCTGACTCTCATGCCTGTGGTAATGGTTTCTTAGGTACGTCTTATAAGACAGAACAATCCCCCACACTGTTCTTTCCCTCAGTAAATCCTTTGGACATCATTTTCATTTCCATCCGGGTGCAGTGGGCATCCTCATCTCCTGTCTCTCCCTTCTGTGTCTTAGAAGTATGAATTTTCATTGCAATGTTTAGTCCAAACAGACTCGGTCACTTTTGATGCAGCTATATTTCATACTTTTCTCGATATCACAGAATCACAGAATGGGTAAGGTTGGAAGGAACCACAGTGGGTCATCTTGTCCAACCTCCCTGCTCAAGTACAGGATTGCATCCAGATGGTTCTTGAATATCTCCAGTGAGGGAGACTCCACACCCTCTCTGGGCAATCTGTTCCAGTGCTCAGTCACCTGCACAGTAAAGAAGTTCTTCCTCATATTCATGTGGAACTTCCTGTGCACCAGTTTCTGCTGATATCACTAATTGCTGTTAGCCTTGTGGCATTAACTGGTGTAATATCTACTGCTTTATCTCTGGTATAGTGATTTTAATTTAATAAAATCAGAAGGTACTTTGCTTTCATTGAGGATAATTCACTACTCTGTGCATGTGATTGATGAGATAGGGAGAGTGTCTATAGCCCCCAGTTTTTTGGGGGGAGCTCTATAGTGAGGTTTCTCAGGCAGTATGGCTAATCAGAAATGTGCAAAAAAACCTCTAGAAAAATGCTCCTTCCTTTCCACAGTACAGTAGAGCTGAGTGGGAAGGTGCCAGTGACTCATAGCATCCCTTCCAGCTGGTAAGGGACAGTCACTACTTCTTCCCTTAGAATGGAACAGCAACCACGTGTGGTTGGTTGAACCCTGTGCTACTGCTGAAAGCAGATTTAACTTCCTCAGTCTCTGTTTCCATTCCCACGGCACCTGCATGTAATGGTTCACTGTAGAAATTTCACCAGTACTGTTTAGACCTCCTGGATGCAGTGCTAGATTCAGCCATGGATCCCTGACATATATGGCTTCACTTCTACTTGACTGAAACCATTATGGTACTGGTATTATGAGTATTTATTACCTGTTCTATAGAAGTGCTTAGTTTCAAACCCAAGAGGTGTCTCAAATGTTAGGTGTTACACAGACAGCACATAAAAAAAGAGACCCTGGGCCAGAGTTTACAGTCCAGATTAAGGGTACATGGAGCAGGCTGTTAAACGAAGAACTGTCTAGGGAAAAGTATCAGGTAGGAAAAAAAGGATCTGGAAAAGGTAATGTAGGAATCTAAAATAAAACAAGTTTTATGATCAAAGTTGGATTTTACTTAGACCTTTATTGTTTGGTGAGAAAATAAAGTATGGAAATCAAATTCACCAGATAGCTGGGTCTCTTTTTGACTGACTTGGTGTAGTTGGGTATTTTGCACCTGCCATTACTAAAATACATTGGTTTGCACAAACAATGTGAAATATCATAGCAATTTTTAAGCCATGAAGCGAAATACCTAGTTCCTAAATAATTTTTCTCTGAGAAAGCAGCTAGCAAGTAGATGCAGAGAGACAAGTGCCCTGCCTGTCATGGAAATCTACTTTGGAATAAAATCCCTACTGACTGGAGCAAGTCCAGATGAATAAAAGTAGGTCAGATGAATCCCATGTTGGCCATACAATACTAATTTCACCTCACTGTGTATGTGTCATGATCGAGTTTTAATTAGAAGATCGTAAAATATGCTTTTCAATTGGACTTCTGATTCACGTGCAAGACGGACTATGGAATCCCTCGCTGCTGTACCCTCAGCGTTACCAAAATGTTATTTAATTTCTAGACGACTTCTCTGGAGTGATGTAGCAATGTCATCACCATCATTTTATAAATCAGGGATTTATGCTGCACAGAAATTAAGATTAGAATTGTCACCTTCCCCAGCTTCAGTCTCCAAAGACATGGATTTCCAGAGAACTCAGGTGGGTGTAGTCCTTGTCTCAACCATGGTACCGCTTCAGCTGTAGCCTTTGGTAGTCCTACACACTGCACACCACTGATTCCCAAGTCAAGCGCCCTATGACATGATCACCACTTAGAAAACAAAAGCGAGCAAAAAAAGCAGGAGAAAACAGAAGTGACTAGCAAAGTTTCACTAAGTGAATTCCCAAATATCATGGCAAAGCTAGGAAGGTGCTAAGGTGCTGAAGTAAAGTGCTGTTATTCAGGGTTTGTCCAGTGACTCTAACCATGATGTCACCCTTCTTCTATAAACCTCTCTCCTCATGTCTTATGTCCTTTGTATTCCTGCAACGAATGAGGTATAAAGGGAGGGAAGTCACCGTCCTTCACTGTACAAATCAGATCACCCCCAAAACAAGCTTTTTCCATGAGAAAATGAAACAGAATTCCAGTGTAAAAAGACCCAGGTGGCCATGTACATCAAGGACACATCATAATGCCTTTTCACAGAGGATTAGGTAAAATCCTCAGATTGTCCCCATTGCCAGACTTTTCTAGATTTGACTCTGCAAACTTAAGAAGGTTTTAAAAAATCACTTTGTCTGCAATGTCCTAGTTTTTTAAAAAAAGAAAACGAGAACAAAAAGTCGTAAGTTCTATCATACGACAGCATCTCATTTTCTCTATGATAGCACAGTTGGCTTGGGAGCTCTAAATCCACAGTATTGACCTCTTCCTGGTGACTTTTTTCAAATGGGGAGACAGCAACAACATGTTTTCACCCTTGACAGGACAATATTATATCATGTCAGACATGGGGTTTCACAGAGACTTGCAGGAAGCAGAATAGTGCCACATATGCATCCCAAGGCCTCTGTAAAGAGATGGGCTTTGCTGGTTAACAGAATATCCTTTCTACTTATTCCTTCTCTCTTTGATCCCACCTGTCTCATCTCTTCCAGTATGTTTTTCTACTTCCCGTCTCTGGCTCCAGGTACTAATCCTGTTCTCTTTGCCTGTACTTCCTCTCATTTAATTCTCTGCTCTGTCAGTCCTATGAGTTCATTTATTTCTAATGTCCTGCCCTATCAGCACGCTACCAGTCAATTCATTATTTCTTTGGCTAACCCTCCACTCCTCCCCATATGTCTGGCCTGGATCTTCCTGGATCCCACTCCCAATTCCAGTCCCAGATTCTTTCTCGTGCTTTCCATCCCCAACACATTTATCAGTGTCAGTGACGAGGAATGTACACAGTCAATCATTTAATAGCATCTAAATATTATTCAAAAGTCAAAAATGGAAAGGCATAATTATTTTTCTGAGAGATTTATTTTCAACAGACACCTATTATTTTATTGGGAGGCAAGTGGTTCACAGCCTTCGTGCTCACGCACAGTTCATCCAGGGCGACGCTGCACTCTGCTGGAAGTGTCTAGTTCTGCTACTTGCATTTTTTAGTCTGCTCTCCCCTGTTTTCCTGCAATTAGTTTGTACTTTTCAGTACATTTCTACTCTGCAGCATTGATTTTCATGAAAGGTGACTGACATCCCTCTTTCGGATTTGACTTCCATTACACTAAAATTCTAAGTCATAAGAAAATAAGAGGAAGATAAAAAGACTTCCAACCATCCAGGTGTTTCCTTTGTGTTTGCCAGTCCCCAGTTCTGCAAGTGCTATCTCTTGTGAGAATTCTCCATAGTCCAAGCCCCTTTGACCAAAAATCCCAACTATGATAGGCTCCAGGCATCTTTCTGTAGTTCCTCTTCTTTAGAAACACCGCTAAAGAAAAGTCTGCATGAAATTTGCAAACAATCAAGGACTCAACTGGTCTAATTAAAACAGAACATACTAAGAATGTATAGGAAAACCAGAGTGGACTGAAAGCACTTGTCTTGAGCGAGCAACTAACTCAGTTTACTCGGTAAATGTCAGGCTACAGAGGTACATCTTGGATTCATTACAAAGGAAGCAATATCTTACTTGTCCTCCGCTCCTATCCTCGGGCAGCTGTCAGCAAGACAATCTCTTCCTTCCTCTCCTTTCTGATCCTCTTGACTACGGTGTCTCAGAGACACAGCCCCCAGTGCCCGACGTTTCTTGCCCCTACTGCTCCCACAAACACCGTTCCTTTATAGCCTGTGACCACTTTTGATGTTCCAGTTGTGACAGATTTCATTACCTTATAACATGGGCTGGTCACAGTTGTATTTCAACAATGAAATGTCTGCACCATCTGGGATAAGAGTCTCTCCTCTCTCTACAGTGGTTAACACCTTCTAACATGACCCTCATCCCTGCCCCCTCCAGCTAACTCTGGAGTTATATTTCCCAATTTCCTTTCTCAGAACTTGGCATTTCAAAAGCCTCTTTGATCTTGCCATCACCTCGGCATGCCTGAAGGGTAAAGATGTATAGACCATGGCTTGCATGTCAGTCTCCCCTCATTCAAGGTGTTGGACTGGCTAGGTTGATTTGTCCATAAAGCAACGAGACTGGTGTTTTCATATAATTTTATTATTGATACTTCTCCATAACACCAATGAATTATTGACAAATTAAAGTCCATCCATCCCAGTGGCTAGGGAATTCACTGGCTTTTTGTCCATGGGGCTCTGTTTCTGGACTGCTTTTAATTCTGCATTTCTCATATCTATTGTGTTTGATTCATGATTGCCCTGAATCATCTTCAGATCAGGGGAATGACAAGCAAAACAAAACATACAACATTGCTCTTCTGACTCCTTATTTATGGCAGAGACAGGTATGCCGGATCTGAAAGGTCTCACCTATAAAGAGTAAGTCCAGTAAAACTTTGGAGAATAAACTTAAATCATGTGTTCACATGGGAATGGTGACACACTACTTAACTGATAATACCCCGATTGCTTAAGAGTACAAATGGCACTAATTTTGCTTCTCCAGTGCTATGCAGCAACAAAAGGCAGTATTTTATTCTATAAAAACCCAGGACAATTTCAAATGATAAAGTTTTCACTGAAGGACAACCTCAAAAATCTGTAATTCCATTTCCCTAGCTCCAGCTCAGGTACTTTCCTTCTGACACTGTTGATAACATAAGCGCTTCACCAAAGGCCGTGAATGCAGGAAGGACCCAGCAGATATCTTCTTTTACCGTATTATTTTGCATGCTCATAAGCCAGCTGCTATTTCTGAGCTATTCCCATACAGTTTAGCTCCTCTTAGAAAACTACAAGTATTTCCCCTTAGCCCAACCATTTTACCACCCATATCACATTTTGGAAACAGATTTTATTTTGCAGATGCTACTGCCATAGCTAAAGAGTAACAGCAGGTATTGCACACTGCTACATCTAGATACCAGAGACACTGGGATTTCAGAAGAGAACTGGGATCTCTCAGTATTTCCGATGCCAAATAGTGCTGATGATATTATAATGATGATTATTATAATGATTATTATCCCACTAGACAATGCTTACACTTGGAACAAAATGTCAAGCTAAAAGGGTCAGTTCTTATTAATCTTAATGGAAAAGTGTTTTCAAGAGATGCTAAGACCATAACCTATTTCACTTTTTAAATTGAAATTTTATTATTTTTTTTTTAATTTGGAAGTGCACACCATTTTGAATTTTAGCTAATTTATTCTTTAATAGGTGGAAAAGTGTTAAGGTCAAAATAAAATTCCTTTTCCATTTTTTTAGTGGACCTGTTTTATTTTCTCTTCAGATTATTTGTTCATGAAAATATCTAAAGTGGTGCCCTTTGGCTGGTTTTAGAGCAGGACTTCCAGTTTTCTGCTACAAACCTTTCCTGCAGAGCTGTAATGCCACTTGCCTGGGGTGTGTTTATGCAAGTCACCCACCAGGCTCACAGATGACAGCAGGCCTGTGGGTGACAGCAACTGAATCACAGAATCAATTAGGTTGGAAAAGACCTTTGAGATCATCAAGTCCAACCTATGGCTCAACACCACCTTGTCAACAGGACTATGGCACTGAGTGCCACATCTGGTCTTTCCTTTACCACCTCCAGTGTTGGTGACTCCACCACCTTCCCGGGCAGCCCATTCCAGTGTCTAATCACCTTTTCTGTAAAGAAATTCCTCCTAACGTCCAGCTTAAACCTCCCCTGGTGCAGTTTTAGGCTATGTCCTCTTGTCCTGTCGCTGGTTGCCTGGGAGAAGAGGCCAACCCCCAGCTGGCTACATCTTCCTTTCAGAGAGTTGTAGAGAGTGATAATGTTACTTCTGAGTTTCCTCTTCTCCAGGCTAAACACCCCCAGCTCTTTCAGCCACTCCTCATAAGACTTGTGCTCCACACCCTTCCCCAAACCCACATGGGAAAATGCAAGGAAGTACAAAATTCACGTGGAGGGGTATTTACGCAAGAAGGCTGGATCTGGACTCAGACGGATTTGCATCAAGCTCCGTGAGGTGCCAAGGACGCAGCATGGCCCCGAGGCTCGGCACGGCATCTCACCGTCTTCAAAACGGAGGTGTGAGTGGCAGTGGTAGATTAGATGTGCGGGAAAGGTTTGTAGCATGAAAATAGAAGTCCTGCTCTAAAACAAGCCAAAAGGCACAGCTTTAGACATTTTCACGAACCACTAATCTGAATAGAAAATTAAACGGGCCCACTGAAAAGTGGAAAGGATGTTTCATTTAGACCTTAACACTCTCCCACCAATTCAGCACAAATTAGCTAAAATTCCAAGTGATTCCCGAGGCCGTTTCCCTGCCTTTTCTAAGGCGGCTCCGAGCGCTCCAGGACGCTCCGGGTACCGGCTGCCCTGCGCGCTCCCGAGGCACACGCAGTGTGAGTGCGGCGGTGCCAGGGATCGCTGCCGGGCCGGCCCTTCCTGCGCTGCGCTCCGCGCCCGCGCTGCTCACCTGCGCCCCGCCGCTGCGCAGCCACCGCGGGGTGGGATGCCGGCCGTGGCGGATCGCTGCGGGCGGGGAGCCCTCCAGCCGGGAAAGGCGATGGCTCTGCCGGCTCCGAGCTGCAGTGGCTCGGTCTTCCCCCGCTGCCTCCTTCTCGCAGCCCGGGGTGATCGCGGCGGAGGCTGCAGCCTTGGGACGGGATGACCGTCGGGCGCGGTTGCGCGAAACTTTGTTAGACGGCATGCGGCTAACTGGGGGCCGTGGGCAGCTGAGGGGACACAGCAGTAGGTTTCCCCTTCCCCGTCGCTAGCGGGGGAATTGCAGCGCCCTGCCTTAGGGGCCGGTGCCTGGGCAGGAGCGGCCGGGGCAGAGCCGCTCGCCCGCCTCGGGTCCCGCACGGCCCGAGCAGGGCGCCGGCCTCCTCCTGCTCTCGCCCCAGAGCATCTCCTCCGGGATGTAGAAACCCCTCAGGGACAAGGGTTTGAGCAGTTTTTCTTCAGACCGAGGCAGAACGAGCAGTAGGAACCTCCTTTGCCTGCGAGGGAGAGCCCTCAGGCGCCTGGAGGCGCTCCCGGCAGCGTGTCCGCTCCTCCGGGGCCAGCCGGGCTGCTGGGCTTCACACGGGATCGCCAGGGCTCTCCACAAACGGTTTTGCTGAGGAGATGCCTCATATTCCATCCAGGTCAATGTCCGAATAATCCCAGTCTGAGTCTCAGCTGGCTGCAATTCCGTGTGGAAAAGAGACACTGCAATCATAGTATCCAAGTATTGCCTATTTCAGAATATTTAGGGTTCTATGGTATATGTAAACCTCGAGTAAAATCTGTCACAGAAACACTTTCTGCTGGTCTCTTTCATTCGAAGCTGTTATCTCCTCCTGCTTTCCTCATCAGAGGGAAAATCTAAAAATGACATTTGGCTTAGATTTTAAAAATAACAATAAAATAAAGTAGCAGTGAGAGAGCAGAGCTTGTGCGTGTCTCTGCTAACAGGGTGCAACAGACCTAGGGCAAAATGGCTTCTGCCTTTGTTCATTGACAGCAGTGATGGAGATGCAGGGAAAATGCACACAGCTCCTTGTTCCCCAGCTATATTCCTTGATGCCACCCATCATCCTTTGCACGTCTGAGGAGATGGGTTTTGTTCTGAAACTTGTGGGTGGTCGCATTTGTGACGTATTAAACAATGTGCAATTCTTAGTATTTTGCTTTTTTTAAGGGTCTTCTGGTGGTCAGTATTATTATTAACTACTGTTAACCCTAAGGTGCAGTTTATGAGTATTGTAAGGGCTTGGATATTTCAAATTTGCATTTATATTTTTTTGGTGTGTAATAGGGACAGTGTGTGTTTGAGACCAGTTTGGGGGGATTTTGTCTCACCAAAGCTGTTAGCTCCAGTCCTGCTACTCCAGTGCAAGGGAGAGATGTCACCAGGTACTGGGCACAGTGGTTGTCTTCACAGAAAGCTCCAAGTCTGTGACTCTGCTCCATCTCCCAAATCAGTTTGGAAAGGGCAGTTGATATTAGAGGTGATAAAATCTAAAATTATAAGCAGCCTGAAGATGCTCAATACCTGACAGATAGGTAAAGTAACAGAAGAGGGAGAAAAAAAAATTTCCTGTTTTCTCACAGTTCTGCTGTGATTATCTAAGGATGTAAATGAGGCAAAGTTTGCAGAGTGAGTTAACATGTTTTATTAGGTTAGCTTATAGAGCTAGAAAAATACATACAAGCTCTTGGGCTCTTACATGCACATAAGCACTTCTTAAGAGAGTTTACCTGTTTTCCCCAGTTATATCTTTCTTGATATTCAGCTGAATATCTGAATTTTTGGGCATCTGAATTTTTCAGGGCCTTTCAAGGCCTTTCTCAGAGCTTGTTACACAGATTTTGCAGTTTATGTCTTAAATTTCTTTCAATTTATTTATTTTACAACTAGACGTACGCATATGCAGTGCCCTGATTGCATCTGTAATACCAATATAATTTACGGAAATGGAAAGAGAAATATGCAAAAAGTAATTTCCAACAAGACAAAGTCGGTTATTATAGCAGCTGAGCATACAGAAGACTGTAAATGTATAGCGCAGAAAGTGAGAACATCTTGTACTGTGTAGACGATTTAGGATGTGCTGCTTTCCAGTCAATTCTTACTTCCCAGTAATAGCTGCTATCCATCAGAGGGCACTCCTGATCCTACAAAGAAATAATGTGCTACGCTAGAACAATAGCGAACAGCCAGACTTTCCTAATCTGGAAACATGCTTTACATGATTTATATCCCATTGGCATCTGGATTATGAGTCAACAGATGATAAAGTCAGATATTTATGACACCTCCATTTACCACCCTTTACAGCACAGTGCTAAATATCGTGTAACTGATGCACTTGATTTAAAAGTCACTCGCAGCATAGTAGTTCTAGTGATTTCTTCACAATTTAATACGGTGCTTAGCTAAGGCTGTGAGGGAAGTTTGCTAAAAGCAGTGATTAACAATAGGGCCTGTGTTTCTTTAGCAATGTCCTTAGTGTCTGTGTAAGAGTGTTAGTCTGGGTCGAGATGCCGAGTCTGCTGTAGTGCAGTCTGTTCTTACTGACATTCACCCAGGAGCAGCCTGTCTGGTTGTGTGTGAGAGGAGTCAGACAGGTTAGGTGTGCGATTAGCAGAAAAGTTTGGTAAGCTTTAATATTTCCTTTATTATGGTCTTATACCCCTGTGAATTTTGCCTTATATGTCCTTTTCTATGAGTGTCCTTATTTTTCCTGTGAGAAACATTCCTAAAGTATGCATTTCTTTTTTTTCTTTTTTTTTTAATGCACTTCTATCCTCCCTTTGAAGGGGATCCCTTTTTTTCTCCTTGCAAAAGCAAAAACTTGAAAACAGCGCAGTTTCTGAGTTTAGAACAGAATGTTCACAAAAACAACAAATCAGAACGAGAACTTTTCTTTTTCCCTTTCCATTGAGAAAGGGGTTACCCGATGACACCTCTGACCCCAAGACAGGCATAAGGGGGGGGGGGCAAAACAACAAATCAGAACTAGAACTTTTCTTTTTCCCTTTCCATTGAGAAAGGGGTTACCCGATGACAACTCTGACCCCAAGACAAGCATAAAAGGGGGGGGGGGGGCAAACCTCTTAAACCTTTTTTTTTGTACCTCCAGCCTCAGCCTCACAGGGTTTGTTCCTTGAGAATATGCAGCTTCATGCAGTTGGTCTCCTTGTAACAGTGTCCAGACTGCATAGAGGGATATGAAGGAAATAGGAGTGTATCCAAGCAGAGGGAACAGCAGGCATTGCTCCACTGGTTTCAGCAGTGTTGAAATTGCTCCATGCTGCTGTGATGGTACAAACTGAGCTGATACCTAGCTTGACTCAAAATCCTGAATCCCATCCCAAATCACTGTGTCTCCAGGAGAGTTCTGGAGAGAATTTGCTGGCTTTTGCCACTGCCATTCTGTGACAGCCAATGGCTGGACAGCAATGTATGTAGGCATCTTCAGAGGTGGTTTGCCTGGAGTGCAAAAGGGAAAGATGTCTCCTTCATATTGTCATAGTAGGCTTATTAAATTAGACTTTATTTCCCTAGAACTAATTTGCATGCTAAGTCATTGGGCAAATAACATGAAAGAGGTCTGATTACATATTACTACGTCTCATGTAGATGACAGAAATTCCCAATATGAGAGTAGAGTTTGCTTTTTATGACTAGAACTGTCTTGTTTCCTGTATGTAACTTACTGTTGAGTCTTGGGGTTTTAGGAAGTGTTGCTGTTGAGTCAGCTCTCTGTTTCTGTTTACAGTGTAGATTCAGAAATACTTTTAACTGAGCAAATGCATCCAGAACTTTTTTGTGGCTTATTAAAATGTCCTTACTGATAGCAAAGAATATGAAAACAAAGTGTGGGTTGGGAGTACATGCCAAAAGTATATTTCTCTTCAACCGGTCAAATATTTCCAAGCTGGGAACAAGAAACATTTTTAATGGCCTGGCACACTCACAAGGAACCGCCTGAGGAGTGTGTGTGTGTATACACTGTGCTCCCAGAGGTTGACTGGAAGCTTGTAGGAATGGATAGCCCCTGGACTGGGTGGGATTTGGCCTGGATCAAGCATGCATGATGGCTAAGGTGAGGAGAGCCAAGCAATTGTCACCTGCTGGCAGGATACTTGGACTCTTTGCTTCAGGCCACAGTCAGATAACCTAAATCCCACCTCATCCCCTCTTCCTAGCTTGTGGGGAGAGCCAGGCAGCTTTGATGGCTTCTGGAAAGCAGCCCAGAGACTATAAACAAGGCACTGAGCAGGGAGATACCTAAAGGAATAGGGAAGTGAAGTTAGTTTTGCTCGATAGGAAACAGGGACAGAATGTCCTAACATGCTGAAAACTGAGATTTGGGTGGAATCACAGCTATGAGAATGAGGTTCTTCTGTTCAGTAGTTGTCTCTCCCACCTTAAGGAGGGAAGTACACAGCTGAACTGCTGAAGAAGAGCCCAAAGTCAGTCACACTGCTCATGAGAGGGTTAGTACCCACCATAATCCATGCAGTCAGGGGCCAAGAACTGATGCAGACCATAAGTTCTGTGTGATTAGAAAAACAAAGACCTCCTATTTTGACATAAGTTCTAACCTTCCCTTAGAAGGACAGTACAACAGATTTTCTGTGGTTCAGACTTTCAGATTACTACCTATTTGTTTTTGACTTTTTTCCTCCATGGGAAATTATGACAGAGAACTCTCGTAAATACTTGGCTAGAAAATTACTTTAAACTGTGTGTTGTTGCTGTGTATTTTGAAAGTATTTCTCTTATCAGTGTCTCCTTTTTTCCCATATTTTCCTCACACTTTCACAAGATTTATTAAATGCTTGCCTGCTGGAAAGAGTTGTGCAGGGGATTTCTGCTCCTCTTAAATCAAGGGCAGCGGTCATAAGACTTAGACTGCATCTGATCATAGAACTGTTTTTTATATTTCCTTGAAATGACCCATTCATGGAGAAAAATGGTCTAGGAATAATGACATTGTTTGAAATTCAGAGGTGAAGTCTGCCTGGAAATGACCTCCAAGGGATTTAGGTGTGGTGATGGCAGCCATTATAGGCCTCATGATCTGCCACCCTGTGCTGTCCCCAGAGCAGAGTTAACAGAAGAGGGCTGTTGGGGCACAACAGTTTCTGCCATGTCCGAGCTAGGGGTGGTCACCTCTGGAACTGGGAAAAGGCACAGCCTGGGGCACTGGTGTCTTAGACTGCCTTAGCTGGGCCTATCAAAGGCTGGAGCATAAATCCCAAGCAGAGTAAAGGGGTTGTTCAGTGACAGTCTTCCAAGCAACCCTGATGAAGCTGAGCTCATCCTATTTGTCATAGCTACAGAAGTGATGTGTGAGGTTGGCTGAAACACTGGGAGCATAGAGATGCTGGAGACAGACTAGTGGAGGGCTACCAAGGTGGCCAGAAGCCTGGAGGATGCGCCCTTTACAGAAAGGTGAAGGGTGCTGTGCTTGTAGAGCCTGATGAGGAGGCAGCTATGGGCAGTCTGGAACTGCTTGAAGGCAAGCTATGGAGATGATGAAGGTATACCCTTCTTCATAGTTTCAAGTGGCCAAAAAGGCATCACAACATCAAATTGTGACTGTGGAAGTTAGAAAGGAAGCTAGGAATAATCTTTTTGCTTTGGAGGATTGGAGCAAGATACCCAGAGAAGAGGCAGAATATCTATCCCTGAAGGTTTTTGGGACTTGACTAAAGAAAACCATGGGCCGCTTGGTCTGGTGCTGGTGATAGTCCTGCAGACAGACAGCTGAACTAGAGAGGACCTCCAGAAGACCCTTCCAACATCAGCATTTTGGTGATTGTGTGAACAATGTAAATTTTTTTCCACAGAATCAATTAGGTTGGAAAAGATCTCTGAGATCATTGAGTCCAATATTTGGTCAAAGACCCCCATGTCAACTAGACCAAGGCACTAAGTGCTACATCCAGTCTTTTCTTAAACACTTCCAGAGATGGTAACTCCACCACCTCCCTGGGAAGCCTGTTCCAATGCTTGACAACCCTTTCTGTGAAGAAATGCCTCCTTATGTCTATCCTGTCCAAGCTTTTTTTGCTCAAGGTTGACTTTAAAAAAACATATTTGCAAGCAATTCAGAAGAGGTGATTTTTTAATTAAAAACGATACCCAGAAGTGTTCACAGAAAACTTACAACGTTGCTTCTCAGTGTTTTAAACAATGCCAGTGTAGCTGTAGGCTTTGATTAAAATTATTTTCATTTTGAATAATCTTAAAAAATGAAGTTCTGTCACTTAATTCACACAAAATAAAGAACTTTTCTTTACTTTTCTTTCATACCACTGAATAAGCACTGTAGTTGATTAGGTATTTCTCCCTATCCAGTATGAATAGCTGCTGCACATGCATGTGTGTGCATATATAGGATATCTCTAAAAGGGATAAATGCAAACATTTTTTCACTCAGCAGACTGCTAGCTCTCAGTTGTCACCTCATAACTATAAATAATAGCTTTGGAGTTAGGTATATTTCAGACAGAGGCACAGAAAGAGCAAGCAAATAGAGTTATTTTTTTTCTGTGTCATTGGCACACCATTGTTCCGCTGTGGTCAGTGGTAGGATGTATAAACAGTATTTCAGATTCCATAGGAACCTGTTTTGTATTTATACTAGGCTAGCATCATGTGTTACTCGACCGACCGGAGGGATGGGAATGATAACCAGCAGCTTTCTTGGGCAAGAAGGAAGAGGTGCTCTTCCATAGTTAATAAAGAGGCAGAAACTTGAAACAAAATTGGACAAAGATACATGCTTTTAGAACTTGAATTTGCCTACATCAGCTAAGTTTTGTCATAGCAGAAGTGCAAAGAGGAATGTGGGAATGCTTTCACCAGGTTGTCTTCGTCTGGAAAAACAAAGCAAGAAAGTAATCAAATGTTAACCAGAAATTGAACATTAGCCACTTCTGTGAGTCTTTAAATGTTAACATCTATGGAAGGAATACTGTATTGCTGTGGCTTTTCCTCAGTGCATTTGCAGGAAATGCCAAGCCGTAATGCTCTCCAGTTAAAGAGATGAGCCCTGTGACAGAATGAAATCACACATGTAAATAACAGATTTTCTTCATAAATTTTATTGAAGTTATCTTTTTTGTTTGTTTGTTTAAGTCAGCTTTTTGCTATAATTGTTTCTGTGGCATCACTGGAGACAAGCAATGCAGTGCTTGCACACAGCAGTACTCTGGCAGTGTCCTGCTGCTCAAATGCACCCCAGTTTGCTCCTGTTGCATTAAGGGTGTTTTAAAATGGGCCATCATCTACAGAATCCATCTAAAGTAGTTCTCAACTGGCCCTGCAATGCGTCTTTATTACCATTTCCTCTGCCGCATATTTATCCTTGGAGAGTTACAAAATGCAGAGACCAAGTGGTTGCTCAGGTTCACTGAAATGCACAGGAAGGATTTTCACTGATAATTACAAATGCTGTACTAACTTCATGGAAAAAATATTTAATATCATTAGTAATCTGACCATATAATCCCCCTTGCCACTTTATGGTATATTTTCATGCAGTTTAAAAAAGAAGGAGAAGCCATACTTGAGTCTGACATAACTTACCTAAAATTTTTGGGGATATTTTTCATGATGTTAACTTGCCATCTGAGATTCAGAGAATAATTGTTGTGGATTTCTAAATTTGTATCATGGCGGATTAATGCTTTGCAGTTTGCCTACACGAAGGTGAATAGGCAAAGAAAGTGACTATTCCGTTGTTACAGTGATGTCCAGTCAGCTCTGTGGCTGATAAGTGGACTAATAGGGCACAGATGGTCATAAGAAAATACAGATCCATTGGCTGCACAAAAATTAAGAGTGCCAGGTGCTGTTTCAAAATAAATTACTCTAAGTCAGTTTTCAGTTAAGATTCAGTTTTATCTTTAAATACATTCTTGTGGAAGTCTTCTTATGTCAGTAATGGAAAGCCTAAATGACCTGCTCAAAAGTTGCATTTCTGCTTATTTTATGCTTTCACTGTTATCATTAAGAGAATTCTTTGGACACATTGCAACAGAAATTACTGGTGTTTTATAAATGTATCTGTACTTTCCTATTTATTTCGGTACCAAAGGGCCAATGGCAGTTATGTACAGTAATGCAAGTTCTTAACGCTTAAGTCTGGTCCTGTGTGTATAATAAATGAGATCTACTCCGAAGAATTTGGAAAGCCAGGAGGTTGCAGGGTTAGCCTGCTATGAAATACCAGGGGACTGAGGCCCTGATCCCCAGTCCATTCTTATTTGTAAAAGCACTTCAGCACATATGTATCTCTAGGCATGTGTTTAAGACCCATTGACATCAATGAGACTTCAGCTGATGCTTAACCTCTGAGCATATGCTTAAGTTTCCTGCCGAATAAGGAGGGCCTTGAGCATATGCTTAAAAATACCCTGCTGAATTGCTGATCTCTCTCAGGCCTCTAGCTTGCCCCAAATACAAACCTTTACTTGCTCCACTAGGTCACTTGTTTTGGCTTGGACTTCAGATTTTTTCTTTTTTAGCATTTCCTTTTCACTCAGCTGGCCAGATCTATTTTCTACAACCCCCATTATCACACACACATGGTGTTCATTATCACTGTACATTGCTCCACATTACAAAGTCGAGTACCCAGTTGGTTAATTTAATGCTTTCAGTGAAAGTGCTATCTATTTATAGTTTTGTGCAAATTTAAAATCGTGCATGGAAAAAGCTGTTGTCAGTTAAACAAACATGTTGTTTATATTCAGGTGCTGCTGGGATACAAACCTTTCACTATAATCTTTTCACACTCTCACTGTGCAACATTATTACTACATTAGGTGGGTTTTTTTAAAAGGTTCCAAAAATCCGTTGTAGCTCTCTCAGGCTTTTGGATAAATCGTAATTACCCTTGGCCACAGTATTTAGTGCAGAAGATTTTCTTACCAAAAACACTGCTTTGTTAATGCTGATTTTTTATGGTGTTACTTTATTTCCACTGGAAATTTTCAATTTCCCGCAGCAAATACATCCAAAAGTGCTTTTCATACTAAATCATGTTTCATAAAGAAATATTTCTGAATCATTTTAATTTACACTATTGGGGCTTTCTGGCAAAAGCACTTGATATTTTGTATCAAAGTGAAACTAAAACACTCCTTTAAAATTCTCAAGAATTTCCCATGATGAAAACCTGCAACTTCAAAGGAAAAAGTTCGAATAAAGATTTCTTTTTTCATTTCCCATGTGAAATAAAAAAGTCACACTTTCCTTTTACTTATAGTTAACAAAGCAAAATTTGCCTGGTGTCTTTTACTACTATCAAGAGAAGCTTGTGAAAGAATAAGCTAAATATGGGCTGACTATTTTGAATTTTTATGCAGTAGTCATTGTGTTAGAGCACCGATTGTGCTGATCCAAGTCATGGATGTGAAACCCCACAAAATTCATGGGTCTCAACAGAAGTCTTTCTTAGGTCTAGTAAAGGCTCTGAATGTGCCTGCAACTCATGGTTTTCTGTTAGAACATAGAAAAATCTTAGCACACACCTTGGTACACGTGAAAAGATAAAATGTTTCCCGATTCTAACAGTTGTCTTTGGAAATGAGAAAGATTATTTACTTAACTGTCATTTTCATTATCCGATGTCCACTTTCAGATGTTTGCCATTGAACATTCATGACTACAATGGTTTCTGCGGCACATATTGTTTGAATACATTTCTTGGACCAATCCAGAAAACCACCAATCAACGAACTGAAACTCGAGCTCCTACTCTACTTGTCAAGAGATTCTGGATCCTCACGTTACATCAAAACATAACAAACTGCTAAGACCATTTCATGCTTTGTTGGCTTCAAATAAACCAGAAGTACTCTGAAAAAGGTTTCCTCCAACTTTCCTCTGCATCTCAATTTGCCAAAATTCGGATGTTCGGCACGCTTTGCTCTCGGCTTCAGTCACTGCAACTTACTAGTAGGGCAGTGGATTTTGTTTTCCTTGCAAGTAAGGAAGACACTTTTTATTTTTGCACTGAAGCAGTGTGGTTCAGGCGCAAGGGGACATTCGTATTTTGCTCCCCACGCAGGCCCACATCGTTAGCTTGTAAGGTGTTGTCCCTGGCTGATGGAGTCCAAAGCCTCCATGCAGCGAAGGAATTCGCAGTACCGCTGCAGGCACACGGGTCTCATGTGAGTGCCAGGAGCTGTCATGATCAGAGTGGGTATCTTCCAGGACAGATGGAATCCAACACATATTTTTAAGATTTGAGGACAGATTGGATTCTTAATTCAATGAAAAATTCCTTCTGCTGCTGGGTTTTTTTTTTTTTTTTTTTTTTTTTTTTTTTTTTTTTTTTTTTGCTGACTCAGCATATTGTTTGCAGCTGGACCAGAGTGGGAATGCCTGTGTAGAAGAGTTATACGACTTTCTGGAAAAACTAACTAGTATGGAACTAATTGCAGCCCACCCAAACCTAGCAGGAGGCTGGGTTTTCCTTTCAATTAAAAGCATTCTGCTAGAAGGCAGCACACAAGAACTGATGTGTGTGTTCCGATGAACGCTTAATAGGAGCTTTCATGGGCTTTGAAAAGAAGAAAAAAGGTCTTCAGGAATGAAGGCAACTAGGCCATGGAATTTAAAGAAAAATATTAACTAAGGGGTCCAATTCCAAACCAGAAGCTGGGAATATCTTCCTTGAAAAGAATTTCTCATCTACTGAATAGATCTGAAAGGAAAATTAAAAAGGCCATTATTAACTGGACTGTTCTCATTTATTAAAGCTTCTATAGCAAGCTGGCAGTTCTGATCTTCTCAATCCTCTCAATCATTTGTTAGCAAGTTTCTGGTTCCTGCAACTCTCTTGCCTATTTGGAGTCAGGTGAAAGACACTGACTCCATTCTGGTAAGACAGATGGAGTTGGGAGAGCATTTCTCTCTTAAAACACAGGGAGCTGTGATTTAGGACGGGAATTTTGCTGAGGAAAGCTCAGAAACAGCTTGGCTCAGTTAGCAATTATGTTTGTGCTCTTATTACTCAAATTACTGACAAAACCAACTCATCCCCACAAGGCTAAAGGATTTGGATTAAATATGGTGGAGGGGAACTCTTCAAAGCATGCTGTCTTGTCTTCCAGATGGTAAAAATAAGGTTTGAAGCTGCCTGCTGTACAAAAGAAATTGTGAGCAGGGAAGACAGGAATGGAAATGAAGCTGTGCAACAGCAGGGGGAGGTGATCTGATCTGGTGAAAGATAGGCTAGAAATGGTGATGACTGAATGATTTACTCTCATCAAGTGGGATAGGGATCTTTCACAAAGAGCTGGTACACAGGGAAAGGTAAGAAAGGCTGAGGGAGTCTGTGTAGAGCTGGCTTCTGATGGGAAAGGGCCTGAGGCAGGGCCGTGGTGCTGTGAGGCGCTGGCAAGGAAGAGCACAAGGTGCATGTGGAAGGTGCTGGGCAGACTGAAAACTAATGCACAAGAAGCCCCCATGACAGGGGGCCATAGGAGTCTGCATACAGGGAAAGGACAGCTGGAGCCTGGTGCGTTAGAGGCGAGGACCACGGTGCTATTGCTGCTCTGGCTGTGGGTGGGGGGATCAGGGGACCTACTGGGATTTTTGTGGTCCTACTGAAAGGAGCTGGGCTACTCTACCATCATAGACAGCCATTCTCACCCTCCTATGTTGCTCATTATTTGGGGTATTGTATGGAGGACCTTTCCTCCTCCACTTTTAGAAATGTAACCAGTATTTAAAAAATACTTTTTCATGTTTATTAAGTGAAAGGGCCCTGCTATCTGCCGAGAACCTCTGGCTGTCTTTGAAGAGTAGTGTTTGAATAAGGATTATTTTCCATCCAGTAATAACGGAGAAAGATGTAATCTTAGTATTGTGGTGCAAGTTGCAAAAATAATTTCTGCTTGCTTGGTAACTTCATCCTTTGAAGTATCCAGATTCTCTCAGGGGTGTATGTGACCTCACCTTCTAGTTACCAAACTTTTCCAAATGTCGGATTACACTCAACACCAGATTAGGAATGTGCTTGACATTTCTTTATAAGGTGCAGGAAAATATCTGGGTGGAGATGAAAGCAGATACAAGTGTAACTGGGATACTGGAATAAATTATATATTGCTACTATTACACTTCTCTTCCTGTGTTTCAGCCTACCTTTGTACTGGGTCTTTGGCTAACATTCAGTTGCCTGCATACTTGCTGAGGATTCATGAGAAAGTTGTTCGTTATAAATCTGAATCACCTGAGAAAAGGGACTGCAATACTTCATTCTGTAGCATTCACATTCAGAAAAGCTGACAGTCTATTTTTGCACCCTTGACTATTTATGTATACATCTTAAATTACAGGTGGTGTTGCTGGTGCCGTAGAGCTGCCAGTTTGATGACTATGGACTACTGGAAATTCCAGTAGAGTGTTTTAATCTGCTGTTATTTGTATCCAAAATTTATGTGTGGAAAACTGTAAAACAATGACTGAAAACACTTCAAAGAAATTTTGTTTTAAAGTCATAAATAAGATGAATATTTTTCAGAAGAGTCAATAACTGTTCATGCACCTCAGCAAGACATATCTTCTATCCTTCACCGACAAACCTTTTTAAAACCTCGAGACAAAACTTCATCATTTGGAATAGAAAAGAAACAGGAGTTTGCTGGAAGCTATGCAGGGCTACTCTATAGGAATGCTGAGCTCTGGTCATGACATGAATAATGGAGGCATCATCAAGATGATAATCTCCAGGCATTCAATATTTCTTATTCATTCTTATTCAATAGCATTCCCATGGTGCATTCAGTATTCAGTTGGCATGGCTTATGTTAATACATTGTTGCTTTTCTTAGGCAGAACGGGTCTTAATATTTATCATAAACTTGTTTAAGTGAGTTCAATTCAATGAGCTGAAAAATAAACCAAGTGTGTCTGTTGAATGATATTTGCTGGTTTGTTTGTTTTTCTTAGTAAGATTTGTACCTATTTACTGCTTGCTCTTTTTTCCTGAACAGTCTCCCTTTTCCAGCTGGGGATGCAGCTAAAGGACCCATTTAATTAATCTCTTTCGTCTTGACCTCTTCCTTCTTTAAGCCTTAGTTCTGGCACTTGCAGAAATGGCCTTTGCCTGTACCTTCTCACCAAGTGCTGCTTTGCTTTTCTGTCTTAGCAAGTTCCTTCTCTCTGGCCACTGTCTGGTTACTTTAAGCAAACTATCACTTATGTCTCTCATTCTGGTTTTTACAGAGAGCAATGCATCTGCTCTATCTGCCATTTTCAGGCTTTTTTTTCCCTTATGATGTAGTAGGATTGTCTGATTGTCAACAGATAATGTGGTTTTACCTTTTCATGGTATCTAATTCAGAATCAAGGTTCTTGTGTGAATGAGTGTGTAGCTGATCATTCACTCTACTCCCTTCAGAGTTCTTGAATAGCTGAGTTCCTCTGCCAAGCCTTAAGTGTCTCCTGCCAACAACACTTCAGCCCAGTGGTCTGCTTTGGCTTCATACTGCTTCGCATCTCCCAAGGAAGAAGCTGTGACCTATGGACCTTTTTGACAGTGTAAACATCATTTTGCTTCCTTCCAAACCATTAGGTTGGACATTAGGATGAATTTCTTCATGGAAAGTGTTGTCATGCATTGGAATGCCTGATGCATTGGCTGCCCAGGGAAGTGGTGGCGTCACCATCGCTGGAAAGTGTTCAAGAAACAACTGAACGTGGCACGGAGTGCCATGGTTTAGTTGACAAGGTGGTCTTCAGTCAAAGGTTGGACTTGATGATCTTGGAGGTCTTTTCCAACTCTAATGATTCTACAGTTCTATTGTTACAGCCCCCAGTAGTTGTCCACAGCCCTTCTTATCCTGCAGCTGGCTACTGGGAATGTAATGGTAAATTAGGCGGGTTCAGAGCTGGGACTATGCTGCCTGTGTTGATACCAGGCCATGGCCTTGTCTTACCACATCATCTGCTGTCACTCACACAGGGACTCCCAGTGTGGTAGCTTAGAAGAAAATGATAGAGAGGATCTGCAGCTGAATAACACTGGGGTTAGCAGACCATAATGTTAAAGGCTGAGCAGTGCTTGAGATTTAAGTGTTTATTCTTCTAATCATTTTGAAACCTGCACGTGTCTTTGGATTACCTTGTACTATGCTTTATCTTCTGAGGCTTTAGATATAATCTTGATTTCTGAACTGAGGGTTGTTTGAACAAGGGGTCTCCAAGTGTTTCCTGACAAGCAAAAGCAATTCATACAATGACCAGACGGCCACAATGTATTTTTTGCCTTGTTCGTAGAAGAAGCATAGTGGGGGGGGGGTGTTGCATGTGTGCATCTGAGATTCAGGCAGCGCCTGTGGTCTCACCCTGAATGGTCAGTGTCACTTGTTGGTTAGCCGTGCACGGGCAATGCAGACTGAAGCATCTGCACAAGATAGGACTGGGTAAAACACTCTGCAGCCGGCCCGCCCTGAGGAAAGTGGGTGGCTCAAGGGCATGTTCTGTGGTCACTGAACCTGCACATAACCCGTACAGTGGAAGTTGAACCCTATCCCTGGCAGAAACCTGATAGTGACTGTGAGCCTATTGTTGCTGTTGACCTCTGTCTGCCAGGGATTATGTTTTTGTTTTGTTTTCACTCCTGGGCAATGTGTCCTATGAAACTATATTTAATCTCGAAGGCGCTATGAGGTTTTTGTGGAAGACAAAGAGGCCACTCGTTTTCTCACGCAAGTATTTAAGAATGACTGCTGACTTGTGACTACTTTTCAAACCTGAGGGAATGTTCCAGAGAGCACCAATATCTGCTGATTAGTTAGTGTTGATTAAAAAATTTGGAGATGAAGGACACTTGTGATATTGTAATTACACTTCCTGAAAAACAGACCTGGCTGGAACCGGGACCGAGGCATTCCTCATAGACAACCCTGTCGGTCTGAGGTGTTCAGTAAAAATTCTTGATAAATTATGCGTCTTCAAAACTAAGAAATAAGGAACAAGGATAATAGAAGGAATGGGAATCTTTTTGGGTTTCACAGGCTGAGGTCTAGTATTTGAAAAGATCAGGAAGAGAAGATCATAAGTGTATTGAAAGGAGCACAAACCACTTGTGGCAGTAGTGGAGGGAAGGGGACCAGCATGGGTGTACTTAGCTTTGGGGAAATATTGGGGCTATTTATGTTAGGCCAGTGAGGACACTTCTGTTCTGTATCTGTATCTAAAGGAGCTGTTCTTGACTAACTATGGAGAGAGCCAAGAGGAATTAGCATTTCTAGGCTAAAATTAGCCTTCCTGGAGTCTGCTTTAGGAAATGACTGAGATCATCTACTCCACCACTTTCTCCAAGGCAATTATCTATGTTTATTGCAGGCACTGATGAAAGCTGTTCGTAAAACTCTGTTAATGGTTTGGGACTGCTGAATTTCCGCTGCACAACCTCACTAGTCTTGCTAGAGAAAGAAGTCTCTAATGTCAACTTAAGCTTCTTTTGCTGTAAGTTCAGAGCATTTTTGGCCAATTCAAAATCAAACATGTTCATGCTAGCTGGTTAATCCCCTTCATGTGCACTACTCTATCTTTAAAAACTTATCACAATTTTGTAAATCAGTCTGGTTTTTTTTTCCTAGTCTTAAATATTCTGAGTTCCTTCAGCAATTCCTAATTTTCCTCAAAATTCTAGACATCTTCTTTAGACTCTCCACAAGAGGCTGGCATCTTTTGTGAACTGCTGTGCCACCGTCTGACAATGAGACATGGATTGGAAGAATTATTGCTTTTTGACTATGCCCTCATTGTTGCTTCTTTAAAGAACTGGATCTTTTTTTCTTTCTAATCTGTTAAAATGGCATTTCTTGATGGCTGTTTTCCTAAAGTCCATTGTCTTTTCTTCTCTTTGCCACTTTGTCTTCTAAAAATCCACAGTCACAAATCCACTTCCACCTTCTTTACCCCATCCCTGCCTATTCCTTGGAGTGGAGCCCAGGCAAGTACTGTCTATTTTGCTCAAGGACAGATACATGTCGAGAACTTGCTGGGAAGGAGTCATCTCATGTATCCTACACATCTAGACATAAGTATCTAGACCAGATGTCCAGGCTTTCTCGCCAGTCAGTGGATAGGAGCACTCCCAAGAGTGTTTGACTCCATTTAGAATATCAGCCTACGATTAATACCTCTTGTCAAATATTTATCTCTGCTCACTGACTATAAAAGTGTTTGAATATTTGGCCAACTTGAACAGGCCTTGTAATATTCTTTTTTCAGCTAAAGGTTGGGAAATTCAAAACACCAAATCACACACTTGAGGTAATTTTTGTTGCGACCGTCACAAGCTTTGCCGTGCGAATTTTCCAATGTGATATTATGCTGTGCTCTAATCCAAGACAGTCCCAATAGTCTTCTACCCCTTTTAGTATTGGCTCTTAAAGCAAGAAGTCTCTCTCTGTTTGGACTTCAGAGGAAGTGTATGCATGCTTAGTATGTCAGGCTTTTCCTCTCCACTGAACAAACTGCAACCTTCTCTAAATATGCCAGTTCTATGTATCATCCAATGCTAATGAAATCTTTCGTTAAGACCTTGGGCTCAATGCTGTTTTCCCCTTAACTGGTTCATGGAAAAGAGATGGTTCATTGATCACCATCCTCCTTTAGCCTCTATAATTTTAGTGCAAATCTACCTTTAATTATTTTAAGCCCCTCCTGTGGCTGCCCTCATTTAGCCATTCCCTGAGAATTTCAAATTCAAGTGTCCAGCAGTTCTGGTTTAAAACTATGCTCATTATGTCAGCAAGTGAGTGTGCAAATATACTGTTCTTTGTTAAGAGGAAGCTTAGGATCTGAGGGGAGGTATTGGAATGGTGGGTCACTGAGAACAAAACCTGCAGAAGAGGTCAAAATACAAGCCTAAATCTGTTTGACTTTGAAAGCATCAAACAGAAATTTGAAAGACAAAATTAAAAACCAAGTTTCTGTCCAAAATTTTGCAGTTCTGGCAAACCTCTTCACTAAACTAAAGTAAAATACTTGTTTTTTAAGGCTACTTAATCAGCTCACATGAAAAGAAAAATCAGGTTTATTTTAGCAAGACAGGTTTTCTTGTGGTTTATTTCCAGTCTTTAACAGTGTGCTGATGCTAACAGAACTTGACAGAGTAGTAGAGAAGGACTTGAAAGTGTATGTGAAATATAAAAGAAGAGAGTAGAATTTTGTCACTGGTACTTTTGTACTGCAGGTTAGTTTGAAGCACAGTTTTTCTTATTCTAAAATTAGTTTGAGTCTGAGAGATCTTGTAAGAACAAACCTGCATGCCTGGCAGTGATCTGTGTGATTTCCATCGTGCTCCAGTGTGAAATGTTGCGTTCTAAGCAGGCAATGAAATTCTCTAATGCTCTAACTTTTTCCGTTGGCCTTAGGAAAATGTCAAACCTGGTTGTGATTGTACTTCATTAAATAAAATAGCTGTTAAACAGTGTTTCATAGAATCACAGAATGGCTTGGATTGGAAGAGACACTAGTTTCAATAAATTTCAGTTCATATCCAGTTACTAGAGAACTGGCCCCACCTAATGCATGCCATCAGACTTAAACAGCTTAACAGTTTTAACATTCTGCATCGATTTCAGAATTTCAGATGGTTGTTAGAACACCAGATTTGCAAGTAAGATATGGGACTATATTGGCCCCTTCTTGCGGAGAGGCAAAGCTGTTTGCAATTTCAGCCTGTGTCACATCAAGCTCTTGGGAACTTTTTCTGCTGTGCCCAAATCTGGTCTAAGCTCATTTGTGAGCCCTTCTGCTCAAGAACTCATGATGGATTCATGGCTGGTTTCTTTTGATGGCAAAGGAGTCTGCTGTATCCTCTTTCTTTTGTATCATTGGTGGCCCTGGGAATCTAGACCTTCCATGTGCTTGAAAAATTGCTGGATAAATGCTGTCAGTGATTTAGTAGACTGCCAAAATGACACGTGTATGTATGTTACTTATGGCAGTTATGCAAGTGATGGAGTTGCTTAACAAATGAGCTCATAAAAACTTGAATGCAGGTGTGCAGAAAACTGCCTCAGAAAGTATTGTAAAAGTTCACACATTGATTTACTTGCTTTAGGTGTTAATATTTCTTCTCAGTAGTCTATGGATATCAGATTCGTCTGAAGCCTAATTGTAGATCTGAGAAAGAATTCTTTTATGGGATGTCTCCTACAGAATTTGGTCCTTAATTGTTGTGAAATGAGAGAGTTTATGTATTTAGATACTTATAAATACAAATAGTCTGTAGGTCTATTCCCTAATCACAAGCCAGAAAAAATTGAGCATTTTTGTGACTTGAGAAATGTTGAACTTATGAAGAACAAGCTTTTATTTATAAATAGGACTCAGAATAAAGCTCATTATGGTAGTTTACTGTAAGACCACGAAGACAAGACCTTCAGTAAATTTGAACCCTCAGTAAATTAACATGGCCTCACTGAATTTAGAGAAGCTGCATCCATTTATACCAGCTGAGGATGACAAATTTCTAAGGCCTGGAAGTGGGTGGAGGCATGAAATTACTTCAGTATTATTACTTCAGCAAGGCCTTCTACACATGTTCCTACCATGGGACCACCATGGAGCATTTGTCTGAGGAGCAGTTTTGTCACATCAAACTAAATGAGTTTCTGTTGCAGCTCTCAGCACTCAGTCCCATCAAGGCCCCTCATATGGCTGCCCCAGCACACAAGAATGCATTCAGGAAGGAGCTGTGATCAAAGCTCTGCTGAAGCTGGGAGCCTGGACAGAGGACCGGAGCAGTTCCACAGAGCAGCACGCCCGGGTGTGTGCTCATGGGGGAAGGAGGAGGTGAGCTGGCTACAGCCGGAGGGCGTGGATTTCAGTTCTGCTCCAAGTTACATGTCTTCACTTATGTTTCCTTCAATGTGAAATTATGTTTATATGTATTTAATTCACTTTAAAGATCTGCTCCAATTTGTCTCTCTTTATTAGCCTTCATAGAAAAAACTCCAAACTGTATCAAAGAAAAAACCAAGTCGACTGAATGAACTTGCCCGATGTGGGTTTTTCAAGAGTCAGTGATTCACACTAGCTGTAGCCTTGGCCTTACCTAATTTTTCAGATTTTGCTGAGGGTAGAGACAGATCCAGGGTAATTTCCTGCTTGCAGGTTGCAGCAGATGACTTAGCTGGAGTGAGCTCCTCTCTCCCCAGAAATGAACCTTCTGAACACAAACTGGCAATTGCGCAACCAGTTTCATGAGCCAAAAATGCTGTGAAAGTGGTCCCATTCACACTTCCTGTCTGCATGTGCAACCACTTACCTGGCTTTGGGACTGAGATCCCCTGGGAGCTGATTCAATTCACTGTAGTGGGAAAACAAGCCCAGCAAAGAAGTGGGTGATTTTGTGCCATGTAGTGAGTTAAATTGCCACAGCAAGGGTCCCGTGAGCATCACAGTTAGCACAACAGAAGTGATGGCTTGGTGTGGCTGGGAGTGGGAACAGGAGTGAGATACCCTCCCTAACTCCTTTTTTGAATATGCTCAGTTGGCCTTGCTGAGCATGGAGCTGTGAATTAGTTGCCTGGAGAGTTTTCAATCAGAGGAGGAAAGTGCTTGATTAATTTGAGTGCCTAAAAGGTTAGACAGTTCTCCAAAGAAGGCAGAATGGATCACTCTTGGTTTACATGGATTTTAGAGACTGAAGTTTCATCTTTGGCAGGATTTGAGCAAGCCAGATCCCACCCTGGAAGATCTGCTTATAAAACAAACAAACAAAAGAGTTGTTCTGTGTTTTTCACTGGAATGCCACTAACTGTGTTAACGACAATGGGGACCACCAATAGTGTGAACTCCCTGTTCTAATGCAATACTTCCAGGCTTCTTTATAAGAGGCATCAAAGGCAAAAAAATTCTGCATTAGCTCTATGGGAGCCGTGTGCATACATCAGAGGGCAAATTTGGCCCCCAGTGCTCTCCCTGCAGTGAATTTGAGTCTCTGATAGCATCAGTGCAAGAAGAATAGAGCAGTAGCTTAGGAGGCATGTGGCATTTCCTGGCTGGGTGCAATGGATTCCCCAGCTGAAACCAATAAAAATCAGTTCAGGAAGAATTTTTCAGAAAATCAGTGGTGAAAATGACAGTCTTGAAATGCTCACACAATTCTTGCAGCTGTGGAGTCCTTAAAGTCAATGAGTTCCAGGAAAAATGACAATAGTTCTGGAAACTTTCCCATGACTGCCTCTGGGCAGGCATTCAGAATAGCTCGTTTACTTCAATGATGCTAATTCATTAATCATTAGAATACTTTTGTTCAGTTCCCTTTGAAGTTGGCCACAACTTTTCTTTTCTCCTAAGATGAAATGTGGTCAATTATATCCATACATGGATATAACACGGGGCAGGTTCTTCTCTTTGACAAATTATTTACTTGCTTTGTCAACCCAGACTTCTTGCTCTCTGATGTTTCTCAATTGTATATAATAACCAGAAAATGTTGCATGTGGTCCAGTTTTGCTGTGTTAGATAGGCTTTTATTTCAGCTCAGTCCTTAATGTCCTCGGCCGCTGTGGTAAACTTCATTGTGATTGGTCCTTAATTTTCTTATTATAGGACACATCATTTTTTGTCCTCACAGCCAACTGTAGCACTACCCTTTCAAAGGCACGACTAGTCCAGCAGTACCCCTGCTCCACGGACTGATAGGCTTTGACAACCTCCCTCGCCTTTCCTGCCTTTCCGTTAATTTTGGAGCTGATGGGTGACCAAACTTCAAGCCAGATGGTGTCACAACTCTCCTCTGAGAAGACTTAGTCTTACCTAGCCCCGCTTTTCTAGCAGCTTGGGCCCTCCAGCACTTCAGCTGGACTAGAAAGATCTCACTCTATCTCAGCCCTTTTCAGAGTATCTGGCCTCTCCAACAGGCTTTCTCCTCTCCTGTGGGTGAGGCTTCATGAGGCAGCTGATTCAGCCCACGAACTTGCTGCTGGTGAAAGGGGCCGGCCTGTTCCTGGGCACATGCTCCATTTGTCTCCCTTCTGTCATCTCTGGGATGTGTCTGATCCATTAGCTCACTAAAGTGGTGAAAAGTATTCACTTTTTCTTGATTTGTTTTGTTTTGTTTGGTTAGATTTCTGCCAGTTTAGTGAGCTAAATTCACTTTCCAAGGGGTCAAATGAATGCAAGAGCTGGTGAAAGGGAAGTGTAGGTCTCCATAGCTGGCAGCAAGAGAGGGAGCAAAACCAATGTTGGTTAAACTGAGCTGTTTTGGAAAAGGATGGCAGCTGTTGCTGCCTTTTGCATGTTCCTTCAAGCACTTGCTAGATTGAGTGTCTCAGGAGAGATTGACAGAGAGTGCCTGGTTTGTGGACCTGAAGAAGGTTTAGGCCTCAGGTGGGTGTTGAGCTGCTCAGGCAGTTCATCCTGTGGTGCTTCCCAGTGGTTGTCCAGAAATGAATTTTGAAGGGCTTCAGGGGAGATATAATTGGGGGGCATCAAGAAGCAGAACATTCTGCAGTTTTGGAGATTAGTGTTTAATTTCTATCGAATGTCCCATTTGTTTGTGGGTACTTCTTCCTTCTGTTTAGCCAAGAAAGTTGGGGTGGTGAGGATGACTGTTATAGTAGGATATCATACTGGGGCTCATAGGCTCTATTTGGACTTGCAGTTTTAGCATGTAGTGATGAAAATGATCCACAAGAGAGGCTCAACAAATTCTGCAGTAGGTGAGGGACCTCCCCAATGCTTTTCAGAGATAAGACAGAGCAGAAGAACAAGTTTCCATCTCACTGTAATGTTAGAGACCTCAGCTACTCACTGTTTTGGGGACAGCAGGATTGACACTGAAAAATTAACTGTGACCTGCAAGGAAATCTGCTGCTGGCTGGAATTCTAAGGCCTGAAGGTGTTTACATCTTATTTTGAAGATATTCTGGTTTTCTGCGTCTCAACTAGTCACTCAAAATCAAGTAGAGAACTGAGGGTACAGGAATCATCCCCTATTTTAGTTGTTCATCCTACAAGATCTGTGTTTCTAAACTGGAGAAACATGGATTTTATGAATGAACCACTCAGTGGATAAGGAATTGGCTGGATGGTCATGTTCAAAGAGTGATGAGGGACATCCCTCAGGGACTGGTGTTGGGACAGGAGCTGTTTAACATATTTGTCGGTGACACGGACAGTGGAACCAAGTGCACTCTCAGCCAGTTTGCTGATGGCACCAAGCTACGCGGAGCAGTCAATGCACTGGAGGGAAGGGATCTTATCCAGAGGGACCTGGAGAGGTGGGTCTGTGCAAGCCTCATGGTGTTCAAGGCCAAGTGCAAGGTCCTGCACCTGGGACAGGGCGATCCCAAGCACAAACACAGACTGGGTGGAGAATGGATTGAGAGCAGCCCTGAGGAGAAGGATTTGGGAGTGACGGTTGACAAGAAGCTCACCATGAACCAGAAGTGTGCCATCACAGCCCAGACAGCCAACCACGTCCTGGGCTGCATCAAAGGGAGTGTGACCAGCAGATCGAGGGAGGTGATTCTGCCCCTCTGCTCTGGTCTTGTGAGACCCCGCCCAGAGTACTGCATCCAGCTCTGGGGCCCCAGCATCAGAAGGATGTGGACCTCCTGGAGCAAGTCCAGAGGAGGACCATGAAGATGATCAGAGGGCTGAAGAACCTCTCTTATGAAAGACAGGCTGAGAGAATTGAGGTTGTTCAGCCTGGAGAAGAGAAGTCTCCAGGAAGACCTTATAGCACCTTCTGGTACATAAAAGAGGGTGACAAGAAACCTGGAGAGGGACTTTTTACAAGGGCATGTAGTGACAAGAGGCAATGGCTTTAAGCTGAAAGGGGGTAGGTTTAGATTAGGTATTAGGAAGAAAATCTTTTACTATGAGAGTGGTGAGACACTGGAACAGATTGCCCAGAGACGTTGTGGATGCCCCATCCCTGGTAGTGTGCAAGGCCAGGTTGGATGGGGCTTTGAGCAACCTGTCTAGTGGAAGACGTTCCTGCACAAAGCAGGAACTAGATGATTTTTATCATCCCTTCCTACCCAAACTGTTCTATGATTCTATTATTTGATCATCATCATCAAGGGCAGTATTGCCATCAGTTTCTGTGCGATTCATTCTGGAGGAGAAAAAGAGAAGTTCACCAACACTGTTATCTTATATATAGCAACTATTTGTGTTCCTGGTGACCATGTTCTGCTATTTCTGGGTAAATTTGCGGCTGTAGGAAGGTTTTATGTATCTCTGCTTGAGTGGAAGGACTGAGAGTCTGGGCAGATCTACGGGCAACTGAATCCATGCCAGAATTCCAGGTCTGAATGGGACACTTTCCTGGGTAGGAAACATAGAGGTCTGAAATTCCCATTGTAGATTAAAAGAAAAAAAAAGAAAAAAGAAAAAAAACCAAAAAAGGTGACAGATCTTAGTTTCAGTAATCTCCTCTAGAAAAATTCAGACAAATTAATTTACGTTAAGTGCTTTTGCTGAGTGGTTGAAATGCTGAAACTTAGTCTCCTAAAATGACACCTTCAGTACAGAATAGATAATTCAGATTTTTTCTTGTGAAGTGTTGAGGTCAAATAATTTTTGCAAGGCATTAACATACATGGGAGTTAGCTATACAAAAAGAGAAGTACAGTAAGTCCTTAGGTCTTTTTTCTCTTCTGATTGTGTTTTGCCAATTAAATTGAGCTCCTGGCTTGCACCTGTGGAATATTTGACATTCCTTCTATACTTTCATCAGGTACACATCTCTGAATACTTTTTACTGCATGGGAGGAAGTGAGATTAATTCCCATTGTAAACTGAGGTGAATTGATTATGCATTAAGTGGACTTGCATTCCTTTGTCTCTCTGGTGTCCTAGGCTGTTCTTTTCCAGCACATGGAAGGGTTTTTTTTGCTTCTCTTTTTTTCTTAGTGTCTTAATACAGCAAGAACTGCTGAATAAACTGAACTGGTGACTGTTTTGTCTTCTGGACATACGACTATTAATTATCAGAATACATAGGTCTCTCAGAATTACATATGTATAAAAATAATGGTGTTAAATATTTCCCCCTCCTTCATATAATACAGACACCTAACACCATCTCATTTGTCCCAGTGTTAAATGACCTCTGCCAAAATATTGGCTAAATACAGTGTGGGCAAATGTAGATTTGCTAAATATCTGGTTTTGGTATGGCACATCAGATAGGTTAAGCTTGTCTTGAAAGGAGAAGCAGCCCTGTTAGACATTTTGACATGAAAAGTGACTTACACACTTGCTGGAGGGTAGACAGGGAGAAGAAGTAAGCAAGAAGTACTACTCAGAGAGCGAAAGAGAAAGCAAACCTCCCATTTATCTAATTTGGTGTCATGGGCTACTTTGGCCTCTCAGGGGCCATATTCATGCACCTGATGCAATCAGCCACTCCTATCAATGACTTCAAGCCCGAGAGTTACACCCATCTACATTAGAGGATAGAAATGTTCCTCAGAGAATACTTAACTCTTTGGGACTTTGACCTTTAAGCTACTCTACTTTATCATTTGTTTTCTGACCAATCCCATTGCTGTGATTTAATTCCAACTGCTGCAAAACTTGGCTTATAGTGTGCTGAACCAGGCAGGCAAAGCAGAGATAACTTTGTGGAACTAATTATCCAAGGAAACAACTATTTTAGTTACAAAATAGAGCTGATTTTGCTCCAAATCTTAATTCTGGCCCTTCTCTGTTATTGTTTTTATTAGAGTAACTGATAAAATAACACAGACAAGATATCAGGCATACAAGCTTTCTTTCAGATATGAAGCAGAAACAGCAGATGTCAAGGGTGTAATTCATTGCATGTGTCCATGCCCCATTCCATGAGCACTCATTCTTCATGCCAGTCTCTGTCTGCTGACTCCTGTGTTATGCTGACAGAACCATTTGCAACAGCTCCTACTGAATTTGATTGGAAAACTGATGCAGGTGAGGAATGGCTGTGTTTTCCTTCTTACTACTCAGCCAGGTGAGCTCTTTGGTGCATTGCTGCCTGGGTGCTTGTGCCTGCACAGGAGAGAAAAGAACTGAGTGTAAAGCAAAACAGGTTGACACTAATCCGAGGGCAGGGCCTGGGGATACCATCTCTAGCAGTAGGCTGTGTTAAACCACAAAGCTAGGATTTAGCAGTATCATGTAGTACTTGCACCTAGGAGTACTGATCTCAGCTTATATTGCAAAGAAACATATAATTTGAAACTATTATTTACCTCACCCATCTTTTCAGCTCAATTTACTTGTCCTGGCAATTTCAGTTTTCTGTTATGACCCATCCTGTGCTTCCCTGCTGTCTATTCCCTGCCTTTCTGGTCTGGTGCGTGACTTTTTACGTGACATCACCATCCTGAGAACTAGGAAATGCAGGCATCCCACCATTCTTTCCTTTCTTTTGCTTTTGAACATATCTTGTTTCTTTTGCACATTATCCCCTTTTCCACTTGCACCTCTTTTCCATTTCCTGTACAAGTTTCTTCTTGAGTTATTCTTCTGGAGATTTGTTTTGTGATATTTTCCTGTGTCTATCACTGATTCCAGGAGGATCTGAGGTTATTCTGAAAATGCCATGATATTGTACTTGCAAATGCATCTTGTGAACTGAAGGTAAGAAAAACCTACTGGAACTCATTTAGTGTCTAACTCATCCTAAACGGTCCACCAGGGCACAGCGGTCACCCTCTCCCCTTTGACATCTTGTCAAAAACACTATTGCATTGTCATGCTGTTGCATAAAGGATGAGAGCTGTGCTGCAATGGATTTTATCTGTTTGCAGTATTTCTCTGTTTAATTGTGTCCCTACTTCTGAAACGAGGAACAGTACATTCCTGGGAATTATGTTTCTGAGAAACAACGGCAGCACAAAATGGCACGCTGCACTGCTGGGAGTGACCCTTTGAAATAAAATGAATGTTCTCTGACATTCTTTCTCTCTTCATTGTAGCTTAACTGGCATCAATACAAAGGTTTACATCTGTATTAAAGATGTTGGTGATTGCTGAATGCATGATACATGAATGGCCATTATCATCTGCAGAGAGTTAGTGTACCATGCATATAATCAATCAGATTCTGTTCATGTCAGGAGCTGGCCAGCTCATTACAGCCAGTATCATATTAACCCTTGCAGCGGAGTGATAAAAGGCAGAAATATTCTGGAACAGGCCAAGTGGTCATCCAATCTGCCTTCTTTTTTGACTGACAACCCCATAGGAAAGCAGATTTATTAGACACCAACCCAGACAGCCTGAACACTTTCATTTAGCCACGTCTAGTCTTGAATCTATTCATCACTCATTCAAGAGAGGAGTTTATTTCCCGCTTAGCATTGTCCTGATATTCAAATTCTAGGAATTCTGGTACTGTATTTGGTCAGGAAAGCAACCTTCCCCATCTGACATGCTGTCATCTGCCTCTTGCATGATGGGCTAGTGCTAAGGTTGGGAAGTTGGAGGTGAAGAGCAGGAGACAGAAAGGAGCCTGATAGGCTCTAGTCCATCACTCTGCCTGGGCCAAGGGCAGAATTGGGATTTCAGATCATGCTCCCAGGGCTCTGCTTTTTTTATCCAATGACAAATCATTGAATGAAAGTAAAAACAAAACTGAGAGCATGGCCTGGAAGGCCAGCTTCCTGATGTGCACACACTCCAGCAATCAGCAAAGTGAGCCAGAAAAATAATAGAGGAAATTATGTATTTTCTGGAAGAGTTAAACAGGACTGATAAAGCTACTTCAGCTGTGAGATATATAGATTTGAGGAATTTTATCTGTTATAAAGGATAATCTATCTGGCATCATAATCTATGAAAGGCCTTGATCCCTGGGTTTGCTGCTCTACTAATGCTTCACAGCCACAATGCTGGCTTAACTGGCCACATCCAGAAGGGAAGGAGACACGGCTTCAGCAACAGCTGGAGAAAAATTATCTGGTCTGTAAATCTGTCATTTTGCCATGACCTTTTCAAGGAATATGAAAAAACAAAGAACCTCATGTTTCAACCAGAGTTAGTCTAGCATGATTGTGGCTTTTGGTGCTCAAGTCATTGCTAATTTCCATGATAACTCTCAGGCTCTACAGGATACTGAATGTGCACTGAGGGTAAGTCCAATACACATCTGAGGAGTCCAGAGATGTCCTCAGACATGTGCTCCCACCTCTTGGGTTCACTGTGCTGAGATCTGAATCCCTATAAACAGCTGAGGAACCTCTCAAAATAGCCTTAATTTTTACAGCAAGATGATGACATCTATGAAACTGTAGTCAGGCTTTGAAGCTGACAGTAGCAAATCTGGAGCTTCTGGATCTGCAGTCCCAGACCATGGCACAGATGCCTGCACTTCACCCTGCATTTGGTTTATAATTGTTGGCATAATTTTTGAGTTATTAGAGTTTCAAGAATAAGAAATTCTTCTAATCTAAACAAGTAAAATAGCACTATAAATAACATTTAATCTTCATTGTGACTAAATTAAGTGAAGCAAGACATTACTAAACACATTTCAATTCATTGCCATAGCTTCTCTTAAATTTTATGTGAAGCAGGAAGCTGCAGTTGAAAGCAGGGAAAGACAAAAGTTTCTGACTGAGCCAAGGATGTGGCACAGCTGGGAAAAAAATAAATATAAATCTCAGGCAGAATATTGCTAGCAGAAGCATTAAACAAAAGAGGAATTTTTCTGTGTGGTACCAATGTGACCTTAGCTGAATTCTCAAACAATTTTATCTGCTTGTGTTAAAAAAACAAAAAAAGATTCAAATTGGAACAGGTGCAGGGAAAGGTGGAAGAGGAAGCCTGCTTCAGGAGGGCAGATTAAAAAGAATTGATATGTAGCCTGATTGATGAAGCCTGATGAGGGATGTAAATAGTTCGTAGATGTATTTCATGGGTTAGGACAATAGAGAATAAACACAGTTGGGAACTACTCAGTCTTACCTAACTCTGGAAGGAAGGCACAGCACTGCAAAGTGATATAGACAAATTTAGACCGAAAGTTACAAGAGCATCTGTAACCACTAGACGGTGGTTATTCTGTCCTTTCCTTTTAGGACTAATGTTCAGTCCTAACCAAGTCTTTACCAATTGGGAAGGGGCCAAGAAGCAGGAAACAGAGGAATTAAGCCAGGAGGAGAACTGATGAAAGCTGAAATGACATGGCATAAAGGTTGGGAAAGAGATTGCTAAGGGATGGTGTGGGGGACACTGAGTGCCCGGGGAAGTGGTGGAAGCTGCCTGGTGTGCTGGGCTCTACTCAAAAAGGGGGGTGAAAGAGGGAATGCACATCACCCTCCGAAGTTGCTGTGGGTCTTGCTGTCATTTATCCTCCTCCTGCAGACCTGGTGTGCCTGCTTGGCCAGAGCCACAAGGTGATTGTGGAGGAGACTTGATGAAGTTGCCTTCCAGTGGGGCTCTCAGAGTTAAAAAATGTTACTACATTTAAGTTGGGACTTCTCTGCACAGGAAAGAACTGTATGTTTTTGTTCCATGTACAGCAAGGTGAAGCCAATCCATAGGAACACTCCATATGGTTTTCTACTCTTACTGTCTTAAAAAAATCCCGTCAAAACCCAACTCTTCCCCTAGTCAACAGTATAACTGTTAAGAGTCTGAAGACTTGTTTTGTCCCAGAAGAAACTGATTAATTAGTCACAAGGCTCATTAGAAACCTGCTAACTAGCATCACTTTGCAGTTACAGCTTTGGGAAACATCAGTCAGGTTTTTGGTTATTTTGTCTTTTTTCTTTTCCTTTCTTGAGAGGCATGGCAAAAGGCTTCAGGTTTCATATCAAGCTCTGATCACAGTAAAAAAGATGGACAGAGCCAGTTGTAATGACAACTGCCTGTGTGATATTGACATACAGCAGGGTTTGATTGCCAGGTTCTTTTAACCTAGAAGTGCTAAAATGCTTCTTGGATTAATATCTTTATATGTCAGCGTTTCATTCACTGCATGGAAATGGGTGAGAGACCAGAGAGCCTTGACAATGTTATGTGTTGGAAACTGTCTTGTGAAGACATCTTTCAAGAGCCTGGCATTGTTAAGCTTTCAATGTCTCTAAGAATTAGATAAGAATGGAGAGAAAACTCAGGACATTGCAGCTAGAGCCAAGTACAAATTTCTGGAGCTGTTTCAATATGAGTGGCAAAGAAAAAATTGTCCACTTGTCTGGAGGAAACCTTGCTAGAGTTCATACCAGACTCAAATAGGAAGCATAATTCCATCAATGTTGCTCAAACATTCTTTTTAATTACCTTTTATCTTTCCTTCCCAGCTCTACAGCTAGTTCTAGTCCCTGTGCACTTATTGGAAGAATGGATGCCACTAGAGCCTCACCGGCTTACATGTCCTGCGGATCTCGTTTCCTTGCCAAAATCTCTTTGGATTCCTTTTGGTATGAAATAGGTTCTTGCTGTGATATGACAAGATGCATATATAACACATAACATCGTTGCTGTTGTTGGATGACCTTCTGGAATCAGTCTGAGACACCAGAGTAAAATAATGCCCAAAATGTATAATGATGCCTAGTGGAAGAGCAAGTTTCATGGAGCCATCTTGGGTCTGCAACATCTAATGGGTGTTTCTTTGACAGTAGCCTGAATAGCAATAATCTGAATCCACCAGAGGTCACAGTAATTATGGAATAGTGCTTCTCCTGCATCTGAATTCTAATGTTTTCCCTACCCTCTTTTGTGCACTGTCTCTTTTAACACTCTTCTTTTTACAGTAGAACCGTTGGACACATGTTGGAGCATATTATTTCTCTATATTTTTATATGCTGTCATAATTTCATAAAGCACATTCATTTGAATATAAATTAAAATAAAAACCCCAAAACCATATCGTTTTAAGATGCTTCAAGGTTCTTTCTCCCAATCAAGAATGACCAAGCAATACACATAAAAGAAGTAGAGACCTAGAAGTGTTTTGCTATATAACAGACTTGATGACCTTGGTTAATTTTTACATTTTTTGCCTGGCATCATTAAGAAGACTGTCCGATATTTCACTGGCATTTTTCTCACCTGAATTTAGGTGTTTAGCCTGGTAACTCAACTAGGAGTTTCATCTAGGTCTCTACCACTGAGACAGGTGATTTTAATCAGCTGGTCTAGGGTGGCATGTCCCACCCTCGGAAGTATTTCCCTTCCTCTCCACTACATCTAGAATTTAAGATAACCTTTGAATAAGCACTTAACCTTTGAATGATTGCCTTGGGATAGCATTTAATGAACCTACAATGATTAGGTAAATGTGATTGTGACTCCAAGGCATTCAAACCTTTTACCATGATGTATTTAGTGTTAATTATGGCTAGGCCTATTTTAAGTAATCAGCTCTAATAATGATACTCTCTGTAATAAGTATTTTACTTAGTGGTACTACAGACTTCATAATCTGGTCATGAGAAGATGGTGGATTTTTTTGTCTAGCTCAACAGTTCGCGCTATAGTAATAAAACGTTCTTAACTTGTATTAGCTATGCTATCTCTTGGACAGCATATACTTGAGATAAATAAGAAATGGGCAGTTTGCACAGATTAAAAACATGTGATTTGAAACAAACATGCATTTAAGAAAAGGAAACATTTGGAACTTGTTAGCTTTGTGAGCACTTCTTGCAAATAGATGTAATTCTAATGGTCTTAAGGATCTATGCAAGGAAGAGAAGGACTTTATCTTTGTTGACCTCTGAAGCAGAATGATTGGCAAGTATTGGGACTTAATTTGCTGGAAAACAAGTGATCTCATGGTTTAAGTGGCTTTGTCAGTGAGTGCAGTAAGAATTATGAAGATGCAAATCACAGGGAATGAAAGAAATTTGGTTCCACATCGGTTTATTGTCATGAATGTTTTCAGTAATGTGTTTACTCTAGTATTCTCTATGCTGATGTACAGAAACATCTGTTAGTCAGAGAAGTCCAAGTTTTAATAATTGTCTTGACAAGGCACAAAAAGAGCAAGTAGCTTGCTAAAGGTCACACAGAGAGTGAGATTTAGTTTGTGTTTGCAGAGAGAGAAGTATTGCTGGATCCCAGCCTTTCATTTAGCTAGTAGAGCTCATATTCTCCTTAATATTTAGAACTTGTTCCATATAGCACATGATTAAAGCACTTGCGGCTACAGCTTCAAAACCTACTGTTATTTGAGTTGGAACCTAAAGCATTTCTATTCAGAATGCAAATCAAAGATATTAGATAGAAAAGTAAACAAAGCACGATTCTGTAATACATAGCTCTAATCATTCGGAAAAGCTAAGCTTGCAGAGGATAGTACAGCTGCTAGCAGCATAATAAGTAATGTGCAGTATTTTAATCCTGCTGTTTAGAAACATTTTTCACATTACTTCTAGACAACTTGGAACAGAAAAAGATCTATTCTTGTATTATGTATTTGTTATTTTACACACCAAGATGGTAGGTTTTAAAACACATTATAGTCCTAATCTCCTTAAATTTTGTTATTTATTTAAAGAATAACCTTCACTTTGAGGTTTTTTTTTTTAATTGAGAAGATCTCGAAAAGGAATATTTTGGAAATAAAATTCTTTCTTTTTAAAGATGGAATCTATGAATATTGGAATAACAATTTATTTTAATAAAAATTTAGGTGTGTGATGCTGCAGAATGTAAAATTTGTTGGATATTCATTCCAGTTAGAAGTCATTTGGAAAAATCATTGCAGTGGATTGCTCAGGAGTCCAGCAAGTTGATACAAATGCATAATATCTGTGTTTAAGTCATAAAACCATGAGATTTTTCTTAGCAGTTCAGGGCAAGGGCTCCTTTACCATTGTCCTGGCTCCAACAGTGGCTGCAAGCAGATGCTAGGAATGAGCAGGAACAGAACAAGGATATGTTGGTACTGTCATAACACCTGCAGTAGTCTCCCAGTTCCAACTATTCTGTCAGCTCAGATTTCCTGGATTTGTAGCTTTTGTATTCTGTAATCTTCAGTGGATCTGACCATGAAGTGTGTATCCTGCCCTCCCTGGTGATGATGCACGTGTGCCTTATCTGCAATGCTCCTAGTCAAGGAGCTGTGTGAGTTTGCAGGCTGCTGCCACATCCTGCTTGTTTCAATTGTGGCTCTTACCACCTGCATTTGATGGCCCCTTTGATGGCCATTTGATGGCACTTCGTAGTGGAAGCTGCCAGGCGTAGTTGAACCCTTCTTCATGTTGTCCAGAATTGTAGACGCACCTAAATTTTCAGTATAAACCAGCCTAACTTACCCTTTAAATTTCTTCAGTGATTCCGAGTTCTCCTCAGGTTGTATTTAAAAATACATTTTACAGACATATCCAAGAGGACTTTTCATGCTTTCATGTTTGCACTACTTTCAGTGTTTAACAACCCAGCTCCCAGCTCCCCCGTCAGGTCTGTCTAGGGTCATTTTTATTTGGAAAACCTTGAGTTTGTTGCCTATGCAGTAATCTTTAGGCCATGATAGCAGGACAATTCACTTTGAATTATGTTTGATTAAATTATGGACATTAAAAACAAGGAAACAAGAATAGTGAAAACCAGTTAATCTTATTCTTAATTTCCTTAATTAAAAACTAGAATGCTATGAATATAAAATCTCAGGTTCTCAAACATTACAATGACAAGACTGAAAAAAGAGTAGATATTTTTAGTACGTTAGTATTACAAATTTTAAACAACCCTGGTACCTTGCCGACGTTCTGTGCACCATTTCAGTTCCTGTTCCCTGTATTTTTTCAGACAGATGGATCTGAAAAAATAAAGTACAGTGAAATTGCCAATTAAAAAAATCTATTTCAGCCATAAAGCTTTTCCTGAATAAAAAGCTTACTTTTCTCAGAATCATAAAATTAAAAATAATATCTCATGCTTTTTTTAATTTTAACGGTAATGTTGGCAGCCTTCCACAATATTCTCCAAAGCATTCAGCTTCATCAAATCTCAGGCTATGATGAGGTATTTGGCACAAGCACCAAACAGTCTGGCAGAAACAAATCCTGACTGTCCTGGAGCATTCCTTGCTGCTCTTGTGTCTGATCACCCAGTCTTCTGACGTGTCTCTGTGTATGAGCTGCAGAGATGCATGTGTAAATGTGACTGATATTGGAAAATATGTCTTTAAAATAAATGTTACCTGCCACACTATCCATTTCAACACTTAGATGGTGAAAAAATGGATGTAAAAGGACTTGGAACACTGGGTAAGAGTCTTTTCCATCGGAAAGGAAGGTGAAGTATGGTATCAAGCACTGCTGGAGAAAGCAGCTCAAGTGGTGAGATATAGTGACTCTTGTCCAGAGCTGTCCTGAGGTACTCAGCTGGCCAAAAAGAAAATTTGCTGTACTTTTGGGAACAAATATCACTGCCAGTTTCAGGCATTTGAAAATCATGAATCAGGCCTCAGAAATCATGAGATTAAGAAGAAAAGAAGAACTTTTAGAAACAGTATGCATTTGAAGATATTTGTACCCTGTTTTTCCAGTATTTCCTGTACATTGCAACATGTTTTCCAAGTATTCTTCCGCATCCTTGAGGGTTAACAGATACTCTTAAAAATGGAGATTTTCACGAGGTAGCATGACTTGAAGAGCTTGGGTTTTGTGAAAATCATTGGCTATCAGAAACTTGGATAATACATTCAAAAGGTTTAGCAATAAAGAGTAAAAGAATGGGGAAATGAAGTACAAAGGCTTCAGAAAGCTTAAACTGCCTCTCTGAGTGAATTGACAGCACTGTTACTGAAATTAAAGTGAGGCTGGCCAGATGAGAAGAGACTGTAAAGATTTTATCGATTAACCTTGTGCAGGGAACACACATCTCATTTTTCCTGGTAAAACAGAACAGGCTCCAAAGAATAAAATGTGGTGATTTAGAAAACCGCTCAAAGGAGAAGCAATGACAGGATTTATGGCATTCCTAAAAACACAGAAAATAACTAAAATGTGGGAATGTTGTCTCTGTCGCTTACACAATCCTCGCATTTTGATAGTCTTATGTAAAGATCTTATAGGGCAGAAGCACAAACCCCCTCAAGATTCGTTGTTTTCTGTTTCCAGAATTATCAAACTCAGCAATAATTTTTTTAAAGGCAGCTGAGAAGAACAATGAAGAGCTGTATAAGAACAGAATTATCTATTTCGATGACAATTACTACCCTGAAGTTCAGAAAACTTGGAGACATATTGGAACTAAGCAAAACCATCTTAGGAAAAGGAATAAGCTCCTTCATTTCATAATCATCTCAACTAAGATGAATATTATTATATAAGAACAAAAGTCCTAGAGAAACATTGCCAGTGCTTGACAGTTCAGGCATTGTGATTCTTCAGAGAGAAGCAGCAGAAGGATTAAACATCCAGTCTGAAGTAACTAGACCAACATCTAACTTTACAGCAAGGTCACCTAGATTTTTAGACATGAGGCCTGACATACATTGACATTCCAGAAAGGGAAGCAGAGAGAAAGAAGTGAAATATGAAGTCCGGATGCTCTATTATGTCCAAAGAGCAAAAAGGACGCCCAGGGGAGGAAGTATAAAGCTGCCTTTTTCTGAGTTGCAGTGTTCCTGCATCCAGACCCTTCAGGAACTTCAGCAAACTTAAGGCTGTTTGGGTTTATGTATTATCTGGCAATGGACTCAGTGGGCCAATAAAGCAGCTGGGGATCAGCTTAGAGAAATACTATCTCCTGTGGAGGCAGCTAGAAGGAGGGGAAATTCTGAACCTAAATTTCTCATTTTCTAGTAAGCATAAGAGCATCTCTACAGCGGTATGAATCCCTTGCAGACTGGATATGTCAGGCTTAAAAGACAAATCTTTGAGCTGTGGAGCCACACGATCAAAATAAGCAACAAGCTTTATAAACTCCATGTTTTACATTGTGCTATAATGGTCGGTTTAATAACCAGATGTCAAAGATGAATATTATGGATACCAGGAAGGGAAATAAACAATGGGATAAAGGTATTAAAATGAAAAGGCTGTACCCTGGGTAAAATGTGCAAGGAAATACGGATAGAAGAAGGGGTAAGTAAGCAGAGGAACATACAGACTGCTTAAGTCAACTCCATTTATTTAAGACTTGCCTTGTTCCTTGTCTTCTTATTCTAAAAAGTAAAAGAGCAAAAAATAGCAAAAAAAGGTAAAATATACTGCAGCTTTCTGAGCTGTTTATCTTTCCTTCATATTCTTTTAATAGGAAGCAAAAGTTTTCTGGGGAAACTTCTGGGAAGACAATTCTTTGTCTACTTCAGCTGTTAAAAATAGTAGTCATAGCTCTCAGCCTACCGATCATAGAAGCCACACAGCTTTTCTGCCCAAATGAGTTTGAGTTCAGGGACAACTAGTTTAAGTTATTTGCTGATCCTAACCAAGTGTTAGGATCAACCTGTTTTCACCAGGTCAGAATGACTTTATACCCAGAAAAAATGTAATTATAGCTGCATTCTTTATTGCATTGTGCTGGATACATTTGTATTGCTATATCAGGAGCCCAAACTTAAAACTAAAGATTTGCCTTTTTTGGGCACTTTCTGTCCACTTTTTTCTTTCTTTATTGCCTTTGCTTCTAGAAGTAGGTCTGTAGCTACACGTTAATGAATACCACAGTCCTTCTGTCTTTCATGTAGGACAACAGTGGTGGTGTTTTTTCTTCTTTACATTAGTTTATTTTTCAGGAATATTAACATGAATATATAGATTTTTGTACAAGATTTTGTGGCTCAATTATGAAGCACGAATAGTGAGAATTTAATAGGTGACATTTAATGTTTTAGGGTTATGGTGAAAGAAATTTTGGGTATTATTCACATAGAAAGACCTTTAAGAACTGAACGTCACAGAACATTAATTGCCAATTAAACTGAGTGTGGACTCCTAAAACTCAGATGCCAGAGAGGGGAGAAACACACGAAATTTAGTCAGCAGGTTGTGAGCTAAAACTTCTGGACCTCCTCAGCTGTGCTGTAATTAGTTACAGTGGTATGTACACCAAATTAGCTATGCACTAAGCTCAAGACACAGCCAACCAGCCATAGGGACTTTAGGGCTGAATAGATTCTGCTTTGTTCAAATATAGCTAACACAAGCAACACATCTGCTGATGGTTAAAGAGACCTCAGTGTGGCTGGGAGACAATGTATTGTAAATTGTATGAGCAAATTATTGTTGGCTCTGTCACTATGACAGTAATAGTGTGTAAAATATGAAGCTACAGCCAAGGTCAGGATGGACGGTATCTCAGTGAGTAAGATACTAAGGTATGGCTTTCAGTGTTATTCTGGCCAAATATAAATTTATGCTTTCTATGTTTTTTAATGTGGCACAGCTTAGGTCTCTGAAGACAGAACAGAAAACCATGCTGGCCTTAATTCTCGGTTGATTTTTTTAAAGATAATAATAGATAAAAGTAACCCTGTATAGATAGCTATTTCATATGGAATATTTACCCATGTTCTCTACAGCCTTGTCATAACAATGCAAAATCTACGGAGGCATTCTGCTTATGTGAATTTAACAGATGACATAACTTATTGGTGCTAAGATTTGCTTGTATCTGAGCTGTCAGAAACATGAGATCATCCTTCTTTCTTGCTTAGGCTGACCTTTTCCTCTAGAAAATATTTTAACCATAATTTCCATTACAATCCTGCTTTAGGCATTACGTACATGAACAAAAAGGACAGAACATTTTAAAGAAACAACACTTTCATCCTCCTCTCCAAACTTGAAAAGAGTATCTGTCCTGATATTCCACATCAAATGGAAAAAGAAAATAAAGAAGAGAGAACAAAGTAAGCCAGCAACTAGTTGTGAACAGTGTAATAAATACATAACTGTCTTAACACCCCAACTGAGAATCCTCAAGCATACTTGTCCTAATTTCCTTCATGTATTATTCACCGTATGTGGCAAGACATGCTCAGTTACTTCTAATTTCACTGCCAAAGTCTACCAATCATTTTGGTTTATTTTCAGCTGTAATATGTTTAGTTACACAACAAAGGCTAGTAGAGCAGAAGGGTGAAAGCTCAAGCAGCTTGACAACAAATTGCTGAATCTTGTATGTGAATTCAAGAATGAGGATTTAAAACAGTCTAGAGCTAACCTGTTCCTAGGCTATCCTGAATAACTGAGCTAGGCCCAGAAAACTGCAGACTTTGGAGTGTGATGGTGGAAATCCCTACCTGGTTCCTGCAGGTAGTTTTATAACACTTAATTTTGAAGGTAGAGTAGCATAGCGACTTTATTGAGACTTTGTGCACTTTTGGTTTAGCAACACATATTTTTAGAAACACAACAGTGCCAACTGCAATTGTTCTCTACCTGAAATCCTTGAATTAGTCATATTATCTGATACCAGATGCCAGAGGACAAGAAGTGCTGGAATGCTGGAAAGCTGACTGGCCCAACAAAATGTGATGGTACTGCTTTCTTTATTGCGTGGGCGAGGTTGAGCTCTTTCCTAACATCATTGTCTGGCTTGCTGACTTTTCTTGGTCTGGAGTTCCGCTTAGTAGCTGGCCTTCCAGCGGTCTTCCTCTCTTGTGCATGTCTTTGAAGTGTTTCAGTCACTGGATGTCTGCTGCCAGGCTCAAATCTCTGAACAGAGGGCTAGTAACCCTACACGATTCCTTTGTATATATTGTCCTCCATTCTTTTTTTTAGTCTCTGAGCTCCTTCTTGGATAGAGTCAGCCTGCTCCATTCCTAATTAAATGCTGAAGGCCTGCACAAGTCCAGCCTTGCCTCTTGTATATTAGATTGCTTGTCCAGACTCCCTCTTCCTTAATGGTCTCAAAGGGAGCTTCTGATTTCTTTTCTCATTTGGATCTTCTGATTTCTTCTTTTCTCATTTGTGACTTCAAGCTTGTGTGGAAATTTGTCATGATCCTTTTGTCATTTGTTCACTTTTTCCCCTTTCTTCCTACTTTGTACTGCCTTCCTCTGCTTACTCTTTCTCTTTTGTCCCATGCCCCCATACATCTATTGCTCTCATCCCGTGGATGAACACCTACTTTTCTGAGATGCCAAGGTTGGATGTTGCAAAAGGCTATTGTTTCCTTCCTATTCCTCTGATTTAGTCCCTCTGGGCTAAAGTCGTGAGCAGCAGGCAACGCTGCAGAAAACACTTTTGCAAACAGCTACACTATTTAAATGTAGTTCATAAGACAGCACATTAGCAGAGTTCATACTGTCGCAGTGGTCAAAATTAGCAACCTTCCTACCTTTCTGGTCAGGGTACACCACCTCCATCACTTGGGCATCCTCAGATTCAGGGGTGCTCCTCTGACGGACACCTCCAGCACAAACCAGTACTAGTGTTGTCAGGACAAATAACCCAGCAGTCAGCACCACTTCACAAATATCCTGTTATTCTCTGCTAGGAGATGGGACACCTAGGTCAGTTCTCCCCTCAGAAGAACTCTGAAGGAGAAGGGTATTGTCCAACTTAACATTATAAGAGGCAGTTTCCAATCTTCTGTTTGAAGCTGGACTGCTCTGAAGAAATAAATGAAAATTTCATGTAACTTGATAGGCGTCTTCGTATCCGAGTAAGTGAGTGTTACTCGGGGGAGACAGGAGCTGAGCTCTAATCAAGTCTTTTAGGGCTCTACACTATTTTAACCAAAATTAAAATCACAAGTAGATAGGGTATAAGACGCTTTTCTGTAGCATTGTCTGTTGGCTTCTCAGTATGGTCCCCATTCTCGATCCAATCTTCACCTGCCTGATAGCCCTGTGCAGAGCGTACAGAGCACCAGTGGCTGTTCAGTGCTGTGGAATTGACACTAATGGCCATGCAGTGTATAAGATAGTCATTGTTTACCCAAGTCCCTCTGTGGGTCAAGCCTTGGGTGTCTTATTAAAATAAAGAGAAAAGACATGGAGAGTCTGCAATCCGTCTGCAGTTCTCAGAAGGAAGTTTGTCCTTAACGGTGGTCCCAGCTTCTCTCCCAGAATGGATGGTGCCCTTCTCTTCACCTTTGTAGCTCTGCCCAGTCTGCAGCTTCTGCCCTTTGCTTTCATTTTACTCAAATGTTCTCAGTTGCCAGCTGGTTCTCCCATCCCAGTGACTGGATCACAAGGCAGACTAGGGCTGCGAGTGACATACTGAATAGTATCTCAAAAGGTAGTAAATAAAGGCTTATTCATTCAAAGGAAATGAAATACATAATAATGAACAAATTCATTGATTTTAGCTTAAGAAAATAAGTCTAGTGAGATTTATTTGAAGTGTAGATTCTTTTGTATGTGTTTATTTTTTAAAGAAGTGCGTGGATGCCAAAGTTCCAGATATTTTTTTAGAATAAGTTCATGAATTTGTCAGATGCGACTTTGAAGCTTTTCCCAACCTTTTGAAAGTAATAAAACTGGGTGGGTTCAGTGCCTCAGATGGAATCTCCTAGACGTAAAATCCATCTACTAAGGTGTTTCATATTTTCTAAAAGCCAAAATTGTGCAAACTGCAGCCCGAACTACGAGGTGCTTGTTAAGCGTAGGCAGAAAACAGTGTCAAATGTTCTTTAGGCTGGCTTTCATAATCACTTGTTGGCTCCACTCCTGCAGGACCTCCTAGAAGGAGGTCTTGGCCATGTTCTAAAATAATACATTTATCCATAAGCAGCAAAGGCTACAGCTGCAGCCTGGTGTTTGTGTGAGATTTAAACACCAATGGAAAGGTCTTTTAACTTCTCTGAATTCCTCATTAAAATGCTGGTGTGATTTTCTGCAGCCACCTCAGCTAAGAGTAGCAGTCCAACAAAGAAGCACTGGAAGAGATTGGCATTGCATAATTCCCTTTGAAATGTGGCAAACCGAGGAATAAATTTGGATCTCCCATCAAGAAAACTTGGAGCAGGAAAAGTATTTTCACCACTAGCTGCTGTGGGGAGGTATTCTGTGGAGACACCTCTCCAGCAAGGAGCTGGTGGTGGTAAGTTCAACAAAAGACTGTAGTCTCAAAATGCTGCATGTATTTGTGGGTGCCGTTGTCTTCTTAAAAAAAAAACAAAAACAACAAAACCTTCTTAAGTGCAATATTTTCCCTAGCTGGGCTTTCCCCTTTTTAACACATGAGCTAGTCTGCCTTTGCCATCTGTTCAGATCTCTGGGAGCTGCAGAGAAAACAGGGTAGGAGCGTCAAGGGGTGTATATCTGTGTGTATGATTATGAACAGGTTTATTTGTCCAAGGAATAATGAAAACCAATGGCCTAAAACTGAAGCCAGACAAAGTCATATTGGAAATAAGACACAAGTTTTTAAAAGGGAAAAGACTAACCTTTGGAAAATACCACTGTGGGGAATGTTGGTGTCTCCATCTCTGGACATCTTCAAATCAAACCAGGGCCCCGGTGCCAGATCGGTGTGCTGCACTCACAGGAGTCAGCCAAGCTCAGCCTGCTGAGCCCAGCACAGGAGTAACTGTGTGCGATTTAAAGACCCATGAAGTCAGACCATGTGATCCAGATCTAGCACATTCTCCTCACTTTTTGCGTATGAGAAGCTTTTAAAGGAAAATAAGTGTATTTAGATAGGTACCAGCTTGAGATTGACAGGCTTGACTTTTACATCTGCTTGCTTTTACTAGATGTGTAATGACATATTTAAGAGGTATAATAAATAGTTTTATTTCAAGTCTCCCAAGGTGTATGAGCTTCTGAAAACAGTTTCCCAAGGCTAGCATGCACCTGATTTGTAGAAGTGTTCTGAGGCAAATATAGTCAATTTGGTCATATTTTTATCACCTATTCTGGACTGTAACAGACTTCCTCCCTGGTCCTTGTGAAACAAAAGTACATCTACCACACGAAGAAGGCTCGAATCTGTTCTTGGATGCACAGTGTAGGGCTGTGTGACACATTCAGGTGAACTGAAAGGGGTGGGACCATCTGCTGAGTATTAGGATGAAATTTTCAGTCACACTGACAGTTAATATTTCTTTCTCACACATGACCAGAAATATTTTACGTTGAGAAAATAACATCTGTTTTCAAAAGCTAAAAATAAAAAATCAGAGTTTGACATTCTTACAATGATTATCCTGACATGAGTCCATGGTGGCACTGGATGGGCCAGATTTGGATGCAATGTGAGTGACAGCTGTTAAAATCAGCCCTGCTACCAGGGAAAATACTTAAAGAGAGATGAAAAGAAAACAACTGGAATTAGAAATATTTTTTTCCCTAACATCCCTTGAAGAGAAATATGTGCCTCTATCCCTGTCCTGGAGATGAAGTTTAAAAGTGTGTTTGATTTTATTTTGTTTAGAATATCTGGGATTCTGTTGTTGCTGTGTCTGAAAATCTGCATTAGATATTTTGTTGCATTTCAAAATCCATCACACTTTCTAGATGTTGCACAAATCTGCTTAGCTATACAAAGCTTTGTTTAAAGGATTAAATCATTTGATGTTCTCTTGACTTTAGAAAGGCCACAAGATTTACTTGTGTTTAATAGAGATCTTAGGATAAAAATGATAATTTTGTTATAAAATTAGGGAAAGGAATCAAATTCTGGCTAAGAAGAATGTTCATGTTGACAGGCAGACTTTGGGCCTGAAAAGCTTTGTATTGCTTGTGAAATGGCGGTTTTGGTTGTTGCTGTTTTTGGTTTTTGGTTTGTTCGGATTTTTTTGTGGAGGAGAGAGTTAAATTACATCAGTGCTTATGATAGAAAGCATCATATGTGGTAAATTATCACTGTGCAGCGAATAACCAAAGGGGGAAGAAATCTGCAAGGCTCCAGGCAGAATTTTTTGGCCTTATATATATATATATATATATTTCTGTCTCAGAAGAAGTTGAAGCTGGTTGGGAAGCTGTGGTGGTAGGACATGTATACGGAGGGGTAACCACTGGTGTGAGTCCAACAGATGCACCAGTCACAAGGGAAGGAGAATCCAACTGTGTAGCTGAGGACATTACCCAAAGAGACTTTGGAAAAGAAAGGTCATCAAACTGTAACACTAAAAGGCACTGTAGTAAGAGTTTAAGAGCAGGTGTAATGCAGAACAAGCGTAAGTGTATGCAGCTGAACGTCTGCTCACATAATTTTGTTCCACCTTCCCATTCAGATTCAGTAGCACAATGCATTCACCATATCCTGGCCTAAAATACTGCGAAGAGCTCCTGTGCTTTGCTAAGCATTTGTGACAGGTTGTCTTAGAGGCTGAGCACATTTCAGTGTGAGATGAAGAGGTCCCTGTATACATTGGCTATGAATCAGCTGAAGTTTGTAAAACACTTTGGAATCCTTTGGGCCATAAGTCCACGTAATGTGAGGCCATTATCATGTTTGCTAAGAAAGCTAGATTTGCTGCCAAAAATGACAAGGTCCCGTTTAAACTTTGAAAGACTGTAGCTAGACTCTCCATTAAAATAGGGCAAGAACAAAGTAAAATGGGACTAACTAGTAATTTTTGTGTTGCCTTGGCACTGCCTCTTCTCCCTGTAGGCAGTGTTGATCCTATTCCTTTTCACCTTCTTCCTCTGGGTTCTCCAAAGTCCGTGGCTATAATCATGAGGTGGACTTGGCAGCAGTGTGTAGGACCTGGAATGTGTTTTTCCAGCAGCCGTGTCTGGCTTTGTGGCTGACTTCTTTGGCTGACGCCGCGGCTGGCTCTGCTGGCAGACACATCTTCTTCGGGGGCTGTTTTGGGTTCACAGGGCTGTCAGCTTACTTTCTGTTCTGCCCTGGATGCTTTTTTCCTTGAGTCACACTTCCTTTCTTTTTTCTTTTTTTTTTTTTTTTTTTGGAGGACTATGTTTGTGGACAAACTTTCTATTATGGAAACACGTGATACAGCAAAAATCTTTCCATATTTCAGTGTTCTTGTAATTGTTTCCCTAGGAACCAAGTGTAAATGTGCACATTCACTCAGCTGCTGCTGTACACGTGGTCATTTCCAAATAAAGCTGCTCAGCTTGGGACCTTCTTTAGCAATTTCTGTCACTGGTAACGTGTCGAATCTCAATTTCCATGACAAATAGTGCCCTATTGTGCCCTTTGCTGAAATAAGACCTGGATCTGGAAAGATATTTAGGTGACTAACCATTATGTAGGTGCTTCATTTTCACTGACTCCTATTAAGTGCATTGCTTTTAAGGATGTGGGCATTGAACTGTGCAGACAGCTGCCACCAGCAGATCGTGGCGGTGATGCCATCTTGGCAGGATGGATTCTCTCTCACACTCCTGGATTTCCACCTGTTTGCTCCTTTGTTGACTAGTTGCTCCGATGAAGTTTTGGTAGATTCCTGTGAGTCGTTTCACCAGGAGATGAGACAGTAAACTGAAAGACCCTCACTGGATCTTGATGAGAGTTCTCCACATTTTTTTAAAGTTTTTCTGATATTTTGAAATATATTTTCCATGATCAATTTTCTTTTTCTCTTTCACATCTTTCTTCCTCCTTTTCTTCTCACTATTCCTTTTTTTGCTTTCTAGATTCATTCCTTCTGGGATGGCCTGGAAAGTAAGAAAAAGAAAAGCTAAAAAATAAGAACACTGTGAATACAAAAAAATGCTTCGATTTGAAAAAGCTGTCTCTGCTTTTTATACATGCTTTGAATAGAGAATGTTGGTAGCTGTAATCTTAGTAAGTGGACTGAGGCAAAAATTCTCAACCTATGTTCAAATTGTTTTTTGGAAAGAGGGGTCTCCCTTTCTGTGTTAGATATTCTTATAAGCATTTTGCATTTTGGTGCTGTACCCCTTAGCTGAATCTGTGAGCATGTACTCTAGGCTGTATCAGCATGCCAGCAAAGTTCTTTTGGCTCGTACCCACTGTTGGCTGTGGACCCTGGTTCCCAGCTGTAGAGGCACTTGTTTACTACTGGGCTTTTATTTTCTCAACTGAGACAGTTCCCGATATAATCTCCTTTCCTGCATTGTTGAGCAGCTAATTGACTGGCATGGAAGTCAACCCCCCTAAGGACTTCTGTAAGACCTTTGGCACAGCCTCCCACAACATCCTTCTCTCTGAATGTAAAATATATGGATTTGGTTGGTGGACTGTTTGATGGATGAGAAATTGGTTGGATGGTCACATCCAGAGTGTAGTGGTCAACAGCTCAACGTCCAGGTGAAAATCAGTGACTAATGGTGTCCCATTGGGGTCTGTACTGGGACCAGGACTGTTTCATATCTCCATCAGTGATATGGACATCTGGATTGAGTGCACCCTCAGGAAATTTTCAGATGAACACCAAACTGAGTGGCTGGGAGTGCTGGTGGATGAGAGGCTGGACATGAGCTGGCAACATGCACTTGCAGCCCAGAAGGCCAGTTGTACCCTGGGCTGCATCAAAAGAAGTGCGACCAGCAGGTCAAGGGAACTGATTCTCCCCCTCTGCTCTGCTCTTGTGGGACCTCACCTGGAGTACCAAATCCAGCTCTGGGGCCCCCAACATAAGAAGGACCTGCTGGAGTGACTCCAGAGGAGTGCCACAGAGACAGTCAGAAGGCTGGAGCACATCTCCTATGAAGACAGACTGAGAGAGTTGGGGTTGTTTAGGCTGGAGGAGATAAGACACTGGGGAGATCTTATAGTCCCTTCCCGTACATAAAGGGGGCCTACAAGAGAGCTGGAGAGGGACTTTTTACAAGGGCCTATGGTAATAGCACAAGGGAGAATTGCTTTAAATTGAATGAGAGTCAATTTAGACTAGATATAAGGAAGGTATTTTTTACAGTGAGAGTAGTGATGCACTGGAACAAGTTGCCCAGAGAGGTGGTACATGCCCTATCCCTGAAAATATTGAAGGCCAGGCTGGATGGCTCTGAGCAACCTGGTCTAGTAAAAGATGTCCCTGCCTATTGCGGGGGAACTAGATGACCTTCAAAAGTCCCTTCCAACCCAAACTGTTTCTTCCAACCCATTCTGTGTTTCTTAAGTCCTTTATTTGGCTGAGCTTGCGTCTAAGTCTTTCCAAAGCAGATTTTTTTTGAGGGGAATTTTCCCTGTAGTTCACCTAGAGTACATTTTCATCTTTTGCACCTTCTAATCCATCTCTAAAACACAGAAGCAAGACTAAGAGGGAGTTAGTAAATAATGATATGGCTTTGTGTAAGAGGAGTGGGAATATCAAGTTCCTCTTTTGCAAATAAATGGGAATTCCAGCTTTTTGACAAGGAACAAACTTCTGTTCTTACAACAGCAAGACTGAGTAGCAAAGAAGAAGTACAAAAGAACATTTCTGAGGCTGAAGAGAAAAAGAAGAATCGCTGAATTCTGGATTACAAATGCAGAATATACTGGTTTCCTGTTAGTAGTTCCAACTTTGTGTTCTAAACAATTGCATAGGAACAATTTTATTTGTTGGTTTGTTTTAAATGTGCAGTGCTATTTGTTTTATTATTTTGAAAAATATCTGACAAAAAAATATCTCCAGGAAGTGTTTATGAGGAAAGTTTGCGTAAGGGTGGTATTTTGTTTGCTCCAGCATTTTAGACAAGTAGGGTTGATTGAGGTAAATGGCTACTTCAATTCATTGAATGACCACTTGTCTTTTGCATTTTGATTTATAAATATCATAAAGGAAGATATTATCAAACAATAATAGCTGTCAAGCTCTCTTGCCAGCCAGCCCCAAACAGATATTTAATTTTTTTTTCAGTGATTTCTCCAGTTTACTCTCTAAGTTATTAGGAACAATAAGACTCCTGCTGCTTTTCTTCAGATACTTATCTGTAATTAACAGAGCTCATTGTTAAGAATTTCCCCTAATACATTTATTTTCTGTGTTTTTAGTTACACCTTCTTGTTCTAGCCTGGTTATTTATTCCCTTGCTTGCTATTTACACTCTTCAGATGCTTGAAGTGTTTAACATATGGTTTTTGGACATTGTGCAGACAATCAAACATCATTCCTTTAATGTCTCTTCATAAATCAAACTCTCCAGCTGTTCAATAATTTTTATGGCATTTTTTTTTCCACATACCCGTATTTTTGTTGCCTTTTTCTGGTATTAAAGTACCCAGAATTGTGCAGAAATTCCTGCATATAATCCCTCCAGAGGGAGGCTGAATCATTCACCATTCACTGGTACAGTATCTGTGACCACATGCATAGCTAGCTACGAACTTCAATTTGGGTTGCTCCCCTGCATCTGATAATTTGGTGCTTTGTAACATGTCTTTAATTCTGGTTAAATGAGAACAACATTTTGGACTGTTTGAAAGCCTAAATTAATAAATTTATGATATTTAGAAATTTTAGAAGAGATGCTGTAAATTAATGATCATAGATTTATTTGCGTAATGACCAACTGCAAATAAGGACTAAATGTGATACTGCAATATCAGAGAAGGAGATCTAAATGGAGCAAATGTTTTGAGATGGCATGTAGGAAGAGATGTAATATTCACATACACTGAAGCATAATTGGTAGTATTAATGAATCAGGAAAATAAGTCTGGAAGGATCTAAGACATCACCTCATCCATTATCCTGCCTGGGGTAGGATGCAGTATAGCTCTGTTGCTCCTGATAAATTTACCTTTTCTATTATTGTGCATGTCCACTAAAGAGGCTGTAATTCCTACAGAAAATCTATTTCAGTATTTACAAAGTAATCCCACTAGAAGGCTTTTTCTATTTTCCAACCTGCATAATACTGATGTTTGATTAAAAGTCGCCCGTTTGCTACTTGAAATGACAAAATTGATGAAATATGGGGCTGGGACCTGGGTCCCCCTGTTCCTTGCAACAAAAAAATAGAAGCCATGAAAGAGATATCGTTACTGTGTGGCCTCTCATTATTAATCTACTTCTCTAGTCACAAAATATTTGAGCAACCATAATCAGTGCTCTTGAGAATGACTGTCTGGGAGTGAGGTGCTGACAAGAAGTACTATCGATTCAACAAGAAAGGCTTTACGCATGCCAGAGACCCAGCTGCTGATAAAGCTGATTGCAGTAGTGCTGTGCTGATTTGCAGCATCTGAAGGTCTGTGATTCATGTAGACTGAGTTTGTTTGAAAAATACAGAACTATGGTATGATTTTTGCACCACCTCCTTACATGTGTACCCAAAGTTTCCTCTGAACGAACTAAACTTCACTTGTAAAATACTATCAATTAAAAACTGTTCTAACAGATAAAAATAACAGGGCAAGATGCAGAGCCTGCAAGACTACCCTGGAAGTACTGTAAGAAGTTCTTTCTATTAAAGTTATATTTAGAATACTAAATTATTTGGGGGGAAGGAGGGGGTAAGTACATTGCAAGTGATTTGTATCTTTATTGATACTTCAATTCCACATTCTAGCTAGTGACAGGAAATGCAGGGAGACATCACAGAGAAAATGCTACCCAAGTCTAGAAAGTGTTTAGTGGTCTGGGAAACTGGCAAAATTAGATATTCAAAGCAAAATATAGCACACCTTTCAAAAGTCTCAGAAGTATTCCAGTTTCCATGTAACTACTACCATTTACAGGAAATGTTGTACAGACACACACATTGGTCATTCTTACCCAAAACCAGACTCATTTGATGAATAAGTAACACAGTTTTAGAGTATGTACTCAATTTCTCAGGTTTGAGGCGTGGTTATGGTAGAAATCAGATGTTCAGATAATTACATGCCATACCCTCTTGCCCTTTGCTGTACATAAATAACCTAATATTAATATCTTCTGTGTGGATGAGCCTGGGAATTTTTTTCCAGATTATGTTCCCAGAAAATGTACAAGAAATGCTTCATGCCTTGGAGAAGGGTGCAATAGGTAAGAGAAATTCTTTGGAATTTGCCTCTATCAAGTAGGAATAAGGTCATCAAATACTTCGAGAGTGTGAGCCAACATTCTTCCTGATGTTCCTTTTAAAAATAACAACACAGGAAATCCAGTAAAATGGCACAACTCCATAACAGAAAATCACAATACACTGCCACATAACCCTGTAGGACTTGGTTTACACTACCTCACTTTAAGCACTCAGCTGAAATGCCTAAATAAGGAGAAAAGTTCTTCAGGAAGTTATCTACAGTCAATGGAAAGTGACGGACACAAGTAGAAGGCAATATAGGTCTTCGAGTCTAAACTTTAGTGTTAGTAGTCAAAAATTCTGCTTCCTTCCCCAAATCAAACCTGAATATATATTTAAATTAGAAAAAGTAATGCGATTAACCAACTAAACTAAAATGCACACCTTAGTAGTCTGCTTTAATCACACAGACTGAAACTCTCCCACAGCCCTTTCCCAGTCAGCCTCACTGCGAGATATTTTGGAGAAAGGGATGTACAACAGACCTAAAAAGCAGTAAAATTAGACTCTGGGAAAAAAAGTGAGGAAAGAAAACTTCAGAATCAAGATTTTCTTATGCAAAGTGTCCTGTATCTAATATGATCCTTTCTAATTTAAATTGGGATCCAGTCATGTTAGTGATGGAATTCCTGATTTTTAAAGATGACGCTTAGAACTGTATAGAAAATTGTTTTACACTACTCAAATTGTTTGAAACCCACAACTAAGGATGTATGTTTCTCTATATTGCGGACTGTGTATGTACTTATAAAGTATATAATAATCTATTATATTTTTCAAATACATTTCTGGTTTTGTGAGCCCATGCCACCATTGAATTCTCCTATCTCAAGCATAACATAGGAGATAGGAAAGAAACTAATAGTTAAAGCATCTCCTTCAACCAGGAACTTTTTCAAGGATAACTGTATCTAGCAGTATGAACTTTACTAAACACTAATGCTCCACAGTGTCTCTATTTTACTGAAGTTTTCTGTTCTAAAAGTGGTATTTCTCTCTTGTAACTGACCCCATCTAAATGTGAGTAGTGTACGCCTAAGCTAGTCAGCTTCATTTCTGTTTATATTCAATGGAAAAAGAAGGGCATCCCCATGGAGCAAATGCATCTGTGCCTGTCTTTTCCTAAAACAGAACCACAGAGTGGTGCAGGTTAGAAGCAAACTCTAGAGCTCATTTAAGCCAGTTCCTTGCTCAAAGACAAGCCAGTTGCTCATGGCTTGTCCAGCCTGGTGTTTGAAAATCTCCTGGGAAACATATTCCAGTGTTTGATCAGCCTAGTTATAAAAAGTTTTCTCCTTTTATGTGATCAGAATTTCTGACACAACTGAGCTCCAACTGGCTTCTCTTGCATCTTATTCTGTGCCTATGCTCCTCTGAGGAGAGGCTCCCTCTGTCTTTCATATTCCCTTTCATGAGCTAGCTACAGGCAACAGTAAGATCCACCCGAGCCTTCTGCTCAGAAAACTGAAAAAACCCAGTTCATGCAGCCTCTTCTTGTGCATCCTGGGGATTGGTCTCCTGCTCATCCTTCTGGCCCTCCACTGGGCTCACCCCAGTGTGTCCATGTCTTTGTGGTACTGAGCAGCCTAAAACTGGGTGCACTACTCCAGGTGCAGTCTTGCAAGGGCAAATAGAGACAAACATTTCGACTTGCGGAAACAGTATTAATTCTTGCCAATAGAGTGCAGTTGGCCTTCTTTGCTGCAAAGGGACACTGCCAATTTGCATTCAGCATATTGTCCATCAGGATGCACCAGTCCTTTTCTGCCAAGCTTTTCCAGATGCTTGAGCCCCAGTCCTTATTGCTGCCTGGAGCTATTCCCTCACAGATACATGACTTTGTATTTGCCTTAGCCCCCATGAGGTTCCTATCAGTGCAATTCCTTCAGCTTGTCCAGATCCCTCAAAACTGCAGCCTGCACTCCTCCATATTGCCTGATATCACCTGCGAAGAGGCTGAGTGTCTTCAGTCATTAGTAAAGACTGAACAGTATCAGCCTTGCTGAGGTCAAGATGTACAACACCTTTTGTTCTTCCGTAGTCCATGGAGCTCGTCAGTTCATCATGGAAATCGATGGGATTGGCTGAGCATGGCTTGCCCTTGATAGATCCTCTTCACCTTCTCGCTTTTCATGTTATCAGCAATGGCTTCCCAGAGGATTTGCTCCATAATGTGCCCAGGGGTTGAGGTGAGGCTATTTGACTTGAGTCACTCTGCCTGCCCCTTCTGAAGATGGGTGTGATGTTGACCTTTTTTTCTGTCATCAGGAACCTCCCCAGAGTGCAGTGACCTTTCAAAGATGCCAGCTCTTTTTGGAATGATGTCAGACAGCTCCCTCAGCACCCTTAGATGCAGCTGATCTGTTCCCATGGGTTGCATGTGCTCAGTTGGCTGAAGTTGTGTCTGACCCTGCCTTCCTCTACTGCATATTCCGAGTCATTCCCATAGACTCTGCTGGTAGCCTTCAGGGGCTGCAATGCCTGGGACATATCTGCCTATTGAAAAATGAGGAGAAAAAAAGAGATGGAGTACCTCTGCCTTTTTCATGCCTGTTGTCACTCAGTCCCTTACTCCATTGAGCAACGTGCCCACATTCACATTAATCTTTTCCCCACTGGACGTATTTCTCTTCAGTAAAGACAGAGCAGGCTGATTAGCTTAGTCTTCATTAATTTTCAAAAGCCTAGAAAACAATGACATCAATCGTATTTCAGCTCCAAACAAACCTTTGTTTTGTGAAGGATTGTTGCCATTACCAACCTGCACTGGGCTCTTGGCATGTTTGCAGTGGTTGATAGCTGCCTTCAGCAGCCCGGCAAGCTAGTGCCACCACATTGGACAAGAAGCAAGGGCTTTGATCAAGCATCAAAACCAGGGGTTCCAGGCTTTTATTCTTTGGTGTGTTCTGACTTGAATAATGGTTTTAATTACTTGAAGAGTGATTCATGGCAGTGGAACACAGCTCCATCATCAGTGCGGTCTCAAGCAGTTACTGAGCCTGTGATGATGTGGATCACCAGAAGTCTTCCAGCTCTTTGGAGGTTCCTAATGGTGTGCAGAGGGACATGTGCTTGGCTTACTTGTCACATACAGCAGTTTTGTAAGTTTTACTTTTGACATGAAGCGGTATTAAGCCAAATAAAGACGTCAAATATTACATTTCTCTTATGAACTAGAACTAAAGGAAGGTGGTACGGAAGGTGCCTCTAACATATTTAGAAGCACTTAATGGAAGCAATTCTGGTGCTGTTCTGCAATGCTGTTCTTTTTGGGACAGTACAGGCAGATGTCATCTTTATCGGTTCTTCCAATGACCAGTGCCTCTTGAATGCCGGGTGTGTTTTTGGGTGCCTGATTTATCTCATGTTTTAGACATAAAGTTAATGGCAAAAATCAAAACATGTGACTTAATCTGAACAGAGCAAAAGACAGTTTCTACCTTCAAACTCCTAAAGAGAACGGTCTAAATAATATTTGGGGGGGATACAGTGAGGGGTGTCACGACAATAGTGAGTGGAAAAAAAGTATTATTTATGAAAACGTAAAAATAAATTGGTGAAAAAGAAGAAAGAGGTTATCTCATTAACCTCTCTGCTAGTGCAGTCGTTCTACAATATCCGTTGTAATAAGCATTCCAGGAGATGCTTGCCTGCCAAAAGAGCAGTGTTTCCACGGAGCACGCAGCACGCTGAGGGTCTGCGCAGCTTCCAGTGAGGGTCAGCAACGGATTCCAGGTGACTTTAATGCCTTTTCAATCCAGGTCTAAAGCCTACGGTTAGCCCAAGACAACAGTTAATTAAGACCTTCCTGTGCTTAAAGGCCCAGGTCCTCCATAGTAGGCAGTGCCAGATTAGCGAGGCAAAAATTACTTTATAGATCTTTAGGCTGCTGTAAGGCTATTATAAATTAATCTTGGCTACTTGTGACCCTGAAGAGTACATCTGGCAGCAAGAGAGGAATGTGGTATTGATACTGCACCCTCCAGCTGAAGAAGAGAAGGTGGCACACAGCCACTATTCCTGGTTTGAATTACCCAGTATTTTCCCTGAGGAAAGACCATCAGGAGAGCAAGACTGCTGGGTCTCTGGCTCTTTTGCACCGCTGAAGTGGCAAAAAAGCAGCTGAGACAGACCTGAGAATTGAAACTGCACAGCTCATTTCGTTTAACATGCTAATACATTTTCTTCCTGTTTCTGAGCTATATGGAAAATGGCAAAACTTTTGATTGGCTTCAATTACACAATATGTTAAATTATAAATAAGCACTCTTCATACATTAATTGCCCTTAGCTTTCTGAAGACATTAAGGAGATTGAATAATTGTACAGGAGACGTGCATCTCTCATGAAATGGTTAATCTTCAATAAGTTTATTTCTTGCAATCATTCTGTAATTATTTTACACTAACTATATTTAAATCTAGTGGCATAAATCACAGAATACTAAATTATTATTTAAAACAATATTTTAAAATTTTAAACTGTGTAAGTTAATCCTACAGAAATATGTCTTTAATAACAACTGGTATTTTTTAAAAAATGCAATTAGAATCTTATTAAATCTAAATTAAAAGCTTACATGCAAAACAATTTAAAAATAGATATTGAAACCTAAGAATTCACACTCTTCAGTGTTTGCTCCTATTACAATGCACACTTAAGAATTTAATAATTTTTTCCAGGTGGACAAAAACAAAAAGGGTTCAAATTTGTAGCTAGTTTCAGATTTTAAAGTAAACAGGCTATTTAAATGGAAGGACATGGTTTGCCGTGCTGTACCCATATGGGAACATTTAATATTAAACACATCATAAAAAAAAGAGATTAACATTTTTAAGCCACTTTGTGCCATTTGAAGGGAGGTTTTATTTTTATTTCAGGCACTGAACTGAGCTTGGTTTTTCCAACATGCAAATTCTGAGTCAACGATAGGCACAGTGAAGCAAAAGCGAGGATGCAGTGAGCAGGCACTCCTTTTCAAAAGGTAAATCGAAGTGAAAAAATCTGTAGAGAACACAGGCTACGAGGGCATAATGTACAACAAATGTGGCTCAGTCACTGGAGTGGTGCTAAGCTCGATGCAACTGGTTAAGCCTAAAGCCGTGGTTTGCTCTCCTTGCTTCTGTGAAGGGTCCAAACTCCCAGCTCTTGGTTATTAGGAAGCAAATTTTTGGTCAATGCTTCCAAGCTGGGCTGTTATGAGGTACTTCTCTTACAACGCCACATAATATGTTTATGCATTGAAATCTGTGCTTGGCATTTCTTGCCTCATATCCACAGGGCAAAAGCAGAATTAGACATAGAAGCAGAGGGATTCCTGCAGAGACAGCAGCAACAGCAGCGTGTGAATTCTTCCTGGTATTGCACAGAGATGTGTAATATATGATCTATAGTTGGAGGATGTACTTTTGAGCTCAGATGTTCGATAGCTGATAGCTTCACATACTGAGAGCTATCAGGATAACATAATAGCTATATGACAGTCATGATTTTACTGACTTTCAGACACTGCTAAATATTTTTCAGGCTTTATGGGAATTTTTTCCATCTTCACTATATATTTAATGAGCACAGAAGTCTATCAAATGTCCATTGTTCTCAAAGGACTGCCTTTGGGAACTCAAGGGATGCTTGCTTGCTTTTTTTGTGGAAGGAAGATAATTAACTTATTGGAAGAAAACCAGGCGCATTGGAGCAGGGTATACTTACAGGGTTTCCAATAGTTTGTGGTGAGTTTTCTGAAACATAAATTATCTTCTCAGCTGCAGGACTGGGTCATTGACTCCTGATGAAAACAGTGAAGTGACTAGAACATGGTTTTCTTTCTCTAGAAGGTTGTAATAACAAGACTGTATCATCATCTCTATGACTTGTCTGTCTCACTTGATGTCTGAGGAAAGGGATAGTCTTGTGGCAATAAGAGGGAGGCATTATGAACAAACGCAGAGCGTCATCTGATCTTTCACATCCATCATGTAACAGCATATTCTCTGCACCTCTCTATGCCACCCTGTGTGTAAAGGCCTGTAAATGTGTGTCCGTGATTAGATGTCAATCATCTCAGGGAGTTATTTTTTGGTTTAGTTGCAGAAGAAATGCTGAGCTACTAAAGCATATGGGAAGCAGCAAGTAGAAATGCCTAGGAAGAGCAGGGTCTCCATGATGTGGGAATTCGCAGTCCTGCTAGGAAAAGGACCTCCTTGCTCCTCAAAATCTCAGCCTGAGTATGCCTCATGGTGTTTAGCTCTATTTGTTCCCTTTGCCCCTCTGCCCACTGTCCTGAGTGGTGGTAAATATCTTAAAGTCCATGATGGTGCCTTCCTAGCTGGAAATAACTCTTTCCTGAAAGCCTCCTCTGGCTTTCTCTCTAAAGGATTAGCCACAAAATATGTGCGTAAAGGGGACTGGAGCCCAAATTCTACAGCCAGGCGAATGGTGGATGATTCTCATTCTGGAATATTTTATGCCAGAAGTCCTAGCAGAAATCTCAAATATTTATTCTTAAGAAGACAAGGTTTCTTAAGTTCATTAACTTACATTTTTCTGTAGTATCCATCTATATAACCCGTGACCCAAAACAATGACCAGAACTGAAAAAGTGGTGAAAGAGAGCAAGGTATTTATAGTTCATTATCATTATGATACTACAAGATTTCAATTTTAGTTAGATGGATGAGACAAATGCATGTTACTTAGAGGAGACAAAAATTAAAATTGCTGCTTTATAGAAAGAAATATGTGTGTATCTATCAGGCTCACTCTCAGTTTGGCAAACCTTGATTACTTTTAAAATGGTTTTTGTATGATGAATATGATCTGAATTTCATAAATCTTTCACATACCTTATGCTTAGAGCCTGGATAAGTCAAAGGAGTGGATTTTCTTGGGCTGCAGGTCAGGTGTTGTAGTTTTAACACTGTGCCCTTTCTCATCATCTTGCTGGCACAGACCACTGGTGAACACGAGCTGCTTTTTCTCTTTTTGTGACCTTCTGATTTGCAGAGTTTTGTTGTCCATAAACCGTAATATGAGAGGGTTGTGAGAGAATGGTCAGCCACTTCACTTCTCTTCATCATCTTACCCAGGGTGGATGGATCAGTATGACAAAGTCTATATAATGTCAGAACTTTTGAATTATTCAGGGTTTTCAGAGGCTTTCCTTTACTGTCTGAATTATTAATCTTGGTCATTTATTTCTTTAAAGAACGATGAAATTAAAAGTGGAGTATGAAAGCAGTGACATTCTTTTCATATTTTTCCAACTGCAGGTTTGATTCTGCTTCCTGATAGCTCTGTCTAAGTGTATATTTGTACCTCATCCTCAGAATTTCCTGTGGTTTGAAATTCTTTTGCTGACATGAAAACAGTTGTGATTTGAAAAACAGAACAGCTTTGAAACTGGTAATACATAAAGCAGTTGAACTTATTAATATGACTCAGAAACAGGATAGAAGTAAAAGGTGCCATTTCCTATGTGTAAATGGAAAACCTGTGAAGCTGAGGTCTGGGAATCTCTTGTGATTGCATTGACAGACTGTGAAAATAGCAGGATCCACTTACAGAAAGTGACTTGAAGGAACTGAAGACAGATCCAGTGTCATCCCAGCAGCAAATCTATGTGAAGATATTTTGTACAAGGAATTGTTATTTATGTAATGAAATAGCTAAATGCTCCTTCAGAAACTGTCTCTTTGGGAACCTATTTTTACCTTTAAAGGGGCAGATGGCAGAAGAAGGAATATTCTCTTGCTTTTTAGTGGAACAGTCCTAGACATAAGAAACCTGTATTGAGTGTGCATGGCAAGGTTTTGGTAGCAGGAGGCTGCAGAGGTGGCTTCTGTGAGAAACTGCCAGAACTCCCCCCATGTCCAACGGAGCCAATGCCAGCCGGCTCCAGGAAGACCCACAGCTGGTCAAGGCTGAGCCCATCAGTGTGGCGGCAGCGCCTCTGGGATAACAGACTTAAGAAGGGGGAAAAAAACCTCTTCAACACTCCGGGAGAGAGGAGTGGGCATAAGTGGGAGGAGCAGCTCTGCAGACACCAAGGTCAGTGAAGAAGGAGGAGACAAGGTGTTCCAAGTGCTGGATCAGAGAGTCTCCTGCAGCCTGTAGGGAAGGGCATAGTGAGGTAGCTCTTCCACTGCAGCCCATGGAGGGCCATGGGAGAGCAGAGATCCACCTGCAGCCTGTGGAGGATCCCACACCAGAGCAGGTGGATGCCCAAAGGAGACTGTGACTCCATGGGAGGTCTGCACTGGAGCAGGGTCCTGGCAGGACCTGTGGACCTGTGGAGAGAGGAGCCCACACTGGAGCAGCTTTGCTGGCAGGACTTGTGACCCCATGGGGGACCCACACTGTAGCAGCCTGTTCCTGAAGGACTGCACCTTGTGGAAGGTACTCATACTGGAGCAGTTAATGAAGAACTGTAGCCCATTGGAAGGACTAATGTTAGAGAAGATTGTGGAATGATGTCTCTCATGGGAAGGACCCCACACTGGAGCAGTGGAAGAATATGAGGAGTCCTCTGACGTAACATGTGATGAACTGACCACAACCCTCAGTCCGTGTCCCCCTGCACACTATGGGGGAGGAGGTAGAAAAAATTGGGTGTGAAATTGAGCCCAGGAAGAAGGGAGTGGTGGGGAGAAGGTGTTTTAAATGTAGTTTTATTTCTCATTACCCTACTCTGATTTGATTGGTAATAAATTAAAACTAATTTCCCCTACCTGAGTCTGTTTTGCCTGTTATGGTAACTGGTGAGTGATCTCTCCTTGCCCTTATCTCAACCCATGAGCTTTTCATTATATTTTCTCTATCCTGTGCAGCTGAGGAGGGGAAATGGTAGGGTGGCTTTGGTAGGCACCTGACATCCAGCCAGGCTCACCCACTAGAAAATTGTATTACCTTGAATGTGGAAAGAAGAGGCAGGTAGCACGACCCCACAAAGACCTGACATTTTCTCTGACCACTGGTAAGTATCTTAATACCATCCCTGCCTGGCTCCATGAATGCACAGGCAGGTTCGGTATTATAGTCAGTAGCAAAGAGGCGGGAAGGGAATTTGCTTTTCCTTCATTCTGAGAGTTTACTACATCTTCACCCTCGAAGGGCAGGCAAGCCAATTCCAACAACAATGGGTCACCGAGGGTTTTTCCCGGGGCTGGGGGAAAGGCGGGATTGGGGAACGGGGACCAGTGGGAGAGCCCTGGGGGAGTGATGAGGCTGAAAGCCAACCGGGGAATTCAAACCAGGACAGATCATACCAAAGGGCAATGAACCTCGAGGGGAGCCCACTCCGGTCACCCCAACACAAAGGCATGTTCACTGGCTGCCACAACTCCTCCTTTCGGTATAAAACAAAGAGGCTTCCCCCCCAAGGACCCCAAAACCCAACATCCCAAAAACTGAACATATACAGAACAACAAAAATGATCAGAAGCACCCAAAGCCCAATGTCCCAACAAACTAAACATACATAAAACAACAACAGCAATCAGAAACACCCTCAACCCAGTGTCCCAACAAGTCCTCAAATCTTTCAGAGGATTTTCTCTCTGGATGCTGGAATGGATGCTCCCACAGGCAGAGATGACTTGAAGCAGCACAGTTTTCTTTGGGCTGCAGCAAAGTTCAAGTGTTCACTGCTGATGGTACCAGGAGCATCTAGAGGACAGCAGGGTGATAGATGTTGGGTGCTGGACATCATCATGGTGAATGCAAGCACAGGCTCTGGCATTTGCTTCTGTTGGGGTTTCAAACAAAGTTAAAATTTTGCAATTTTAAAGGGGGGGGCCTTTCCCTTCTCCCCCCTTCTCTTACTTCAGGTCTGGGGAAAGGGGAATGGTATAAAGGAAACAGGGATATGGGAACTAGTGGGTAGGGAATGGATAACATAGTAAATAAAGAGAGGGCTACAGGTTAACAGAAAACTTCTTATTAGGAATATTGGGGGGTGTGGTTGTGGGAAAGGCAAAACAAAGGGGTGGTAATAGGGAACATTACCATTTGGGGAATAACAGAATGGGGTAGGATCTGGGGAGACACCACAGGTGTTTTGACTTATCCATTTGAAGTTTTGTCTGCAGTTCTGGTTCCTGCGATGTTGTGTCTGTTTCTGTACTGGACATCTCTGCTGGTTTGCGTCGTCTTCGCTTCCAGGCAATGGCGGTTTCATCTTTTAACTGCACCCTGTTCATCTTGGTCGGTGTTATGCCTGCAGCAGCGATGATTGCCGAGCTGGAGCAGGATCTGCTGTCTTTTGGCAGCTTCCAGGTGTTACGTGTGGCCCTTGGTTTCTTTTCTGCTTGCTCTGGCTGCTCGTTGCTTGCTGCTTTAGGGCTTTTCCTGGGATCTGGCAGGTGCTGCTTTTTTGCTGCAGTGTCGCCGGGACTCCCAAAAGCAGCGGCACCAGACCCGTTTGGCACCCGCCTCTGCCCGTCCACAATGTCCCGGGGCTGTCTAAAGCACTCCAGGGAGTCCCCGAGTGCCGCTCTCTCCGGCGGCTGCGGCTCGTCGGGGCTTTCTTCAGAGCTCCCACGTGGCCGCTGGGGAAAGTGTGGCTTGGGGCTGCAACCGCCGCCGACCTTTAGGGCACTTTCAGCTGGCTGTTCCGGCATTCCCCTTTGAGCTTGGCTCTTTTGCCGCTCTGGGGTTTCGGCTCGCGGCGGGTCCAACTGCATTTGGAGCCCACCGGGGCTGCGAGGCTGGGGGGGCACCGCAGTCATGTGAGCAGGAGAAGGTGGGGGAGGGGGGCCACGTGTTTGCGAAAAGCCCGCTCCTCCCGGCGCCGGCGCCACGCGGTTGGCGCCATCTTTGATAAGGGGAGTGGAGGCGGTGAAATTAAAGGAAGCAGCTGATATTGCGGGTTGGACCATGCTGCTATTGCAATTTTGGAATAAATTTGCAGTAGGGAAAACTGGGGAATTACGTATAGGGAAAGGGGTTTGGGGTAGAACTCGGAGTAGCCTGGCCATCGCTACTCCGGGCAGGGGACAAAGGCGACAGAGAGAGAGCAGGCAGACGACGGTGGCAAGCCTGTGCACAAGTGCAGGGTCTTTCTCTCAGTTTCCCTTGATTTAGGAGAGGGGGAACAGGAACACAGGGGAGCGGTAAAGAGTTTTTTAAACTGGGGTTAACATTTTTAAAGCGTTTTACAAAACTATCAATAGCTTTTGCTAGCTTATAAAGCCAATACCCTTTTCCTGACATAAACAACCATCGAACAAAACGTTTTAAGTACTCAACTAACCACTGCTTAAAAAGCCACTGAACAAAGTGTTTTAAACCTTCCCTGGTATAACGTAAATTTTCCCGAACAAGGACTTTTAGAACTGGGAGAAGGACTTCCCATAGGAGACGAGAGAATTTTGCCCCCATCTCCCTCTCTTCCCAACCCTCGATATAAAAGGTAATTAACAAAAAAGGATACAAAAGTGACCCATTTTACCTTTGGGGGTCAAATAAAAGTCTCGAGAGCGGTCTACTGACATAGACCAGCCTTCTCTTCTTCTAGAAGATTGTTGGTCTTCCCCGCTGAGATCCCTGATAAAACTCAGAGGTTTCTTTGGGAGTTATAGCTGCTCAGAAAGGCGACTTTCAATTCCAGCAGCGAAGCCATCCTGGAGATGCTCTTCATGGTCAGTTCGAGGCTGCCTCACGTTGGGCGCCAATTAATACCGTCCCTGCCTGGCTCCATGAATGCACAGACAGGTTCAGTATTATAGTCAGTAGCAAAGAGGCGGGAAGGGAATTTGCTTTTCCTTCATTCTGAGAGTTTACTACATCTTCACCCTCGAAGGGCAGGCAAGCCAATTCCAACAACAATGGGTCACCGAGGGTTTTTCCCGGGGCTGGGGGAAAGGTGGGATTGGGGAACGGGGACCAATAGGAGAGCCCTGGGGGAGTGACAAGGCTGAAAGCCAACCGGGGAATTCAAACCAGGACAGATCATACCAAAGGGCAATGAACCTCGAGGGGAGCCCCCTCCGGTCATCCCAACACAAAGGCTTGTTCACTGGCTCCCACAGTATCTCACCCCTTGGAAGCCCCTGTTCTCTTCACAGACAGAGACGAGATGGGACTGGAGACAGCTGAGGCCACGAGAGGCATCACAACTCAGAGCTGCTCCAGGAAGAGCTACCTCTTCTGCACTTGGGTCATGGTGCACAGCCACTAAATGCTGATCTCTCTGGGGTTTGTTTTAGTGGGGAATGGGTATTTCCCTGGGTCTGTCGTCTGCTTGGCACCCACACAGACATGCCTGGACTAAGTTGATGACAAAGACACATAAATTCCTTTTGTTCTCCACTATCTTCCAGCTCTTTCACAAGTCCTCAGAGAGAGGAAAGGCAAAGGAGAAACCTGAGGTACTTAAGGCAAAGAAGAAACCTGAGCTACTTCATGCTTTCTTTTCTCAAGACTTTAATAGTAAAACCAGTCACAATCCGAATACCCAGCCCCTTGAACTGGAAGACAGAGAAGGGGAGCAGAATGAAGCCCCTATATCCAAGTGGAAATGATCAGCCACCTGCTATACCACTTAGACACGCACAAGTCTATGGGGCTGGATGGGATCCACCCAGGGGTACTGAGAAAGCTGATGGAAGAGCTCACCTATCCACTTTCCATCATTTACCAGAAGCCTTGGCTCACTGGGGAGGCCCAGCTGACTGGAACTTAGCAGATGTGACATCCATCTACAAGAAAGATAGGAAGGAGAATATAGGGAACTACAGGACAGTCAGCCCGACCTCAGTGCTGGGGAAGGTCATGGGGGCGATCATCTTGAGTGCCATCACATGGCATGTGCAGGACAACCAGAGGATCAGGTGTAGCTAGCAGGGATTTGTGAAAGGCAGGTTCTGCTTGACTGACCTGATCTCCGTTTATGACAAGGTGACCCACTTAGCTGATGAGGGAAAGACTGTGGATGTCGTATATCTGGATTAAGTAAAGCCTTTTGCACCATTTTCCACAGCATTCTTCTGGAGAAACCGGCTGCTCATGGCTTGATGTGTATACTGTTCAATGGATAAAATGGCTGGATGGCCAGGCCCAGACAGAGGTGTTGAATAGTACAATATGTAGGTAAATCCAGGTGGTGTACAGTCACGGGTGGTGTTCCCCAGGTCTCAGTATTGGGGCGAGTCCTCTTTAATATCTTTATCAACAATTTGGACAAGAGGATCGAGTGGCCCCTCAGTCAGTTTGCAGGCAACACCAAGCTGGGTAGGAGTGCTGATCTGCTGTAGGGCAGGAAGGCTCGGCAGAGGGGTCTGGACAGGCTGGAGAGATGGGCCAAAGCCAAGTGTATGAGGTTCGAAGTACACAAGGCAAAGGGCTGGGTCCAGGGAGTGCTGGTTGGCAGCTGCTGAACACGAGCCAGCAGTGTGTCCAGGTAGCCAAGAAGGCCAATGGCATCCTGGCTTGTATCAGAAATAGTGTGGGCAGCAGGACCAGGGCAGGGATTGTCCCTCTGTACTTGGCACTGGTGGGGCCACACCTCAAGCGCTGTGTCCAGTTCTGGGCCCATCACTACAATAAGGCCATTGAGGTGCTGGAGAGAGTCCAGAGAAAGGCAAAGAAGCTGGGAAAGAGTCTGGAGCACAAGTCCTGGGAGGAGTGGCTGAGGGAGCTGGGGTTGCTTAGCCTGGAGAAAAGAAGATTCAGGGGGAACTGTATGGTTTGCTGTAACTACCTGAAAGGAGGTTGTAACCATGTGGATGTTGGTCTCTTCCAGATAACAAATGACAGGACAAATGGAAATAGCCTCAAGCTGCACCAGGGTAGGTTTAGGTTGGAAATTAGGAAAAATGTCTTTGCTGAAAGGGTTGTCAAATATTGGAACAGACTGCCGAGGGAAGTGGTTGAATCACCATCCCTGGAGGTATTTAAAAGATGTCTAAGTATGACTCTTTGGGACATGGTTTAGTGGTGGGCTTGATAATCTTCAAGGTCTTTTTCAAGATAAATGATTCTGTGAGTCTATGATGCTATGATTTATGTCCAGAATGAAGTATTTCGGTATTGTGAAAGGAAACAGTGAATTGAAATGTAAACTTACAGCTGAATCCTTTTGTTTCAAAACGTATATTCAAGGAAAAAGTGCTTTTTAAGGGCACTCCAAAGCTTAAAACATATTCAAGACATAAACATTTGCTAAATTATAAACATTCCCCTTTTATGTGGGATCCTACAGAGCAGCAAATATGAAGATTCCCATTGTATTCTCACCTCTGTTGGTGTCAGTCAAGTTCAAATCCGTTGAACTTAAGGGATTTAAACTGATATAAAACTTGTTTGAGGACCGAAACAGGCTTAGAGCTTAGTACTATGACAATCTAACTGAGAACCACAATACATTGAAGCTGAGAGAAAATCCATGTTTTCAATAGTGAGGTACAAACATTGCAGAGGCAAACAGTTACAAATAGGCAATACTAATTACGTTGTTAACTTTACAGAGAAAATGCAACTAACTCTCAGGGGAGTTAGGTTGCATGGTCTCCCATTAATTGGAATACACACAGTTAAAACTAATAAACTAGCAAAGAAACAAACAAATAATTTATCAGTGCCATGACTATTTTGTGTGTCATGGCAATCCCCCCAAACCGTTCATTCCCTCATTGTTGCTGGCTTTTTACCTTCTGCGTTATGTTCACAGCTTAATGAAAATCGCCTGCCCAGGTTTATTTACCTAATGAACTGCGTAAGTACAAGTAACACAAGTTTAGGACATGTATTGGTACAAAATATTAAAAATCACATGTTCTGCCCTCAGTGTCCACTTTTGTGCCTAAATATACATTATGTTGTTCTGTTACAGTGGCATCTGTTTTTCTGCATCTTTGTTGTGCTCCACAAAATTTGTAGCACGGTGTTCTGTCGATATCAGAGGATACACAGCTTTAATCATATAATTCTTTTGTGTTTGAACGATTCTCATTTTAAGATTGGATTAATCTCTCCTGTCTTTCTTTTCTTGCTCTCTCTTTCTGTTCACCTTTGTTTCTTACCTGCTCCTTCATCCTTTTTCCTTCTGATGTTTTGTGCATGATTTATTTACGCAAAATTTAACCTTAGAATCTCTGGTTTTTTCCCCAACCTGGTTTGGTATGGTGGGCGTAAAACTGGAAGATTTACATCTGTAGTTGTAGGTACATGTCTGAGCTGAATACAGTTTTTCTTAGTTTTCTTATTGAAAAAATGAGTTGGGTTTTCTTTAAACTGCCTCATACTTCTTACGGTAAACTTTTGCTGTTGGGGCGTGGGGAAAGCTGGTGTTTTTGAACCATTCACTATAACAAGAGGGCAGATATCTCTGTGTTCCTGTGTTGCCCCCAGCAAGGAAATCTTTCTAGGTAGGGTTTCCCTCAGGGTAGCTCGCTGCAGCCTGGGGAAAGGTGACAACTGGGGAGAGTCAATCATGAGGAGGTCAGCGCTGTCTTTATCAAGTCGCCTCTGTGTTGGGGGGTAAATATTGTCATATACTGCCTTTAGAAGGTCTTTAAACCTCATGTCCTGATGAGGCAAAGGACTTCTGGTAACAATTCTGTTTTCCATCAGGGACCGTGGAGGTACTTTGCTTGTACTTGTCATTTCTTGGACGTTTGAAAAGGAGGGTTGCTTATTTGCTGGTGTGGATGGGGATTTCTCATGAAGGCATGGTTTTCTGGCCTCTGTCAAGTCTTCAAAATAATTCTGATTGTTCTGAGAGTCCAAAAGTGGCTGATAAATGGGCTCACATGGCATACTTTTGCTTGATGACTTAGGAGGCCCACAGTGGACCAACCCTCTGCCTGCAAACTTGGAAACTAAATAGAATATAGAACAAATCAGATCAGCTTCTCCTGGAATGGTATTTTCAAGAAAATAACATGTTAATATCACATCAGCTTCATCCCATAATAAAATCTGTATTTATAAAGGCATAAATAAAAGTAAATCTTGACACAGAATGAAATTTTGCACTGATAATTTCAGGCAGATGGTGATCTGCAGGTAGGCAATTGTCAGTTTTTTTGTTGGGTGAACAGTCTTAAATAAGCCTCTCAGCACAAAGCTGTCTGGCTTGATTTTAGTGAGTACTACAGAATCAAGGAATCATAGAATAGTTTGGGTTGGAAGGAACCTTAAAGATCTTCTCATTCCAATCCCCATTCGCCATTCTCTAGATCAGGTTGCTCAGAGCTCCATCCTACTTGGCCTTGAATGCTTATAGGGTTGGAGCATCCACAGCTTCTCTGGGCAACATACGCATTTGTGCTTCTGGGGATATTTATCACATCATTTTAAACATGGCACATAAGTAAATGGTTGTGGGGGTGCAATAACTGGAACAGAAATATATTCAGATACGGAGTTTGATTATCCAGTACTGTGCATCTTCTATATTTTTGAGACTGTGGAAAATGATGTCATGAATATGAGTACAACTGCTCACTGAGTACAGTGAAGTTGTGACACTTGCACCATGATCACATTCATCCCGGGAATTTAAATAAATGCCCTTTTTTACTCATAAATGTCTGTTCTTGGAAGTGCCTTAGTGTTGTATAATGTATTTAAACCCTGTTGTTATGCACTAGCCAAACTCTCACTCAAGACCAGGATCCAATTATTGGCTCATTAAACTCCTACAAACAGCTGTGGCTGCAGGGTGGGCATTAGCCCTATAAATCAAGCCCTGGGAGGAGCCAAAGAAAAGGAGGTGGTTGTTCCTGGTTGCTGAGTGCTGCGTGTTGCTGGAGCTCTGCGATGGGAAATTATAATCCAAGAATCAGAAGACTGCGAGCTCCGGCACACCTTAGAGGTACTAGTACTGTCCCAGGGTGACTCAGAGAGGAAATAACCTACACATGGACATGGAACAGTTTTTGTGAGCAGTATCTGCAGAGTATGCACTGGATCAGGTGTTCGTCTGATAATTATTTCACCTGATCAAAATTAATTCAAAACAAAATGCAAAGATATTTCTATAGCATTTTCAGGGACTCTGTTCCCTTTTTTCCTCAGACAGATACCCTTTTACCCTTTTGAACTAACATGCTGAGACTTATTTCAGAACAGTACCTTTTGAGAAGTTTTCTTGGTTTTCCAATGCAATTGTGATCTCATCTTCTTGAACAGCATTTTGCATTGCCAGTGTTAGTACAGTAGGAAATGCCCTATTGCCGTAATTTCTGAGGTTTTCCAGAGTGCCCTTTTCAGCCTTCTGGGAAATCTTAGCCTCTGACTCCTTATTCAGCTGTTTATCGGGATTAATACTGTGTTTTTCTGCTTCATATTCCCTCTGTAAAATGATCAGACACCATTTGATTTGTAGGGAGCAAAAAAGCACCTTAAACTTTAAAAGAAATCCCTCTATAAGGTGTACTGGGAAATCTTGTTTTCACGCAAGCCTTAGTTACACAGATAACAATTCATCTGAACAGACCCTGTGCCAGAGGTTCTTCCTGAAACCCAGCTGTATGTGGGCTGGCAGACCCTTCCCTTTACCACACAGGCTGTAGGGAGAAAGTTTTCATGAAAAGCCACTGAACACTAGAATGCCATCTTTGGAGAGCCCATAGCACTTCCTTCGAGGCTTACGGCTCACAGAGTCTCCTAAGACGCGTAAGGAAGGTCAGGGTACCGCAGAGCTCATGCTGCAAAGCACAAACATTACAGAATGCTGTGAGCCACTCCCTGATCCAGAAGGGAGATTCACGTCATGGGACCGTTGCTGTTTGCTGTGAGGGCAAGTGGTCAGCACAAGACTAGAACACATCTGGAGAGGTTTTGTAGTGGAATTGCAGCAGGAAGATGTCCATGGAGCTGTGTTCATCCCAACAAGAACATGGGCTTCAGGACTCACTGCTTGCTGCAGTGCCACTTCCCTCACTCCTACAAGCATCTTCCATGCACAAGGGATATGTTCTCATACGTAGGTCACTTGTAGATCACCTATGATCCAAGTTTTCAGAGTCCTCACTGTGTCAGCCTCATGCACACTGGGTTTCGGTTATCAAAACCTTGTGAAAATGCAAGGGCTGTGAAATAAAATGTTAGATTTAAAACATATTTTTCACAAGGGGAGAACTTTGCAAAGCAAAGAATAGAAGAAATAAATCCTTTCCTACAGAACTAAGTCCTGTGATGAGCTGACTGCTCTGTGTGCTGCTTCTATCATAGAACATCTCCTTTCAGGTCTGGCACGCCTGAAAAAGAAATTTCTGAAATGGAGTTTCTGAAACCAAGACAACTACCCACATGGATATTCCAGCGCAATACCAAGCTTTTTTTTGCTGCTCTCCATATCCTCTCTGACAGGCCCACTTTGTCATTACACAGCTACCACTTCAAGGATTATCTGTAGTGAGTTTTGATCTTTTTACTGCCATCCCCACATAATACAAACGTCTTGCTTCCATAAGCAGAGAGGTAATTCATTTTACTATGGTGTATTTATATTTTTCATGGTTTTCTTCTAATCTTTGCGTTGCAAAGTACTCCCCTTGTGAAAAACATGTTTTTAATCTAACATGCCATTTTAAAATGTGGGTGTAATTTGTGGAAAAAAGGCACTTTTGATAGCTTGAATGTATTTTGTGAGTTAGCAAAAATGTTTGTAAAAATTTGAAGTGCCCCAAACCTCAAATTTGTGGGGTCACCCCATCCTTCCTACATACTTGTAGTACCCAATCACAATTAGGGAAGTTATTTTAAAACAAATTTTTTATTTATAAAAAGAAACAAAATACATTTAAGTTGACAACATATTGCTAAAACCGCACTAGATCAATTGGGAATTTGAGATGTCATAAGTATTTTAGGCTATGCAATCAAATAGTCTCCCAGGATTTTACACACTGCTAGTTAAGAAAACAAATTTTCATCTTACATTTTGCAAGCTGTCACCTTATATACAGTATATCGGAAAACTTGCCATGACTGGTTTTACTGCCAGACCTCTTAAGAGCTAATTGGTTAAGCACCTGGGCAGGAAGCTTTTTGGCAGAAATGCTATTTTCTGCAAGGACCAGCTATAAAGTTCTGGATGGCAAATTGTAGTCATTAAGGCTCCCTCTTCTACAGCAGAACACATAAAATGTAAATACATTGCTTGGAGAAACTACGATGCATAAAAGGACAGGCTGTGTTTTAAGTTTATCCAATGACTTATGGCTCAAATTTGAACATGGAAAGGATCTTATGCTTTTTTAAGGGTAAAGCTTTCAACAGACTTTTCTAATTGCAGCCAGAAAAATGAGAATCACATCTGTTTGCATCCAACAAAACTATTATTTGCATGCACAAATGTTAACTTCTGTATACAAGGAGATGGTGCAAATACAATGACTCACACTGGTTTTTCAAATGCAGGGGGTTTGTACATGAAAAGTAATTTCCATAGGTGGTTTTTTTTTCAGTTTTAGATTAGAATTTCTGCTGAAAATTTTTCCTCAGGAAATTGTATTTTTCTTGGTATTGTGTGAAAAATCATGGCATATTCTGCTGCCTGGAATGGGTTGAATGCAGTGTTTTGTGAATACGCGTTTGAGTTCCAAACAATGTCTTGGGCTGATTGTGTTGGTAGAATATTTTATTGCTCGTTATTCATAGGCATTATTATGAATGCAATTACTTTTCTGTTTGCGTTGATATTTGATATGCTTCATTCTTTTTGGACACAATATTCAGAAGAGCCAGATGCCAATTTTCTCTACAAGTCACTGAGAGGAAAGGAGGTTTCCAATTTGCTCAAAAATACTGGAGTATTTTTTTTACCATAAATTTGCTCCTTTATGGATATTAGCTCCCTGTAAATATCTCTTTTCATAGGCAGATAGAAATATGCAATAATCTTTATGGTCCTAGAAAGAAATAATGTAAATCAACGGCAATTAGTTTTCAGGTTGCTTCATTTTACCTGGGACTGTTACTTGTTACTTATCTGCTTCCATAATTTAGATTTGAATTTTCACTTATTTATATGCAAATTCTAATTTTTGTGCTTTAATTATATACACACAAGCTGTCTTGTTGAGCTCAGTGAAACTATCCATATCCCTAAAGTTAAAGCAGATGCATACATTTGCAAGATCTGGAGAGCTGAAAGGAAATTATGTGATTTAAAGACGGATCACACACTGCTAGTAATAAATAGCAAATAGTTGGCTTTATACAGAATAGAGAGAATATCTATCTATGCATTTTGAAATATCCTTGGCATAATTTACAACACAAATATAAAATACCCATGCTGTTGTAATTAAGCTCTAGTAACATCAGGGTCTCAACAAGAAGATGAATAAAAAGTGAGAAATTTCCCCCTTGCATTCAGTTAACAATCTTTACTCTTCTTCCTCAGTTTCAGCTCTCAGTGGCTGGGTGGTCGAAGAAGTGCATGACAGCCTGCCAAAGAGGTGGTTGAATTTGGCCTCTTTTAGACCAAAGCAGAGAATCCTCCCCGCAAGATAATCCCCTGCCAGCTGCCTCCTTCAAGAGCCATGCCAGAGCAGCATGGGCCAGTCTCCAGGGAAGCTGGGGGCTGCTCTTGGCTCTGCCTCTGCCCAAAAACGTCATGCCACCCGTGCGGGCCTCCGCCTTGGGATGCAAGAGATGCATTCTTTTCTTTTCCCTATATACTTCACATATGCTTAGGGCTAAGTTTTGCCATTGTGCAAGTATGTGCATAAAGTAGCTTTAGCTGAAGAACAGGCCAGAGGATATTGGAAAAATAAGAGCATTGATTGAGTAAGAATGCCCAGCTTGATTTCTTAGCCAGCCTTCCTCTCTTTCTTCCCTGTTTTTGCCCAAATTCTTGCTGAGGAACACGAATATTATTGAATGTTGGAGAAACTGTTATAAGGTGGTAGCACTGACAGTCATGATTTGAAAGAGCTCCTGGGGAGGAGTGGTTGCAAAAGTTAATTATGCAAAAGGCTTGAATAAGAAACAATCAAGAGATCAGTATTAACTGCAAAAAGTTGCAGAGCCTAACGACTAGCAAGGGAGAAATATTAATTTTCATAATAGAGAAGAATGTAAGAGGGAATAGAGGGACAAAAATAAGAAAGAAGTTACGTAGAGTGATTATCTAGGGAAAAAACAGTAAGATCACAAACAGTCTGATAACAGAATGATCTCTAAACTGTGCTAGTAGCAGGCGTTGTGTTCATGAGTTTAAAGGTAGCATTTACGAACTTTGTGCTGAGGGAAAAAGGGAAACAAACTTTTAATGACATGAAAAGATGGTTTGAATTGGTCTGTTCTAATTTCCTAATTTGTATGTCTTAGTAGCAGATATTGGAAGGTATTATTTGTGGTAGAGTCCACTCTGCCAAATTCAGACATTTAGCTTGTGCCTGTATTTCAAGTTCTCAGCAAAGATATCCTACTAAAAGTGAGTCATTTCCCTGTGAAACCATCAAAGAGAGATTCTGTCTGCAAATTTAAGAACTTCCCGCACTGATCATGCAAAAGTTTGCAGATCAGCATTGTTTTGTGGTGTGGAAGAAAGCACTACACACCTGGGAGTTATGTGGAAGGGGACATGGGGAAGGTGTAGAAATGGGGAGCTGAGATATGATGCAACTGAACAGCCCCCAGGGTGCATATCCACTTTACATGCTTAGACGTGTCCCTGCTGGGTTTAGTCCAGCAAAGGAAGGACAAAGTCCCGCTCCTGGGGAAGAGCAACCCCAAGCACCAGCATTGCTGGGGCCACCGGGCTGGAAAGCAGCTGGAGGTCCTGATCAACACCGAGTTGGCCATGAGTCAGCAATGTGGCCGATGGTATCCTGGGCTGCAATAGGAGCAGTGTTGCCAGCAGGTTGAGGGAGAGGATGCTGCCCTGCTGCTCAGCATTGGTGAGGCCACACCTGGAGTGCTGAGTCCAGGTCTGGCCTCCCCAGTACAAGAGAGACGTGGACATGGTGTAGAGACTTCCGCGCCACAGAGATGATTAAAGACTGGAACACACACAAGAGTTTCCCTCTGAACATCAAGAAACACTTTTTCACTGTGAGGGTGACCAAGCACTGTCACAAGGTACCCAGGGGTGCTGGTGTTCATCCTTGGAGACCATCAAAAGCTGTCTGGACATGGTTCTGGGCAAGCATCTGTAGGTGGCCCTGCTTGAGCAGGGGGATTAAATCAGACAGCTTCCAGAGTTCCCTGCCAAACTCAGCCAGTCTGTGATGCTGTGATTTTGTGAAAGTCATCACTGTTTTGAGCTGGAAACTGGTCATATTATTTTGGGTCAGTACTGGTTTGGGTTTAAACCCTTAACTGAATACATGTCAACACAGACAAAGAAGATGTCACTCACTCCTTTGTTAAATTCCCTCTCTTATCCTCCTTGCTCTACCAAAAGTTTCAGTCTGCCTGGAAAATGTATTTACTAGGACTTCAAAACAATAATTTTTAGTGTTATTGACTTACAATCAGAGCTATTTTAAGGATCTGTGCTTGAATTCAGCTTGACTCTCTGCCTTAAGAGGGCATTTTGGATGTCAGGAGTGGCAGGAAGTATCACAGACCCTTAATCAGCTTGCAACTTTATGTACATGATCACTTCCCTCTTCCACCCGGGTAGGATGCTGAAAGAGGTCATACAAGACGTGAAACACTACGATTTGCCTGGAGGGCTAGATCTCTGCTGGCTGTAAATCAGCTTGATATCCAGAGGTATTAGAAAGCTGGTCAATAGCCTTCACAATATGGGTCTTTTTGAGTGACTTATGATTTAGCAGATCCTGCTTAAAATCGTAATATGAAAAAATTCACATATGTGAAGAAAAGCCTCCTCTCCCTAAGCATGCACACACACTCTCCCCGACTCATATTTTTGAGTTATGGCTCTGTCTGCAGACACTGCACAGACTGTTGCGACCTTGGGGCTGTGTGCTGGCATGGAGATCTGGATCTGCTCAAGCTCATCTGAATAATTTCTAGAGGAGTCAACTGGACCTTCTCAAAATACAGCTTCTCCAGGGTGAAGGCTTTGAATGGGAGGCTAATCGCTAATGTGTGTGTTTTTGTAGCTGAAACTTTTCCCATTGCACTTGTGTGTTAGAAGCTGGAATTTGGCTTCCTGTCTGCCTAGTTTCTGCCTGAAGCAAAATTTTTATGGCTGAGTTGTGAACCCCTTAGTGGAGACGGTTGTAAAAGAAAAGCTTACAGCCTTTTTGACTAATTGTGGCCTTACCAACAATTACCATAATTTTTTGTATTTATTTTTAAAATGTTTGTCCCCTCTGATCTCACTCCATGTCCCTGAGTGAGCCGGAGCTGGGGTGTGAGCATAAGATACAGGGGTAAAAATACGAAAAAAAAAAGATGCCGGGAAAAGATTTTACGACTTTCACAGCTTCCCATTCACCTCCCCAGATTTTGGATTAAACCCTCACAGACCAGTCAGAAAGGAAAGAGATGGCGAGGTCACTGAGATGCTAATGCTCCTTTTCCCAATGGAAAAGTAATCTTATATGTAAAACAAAATAATTCTCAATCCCATTACAACCAGCAGCTCACTTAAAAAATTCATTAGTCATAAAAAAGGTATATTTATCTCTGGGAATAAAAAAAATCTCATAAATTAATCACCTCTGAGAATGCCAGAATGTAGGTTTCTAGAGACTGCACTTGGATCTGCAATTTCATGACTATTTTTTGATGAACTTCTCCTCATTCCTTGGACAACCACCTTTTTCATGTGTGCTACGTAGCTGCTGCATTGCTCCTCATAAGAATCCAGGGAGCACTTTATGCCTCTCATGTTCATAATATCTTACCTGAGCTCTTTTGTGGTCTTTCTGGTACCTGAGCAGTTTCTTCAGCAATAAGCAATAAGAAGCCATGGCAGGAGAGGGTCTGTTATTTATTAAACTGTTGATAACTTCTGAAAGACTGAACTCCATAATTTCTGTCATGTAGTTTAAAACAACGGGATTCAATTCACTGGGGCAAAATCTGAAATATTAGGAAAAATTATTTTAATACAAATGATGCGGCCAGGTACAATGTCAGAATTTACAGTAAGCAGACATTACACTTCTTGTGATGCAGCTGGAGTTGGCCAAGTTGATTTTACAGGCAAATTATGATACACAGTTGTGCAATAATCTTCTTGTCTGGCTACGCTAACTTCACTGCCGGGCTGAGGCTCTGTTACTGCATCATTAAACATCCTATTGTTGATATAATTGATTACTCTGAAAGGACACCCACCAGGATTAAGCTTGAAAAATTAAAATATGGAAAACAGCTTTTTCTCATTTTAATCAAGTGTGTGTATTTCAGTTCTCAGCACAGTAGCCTCAAACAGATTAACAGGGAGATAGTGTGTGTGCATGTATGTAAGAAGACAGAAAAGTAGCAAAGGCAGGAAACTCTTGAAGGACAAAAAAGAACTAAAGAAAGTACAGTAGGATTCCAATTTTTATATAAATCAGATTGTGAAATAAAACATGTTTTGTTGTAATGATAATTGTTTTACTCATGGGCTTCTGTGAGTATTAAAGTCCAGCAAAGGCATTACAGAAATACATCAGCTTTAGATTATGAGACTCCTAAGGCATTTTTTCAAACTTCAGTATGCATGAGCACAGACACGTGAGGGAAGGAAGGAGGGCAAAGGTAAAAACAGTGGGCAATTCTCACAGAAATCGCAAGTAGATTTCTAACAGTTCTGGCTGTGACTGGCAGTGGATCACCATGGTAGGAAAACCTGCTAAGAGTCCTCTAGACACCAATGCAGATGGTGCAGATTACACAGGCCAAATTATTCTCTTTTTCAATTAGTGTGAAATACTGACTTTTACAATTTGGGAATAAAATATGTGACCCATTACTAGCTACTTTCATCAGTGAGTATTATGTAAAAGGTCCATCACTGAATTTAGGCATTTGAAGACATGCAAAGTATGCTTTGCAGCCTCCCAATATGAAAGATGAATAACATCTTGAACGTTGGCAACGTTTATGTGAAGTGTCATATTGCACATAACTATTTCAAACTTTTATAATAATCTTAAACCATAAAGTGCCTTGCTAAGAATAAATGGAGTGTAGTTAAAACCAGTTACAAAGATGGGTGAGAATAAAAATTATTAGAATAACAAGAATTTTGGTGTAATATAAAAATATTTCTTCAGGTGGGCATGTGAGACCTGGTTTTGTAGGAAAGGATTAAAAGCACACTGAAATTAGTGGCAGCTGTGAGGCATGTTAAGAACAAAATTATTGATACAATAGATACAAACAGTTCTATAAGGGTGTTTCCTCTTAAATAAAATTTATCCACAGTTAGAATGATGATGTGGTGTTTTCTGAAGTAAAACTCTGTCATTTTGGAACAGCCCATAGTAGACAACAAAAATCTTCTAAAACAAACAAACAAAAAAATTCTAAAAATACTTCCCTCCCAAATCCCCAATCCGGAAATCCCAAGGTAGAAGATAGATGTCAAAACTGTTACCTGTTCTCATAGGCAGCAGCATTCAGTATTTTCCTGGTGAAACCTTCATTCAACCATTTGTCTTCTATTGCTTCTTTGACTCCAGGCCTCTTAGCAGGGTCGGGCTCAAGTAGAGACTGCATGAAGTGTACAGCTCCTGTGCAGTATTCCAATAAAATGGCTTGTTTGCTAGTAATATTTCACTATCTGACCACTGCATATTTTTCCTGTTTCAGAAATGTGGCACTTGCCCTGCTTCAAGACATTGTAAGAGCCTCAGCTAAAATTCAGTCTCTAGGGCTTTTCTCTGAGTCTGCTGTGGTCCCATGGGGTGACACTTTTCCCCCAAGGGCAGGTTGGCCAAACGATGCTGGGATGCCTGCTAGGGACCTTTGGATGCTGCTGTAGATACAGTACTGGAACTCAGTTCCTAATTTGCTTGATTGACCCTAGTGAACGCAACCTATGGCATCAGCAGTAATCTCTGTGCTCACTCAGCATTTGATCAGGCCTCTGAGAAGGGGCACTTCTGTGCCAGCTGACTGCACAGGAGTGATGTTCCTCATCCAAAGAAGCCAATTGCATCAATGAAACTTTCAGTAATGAGGTCTGGAGATGGACTCTTGTGCTCACATGATGGGTTGTACTTTGGCTCCCTGGAGTTGGAGCCGAACATTCCTGTATGTCAATCACTCAGCTCCAACACTGCATAAAGTCCCTGTCTTTTTTTTTTTCTTCTTGGGAAAACTTTACTGAATTCTTCCATATTCCTTGGGGAAGTTTTGAAGTGAACAAAATGGCAAGTGAGCATTAAACTGGGAACATACTGCTCCTTTCACTTGCAATCTCCTTCAGAAGAATTTAGATCTAAAGTATGCAAAGCTAGTTTATTACTGCTCTCTCACTGAATTCCCAATGGGCAAGAGAACAATGGAGTTATCCACAATCTTCCACTAACTGTGTGGGCTTTGTAGAAAAGCAGAGATAATGCATTTATTAGTAGAAGCCATAACAATAACATAAATAAGAAAAATTAGAAATATAATAATTGCAGCTATGGAGGGATTCTACAAAAATGAAGCTGCTGTCTGGCAACTGATCTCCAAAGAAAGAGAAATGGGAGACTAATGTACAAACATTCTTGACATCTATGGTAGATATCCTTATTCCATTTACTAGGGGAGAGAAAGAAATTGAATCATCACATTATCTTAATACTCCAGACTAGATCCAGCTAGCTTAGTCTGGAACTGTCTGCTGCTTCCCAGTGCTTGGCTGCAGGCAGCCACTGAAGCTAATCGTGGTTCCTAGGATCATTCTTGCCTAACATCATAGCCACGCCGCTCAAAACCACGGGGAGATCTGAACTCTTGCTGGTAGATAGCTGGGCAAAACATGCCTCACTCTGCTCTGCTTTCTGACTTGGTCAGTGAAGATGTACCGTAGCAGCTGTGAGAAGGGGCCTAAGCCTGTGACAGTCAACAGAGAAGATGCTACTCCAGGTGGAGAGAAAATAGGGTTTAAAGCCAGAGGTGTATAAGAATCATTGTAAAGCAGCAGAATTTTTTACTTTGAGGAAGTAAACATTGTACTGCTGACTGAGAGGGTACATACACCAACATGAATTCTGGGGTTTAGAGCCATGGTTTGTAATTCAGGCTGGAATTTCTGAGAACTATCTTTCCCAGTTGTCCTAAAAGACTTTGCTGACTGTACCTTATTAAAGATTGTCAGTAAAATTAACTGGAAATGTTACATTTCAGTTCTTTCTCATGAAAAATATGAACAGACTCTTCACAAAAATAGCCCTCCCGTGTCTTTAATAATCTCAGTGTTGTAGGCCCTGTCAGTAGCCAAAAGATAAGGTCTCCAGGAAAAAATATCTAAGGTTTAGATAACTTATTTGTGGGAAAAACAGGAAAGAATGCCTGGCTATGAGACACAGCATGGGACATACTAAACATGGCAGTGTTCTCATTTATTGCAGATCTGCTCCACTTACGTAAAAGCAATGTACATTTTATTCCCCCTGTAAATGAGAACTAAGAATAATGGTCTTTTGAAGAGACAACAATGCTATTTTTCTTGTAGCCTGAGATAAAGAGATATTGCCATAACCTCAAAAAAGTTGTTTCTAAATGCAAAGAGAGCAACTGGAAAAGGTACATATTAATTTCCAGAAGATTGAGTTATTGTTAAATTCACATTATTACATGGGTTAAAACTTTTTTGCATTGATATTCTTTATAAAGACTGAACTGCTTTACCAGGGGAAATATCTGATGGAATAGGGCTGATTTCTCCAATTAACATCTTTTGATGTAGTTGCTTGATATTAAAAGGTTCCACCGTGAAGGGTAATGTGCCAGTTAGCATAGCAAACATGCTCACACCTCTGTCAAAAGAAAAGACAAACATCAGAGCTCCATACAATGCTAACAAGTACTTATTTAAAAATCTCTCAAAGCTATGAGTCAGTTTTCAGAGTTGCCTTCAGCATCACAAATAAGGTTACAGATTACCTCTAAGCAGAAATTTGTACTGAATACACATTTTATGCCTTTTTTTCTTTGTGTAAATGCCATTTTATCTAGAAAAGAATGTTGTGGGAAATGTGTATAAAATAGAGTGTACAGTGAGTGACTGGAAAGCCTGCGGTGTTGAAAGTGGAGGCCTGCTGTTTATTTTAAAAATAAGCTAATTGGAGTGACAGTGTAATGTACCCAGCCCATCAGAATAAAGCATTTTGCTTTGGAGGCTGAGTGACAACACAGAACTGGGACTGATGCAATAGATCTTGTTCCAAATAGTAATTTAGTTCTTCTTGCTTTGCTCAGATTGCTGAATTAGGTGTGACTTATGCCCAGAAGGCACTCGTTTGGTAACAGCTTGCTGTTGGCTAAAGACTTAACACTTTAGCTCTTGTGAAAGAGTAAAAGTCTGCTAGCAGGGATCAGCAAACTTTGTGAAGGTTTGCCATTCAGTATGGAGAAGTACCAACATTTGGAAAACTTGCTTAGCTGTCCTGAGTTAGTGAACAGAGACGTTTCCCTGAACACTCTCCATGGTACTTCCTTGCTCCAGCTGAACTGCACTGCCACAGCAGCACTGTTCTTCACCATAGAACAAATCACTGAATCATCGAATGGCCTGGGTTGGAAGGAATCTTAAAGATCATGCAGTTCCAATCACTCTGCTGAGGGCAGTGACACGTTTCTCTAGACCAGGCTGTTCAGAGTTCCCTCCGACTGTCCTTTACCACTTCTCTACTGAGCTCAGCAGAGATACTAATTTTAGGAATTCAGGCAAGTCTCATTTAATTGACCTGGTTGGTGCACTAGTGGAGATGATATCTGTGAAGCAAATCTGTGGTGTGCTCAACTATGATTTTTATTAATGTGTTCAAACAGTTGAAAAACTATGAGATGGATCTGCACACAGTTATGGCTAGTAAACACTAATGCACTTGGTAGTTAATTGCAGATGGAATCTGATGGCACGTTAAACCTGAAAGTTTATTAGCCATACAAACTGCTTCTCCTCTGTCCTATTGAACTACCTGGATTTGTTTGAATACAGCCACTGCTTCCTCAGTTCAGCTGGTGCATGAAAGCCAATCACTTTGCAGTCCTCCAAAGAACCTTTAAAATCTTCTGCATAGAACTCATGATTAGGCAAACAGGCACTGCAGTTCACTGTTGCATGTCAGGAGTCTTGGCTGTATTGCAGTCGGATCTGGTTGGGTTTGTGGGTGTGCTTTTGACTGACTGGCTCTCTGGTTCGTGTTGTAACGACTCCTTGTTGGTCCTGCTGCATAAAGTCAGTATTTCTGCACTACACTGAAATCTTTTGATTCTAGGTCCAGTCAATCTGTAGTCGTTTGCTTATTTTGTGACAACAGAAGTAACTTATCTTTTTAACTAATATTTTAGTCCGCCAGAATTCCCTTTCCCAGTATGATAATGTGAAAAATTCCAATTTGAATTTTAAATATGCTTTATGCCTGAGGTGCAGAATCTGTCTGTGTTAAACAGCAAGGGCCATATAGAAGTTTATGTAGACCTTGACCTGTTATTTGCTGTTTATTAACATAGTGAGCTCAGCAAAGGGTTTTAAGATTACTGCTTTGCCCTCATTCAGATACCTGAAATGTGAAATCAGTATTATCCTATTTAAGTGCTGACAGCATCCTCTAGACCTGATTAATCCGTGCTATGTTTACATAAATTCAGAGAAGCACTCTTGAAAATCAGACATATATTGAAGTAGTTTGGTAGGATGTGTCCCTTCATCCTTAACTTTGTGTACCATTTATACCCTGTAAATTTAGAAGAAGCTGAGGTATAGGATTCATGGTTAGATAAAACCCCAAATATATAGTATGTCTGCCAGAGCAGGTCTTGAGAGGAGTAATATACTTTCTATAACTATATGCATATAAATCCTTTGTATCTTTTGAGCACATAAGAAAACTAATCTTCTGCTTTAGGCACCTGAGCCTGTATGTAGGTACCAGCAGCCCTGTAGAGGAGACTAAAACTCTTTGTCCTTTGTGAACACACAGTTTAGTAAAGACTGCTGAGAACTCCTCAAGGAGACCACATTCTCACAGATGGACAGGCAAGTGTGACATCCCAGTTCAGAGCAGCTGTGTACATCCAGGCCTTCCTTTCCTTTTTGCAGGTGTCCTGAATGAAGTGGTTTAGGTCAAATGCAGCACTGTGAGTTGAACACAATCATAGAATGGCTTGGGTTGGAAGTGACCTTAAACATCATCTTGTTCCAACCCTCTGCCATTGGCAGGGACACCTTCCACTAGACCAGGTTGACCAAGGCCCCATCCAGCTTGGCCTTGAACACTTCCAGGGATGGGGCATCCACAACTCCTTTAGACAGCCTGGTCTGGAAACATAACATTAACATCCTTTAAATTGGTGTGCTTGTGGGGTGGGATGGGAGGTGGCACTTCTAAACCAAAAAGTGCTATTACTCTTAGAAACCTTGTGAGCTATTTAAAATCCATTTGAAATGGGACTTTATCATTGGCTTCAATAGCTGGATCTTTATTCTAACACTTGTTAGTCAGGATACTGCAAGGAATTATGGTTATAATTGTAAATAAGTGGGAGGAGTCTGGATGAAGGTGCATTTGATGAGCTACTTTTTTTTTTTCATCTTAATGCTCTAGGCAAAGATTTGGTTTAGTCTATATTATTCATGCTCACTTGCCATACCCTGAATCATACCTTCTAGAAATTGGCTTAAAAAATGTCTCCTAGGTGGAGACCCAGACATCTGGTTACTATAAAAAGTCTGAGGAGAAGGTGATACACTTGTGCATATATATATATATATGTGTGTATATATATACATACATACATAAAAACATGAACTGCCTTTGGACAAATGATGGACATGGAGAGCATGAAGATTAAAGAACACAAAAATCGACTTAATATATTATCATTTTCCCAGGTCCACTTAGAAAAAAAAAAAGTAAAAACTCCCATAACATGGCTGCTAGACCTGCAAATTGGAAATGCATTTGAAAAGTCAGAGATACTTTATGTGAAAAACTGCTCTTCTCCTGGCACCTTCTGCATTCTTGCTTGTTACAGGAGATGTATCCTGTAGATGTAATAAAAAAGGAAAATGGAGTCCATGAAGGTTTGTGCCACCTATGATGGAAAATAACTCCACATTATTATCATAATTCAGTATAAAGGGCCTCGCTAAGGTATGGGTGGAGGTCTCATAGCTCTGTTATAGCCATATCTTTGGCCTATGCGTCCCTGAGACTCAATTTTTATGTATAGATTTCTTCTTTTGGCAAAATATGCGTTAGCCAGAAAATGGTCATTTGTCAGTCCAAGGCTTTCAAGGAGTCTGATTTTGACAGAAGTTACTCAGCTATCAGCTGAAACTGCCTGCCAGGACAGGAAGGCAGGGGGGTTCATTTGAGGGGGGTTCATTTGAGGGGTTGATATGTCCAAGTTATTTCTCTGACTTTTCAGCACAGGTTGCTATATGTAGATACCCTACCTTCTTCTGGCTTCTCTTGGCACAGGGTTTCTCCAGAATAGCATGTGTATTGATCATGCCTTTTTTTTTCGCCAGTGTTTTGCAATGAAGGCACATTTCAAGATACTCAGCTTTTTTTTCTGGCAACACTTCCCTGATATATTTCTGCTTTTGCCTTTAATGCCCCAAAGCTGAATGCCACCAAACCATTTACATCAGAGTCTTATCTAAATCACTCACTGCTGAGAGTGTCTCAATAAGTAAATTTTTAGATCTACTTACATGGACCAGACATCCACCTTTGGACCGTATTTCTTATGAGCAAGGAGTTCTGGGGCAGCATAAGCTGGACTTCCACACTGGGTATGTAACAGCTCCTGGGAGAGACCCTCAAACCTTGCAGTATTGCTCAGTCCAAAATCTGATGGTCACAAAGCCAAAGGCAAAGAAGCTTTAGTCTCTTTTTAAACTACTTTAAATTTACAAATTGTCCGAAAATGGGAGAAATAGTTGTAGCATCTGTTGATGTCTCAGCTGTGGATGCCAATTTTGGTTTGAATTAACATGCCATGAACTAGCAGAGAACTTAAAGTTACCCAGCCATGGACCTGGTTTGGTTGATTTTGGTTTAACTATTTTGTTTTGCCTCTGTTGAGTGCATGAGCTTAACAACACAGCCACATTAGCATGGCTTAATGAGCTATGACATTGGGCTCAGCTCCGTGGGCTTTAGCCCATGGTAAACGTGGGGGGAAAAGTGCTGACTTAAGCCTTTTTCTCTGTGTATGTGCATGTGTGCAAGGGAGAGGAAAGAGAAAGGTGTGATTGTAAAGGACTGGCTGGCTATAAAACAGGGGTGAAGAGTTGGTGCCTTTTTTTCTCAGAGGTGTTAAGCTTTTAAAAGTTTGGGAAACACTGGGTTAAACATGTGGCTTCTCTAAGATTTAGCATCCCTTGTGGGGCTTTTTCTGTGAGGTTTCCATAGAATAAAATTAATGTTTCTCTGAGCTGTGTTAACTGCTTGGTGCAAATTCTCTCATTTTTATAAATGTTTGCTTCACAGCCCTAGCACAATTTCTGTTAGTGACCAAAACAGTCTTTTTTTTTTTTTTTAACACATACCAAATAATGAGGTCTCTAGCTGAAGTAATGACTCAACAGAAACTAATGTGTCTGTACCTGTGTTTCACCCCAGAAGATTTATTTCTTTGTCTACAAATCACTTCTGCTAGGAACGGCTTTCTACACGTAAAAGCTGTAATTGTTTCTTGCTTCTCCAGCAATACACAAGGGAAAACAATAAGCAAAATTGTTTTCCTTGTTCTCTTAAAAGTATATTTCAGTAAAGGTTCAAACAAACAAGCTGTTAAGTTATACTTCATAACTTTCATTTATTCTAAAAGCTCAAATATGTTTATTGAATAATCACAAGCTCACTCGTCAAGTATGGTGCTTGAATAGTAGCTGAACTGTCACTGAAAGCTGCACACACACAGAAAAAGGAGAAAGCAAGCTTCTCAGATAGTGGTGCACTTACCAATGATTTTGATGTTGTTGTTCTCATCAAGAAGAAAATTTTCAATTTTTAGGTCCCTGAAATTAAGACAGAAAGCAAACTTTAGGATGCCTGATGTCCCAGGTAAACATTTGCAGACAGTTTTTGGCAAAATTTAATTGAAATTATAACAGTAGTTCTGCAAACCTCTGCCTACAATTGTAACAAGATCCTTATTCCTTCCTGAAGTTTTCAGTCAGGAAAATGGAAACTTTCAGTATTTCAGGGAATATTTTATGAATATACATTTTAAATTGACTATTAATTTTAGGAATCATCTGTTCTACTAATTTAGACCTTTTTTAATGAATTGCATTTATTTCTTCTTTTTAGTAAAAAAGTTCTGCATATTGGACCAGAGTTCTTTTGGCTTTTTTGAAGTACTGAGCACTGCAGAATATTTCTGATTTCTCTGCGAGTAAATCATGCCAGGGAGATGTGAAGGATGAGAGGGGAACTGGAAAGTGAGATTTGCCTTGCTTATATAAGAGGGGAGATGTACCAAAGCTGTGTTGGAGACAGATACTCTGAAAGTGGAGATATCTTCAGTGATGTTTGTGTAAACAGGGTCAACCAGTATCAGCTGGCCCCTGCCAGGAGGATGTAATTCAAGCTGCAAGAAAAATGCTGGCTCAGGTACTTGTGTGAACATTTACATATTTCCAAATTTAAAGTACAAGCCAGAATAATGCCCCACTGTGGGGAGTGCCTGAAGTGGCAACCAAAATCTTTTTCATCATAGAGGAGTATTCAGACAGTGTAACTTCAGAGTTGGGAGCCAGTCGAAGAGCCTGCGATGCTTTGCTAAGTCCCGTCAAAGTCTGCTGCTGGGGGCTTCCCCCGGCTCTACACAGGCCATGAGGGGGACAGAACAAGCTTCAGAAACAACTCCAGGAACATGGATTTCCCTCCCACCTGCTCTGAAGTTATAAAGTTCTTTTGTCAGCTCTTAGAGAGACCTTGGAGAGCACAGGAGGACAAAGTAGAAGGAGTGATGGGAACAAGGAATAAGGGCTGGATGGATTGGTGCTGCATGAACAGCACTGCATTGCTGCAGCAGATCAAGTCTGGAGGTGGTCATGATGAGCGGGTAAAGGGGAGCATCCTTTTAACTCTGGGGCTCTGGATGGGACAGCATTACATTCAAAACCCTCTGCTGCCCCAGGCTGAGAATGGGAATGGGGATGGTTTTAATGATATCTCTTTAATAAGTTATAATTTGAATAGCATGGTTCTTGGAGTGGCAAATTAGCCAGTGCCCAAAAGCTGGGAGGTAGATTTAAGGTAAGTTTGTTCATAGCCTGCCTGTGTCATAACTCTGTGCACTGAAATGCTGCAGTTTAAAACTATTTGGGTTTCAGACTACTGCAAATCTTACATTTCTATCAGATTTAGCACCCCACAGTGCGCTTTGATGACTTTTACTCACTGCCATTAAATAATGTTATATTAGATTGCTACAACTGCTGTTCTATAGGCTGAGCTGAATGCTCACAGAGTTAATAAAAATGTAGACTTTCGTGCCTGAAAAACCTGATAATGGTCACTATGAAAGTTTATGTAATGTCAGAAGTTATCTTACATCAAAGATACATCATGTTCTCCTTTTTTCCCAAAGGAAATTTTCCAAGGAATGTTGTAAATTTAAGTAACACTGTGATTTTTTTCCCCCTCATTCCCATGGGGACTTCAGAGAGAGAGAGCCTAGAGGGCAGCTTGTGATGTTTCTCCAGGACTTTGGTTCAGTAGGGATTCAAAGGCATATATGACGTTTTTATATGAGAGAAGGGAAAATATCCAGGAAAAACAGCCAGGAAAAATTAGGAACTGTACATACGAGCAAGTTACTGCCACCTCACAAGCACCAGCTGTAGGGGTTGGTAGCTGACTGTGCGCATGCGCTATCCCAATCCAGTTGCAAGGCAATGGGATTTAGCTTGCACGTCTTTATTTGAGGTTTCTAAGCTCAGATGCATTACCTCACCACTTGGCTGTGTCCAGAGCAGGCACAGGGATAGTAAGCAGAACTCAGTTGATGAGTGCTAGCTTGTGGAGCTGTTGAGCCAGATCTTGTGCCTGAGCCTCCTTATATCTGGCACAGCAAAATGCTGGGAGAACAAATGAGTCAATGCTCTGTCTTATGGGTCATTTTGGCAACCGTGGCAAAAGATCAACCATGATCTTGCATGGACAAGAAAGGTTACTACCTTTGCTGTGAAATGTAGACTCAATTTAACCTGTAAGGATTTGTTGGATCAGTGCTGATTTCAGTGATGAATTGGAGAAGTAAAGCTTAAGAAACCAAATAGCTGTCTGAACGTAGTGTTGAATTTCTGTTGAGATATATCAATTTGGACTAAAACCAGTTACAAATTTGGCCAGTTTTGCATCAAGTACACTATTAAGGCAGTAGAAAATACTGTTTTTCTGAGATATAAGCAGGGGTAAAAATCAGGAATGCCCATAAAACACTTTTGAAAAAAGTAAATTAAATTAGGACATTCTTAAGTGATGAGCTTAGGGATGAGACCTTACAATCACCAGACACCTCCATTCTTGGCATACACCCAAGCATTGGCACACAATTATCCATCTCATGAATGTATAAATGGTGTCATTCTACCAGGATCTTCCCCATGGATCAGCAGCTGTTCCCAACAGGCAGCGTGGGAACCCTCCTTTCCTTGGGTTAAAGCAATGCAAGGAGTTGAGTTTTGCTCAGGGCTTAGATGGAAAAACCAGACTGGATTTGTGAGGTAACTCTCCTACTTCTTTGCTCATCTTTCTGGAAACACTGATGCCTTCTTTTCAGAAGAGGATACACCCACAATTATCCTCATTGGTTTAATCTCCGAAGTGAGTGGTAATAAATCACTGCAGCTGGAGCTGAGCAGGGAAGCCCTTCCAGATCCTTCCCATCCTGCTTCTGGTAAGAGGTCAAGGCCATAGCTTTGAATCTCAAAGCTAGCAGCAGGTCACGAGTTGAAGTACCGCTGACTGAACCTACACCTATGACTGGGCTCCTGCCAGACCATGCAACTTCATAAACCCTATGACAAAGTGCTGGAGAGCCAAGGGTGAATTTTCCCTTGCTTAGGGCAGTTTGATAGTAAATCAAGTCACCAGGAGAGCTCATGCCACTTTGTACCTGGCTACTCTCAGGGTGTGCAGCAAAATTCTTCTCTCTCACAAAGCTTTTCCAGCAAAGCATGAACGACAGAAGAAGAAAGAAGTAGGGCAAGAAGTCAGGCTACTATCCAGCTCACTGTGAAGAATTATTCCAAACAAAAAGATGGGAACAGGACTTGAGAAATTAATGGTGAATGTTGTCATGGGAAGAACATAAATGTTATGATCGCAAGCACTGAAGAAATGCTGTAAAATAGATTACTTAGGGAACCAGCAAGGCAGGGATGTCAGCGTGGGCTAAATGGGTGAAGCCCCTTGGGTTTATTTTCTGGTGGTTTTTTGTTTTTGTTGTTCATTTAAATTCTGTAGGTCAGATACTGACTATTTCTTTCTTGTCCATTTCTTATTAATTGAAAAATCCAATATAATGAAGTGCTGGATTGCAAGCATTTCAAGTCACAAAGCACTTGTAAATGCTGAGGCATCACATTTACAGCTTATTTGTTTCATGGTTGCTGTAACAATGGAGTCAACTGAATTACTTGTTAGGTCCTGTGGGCTTTCTTGGTGAGTGCAGCTGCCATTTAAAATTAAGAATCTGATTGACTGTGAATCATTAAGTTAAACAGAAAAACGGTGGGAAAAACTGCTTCTTGCCTATTCTTCCACCTAACATAGAAGTCTTACACTGCTGCTCTTGGCATATGTGCCGAGATCCCTGATAGAGGGGATGATCAGCTCTCCTTGCACGGGCTGCTGAGGTTCCTCTAGCAGTGACACAAGGCATCATCTGTTCTTGTAATGCAAAAGCCAACATGGAGGGTCATCAACCTGTCACAGAGCCAGATCAGCAGGTCCTGTTTTCTTGACACTCAATGGGCTGTGATTCCTCAGTTTTCTGTTCTGAGTGACATATAGTTATTTCAATATGTTGCGGCTAACCAAAGGACAACAATATTTATATGTGTAGCCACACTAAAATATTTGCATGAGTTCATGACGTTTGTCATGAACCAATTCTGAGATGATTGTGGCAAAGTATTGGTTTGTTGTGCTCATCAGTTCTTGTCCCTGGGATAAGTATCTTTGCTACTTTACTGCCCAAGGAGTTCATAAAAACTTATAACAGTAGTAACCACTACTGAGAATAAAATGCTTTATTAATATGAGCTGAGAGAACATAGTCTTCTTTGCAATTCCTGTTTTTATGAGAGAAAAATAAAGAGATGCTCTTGGTGAAGAAGAACACTCTATGTTCTTGCACACTTTCTTTTCTTACTGTTTGAAAGGGGAGAAACATCTTACCTGTGAACAATCCCCTGGCAATGCAGGTGCTCTACTGCAGAGAGAATTTGCCTGGTGTATCTCCTTACATCCTGTTCCACCAGCCTCTTTCTGTCACAAATTCTGTCCAGGAGGTCCCCACCAAGGCACAGCTCCATCACCATGTAATAGGAGTTGCCAGTCTCCAAGGTCTCGTATAGCCGAACAACGTTAGGGTGCTTAATCATCTGGTGTATCCGCGGCTCACGCTTCATGTTTTTTAAAACATAGTAATCCTGCTTGGCTTTCCTCTTGTCGATGACTTTTATGGCTACCTAAATGGCAGGATATTTGCAAATTAGCAACAAACTTTGCAACCAGGATTAGTTTTCAGAAGGATATGGAGTAAGTTCTCATGGAGGAAAGGCTTTTTTTGACGTGGTGTTGATAATAAGTATCACAGAGGGAGAGGTTCCTGATGGAAGAATCTGCTTTTTATTTCTCTTGAAAGGCAAAACAAGAAGGCTGAAGTCTGTCATATTGTCCCTCTCATTGCATTAATAAAGAAGAACATATGAAATATCCTGAAATGCAAAAATCCCTACATGCTTGACTGATAACTGCATCTGAAACATGCCACATTTTTTTTCCAACATGCTCCCTTCTGACTTAGTCTAAAAGCCATTCCAGGTACTGGCTATTATGGGCTGGGATTGGACTCCTTGCAGTTTGGGGAGCTAGTCAGACAGTGAAGCTACTGAAGCCACAAGAAAAGTAAAATTCAGAAAGTCACTTGAGAGTAACTTATCCCAACTGAACTAGAGATAACAGATGCTATCTGTGTCCTGCCCTACAAATATTTGCTATTGGAGCAGCTGGCTTTTCACTAAGTGTTGTCCATAACTTTAAAGATCAGAGGCAAGGCACTAATTGCTCAATAAGGATTATTAGGCAAAGCAGATTTGACGTTGTCCTTATGCCAGCATCCTTCTCTCTTTCAGCAGGAGGATATCTCTGTTGTCTGTATTTTATAATTGTGAAAATAGTTGCACTCAATACGTATTCACACATGTGATTGATTATACATGAGCAATAAACTAAATTTATGAGGTTAATTTATGAGGATAAGGTTCAGAGGATAATTCACTGAGTAGATTGTGGTTTTCAGATTAAATGGTCTGAAATTTTCTGCTGTAAATTAGTGTGAGGTTACTTGCGATTCCTACCGCGTTACCCTCTTCTTACGAGCTTACCTTCTCCCCTGTGGGGATGTGCAGTCCCTCCATCACCTTGGCAAAGGAGCCCTTGTTGATCATTTTGCCTACTAGGTAATTCCCAACTTGTTTGGAGTGAGGGAAGGTCTTCCCAGTCTCTTGGGGCGTCTTGTTAAAAAAAGCAGGTATTTTTATACCCTTTAACTTTTTCTCCCATTCTGGTAATATCTCATCCAAGTTGCCATTATCTGTCATTTTTTCCTCCAAGCCTGCTTTCATTGCCATGGGCATCCCCGGAGAGCTGGACTTGTGCTGCTACTTTCCAGATGTAGCTTCTGATTCACGGCAGATCCAGGCATTAGGTCTGAACATCTCGTGGTGCAAGTGCCATCCTGCTGATCGCAGAGCAACTAACCCTTTTCCCGTGAGACTCCGGGTTTGTCAGCTGATCCCTGGTTTGGGCACACAGATCTGCTCAAGCAGAACCAAGTGGTAGATTATTAACCTAACCTGATATGTGATGTCAGTTAATGCCCCAGACCTGCCAAGCCAGATGACACATAATCCCAGCCTTAGCCTGGAATATAAGGCTCTCTTCCTCCTACAACAGTTTCCTAAACACGTGTCCAGTGTAAGCTGCACCAAATTAAACTGAGTCACAGTTTTCCGGACACACATATGGCTGGTGTGGAAAGACACAACTTTACTCTAAAAACACTGTGGTAGCATGAATGCAAAGCTGAGTTATGTACCTGATGCTGTGCAAGCATTTATATATTTGCTGTGTAAAACATGTAACTATTTATGCACTTGTAGCATGTTTAAGTACTGGTCTGACTCCAGGTCTCACAGAGGTCTTTTGCATTTCTTGGGATGTAATTCTTGTTCTTTGTCCAGTGGGGACTCTGCATGTCTGTGTGTATGTGTGTGTGAGCTTTTTCCTCTGTACAGCAATGACTGATTAAAAAAACAAAAAAAAGAGGCTTTTTCTTTCCTACAGCTGTTGTCTATCTATATCTGTCCTCATCACCTGGGTTCTTTCCAAAGTCATGGAGAGAGAATAGAGCTTTTCCAAAGAGTGCTTTCACATACCTGCAATTTGAGATGGGAGTTGCCATCTCTCTCCACTGACTACAATGTTTGGGACTCAAAGCCCTTCCCAGAACTTAGTGTGATGACAAATCCTTTCTCCACCCTTCATCACTTGGAGTTGAAAAATAAGCAGTGTCCTGCTTGCCTGATTTGACTTGTGAAGCTTACTAAGGGCAAAAATTTCTCAGGATGAGTGGAAATTAGAAGGAATTTAAAAAAAAAAAAAGTGTTTATACTCTCAAATGGATTTACTGTATGCTTTGCAGTTCAAACTTTCCTGGGTGAGTTCAGTGCATTGCCATCTGTATGCAGCTGCGTGCAGGCACAGGGCAAACACTTGTCTTTCAGTGTTTAAGTAAAAGATAAAGTCCCACTAAGTTGAACAGGTTGTCACACTTTGAGATATATCTGTTGCCCAGCTGGAATGGGACTTAGGATGCTTTTAGCTATTCGTTACAGAAAGCCTGAAACAAATGAGACTTTTTTTAAGGGAAGAACAAGGAAATTGTCCCTGATTTGTGCTTACTATTTGCTCTGTCTCCTTCCTGTCTTCCTAAACCACTGTTCCTACTAAAACCAGGATAATAAAAGTGAGTGGAACCACTGTATAGAACAGAAACCCCATGTTTCTGGCACATTTCAGAAGAAAGGAAAAAACCTCTTAAAAATATAACAAACATTTAAAACATGATAGCTAGCTAACCTAACTACTGCTATTTTTGGGGAAAGTCCCAGCCCGACACCTTTAAAAATGTTGAAATCAAAAAGCTTCCAAATACCTTTCAAAGTTGGGGGTTTTTTGGCACAGTGGAGAATTTAAAAAAGGGGGCAGAAGGAGCGTAAGAGAGTCCACCTCTGTGTTAGGGAGTCAATGGCTACTGATCGCAAGCCAAATGAAGCTGAAATGCTGGATGAGAAGGGAGCCACCCTCCAGTGCTAGTTGTGTCTCTGCTCTGTGGTTCAGCTGTTATGTGATGTGCTGCATTGCAACGTGAAAAAAGTGTGAGGAGAGACCAAACAGAACAGATCTCTGACAGAAGAAAGGTGCCAATAAGGAATAATCTCCAGCCAGGAGGAGGGGTTAGTACCACAGAAGGAATGACAACCTTAGTGGCTTCAAAAAACAAACAGGCTTCCTCCCCATACAAGCCCTGCGGAGTAACCACCTTGCATTCATTTGGGGATGTGGTGGGAGGGGAGACAGTTCTGCTTCCTTGAGAAATAAAACAAACCAAATCAAAGCAACAAACCTGCAGATCTGAATATGGTCTGCAGTTTTGCTATCAACAAGTGAAAAAAAATTTTTTTGTATGAATTGGAGACTAGCTCCATGTTTAAGAAGAAAACTTGCTTTATCACTCCATATTCTTACTACCTTCTAGGGAAATTGAAGAGTGTTTCTCATGATACCTCTGCTACTGATCCAAAAACCATGAGGCCATGTGGGTGCAAGAGGCCACTTTATGCTAATGCCAAGCTCGTTAAACAGCCTCATTGGGTTCAGCAGAAATTAAACAGCACAAGCAGGAATTTGTCACTTTGCAGCCACCATCTTGGATTTCCTCCTGCCTGCAGCTCTTTCCAGTCTTCTTGTTTTACATAAGAGATGAGGCAATGTGGTCCTGGCTTCTGGATTTTACTATTGCAGGATGGAGCCTTGGCTTGATGAAAGGCTGGGGTTTATTTCTTGGAGGAATTATTTTTGAAGTCCTAATTTATACTCTTGTGAATACTGCCAGTTTTGTAATATCTAGTGTGAGATTTTTCAAAAGGGCCAAAAAGTCAGATTCTTAGAGCTGTGAAGTCCCTCTGAATTGACTCAAGAGTTCCCCCAAAACCTGGATTTTTGGGATTGCAGAGCATATGCCCTACCTAGAGATGTGCTTTCCACAGGCACCGAGGGCATGCCAGCTTGGTGGAGTCTGTGTTGCTGAGCAGGAGTGATGCTGCAGTGGGCTGGGGAACATGGATCATTAGTCAGGGGGCAGCATCTCACTGGAGACAGGTCTGGTTAACTGGGAGGCAGCATCCTGCTTGCAGGACAAAGTCAGCATCTCCTGGATCAACATTGTCACGGAGATGTACTAGCATGCACAGAACTAATGTGAGCATTTTCCAAGAGTGGTGCTTTCATGCACACATATTCTTTGGTGCTTTGGCAATGCTCCCCACTTCCTTGACTTCCTACTTTCCCACTGACTGGTGCTGTCTGCTGCTTGAGGAATTAATGGTGCTGGCTTAGGTCCTGAGCTTGGCCCACTGTGAAGGTCTTGAAGGTTGTGAATCGTTTGTATTTCCACGCGGCTTAGGTTACCTGGCTGTAGGATGTCGGCTCAGCAGCTCCTTCTAAGACTGAAAGCTTTTCAGGTTTCGTGCTGAGAAGTGGGGATTTCCTTTTCTGAGAAGGTGGTGGCACCTAATGTGGTCAATGGAGCAAATAAGGATAAAAAAATTGGTTTGAAGACATGGTAGGAGGAATTTAATCTAAATAGCAACCTCACAGTCTGTATCGTAATAACTCTTAGGTCCTGGAACCACTTTAGTCTGCATTTTATAATGTACCTAAGATATGCCCTTATTGCACTGTAACACCTGCCATATTGTAAGTTATTTCTGACTTCTCATACACTTTTTGGCAGCCATGGAGTTTACTTTAGAAGTTACTGCATGTGCAAGTTCAGCAGCTTTTCTGCAGGATTTACTTACTGCCATGTGTTAAGGAGTTAAGAAAGCATGCACTCAAGGGCAGGTCACACTCTCCTCCCAGAGTGGAGTAAATCAGGGATTGCTCTCTTTGAGGGTCCTAGTACTTCCTTAGTCAAAGAAGTGTCTGTTCTTCACCACCAAAAGACCAGTGGAATCAGAAACATATGGTCTGTTATTTTCTCTGTATCAATCTGGTCCAGCATTCACACAAGTGAATGGGAATATTTCTTTTGTCTTCAGAGCTTGGATCAGGCTGTTAAAGTGCAAAAGACTTTGTTCTCCATAATATATTAAATTTTATTTCATGTAAGAGTATTTCCAAGATGTCACTTGTGAACATATTTCACTCACACCATCCATACCACCACTAAATTTACATCTGATTCTGCATGGATTCCTTAGGCTAGTGGTTAAATTTAAAGATGAATAGGTTTACTTTGCAGATAGTCTTTGTCTTCTGAAATGCAATATATGCTTACCAGATTTGCAAAAACTTCCTCGTGCATGTTGATACTTCTTTTAAGATCATTTTCCATTTCTAGGAAAGAAATCCTGCACATTTTATTAATTGTCCATGAGTACTGGTTCATGGTGTATTTTAGATGAACTATTTATGTCAGACATGTATTTTCTCCAAATGTGGGTGTCAGTTTTTCAAACATATTGACAACTTTGGTCTAGCAATCCTTAATTTATTCCTTGAGATAGCTTTACATTTTCATTCATGTTTCAGTATTGTGACAGGTTCTTCTATGTGTATATGAATATAAAATCCAAAAAGCATCCCCAAGCCTTTGAGCAAGGCCAAAACCAGGTACCTGGAGCTGAACATGTCAGGTGAAGCCTGACCTCTCAGAAACACATCCCAGCTCCACCACTTGCCCACTCAAGGGCTTCGTGTGCCAGAGATGCCTGCTGTTGACTATTTGCAACACTATTTACAACTGTATCTTTCAAACCCTATGGATACCCACAGCTTTTATCCTTGAATTCAACATATTCTTCAGTGTTATGCTCTGATGAGTAGTGCCAGTCCTTCATTTGCATGTGGACCAGGAATGGCAGAAGCATCTCTGCAATCTACTTCCAATTTGGTTTGAAGGGAACAGTGATGGTAGAAGCAAGAGTAATTTCTCAAACTCAAAAACTCAAATCCTATTTGGCATGTGCCACCAAAAGTGCCAATAGATTATATTAATCTTTTGGAAATTGAACTGAGACATTCTGCTCTTTTCACTAAGGTATTAAGAATGTGCGGTCGGAGGCACGAGGTGGACTCAGATTGCTGATAGAAGTGAAGAGTTTCAAAGATTTTGCTGAAACTGGAGGATTTTTTTTTCAGCTATATCAATTTTTCCCCCTGTTATTTCAATTTACTTTTTTTACTCCCCAAATAATAAGCATTTAGTGCAGATTGTGAAGATCTGAGTCTGTTGAGGCTTTTTTTTGTGATTGAGACAAGATACTCACCAAGGTGGCTGCACATACTATAGCATCTGGATTGTTTTACTTGTTCACCTATGGCCTGATGAAGGGAAGGACCAAATCATTATGCATTCAGAAATGGGGCATTGCTAGGGTTATTCACTTACTTTTTGACCTCTGGTGTTTCCAACTGACTTTGGTGGAATAAAGTTCAAGAATAAGACACAGTAACTTGACCATTTACAGTTAGGTGTCCCCGTGGGGGCCAGTAAAGGGGGTCTGTTGGTTAAGTTTAGGCACTTAGTGGTGTTTGAATTGCCCACAGATACCCTGTCAGCTTTCAGATTCTGCTTAAGACAAGGCATGGTTATCCCCAGGGACCCATGTCACATCTGCCAGCCCCAGGGGCGTGTTTTGGATACCGTGCAGTGTCTCAAGTGACACTAGACAACTATGTTAGACAAGAGGACTGATCTTTCAGTGCCAAGATAAGGATGAGTTCAATCACTGCTAAGGGTTCTCCAACTGTACTAGGATCTCCATGGAGTACAGCAGGAACTTTGAGCCTCTTCTTGCATGATTTCCATGTAGGAAATTTGATCTCAGACAGTAACCACTCCACAGTGTTCTAAGTGTGTGTGTGTGTAAGATAATCCTTTGCCCTTGATAGCCTGCTAATTTAAAGGTGGATTTTTATCACTGCAGCATCATGAAGTTTTACATGTAACATTATGATTGTCAGCAGCTTGATGACTTCAGGAGATGAAGTTGCATGGCCAGGGCTATTCACTGATTAGATAAAGTCAGATCTCATTATTACCTTTCTCCATTCATGTCTTTTGGAAAAGGATAGCTATGTTCTTTTTTTGTGAGTTTGTGTTTATTGAACTCAAGGGAAATCAACAGTATCAAACTGTAACTTTTAATGAACTGAACTTAGAATGAACTCCATTTTTTTTGGTCAGTTTTTAGTTGCTTGTTTTATATTCGCTTAACTGCTCTGAATATAAGAAAATGATACTATTGTTGTCTGGAGCCTGTTGTAATCAGCAATTTTTTTTCTCTCTTAAAACTCTCAGTGTAGATCTAACATTGTCCTTGCTCAAGTAAATGAAAAACTACCTCTCACTGAAATGGGAGCAGAATCATGGCAATGAATAGTCCTGAAATCCCACTGAAGATGGGCGGAGATCATACCATTTCCTGATAGATTTTAATGCAAACATATGTTGGACTTCTAATTAATAATGGTCATTGGAGACCAAGAGAAGGGTGGACAATTACAAAAAAAAAATTCTTAGACATTTTGTTTGTTTTCAGAGGTTTAATATACTGCTGGCAGAAAAGAGGAAAATGGGAGCCATTAGTTCATATTATTGTAAGATTTCTCCTTGGTTTCCTGCTCTCTGAGTCCTCACCATCCAGAGATTCCAGGCATGCAGGAGTAGAAGTGGTGCCCTCTGCCCAGCACCGAAGATTACTGACATACTGAACATGTAAAGGTCACAAATTGTGCAAGATCAATGCATGTTTTTGTGATGTCAAGAATACGAATAATTACATTACAGTATCCATGTTCTTTGCTGTCCATCTGCTGCTGAGTTCTGTATTGAATTGCATCTTCTGATTGTTGAATCGTAGTTTGCAAGAAACGTAATATGCTGTTTAGAGGTTGCTTTTCTACAGTGGCATTGTTTTCAGGCCAGATGGCCACCATTTGCATGGTCACTGAGCACAGGGAAAATGAAAGCTGCAGAGATCTTTGCCTTTGCAAGCTCCACAACTGCGAGGGTGAGTTTCCTTCTGTGACCTTGCAAATTGGGAGATCATGCTCGGGTGATGGCCAGGCTCCTGCAGTGGTATGATTTTTTAACCTAGCCGGAGCTAAGTCCCTTTTACCTGGCTGAAGGGTAAGAAGACAGGAGAAAGGATGTATCCCTCGATCTTACTGACGCCTGGTTCCTGCCATGGGAAAAGAGGGCACATCTTCTGTGTTTTCTCCTTACCGAGGGGTTAATCAGTCTTGAGGGAGACAACTCTTATTGTGACACCTGTCCTTCCTCCCAGATGAGAAAAGAAGAGATGTCGATACTGTCTGTGTGATTAGGGGAAAACATAATACCCCAAATAACAGCATGAGACTTTCATGGCATAAAATAAACTCTCTATGAGAGTTGTGGGAGACTCAGCCTTAGCGGAAATCTCCATCCTTTATCCTCATGTGTCTTTCACAGGATCCCTTGTACCATGCTGTAAGCTTCACATGCATGGATTTGTAATCTCTGAACAACACTAAAATGGTAAAAAAAAAAGGAAAAGAAGGAAAATATTAACCCATTCTCTATGTGTCTTACATGGGTTGTCCCCTTAACACCTTTCCATTAAATTGATTGGGTTTTTGATTTTAAAAGTAAGAATAAGGACTACAGACCATGCTTACATGCAAGTTATTTAATTTATTCCTTTAAATGAACATCTGCAGATTTTGTACTAACAAATTGAACAACATGAATGGACTGGAGAATAAGGCCTATTGTGCAAACCTGTTGACAAGCTGTCAGGTTTAAACTGATCTGGCATTTTTTATACCATCACAATACAGTGAGAACATGACAGGCATGCTCGTTTTCAGAAACAGTTACAAGAAAGAAGAGAAGCTAAACCCCTTTTTTTCAAAAGAACCCATGCAGAATGAAGTTTGTGCTGCCTTCAGGTCCTCATTCCTCTGTGGATCAATAAATTAAGTAGCACATCAATACCAGATAGCAAATGAATCTCTGCAAAGGAGAGCTTCCCGCTGCGAGTGTCCGTCTTGCCATGAGAAGTGTTTGATCTGGGTGTGCTGTCAGAAAAAAAAGAGCTATTTCATCATCTTTGGGGATTTTTGATTCACTAGCTAAAACTGATGGGAAACCTGTTTCTCAGACTTAATCTGAGATGGTGTGTTTTTATTAATTTATTTCTTCGTTAGAGGGTTCGCTTTTTGGTGGAGAACAACACACTAGGTAAATATTTAGAGTACTTGACTGGTCTTTGAACAGGCAGTGCTAAGCTGGCAGCCAAAAGGCAGATGCGGGCAGAGCAGTAACTCCCGTAAGCCTTCCTTGCGCTGGCAGTGTTTGCCAGGGCCAGACTGCTAAATCAATACTGGACGCAGGATTTTGGGAATGGTTAATGCTCCTCATGCCTCACTGTCTGGACCCCTCTGCACGGCCTCTGGGCGAGCCGGGGAGCTCTGTTGGGCGCGCCGGGCCATGGGCAGCAGGGTCTCCTGCCTTAAACTGCAGCACGACATTTTCACACGCAGCACGGTAATTCCCCACTGGTTTGTAGTAGGAATATAGTCTGGGAAATGTGTGCTGCGGGGTGGGGGTGCCTAGTGTTTCGTGCATATGCGTGTAGTTTTGCCTGCTGAAACACCTTTCCTCCGCGTATCCGGAGCTGTGTAGCGTCCCCGTCCGCTCTCTGGGAGTAAATCCCCTGTGCTGTGGGGTTTCCTTGGGGTCTGAGCTGCCACAAGAGGGAGCGCAGCGGCTGGGGAGGGCATGGGGACACAGCACACCCGGCAGCCGAGGGCATCCCTTACAGGACAGCGAGGCAGCGGAGGCTGAAGCCCACCACCTCTTCTAGAAGGATAATTTTGCATGCTACATCTGCCAGACAAGTAACATGTGCATGTAACACATGCCACAGAGTTGCTTATAAATCAGATAATTAAAGATGTAGCTGACTATGATGTCTTGAAGGAAGCTTAGTATTGGGCAGTGACTTTTATTTGCAATTTAACAGTTAAACGTATTATACTGCATAAACCTTGAAATGGCTTGATTATAAAATGTGTTTTGGAAAGTCCATGTGCCTTCCCCACAGAGTGCTAAACCTGGTGAAAAATGGGTAGCATCAATAAACACCAAACCTTGTACCAATAAATGTGTTCCCTTCATTACTCAAAGAGCCCAGAGCTATGGAGGTATAAAGGGCCCCATTCTCCCCTACAGGGGAATAACACATGCAGGGTAGAGGAAACTCAATGAATTTCAGCATGCAGCTTCCTGCTCATTTCTCCATGGGAGGGGGATGGGTAAGGACTCAGGGCTTGCATTCTCCGTGGAACAAAATAAACATCTGCCTCCGTAACTTATGGACGGACCATTGTTTCTAGTTAGTTGTCCTACAGAGTGCTTTTGCTGTCATCGTTAGGTGCACCTCACAAAACATCGGGCAAATAAGCTGAGTGTTCCAGCCTTGCCATTAGCACAAGAGGGGTGGTGGCTCTGTGTCCATGCTGCACTCCAGGCACCCTGGCAGACCTTCACACCAGCAGAGTTTGGCTGTAAATTGCAGCCTTTGCGGTCTTGCAGTCCTAACAGGCAGTGTGAGGCCTGCTATGTTTTTGAATAAAATAAAATTGCATTGTTGCCATAAAGCTATGCCGGATGGGTTTAATGCTCCCTATATTATTTGTGCTTTATGACTGTTTAGAGAAAATATACAAAGACAAAGGATGTGTAATTTCACTCGAGTATCTAAAGAAACCTGTTCATCTGTTGCAGATGAGGTATAGTGGCATTTATTGATTCATATCACTACAGCAACCTCTACCTTCTTCAGCCCACAAACTGAGCTTGGGGACTGCCCCAGACTCAACCCTGTGCACATGAAGGTGTCTGATGGTGATGCCTTAGGTTCTGGCTTTCGTGTTTTTCAAGTCCTGTACTGCCTAGTGTGTGGCTCTGAGGTTTCTTGTGGCCTGCTGGCTGCAAGCTGCTCTCATGCTGGTTAGACAGAACAAACCTCTCTATGTTTCCACCTCAGGGACACCAGGCCCCAAAATGTGTAAACTAAAAGCCTCCGAGAGGGAAGCAAACTTGGGGAAATTACATCATGAACTGAAGTCATAATTGAACAATTAAGCCTGATAGGCAAATGAACAAAACTTACAAAAGTGTGAAGAACTCATGACCCAGGGTCCATCTTGGGTGTAGCTTTTGGCCTGCCCAGGGTGTACCTTTGAAGGCCCTTCAAATAAATACCTACCTTTATTCTCTTATTCTTGTCTAGTCTCTGTTTTTAGGTGGCCATCTCAGGTATCAGTGGGAGGCAGATGTTGGCTCTGTGGGGGAAAAAGGAGAAGACTGACAATTCAGTCCATGATTTTCTCTCTGGTTTGAGTGTATGTTTGTGGGGGGCATGTTAGCCTTTTCCACCTTCTCCTCCTCCCTCTTGTGCTCTGCAAGGATGGATTAATGAAAGACCATGGTAAAAGTTTGCTACACTACAGTGACTGAGTTCCCAAATGCCATTTTTTGCAGCAAAATTTCTTCCCTCAGTTGGCCCATATCTCAGTTTGAGCCTAAGAGACATCTTTTCCCAGACTTTGAATCAGATCCGGAGACGGGTATATACATTTTCTGTGTATGTATGTTAAATGCTTTAAAGTATCTGCAAAGTTATGCAACTTTATTCTTTTTAGATTATTCCCTTTAGGTGAGTTTTTTTTTAAACTGATGTATATCTTGAATAAGGATTCTCCCATGCAGCTTTACCCTTGGTCTGGAAGAAAAAGTTGAATCTGCTTCAGTGTTTGGGGTGGTTTTTTTTTGTTTAAAAAGCTTTCTCTTTTGCACCTGACTTTCCCAAACATAAATCCCAAACAAAGCACGAAGGCAGAAGTGCTCCCTCCCCTCCACGCCTCTGTGCAATCTCTCTGAAAAGGCAAAGTGGGAGCCTCCCCAGACATGACAGTTGTTGCAGATGCATTGCCCCTGTGTGGCAGATGAGAGAATAAACAACATGAGGGAGCAGTGAAATGCTGCTCCAACGCCGTAGCAGTGAGCACAGGATAAGAGACCCTGCAAAACAAAATAGACTTTTTGCCCTAATCTCTTTTCGATGCCATAAAATTGCATTTATTTCAGGCACATTTCCTTAATTCTTGCTTTCACTATGTTGTTCTCAAAGATTTAAGCCACTGTATCTGAGCACAGACCCCCTGCAGTTTCTCGGATAATCAGAAAGATGCTTATCCTGAAAATTCAGCTGAGCTGCTGAATTTCACGAACTGGCTTTTCCTGTTCCATACCGGGGGTTGCTTTCCCTGTAGCATGGTGGCAGCCAGCAGGTCCTAGCCATAGCTCATGTTTGTTTTCAAAATATGCCAGGAGACACTCTGCAGACCCCCACACTGCCTCTGGCCTGAGCCCCCCACCCATGCCAGGAGGCTGCTCCATCCCGAGCACACTGTAGTGGGTGTTTCATCCAGGCAGGAGACACCTTCTCCTGTAAGCACTTCAACACAAGTGTGCTACCTCTGGGAAAGGTGCTTTTGTTGCTAAATATCTGACAAAGCACAAAGAAATTATAATTTTGGACCCCTAACCTACTTTGTTAGTGAAAGCACAAGTTGTTATTTTCCCTTGCTGTAGACAGCTGTAACTGTTATAACAACTTTGTTCTTTTGTTTTCCCCACTTGGAGAAATCCTCATTACCTAAACATCACCTCTGACCTTCTTTTATACTTTCAGCATGCATTTTATTAATTCCTTTTTCATATGGGGCATGTGGTGTCTGCCACTTGGTACAAAGAAGACAAAGCTTGCACTTCTGGGGCAAAGAGTGACAGTGAGAAAGCTGGCTCCTTCCCAACAGTTCATACAAAAAACCCTAAAAAATTGTGGGGATGGGTGAATTAAATCTGTGCATATGCCGTCAGAATTTCTTTGGGCTCCCTGCTGGAACAAACCTATTGCACTTAATGGGATTCAGCTAGGGAGAGTGGAGCGCATCCTTATCCCACCCCCTGCACGCACTTTATGCAGCGATGATAAATTTCAATCAGTTGCCCGAGGAATTTATTTTCACAGCACCTCTTTACTTCCCAGGCTAAGAAACAAGGCATCCAGCCCTACTCTGCCAGTAACACTGGAGGTTTTGCATTTATTATACATTTGGTGAAACAGTATGCGACAGTGAAAATTTACTAGATGTTGCAGAAAGAAGCAAGGGAAAGTTAAAGCACAGCCTAGAAATAAAAAATGAGTACTGTTTGCATGTACTTTTATTGATTTCTGACAGCCACGCTATTTTCAGGGACAACAGAAGGGAAAAGAATTTCAGTCTTTGAATGGATGAGTGATATACTACCCTCTCCTTTTTAACTAGTCTTATATATTTATTTTTTTGTGCTAGTGTGTGCATGTGCAGAAGAGTGTCTACCTAATTGGCCTCAAGAGGGGATTAAACTAAATAAAATCACAGCCCACAGGGGGCCTCTAAATATGGAATTTTAATTTGAAAATTTTTGTGGGTTCCAGTGTAATTCAAGCTTTTCAAGCTTTATTAGTGCACAGTCGTTTGTGCAGCTTGCAAAGCTCCCATCTCGGCGAGTTTGATACGCCCGCCCCTGCTCGAGCAGAAGACAGAGCGCTCCCTTCAGCCGGGAAACGCACTCGGCGACACAACAAAAGCCCTACTGTAAATAAAACACATGCTCAGAGCAGCGACAGGAGGCGGCAGAAAACGGCAAAGAGCACCCAGGCAGCGATGCCACTTGAAAGAGGCACTAAAGAGAGGCAATGACAGTCAGCAAACATCTCTGCTCTGCCTGCCTCGGAGGCACTGGGAGCAGATAGGAGTGAATACCAGCGATTTTACATGTTCGCTTGTAGTAAAAGTCACAATATGCAGCTTGGTGTAACTAATTGCTGTGGAAGGAGAACGAACCAATAGTGCTCGTTGCTGTGAAACTGTTAATGGAGAACTTATGGAGAGAAAGTCCAAGTTCTCTCGTCCAAATTGGAATGTGAAAGAAATCTGTTGGAAGGTGATGACAGAAATGAAGTAAAACAGTTGTTTCCTGATCCATGTGCCAGATGTGTCACATACTGTGATAAATAAGATCTGCATCTTACACTCCAGAAATTGGGGAATATTACAAGCGTTTATTATAGTGAGGTACAAAAAAATGTACTTGAAATGCTTTGTTTCTCCTGGCACCAAGCAGTGAGAAGTTATTGCACAATGCCTGGAGCTGCTAATTCTTTTGTTTAGGTTCAATCCAACACAGCCTATTAAAAGCTTAAATTCAATTTTATTGTTAAGGTATTTATTAACTGATTATGAAAAGACATTAAAGGGCTCATAATTAAACTACTAAATTATTCCTTACCTTGACGAATCCTCCATTTTCCAAGACTGACTTCCATAGTATAAAATATCAGGGTTTTAATTTAGAGAAGAATGCTGCTCACAGGAAAACCCCAGCTTTCACTTCAGCTCTTGAGTTGATCCCAGGCTGCCTTGCTGCTGTTCATAAACCCAGAATATCATGGCAGACAGCCTAATGCATTGGTGGCATTTCTTGGGAAGACTGCTCTGTAGCTTTGTGGCATGTTGTCACACATTTGCAGAAATAGCTGCATGTTGATGTTGGATAACCCAGTCTTATTACTCAGGAAAAAAGTCTCATTGACTTTTGGCCCATATGCTTTTGAAACTGTGCTGTGAACAGCTTGCTAGCCCTGCTGAGACTGAGGGCACGTGCTTCCAGGCAAAGCAGATTCCCAGAATAAGATGCGGTTCCTCCGAATTCAAAGCCTGGGAAGACAGTGGAAGCTGAGTGACTGGATCTCCCACAGCAGCTTGGCGTAAGACCTCAAAGAATCTGCTGGCCCTCCAAGTCAATGATTTTATATAGGCAACTGCATTGTGGCTTCATCCAGATGACTGATGTTTGGGTGGGGTAAGATGGATGCAGGAGGCAGACAAGGGATTTGAGTCTCTTTGTGGCTTCTCTTTGGAAATTGCTCTATTCTTCCGAAAGTTCGTATGTCCAGCACCTGCACCAGGGATAACAGAGTGACTGGGTTGTCTTCCCAGAGGTCTCACAGTTCTCAGCTGTCTCTAGCTGCCTGTGTCCTTGCATAGCTCATCTGCAGAGCTGAAATACTCCTTTCACACAAACTCCATCAGGAGGCTTTTGCTATGAGACCAGACAGAAAATACATGTCTGATTATCATAAATAGAGGTGAAATCTTGAAACCCCTCATAAGTGTGATTTGGGTGAACCTCTGCAGTCCCAGGAACCTGATGATGAACAGTAATTCCCAGAATACGTGAGCTGTTTTTAAAAGAGAAAACCAGTAAGTTAGTCCGTCCCGCTTTGATGATGTGACATCACCTATGGCCTTTACTCACATTTCAGAGAAAAAGACCTCTGCATCAGTTTTATAATTCTTGGAAAAAAATTGTTCTTAGGTTATGTCTTCGCTGCTGGATGAGTGCTTGCTTACCTCATGGTAAAACCCCGATTCAGGGCAGCACAGGTAGCTTTTACTTTGAGATAGGTCTTTCACTCCTCCTGAGATTTGCCTTCATTAGTCATATGCTCTTTTGCCCTCCCTTCCATTGAAATTTCCCAGTGAGATACTGAATTTAGCAACCCCATTGGAAAAACCACCCTTTATTTTTGGCAGAGAAGCTGCAGCTGTAAGTGTTTATGGGAAATAAAGATATCTGATTAGGGTTTTTTTACACACTAAGCTGCATACCCTCTGGTAACCTTATTATTTGTTATACTGTTGGAGGCTGTGGAAGAATGGAAAGACTGTAGTTTCTCAGCGGCACAGCTAGAGCTGGCTCACCTTTGAAAATATAGAGGTGCTGTTGCTTTTCAAAAATACTTTACTGAAGAAAGTGATACTGTTTTTGACAAAACTAGGCACAGCCTTACAGAAAGGGCTAGCTAGGAGCCTCAGCAAAATGTTATTTTCATCTGGAGTCATATCTACCCTTAGGGGACACATTAGAAAAGACAATGGACAGTGGGCCACACTGACAGCTTATGGGAGGAAATAAATGAAAGAAATAAAGCTTCCCATGCTTTTGTGAAGCTGACACAAAGAGAGCTGACAAAGGTCAGTATTTTCTGGCTTTGCAAATGGCAAAACTATCGATTGTCCTGACTTGTCATGGAAAGTGCAAACACCTATCGTGCAGGCTGAGTGTATGAAAAAAGAGATGACACTGCAGTGAATAGTCAGTGATGAATGTGGTGTATAACACGTGATGCACATTGCCTAAGCCAGTGAGCAGATCCCCTTGAGGAAGGGAATATTTTTGTGTTGCTTCTTTATACAGTGTATGATTTGTTTCTCCTAAATAGAGAACCTAAGACCTAAAGAGTTTAGCCTAGCCACTTTTCCAACTTCACAGGAAGCTACATTCCTTAGGTTTGTCCACCCTTAGGCTGAAGGATCCCGGAGCAATGAATGTGAGTGGCCAGAAATACCAGTTCTGGGAAGGCGATGCTCATCTGCCCCCACACACCATCCCAGAAGTCTGTTGTGACTCAGAGGTGATTGGAGAAGAGCCTCAGCTCCACCTGGGGTCTTGGCAGAGTCCAAGCATGGACATGCAGTGGGGATGAATGGAGTTCCATCTGCTCCCTGGGACAGGGACCAAAACCTGAAACTATAACACACTCAAGTCAGAATCCAAAGGAGCCGATGCACTGGATTCCTTCCAGTGTAACCAGTGACGCTGATTCCAGTCAGGTTCACAGAGAATCTGTGCCACATGGTTCACAGGTAACAACTGGAATGATTTACGTTTTCAAAGTTTACACTGCGGATTTCTAGGTCTAGCACAGATTTGGTCTACCACAGATGGTCTAGCACTGCCAAATAAACTACATTCCTAACTCTGGTTAGACAATCCAACTTTGCTCTTTCAATCTGATTTCACTGCGAAAACACCATGACTTGGGTTTTAGGCAATGCCTGTGTCTTAACACCAGGTTTATCCAGGAGACTGGAGCAGCTCGCTCAGACTGTGGTGGCTTTGGGGGTCCTTTCACCTAAGTCAGGTAAAATGGAGCAGAAATCTCTAGGGTCCAGAAAACTTGTCAGATCTCTTCAGAATTCTGTTGTTTAGAGAGTTATATGTGGCTCAGTGGCCATACAGTCAAGGCAGTGCCTATGGCTGCAAGAGGTGCCCGGTGTGACACAGGGATGGATGTGGGACCCCATCCAGTCCGGAGAGTACCTGGAGTAGCTTTCCTTCTGAACCCATGCCGAGGTTTGCCCATTCATATTTCACAGTTTGCACTGCTCTTTGTGTTTAGGAAATAAAAGCCGGTCCTGTCTTTGCAAAGAGAGCATGAATATGGTTGGAGTGACCCCTCGGTGAGAGGAGGGCAGCGCGGGGTGCATGCAAAGTGCAGTGGATCTCGTGCAAGCCTGGGCCTGCCATCAGCATGGCTGAAGAAACGTGCTGGCAGTTCCTGTCCATACGTGTTACTGACTGACAGATAGTGATGGAGGCAGAAAAATGTCAAAGTGTTAGAAAAGTCAATATTATTAAGACCTTGCTCCCCTTGCTTCCCTGTTCTGAGTAGTTTCTTGAGTATGACCAATTACATTCTTTTTTTATGACCAGTCAGAAAAGTGGTTTTTATTAGTTGGTTTGCTCAATGATTCAAATGTATAGACTTTATTTCAGTCTCATTTGAGTTGGAGGAAAGCATACAAGGATTTTTGCTGGCTTAAATTAGTGGAACTGCCCCTTTGGCTGAATGACAGGGCCCTCGCCTTGCAGAGCACAGCTCCAGCCCTGTCTCTGACTTTTGCCTGTAAATTAGTTTGTGAAGTGGTGTTTATTGCTACATTGGGAGGTTAAGACAGCCTAATTGTATGTTTGTACAGGAGAAAACATCACGCCAGAGCCTTAAGCAATTATTCTTTCCATGTCCTTTCACTGTTTAATCTTGACACTGTTCAGAGGGGAAAGGAGACAATTTGTCTTCACCCTACAGCCAATTAGCAGTAGAAGTGCAGAATGGCTAATGCAATATCCACTGAAGCGCCATCATCCATTCATCAAGATAAGATCCTGAAATAACATGCATCTAGAACCCCTCGTTGGGAATTGTTCTGAGTCCAAGCCTCATCACAGCCGAGGATATCTCTGTGATTTATAACCAGAGTGTGGTTTCAACATCTGACAGTGCTCAGCACCTCTCCTCCTACTTTTTCTCTCCAGTGGCCATCTTCTCTTTATGGAAAAGCTGTTCTCCAGAGGGCAAGTCTTTTTAACAGACCATTGCTCACAGAAATGTTTTGTCTTTTCTAAACAGCTATGGTGAGTCACAGGGAATTACCTTTCTTTTGCAAGGAGGACATGCCAAATATAAGCCAGAGATGTAGTATCTTCTCTGAGTTGACTAAAAAGCATGACAGGAAAAAGCAATCCTTTGATACGAAAGCCAATTATATAATCCGAAAGAAGAAATCTCTCTTTCGGACTATATAATTTACGGAAGTGGCAAATCTCTTAAAGCCACCCAAATCTCTTAAAACCATCCACATTTACATGCAAGGATCCCACAGAGAGACAGTCAGACCCTTGGTAATGATGGACACCAGTGGAGTTCTGGTCAGGTACGCATGATCTGTATTTGGTTCTGGATGTCCAGGATTCAGTTTCCTTGAGAGTGTCTGCAGGGAGGTTCTCTTGTTGTTTTTTTTGTTGCTGTTATTGTTCACAAAATACTTATCTTAAAAGTTATAAAAACCCCACCACGTCTATCTTCCCTGGGGCCACCTCAAGAGGGCCCCAACTATTTTTCATTGGATGCTTAGGTATATGCAGTAAAAACAGTTTTGCTCCAGTTTAGCTTTCAGTTGGCAGGGCATAAGTTTTCTGGGCTCTTGCCCAAGAGTGATCTAGTCCTATATGTTTTAAGAGGTTGAATTCAGCCCCTGACTGTTGGTACAGGTAATTGCATTGCATCAGGAATGAATACGACCCCTAATTTCACTGATCACTAAATCCTTAGTGTGCTTCTTCATCCTGACCCATTTAGGTGGAGCAAACAGCTTTCTCCCAAAGATGCTGAGTTTTGATACAGGAAAACTACACTTTTTCAAAGAGGCTTTATTTGCTGGATGAAATAGAAGGGAGGCGCCAAGAACTTTTTAATCAAATGCTCATTACGGAGAGGATCCAAGAAAAAAAGCACTGCCTGCCCTGTTCCTTTCCAAGTCAACAGACCATTTTGAAGGCTTCAGCATCTTTCTAGCTATGTATACATGCACAAGATGTTCTTAAGCTTCCAACAAAGGATAAGGTGGAGGAGGACTAGTGGTTAGCAAGATGGGAACAGGACTGCATGTCAGACAGATCTGGGAAACATGTTAGACTGTTCCAAAAGCTTCAATTTTGGCCTTTCTTCAGGGGGGGAGGAAAAGTGCTTTCTGTAAAAACCCTCAGATCTTTAGCTTCTCAGAGAAATTTTCTTTTGCCAAGTAACACAGTCACTTACATTCCATACATCTCTGCCAGAGGGTATGTCCCAGCCCAATGTGCTAATAAAATGGGGAGTGTAAATCTGGATAGGATGCTCATGCCAACCTTGCGGATGTGAGAGGACGGGAGACAGGCTTTAAAAGCATCACTGACTTAAGAAGGCGCTTGTGGATGCTGCAGTGCATGTGGAAACTCTGCTTCCCAGGTACCCCAGGGACAGGAGAAATGACATCACAATGATGTCATGCTCATCCTGAGCTTCCCTAATGTTAATCGCAGCAGCATCTGCCTCAGGGGAGCATTTCTGAGAGAAAGGTGTGAAAAACATGACACTTTCCAACTCTAGTCAGAGTGGGGAGTTTCAAGCAGCGGAGCACTGATGCTGTGTCCCCTGGGGCCTGAACCAACTTCTCTTCTAGGTGTCTGACTGTCAAATGTGCAGCGGCGCGTGTTTTTCCTCTCTTTCATTTACTTTATTGAGGACGGCATCGGTTACAGCTGTTTAAAAAATATCTGAGCAGGTTATTATGGGAAAGGACAGAAGAAGTTCTTGCTGCCCAAATGCAAAACTCAGATGGTTTTCTTTGCAAGGGTGAAGATCATTAGTGGTTTTTCTTCCTGGGCTGTTTTTGGGGAGGGGAGGCATCTTTGGTGCGAGAGAGCTAGCAGAACGGGCAGTTGGGGATTTTGAAGAGTTGGCTGCAGCTCTGGCACTGATTCCCTCTGAAACTTCGCTAAAAATTTCAAACTGGAGTCTCTGGAAGGTCAATAATAATAAGTAATAGGGCTGGCCAGAAAACAAGAATTCTGTTTTGTGAAAAATGTTGCGGTTTCAAAATTTGTTTTCGTTCCAATGCAGAAAGAATATGAGATTTTTCTTCCTTTTTTTTTTTTCCAAGGGTGAGAGGAGAAAATAAAACAATAGGCATATTAAAAAAAGAGCTTAGTACTCTAGTAGGATAGGGCAATGGTTCAGATGAGGAACTTGACCTGACATCTCACCATCCAAGGTGAGATGGGGGATCTTGGCTTTACAAAGGTGGTTTTCCCACAGAGCAATTCTATCCCAGAGAATAAAAATTTTCTTGACAACATTTTCATTGAAACATTTGTGTTTCTTTAAAAGGTTTTAATACTATGACTTTATTTTTCTTATTTAGAAAGAGATTTGGGATATTTCTTGATCATTTCTAATAGCTCCTTGCAAATATATTTTTATTATATAAAACAAATTCCATATGCAGAGACAGTCCTTCATCTCACAGACATTATCCAAATGCTTGTTGAAATTAGGGGAGATACAGAATAGCAACACTGAATATTTTGCCATTTACATATAAGGTTGTTAAAAATTCTGGTTGTGTGTCTTGTTCTGCAACTTCAGACAGTTAGAAATACAGGTCTTAGCATCTCTGACTTCACCTCTGTCACCTCTGAAATGTTGATGGTAATACAAGGATCTTTTCCCAGCTGACATAGACGTTGATTAGTTCATTTAAAATCTGCACAGCTCTACGAATATGAATATGAATATGAACATGAATATGAACATGAATATGAATATGAAGTCTTAACTGCAGTTTTGAATACCTCACCTCAAATACCTTCTGTGGACAAGACAGAGGTGTAATTAAAGATAGTGACATGCAAAAATATCAGAGGAGCACTGCAGACTGTCCAGAACAACCCAGCCCAAACAAAGGTCTGGCTAACAGGCCAGCTAGTGACTGTTCTCAGTTTTGGACATGGTACAACAACACAAGGTTGGTTTTAAATAGCCTTCTTTTTTTTTGAAACATTTTACCCAAATTTTTCATATGAAAGCTTTGGAGGGTTCTCCTAGGTAAAGTGAGCCAGTATGAAGTACAATGGGGATGAGGTGCAGCTGTAGCTACTACTTTACTTGTTATAGCTAATATCCAGTGCTTAAGTGGTGCTACAGGAGATGAGATTGCAATTGCAGGAAACTCACACAAGAAACAAGAAACAGACTTTTCTGCAAAGCACTGCAGACATTAGACTGACAGATGCAGCCTGTGAACTTGTAAAGTGATTTCAAAATTCAGCTGGGGCTTTCCAAAGCAAAATAAAATTTCTGTAGGCAAAGTAGATTTAGCACCTATTCTTGCATAGCTGTGACTCTCCTTAGCTACCACTGAAACGAATTCAACTTAAAAATAAAATATGAGACTCTTGGTATATAATAATTCTGTGCTGACTAATTCTCAGATTGCAAGCTTTTTAGCCCAGCAGAAAAAAATCCTTCACAGGCCTGTCAATTCCCTTCACAGGGAGTGTGAGATGCCACCTTATATTTTTGTAATACAGCAGAGACTCTAGTGAGTTAATCCTTAAAATACAACCTCCAAAGTGGCTCAAATGGGTTGAAGTGGGAAGATGAGATTAAAACAGTCAAATTCAGGTTTATATTGAAAGGCAACTAAATATGAGAGTCTACGATTTTTCCTCTTGAAAGGCAGCATGCTCTGAGCTGCTTTACTTGGTGATGTCCAGGTTCAGAATTGGTTTACAGGACACAGGATTTACTCTCTGATCTTTCTTGAGGAGGCCCAACGTGTGTTCTTCCCAACATGAGCATTTCCCCAGCTGCTTGGGGACAGGCCTTGGTTCAGCCCTCCTTTTAGACCTGAGAACAGAAACATACATCTCTTCTTTTGCTGGTAAAGAAAGCAACCGTAGGTAAAATTAAGTGAATATGATTATTTTATAACATAAAAGATTTGGGGAAAAAAGTCAATGCCTATCTTTTACATTAGGAAATTTCTTGGCATTTTATGGGTATTGCAGAAACAGAAGCAGCTGGTCCGTGATGCAGGACAAACAATTATGCTGTTGAATAAGGGAATTACATAGAATAATACCTGGACCACAATCAATAATTGTTGCATTAATACTGTGCTGTACTGAATTCATCCTATTTAGCAGCTGAAGCTGGTCTAACTGGTATTCAGACCATGCTGGTATGTTAGGTTTAGTTGCATGTCATGATTACAACTTTCATATCATCATTGGCTCAGGCATCTAACAAATGGATGATTTGAACTGTAATGCTGCAAAGAAATAAGCCAAAGAGCTAGGAAAAATCACTACATTTAAGGCAACCCCCTCCCCAAAATACCTGTTTTAAGGCCTGGATCTGTGTTGCCATTTGGAAAGTGAGTGTAACTGGGAGACTGGGAGGGAGCTACAGGGGATGGGTGGCCTCAGGCAAAAAGCTCTCACAAACTTCTTGTGGCAGTATTCTTGCTGCCTGTCTCATAAATATGGCCAGCAATGTCAGACAAATAAATACATGTATCCATGTGATAGTAGAGCTATGCCTTGGGCCATATCTTACAGGTTTGACAAAGCTCTCAGAAATAAACAAAAAAATCTGCCGCACTCCTTTTCATAAACACAGAAAAGTAACTGAAAGTTCTCTGCAGGGGTAGGGATCTATTGAGGGAGGATACTTACCCCAGGAAACAGAAGATTTGGCTGTTGCCACAGATCCTCTTTCCCAAGATTAAAAATAACACAGAGGAAGAGTTTGTGGAACCAGCTCCTGAGACATCAGGTTTTCGGAATTTGGAATCAAAAAATGATTCTTTTGGCCCATGTTTGGTGAAAACAGTGGAAAGACTAGATTTATTTGAAAGAGAAATTAAAAAAACATGAGCAGTAATAAAAAATAGTACTGACTATGACAGTAGAACAATTTATAATTGGGGGTCAAGTATCCTATTAGTTTGGGGCTATTTCTCTTTAAATAGAAGACCAGTCACAAAGGATTCCAGAGAGATGATATAATCTGAAACTATATTGGAAAAAAGTTTGCTCGTCTCTTAAATTACCAGGGCCTTTTGTATCCTAGTAAAATACTTTATTACTTGATCTGGCTCTAGAGAAACAGTGATTCCATAACAAACCTTTCCCAGGACTTTAATTATTTCCTTTATTATATCCTGAAAAAGGACTAGGTCACTTCTGAAGGCCACAGAAAGTATGATTTTTTTTCCCTGGGCAAACTAACAAAAAACAAAGGAATGTGTCTTTATATGACAATACCAAATTGAAGTTAGGTTGCTAAGTGCTAAGAGTGCAATAGGTCTGCTCCCAGAAACACGTCTCAGATTATATTTCAAAGAATCATCTGACAGTCTTCCAGTGAATCTCTTAAAAACAGCCCTGCCCCAACACAACTGTGAATCTTCTTTGTCACTATAAAAATAAGGAGGGCTTTCAAATGAAAACCCATGAGGCTTGTGAATCATTGAGGTGCTTCTATAAAGGCCTTGACATCTGAAGTTTCAGTGATGGACCCACTTGTGCATCACAGGGCATGTTTATGCTTTCAAAAGGCTGACAAGAGACCTCATTGCAGTAACAACTTCCTCGTGAGGGGAAGAGGAGGGGCAGGCACTGATCTCTTGTCCTTGGTGCCCAGTGACAGGACCCGAGGGAATGGCCTGAAGTTGTGTCAGGGGAGGTTTAGGTTGGATTTTAGCAAAAGGCTCTTCACCCAGAGAGTGATTGGCCACTGGAATAGGGTCCCCAGAGTGGTGGTCACAGCACCAAGCCTGGCAGAGTTCAAGAAGCATTTGGACAATGTTCTCGGGCACATGGTGTGACTCTTGGGCATGGTGCTGTGCAGGGCCAGGAGTTGGATTTGATGATCCTTGTGGGTCCCTTCCAACTCAGCATTTCCTGTGATTCTGTGAAATATCTGACAGTGCTTGACCAGTTCCCCCTATGATAGCCCATTACAGACATTGTCCCCCTGAAATCTGCCTGCTGATGTGGGCACTCAACACAGAGCAGCCAGTGAAAACTAGAAAGATGTGCAAAAATGTTTGTTACCTTGAACAACAAACAGGCATCTCAGGGCCTTCCTGTTTGTAATTCTACTGAGATTTTTTTGTAGCAGAAAACTAGAGCTTAATTAATTAAACATCTCAATTGCTAATGTTCCTTCCTTCCTTCCTTCCTTCCTTCCTTCCTTCCTTCCTTCCTTCCTTCCTTCCTTCCTTCCTTCCTTTCCTTCCTCTGCTAATTCCTCTCTTGACAGTGAACTGAAAAGCATTTGCTTATCTACAGTATATGATTTCTGTATGTGCAGGTCATGATTTACTTCCCCAAGAAGAAAAGGAAAAAAGAAAAACCACAAGCCATGCCACAGTCTCATTAAATATATTAAAAAATAACCATCTTCATTATGACTAACATCCTACTTTCTCTGTCACTGCCTTATATTTCAGGGCATTCAAAACCTGTTGTTTATAGAAATACCCTGAGTAATATGTGGTCCCTGCTTGACTGCATGGGTAGAATTCAATCATGGTCTTCTACTGACACAGGGAGCCACCAGGGTACAACTTGAGGTTTTATGAATAGCAGAAAAGCTCCAAGATTGAATTATAACCCTGTTATTCAATCTGAGAATATATTTTGTTATTTATAGCATATAGAAAATTCATATAGATTTTTTTCAGGTGAAAAATGACAAATCAGAGTGACAAAATAATCACTTCCAATTTCAAATGAAAAAACTGTGGAATAAGTACGGAAAGAAGGATTAATGTGTACATGATGCAAGATTATTGGGGTGTGATTGGGAGGGCTGAGGATGGTTTACAAGGAAATCAAAGGGAAAATTTAACTGGAAAATAAGCGCTTTCTGTGGAAGATATTAGATGACCAACTACTATAACTAGTCCTAAAACCATAGTAACAAAACCCAAACAGAAAGACAGATTTCACCAATGGCTTCTCCCTCCCAAACCACCTCAGGTCTGTTTTACTTTCAAGTGTGTTGTTTATATAGTTGTCAGTGGCAGTACCCTTCAATATCTCCTGCATTTGTTGCTCTGGGAGTATTTGCAAGTCTGGTCATGCCAACAGGTCTAGCATTTCAAGAGAAAGCCAACAAAGCACTGGTCTGACAGGCAGAAACTCTTACAGACTTCTGACACCATGAACTCGTGTATTTTTTTTTCTTTGTTTCTTTCTGAGTGTTTTACGGTGGGAAGAAAAAAAGAAGTCAAGTGGTCATTACTGGTTATTATTGGTTAGTTGCGAGCGCTTTTATAGCCACTGGTGATTCTTGGTTATTGATTCTCAGGCATGTGAAGCCTGATTCTTCAATGGACCAATTTAAACTTTTCTGGGGTGGCTTTGCAATCTGTTTACCTGATCCTGCTCTCCCACCATCTTTTCAATACTTTGAGCCTCATTTCCTATATAACAGTTAATAAAAACAAACTGGCAAGAAACCATCTTTCCAAATTTATGAAACTGTTGTCTTGCTGTTATTTCACTTTTTTTCTTTATTCTTCTTTTTTATTTTTTTTTTCTTTTTGCCCCAGGTTTTGCTTGCCTGTCAAACTCATCGAGTACAAACATTTTTGAATTTTAGAAACCTAAGTTCACACAGTAATTGGAAGAACAGTCCCATAATTTCAAACTCCAGGGGGAAGCTATCTTGGAACACAACAGCAAAAAGAAACCCTCGGGTGAAAGAAGAAACCTGGTCAAAATAAAATCACAGGTCATTGATTGAAAATGTAGATGTGATTATTTCTAATAAGCAATGAAGGAAGGCAATTAGAAGAAACTGTGTACATTTCTGGAGCCTAGCTGAGTAGTCATTTTTAGAGTGATGAAGATTTATAGAAGATCCGGCTTAAAGAAATAAATGCAAATATTATGGGGCCCTATTCTTTAAGTTATCCTTTAGGCATGTGCTTAATGTTGCATCACCAGGGTTTAACTAGTGAGTAGAGCTGAAGGGCTCCCTGATGACTGTTTTTACTATTTCCATGCCACCCTGAACAACTGCATCTTTCTGAGTGGGAGTGTTGCTCTCACAGAAAGCCCCACCAACCTTATTAGCAGCTGGTGTGTTTATTGCTCTGATCAGGAAAGCTGAAAAAACAAGTGTGGTCCAGTGTTTCCCTTTGCAGTGTCTTGTTGGGAATACTGACATTATTTATTCATAACCTGTCAGGCTAACATCAGTGCTCTTCTCAGTCCTTGAAGTGGTTTCTCAGTCATCTCTGCCACAGATTACCGGTCTCTTAGGAATAAAATGGGCATAGCTAGCTGAACAGAAACTCAGTCGTTCACAGTATAATGCTCTCTCACTCTCTGCTAAATTATCTGCTAGTGCTGTAATCCCTATGAAAAATCCTGAGAACTCACACCTAGTTGGGAAAGATAGCCAGCACTAAAAGCATTTAGGATCTATATATCACATCTAGTACCTTGGATTCTGCCTAATAGCAACAGCAAGTGGAGTGGACTTCAGGGAAGTGATAGAGTTGCCCCATGCTGCTACTTCTGAATGAGGGGCAGATCCAGCCCCACTCCCCCCCACCAGCTGTGGGTGTGCAGTGCAAGCACCACTGCTGAACACTGCCAGTGGGCATTGCTGGCAGCTGGCCTGAGTGCAGCAAGAGCCACCTGAAAGGCAAAAAGGTGAAAACACTTTCCCAGCACTCTGTGCCATGGGTGCCAGAACAGGAGGTGCAGGAATATAAAATACTCCTGTGTTTGGTGGTTTTTGGAGCAGGTGACATTCAGCTTCGTGGATGGTCAATATTGCCATCACATCTTCTAAGACTGGAAAGTGAACACTTGTTGGTGCCCCAGGGCTTTCTGTACTGTCCAGGCTGCTCCTGTGACACCCTAGGTACCAGCTGGCTGCCCCTCTCCGGCACAGCCTCCCGTGTTGTCTGCACAATGGCTGCCTCTGCTGCCCAAGGACATGGTACAGCAAGTGAAAGGGCTGGGTCCCTCCTCACACCCCACGGGCAAGATGGGCAGTACTGTGTGTGACCAGGGTGCCAGCAGCTGGGGGTCTCTGCTCCTGAGCTGTGATGTGTGGGACTGTACCCATCAGTCTTTAATTTTCTCTCAATCCAGGCTGTGATGCTTGAGGATACCTGAAAGAGGTAGGAAGTGTTAAGGTTCACTCTGTATTTTCTGTACTCAGGAATGCTAGGGATGTTTTATCCCTCATCATCTCTGCCTTTGCTGTGTGCAGCTTCTCATCCCCAGTCCCTGCTCTGCAGCAGGTAGTTACGAGGTGTTTCCCTGCCTGCAGGCAGTTCAGGATACATTTTCTCTGGCACAAAGAGGCAACAAAAGCAGTTTCTGGCTGCTCTCTTCTGCTCCCCATTCGCAACTTGTTGCCCTGGCAGTGGGGCTGGCCTGGGGGAGTCTCACTGTAACCAAAATAACAATAACAATCCAGGTTAAAAAAAATACCAACACATCTTTCCCGGGAGAAGGTCATCTTTGTTTTCAGTCTAAAACACGCATAGTCCCCACATGCATACTTGCCTTTTCAGGTAAGGGCTGGCAAACAGGATGCAGAAATGAACAGCTGCACGTAGAGGGAAGCAGGAAAAATGCGACCTCACTGCCAAAGGAAGCGTATCATGCATCAGCTTGGCTACTGAAATTAGACAGAGCAAGTCCTCGCCGGTGTGCTCGCCAGGTCTGACTCAAGCCCAAACAAAGGCGGCAGCCCTGGCTCTCCCTGGTCTAGGCTCTATTTTCATATCCCTGAAAAATAAATAACATACCACATACTTCCTACAGAAGATAGCCAAGGACTTTTCCACATTGCATTGCACATTGTCATATAATCTTCACATCCGAGGAAAACTATTCCTCTTTTTTCAGTATGTGAAATATATCTAGCATATCCATAGATGGGGGCAATGATTAGGAAGTGCATTCCTATTTGTGAATTACCCTGAGGTCCTGTCACACTGGCTGTCATATATAAAGTAAAAGTTCGGAAATTCAGTTTAAAGCTCTGAGTTTATTCATTGGCGTAATTCCCCTCCTGCTTGGCAGGACCAGGATTTCACCCAAAGCATTGCTAATACCCAATTAATCAGCTGACACAAAGTCAACAAATGCAGAACCTTCCGAGCACAGGAAAGCAAAATGCCACAAGAATAAAAATTTATAGTGGTCAAGCTCTCTGTGGAGCAGACCAGGAGGGTCACTCCATTCCCCATCGCAATTAGGATCATGTCACTGTTCCCTGTCAAAGGAATGGACCTTGCCACGGCTTTTTCATTTCACAGAGCTGTTCCTGGGGATGCAGGAGCTGCTAACAGGCTTTGCTCCAGGTGTTCTCTCCTATTAAGCTGGTCTTAATCTCTGCTCTCTGTCTTGAGTTAAACAGGCAGCTGCAAAATAGAAGAAAGGAAGTGGTTACTCCAATGCCTATGGGAAAGGCATTGATGTTGCAAGAGGGCTTATCAACAACTTCTACATGTACAAAATTCATGGAACAGCTCCCTCCCCAGGGGCCAGCAAAAGCGAGTTCCCACTTCTGCTGCTTCTGAGACTGACTCTGTGCAGAGACTTCTGCTGATGCAGTAATGTCAGTCTGCAGTATGGTAACTTTTAGGAAATGTGCATATTGAGAAAACCCTCAGTGGAAGTACAGCTTGCAACAGCAAAGAAAGATATTTGTTTTACAAATGGCGTAGACTGCTTTCTTATTTCAATTCCACCTGTCAGGACAACTGTAAGATCAGGGGTGGGGAGATGCTTCTGCACTAACTCCTGTAAATGTGGACATTTGCAAAGTGGCAGCTGCCCTGACAGTGCTAACAGCTGTGTCTGCCACCAGTTTATACACTATTACAAGCTCAGAAGCAATTCTGGACTGGAAGTAGTAGAAAAAGAGAGAAGAAAAAAGCAAACTGCCTTCTCTCAGGTTTTGAATAATTGTTGGTGCTTTTAACTAGTTTTTTCCACCACAGTTCAACTTTCCAGGGGCACTGAAAAGCTTCAGCTGAATATTGAAATATGCAACACTACCTTTTCCCTGAAGCAATGCTGGAGATAGCCTTTCTGTTTCCAGATGAGAAGCTTGACCAGCTCTGCCGCTCATGGTGAGAGGACTCAGGAGCTGCAGGTTCAGCTGCTCAGTCCAGTTAGCAGCTCCTGGCATGTGGGCTACCTGCTCTGCCTGCCAGGCTCTCACATTAGTGAGAAACTTTCCTGCCTTCTACTCATGCAACAGTTTAGAGGGGGACATCTGCATCCCCCAACATAGATGGGTGAGAAATCTTTTACTTATGAGGAGAGATTTTCTTCCTAGTAGCAGAGCAGTGACTGTTCTTACTTCCCACTGCCTTTAGCAGCAGGCTCTTGGATGCCCAGTGGGTTTATCTGCAGGAAATATTGGTACACAAAGACATCATGGTCTCCAAGGGGATGGATGGGCAGTCAAGTGCAGCTCAGAGGAAATGACTTTTGGGCTCAGACCTCCAGAGTCAAGTAGTGGGAGGTTGTGTACTGAGGCTATTGTGTGGCTCTGGCCTTTCTGTGCATTTGCACATAAAAACGTGCCAGAGTCAACAGTACAGCTGGTCCTAGGAGCACTAGAGATGTGCCTGTGGATTCTCTGACCTCACCAGAGCCGTAAGGGTTTGACCATAGCCAGTGGGAATCGTGCAGCCAAGTCTTATGGCATCAGGTCAGATCACAGGAAACCAGCACTCTCCTGATAATATTCCAAAGTTATCCCAGAGAGAGAACTGATCAGCCACGTTTTTGGCACACAAGTCAGAAGATACAAGACTTCTTCAATGTAAAGGAATATGTCTGCAGATGAATTTGGGCAGAGTGCTGTTAGACAATCTCACTGGCCTCTCATTTGCTGGTAAATGACAACTGACCTGGTAAAATGTCTTTCTGGAGTGGTAAAGTGCAGGTGACAAGGGCACAAGTGATTGCTCTCTCAGCAGGGAAGGTGGCATTCTTTTTCTGGTGCAAGGCTGGCCCCTGTGACTGACACAGTATGGGGGAAAGGACAAAGGGGCCATTCCAGCTGGCAGCCAGCCACCCCTTCACCCAGCCCACCACATCCTGCAGTGGAGGTGGGCACAGCTGGAGGGGTAGCAGGGCCATGGCCAATTTGCTGTTACAAAGTGGTTTAACCACTTTCCTGTGCCTGTGCCTTCCTCTCCTTTCTGTTTGGCTTACGGCAAGGTATTCATTGTCAGGGAGGAAACACAAACACGTTTTTGAAGAGTGCACATTTGCACTAGCAACCAGCCCACTGCAACTATGCCAGCTCTTGCTTATCCAAAAATTGATACATTAGCTGCAGTTTAGTAGGGTCATCTGCATTATACATCGAGTCTGTCAGGTTGGGTGCACACAGAGATAAAAAATGAATGATGAGACTGTCAGGTTCAACAGATTTGGTGTGACAGCTTTCCTACAACAAATTGTATGGGGAAGGAATATGGAAACCTTATTGTGGTAATGTGGCTTCTGTCTCCTCTGTTCTAAAGGACCCCATATGAAATATATTTATTGGAACAAAGAAAAGAAAAGTCATACCACGTTTGTTCAATATAGAAGTATTTTCTCAAGGATGAAATTCTGCCATTCTAGAAGTCAACATGGATTTCCAAAAGAAAAACTCCTACTGATTTCAGTCGGGCCAAGTTTTCACTCTATGAGTAGTTTCATTTATCCCACGATACACAAATATTTAAAATATTTAAAAACATGATAGAATTTTATTCTTTGAAATTTAATTAGAACCTGCTAAAACAGACAGTTCAGTGAAATACCTAATCCACCAAAATAATCTAAAACCATGTGCTTTTCAAATCACCCTAAAAAGGGTCAGCTCTGCATACAGTTTCCAACATATTTGAACAGTAAAATGTTTCTTAATTTATGTTCTTTGGCTTGCATCCAGCAGCTCAAGCCTTCAATATTGTATTGATGCCGTCCTCAAGACATCCAGTGCTTTGTTCTCCACAGGGAGAGCTGTGGTCTGAAGTTACAGGTCCGTGTGGTTTTGACTACACACAACTATGCCAAGGTACAGGAAATTATTCCGTAGTTCTACCAACAGTTTCAGTGAGGCAGACTGTACTTTGTGTCTGAATGCAAAATTCTATGTCCATTGCTATAAACAATCCTCGAATCTGCTTTAGCTCTACTTTGGGAAACACGTTTATGCTGATTTTATCTATTAAAGGTCTTAGACCTTGCCTAAGCATGCAGAATTGGCCAGTCTAAAATAGCAGCTCTGCTTGGGCACTTCCATTAATTTAACAATAGCAGGGTAACTCCTTTATTCTCTCATAGGATAAGACTAACTTATAGGATACAACTACTTACCTTGTAGGATAAAGACAACTTTGTTAAAAATAATCAATATTCCACCTGCAAAGTTTGACTTAATTACTTTTACTTTGATAGAGAGAGTTTCCCTGAGGAGCTGGGGTGGTTTTCTTGACTGTACCTGAAGACATGAACCCCGAGGGCTCATCGGGGCAGTCCTGTACCTTTTCTTTGGACCCACTTCATGCTCTTCCCTGACATTTCCATTTATAAAGCTCAGCCTGTTTATGCAACATTTTTGTGGGGTTTTTTTTGGACCCATCCCAGCTCATTCTCCAAGTGTATTTGCTGAGGATGTGAGCTCACTGGCTGCTGTGTGTGAAAGTTTAGGTGCCTTTTCACTGAGCCCAGCCCAGTGCCATTTCACATGCACCTGATGATGGTTTAATATCAGATTACTCTCCTTTAATATTCTGAAGCTCTGCTCCCAGTGCCTTTCAGGAACCTGTTATTCAGTATTCCATCTGAGCATCTGCAAACCTGCCTTCTTGCAGAAAGCCTAATAATGTGTGAGACAGAAAATGAAGTCCAGAGAAGTTTTCCTGCTCCAACACAAAGAGAGGATCCCCCTTCCCTGTAGCTAAAGAACTGAGTAAAAATGAACATTTTTCTTCTTTTCTGAGAGATTGAGAGATCAAAAGAATCACTAATTGTCCAAGCCTGAGTGGGTCTAATTGACTTCAGCCCTAGACTAACTCACTGTTCTGCACCTGTTTTGAAGAGCTGATTCACAGCGTGATCCAAAGCTCTCTATTGACTTTAGTTTTTATTAGGACTCACAATTTCAACTGAAAAGGAACATTTCTTGCTGATTTTGGTGAATTTCATTGCAGTGCCTTGGCCCTTTGATAGTGTTTTAAATAATTTCTTAAACTGTCCATTGAAGCATTATAAACCATTATTGAGTACATCTGAGTGCTAGCAAGACACTGAAGAATATACTGTAGGCCATATGGAGAACATGGGTACTGCACAGAACAAGGTTACTTTGAGGTAAATAAATGTCTACAATTCCCATTTTACTTTTTTCTTTTTTTTTTTTTTTTTACTCAATGTGGAGAAAACAGCTGCATTCGATTCTCTGCTTCAGAAGTGTTTGGTTTTCAGTAGTCAAATAATTTTATCAACCTTTTGTATTTTAATATTTCTAGACTTGTAGCTGAAAATGAGAAACTATTTTGGTATTACGATGATTTCATAGGATGTACTGATGGCCTGAGAGCTTTTATCAACCTTTTTTCTCTTAACCTTATTCCATGTGATGCATCCCAGTCTTATTTAGCCTGTAGATTCTCAGTACATGGAGAGACTTTTGAGTCCAACCTCACAAGAAGTATGTGACTGATTTTAGGGAAACTTTCAAATTTTCTTGCCATCATCCACTTGAACCTGCTGTTCTCTCCTCCAGGTTCTGGGTGCAACAGGAAGTCTGCAGCATCCATTAGGTGGGCAGCGTGCCCCAGGGAAGTAGTCCTCCCCTCCTCCTCTAGCAAAACACAGTCCCATGAGGACTCAAGGCTCCCCTTTCCTGCTGAATGAAGGGTAAGAGAGTCTTAATCTTCCAGGACAACAGCCTCATCTGAGGCAGATGCTCTTTATACCACTGAAAGTGTTTGTAAATTACACACTTACAATTGTGTCAAGTCCCTGCATATATGGGGCTTTTTCTTTTTCTTTTTCTTTTTCTTTTTCTTTTTCTTTTTCTTTTTCTTTTTCTTTTTTCTTTTTCTTTTTTTCTTTCTTCTTTTTCTTTTTTTTCTTTTTTCTTTTTCCTTTTTCCTTTATTCTCATTTTTCTTTCTCCTCTTCTTTTCCTCTTCTTTGTTTTTCCCATCACTGCAGTATTAGAACACTTCTGTGCACTCACAGAAAACCAAGTCATGGTTTGGTCTTCAAGATTCTGTGAAAACTGACAAATTTGGTCAAGGGTGAGATTTTGCAAATGCTGTTAAAAACACAGCTTTTCATGTGGCAACATGTTCTTTTATACTGGAACACATCCTAAATTTTCACACATGTGCAGGAAGTGAAATCACACCTTTTTTATGGCAGAAACAGCTTAGCACAGTGAAATGACAGCTTTTGCCTATAAAAAATGCCTTTAGTTTTTGTGGAAACCAGTGAATTACTTGAGGCAAAACCACAAAGTGTTTCATCAGCAGCACAATGGATTTTAATGCAGCTCTTCCTTGAAAAGAGCTTGAGGAAGGCAGAGATCAGGAGACACCACCGCCAGGTATATCAGCCTCACAGCCCAAATATGCAGTAGAAGGCTTGAGTGCTTTTTCAAAAGACTTTTACTTTAATGGTGTCTTCTAAGTCTTCCTTTTCCCTCCTTCCTCATCTTCAAAGTCTATTATTTCCTCTCCTTTGATCCCAAGATTTCATCCCGTGGTATTTTTAACTCTCCCTGCCCCCACCAGACTGACTCCCATCCCCGCTGCCCTCCACATGTGGCTGCCCAGCTGCTCCGTCTGCCTCCCGCTGCCAGCCAGGGAAGCCACAGGCCATGCAGACTGTAGGCACGGCTGGAGCTCCCTGATGTGCTTTAGTGGTACCTGCACGTCCCGAGTTAAACCCGCCCTGGTGTGTGTGTCCTGTCCAACAGGACGTTTGATAACCATGCCGTCATAATTTTATCGCCTTCAGTGGGAACAAGAGCTCCAGCAACTGGAGGAGCAAGGAAATTGCTTTTTGTTGGCAAAATCATTCTGTAGAGTTCATAGCTCGACATAAAATTAGGAGGAAAATGTATTTTAATTTTGCTTCTTCATGGGGCAGGAGTTGCAGTGAGGTGAGATGGGTTGCCATGAGTGCTATATTCTCTCCCAAGCTACACCATTCTCAAATGTATTTTCCTTTCCCTCTCCCTCCTCTTTAACATCTGTTCTTCTTTTCCCTTAGGCCACAGAGAAACCTGTAGATTTGGAGGAGGCTTACCATCGTCACTCATGGGGGAGCTCTCAAAGTGGACTGTTAGAAGCCCTCCAGATGCTTTCAGCAGGAGTCACAAAGAGTCACTGCATGACCTCAGTGGGATGCAGAGTAATTCCAGTTTCTGTGCTGATATCGAAAGCCTAAACTGTGGCACAAGAGCACCAAGAGGAGAAGCCTAATTTGCAGTAGTTGAAATACAAAAGTAAATCAGTAAGCAGTCAATGAAATGTGTGCATACTCTGTGCATGCTCTGTCCTGCCTTTGCAGGTACATCCATGTGTGTGGGAAAGGGTACAAGTGAAATAGGCATTTGTACAAGTTTCTGGGCAGGTTGAATGCGCTGGAGCTGAACTGCCTATTTGTTGAAGGAGAGGTTTTAAACCTGCCTGTAAGTCCAATAACCAGCTTTCTAACCACACACATCCCACACCTACATTTTTGTGTTCTGCAGCTTTCATGTTGGTCAAATAAAAAGCATCAGCACCACATCTACTTGTTTGCATTGAGGACCAATATGTTTTCTTTGCACTTTAAGTACTGTTTAGAGCTCTCTTTATGAGCTTCAATTAGGAGTTTGCTATGGAGGGCTTATTAGAGCAGTTTTATTGGTACTTTGACACATTTTCTTTGTTAAAAGCTAGTTTAGAAGCTAGTTTAAGAAGCTTGTAAAAGGGAGCCACAGTGAGGTGTCTGTTCCACTGACAAACCCTTATCAACAGGCCTCCCAAAGGCTTCCTCATGACACCTGGTCCACCCCTGTGTGAGCATCTGCAGTGTACCCCAGCATCTGCCAAGCACTCAGAAAAGGGAGTTGCATGGGGACCTCAAGGTATAAATATTAATTATGGGGAAAAAACAACCCTCAAGCTGGAATTTTTGCATTTGATATAAACTTAGGATGTATGAGACATCCAGACAATGTGGTAACCAGAGCAATCTGATCAAAACACCACAAAGAGATTACCCAGACTGTTTTCACCAGCAGAAGCAGAGGTCAGGACTGGGAGTGTGCAAGCTTTCCTGCTACCCAGGTATTCCATCTGGAGCTTAGGCGGGAGAAAGCCACAGCATTGGGCCCCCTTCTTTCCTGGCTGCGACCTGGGGAAAGTCTCCTCCCTTTTGTCTCTGGATACTCCACACCAGGGCAGACATACCTTCCCTGGACAAGGTGCAGTGGAGAGCGGCCAAGGGGCCATGTCCATCCTCACGTCGCATGCATGTCTGCTTGCCTCTGGAGCAGAAACCATGTGCTAGTCTCTGTTTCCTTTTCCAGCATACTTCTTGTTTTAGAGTCACCTATATCTGAATTGTAGCTACTGAGGAGCGTCCTCTGGGAACAGGGAAAGATGCTGCAGCAGAGGAAGGGATGTGAAGGTCTGCCTGAGAGCACTGTCCACCTTGAAAGGCACCTACAGCCCCTCTCAGGTGACAAGACAATTGAAACTAGTTCATGCTTTGGATTCCCCCTCACTTACTGTAGCTCTGTTTGGATGTGGACACCGCATCCCCACTGGCTCCCTGCAGCTCCTGGCTCTCCCAGGCAGGGTCCTCCCTGGATCTGCAGCTGGACTCCCGGCTGAGCAGCTGCCCTGTCAAACATCACTGGCTGCCACGTCGGCACGACTGCCATCCTCCAGCCCCAAAGGCACAGTCAATCCCCCAAATCCATCTTTCTGCAAATGCCTGCAGAGCCCCTGCCCACGAGGGTCTCACCTCAGAACCCCAACCATGACTGCTGAAGCGAGCTTAGGAGTAGGTGGAAAGTATCTCCTGCAGATCCCTCGGGGAGTGCTACAGAGTATCTAAACAAGTCTGTTTCATTAGCTACATTTCTATTTTCCTAGGAAAAGTATGCAAGTAAATATTTTCTCCAGACTTTTTTCTTTTCTCTCCTCTTTTTCTTGGCTCCTTTTTTCTCTCTAAGCCTACAGTACATCACTCATGATGACTTAAATAGTGAAAACTGTCTACAGTTTATCTAAGGATCAAACAGCTGTTGTCTTCACAGGCCTTTTTTATTAATATGAATTAATGTTTTCCAACTTATTTCCTACATTTCTGCTGGGAAGAATAACCCTTCCCAGAAGCATTCTTTGGCAGATAGCAAAATAATTTGAGTAGCAGATATATGATCTCATTTTTTTCTGGACAGATTACAAATTGGAGATTGGCTGAAAACGCATGAACACAATAAGTATTTTAATCTTGCAGTGATTTCATGTGCCTAAATGCTTCAGCTGCCTACACTTTCCAAGCTATGAGCTGCATCCTCGAGCACTTATACTGTCTCTAATTACGGAGGATACCGTGGTCTGTATCTATCGAAATGGAAGAGGGAGGAGGTTGTTTCCATTTGTATGTCACTGCAGAGGTCTCTGAGCATTAACCACTTGCCTGACCAGCATTTCTCAGATGAAGTGCTTTGGAAATGTCAATGTCCACGTCCTACTCCAGCCCAACAGTCACAGTAATAGGTTGCTTTTGACAGATGGGCTGGTTCTTCTCTGCAGCTGGATCCTGCAAAGCAGGTCTGGAGGTAAAGACCTAACAGTTCTGCCTTAGAAATGTTCTAATATTATCTTCAGACACAGTCTTTACCACTTTAAACTGCTTTAAAAAGCTGTATGGAGAGTCAGTCCTACTAAAAGATTACAGTTGGGCCTGAGAACCTTCCTGGGTTTATTCATATGAGCTTTATAATCTACACGTGTGGCGCAGAGACTTTTGCCACTTGATGTACGTGCTTTTGGAACATAGTTATTGTAGTGACACGTGAACCAGCACACTCCCATGTGTCACTATTTCTGAAACATGTAATTGTGCACATCTCTTCCACTAAGAACTTTGTACCCAAGGGAGTGATAGTCATCAGAGACACAGCAGATGCAAGAGAAACAGTTGACTCTCAATTACAATTATTTCTCCTTTTGGAGAAGGTTTAAAACTAATTTTCAGTTGCATTTTACTCAGTGTAAATATCTTGTTGGCTATAAGCAGTCTTTCCATGTAAGTTCTGGCCTCCTAAACAGCCCTTGTTTTTTCAGTGCTTCTCTCTAATCAACTGAAGAATGATAAATAACTAGGAACACAGTCTCCTCTGCACCTCAAATTATATTTCATGATAATGCTAGGAAATCCTGGAGCAGGTAGTTCCATTTCCTTCAGTGGTGTTTGATAAGCTGTGTATATATATGAACCAATAAGTTGATGGGAAAGCTCTCAGTGACCTCTTGGAGCCTTCCCCTAGATCTCCGCTCTACCAAACCATGCAGAAAGGCTGGCAAAATATGGGGAAATTCGCTCTTCTCCTTCTGAAAAATGACTGAATGGAGAATTCTGTTCAGGTATAACAGACACTGGAGCAACTGGGAGGGAGGCCCTGACACTCGTGGCAGGTCTGTTACTGAGCCCAGGCTGGACGTGGTGCATGCCATGACCAGCACCGCACTGTAGCAATTTAAACTGGAGTGATTTATTTAAATCTGTACCAATTTTGCACCTTGGTTCCTTTTTCTTTCTTTTCATTTCACATAATTCTCTCTGGTTTCCTACTTGCCTTCTTGATTATTTTCTTCTTTCAAGAGGGCTTTTCTGTATGTAGGTGATAGGGGCAGCTGAAGGAAACAATATAGGATTTTATGTCATAAGAGACCCATCATATTAGAGTGACCTTCACAGAACTGATTTCTTGGCGCCTCAATCTCCTTCAGGCCTTGCACATAGCTGCAAACCAGTGGGCAGGTTTTCATCAGTATCTTTAATCAGGTTTCAAGACACTATAAAACACAACAAAAATCATAAAAATTCCTTTTGTCTCAAACACATACCTTAGCAGTAAGGGATGTATCCCTAAATATTTCCTCAGGAAAAATTAATGAAGCAAATTAAAAGAAAAATTCTTTCAAGCTGTTCCAAACAAACTCATTTCACAGCCTTTTATCATACTTCCTTGCCGTTTGGGAAATTTATTTAAGTTATTAAAAAATTCCCTAAAATTCTCAGCTGAAAAGTTGGCTTCTGTTTTTTCTACAAAGCTAACTCACCTGATTTGTCAGAACAGCTCGAAAATGAAGTGCTAACTGGTGGGTTTTATTGAAAGGAAACCAAGTGGAACAACATATGTATTTTCTTAGGAAACTAAAAAGCTCACAGTCCTGTGGTGTTCCTTGGGGTAAATTCTTTGTTATGAATTACAACCTGCTTACTGATGAGTTGTTAATAAAAAGTAGACCTGCTGGGCCATTATTTTTTTCCACACAGTATACCCAGTTTAGCTTTTTTTTTACATTTTCATTAATACACTGAGTGTGAATAAATCTGTTTCCAATTTGTAATTGTTTTCCCTTCATCTGGACATTAATTTATTGCCAAATCTAACACTCTTCTATTTTTAATATCCCTCCAAACTGAAGAGCTGTTTTAAAAAGAAAAAGAAAGAGATTAGAAGAATGTAGGATAGTGGGAAGGATCTCTATTTCTTTCCTCTTTCTTTTTTCTTTCTTCTCTTTTCTCTCTTTCTTTTTATCTCTCTTTCATCTTTTGTTCTTTCACCCTCTCATTATCTTCTTCCTTCTTTCTCTCTTTCTCTCCTAGATCATATCCCAGGACCTGAGACCAGGAGAATGGGGCACTGTGGTTCTCCTGGGGCCCCACTGTGTTTAGAAACAACAGCCGCCAGCTGAACTCATAAGCAGTAGACAAAATGGTTGAAAAAAACACTGGAATCAAAGTAGAAACAGATGGTAACCTGAGGTGGCAGTACAACTTCATCTAACGTGGGACGGCGTTTTATTTATTTGATTTGTTTGTTTATTTTCTGGCTAAGCCTCTCCTTGCATGTGGGAGCTCCCTTCCTCACTCATTACTGCACTGAAATCTGGGCTACAGCAGCAAATCTCATTTGTGGAAGAAAACGAAAGGATTAAGCAGAAGGCAGTCAAATGCCAGTGTACTTCAATGGACATTATTAGCAAGTGGCTCTCTTCCTATTTTGGTTCTACACATTTGAAAGTATTCACATGAGCTGGGGGCGTGAGTCCAGCCCCTAATGACGGAGCACTACCATTGCAGGCAGGAACATCTGTGGAATCAGCATCAAACAATGTGTCTCTTTTTTTGGCCCGTTTCTTGCCATGAGGAGGAGGAGGATATATGGAGGAGAGAAAGGGTAAGGGAGGGTTAGTGGTTCCTGGGATGTTTTCAGAAGCAGCAGCTACTGGGGTGGCAAACCTCTTGGCAGGCTTTAAGCCGTGCTTGTAAGGAGAGATGCCAGGAGAGGGATGGAGACGCATAAAATAAAAGCAGCTGAAGCAGTCCTCCTGACATGCACGGGGTCCAGCCAACAGCTCAGGCGTGGTGGCTTTGAGGGATGCTGCACGCAGCCAGCAGCAGAGTCATTACCAGGAGTACCTGGGCACCCAGGAGGCATAAGCCCCATGCTGCTCCAGCAACCCACAGTGGCCAGCTGCCTTGCCCAGGAGAGCTGCTTCCAGAGAATGGGATGTTTGCAAGCAATTTCTCTGTGGCCTTCCACCTACCACCTGTTCAGCTTCATAAAGGCCTTTTCCTTAGATTTTTATCTCCCCCAAGAGCCCAGGCCATGCTCTTGAGGGGCAAAGAGCCACCAGTGGCCCTCAGGCTCCCTCACAGTCAGAAGGAATCACAGAATTACAGAATCGTTAGGTTTGGAAGAAACCTCTGGAGATCAGCCAGTCTAACCCCCCACCAAGGCAGGGTCACAGGCTGTGCAGGAATGTGTCCAGGTAGGTTTTGAATGTCTCCAGAGAGGAGATCCATGGTCTCTCTGGGCACCGTGTTCCAGGGCTCTGCCACCTCAATGTAAAGAAATTCTTCCTCATGTTGAGGTAGAACTTCTTGTGTTTTAGTTTATGGCCACTGCTCCTCACCCTCTCGCTGGGCACCACTGAAAAGTGTCTGACACCATCCTCTTGACACCCGCTTTTGATATATTTATGTTTCGATGAGATCCCCTCTCAGTCTTCTCTAGACTAAACAGGCCCAGCTCCCTCAGGCTCTCCTCATGAGAGAGATGTTCCAGATCCCTAGTCATTTTTATGGCCTCCACCGGACTCTCTCCAGCAGCTCCTTGCCTTTCTCATACTGAGGAGTCCAGAACTGGACACAGCACTCCAGATGTGGCCTCACCAGGGCCAAGTAGAGGGGCAGGATCACCTTCCTCAGCCTGCTGGCCACATTATACCCAAAGCACCCCAGGACATCATTGGCCCTCCTGGCAGCAGGGACACTGCCAGCTCATGGTCAACTCATCATCTGCCAAAACTCCCAGGTCCTTCTCTCTCCTCTCAGCAGAGCTGCTCTCCAGCAGGTCATCCCCCAACCTCTACTGGTACTTGGGGTGTTCCCTCCACAGGTACAGTGCCCTGGGAAGGGAGAGCAGTCATGTTTTTCCCCTTTGAAAACCCCCAGGTTTCCAGGGAGAAGGACAGACACTGAAATCCAAACCATTCTGGGCACTTAGGCTGATATTAGTCAAGGCTAATTTTTAGGATGTACCAAGCAGACACACTCTGGGCTCTTGGACTCATCCCTGCTGCAAAAGCCAGGGGGCTCTGACGTTACTGACATTGTTTTGCACTAAATGCAGTCAGGACATGGATTAAAGTGCCAAAATCGATAACCATACGCGGGGTGTTTGTGTAGCAATTGCACCATACCAATGCCAGATGCAGTTCTGTGATGGACTGGATGTGCTTATCCTAAAACTCCTGGCAGCAGTTGCAGGTACTTTTAACTGCTCAGATGCTCGCATGGTAGCACAGGCTACAAGACATAAAATAAAGAGAAAGGAAAAAGAAATAAGCTTTTCCCCTACTCCCACATGGCGCCAGTATTCACTTCCCTGCTGTGGGGAGCAGTGGGGACCCAGCACAGTGCAGAAAGCAGTTGCAGAGTTTCTTTGTCTCCAATGATTTTGACAGCAACTTCTGTTGCCTCTGCTCCCCAAAGATGCTGGTTTTCTCACTGTGTGAACTGTGCGCTTTGACAAGCCAGAGAAACTGATGCAGACACATTTTATATCTCAAATAATTTTCTTTTTTCTTCCTCTTTTTTTTTCAGTTTTGTTTAACCACAGTTAATTCTTCCCTTTTGCCCTGGGTTATAGGACTTGTGTCCGGAAACAATAGGAGCCTAGCACCTTCCCATATGATCTCTTTCTTCGTTTTAGCTGCTTGTAAAAACATATCTTGGTCCCTTGAGTCCTAAGAGTAATAAGTCCGTTGCCTCCACAATTGCCTGCTCCATCTGGGACTCTCATTGGGATTCAGTCCACACATTCAGTTCAGGTGGGATCTTCAGAAAAATCAATAACCAACATGTCTGGCAGCACTTTACTGCATGGTATCTGTGTCCTGCTTCCTGGCTGGGACTCTCAAAATACTGATGTTCTGTTGAATTGGGTTTTTTTCCAAGGTTTCCAGCCACCTCTCTGTTGCTCTGTGATTTTTTTTTTTTCCACTTGACTGTAATCTATCTCTCATAATCTGTAGAGAGATGGCCATTCTTCCTGCTTCGCTGTTTCCCTTGTAGCTGAGGCCCTGCAGTTTGCAGTGCTCAAATTACAGCCTCTGGCATCATCAAATGATGCTGCTACTTTGGAAAGCTGCGGGTGACTGCAACCTGACAGTGACACCCTCTGCTGCTGCCAGCGTGCTCCTGCCACAGCACAGTGGACTCTGATCCCAGTGAGGGAGCGTGGCTATGCGGGGCCTGTGTTCCAAGGTCACCTGGGCAGCGGGGGAGATGGAAGGCATTGTTTTTCTAGGTCATGTTTATACTGAAGCAGTAAGACAGGGTGGTACTGTCACCCACAAATGCTAAGCCAGCTTTAAATTCGCTTGCTTGGGTAAGGGTAACAGCCTGCCTGAGGCAGCATGGAGCTGTAAAACAGCACAAGCTGTAAAACTGCTGAAGGGCCCGGACCTGCTCCATACTGAGCTTTTGGATACTGCTGCTAGCTCGGGGCTGAGGGATGATAATGTAGGGCTATGCGGCTGCAGCTAATGCAAGGAGCTGCTGTGCAGCTGTTCCCCTAGGGAAAGGAACAGAGCTCCATGCTGGACTGAAATGGCCCTTTTCACCCTGTTCATGTGAATTTAGCCATTCATGCTTGGGGAAACATCACTGCTGTTTTTAGCATGGGGAAGGTGAGGCACAAGGAGATTAATGCCTGATTTTCAGCCCCACTGGCCATCTCTACCTCTTGCTAATGGATATACAATGAAGCCTGGTCAGCACTGTTGAAGAAATCAAGCTCAGCTGACTTACTTAAAGTCGTAGAGGCAGTACCCGGAGAAGTACTGACCCTATAAAGGCTTAGTCCCTTGCCAGTGCGACAGCTGGGAGACCATTTTTCCACTCTTCAGAAGTACCTTCCTTGAGCAAGCACCAACGAAGCTTTGCCAGTGTTGAAAATGGCCTGATTTTGTGTAATTATTCATTCTGCTGAGGGTGGCCCTGACTCAGTGCTTCTGAATGCTTTGGAACACGAAGCCTGCAGAAAGCTGTTGGTCTGTGCAACAGAGAGTTAACGTCTTTGCTTTTGCAGAGCTCCAGCTTTGTAAGTAAGGAAGGCTGTTGACGACTCTGGATTTCAGTTTCCCCTACTATCACACTTGTTTCTCTTTAAGGAGTGGGAAGGGTGAGTACTGAGGTCCCCTGGAGAGATGAGGGCCCATTATCTTCTATATTACTCTCTCTACAAACAATGATAAGCAATTGCACTTTTGCAACCCTACCGCCAAACACTGACATAATTTCAGCACTGAACACGCCACCAAACAGCAACAAGTATCACCACTTTTAACCTGTCCTTTTCCACTATTCAAAAGTCTAAAGGGTATTCTAGGCTGGCCACTGAAGGACTGAGCAGTTTTCCAGGCCTTTGGAGAAAGCATGTGAGTTGGCTTTGGAGCACCTGAATTCTGTCATCTAACAGCAGGGACAGCTTCACAGGGCTGCTCTTCCATACAAGAGAGGATGCCTCTTCAATGCAGCATCTGCAAAAATTCTTTAAAGATGACTTGAAATTTTGAACAATCTATAATTTTGTGTATATTTACATTATACGTGGATAAAAAAGAAAAGGAATCGTTTAAAAAAAATAGCTTTACATTGATTGCTTCCCAAATTATTGGAAGCTGACCATAATGCTTTTTATTAAACATACAATGTCCTATATGTGGGCATTTCTTCTTTGGAAATTACTCTTTGCCATAATTTAGAATAAAACAATATGTTAGAATAAAAAAGATATGTTTTTTAAAAAAATGAAATTTATCTTAAGGGTCCAGCCCAACTCCTTGGCAGGTTGAAACTGATAAAGTATCATCCACAAATATTTGCCCCTTGTGCATTTAAATTCATGAAATATCTGTTGTGTGTTGGTAACTCCACATTCAGGAAATTTTCTTCCATCTGATAACCAATTCAAACATTCATAGCTGATTTCTTCTGGTACTCCATCCCATGCTTCTGGAGAAGAATCAGGCACATTGTCTCTTTTAACTTTTTGTGGATAATTAGACTGTCTTTTTGGTTCTGTTTGTAATCAACGCTTAGCACAAGGTCCACGGTGAAGAAGTACCATTGCTCTATAGCACTGTAGAGAACTCCAGTTTAGCAGATTTAGGATAGAAAAGATTTATCCTGAGGACCACTGCCAAAAAAAATCTATGAGTAAAAGGCAAAGCACAGTATGACTATTCCATTTCCTATAAAGATAAAAATAAAATCTTCAAATGACCTGAATATCAAAATGCAACTTGTCTGGATATATAACAGGGAAAAAATCAGCAAGAACACAGTATAAAACTTTGAATTGCATTTTTCACCTCATCTATCCTGTGATTAATGTTAAAGGAAAAATACATGAAGGATAAAGGAAAAAAAGAATCTTTTATTACTTTATGCCTTAGTCAAAGTATTCTCAACCATTGAAAATTCAAGGCACTTTGTGTTTAGCAAATAAGTCACTGGGGAAACGTTCTGCTTGAAGAGGTGTGTTACTCTACAGATTTTTAGGTGGATGTCATGTTAGCGTTTACTAAAATATCATCAGCACCCGAAATCACCAGCACAGTTTCCTGTCATACCATTCTCCTGTGTCCTGGTCCATGCCACGTAGCCCATTTTACATTAATCAGCCTTCCCAAGCTCTGATTCATAAAACCGTTATGAACTGCAGGCATTTGCAGCACGTGACATTTAGCAGGAACAAATTATCTGGGATGAAGGAATTTGAGGCATTTTTTTTTTCAAATAAATATCTATATATTTTCCTTATGGAAATGCTGGGCTTAATGAATCTGATCTTATTTCATCTCAGGACCAAAGATGTTTCAGGTTAATGGAGAAACTTGGCTCAGGCCACAGACTCTGTATGAGAATTTGATGGTTATTAAACCGTAGAAACTGAGAGGAAATACTGCTTTAGGTCCCATGAATACTGCAGAGCAGATGGACAAGAACACAAACGAATAACTTTCCCTTTACTGTTTCTGAAAATTAGTCTCACACCTGCCTTTGTAGCAGTTTTCTTGTATGGGTAAGACAAAATAAATCAGAAAAACATTTCCAAAGGCAATTGTAGCACGAGGGCACTAAAGTGTCATTGGAAGTTAAAGGGAGTGAGCAAGCAAGCTTGGACCTCTGAGCTGCAATATCTGTGTCCCAGGCCTCCAACCCTGAGGAGGTTATAAATCTTACAAACTTTGAAGCTATTTTTTCTTTTTAATAGAGCAAGAAGCTTTTAGAAGGACTTAACTGACCAGCAGAAATGTCTGGAAATTCAACATTTCCATTTTGTGTGACAATGCGGCATGTTAAAAAAGATTTCACTCTCACTGAAAGGAAAAATCTCTCATGAAACTTCTGGCAATTTTTCTTTTCAGGAATGTCAAGATAATTTCTTCTGACTTCTAAAAAATGAAACAGAGCAGCCAGCTACCCCAACACAACTTCCTCCATACAGGTTGTCATGGAGCCTAAGCGATTCGAACAATTTGGATTCCAGGGGGAATTACCTCCTTCTTGAACTAAAATGAATTGAAACAGACCTGAGATAGTTGTTCTTGTCAAAGATATTTACATGTATTTACACTGTTAATCAGGTTTGTTAGGCAACAAAAACAAAATCTATTTTTTAACTTGCAGGTCTCCAGACAACATCTCCACTCTGACTGATAGATTGTCTCTGCTTGCTCCTACATTGCTTAAATTGTTCTCTAGGTACAAAAAACTCTCGGCTAAAAGTGCTTATCAGGGGGTGACCACAGAACTGCATTAAAACATAAAAAAGAGCCAGCCAGACTGCAATAGTTGCCTCCCTGATACCTGCTCCAAAAGCTGGAGTTTATGGACAGTTTTAGACCTCACCAGATCTCCCTCCACAACCACTGCTCTGTGGCCTCACACACACCAAACTCACCTGTGCTGTTTGAACCAGAGCCTGGCCCATGCTGAGAGGAGCCCTGTTGCTCTGCCTTGAGGGCAAAGACCTTCTTCTAGGGGTCATGGAGCCCACTATTGCCTCTGTCTTCTTTGCAGCAACAAGATGTTACTGACATGTGCTCAGTTATGATCTCCCAGGAGCACAAGATCTTTCCCAGAGAACACATCCATCCTTTACCTGTCCGGGTGGTTATTCCTGGCTAGGTGTAAAATGCAGGAAGGAATCCAAAGTGCACAAGATCCTATCTCTTTGTCAGACCATTTCTCCAATTTTCTCTTTCTGTTCTGCAGTTTTTCCCACACTGAAATCTTCAATATACAACATCCAGATCATTAAAGAATATGCAAATGTTGCTAAGCTCAGGACAGACTCTTAAAGAATAACATTTTCACAGTAAGTAAATGGTTAACTACTATCAGAGGGCAGTGTTCCACTCCTTTTTTACATTTACTCAATAATGATTTCACCTAGACCTTACCTCTCTGTCTTTCAGTTATGTGGCAGTGTCAAAAAACCTTGTTAAATGACAGTACACCAACATTTGTTAGTTCTCTTCTATCCATCCATGAGGTCTGTTACATTGTCAGAGAGGGAAATAATTCCAATTGATTCAGTGTATTCTGGAGAAATCCATGTTGCTGTTATTTGCATTGTTAACTTCTAGGTTCTTATGGATTATTTTTATTTGTTCTGGTCCTGTTCTGAGAATTCAACACAGTGTGAGGCAGCTATGATTCCAGCTTTGCTCTTTTAGAGACAGGAACGTTTCTTCTCCCTCCTATTGATCCTCACCTGACCTCTACAAGTTTTTTCAGCGTATTTGAAACCAGTAACACTCTGAGAGCACTTTAGCCAGATACTTTAGAGTAGAGGTGTGGCTGATCTGAAAGGCTCTAATTAAGCACTCCCTTGCTTTTCCTTCCCATACTCTAGCAGGAGATCCTACTTTCTCTTTGCTGTACTGTATTTAAGCCACCCAATTTAGCAATTATTTTCAATGAGGGCTGAAGCAAAAGAGCTGTTGGCCTTCAGGAGATCACTCTTCAGTAGCTTTTCTTCAGAACTTTCTTGATTTTCCTCTTACAGAGTGACTTCTCATATTCATTTTGTGCCTTTGCCTTCCTGATGTTGTCTTTCATTGTCACACTACTTATTTTAGTTTTTAGCAGTCTAGCTTGGTTTCCACTGCTTGTGTGTATCCCAGTGTTTGAACTCAAGAAAGAGCTTGTGGTATAATCAGTTTGGTTTATTAGCATTGCTTCTTCTTCACCTGCTTTGGAAAAGCTTATGCAACTACCTGCAATATTTGTTTCTCATAAAAACAAAAAAGTCAGTTTTCCTTAATTCTTTTTTTTACATTAGATATCTTTACATAAGAACTTACTTGCTTGTTCTCTGATTATATTGAGATCTGTGTCCTTGAAGTCCCCTTTCCGGTCCTTCATGAACATCTGCATCTTTTTCTTCTAATATGCCAGTCATGAGTTATCATGGAATTTTAGAATGTTTGGGGTTGGAAGGGACCTTAAAGATCATCTTGTTCCAATCCCCCTGCCATGGGCTGGGACACCTTCCACCAGACCAGGTTGCTCAAAGCCCCATCCAACCTGGCCTTAAACACTTCCAAGGATGGGGCATCCACAGGTTTTCTGGTCACCTTGCTCCTGTGCTTCATCTCCCTCTCAGTAAATGATTTCTTCCGAATATGTGATCCAAATCTGCCCTCTTTCAGTTATCCCACCATAAGCATATTTTATGGCAATTAATTTTTGATCATGATATATGTATACTTCCATTGACTCTTATTAATCTCAATATTAACACCCCCAGCACACACACACTCTCTCACCTCTCCTATGACCCTTTTATGGATAAATCTGTGATTACCTTCGGCTACAAACAGATACTGGAAATTACTTCAATAAGAATAAGAGTTAAGGAATTAGGTCAGATATGTTTTGTTCAGCTTCAGATGAAGAAAAAACGTTGCAGAAACAGGACAGTGACACCCCGCCCCCCCTCCATGTGAACGTGGTTCGTCTTCCTGGGATAAAGTTTGTGCTGGAAGCACGTGATATCCTGGCAGTAACACAGCAAATGTCCAAGAGGGAAATGACACGTTAAAACGAAAAGACAAACACATTTTTCACCCTGACAGACAGCTGGCTTACATCTGTATTTTCACAGGCATCAGCAGTGTTGACTGTTATTGTTAAATGCTCAGATACTGCACTGGAGTGTCAGAGGGCCTGAATTCTCTGCAGTGTTATTGCCCACGTCTCAGACATCCTGAAGTGATTAATGGGCTTTGGGGTCTTCCCTCCAGGACGCCTTAACGTCAAAAAACACTGGCTGGAAAGCAGGACGCTGTTGGGGTGTTTCATGTCAGCACCGCATCCACGGCAGAGATCGCTCCCGCTTGCCAGCCGGGCGGCTCGGGACGGGACGGGACGGGACGCGACGGGACGGGACGGGACGGAGGAGCGGGGCGGGCGCGCACCTGCAGCTCCGCCGCCCACGCCCACAAGTGGTCGCCCACGGGCGGGCGGGCCGGGAGCGGGACCGAGAATGGGAGGGGGAGCTGGAAGGGGAACGGGAGTGGGAGTGGGAGCGGGAGCGGGAGCGCGGCTCCGCCGCCCCAGCCCCGGCGCCCAGGAGGTGGCAGCACAGGGGGCGGCGCCGGGGGGACTGCGCCGGGACGGGGCGGGATGGGGTGTGGTGGGTGTGCGGAGCCGGGGAATATGTGCGGAGCCGGGGGATGTGTGCGGAGCGGGGTGGGTGTGCGGAGCCGGGGGATGTGTGCGGAGCCGGGGGATGTGTGCGGAGCGGGGTGGGTGTGCGGAGCCGGGGGATGTGTGCGGAGCCGGGGGATGTGTGCGGAGCGGAGGTGTGTGCGGAGCGGGCGCGGGTGTGCGGGGGTTCCGCACTGCCCCGGGGCTGCGGTGACGCCGCGTTTGGAGCGGGCCATGTGCAGCCCGGCAGCCCTCGGCGACAGCTGTCGGGGAAAGACCCCACGGCGGGCGCTCGTGCAAGAGCAGCAATGAGAATGCAAGTCTTTGGAAGGCCCTTGGACATGTTGGAGCAAAATGAAGGCACCAGCACGTGTTTACAAAGTCGTGGCTCCTTTTGTTGCTCATCTATTTCCACAGCGTTGGGGTGAGTGTCTAGAACCTTCCCCAGCGCTGCCTTTCTGTCAACACAGGAGAACGCCGCAGATCTTCTCGCCACCCCTGTGATTGTCCCTGGCAGCTGGGACAGCGGGCTCTCAGGCACAGCCACCCGCAGCAAGTACAGCCGCTCTCAGCTGCACCGCCCGTGCTGGACTGGGCGCACGCACAGCGGGACATGGAGGTGCTCAGGAAACATCTCTGTGCGATAAACTGAACACTCATGAGGAATGTGTGCCACTGTTTGGGAGCCCCTGCCATCAGCCCCTGCCACCAGAGCCATTCAGGATGGAAGAGGAGCATGTTAAGTGTCAGCACTTTTGCCTTGCCCACCTGTCCAAGTCATTCCTTTTCCCGGTGTCTTGCCAGCGCTGCATCTCATGCCCAAGGCTCCTCTCTAACACTGGGTGCCCTTTCTCTGTTAGGGTGCCAAGAGAGATTTGTTTGGCATTATGGATTTTGGCTATGCTGTTGCTTTGATTTTATAATTCTTCTACAAGAGCTTGAAGCAAAGGTAGGGGACATTTCCCAATCAGCCTCACCCAAGAAAACACCACAACAAGCCATATTGTCAGTCCAGTAGCTGCACACGTGCCAAAAACTGTGTGATGAAATCATTGTGAAAGATGTCAAAAAAGGGAGATGCAGACTGAAAATAGCATGTTCTGGGCTTATGCCCACATGCAGTTGTTGCATCGTAAATGTGTCCTTGTTCTGCCTTTATGGTGCCTTTGCAGCAGCCAGTTAATTGCATTGTAAGGCTCGTAGATTGTGGAGTTATGGAGAAGCCAGAGTTTGATATAGCAAGCCAGATATAAGCAGCAGAGAACCTGCTGTTAAAGGGGGAAAGAAAGTCCAGGGAAGGCAGCCTCAGGATGAACCTCTGGAGCTGGCCTGGAGGCACATCAGCAAGTCCTGGCTTGGCCCCAGTTTGCACAGTGGAGGAGTGAGAACCATACACTGCTTTTTCCTCCTCTGTGCTGCTTCCCGTGGCTTCTCAGCACATGGCTCCAGTGCCATGAGCTGCTTACACTTAAGGGGTCTGGGTGAAAAATGAGCCCCAAAAGCTCTTCCCTTCCTCCTGGCCTCTGAGTGGGGGGTTGGTTTGTCTTGCATCCTTCCACTCTGCGGGGTATAATAGGAGCCTTAATGGATCCCAAAATGCAGAGTGATGCACAGTTACGGGGTTTTTTCTGTGCTCTGACAGATTTCCTGGGAAGCCCCTCTGTCCCTTGGCTTCTGAGCCTCAGTGTCCTCCCAGAGGAAGGAGCATTTTGCTTTCAGAGGAGAAGAGCCATCACAGCAGGCTCCACATCCCCTGATGCTTCTCCAGGTGAAGGAATTTGCTTGAGAGCCACATCTGTCCCTTGCCATGAGGTAGCCAAGATAACGTCTCCTGAGGGCCAGCACCATTTCAAGGGAGAAGCCCCCTCCTAATTCAGAAAAGGAGAGATGCCAGCCCGTCCTTCTTCAGAAGCCTACAGACTTCCTTGGCCCCTGGAGTGGTGAAAGGTGGGGACATTCAGAGTGCGCCGTAAGATGCTTCTGTTTTTTAGTTTCCCTGGAAGGGTTCAGATGTACAAGAGGCTGAGGGTCTCTGGGGAGGGTGGGATATTTTTATCTGTCACTTGACCGATGTTTGCTGTCATGTAGAGAGAGTTTGTTATTCTTTGCTGTGTGGCTTATATTCTTTTAGGAACAGCAAAAGTTCTGAGTCTGGGATAGGTGCTTTTCTTGCATTCACATAGGAATAACAGTAATAATAACAATAATAATAGTAGATTAGTAACTTTAGAGAAATACTCAGTGTTTCACGAGAATGCCCCATCTTCTTCAGAGTAGCTGCTCCATTTTAAAAAGACAATCTTGTGTCAGCCTTTATGAGAAAGAAAAAACTAGATTATGCAACTGGCATCATAGACCAGCAGTTTGTCTATTGTGAACTTGTGTAGCCCTTGAAAACAGTAGTTTTTGGCCCAAAATGAGCACATAACTTAGGCATATGCTTAACTTTAAGCATGAGAATAGTCATATTGAAGTCAGGGGGAGTGTTCACATGTTTACAGTTAAATTTCAATCCAAATGCTTTGCTGAATTTCACCCTACTGGGAACTGAGAATGCTAATACAGTTTTCAGAGTCTGACCCTGTGGAATATTAAATAAAGCTGAGCTCTCTAATTCCCACTGAAGTTAATGGGATTGAGGCTACTTGGCATCCCTTGGGTGTGTGCAGCCCAGCACAGAATCAAAGCCCAACTGCAGCCACTAAGCTTGAGCTTCCTGACATCAAAGAATGATGCTCCTTGATTGCAGGTCAGATACGACCTGCCAAACGTAGAGACCACTGTCTTAAAGAGGATGTTTCACCAGGAGCTTTTGGAATCCAGAGGACCCAAGGTTACACACATGACAAGAATACAGCATATGACTGTAAGAAATTAAAAGAAGTTGTGGGGTTGACCTTGGAGGGTCTCAGCAATGTGTTTTTTTGGCCATGTTCATTAATTACGATCAAAATGGGATGCTTCAGAGTCACTTAGAAGCACTGCTTCCTGACTTGCCTTGGTATTTGTTAATTTGCCAATTCCTTGTAGCTGTTGAAGCAAAGTTTTGACATGGGATTTGGAAAAGGAGAGCAGACCTGGCTGAAAGGACTGTATTTTGTAGATTTTATTTTTATGTTTATGTTTTTATTGGCTTGCATGTCATATTATTTTTATATTTCTTATTGGAAATCGCAATTCTGATGAGGAAAAGCTCCAAAAGTCTTCAAACCACAAACTCAACCGCATACTTAATGCTTTTAAAACAGTCTGAAGAACAGTCCATCAATTTTTGGCAATCAAAAATGTTGTTGAACATTTTAAATATTGGTAAGAATTGAGTAAAAAAGGTATTCATGTTTTGTTACTTTTTTTTCTCCAACCATTTCAGAATACTGGCTGAAACTGTTGACAACCTTCTTGAAAGCAGTAATTTTCTGTTTTTCTTTAATTGCCACTGAATAACATAAAGGTTTTTCAGCCAGGAATAGAGGTTTGGATGGCTTTGCAGGTGGTTTGAGCTGGGGAATCACAAGGAGGTTGCCTGGCACAAGTAAGGCTGCAGTGGATGCAGGACAAGAGAGAGAGTTTAAGGGTTTGATGAGGAAGAGGGTTTAATAGTAAAGAAAGAAATTGAAGAACTCAAAGAGGCATCAGGTTGCTCAGATTAGAGCAGTAGCAAAAATAATGATTCTGGCAGCTGTACTGGAGGCTATGGAATGTTTTTATCAGGATGATTTTACAGCTGAGGACACATCTTCTCTGCAATGGACATTTTCTGTAGCAAAAAGAAAAGGCTTAATTTAAAGTTATCTTAATAGAATTGATTTTTTTTTAATCAAAATGATGCAAACCATTTCATTTAAAAAAAGTTCGGATAAAAGCATGGTGTGTCACTTAGGGGAAGACAATGGGGTGTGGGGCACGTATCTCTCTTACACATGCAGTGTAATCTGCAGTCAGCACACCAGGGCACCAGGCTGCATGGCAGAGAAACGAGGATCCTTTGGAGCCTGGTGGGAGCTGTAGGGCAGCCATGAAGCTCTGCTCTCTGTTCCTCTCTGGGTGAGGTCCCTCACTATACCATATATATTTCTCAATGCACACTACATGCTCTTCCCACTGTACCATGCAGTAGAGGCGGTAAAGACCACGTGACACTGAAGTGTCTTTTCCCATGGATTTTGACACAGAGCAAGCAGGATCTGCAATGGAAAGGTAATGCAGCCTGACATTGATCCTGCTGTAAAAAAAGCCTGCCAAGTAAATAAAAAAAATCAACATTTAGAATTTAGCAGCTAGAAATGCTGGCAAGGTTTGCCTAATTATGTGGAACTTCAAATATTAGTGTTTCTGAGGAGGTGCTTTTAAAATTTGAGCCATTTATCCTGTTTTGGATTAAAATGAACGTTGGAATTTTCAGCTGGAAATTTTGCATTTCAGTCAAGTCTGAGCTAAACTGATGGGAAAAGAAATTGCACGTCCTGATAATGAAGATATGAGGTGATGAAAACTGGATGAAAATTTTAGTAGACTGCATGGGAAGTCTGAATGATTTAAAAATTGCAGAGGAAAGTACATCACAACTTAGGTAATATTCTTGTATTCTAGCCAAGAGAAAAAAGGGAAATGGCCAAAAAGTCTCACCACTCTTGAAATTGCATAGCAAAATCATGTTAAAAACACTGGAGATTGAGAGCTGTCCTGGAGAAAAACTGATGCATGTTTTGTTCAGGCTGATACTGGAATCTGGAGGAGGCTCAGAGCAGGAGGCTGGGATGTGTGATGGTGTGAAGGGAAGCTGGACTGAAAAAGGCATCTGAAGAAATCAGATCTGAAGTCATGGGAGCAGGACGAATGCCCCAGAGAGGTGGGAAAAAAAAGGAGAAATCTGACACTGTGACCCTTTCCTCCTTTCCCATAGATCCTTCTTTAATACAGATGGGCCTGACCTTCCTCCTGGGATTTCAGTAGAGCACAGAGCAGTGTGGCATGTGGGTCCTGTGGCACTTCAGAGAGATTTGCACCTCTTACTGCTGTAAACACCCCCAAATATCTCAAATTCAGTTCCAGGGTTTCTGCTGAAGGCGGCTGACCATGTAGCCCGATTTGATTGTCCCTTACAGATTTACTGGTCTCAATGGAAAGCGCAAACAGCTGATCCTGGATTTAATGCGTGGATAGAGCAGCCTGGGGGTGCACAACGGCATTGCTGGAGTGGGATCTCTTTCCCTGGGCTTTCTCATTCCCTCTCTCATATGTCCTGGGAATGCTCTGTTCCTCCCAGACCCCAGCATGACCGAAATGCCACAAGACAAGAAAGGATATTTGCACTCGCCTGTGCACTGTTGCCCTCTGCTTCTCCAAACTGCAGGGGCCACCTTACAATAATACTTATATAGGGCTATATATTTTCTTAGCATTGTACAAATATTAACTAATTAATACCCAGGACTTCTGTCGCCCATTCTGCTAGACTGCTACCAGCCTCAGGCAAGTCATTTAACCTCTGTTTGTCTTACCTCTCCCATCTGCTACGTGTTGTTTTTAATTGTCCTCTGAGAAGCCAAGCAAGTTGAATGAGATCTCAGACATGTAAAAATAACTTGCAAGGATGATGTGGAATGGCCTGGATAAACTCCTTTTGGATCCTTTGAAAATCCAGGCTGTATTTTAGCATCACCACTATGGCTAGAGTAGGCACTTGGCAGATCTCATTCCTGTGTGACTTCAAAGGGGAAAAAATGAAGTTTTGGACAAGTGTGCTTCAAATCATTGAAGGGGAGACGGTAGAAGAGACAGTATTTAGCATGAGACCTAAATACTGAAGTAGGAGGTTGCTTAACCTGTGCTGTCTATAAAGGAGTGGATCCAGAGTTCTCCATGAGATGTTCTGGAGTTCTATATGAGTCATATTGTGTGCTTCTCCAGCAGCCCTCACTCCCTGAAACAGACAGTGAGAAATGCAGTAAGACTCTGGGGAGCATCCTGACAGAGAACCAGCCTCAGAGCAGACCAAAGTGCTTGGATTCTAAGTTGTGCACTTATCTTTGGCCCTAACCTAGCTCCAGCTTGGACCCCTGAGCCTGCCCTTCAGGCTTAGGAGGAGCAAAGCTGGTGGAATGTGGATGGTCAGTGTTGTGCTCATCTCTGTGTGAGCACAGGATCTGAATGGGAGTCTGAGGCTTCGCCACTGGCCATAGATGAGTGTGGTCATGAGATCAGTCTTGCACTTTGGCCCTCCTGGCCCAGAGATGTGTTTCCCTGGACCATATGCACCATGAAAAAGTTGCACATGGTCTGTGATGGTCTAAATCAGGTTTTCCAGGCACAGATTGCTGGGAGGAGAGGTGTAATCATGAAATTTGGTCAACAGTGGTGAAGCTACTGGTGGAGACATGGCGTCAACTTTGACAGGAACATCCCTAGCTCATGGTAGAGCAATGTGATTCCAAAAGCTCTTCTGATAGGCTTGATGGACTCTGCAATATCAGACATAAGCCCCTCTTTCTCCCTTACCTTCTCTCTCCATGGAAGACACAGTGGATGGAAGCCCTTGTGATAGTAAATTGCTGTAGCAGCTCTGTATGACTGGGGAGTTTTCCTCCAGTAGGGATGGATGCCCACCTGCCTGGCCCTCAAGATTGCTTTGCACTGCTGGTTGACTTTGCTCAGCATTCACAGACTGGGAGATCTAATCTGTGTCAGAGGAACCCATTAGAATGACATGCTGCTGCCCCTCTCAAGGCAGAAATATTACAAAATGTTCCTAGCAGGTTTTGTTTGCTTCACCTGACTTTCCACTTAAATGGAGCTTGCTTCTCACCATACTCTTGAAGAAGAGAGCTCAACAGTCCTTTGTGCAGGCAGTGTCACTTTCCAAAAGTTCAGCTTTTCCAATGCTGTTATTAAAAGGTAGGAATATAAAACTGTGCACTAAAATCCATTTCTGACTGAATAAAATATTTTTCACTTATTTAAATGGCCTTAGGAGGTTTTTACAAGCTGTGTTTTTAAATGGAAGGACAAACATGTAGAACCTTGACCCAGTAAAGTGAAAGTACCTTATGTAGAAGGTTGCAGGCTGTATTCAGGACATTCAGGGGCAAGTTTATACACAAACATTCACAAAGATGATTTTACTTTTTAATGAAGATGAAAAACTGGCCCTTTTAATGTAGAGTCTCTAAAATGGGTCATTGCAAGTGCATGTGTAGCGTTGCAGGCTGTTCCTGGGCATAATCAAAATTCACGTGAGAAAAGTTCTGAAATTGTAGCTTTCACAATGTGGTGAATTCTTGAAAGTATGGGAAATCTGTGTTTAAATCGAGGCTGAGTTAGACTGTGTTTACAGCTGTTAATATAAACAAGGAAACCTAGCTACAGAGCTCACAGCATGACTGCAACATCATGTTTTCGTTACACTGACTGAAAACTATGCATAATAATCAGCAGATTCTTTGGTATTTAAATTCAAGTATGGATTCAGTTATAAACCTCTGACGATGGATATTGAATTAAGGCTCCTTAACTCTGTCGTCTTTTTGCAAATACCTAATAGATAATTGTTGCTTATTTTTGCTTACAGCAAATCTGAAGTTAAAGTGGATACAATTAAGCAGTAAAACACTGTAATCAAGAATCAAACCAAAAGTTAGCTCAGCTCAGTAAGTGTGCTAAGCAGGGAAAGAGGAGACTGACGAGGAAGGCATGCATTAGACACACACATCATTAAAACAGCTTTTCTTGATGTTTGCAACTTTCAGGGTGCCTACTGCTTTGTGCTGGGTGAAATAAAAAAATTCAGCTGTGGAATCTCTATTGGGCTGAGAGGGATTTGTTTGAAAGATTTATATTCTTTTTAGACAGTGAAATAGGCTTTAGGCTTTCAAACTGCATGGCTTCTCTAATGCTTCTATGCAAACTTTGGGGAAAAAAAATAGCTAGTGCAGCTCCATTCCCTCTGTCCCAAACAAATAGTAAAATACTCTAGGAACAAGCAAAAAGGTAATGAGGATATTTCAAAATTATTTCTGGCACATGCATGACCTAATTTTAAGCTTGTGCGGTTTAAAGGAGCTTTTGTTTGAATGTAACTCTTTGGCAGGAAAATGAGGCTGAGCAGAGGTGTTGAAATAGCACAAGAAAGCTGGAAAAGCTGCCTCTGAACAGCCCTGGAGAACACATGCAATGTAGTTACATGTCCTTAGCTGGTGGATCCTTGTTCGGTTTTACTCCTTCTGCTTCCCAGTGGAAAACCCAAATATTTCATACAGACATGACAGACGAAGGCCACAAGGTGCTCACTGTCCTTCTGCATCGGTTGTGATCCCATGGTGTTCTAAGCACGTGCCTGGTGTCACCTGAGAGGCTCCTGTGTTTGTAAGCAACTTTTCTAGGGCTTCGTAGGACCAAAGCCTTCTAGTGTCTCAATAGTTTTCAAGGTTATCGTGCAGAGTTCATAACTGAAAAACACACTTTTCCATCAGTCTTTTTTAAGATATTGTCCTGGTTTTGTGGAGACAAGGAGTTCCTCCTCGCTTTGTGGCCTCCACCCCCTCAGCTCCATAACCACCCAAAAGTATGCAGAGACTGGGGGACTTTCTTGCCTGCCAGCTGACTGTTACCTGTGGCATTTAGCATGGCAGTGGGGGCTGCTGAGGGGGGTCAGGGACCCCACCAGGCAGAAAGTGTTGGCTTTGTGGCCATGGCTAGATGGAAGTCAGGGAAGAGATAAGGTGGTGTGTGCACAAAGGGCTGTGTGAGAACATAAGACCAGATACCTAAGCTGACTGGGCTTTGTAGCTCTTTATCAATTGCAACGATTTATTTAGTGTCCTGTGACTGAAGAGCAGCACTTTCCCATCAAAATGGCAACTGCTCTCTTCCAGCTTCTGAATTCTACACAGGGACCTTCTGAGGAAAGTGCCAAATTTGCAGTCACATTTCACAGTCAAGCTGCCCTTTAAGAGCAGTGAGGACACCTCAGTGCATCTGGAGATGCAGCACTGTTAAACAACCTTGGCATGCAAATAGACACGCTGCTTTTTACTTCATTCTCTCCTGGGTCAGCCTCTGGTTTTGCTGTGCTCAGATCTTTTCTTCGTGACTGCTGCTGACCTTGTTTCCTCCTCCGTGACTATCTGATGGAAGAGAGATGTCCTAGGAGCTGGTGGGACCTGGAAAACCCAGATTCCCCCATGCTTCGACTGGGATTATCGTCCATGACCTGTACCAAGACACTCCCTCCACCTACTGCTTCTGTCTGGCATTGATAAAAGCAGAAAACTTATTTATCTAATGAATGGTCTTGTGAGGATGAAATCTAGCAATGACTGCAGGAGACACTTGCTGTGTGGTGAAGACCGTTTAAGTGTATGGATGAAAGGCAGCTTTATGTGAGGGTTCTCCTGGTGGCTGCCTCACTTACTGCCCTTTGACTGGGCAAGCCCAAACATCCACATTTTCTGAATGAAAGAACTTAAAAAGAAGTCTCTGGAGGGAGTGAAAAGGTGAAAGCCTCCACAGGACACTCTGCAGAAGTACTTGCTTTACTTTAAAAGTATGGATTAAAAAATACAGAACTTTTGGAGAGATCAAATGGTGTCCTTTCTGGCCTCAGAGGTGGGGATCCCCATACACTCCAGCAAAGCACATCCTTGTGCCCCCCACCTTTTATTACCACAAACATTGGCTATATTTGGTTTAGAAGCCAATTTTTAACTGAACTGAGAAAGGCCTCACGAGAAGGCAGCTCTGCTATTCTAAACAAGGCTCGCACATGGCCAGTTTCAGCATGCTGCTCTGAATTGCCTGCTCAAACACTTTCATACAGATCTGGCTGCCTCTGTGGAGGGTGCTGATATAAAAGCACAGGGATGGCAAGCATTGCTCTGATCCCCATTTCCCGGGATGCCAGAGCTGGGAGCTGCAGGCATGTAATCACCCCTCCACAGCATGCACATCTGAAAGTGGTCAGCTCCCAAATCCTCTTGTGAACCCAGCCCAAAAAACTGAAACCTTTTGTTTCTGAAATAGGCAAAGTCTTATGACTTTTTCCAATGATTTCCCCACACCCCCCCTAAATTTTTTGGCTGGAGCCTAGTCACTAAATCTAACCCAAATTCAAAAATAGCTTTGGCTGTCAGTGGGGAGGGAAAGGCCTGACTCCAGCGTGATGTTCCAAAAATCTGGGCTTTTGTGTGAGCTTAAATAGGGGGAGGTTGGTTTGTGTTTTTAATAGTCCACCAAACCTCATCCTGTCCTGACACTGGAGCTTTACTCAGAGCTGTTTCTCCTTTGCTGATGTTGTATGCCCAAGAGTTTAGACAAGATGTTAATAGTGTGCTCAGTATGTACTTGGTTCACAGCAATTGTTGCTCATTGACATCTGAGCTGCTTTCTAAATAAGCCTTCCAAGTAGGCTCTTCATGATTAAGATTTTAGTATTTCCCACTATATATTTTTTCAACAGATGACTTCAATGCAGAGAAAAAATCCTTCCTGTCTCCAGACTGGCAGAGGGGGGAGCAGTCTTTTTATTCGCGTTTTAGATTTAAAAGATAGTTTGATTTGACTCTTTCAATTATGACAAGTCTCTCTCTTTTTCAAATCCCAGAATTTGTTTTTCTAAAATTCTTTCATTCTGCAAATATCCATGTTTGGACTTTCTTAGCCAGGTTATTTTAACCAAAGTTGAAACCCTTGCAGGGTCTAGCAAGGATATTGTACCTTCTGTTTGGATAGCCAGAAACTCTGTGATTACTCCTGATTCTCTAGTGCAGAAGCAAGGAGAGTATCAGCCCTCAGCAGGATGAAGGATGAGATCCTAAACTTCTCCTTTGTGAACAATCTCTTGATTTGTACCATTAACTTCTGTGGAGTCACTTCCAAAGAACAGCCGTGATTGCTATGACCTGTGGCAGCCATATCTGGTCTTAAGAAAAGCAGGGAGACTCTCTAAGTACATTAATGGGGTTATAAAAGTTGTCTCCAGGAAGGAGAGAACAAGTGTGATGAATTGAGTTAGCAGGAAATGGAGCCAGGCACAATAGTTCTGGGAGACCTGTTAGTGGTCTCCCTCTCCACCATAACCAACTGCAGCCAAGCGTGACTTCACTATTGTTTTTGAGGTGGCCCTGGTGAGTTTTTTATAAGGCTAGTGATAGGATTCCTTGGCATGCAGCCTGGACTCTGCTGCTTCTTTTGTGGGAGGGGGACTGTTGGGTTTTCCCTGCTGTCTCCTGCGGCAGAAGTTGTACCCAGTTGCTACAGCACACTGAAAGCACCCTGGAAATAGTGGTAGGGTCGCTCAGGGCTCTGACTAATTTCAACGGCCATATAGAAGGGAAAAATCCTTCTGAGTCTGCATGTGCATTCCACACAACCAGGACTTTGCACATGTGGAGCAGTTCATCACCACAAGCACACCACTGCAGTCAGCAGCAGCTCCCATGTAGGGAAGGATGGGATTTTTTTCTCTGTGGGAAGTGGGAAAGGCAGTGCAGGGAGGTTGGCAGTGTGACGAAAACCACGTGAAGAGTCTGTGCTGGAGTACAGCTTTGAAGGCACACATCCTTGGCCGAGTAACAGAGGGCTGACAACCCTTGTGCCTCTTGCTCTTCTCCTTCTTAATTCCTGGTTAGGATGGAGCCTGTGGCAGCCTGAACATGGCTGTCTGTCTTGTAGAGATCCTCCTCTAGCTGCAAACTGGAGTGGGACCTTCATAATTGGCAACAGTGATGGCTTTTGCAGGCTTTACTGGCTTTGGTCAGCCTTAGAGATCTGTTGTTAGTCTGTCACCTCAACCTGGTGACGGACTTTGAATGAGCGGGAGCAGTTTATATCTGCTTACCCACTCACATAGAGCCATACATAAAGCTATAAAAAGAAAGGAGGTTTCTCCTGCGTCTCTGTAGATACTGCAAATCCTTCCATGGCTGTAGAGTTGATCCTGTCTCCTCTGTTGATAACATGTGTGTGCTTATGCCATCCACCCCAACCAAAGCTGCTCTGCAATTCCTGTTTATTTGACTTGCTTTATAAAGTAACGCGTCAATTTGAAAATCATTAGGTATTCCTACCAGGAGTCAAAGACCACATTCAGAGTGGATTACACGCATGTTTCTTAAAAGTGTTAATGTGCTAATCTGCTGGTTACTTGATCCAGGCAAAATGCCATGATATTCCACATGAGCAAAATACCACGGTTCTTGGAGATTTCATATAAATATTACCCACTGTGTTTCCACATTTGAAGTCTTATACTTGTCTATTAAAATCAACAAGCTGGAACTAGTATCTGGAAATAAGTGATATTACTATTTTATTTATGAACTTCAGATTCAGATTCTTTTTAATAAAATACCTTACAAATAAGGAACAGAACATGAATCTTGTTGTTATTTCATGTATTCTGTGTAAATATTTCAGCTATGCCTTGCAGCAATAAAAGCACATTATATACACTCCGCATTACCATTGTGACCAATAATGTTTGACTTACTGTACTGTATTTAGTCCAAAACCAAAACAGAGTCAGGGCAACATCGTGGCTGTTTTAACAGTATGCTGCAAGTAAGGCATGCAATGAATAAGGCCTCACACTAAATGAGAGCTTGTTCATTATGAAGTTGCTTGGATTATAGAGTACTCCTGACTCTGTTAAAGAGTAAAAATTCCTTATTTGTGCTCTGGAACAGGGGTGGGATGAGGCCACACAAACAGTAGCCAGCCTGTGCTTTTGCAGTTCACAGCATGGTCCCCACTGTTTCTTGCAAAGGAAATGCATGAATGGGAGAATAGGCTGACTTTTGGTCCAGAGGGACCCCACCAGTGAGTCTGCAGGTATCACCCAGACATGTCCAGAACTCGCTCTGCTGGGGAACATAGGTCACTTCTGCTTCTTTTCTCTATGCTGACGTTGAATTAACCTTCAAAGGGCTTGTCACTATAGGGAGCAAAGGCCATTGCTGTGTCGGGATTTGGCTCTCCTTGACTCCCTCTGCTTATCAAAGGGAGCACGAGGATGCAGGAGGCTGCAGCACTGTGCAGTGTCTGACTGAGAGAGACCTTCCCTCCTACGAATATGGTGCCAATAGAGATAATTTTTATCTTTCTTCTGTTTGCTGGCATGCCATCTAGCTCAAGGTAAAAAAGACCTGTATATTTTCCAGAGCAACCTCAGATAGGCTTTTTTTTGTGGGATTTGGCTTTTTTTTTTTAGCAAAGTTTCAATGGGGCTGAATGCAGGTGTAGACACACCAGTATTTCTGAGCCTTACAATCAGGGGCATGAAGTTCATGTTGGTTAGAACTAGTTGGGTGAAAAGTATGTAGTTATTGGACTTATAATAAACTGGTAAGCTAACATACAGTATAAGCCATCTTTTCCTCCTTTTCATCTTTTTTGGAATCTCATTTTTAATTTTTATTAAAATGCCAGATGAAAAAGTATTTCTAGTTGATTTAAACTCCCTTCAAATATTTTTTCAGATCAATTCCAACTTGCTCTTCTCCCATCAGTTTAGGCCACTGAACTGGAAAACCTCACATTTTCTCAGTGCTACTTCACTGACTGCTATTATACCCATCATTTAAGGCTTAAGTAGAAGTTGACTTATATGCATTCCTCGGGTATAGATTTCACTCTGTATGGCTGCCAGACACTTACATTCTTCTTATCAAGGGTATCACATGAGCCATAAGGAGACAATAGGCCATATATCTTTGTATTCAGTGATAGAGGCTTGGGCCTGCCCATCTGCCATCTCTTGATGTGGCCCCTGCTACAGCTGAACTTTAACAAGTGGCTTTTATTCAGAGCTTATTCAGAGTGGACGTAGGATAAGAGCTAGGCTAGAAAACCACCTTTGGTTTAGAGACAGATGTGCAGCTAATGATGTCACAGCTGGTAAGACAACAGGCTTAGGGGATTGATAATGGCATACAGAGCCCGTTCTTTTGGATCATATTTTGCTTAAGATAGCAGTACGTACAGCAGAAAATTGCCATCTGAGATCCATTTGTGACATCTGGTAAAGGTGATGCAATCTTATCTCCTTTCTGAGCATGTCACGGGTCTGCAGTGTTTGACCAACATTGCTAGCTAGCCCTGCTGGTAGCCACGAGAGCCATGGTGAAAATACTCAGCCATTGGGCCCCTTGGCACATGCTCCTCTGTCTGTCTGCTCTGTCCAATGGCCCAGGCTTGTGTTCTCTGCAGCCACTTTAAGGTCTTGGCTTTGGGACCTAGGTAATAAGCCTGGTAGGAGACTGTCACTGCCCTGGGAGATGGGTCGGCCTCCGGGGGTGTCCGTCCCCGCACCGGAGGCAGCAGTCACCTTCCCGCAGTGGCACAGAGAGATATCACTTCCCGGCGGCCGCTTGGAACGGGCTGCACAGGCTCGGTATCAGCAGGCACACCCAAAGCGAGGGGACCAGGTGGTCTCAGCCCCTCAGGAATTCCGGAGGCGAAAGAGGCAAGGGAGAGGACCAGTCCGTGTAAACCTTCCGAGTTTACTGTCCCGAAAGCGGTGGGGATGAACTGGCCAATGAAATCAGGGGGCACCGAGGTTTTCAACCGGAGCAGCACCGAACAAACAACTAATAGGAAACAAGCCCGGAGGAGGATCCCAGGGACACAGAACCAATGACTAGGTTACAGAGGAGGGAACTAACAGAACAAACCTATTAACAACCGAACTTATCAGAACTTTCTGGAGAAGTGGTGTGGGCTCAGAACCGGGTCTCGCCCACGGACTGGTCCTCGCTCTCCGAGTCGTCTGCCCATTGGGCAGGCATGCCGTGATGGACAGCGGGCGGACCCCAAGGGGTCCGAGGCACCGCAACAGGAGACTTCCCTGCTAAATGGATGCTCTGTTAGAGGACAACTCAGCCCATGAAAGGAAGGGATGTGCTGGTCTGTCTGCAGGAATTACTGAAGAAGCCTTTGGTGTCACACTCCATGCCAAGGGATCTCATGCAAATGTCTCAGATTTGGTGAGGTGAATCCAGATGTTGTCCCTATGGCTTCAGAGTCAAGAGTTTTTCATGAGCACTGTATTTATTAAAAGGCACTGGGACACAGGTACAGCCAGGCTGCAAAATCAGAAACAGAAGAAGGGGGTTTTATAACCCATTTTAATATCACAAGAAGCTCTTACTCATAGAAGATCCTATGCTCCAGTAAGAGCAACTCATATTTTCTTGATATTCTCCCTTTGTTCAGTCCTCTGTGAACCCAACTGTTCTTTGGACACAAAATGAAAAAAGCTCTCCAAGCTCTGACTTAGATGGTGTTAGAACTTCAGCTCTCTTGAGGAAAAAAAATTAAATAGCCACACACAGACTAAAATGGTAACACAGCAAATCAGCCAAAGCTCGTCAGCATGTAACCAAGGCTGCATTGTTCTTCCCTTCCTCCCTGCCAATAATTTTTGAGTCTAAGGATATTCTGCTATAATTCATTTCCTGTGCTTAAGAAATTCTGTCCATGATGCCAGAATATCTAAATCTGGTAATTACTTCCCCTGTCCCACTTGGCACAGCTCAATGCTATCTGTTTAAGCTCCCAATTAAATCTTGTAGCATAGAAGTGATGCTACATTGGTTTAGGACATCACTAAGGTCAAGGTTAGCTGTTAGAAGACAGCTTTGCAGATTCCCTTGGAATGATGATGTCAAGGCAGGAGCCTCGCTCAAAGCCCATCACTGACTTGTAGAAACATTTCTGTCAAGGTTGTTTTTAGTTAATATTTATTTTTGCACATCTGAGACTTGGATTGGTTTTCCAGTGCCATTTTAGTGAAGTGGTAGGGAGAAATAAATGTTCTAAGGTTTTCTAGCTTGTATGAGAGGGTGTCTGGGTTGTCAGAAAACTGTTTCAATCCAGCTGAGATGAAACAATCAAGTTTTCACACAGATATTACTCCTTAACAATGCCCTTTCCCTACAGCTATTCAATATTTAGTTTCAGTTCATAGGCCTCTTAAATTGAGTTAGTGATACAGCATAATCCTGGAGCTATCCTGTCTCTAATCCTATAACAATACATTTTGTCATTTCAAAAAATGGTCTCTCTTGCTTTCTTTTTTTTTTGTTTGTCCCAAAGGCAAAGTCATGTCATGCTCCAGGAATGTGTCTATTGCAGCCAAGAGAGGAAATCCAACCAATCAAAATGTTATCAGCAATTAACAAAATAGTTTAATGATTTTTTCAGCATTTCAGGAAAAAAGAAAATAAAACACCAGATCCAACTAAGTTTATTTAGCTGCACTAGCCTCTGGTATTCTGCCAATATTCCTTATAACGGAGATTTAGAAGTTAATAGTATTGGAGATTAGAAATTGGTGTCAGTTACAGAACTGTGCAAAGTGATTTCTTTGCATTAAGACATAACAGCTGAAATGAATAAAATACATTTCATTCTTACTTTTTTCATTTAGCTAAAATTGCAGTTTTGGCATGCTGGCCAAGTCTCTTTGTCCTGGCGGTATGGTCCCATTTCTCATTCAAAAATACCAGGCAAAAATTTTAAAAAATGGAATGGATATCATAATTTATCCTGAAAAAAATCCCAACTCAACAAGCCCACCAGTCCCTTTACTTCCTTTACATGTGGCACAGAAAACCCTGATTAAAAAGTAAGCAAACAAAAGGAGACTCTTGGCCTGCTCAGCACAAGAGCTGAATGTGCTCCTGCCAGTGCCAGCCTCACAGCTGGTGAAGGCTGTTGTCTGCAGTCTGGCCTCGAGTGCCCAAGTTATACCCTCAGGGCTGGGGCTCCTGCCTGCCAAAACCATCATCGCTGTCCTGAGATGCTTCAGCAGTACCAGATCTGGTCCCTGACCTTCCCTGCGTAGACCTGGAGTGGAATGTCCCCTGCCTGTCAGCCGTGACAGCCGAACGTGCCTGCTCCTCCAGCTGGGTCTGGAGAAACCGATGCCAGCCACGGCCCACGTGCAAGGGAAAGGTTCACAGCCACTCCTGAAGAGGGAGGCATAAAGATCTACAGAGGTATGTTTTCATGTTCTTCCGTAGCAATTCACAGCTATAGCTAAAAATAATACATAGCAACCTTTAAAGTTGCCCAAAAGCTCTTAATTAAAGTTGCTGGGGGACGGGAAGGGGGTGGAATCACAGAAAACCCATTGATTAGGTTCAATAGGGCCTTGTTTTTAAAAATGGAATTTGGGGCCCCAGAGTAACCCTTTAAACAGATCTTTGTCAAATACCTCAGTGATTCAGCACGTGCCATTCCACATTGAGGATTTATTACAAAGTTAATAACATAAGTAATTTTAATGGACTGAGCGTGTCCACGTGTGTGTGTGCATGCATACTTGTGAGGGATTATAGTTTTCCAACTACTAATTTCCTTGCAAATTAAAATGTTAGTATTTGACACACACTTGAAAGCCTCACAACAACAAACAAAAGTTAAGCTGAGTTGTTAGCACACAGAAAGTACAGAAGACTTGCCAACATCACTGATTTAAGTTTTATATAACCAATAGCTTATAAACACTTAATTGGAATCTGTGCAAAAATGTGTTTCTAGGCTGAAACCACCTGCCATGTCCGGTTTCAAATAAATGCCACCTGCTGAGGATCAGCTTTTGACAAACATGTGGGCAAATCAGTTCTTAGTCCGGCAAAGTGCCACCCAACAGCAGAGTGAGTCTCGTCTCGCCAAGGACCGCAGGGTTTGGATCCCAGACAAAAAGAACCCCTCGCTGTAGCAGATGCAGCTGTGGTCTAGATAGGAGTGTTTTTAGTGCTTGTTTAACGAGGGCTGTCTCTTATCAGGAAAGCACTCGTTAGCCATCCTTATTTAGTAGTAATACCAGGCAGGGTAAGATAGAAAATTTATTTTTATTTAGGAAAAATAGTAACAGTAATGTGGCTTTAGTGATTTCTTAAAGGGCAAGTGAAGCATGCTTTATATGTTATAAATGGTTTTATGAACAAAAATTGGTTTAAATGCTAATCTTCAGGTAAGATCCTGTGGCACAAAACCTAATAGCTGGGGGAAGGCCCCTTGTGTACGTGAGCAGCTTTACACAGATGTTCGTGCATGGACCACTAGCAAGGGGTGGATCCTGCATGCCCCAGTTGGCTTTCCAGCCACAGGCAGAACCATCCTGGCAAAATGTGAGAGGCCATTTAGTGAGGATCCTTTGAAGAATGTCCTTTCAGGACTTGCTTGGGAGCATATCCTATACCAGGATGGCCTTGGAGGAGGAGAATTATCATCATCCCCTGCCATTTCCTAAATGAGACCCATGACAGTGTTACCAGAAAGTCATGTTACAGGGCCCTTTGTATCTTGGAGATGTTTGGAATGCTGTGATGGAATACTGACTAGATCCTGCTTTTTACCAACTAGGCCCTGCTTTTTACCGACTAGATCCTGCTTTATCTTTGCATTATTTGGTAGAATAATGTACACTGCTTTTTCACAATGCAGTATGTAGTTTTTCTGGTAAGTTCATGAGCAAACTTTGGAGCTGAGTATGATTTTCAGGAATAATGAAGCTACAGTGAGAGTAAACATGAATAAAGCAGTATTTGATTTACAAACCTGTTTAGACAGAAGAGACGCTCCTCAGCTGCACTGCAGGACAATGCAGCCCTTGGCTGCGCTGAGCCATGCGGGGCCCTGTGCAGAAAGCTGTTTTGTTTCTTGCCAAAGAAAACCTTTGCCTGCTCTGAGACAGGCTGCAACCTGGGCTCCTCAGAGATCAATTCACTGCTAGCTCTGGGAAGTGAGCAGCAGCAGAAGGTGGGAACATGGTAAAGGGTTTTGTGGAGGGTTTGCTGTTCACAATCTGAAGAAATGCTGATTCTGTTGAAGCACCGGGGCCAAAGGAAAGTAGCTGGGACCCCTGGCCAGACTCATGTGTACCTTGAGAATGGCATCAGAGGCAGCAGTCATAAGCCTGACTGGCATACATCAAATCCTGGGCTATAGGTCTACACGAGAACACATTGCCCAGACCAGCACTGCAGCAAAATCAAATGTTACCCTCCTAACACAATAGCCCCAAATCCCTAAATGATTGTTTGCCACATCCTCAGTCCTCATAAGTGCCCGGGATTGATGGAGGCACAGCTGCAGCACAGGATGGGGAGAGTTTTCCATGCAGGTCAGGGGAAGGAATAGCATCTTAGCAGGCCAGGGAGGAAGGTGGGAATATGGCAGGCGGGACATAAGATGGCATAGAAGCTCACCCCCTACTCAAACAAGACAGAAAGTAACCTCAGAGGTGCTGCCCCGACATCTGCTTAAGTATTGGATGAAACTTCTCTGGGAGACAGTCTCTCTCTCCTTTGATCATTAGCTATTTTATCCCAGTTAAATCTTCTACTACACTAATACAAGCTTTACTTAATTACATGAGAATAGTATCAAAACACTGATTTCACTGTCTGAAAAAAGAGGTGTTTTTCTTCTTGGTATGAAATACCATGAAATTTAAACTATTTAAATTTTGTTCTGATTTGTAATGGAAACATCCTTGAACATGTCAAAATATGTCCAGAAATGGTAATTCCATTTTTTTTTACTAGCTGTATTGCCAATGCTTGCTATTTTCCTGGAAATACCCAAAATATTTGCTGTATTTTTAAAAAATTCCTGCATATCTTTTTTTCCAAAACAAATTTTTTTTATCTTAAATGGGTGCAGAGAAGAAATAAAAAAAAAAAAAAAATCCCACACCTGTGAGTCCAAATCAAGAAAATTAGGAAACCCTACTTTTGCATGCATATTAATAGTAATTTCTGAGACAGCCTCTTGGTTTTGCAAGGCTCGTTGCCTGGTTTTCAAACATGTGTGATTGTTGTGTTGTGTCCCAGACAGCAGCAGTCAGAGGGAAGTCGCAGAGTTTGCCCAACAAAACCTCCTTTCCCACAGGAGCAGAGATGTTATTGGTGAGCTTGTGGGAGTATAAGGAGGCTGACAGTTACGTGGATGTTTTACATAAAGAAAGCTCAAAATCTTGAGTGCTAGCTGCTCAGAACGTCCTGCATTGTATTCCAGCCACCAAAGCACCATTTTGCACCTTTTCTGGGTTTTGCTCCAGTGGTGTCATCCTCCTGATGGTTTTTATGTCAATCTCTGAGCTGATGCACAGCCACCAAAGGTGTCATGACATGTGCTGCATTTCCAGAGTCTCATGGCGTGTGACGCACACAAGCTAGACCCAAAATGTAAGGGAAGAAAGAGGCTCAGGGTGCTTTTCCCACTATCAAGGGTGAGCAGGACTCTCAGAGGGGGTTTGGAGCCTCACTCAATGGCTGGGTGTGTGGAATGCCAGGAGGAAGGGATGAGGCAAGAGAAGGGCTTGGCTGTAGTCTCCCATCTGGAAGGGAGTGGGAATGGGGGTGGGAGAGGGGCTGGGACAGGCAGGCAGTGTACAGACACCCAGGCTGCAGCAGAGACCTTGACTTCTCCATTGAAGGCTTGGGAGAAGGAGGGAGGACTGGAATCCCCTTTCCTGTGTAAATCTTGCTCTGCTGCTGAAGGGAGACCTCAGGATTTTCATGTGAAAGCTAAACCCCCTGGTCTCCAAGATGTTGAGGGGCTGAGTTGAGGTGAGAAGAGAGGCTGAAGGGTGAGTGGATCTCACAGACCTCCTCGTCTTTGCTCTCTATCTCTCTTGTTTATTGTTCCCAGCCTGGTTTTACTCAGCTTGCCCAGAGTAATTTCCACACCTTGAGCATTTTCCCCAAGCAAAGGAGCAGGGAGGTACCAAGGTGACATCCAAGTAATTGTTCCATGGGCTCTTTTTTTAATACTGATGGTTTGCTATATAAATTAAGGACTGAGTCCATAAGGCTTTTCAGACATTATGGCCAGTCTTATGGTAAGAGACCTGGCTTATCGCTCAACTCTACTTGGAGCTTCACATGGCGTAAACTCGGGATTAGATGTTTCAGGCAGTGCAAATGCGTGGACTTGTAATGTGTCTGCTCGGGTCCCAGCTAATCCCAACAGGTGCCATCCAGACATACTGCACATTAAAGATTTGTTGTGGGGATGAGGGTAAAAATAGCAACGGGCTGGGAGAAAAAGTACATTTCAAAAGCGGTTTTCTTCCTCACAGACATGCTGTACTTGCAAACTAATTTCACTCCTACACAAGATCCACATTCACTAATTTTATTTATGCTCATATGCAGTTTGGAGGAGAGTCTCAAATACGCCGATCCAGCATTGTTGGATTTAAACAAATTAATAAAAACAACTCCAAGCAGCTGGTTGAAACAATTATGCTTTTCACAGAAACCCTTGCAGACTGCACAGAAAGTTATGAAAATAATCCTTTCAATTAGTGTGTGGTCAGTGCACCTGCAAAGGAGACTTGTCCAAGTAAAAGTATCAACTAGTGTCAATGGGAACAATTCATGAATTCATCATGAAGGCCTTTTTCTATTACCACATTTACACAGATGTGAATCCCTGGGGTGCAGACACCAGAAGGGTAACCCTACTGTAATCCAAAGAGCATGAGAAACATGAGCTCAGATCAGGAAAGCTATTAATTTTTGTGTATATTTGACTTCAGCATCTTTTCCCCTCTTGCACACAGTGCATTTAAGAATCATATCTATCTACCTTCCCTGCACTCCTCAGCTCTCTAGTAAGAAATAACATATTATTCCTAGTGAAAAATGACATCAGCTAGAGGACTCTAGAAGACCAAAGCGATTTGCAGCTCTGTAATTTTATCACCTGTACCATAGTTGTAAATGAGTTCATCAAGCTGGTAGAATAATACTCATATTATAGTGCAGTTTTAACCCACTGCTGCTGGGTGTGGGCAGCATTATTATATATTGCACAGTGGGTCATCACAGCAGAATGACATTAGAGGGGAACAACTGAATAATTTGGAGAAAAGTGTTGAAAGAATGGCAACTCCAGAAGCAAAGACAGCTGAGATGAATGTGTAAGTTGCGTAAAGTGTATAACATGTCTTCTTTGTCTTGATCTTCTACAATTTTCTTTTGAAATTAGGTAAGAACCTCATATTTCTGAAATAACAGAAGCTTGCATCAAGTGATAACAACTCTATACATTTGATCTATAAAATATAGAAAACCAACCAGTTTGCAGCTCAATAGACATACAGTAAACTCCTGAAACAACATAAAACATAAAGAACAGAGGAGGGGAAGACTGTGATGTTTATCAGCAGCTTGTAGGCAGGGAACATTATTTTAATTAAAGTATGTATTTATTGACTTCTTCTGTTTCTGAGTATAATATTCTAGTGTTTGCAGCATACAAAGCAAAGGCCAGCAGGGTGTATGTCAAAAAGCCAGGCCACAAAGGGACCGCTCTGATATCAAAGACCTCTGCACACTTTGAACATTTAGATAAACATTAGTTTATCCAAATTGCTTTACCAGTTTTTCCCAGTAAAAATCAAAACAAAAAAGTGGCGAGACTTTGTAAAAACTGCCGTTCTTTAGATTTGGCTACTATTAGCACATTTTCTTTTTAATTCTTAATGAATAACTAAGAAAAAATGCCTGTTGGTATGATATGATATGGCACATGCTTCCTCATGGATTCTTTTTGTATTCCATGCAAACAAAAGGCAGATAGAGGTGTGTGTTTGTAATGTATTCTCTGTTGTATGATGAGACCAGCGAGAAAGCCCCATGCAGCTGTAACGCCCATGATTGAGCTGTGCCTTGGGATTTGCTGCACCGTAAACACAGGAGCCAAGGAAGCTCCAGAGCTGCTGGATGTCAGTGACACCCCTGATATTGGAAAATTGACTCCCTCTCCACCTCCAGGGAGGGGGTGGGACGCACCGGACCGCATTGTCCACATCCTAGTGAGCAGTGTGCGTGCTAGCCAAGGTGGAGATGGAGGGAGTATGTATTCCACAAGTAATATTTGGAACAGTTAAATGGTATGTAGAGAGCACTGGTAACAAGGTGGTGAGCAAACCTCTCCTTTACAACTCCAGGAAAGTTAATGTGTCTCCTTCAGCATGGAGTAGACTATACCTGCTGGAACCTTCTGGTCAAACTAGGAAAATGAGATATTAAAGTTTTTTCTTGCTCGATCTAAGAGAGTGTTTTGCTTTCAGTCAGTAGAATTCAGGAGTGTTAATGAGAGCAGAGTTTGGTCCAGAGGTTTTATTTCCCTACTTGTCTTTTGCTGGAAAAGAGGCCCAGTTTCGCAGTGCTTTGTCCCTGGAGAAGTCATTTGCACCTGTGCAGCATGTAGGCAGCCCTGCCAAATCACAGGGAGAAGTGTTCGCAGTGCCAAATGGGCCTTGCTGATTTCTTATTTAGCAATCACATCTTAGCACATTTTTCCTTCCTTCCCTCTCTGTGATGTGCCTATTCAGCTCATTTGAAAGGGGTCCTTTGCAGCATTTGAAAGCAGTTTTGCACACAGTTCTGCGAGGGCCAAGAGCAGAGCTCGTCAGCAGAGCCGAAGCACAGCATTTGCTTCCAATGCACGCTGGCAAGTAATTTCTCATGGATTTCAACAAAAGATGGGATTTAACCCATCATCCTCCCTCCCCAGGATTGCCATTAAGGATCAGGCCATGGGGGAAATGGTGAGTGCTTCCAGGCTGTTAATCACTGCGTGTTTACAGTCTTGGAAATCAGAGTTAAAGATCCTTGGAAATCCAAACCTGAACTCTTCTAGGCCTGATTCAGTATTGTTTTGTCCCCAGAGCAGAAACCTGCCGTGGTGCTTTGGCAGGGCTCTCCAGCCCTGCAGCGCAGGTGCGAATGGCTGCTCTGCTGGGGAGTGTCCCGAGGACCCGAACCCTCTGTACCCCGGCCAAGGTGAGCGCCACTGCACCGCTGGAGGTGCGAGCTGGAAGAGCTGCTCCATACGCGACCTCCTTTCATCGCCCTTCCGTGGCCATCTCGGGAAGCTGACTGCTGCGCTGAGATAGCTTTACACTTTTCCTGTACAGCCGGTTGGAAGGCTTTGGGGTTTTTTTACCTTGGGTTTTTTTTTTTTTTTTTTGTCGTTTTTTTTTTTAATGAAATGAAGAACCATTGAAACCTACAGTTTTCCAGAGGAGATGTGACACAACATATTTTAAAGTGTATCATTGCAGTTCTCCGAGCATTTTATTTCAGCATTGAAAGAAACACCATCTGGTCCTATTGTTTGACATCTAGACTCTTTTCAAAATTAAAATTTGATACAGGTATTTTTTTGTAAGGCAGTATTTTGAAGATACTGAAATCTGTAAATGACTCATGGTGACTGAGAGTCTGGTTGAGGGTAAAGCTGGCACCTCCTACCCGTGGGCCCTTCTGACTGTCCACAGAACTGCATTCCTACAGAGAAAACATCCCTTACATCTGAAAAGTCCTGGAAAAAAACCAACATAAAAGTAGCTTTATCCATTTTCTTAGTTTAGTTCTACAGAGTTAGTCCTTTTGTTTTATTCATATAACTGGATTCTGTAAGTATTCAATACAGCAACTTGCCAGAGATAAAAATTCATGTCATCCTGATGCCTCAATGGGATACCATTTCTCCTCAAAGACCGCTGTTGGAATTTTTATTTTTGAAAAGAATCAGATCCAGGAAAAATAAAATGTGCTCTACTGTACATGCTGGGGAGTGTGTATGTAATCCAGAAAGTCCTACAGAGGCACAAGTTTATCATTTTAGTGGCTGAATGGAAAGTTCTAGTTGATTCAGGTAAAACTGAACTGAATTCAGCTTCTCCTCAAACCAGAAAATGTAAAAATACAAAGTTTGACCTTTCCCCTGTTTTCTTTCCAGCACCTAGAAGTCAAAGCTGGTTTTGATCTTACCTAACATCTAGTTTCTAGAGACCTGAAATAGTAGCATTTGATGACTACTGTGAATCCTGCCCAGCTCCAGAGGAACTGCAGCTGGTCCGTGGCAAGGCACAGGAGACAGGCAGAGGAGGATGTGTCCCTCCCTCACCACCAGGCACAAGACATCAGCCTGGCTCTCAGCATCACCACCTGCAGCTGCCACACAGCTGTGTCTCACCCCCAAATGGGCTGGAGCGAGGGTGCACCTCCTCCTCCCAGCCAGCATCCCTCTCCACTGGGTGGGCAAGGGGAGCTCTTTCTGCCATAACAGAGGCAGGAGGCTGGAGCAACTCCCTGCTTTGGGAAGGGGCCACAGGTCAGGTCCTACAGCTGCTGTAAATAGTTGCAGCACTGTTTAATTCAATGCAGCCTTTATTTACATCAGCTGATCTGGCCTCACTTCTCCTGTTTTCCTGTGCTTGTTTCCTTTAAGATATATATTTTATAGCCTTGTAAAACACCACTGTATATTCCTGTATAAACTAGTAAAGATATAAGCACAATGTGATTCTGCGGTTGTTATTACAGCAGTGCCTGAAAAGGGACCCCAGTGTGCCAGGCCTTGTGTGGCTCCTGAGTGACAGGGAGTTCGTGTCCAAAGCAGGCAGGGCAAGCAGCAGGGACAGAGAGGAGGGAATGGAACAAGAGAGGTTGGCCCAGCCAGGAGAGGAGAAGCAAGGTAGCAGGAGCCGGGGGCCAAAAGGAGTGAAGCTGAGAGGAAGAGCCAAGAGCAGGAGGGGGAGATGGGCTTTGGAGCAAACAGCAATGAAAGGCTGAATATGGCCAGCAAAAACTGTGCAAAATACTCTGGCATCTGACCCAGCTGCTCCTGCAGCTGTTCTGCCTGTGCTTGCCTTTGCCGGGCTTCCTCCTGCCTTTCTCTTTCCAAGGCCCGGGGTGGTAGGAATGGGGGATAACACGGTGAGAGGAACATGGCAAGAGCACACACAGAGGTACAAAGGACATGTCCCTGAAAATCTCTGGGTCCAGCCACTGAAGGGAGGAAGATGGCTCTTTAGAGCCCCAAATTCCCTCCTTCTCCTTCTCTGCCATCTTAACCATTTTTAAATGCTGCTTGGGGCTCCCCAGCTCCATAAGCAAAGTACTAGAAATAAATCCTGTCAGAGGTGCTGGTTCCTGTGGGCAATTTGGCCCATCTGCTCTCCTGAAGGAAACCTTCCTTCTAACCAGAAGAAAATGAGAATATGCAGCAAAACCATCAATCTGCCTCAGTGTCCTCAAGTATTCAGAAGGAAGGACTTCCTTCATCTGGGCAAGCTGGGCAGGATATGCAAAAGAGGAGGAGGTGAATTTTTTTTACCATGTTATGACTGGGGTGCAGTCACGTGTACCACACCAGCCTCCCAGCCCTAGGAATGCCCAGACAGAAGAATGCCTGTTGGGTTCTCCACAAATATGCCTGCTCACAGTCTGGCATAGGTGAGTTTTCTGTGCCCTCTCTGGAGGAGAGGACTATAATCTGAAAAGACTAAGGTAAATGATGAAGGGCTCAAGCTCTCTTCTATGGGCAGCAATGTTCACCAAGTTTGTTTTCTCAGATTATCTGAAGTCCAGGCTACACCTTGAGCATGGTGTTTCACCACCGTATGTGGCCAAAACACAGCTGTGTCCAGTCCTAGGACACTTCCTTCAGAAGAGAGGGAAGAGAGGAAAGGTGCTGCAGCAAGACCAACTCAATAAGATCACAAAATGACAGATATGAAGAAATTTCAGAAATAAACACATACTGAATGTGATGCCTGAGATGGCCGCCTAAAAACAGAGACTAAACAAGAATAAGGGAATAAAGGTAGGTATTTATTCGAAGGGCCTTCAAAGGTACACCCTGGGCAGGCCAAAAGCTACACCCAAGATGGACCCTGGGTCATGAGTTCTTCACACTTTTGTAAGTTTGGTCCATATGCATATCAGGATCAATTCTCTAATTACAATCTCAGTTAATGATCTAACTACCTGTACTGGTTTGAAAAACAGACCAGTGGGAGGCACCAAGTCAGAATAACAATTTATTAGGGAAATTAAATATAAAGGCAAGAAAAAACCCCAGTGGGCTAAACTAACAGAGTCAACAGAGTCAGAATACAACCTGGCACCCTGTTAATCAGGGTGGCGTGAGCAGTCCGATGAGATGGTGGCTGTAGTCCTCCTGAAGTGATGGATGTGGCTCTGTCGAAGCAGTGGTCCAGTAGAAAGGTCTGCTCCTCCTCAGAAAGTCCAGTGGTGATTATGCAGCTCCTGTCCTCTGGGAATCCAGTGGGAAGGATGCCCGTGGTGTTCAGAGTCCCAGATTATATCCAAGATGGAACGCTTGGTTCCTCCCTCTGGGCGGAGCATCTCACAATAGAATGATGAGTCATGAGGCCAGGTGTTGATGGGCTCATTAACAGAAGATAGTCTGGAGGGAGTTATCTCTGAGTCATGCGGCAGGGCATTGATGGGCCATTAGCAGAAAGATAGTCCGGAGGGAGGAGGCCAGGAAACACCGCCCCACCTGGCTTCAACAGCTCATGAGGATGGTAATAGAATACACTGCAACCCAGGACATTATCCACCCCTTATTCTATTACCACCTTTATTATCCCAAATCAACTTAAACTCTACACACACACACACATATATATATATATACACAGTGAAGCCCTACATACCATTCTCACTTAAGATTAGGTCTCCTTGTGGTACACAACGGGTTTCCCCATCTTTCTGCATTACCCACCAGGTGTAACCAGGTCCTTGAGCAAAGACAATCCCACGGATGGGTTTGCCTTTGCCTGAGGTGGGATTAATCCAAACAGTCTTCCCTAAAATACCTCTCATGTGTACCACAGGGACTCCATCTCCATCCACCGTGTGCAGGGGTTCAGACTGGGCAGGACCAGCTCGATTGATGGACCCTCGGGTATTGACTATCCAGGTGGCCTTTGCTAAGTTCACTTCCCAATTTTTGAAGGTCCCCCCACCAAGAGCCTTCAGGGTGGTTTTAAGTAGTCCATTGCAGCGTTCAACTTTTCCGGCAGCTGGTGCATGATAAGGGATATGATATATCCATTCAATACCGTGTTCTCTGGCCCAGGTGTTTATGAGGCTGTTCTTAAAATGAGTCCCGTTGTCTGACTCGATCCTCTCAGGGGTGCCGTGTCTCCACAGGACTTGCTTTTCGAGGCCCAGGATGGTATTCCGGGCAGTAGCATGAGGCACGGGGTAGGTCTCCATCCATCCAGTTGTTGCTTCCACCATGGTCAACACGTAGTGCTTGCCTTGGCGGGTTTGGGGAAGGGTGATGTAGTCAACTTGCCAGGCTTCCCCATACCTGTACTTTGACCATCGTCCACCATACCATAAAGGCTTCACCCGCTTGGCCTGTTTGATTGCAGCACAGGTCTCACAACTGTGGATGACCTGTGAGATGCTGTCCATAGTAAGGTCCACCCCTCGGTCACGGGCCCATCGGTATGTTGCATCTCTCCCCTGATGGCCAGAGGCATCATGGGCCCAACGAGCTAGGAATAATTCTCCCTTGTGCTGCCAGTCTAGATCCACCTGAGATACTTTCACCTTGGCAGCTCGGTCCACCTGCTCATTGTTGTGATGCTCTTCATTAGCCCGACTCTTGGGTACATGTGCATCCACGTGTCGAACCTTTACGGTTAGCCTCTCTACTCGAGCAGCGATGTCCTGCCAAATCTCAGCGGCCCAGATGGGTTTCCCTCTGCGCTGCCAGTTGGCCTTTCTCCAGCGATCCAGCCATCCCCACAGAGCATTAGCTACCATCCACGAGTCAGTATAGAGATAGAGCTTCGGCCACTTCTCTCGTTCAGCAATATCCAAAGCCAGCTGGACAGCTTTAAGCTCTGCAACCTGACTCGATCCTCCTTGTCCCTCGGTAGCTTGTGCAACTTGTCGTGTGGGGCTCCATACTGCAGCTTTCCATTTCCGGCTAGCGCCTACAATTCGGCAGGAACCATCAGTGAAGAGGGCATATCGTCTCTCAGTCTCCGGCAGCTCCTTATATGGTGGGGCTTCCTCGGCACGGGTCACTTGCTCTTCCTCTTCTTCCGAAGATAATCCAAAGGTCTCACCTTCAGGCCAGTTTGTTATGATTTCCAAGATCCCAGGGCGATTTGGGTTTCCAATACGGGCGCGCTGCGTGATGAGGGCGATCCATTTGCTCCATGTGGTGTCAGTGGCATGATGCGTGGAAGGAACCTTTCCCTTGAACATCCACCCCAGCACCGGTAGTCGGGGTGCCAGGAGGAGTTGTGCCTCTGTGCCGATTACTTCTGAGGCAGCTTGGACTCCTTCATAGGCGGCCAGGATTTCTTTCTCTGTTGGGGTGTAATTGGCTTCGGACCCTCTGTAGCTTCGGCTCCAGAATCCCAGTGGTCGACCCCGAGTCTCACCAGGCACCTTCTGCCAAAGGCTCCAGGACAGGCCATGGCTCCCGGCTGCAGAGTAGAGCACGTTCTTCACCTCTGGTCCTGTCCTGACTGGGCCTAGGGCTACTGCGTGAGCGATTTCCTGCTTGATCTGGGCAAAGGCTTGCTGCTGTTCAGGACCCCAGTGGAAATCGTTCTTCTTGCGGGTAACCAGGTAGAGAGGGCTCACGATCTGGCTGTACTCGGGAATGTGCATCCTCCAGAAACCTATGGCGCCTAGAAAAGCTTGTGTTTCCTTTTTGTTGGTCGGTGGAGACATTGCGGTGATCTTATTGATGACCTCGGTGGGAATCTGACGCCGTCCATCTTGCCACTTTACTCCCAGGAACTGGATCTCTCGAGCAGGCCCCTTGACTTTGCTCTTCTTGATGGCAAAGCCGGCTTCCAGCAGAATCTGGATGATTTTCTCTCCTTTCTCGAATACTTCTGCTGCGGTGTTCCCCCACACAATGATGTCGTCAATGTACTGCAGATGTTCTGGAGCTTCACCCTTTTCTAGTGCAGTCTGGATCAGTCCATGGCAGATGGTGGGACTGTGTTTCCACCCCTGGGGCAATCGGTTCCAGGTATACTGCACACCCCTCCAGGTGAAGGCAAACTGAGGCCTGCACTCTGCTGCCAAAGGAATGGAGAAGAAGGCGTTGGCAATGTCAATAGTGGCGTACCACTTCGCTGCCTTGGACTCCAGCTCGTACTGAAGTTCCAGCATGTCTGGCACGGCAGCACTCAGCGGTGGCGTGACCTCATTCAGGCCACGGTAATCCACCGTCAGTCTCCATTCTCCACTGGACTTACGCACTGGCCATATAGGGCTGTTAAAGGGTGAGCGGGCCTTGCTGACGACCCCTTGGTTCTCCAGTTTACGAATCATCTCATGGACGGGAAACACAGAGTCTCTGTCTGTGCGGTATTGCCGACGGTGCACTGTTGCTGTGGCGATTGGTACTTGTTGCTCTTCAACTCTCAGCAGTCCCACAGCAGAGGGGTCATCTGAGAGGCCAGGCAAGGTACTTAGTTGTCTGATATCTTCTGTCTCTACAGCAGCTATCCCAAAAGCCCAACGATGTCCTTTTGGGTCTTTGAAATATCCATTCCTGAGGTAATCTATGCCGAGGATGCATGGGGCCTCTGGGCCAGTCACGATGGGGTGTTTCTGCCACTCGTTCCCAGTTAAACTTACTTCCGCTTCCAGTACAGTCAGCTGCTGGGATCCTCCTGTCACCCCAGAAATAGAAATGGGTTCCGTTCCCACATACCTCGATGGCATCAGTGTGCATTGAGCGCCGGTGTCCACCAAAGCTGTGTATTTTTGTGGGTCAGACGTGCCAGGCCATCGGATCCACACAGTCCAAAAGACCCGATTGTCCCTTTCCTCTACCTGGCTAGAGGAAGGGCCCCTCTATTCCTGGTCGTGGTACATGTTGCTCGCCTCCGGTGAATATGCTCCTGAGGTCCCTTCAAGAGGATCCGTCACATTATTATTCCTATACTGTCTGGAGTTCTGTGTGCAGGAGACCGGAGCAGCGTTGACTCTAGATGAGCGTCTTGTGGTAGTTGTCCCTCTTTTTAGTTCACGTACCCGGGCTGCTAAAGAAGAGGTGGGTTTTCTATGCCAGTTACTCATGTCTTCTCCATGTTCCTGAAGAAAAAACCAGAGATTACCTCGTGGAGTGTATTCTCTCTCCCTGGTTGGGGGACGTCTGCTCCTAATGGCAGAGACTCTTGTCGGTTCTGGTGAGATGTGGCAAATTTCTTCCTTGAGTTCCTTTTTCAGTTTCTGATGGCCCTCTTCAATCAAGCTCCGGACTTGCTCAGCCAGCCTTGTTTCCACGGATGAAACATGAGTGCGAAACGGGGCAGTGACAGTGTCCTCGTAGATCCTCAGTTTGTTGGCCAAGACGCCCACTCTGTCCTCGCCTTCCCTCCATTGCAGCGTTGCCAGGTAACGGGAGTACATCTCTGGTCCAAGACGGGCGAATCTCAACCACATCTGTGACGTGCACTGGACATCATCCGGGCTTTTAGGAAATCTCTCATCTTCTGCGAACACGATTTCCAGTACAGCTAATTCCCTCAGGCATCGGATACCTTGTTCCATGGTGTTCCATTTCCCTTGGTGCACCTGGAGGTCTTCTTTACAAAGGTACCTGTCTCTTACGCTTGTCAGCAGTCGCCGCCAGAGGCTGAGTGTTTCTTGGGTTCTCCCGATCCCCTGGTCAATGACCACATCCCGGGACAGAGATCCCAGCTGCCTGGCCTCACTTCCGTCCAGAATGGTGTCATTGGCTGCAGCGTCCCAGATGCGGAGCAGCCAGGTCAGGATGGACTCGTTGGTCTGGCGGGTGAATTCCCTCCGCAGGTCACGCAGCTCACCCAGGGATAGCGACCGAGTGATGATCTCCGGCTCTGTCTCTTGTGCTGAGTGCGAGGGTCCTGCTGCATCCTCATCAGTCACTATGCGGACTGATTTGCTTTTTGATTTCTTCTTCTGGACGGGGGCAACTGCTACGGGTTTAGGCTGTTCTGGTTCGGTGATGGTTTGTGAGGAGACGCTGACGGTGCCTTTGGTTTCTTTCTCCTCTGTGTCAGTCTGTGTAGACACGGACGTTGTTGTTTTGCGTTTGGTTTCTTTCTCCTCTGTGTCAGTCTGTGTAGACACGGATGCTGTTGTTTTGCGTTTGGTTTCTTTCTCCTCTGTGTCAGTCTGCGTAGAGATGGACACTGTTGCTTTGCTTTTGGTTTCTTTCTCCTCAGTGACGGTCTGCGTAGACATGGTGTTTGCTGCTTTGCTCATGGTTTCCCTCTTCTCCTGAGGATGCTGTGCCATAGCTCTGATTCTAAGCATGGTGTACACGGTGCAGGCTGTACAGAGAAGACAAAGCAGAACTGACAGCAAGTTTATGCCATCTTTGACATCCAAAGGGAACTCAATATTTTCAAAAACTGCTGTGTCAGGCCTGAAAGGCTGGAAAAAACCGTTCTTTAATCCTCCACCCAGGGGCTGGGTACGATTGTTGAGGCCCCAGATGTAGCAGCCCAGACTAGGACAAGCAAACCAAGTTGAGTATATACTCCAAATTATGCTCGTTGCCTCAGAGGTTATCATGCAGTAGGCGTAATAGAACAATAAAGCAAATTTTATACCATACCCTGGTCTACACAGGAGCATTACAACTGGCAGGTAGTTCCCCGTGTGCGGAAAAATGTAGAGAGCTAGGTACAAGACCCATGTAAGCATGCTGAGCATCATAGTGAGTAGGTGACTTCTACAATGCAAAATTGTAATTCTGACTTTCCTCAGTATTCGGGCCCCACATTGGGCGCCAAAAATGTACTGGTTTGAAAAACAGACCAGTGGGAGGCACCAAGTCAGAATAACAATTTATTAGGGAAATTAAATATAAAGGCAAGAAAAAACCCCAGTGGGCTAAACTAACAGAGTCAACAGAGTCAGAATACAACCTGGCACCCTGTTAATCAGGGTGGCGTGAGCAGTCCGATGAGATGGTGGCTGTAGTCCTCCTGAAGTGATGGATGTGGCTCTGTCGAAGCAGTGGTCCAGTAGAAAGGTCTGCTCCTCCTCAGAAAGTCCAGTGGTGATTATGCAGCTCCTGTCCTCTGGGAATCCAGTGGGAAGGATGCCCGTGGTGTTCAGAGTCCCAGATTATATCCAAGATGGAACGCTTGGTTCCTCCCTCTGGGCGGAGCATCTCACAATAGAATGATGAGTCATGAGGCCAGGTGTTGATGGGCTCATTAACAGAAGATAGTCTGGAGGGAGTTATCTCTGAGTCATGCGGCAGGGCATTGATGGGCCATTAGCAGAAAGATAGTCCGGAGGGAGGAGGCCAGGAAACACCGCCCCACCTGGCTTCAACAGCTCATGAGGATGGTAATAGAATACACTGCAACCCAGGACACTACCCCAAGTTTGCCCTCCTCTTCAGAGGCCTTCGTTTACATATTTTGGGGCCTGGGACAATCTAGATGTCCTTGGAGAGCAAACCTAGAGTGCCTTGTTATGTCTAACTAGCTTAAGAGAACAGTAGCTAACGGGCCACAAGAAACTTCAGAGTTACACACTAGGCAGTACAGGATTTGAAAAATACAAAAGTTAAAACCTAAGGCATCACATGCAGAGAAAATATTTTGAAATAAAGATTGCTTATGAATAAAGGAAGGTTAAAGGCAGCGGCTGGAGAGAAAAAAATCCAAGATGAAAGTGAATAATGCAAATAAAAGGAAAACAAGAGAAGAAAATCAGTTCTCCTGTATGGAAGACTTCTAGTTGCTGGGTGATAATCAGTGGTTACTCCAAGCAAGGTGCCTAGAGTTGCAGGTTTGAATCTGAGAAAGGTCAGGAACAATAGGGAAAGTACAAATCACAGAACAGACAGGAAGAACTGTGGTATAAAGAGAAAAGTTGTTTGTTTCTGTTGGCAAAATGCATTCAAGAGCCTCAGGGTGGGAGATTTCTACATGAAAAAATATGGAATGTTGTGCTTCTGCTCCACTTGCTCTTGGAGCAGTCCAAAAGCCCATCAGTTTTGGCCACACAGCAGCTGTGGCATAGCACTGTACTGGGCTTGAGTTGATTATACACACACATCGAGCAGGACTTACTCTTTCAGGCTCTGGGCCACCCTAATGTGGCTGTGTGTCTTGCAGAGAGCTGAGGTGGTGCCTGAACACAGGGCAAGCACATGGGCCTAGGCCTGGGTATGTCAGCGTGCTGAGAGACCGGACGTAAGAACATACTCACTTTGGACTTTAAAGACATGCCTGTTTCTTTGCTCAGACGTGTTTCACTGCTGGCTTGCACACTGAAGAGCGAGGAGAGATTGTACTTGTTCTATCAGAAAAACATTGGTTTGTCCAACCCCTTTCTTCAAGAAGCAGCAGCTCTGAGCAAGCTTTGATGATGCAAGGATTCTGAGGTCTACAAGGGAATTTCTGATCAAAACACATCAAATTTGTGGATTTCTGGGGCTGGTGGAATGCAGGAGGCTCATTCCAACCCAGCAACTGCCTTTTCTGGACTCCTTCAGTTTGGAGCTGGTTTGCTGTGCACAAACACACATTCCTTGGCATAGAAACCTTCATCCTGTCTTCCGGCACCCTTCAGGAGTACAGCCTGCATGCTCTCTGCTTGCTGCCAGACTTTCCCTTACAGCCTCTCCTCCTGGCAAAAGAGGAAAAGCAGAGTCAGGGGACAGAGAAAAAGCAGAGCAAAGGCATGTGAGTGGTGGGGCCATCACTCCTCATCACAGGGGCTGAGGTGCTCACTTGGTGTGAGTCCTGCCTGAGACTCTGTGCAACCTCAATGCTTGAAAGGACTATTACTTCATTATTCCCATTTTAATCTTTGACCATTTTAACCATTTTGTTTATTCCAGGCAACTATCTGTTTCGTTTATGCTGCATGCTTTCAGGCTAAGTGTAGGAGGTCACGACAGGGAAAAAACCAAGGCAATGAGCAGAGGATGATGTGCATGGAAAAGGATTATTTCAATTTATACCTTCTTCAGCTGGATGTACCTTTTCAGGGTGGGAACAAGGGATGTAGAATCAAAGACAGGGGGTTACATTTAGTGCAAGTAATTTACTAACCTCTTGAATTTTCCTTCTTTTCCCTCTGGCATCTCAGGCATATTCCACCAGGGACTCCTATATGTTGTCAATCATCTAATGAATTTATTTGAATAAACATCTTATGTCAACCTGAGAACCAGAAGGAAAGGATCCCAGCTCAGGAGAATAAAGTGCAAAAAGTATGTAGAGGACCTTTCAACAGTAGTAAAAATCAGCTCTCTTCAACAAAATTGTAAGGCTCCAATAATAGACCTTGATGACAAGCGGAATTAAATAAAACATGAGTGATGAAACCCTGTAATGTTTATGGTGAGGTAGTCCAGACAGATGATTATTAACTGTTACCAAAACAGTGTCTTGGCAGTAGATGTGCAGTAACCAGGATGGAGACTGGTAGCTAGTTTAAATTACTGGTAAAGATCTGTTATAAGTTTCAAAGAATCCTTCTAACACAATGGAATAATAGCATGAAATCAGTAATTGCGTGTGTGGGTGAACAGTGCCTGACATCAAATTCAGAGGAGGGAAAGGGGTTATTTCCCATTTCATTCTGCCTTGCTATCATATCTATTTCACAGCAAATACCTAAGGAGTAGGGTTGGGTCTCATGTTGCTTTTAGCTAAGCAGCCATGAACATACCACGTCACACCCTGCTTGAAACAGAAAATAAATGGGAAAAAAATTATGATTTTTGCTCCCTGACACACCTGGAAATAAAACATCAGTGATCCCTAGACGTAATTCACTGAGTGATTCCAGTCTGACTGAGACGCCCAAATCCAGCCTCTCCTTTGGCCAGGAGCAGTGACGCCTGTCAGGCTCAGGGCTAAGTACTGAAGAAGCCTTTTGGGACCAGGAACACCTACATCTTAGCGAGGCAGGCGCAATCCATAAAAGCCTCCATCTACGCAAACGAACTGTTTCTGACCCATCACAGATCCCAAGCACCGTCACCGCCTGCTGCAGGGGACGGCTGTTTATGTCCCTTATTGACAGGCTGTTCTTGTAAATGCTTGGGAGTCCTCAGGGAGATGGATAGAAACTTCCAGGACTTGTCACCCTGCTACAAAACAGTGCTTGTCTCACATGTGTGCTGCACTGTGCCTTAAGTACCCCGTTGCCTTAGCCTTTGTAATGCTCAGAGCCTGTGATCTGCAGCTCCAAGACCTTTTCCCGAAGCTGATGAGGCAGTGTTTTCCAGACTCTCTTTGGCCGTACTTTTCTTTAATTGTTTTTATGCCGTTGTTTTTCTGCTGTTATTTTCAGGGGTCTGCACCTGCAAATCCTGGCAGCGTTGTCAGGACAGGGCCTCATGGGAAGCAGCTCCCACTGCTATGGGATTTGACCCCCTCTCCCGCTCCTTCTTTGTCTCTTGGTTTGTATATTTTAGTTTATATTACAGAAAAGCAAATATAGTCCACAGCAAAGTTAACAATAATAAAAATAACAGTAATAATAAATAATAATATGGAATAAAAAAAAATATTCAGTAAATGCTATCCAGTAGTATCTGTACACACCAAAACTTAACCAGTCAATGTGAAACATTTGCACTTAATTAGCATGCTTCAATCAGCACAAACACTGCTCTTCCTTACAAAACAGGAATTCAAGTCCACACAGCCAAATCGCAACTTTATCCTAAACTCTTGGTCTCATTCGGAGACTTCCTAGCAACTAGCCCAAGTGACATGTATAATACCAAATTCACTGAAATTTGTTTGCTTGAGGACACAAATATCTGCCACCAAGATTTTTTATTACATCACTGACATCAATCCTGAAGTAAAACATATATAGCAATGGTTGCAAAACTAGGTAGCCTTTATTATATCCAGTGCATGCTCACACTTTAACTCAAAATCCAAACCTGTTATACAAGATAGTACAGTTGTCTGCAGCAAAGAACAGCGAGCTCTGTCTGTTTTCACTACACAGATGCATGGCCCCATCATGTTAGTCCCATAGTTGGATAGGAGACTTCTCCAAAAGCCATCAAACATCCTCATGTTGTCCTAGACCCCATTTCTAATTCTAATTCTTGCTACAAACTCAGTGGTGGGCATTTCGCCTGGATTACAAGGGTTTATTGATCAGGTTTTAGCATTGCAGCTGAAAAGAACCATCTAGCTGAGAGCAATTTTGAGTCTGGGAGTCACTGATCACTTCACAGACACAACACAGCTGAAGATAGGACAAGGCTTCAATTTATGTGTAGGTTTGGGGTTAGAGTCAAGCTTTCACTTGTCATTGAGCCGGGAATTGGAGATGATGCTGAATCAAGGTGGTACTTATAAGATAGGTTTGGGGGTATTACTGTCAGGGTCCATCTTCTGTATTCAGATGTAGTCTGACAGTCCTCACTGGCCTATTTTTGGGTACAGATTTAGAATTTGGTTTCATTTGTACAGGAGATCAAGGTTTGGCTGGCATTGGACATTAGTCTTCAGTTACTGTTCAATCCATAAATAACTACTAAGCTATTTTAATAACTAACAAAAAATGCCAGGGAGCCCATGGTTATTTTGGTGTCTGTCAGCGTTTCTTGAATGAATTTTAGAATTAAGATTTCTTCTAAGATTTAAAACATTTTTTTTCCAGCTAAAATTCTACCTGCTGCCCACCACTAAGTTTCTTAGATACTGGTTTGCATTCCTCACATTCAATCTCTTTCCCATACAAGCAACCCACCTGGCTCAGTCAACTGGCAAACTTTCACACTACCCTGTGCAAACAGTTTTCCTTTCACACACGTGGTGCAAAACCACAGTCTGAGCCCACAGTCACTCACAGTCTGCCCCTGCCTTCACCTGTGTCATTCAAACTGGAGCTGGACCTTCTGCTGCTGAGTGTGCGGTGAGTGGCGTTTTTGTGCCAGCGTTTGAGCTCATGCAAGATGCACTTGGATTTGCATTTTACTGGAAAACATGTGCTGTTTTTAATATAATTTTTGTGTAGGTGGTGTAGGTAGGTTCTTGGTATAGAAAACGAGGCACCCTCTGTAGATCTCCAGCAGTAATTGTGACCTGTGGGTTGCTGTAGGCCATAGCAGAGATACTCTGGCTCTCACCTCTGTGGCACTGTGGTACATGTGCTGCTTTCAAAACCATGCTGTCACCAAACCAAGTGTCTGCCTCCTGTCTTGCTTGTGCACAGAGATCTGGAAACATCTGCTTTGTTGTGGTTCAACCCCAGCCAGCAGACAAGCCCCACACAGCCACTCACTCACTCCCCCACCAGTGAGATTGGGGAGAGAATCAGAAGGGTAAAAGCCAGAGAACTTGTGGGTTGAGATAAAGACAGTTTAATAGAGAAAGCAAAAGCTGCACACACAAGCAAAGCAAAACAAGGAATGAATTCACTGCTTCCCATGGGCAGGCGGGTGTTCAGCCATCTCCAGGAGAGCAGGGGCCCCTCATGGAACCATGTAATGGTTACTTGGGAAGACAAGCACCATCATTCCATACGTTCCCCCCTTCTTCCTTCTTTCCCCAATTTATGTGCTGAGCATGATGTTCTATGGTCTGGAATGTCCCTTTGGTCAGTTTGGGTCACCTGCTCCGGCTGTGTCTCCTCCCAGCCTCCCAAGCACCCCCAGCCCCCTCCCCAGCGTGGCAGCACAAAAATCAGAAAAGGCCTTGGCTCTGTATAAGCCCTGCTCAGCAATAACAAAAACATCTCTATATCATCAACCCTGTGTTCAGCACAAATCCAAAACACAGCCCCACACCAGCCTCTGTGAAGAAAATTAGCTCTAGCCCAGATAAAACCAGCAGATGCAAGAACTAACCCTCTCTTCTCGGGCAAGCTGAGATGGATCACACTGCCCTTGGCTGACCCTCTAAGCGTGGGTGGATCCAGCCCAGTATTTCATTTCAGTAGCACAGTGAAATGAGCATCCTTCATTTTTCCTGCTTCTCAAGGTGTGTCCAAAATAATTTACCAGCCTATCACCCTATCACCTGACTGGTGAAAAGCTTTAGTCCACTGCTGTTCCTATATTCAAAAGCATTTGAATAGCACAGAAAGACTTCCCCAGCACAGTGTTAAGTACAGGCCAAATTCACATCAGATTGATCATTGCATGACAATAGCAATGTCACATGCACACAGCTTTCATTAAGTGGTAGGAAGAACTACTTAATTTGCAATATATATTTTCTTGTTGCTACCAGAGACCCTGAGTTACGTTCTTTTGCATGTACAGTCTGTGTTGCCAGAGAGCCCCCAGTGGCCCCCTGGTCCACAGCTGCCTATCATTTATTCCCCACACAAAGTATGAATTAGCATTCTATTCCAATTTTAAAGCTGTTCATCATTACAATAAATTGGATGAATAAACAACACATTGGACAAACTCATGCCTTTAAAAATTGTTAGGTACTGTAGGGTTGAATTTTCTCGATCCTCTCGTTTTCTCTGTGTATTGTTTTTTTTCCTTTTTGATCTTTGCCGTAGGTCCTTTCTTTCCCTATTTAATACCCCTCCCCACTCTCAAAGGGCTCAGAGTTTTCCTCGCCCCAGAAAGCAAAGGACAAGACATCAAATCCAGATCTCTTGCAAAAGAGCATAACGCACAAACCACAGGAGCAATGGGTGTTCTGAGAGCATCTTTTCAATGCTAACTTTGTCCCCCACTTTGATGCTTTCCCATATGCTCTCTTGAAACATGGTGAATCTCTGTTAAAGGCTCTACCTTCTGGCTTTATCCCATGTACAAGGCAGATCCTGTAGCCCTGTAAAAGTTAGCAGTACAGGATAATAGAAAAAGTATGGAGAAGGCTTTCAGTCTAGAGGAGAAATTAGAGTTGACAACCAACATGCCACCCACTTCCTATTAAAAGATAGTGGTTATTTGCTAAAGCCCTGAGGATTAAATCCTAGCATTACCTTTTATATCAGCTTTAACAAACATCTCCTACAAATCACAAGCAGATCTTCAGATAAATTAGACTAATTCCCTGTGAAAATTGCAAACACTCTTTCTCTCCAAGTTAAGAAATTGTCACAGCACAAGGAAGGCTTCACTTCTTTCTGTGCCCTCACATCCCCTTCATTTTTTTTCCTGCTTGATGTAATCCTTGTCAGATTGTCAAAGAACATTTGCACAGTCAGTACTGGAGATTAGTCAAAAGGCATTTTAACAAATTGCTGAGCCTGGGTGAAAGGACCATGGGTTGAACTGCCAGGTTCCCATGGAAGACACAGTCCTCTCACTACTAAACTGCAGTACATTTTCGGGAGGGACCATCCTTCACCTGCTGCTAGGCACCCAAAGGTTGTACCAGCATATGGACCAGAGCCTTTTCTTTGCTTTAAGATGTGTGGCTGCCACGTTTCACATCCATGCAGATACTCTTGTATCCCCTCCAAAGATGGCAGGACTGTGGAAGTAGTCCCTGGCCCTGTGAGAGTCCTTTGAGCAGGGCTTGGCACTGCCTGGGAAAAGGTGGGTTGACATCAGCCCCAGCCTGGCGGACAGCATGCCAGCAGCTACGCAGGCTGGACAATCCCATGCCAGTGCTCAAGGCCATGTTTGTTTTTTAGTTACAGGTACAGTCCAAGAGCTCAGTCTTAACCACTGGTGAGGATGATCAAACAGGGCTGGAAAATCTGGACTCTGCCTCTCACCATCCTTAGTTTTTAAGGAGACCAAAGCCATCCCAGAGACTGGCCAGAGACTGCCCTGAGGAGCAATGCTTCCTGCTCCTTCCTAACACTTAACTCAAAAGCCCTTATAAAGAAGCCCTGAGGTGTCAGAGTTTCCAGCACTGTCGATATAGGCAGAAAGGAGACCCATTTTGGCATCATGACTTGCTTCCTGGGAGCCCGCAAAGGCACCCATCTGTACTGACCATAGGGAGAAGGCCCCCGCTTTGGCTGAGGAGCAGAAGTTACCTTTGCAGAGCTGGAAGGGAAGTAGCTACTGCTGCATACATGGAAGCTGCACACCGCTATTTTCCAAAACCAGGCTGCAATGGCAGGCTGATGCCTGATGATGTCTTACGCATTGGCACCACACTTCAGAACTCCTCTGCCTATAAAATACTTTGCAAAAGACTCCCAGGGGGGTGGGAGTATAAAATAGGAATGAAAGATGGGAAGAATCATAAATAGGAGGGTAGGTCAGATGCCAAAGCACAGTGAGGCTGGTGACAAAATGACTGTTCCCATGTGTAAGCACAGCTCTCTGTAGCACAGCTAACTTCCAGCTTTGTTCAAATGGTGGAAAGTCTGAGAATGGCATCAGCTCAGCCCTGAGAAATCTGGGACATGCTGTATTTGGTGCAGCACCTGGAAGTGATTGGCGATCACCCACAGTGTAAAGGCACGGCTGGCCTGAGAATTGTTTCCCACTAATGCAGCTCCAAGATGCAAATTCCATTTCCGAGTCCCCAAAGAAGCAGCTGCATTAACTTGCTCCAGCAGGGTTGCTGCAGAAATGATACACAAAGGCATCTCATGGCAATATGTTCATTCCTTGCTTTGCCAGCTTCGAGGAGCACTGTGATTTGAAGAGTCAGTCACCAGCTGTGAAGTTGGAATCACGCCTTTGGCCAAAAGAGAGAGTTATCAGTCGGGTGAAGCTATTCTTCTCTTACCTGCTGTATGGTCTCTAGCTGTTATGGAGGAATGATGAAAGAAGTGTCCTGAGCTCAGACTCAAGGATCATGATTCAAAGCTTGCAGAGGCTGTCCATGACTTGTGAGTTGGTTCTGGAGCAGGCACTTCTGCAGACTCCACCTTACCGCAATTTGTCAACAGAAGTACGTCTATGTTTCTAGGAGCAGCTGTGGAAAGGGTTTAAACAAGAAGTAAAGAAACTTTAGGAACTACTAAGTTCTAGTGTGGTTTTCATTTTCTAGTGCAGGCTTTTGCCAAAATACGTGAGCTGCTTCATCGAAAAAAAAGAGTTTGGCCCACATTTTTGGACTAGCAGATTAGGCAGTGGCAGAGGTTTTAGAGGCTGGAAAAAACTTTGAAGCAGAGAGATGACATACTAATTATTCACAAATTGTCCATCTAAGTATGTATCTGTGGATTTGCCCAGTAACCTAAGTGTTCATACTCTTTCCAAATATACCTATTCTAATTCTGACTAAAGGGATATGTACTTTTTTCTAGACAAAAAAAGCAATAATTTCCTGGTTTTTTTCAGGAAAATATCTTGAACGATGTTTCTGTTTCCCTTCTCTACCCTGCCCTTCATTTTTTCTAGTATGTCATACTGTTTTATAAAAGATTCTGTAAACGGCATCCCTAGATTTAATTCATACATATTACTAGGAAAAAAGGATTCAATAGTAATAACCTGTAGTAACAGGGACACTTGGAGTCCAGAAGGTCCCTGTTTTGATGGGAAGAACAGGTATCATGGAGCAGCTTTCCCACTATGTGAGGAGTCTGTTCCACATAATTTCTCTTTCTTCAGATTTGTCTCAAAGTGGCCAGATTCTTACTAACTGAGAAAATTGAACTGAAAAATCATTCTTAGCTCTCACTTTAATACAGCAGCAACTGAAAGTGGGGATGTATGCACAAAGAAACCTTCCATGTCTTCTTTTTTTTTTAAATTCCTTTTTAATCAAAGCCATGCTTTGGGGTATTTTGCTTATATGACTTGAGGTTTTTAACCCTTTGAAATATGTAAGAATGGAAAAGAAGGAACATTTGAGTTTTCTTAACTTTTCCCTTTCCATATTTTCTTAGTTACATCACTGCTGTTCTTTTAAAGTGGTCTGCCCAGCAGAAGATATTCTTTTTCAAAATCTTGTGTTTGAAAAAGACAGTCTTTTTTTTTTTCCCTAACATTCCTTCTTTCTTTCCCTAGTTTGCATTACCAGGGATAAAGGCTTTGCTGAAGGAACGAAACTCTCCGTCACAGCCATGCAAGTGAAAGGGGCCACATGAGTGAAATGGGCTGGAACCCGGAACATCCTTTTCATGCTGGTATAGTTAAAAGTGGCCTCAAAAGAAGGGCTTTTCATCACTTAAGCAAGCAAAGCAGATGGAATAAGCTCAGGAATCTCACCAACTTCTTAGTGGTGCCAGTTTCACTTAACTAGTCCTTCAAGTAGAACCACACATTAGCAACTTTGAATTTTCTTCCATTTCCATGTCCTTACTCTGTGGCTGAGAACTTCTTGCCAGACCCACAAAGGTATTTAGGTGGCCGTTTCCCATATAAGTGTCCAACTTGGCAAAGTGAAATCAAAACCTTTTGAATCCTGACGAGCTATATCCTTCCTTTCCTTTGTTATTGTGAACTTCATTTGGCTTTTATGGCATTTATTTTTCAGAAGAGGATAAAACATTTTATCACTTATGAAAATGTGGTTACAATTTGTATGCAGCTCTATAGAATATTACTTGGAGGTGTAACTCTTGCCATGCCATTTTCTGAATAGTCTATTTACTAAGTGTTAATGTGAGTCCCAGCAGGGTGCAGTTAGTAAACTTATGGGTGTTTAGAAGCATTATACCAAAGGCTGTATGAAATACCCGGGCCTGCAATTAGGAAACATGTAACTAATGCTTGCTCATACAAATTGATTCTATTGTCTGAGGTATTTGGATGCAGCTTTGAATTGAGGACAATTAGGCTGTTGCCCTTTTCAGACCCTGCTCACAAGTGTCTATACACACATATGCACTTACACATGCATAGACACACATATATGTGCATCTGTGTATGCATGTGTGCACTCTCTAATGCATACAGAACCCCGGATTTGGTTCAAACTCCCTGGCTCTAGTTCTGCTGCAGTGCTCAGCAGAAGAGTTTGAGATGATTTATCCTGCAGGAGATGCCTACACTGCTATTGCTCTGGCTGTTTCTGTAACTGTGCTCTCAGTCCCAGATTCACCTTGTCTAACTTATGCCACCTGAAAATGAGGAGCCAGGCATTGATTGAGTGACCCTCTTTCTATTTAACTACAGAGAAAACTCAGACTCATGCTTAGACACCTGGATTTTCAATTGCTGTAGTTTTGTGAGATTAGTCCTATTCCCAGTGGCATGTCTGAGGTCCCACTGGAAATCTTTGCTAAAGCAAGACTGGAAACAGGATTCCCAAGGGAAAACTAGCAGCCAAGCCCTTGAACCAGCTTTTCTTTCACATATAATGGATCTGTGCATTTCAAACTAGTTATTCTGTAGTCAAATTCTTGATTTTCTTAATTTAGGCTGAGATTTGTTTAAAACTAATTTTAATCCATGGCCCTGCAATAGTTTGTCTTAATCTATATAGCTGTAGAAAATAGAAATTTAAAAAAATCAGCAAGGTCTACTTTTTAAGTATATGTGACTTTAAGTTCCTGAATTATGTCTGAAACACTCTTTTTACCATATCTTGCTTACACTGCTTCATGATGTACATATATAAAGCCTATCTTTATTTTAGAAGATAAACTATTTTAAAAAAGGGCAGAAAAATCTAACTACAGTGAACTTCTTTGCACTAATTTGTCCCTAACTTTTGTGCAGGCATCCTCAATATGCACCACACCTGTTGGCTTCATGGGCTGGAGTCTGGAGTTATTAACACTGAGAAATAAACCCAGCTGCTGTTTTGTTTCACTGACCTCCTTTTTCTGAAACGTTATTTTACAGCTTTTGCCATTAGTGTCTGTGAGTGATGCAAAGTGAACAAGAACTCTCACATCCTCATGGATATAGTCTATTTCTAATCTCAGGTGAGACATCTTCCCAGTGTCACAAGTCATTTGCTGTCCCCAGCTCACCTTACTTCCTAGCCTGCAGACAGTGAACTGCAGAAGGGGCGTACGAAGGGGTAAGAGGAAAGGCTGAAAATAAGGATCTTCCAGCAGATTAAATATATAAAATAAACCTGTAGAGGAGATCAAAAGAGTATTTCAGAACAGCATTTGTAAAATTATATGTTTTTAATGAAAACCGTAATTGAGGAAATAGTTTTTCTTTTAGAAATGTCAGTATTTACTTAGACAGCAGCAGGAGACAGTCTGCCAAGAATGTCTAGATTTTGCTTGGTATTGGAATTAATCCTGCAACAGACCAAAATTTAACATTTTTTTAAAGGGTGGGGGTCACGGGGGGTGGAGATCAGGAAAGAAGGAAACCCTCAAAGCTTTGATCTTTCATAGTGTTTTCTTGAGTACTCTACTACCTGTTGAAACCACATAACCTTGTATTTTTAATTGGAAAAAGGGCAGTACGTGACTATGTTTGTCTATGATGGCGTTTTGTGGGAATGTGGGATTTGTGGGTCAAAGATGTGTTTGAAGCTATTTCTGTGGATGGCACCAGCTGCTTCTTTGCCAGTCTGGCACTGGAAAGGGGTCTGCACCAGCAAAGAGCTCAGCTCTGAGGGCAGCGTATGTCCCTCTTCTCATCCCACCACTGCTGCAACTACTCCGTGAGCTGAAAAGGAAAACAAGCCTGTCTAAACAAGCCTGACAACCGAGGCAAGGATGGAAGCAGATAGGTCAGTCTTGGCAGAAATGCACAGAATCCTTGCTGTGTCTTAGTTAATGCAAGGCTTTTGCCTCTCAAGGAGATTTGCCTGGCTGGAACTTTAGATATAATTACAAAAAAAAAAAAAATCAAAAACAAACAAAGAAAATAAATAAAATACAAAAAGCCACACCACCAAAACAAAATGAGCTCACTTACCGTAACTGGGGAATTGCAAAGTGCAATATTTTCCAGACTCCAGGCTAGGAAAATGTGTTGCTGTTTTTTCCCCTGAAATCTCCAGGGACATCAAGAGAATCAGCAGAAAGCAGCCTGGTTTTGTCTTAAAACCAGTGGCAAGGGTTCCCTGGTCGGCAGTGTTGCTAAGCCTTGCTAGTATTTCTCAAGACAGGTAGCAAAGCTTGCAACTAATCAATTTGTTTTCATTGCAAAAGCCCGGAGTGTATCTCAGGGAACATGATACCATTTTCCTTTTTATTTTCCAACTAGCATTACTTGGGATAGACATTTATAAATTTTGTCTTTTAATGGGCAAATGCCAGTGAAGTGATCAGATACTAAATATCAGACACACATATCTATTTGGAAATGCCATTAGAAGTTTTTTATTACCCCAGGCAATAATATAAGGGTGAATTAAATTGAACTTCTGCAATCAAAGAACGTTTAATCATATTTGTAAGTAAACCCAATAGGCTATCCACTATCTCTGCAGGTGCAAAAGGATTCTGACTGCCAAAAAACCACAGGTTTTACTGATTGATTTTCCTGTAAACAAAACTAGAAAATGAAGCTACTGTAGTGACCTTGGGATTTCCACCTATAGACATTTTATAAATATTTGGTGATACCTAAAATGTACTTTGAACATGTGTTTATTATAATATACAATACTAAAATGAAAAACAGAATAAACTCCAATTACTTCCTAAACATTTTGCCTGATAAATCTGGAACACGTTAAAAATATTTTAGGAATAATTGAAACATTTCACACATTCAGCATTGATGCAGCATTCTTTTTTATATCGAAACCATCTGTGTGCTACCCGGTGCTTGTCAGATGGGCACGGTGAAAAGGGTCCGCTGATTTTCTGGGAATTGTTCTGGCTGAGAAAGCATTTGACCAGTATAACCACACAGGTCACGATTTATTAGCCAAGGCAGCACGTCACAGCACACAGGCAGGTATCCAACATGAAACTCGCCTCAGAAAGCTGCAACCCCTACTGTTTTCCCCTGGAACCTAATCCAGAAAACATGACTTGAGGGAGGATCCAGCAGAGGAGTTTCATGATCTTCTGCTGTTTCATGGAAATGTGTTTGGAAGCTATTTTTCTGGGGTAATCCATCATGAAATAATCATGGAATAAATGTGTCTTATATAAAGATTCAACTATTCCTCCCTTGGCTTCTCTATCCACTGCAGTGGTCACTGCAACAGTGGTCCTACTTCTGCCTTACACAGACAGAATATCTCCTTCCCATTCCCAGACCTCACCTCTGTATTTCTGATTATATTAGCCTTTTTAACCACAAAACAATTTTAGGAATTCATGGATAATGGATTATTTGTAACAATTTCCACAGCCCTTTTCTGCTTCCTGTGATGTAGCGCCTCATCCTGTAAATGTAGCTTGTACACTTTCATTTCTAAATATGAACCTATATTTGGCTGCATTTGGCTAGACCCAGCTTATGGAGTGAGCCAGATCACCTTCACTCACAGGAGTACTGTCATCTTTACTGCTTTCAAATCTGTGTCATCTGAAAAATGTATCAGCAATCATTTATGTGGTGTTTGTGATTTAAATAAAGATCGTGTTGGGTGGAAAGAAGAAAGGGGTGGTTTCCCTTCCAGAAAGTTGCCGCCCATTGATAATTGTCCATAAAATATCTTTGTTGGAGTCTGGTAGGTACTTTTAAAAATGGTATTTCTTGGAATTTTACAATCAGTTAAGTGGTTTGTCAGACTTTCATTTGTTGAAATTATTTTTCTCTGAATAAAATCAGGTTGACTTAACAAGCTCCAGCTTCCCTAAAGCCATAGTACTTGGCAGAGATTTTTACCTCTGCCTTCAGTATCCACCATTTCCTGTGTGCCACTCTCAAATCAAAGCTAGGCTAGTCAGCTTACATTTATTTGGGTTGTTCCTCTCCCCCTTTTTTTTTTTTTAAATTATATATATATCATTCACTAACCACCTAAAGAAAAAGTAAGATCCTTAGCTGCTCCTCAAGATGTCTTGGGGACAATTAATCTAGCCTTTGAATTGAACAGAGCTAAACGGACTTGCATTCTCCCAGTTTACTGCTAGATCAGAAAACATTTCATCAGCATCATATGATACTCATACTCCCTCCAGCTTTGATCCACCAGAACAGAAATACTTATTGAATGCATCTGTCTCATAACGTCTCATTACTAGGAGTTTAACCATCAACATTTAGTAATGGACTCACAGAAGTTCCTTTTATACTTCATGTAAATTTATGGAAGGCATTTCTTGTTTCATGTGGGGTTTACCCTCTTTTCCCCTATGCAGCGTATGGGGGGAGAAGCAGCTGGTTGGTGCAGCTAAGGTTGGGAAGGCTCTAAGGAGGCAGAGCTTGGGCAAAACCACCCAAACACCTGGGAGCTGCTTCTGTAGGGAATCTCCTGGAGGAGATTTTGGACAGAGCAGTCTTACAGTGTTAGGGCCCGATGCCAACTGTAAGGCTCTTGTAACACACTTTTAAAAGTACCTTTTCTCTTCCTAGTGAGCTGACCAGGTGCTTTCCTCCTGATCAGGCTACCTGACCCAGGACACAGGATCTCTGTGCTCCCATGAGGCTGCTTCTTGCGTTGGTGAAGTCCTGACATCAGCAGAAGAATGATGATGCAGAAGAATGCAATTGTCTTAGAAAGGAAGAGCAGGACAGATTATCACTTCATCTCATCCAAGCTCTCGTGCTCAGCAGACCATGATGCCTCACCCAAACAGGCTGTCTCAGCTCCTGCCAGCACAGGTGACATCATCTTGCTGCTGGCTCATGCCAGGCTCTCAGTCCTAGACAGGTGGCTCAGCAGCCCCCAGAGAGTTGTTAGGAAAGCCAAGGATTTGTTGGCTGTCACCAGGCCACGGAGATCAAGACACAGCTGGAGCAGAGGGAGAAGGACCAGGAATGTCTCTATGAACATCACTGGGGCATGAACAGTGCTTGCCCCAAGCCTGAGACTTCCCAACGCTGGCACCACAGCACCTGGTACCAGCTCCTGGGGAGGTTGCCTGACCAGCAGGGCTCTGGCATGGCGCTCCAAACAATCCCTCATGGAGGTGTTGGTGTGATGCCCCTCACAGCCAGCAGCCTTGGGGGTGTCTGCAGTATGGCACAAGCAGAGGCAGGTGCAATATGGCCAGGGTGGAGCACTTGGAGCCATGGCTTTTTCCACATTTTCGGTGGCAGTGCCTCTGCAGTCATCCCTTCCACTAGAGCCCCACCAGGACCTTCTCATTGACCCAGCAATGAACCACCTCCCTAGGTCAGGTTCCATGTACAGAACTGAGCTGGAAGAGATAAAATAAACCCAAATCCACCCATCTGGTGCTCACTGCAGGACCCCTGCCAGCATGGAGCTCCACTGGGATCCAGGCCTTACATGTTATATTTTCTGCAGATATTCTTACAATTAAAAACAGGACTACAAAGGAATCTGGGAGGGAGCTCTTGGCAGCATGTTGAAAGCCCCTGAATAATTTTTTAAAAGAAGATTAATGTAACTGTTGCTAGTACCTCTAGGGAAAAGAGCAGCTCCATTTTGCAGCAGGCTGTAATTTGTAAATTGAATCTAATACTGCCACATAAATAACACTGCACAGATTAAATCTGGAGAAAGGTGTGAAATGAGAGAGCTACAGCATCTAAGAAGCAAATGCAGCAAACACTTTTACAGTCACTGCAGAGCAGAATGCATTAGCAAACATTTCTATTGTTCAAGTCAGCTCTCTGCTAAATGAGAATAACATGCACTTTATATCACAGGGAAAGTGCCAAATATTGCAAATTTTTCTTCTATTTCCTCGGAGCTAGCCTCTTTGGTCTCCATGTTGCAGTCTTGTGTTATTGTTCCAAGAAAACTTTTGTGTCCTCAATGTATTCTCTATAAACTGTAAAAACTCCAGCTTAATATGAAAGCTTTGTATTTTTCCTGTCTGGGATAGAGGTCATGGAGCTACCAGAATGCATATGTGCATGAAAACATTACCATCTCTTAAAAAATGAGCAAAATGTAGAATGTCCTATTTTTGTCTTTTCATCCCCTGGCACATGTGACATCCAGAAGCCTGTACACAAGCCTGATCCCAGAGTGTGAGACTTTATTGGTATTTAGAACACCCTTGTAACACATTACTCTCTGTAAATAGTTATATCTACCAGAACTTATAACTAGTAAAGGAAAAAGTAGACCTCTATGTGCTGTTAAAGTGGTTTAAGCAGTAATTTTCTGAGATATTAGCTCAAATTTCATCAAAGGGAACATTTCACAGGCAAGTATTCCGTAATGTCATCCTATGGTCTATAGGCTTCTCTTTTCATTTTCTGTGTGTCTGTCACCTCTGTCCTCACACCTCCAGGCAAATTTTTCCTTTGGCACAACAGGGTAGCAGCTGGGTCATCTCCCTTCCTATGAATTGTGCTAAAGACTGGTCCCCTGCTCTGCTCCAACCCGCTCAATGCCCATATAAAGGGAGGAAGGACATCAGCATTGGCTGTGAAGTGACCAAAGGTAGTTTTCCAGCTTTGTCATGGACACTGCCTTGACTCCCAAAGTATCCTATCACTGGGAGTAGAGTGTGTGCAGGGTGATGAGTGAGTTGAATGTTGTTCTCTTCATTCTATTAAGTCAAACAGACCATCTGTGTTCAATAAGTCACAAAAAGTCCAAAAGTTTCATAGGTCTTTGACTTGTTTTGGGCAGCTGCCATGTTCTGGTTGCAGTTTTTACTCCTGTCAAAATGTTTCTCAATGCACAGCACTTTAGGTTTTCTGATTAGAAATACTTGTGTGGTATCAGCCTCAAAAAACTCAAATTCAATAAAAAATGTGGATGCCATTTTCTATTGCTATTTCTAGAGTTTCCTGAAACCCGTGAAAAGATTGAAAATTTCCAGCCTGGAACAGAATATTTCTACAATTCCAGGAATTGATTATACTTTTTTTTTTTAGGGCTGAAAGAGAAACACTTTCCAAGCCACCCAAAGAGCTGCCAGTGTTCATTGCAGTATGGGTATTATCATAGAAGACCAGAAGTGAGAGAGAGACTTTCTAAACATACACACTATTTAACACCTCAGAGGATGTCCAGTATAACATTTAGCTGTATATAATGCTTCACCAACAACCCTTTGAATCTGATGCACTCTAGAAGTTGCTTTCTTGCAGAATTTCTGTTACTTCTTGTGGACATCTTGGATTTTATCTTTTTTTTTGAAGATGAAAACAAAACCCACATGGTACTTGGGCAACAAGCCATTTCTTTCTGGATTTTTGAAATGCTTGAAGTCCCATAACTTAAAAACATGAGAACAGCTGTAGCGGGTGAGATGAAGGGCCTGTCCAACCCCGTATCCTACGTCGAATAGTGTGACAAGACCAGAGGGGAAGAGCAAATGAGCAAAACAAGTGCATGTGGTACTTCTCCTGTTGTCTCCCAGCCGCCCACCACCTGCACCACAAGCATTTCTCATGGCAGATGTAGAGATGTAATTTTTATCAATTTGGTAACCCTTGAGGGGATACAAACACAAACTGTGAGTCGCTTTGTTTTTGCGTGGATTCCAACCATTTTAATGAACCCAAAAGGTAGGAAGGAAAAAGAAACATCTCATAGGATGGGAAGGGACTTCTAAGTCCAGGCTTCCCAGCTGTGAATTTCTATGGAAGACTACTCAATTTCTTGTTCAAGATGAGGTGACCTTGCTAAAGCCTGTAGCAGCAATTCACAGGCCATGGTTACTTCAGGCACACTCCTGTGATGCTCTTTTTGTGCCCCACCCTTCCCCACTCCTCACAGGACTCTGTGTTAGTGCTGTACAGTTTTACCTCCAACTTCAATAAGAGGATTAACCAAACAGCTTTTTTACCTGAATTTTGAAGTAGGCAAGAACAGCCGAGTGGACAGGCCATGACTTGTTAGTTCATTATTGGTACACCCTGGATACCCAAGGAATATCGACTCCTGTTGCTCACCCTACACCTTCCTGTGGATGGTTCTGGGGTATGGGAGGAAGTCTATCCATCTATCCTTTCTCTGGCTCCCCAGGAGAAAGGCCTTCATTAGCTGCGGCAGGGGAAGCAAACCTGCTCCCCTCAGAGTGGCATCTCCTGGTTGCTAGAGCTGCTGGGGACCAGAGGGTGGGATTAGCTTGCCACTGTACACCCTTTCACACGGTTAGCAGCAAGAGGCATTTGGAGGCATTGGGTGTTCTCCAGCATGGGATTGATTGCCTGTTGTAAGTGGTCCTTAGACAGGCAGATAGTCCTCCTGGGGGAAAGCGTTGTAACTATTCCTGGACATCTAGATGGGGTGTCTGTCATCGAGCCTTGCTGATCAAATTGCACCATGTCCTCAAGAGGTGAATATTCGTCAAAGACCTGGCTCTCACTTTCTCAATGCAGAATCACTCTTACTCTCCCCACCTCCTGAAAAGAAAAAGTGGGGAGGGAAGGGGGGAAGAGAGAAGAAAGCCATGGAAATTCAAAGTTCATCTAAATCCATCAACATGTGCACAACGCATGTTTGTGTCTATTAATCACTGCTGGGGAAACACAAAGCCACAATGCCATTATGGAAAAGACAACAGATCATTCCAAAGCCATATGGCCACCACCATTGATCCTCACATCCAGGAATCAATGAATGATCTTGACTGGTAAGAATGTAGAGTAAGAGCCAATATTATAACTCTGCTGCTTCTACAGACTGTGGAGAAATATACTTGGAGTGTAATTCAAAACTGCAACAAAGGGCACATGAATGTGCTATCGGTATTTGCTATCAAAGGATCTGATCACATGGCGTGATGTGCTCCAAGAGTGATTACAGCAACATTTAAAAAAATTACATTGCCCTATTTGTTCCTTAATAAATCAGTTTTTTTAACAGAATCTTGAGCGAGTTGGAACATGAGTTATATGGACAATTCCCCAAATCCTTGATATATATGATTCCACATATTTGGGTAGGAATATGTATATACTGAATATGACAAGTGGATGTGGAACTCAGTGTCTTTGTTTTGGTGCTTTCACTGATGCAGAAACCAGATAGGGAATTTCCAGCTAGCATAACAGGCTCTAAATGTCTTCAACCATGTTTATAAGCTGTGTTAGAAGGTAGGTGGTCTCTGACATGGTCTTTAAATGCAATGGGCCAGATATTCAGCTGGTCTTAATTGTGACTCTTTTGTCTTTGAGAGAACCATGCCAATTTAACCCAGTGCAGGATCTGGCTCAGCATGTCCTTTCCACAGTGTCTGCTTAATCTGTGTAAATCCGAGTTAATCTAAAGTAGCTTTCAGTATCATTTAAAACTACCTCAAGGAACAAACTTCTCTTTACAAGGATGAAATAGCATCCAGAGATATTTCCTTATAAAATGAGCCTTCAAAAGCTGATCTCCCACTCTGCAGAAATATTCAGCAGCCTTCAGTTCTCAGCTGGCACAGAAAGAGGGTCTAAATTTGAATCTCTCAATGGACCATTCAAGAAAATTTGGATTTGTCCTGCAACTTTGTGTGATTTTAAGTTTAAAACTTCAGATAAATAGATAGGAAAATGTCTTGTTGCAAGGTACTGTTAACCTCGTCAGGCAAGGTTTACAGCAAGAATGAAATGCACCAGTAACACACATTCCCCTTCACTGACATTCATGGCTTCTCTCCGGGCTGCAGAGAAAGGTCACTCCCCTCTCAACTTTCATAAAGTTCAGTGTTCCCACCGGGCTGGCATTTGCATCTTTTTATTATAGAAGGCCTATGGGTTTTGGCGTTTTTTTCTGGCTTGTCTACTTCAAGCTACTGCTGTCCCTGACAAGCTCAGCAGGTTTTCCAGAGCTGAATGAGGAGCCACCAAATGTATTTCTCTTTCCTCAGCATTTTCCTAGTTGGCACAGCCACCCTTGGGAAGTGAGACATGAATTTAAATGCCCACTGCTCATGGGAGTGTATTCCAGGACATGAAGTGTTAAGGAGGAGGATGTTTGGCCACCTCCCCATGTGTTAAAACACTGTACTGGATATTCAGTCTGGGATTTTTCCCTTCCTGCCTGAAGGTTGTCACAGGCCAGAGATAATTCCCAGAAGGCAAGGCATCTGCAGCCACCCTTTTTTTAGGGAAAAGGTAGTGAATCCGTATTGGCATGATCCTTGCAGCAGCACCCTGGTGAACCTGAAGCAGGCCAGAAGAATAACTCCAGGAGCTACTATTCCCAGGGACTGTTTTTCAGGCTGTGCTTGGGAGAGAGGTTGGAGGACGGGTTGAAAAATCCAATTTCCAAACAGTGATGTACCAGAATAAATCTGTGAGCCAGTGGAGTTAGGAGGAGGTTCCTTGGATGCCAGTGACACCTAAATACTAGATACCAGGCAGGGGTAACACCTGTGGAGCCAGGGGAGCACCCTGCACCACACAGCTACGCTGGGCTGTCTCTGTGTCCCAGATGCAGGAACTACACATGTGCATCCCTTTGGCTGACTATCAGGCAAGAATGCATGAAAATTAAACAAATTACTGGTTATTACGAGAAACATATTTCACTAATTGGCTTCCGAGGGCAACATTTTATTGGGCAACAACTATCAATAAGCAAAGTGTGGCACTTGTTTAGTATTAGAACTTTATTCTAGCCTAAGGGAAAGGAAAGACTAAAGGATCAAGGAGACAAATGAAAAACAAACACGGAAAGCTGCAAAGTTAAAAACACTGAGGGGAGGAAGCCACAAGGGAATGGGATTAGATTTCAGAGTCTCTGTAAGTGAGCACTAGGATCTTTCTTGTAAATTAATTCCACACTTAATTTTTGGAATTCTTTCTTATTTTTCCAGATTCCAGCCAAAACTAAGTCAGATGAAATGTTATAGTAGGTTGGCATCCTGGGATGTGGTGGTAAACTAGTTTACTTTCCCAGTTTCCTTTCATATGTAGATTAAGCCCTGAATTTTCTTTTGTCATTGCTTGCAAAGATCTAAGTTTCCTTCCTAAGGCATCATCTTTTATTAATCAGCTTATCCACAACAGAGTCCAAAGAGACTGGAAATGGGTTCAGACAGATGTTGATAAATGTCTTAAGTTTCTTATAAACTAAATCAAGGCCAGCCATGTTTTATTAATAAGCTAACCTTCAAACATACTTTGCCCTCTGCATACTGTATCACACTTTATATGCCATCCTGTTTACACTATTTGTCCCAATTTTATTCAAGGCTGTTAACATCCTTTTTTTAAAAAGGCAAATCTAATGTATATCTATAACACAGTCATAAGGGGTAAATGATATCATCTGCTAAAATACATGCTACATACCAGGTGTGGTAAAAATTTGGAAAGACTCCTTTATTGTCATACCTCCTCTTCCTTAATTTTATTTAATTTTTTATACCTTTTGCTGATTAAACATATTTAACAGTTTATACATATTTAGCAGTTTAGCTGATACTATCACCTTGCCATGGAAAATAGACTTCCGTCATGCCCCTGAAGCTTTCCCCCCTCTCCAGCAGCAATGTTGTGAGGTAGATCATACTATCCCACTTCTAAGAGCCTGTTCTCAGTCCAGACAGAATGGAAAACCCCAGGCCATTCCAGACCAACATGCAGTCTCATGATGGATCCCAAATCCTTCCGCTGTTGCCTAGCACGAAGTGGACACTTGAACATGCACTTTGGTTTTACAGATCATTAACATCCTTTATATAAGTTATAAGCATTTAGAGTAATGCTTCCATAAAAAAACTGCATGGAGGCACGAATGACTGGGTAAGCCCTGTGACGAGGGTGATCTGTGAAACCAGAGGACCTGTATAGTATTTCCAATGGAAAATTTGATGATAGGGACAGATGACAACCCAAGGAAAATGTTTAGGGAGGTAAGGGGAGCATGGAGAGTGATGTCTGGCTCAAAGTGTTAGAGAAATGCTGATTTGGATGTCCCCAATGACCAGAACTGTGAATGTGATTGGTGACATTATCACCCTCAAAAAAAACCTTAGATTATTTTAGAAGAGGGAGGAAAAAAAATCCCTCTAAATAGCTTTTGGCAACTTCTTTTTTTAACCTATCCCTGGAGGTTAGTGTTTTAAAGGCATGACAATGTTACTGAAAGAAGCATTACTGCAATTAGGAAAACATGACTGGTTAAAAGTGTCCTGCAATATGCTTTACAGCATGACATCTACAGGGTTGCTTTTTTGTGCTCCACAAACCCAGTTGTCAGATGTTTTGCAGTATCAGCCCTCATTGGAAACCAAGTTACACAGAGAACATGTCTTCAAGAGGTACCTTTTCTTTCTGATGGTGTTTTATAGAATTTTAGGCTTTTGCAAGCTGATTTTTCAGAGATGCTGCAAATTTTATCTTTAATTAAAGTATTTTAAGGGTGGAGAGATATCATAATTTTGAAAAAAATCCAATACCTTCTACCTTGGGCAAAATCCTGTTTATACTGTCATGGATTACAACTTTATCATTGACTTAAACATTTTTTTTGTCATTGACAAAGTTTCTACTATCTCTGCTAAAGCTGGAAATTATACATGTAAAACAAAGAAGGAAGAAAAAAAGTATGTACAGTCAGAGGCTCCTCTCACAAATATGGCTCTGGGATATGCAGCTGAGAACAGGATGTTCACAGAGGCACAAAATCCCAAGTAACATGTATCATGAAACACTTCCTATTAGGTCAAAGTTACACTGCTGATTCATTAAAATACAAGGTGTTGCACTCAGACTTCAACTTTCAAATGAAATCTTCTGAAAAATGGACCGTTGTGGCTGAAACAGCATGAAGTCCTGTTCTGTCTTCTATACTCCTCTCCCCTCCCAAGTTTCTTACAAAGTCTTCCTATGGGAAAAGTAATGAGAAGATAAGCAGAATTCAAGCAGAGAACCTTGAAATGCAGCAAATAATTTATCTCAATAAAATGGAGTATCCATGAGAGATCTGAAAAGACCATCAGATAATTAAAGTGATACATGATTGGAAAACTATTTCTGACTGTGTCAATTAGACATCTGTTAAATGTTTTAACAGAAACTAATGAAACTGTGGTGAAAAGAGAAAAAAAAAACCCAAAAAAGATGTCTCCAATTTACTAGACCCATTGTTTCACAAATGCATTCCCCATTGTACCTCAGTGTGCTAAAACACTTTAAACGTCTTGCTCTCATCAGGTTCTTGCATAAACGATCCCCTCTGCTCCTTAGGTGCTTTTTGACAAGTGTAAGATTCCCCTTTGCTAACCAGCCTCAAATCTCACTGAAGCGAATGGGAAATCAGGACAGTCCTTCACCACGCAGGCTTTGGCCCAGAGGCACAAATGAAAATACTTTCACCATCTTTATCGTGTCCAGGAGATGAAAGGAGAACTTTCAGTGGCGCTTAGCACTAGCCTTGTAGGCCTCATATTCTGTGCTTTTTCCAGGACACAGAAATCCCACGTGCCAATTCCTCTTATTTTTATTGTAGCTGATGAAAGTTCCCAGCATGGAGAATCATGAGAGTCTAACTGCCAAAATTCCCTTGTGAAAATCCAGCCTCTAAAAAAATCAGTTTTCCCTCCAGAAAGAATATTCTACACAGTTCATGACTGCTCAGTGCAGGGTGTCCTGCTGCACACCAGTTCCAAGGATTTTCCTGTATCACCCTCACATGAAGTTGTAGCATTACTCCCTGCCAGGCTGTTCCACAGTGATCACTACATTTTACTGAGGTTTAAAGCAGAAAAACTTCTCTGTAAACAGCAAGTGAGCTGCAAGATTGAATAGCCACCTCTTCCATGAAAAGAGGGACTATCAGTGGGTGCACTAAAGCTTGAAACACCTTGCTTTCTAAAATCAGTAATTTATTTTCCTATCAGCTATATTTATATGTAGCAGCAGGCAGCCAGAAGCTCACTTGAGCTGGACAGGAAATTTTTTACATTAAAGTTGTCAAAAATCTCTTAGTTATCCCAGTGTCATCAATAGAAAAATTAGGACCATGCCTATCCTAGCAAAATAAACAAGATCAGGACACAGGCATGGGCTTTCAGCACAGGCCAACTATCCTTCTTCCAAGAACAGCTCAAATAAAGTAACAAAGACTTTCTTCTTCAATTTCTTGGGATGTCCTCAGAGGGGATGTTCACTGCAGTTTGTATTTCTTGTTCTGTGTAATTTGCTGAAAAATCTCAGCTGTACCTCTTCAACATAGTCATCAATTGGAAATATCAATTGCTCTCAGTGGGTGAACCACATCTCCCACTCTCTGCAGGGTGTCAGGACAGGGCAGGAACCCCCTAAACTCCCCTGACCACTGCCTCTAACCTGGGAGTCGTTCAAACTCTGCTGTAGCAGCAGCAGGCACAAACCACAGTTAAAATGGGCTATTGCATGGTGTCCCAGTGCATCAGCCCTCCCCAAGGACACATCAGCAGAGCGCTCAGCTGTGGTGTGGCAGAGGCACTGGGGCTTTACTGCTGCCCTCTATGCCGTGCCCAGAGCCACGGTCTGAGCCTGGGGAGCTCCTGCGCAGCGCGTGGCGAGCGAGCAGCTCCGGCGTGTGCCGCCTTTACGGCGCAGATGTTGGGCCAAGTGTCACAGCTCCAGCTGCTGGCTTTGAAGGTGGAACCCTAATCCCATGCCAGGGAGCAACCACAGGGAGCAGCTGAGGGCTGTGCGTGTGTGCACGTGAGTGTGAGCCTGTGTGTGTGTGTGTATGTTTAGAAAAGCATTACTATGTCTGGCTGTTGGCGGGAAAATGACTTGTTAAATTGCTCAGAGGAGGCCTGGCCCACCTATAGTGAGACTGGAGCAGTGTGTAATCACAGGGAGTGTAACTGATGGGAAAAATGTGCTGGGTTTACTGAGTGTAATAGATGCTAAAAGGTACAACCTGCTGTGTAGTTTAACAGCTCCTATTAAACCCCCAGACAAAGCATTTGCTGGGACTGTGGAAATTCTACAAAATTGCCTGTCCCAAAAGTCACTGGCGAGCACAAAGCATTTCTCTTTTTATAAACTGAATCATAAAAAATAGAAAAAACAATTTCTGAATATGTGATTGGATTAATGAAATTAACAGAGTACTACTAGTTTAAAAGAGTTTAATGATGCTCTAAGGAAAATGCAAACTGAAGGCATTAAAAAAAACAGCAACTGAATGAAGCTGACTTGATCCCTTCTGTGCTACAAATTGCTCCAGCAATGAAGACAACTGCTAGAATGCCAGGGTGCTCTGACAGCATCTGGTAATCTTTACAGCAGATAAACTGGTGGTGAGGCAGACAGCACAGGCGGCTCTTGGACTATTCTTTTATTTTCCCTTCTTCTTGTGGCAAATAATCTTCAAAGCATGTTCAAGCACAACCAAAACACTGAAAAAAAATGACAAAAAAAAGAACAACCACCTTCTCAGAAGGGTAAGAGCAAAGGATCCCAAATAGCCTTCTGGAGACTTTGGAGAACAAGGTAGCAGCTCCACGCTCAATTAAGGAGCGTTTGGACTTCTTGCAATTAAAGGAGCAAGGCTTAATGCAGAGCTCATTTCACAGTCTGCTGCTTGTAACTGCAATAAAAGCATCAGGGACTGCTCAAAAGCATATCTGGATGTGACTTCAGCACTGCTAAACCACACACAAAGGAAATCCTTGCTGCAGTGACCTTATTGCTACAGAGAGTGTAAAAAAAAAAAATCTGATTATGCTAAATACCTGAGAAACCAGTTGGCAATACCCAGCTCTGCAGCTGGGTGTGTGGTTTGGTACCGTGAGAGCCACAACTCTCATGGACACAGAGCCAGCCCATGAGAGTGTGCTGCTCCAAGATTGCACCGGCTGGCATCAGGGACATCCTCCCATCCACTGGGACACGGCTGCAGGCAGTGCAGGCAGCCTGAACCAACCAGATTGCCCACATCTGCTGCCACCAGCAAGGCAAGAGGTCGCAGCTCCTGTGGATGAAGGATGGCAGAGAGGAGGCATTTTCAACATGCAGGAGGAGCTCAATGAGAGGTTGATGACCACTGCAGCAGAAATTAGGCAGAGTTTAATGGCATGGAAGTTCAGAGTTTTGCGCTGTGGTGAACGAATCCATGCTAGGTGTGTGCAAGCATAATAAATCCAGGATGAATGGGAAATCTTAACCATCAGACAGTTATGGGATGACTGAGTAGCTTGTCACTTTGAGAAGACCAAACATGTCCAGACAGTCTATACTCCAGCAGCATTTTGAATGTGAAGTGCTGGTGCTATCAGGCAAGGAAGGCCCTAGCAGACCTGCCAAGACTATTGATCTGGGCTGCTGACAGCTGCTTTTAACAATGCTCTAGGACTCCAGAGAACTGGTAGCTTTTCTCCAGTGACCCTTCTGAAACCAAGTGCCTCAGCTGCTCTCAGAAAATTTAAATGGCTTGGACTTGGATCATTTCAGTCAGTCTCTCTGATGTCACATTGATAATGAACTAACTCTCATTACTCAAAAAAATAGGCCTGAAAGAACATCCTGAAAGAACGTAATTTTGTGAACCATTACTGAGGAAGTGAGTCCCATGACAGAAAAGCTTGATTGTGTCACTGTAGGAAAACATACTTGCCAGCCACAGAAGTCAAGTCTTCTACTTGTCCCTGTGGTTTTTAATGGGTTTGTGCATAGCTTTTGCTTGAATATGCAAAGAGAGGGACTGTGCATCCCTCAAGTGCCTCATAGCACCTCAAAATGCAGTTTGGGTACTAAGCAACAGAAAAACAATTAAATTTATACCCTTCCTTACACCATCTACCCAAAAAACAAGGGTATGTACAGTCTATTTCATCTCTTTTATTTCCTGCTCTTTCCACAGACAGAAGCTAGTGACATCTGCCACATCATTTACGCTGTACTGACTATTAAGTTTAATCAACCAGATCCTAAAAAGCTCTTTGATCTCAAAGGAACATTACAAAAAGTCCTTCCCTCAAAAGCCTACTGATCATAGAAAGTGCTGATCCTTGGACTAAATTGGAGCTTGCATAAATTTGGTTGTGAAAGAAGATTTCACAGCCCTGATAAACACTGTTATTTCTACAAAGATATCAGTGGATCCACTTCAGATAATTTCCAAGAATTACACCAGGCTGAATTTAAGCTTTCATATTTTCTCCTTGGTGCCTGGAAGCCCTGACTCACTAAGCAATCATGTTCTTCAGTCCTTTATATATTTTCATTTTGTTTTCATCCCCACGTGCAGAAAACAGTCAACAGTACATAGCATTCTAGCCTCTTCTGTATTTGTACATTGGAGTGATCTTCCCTTTGTCTAAAGGTCAGATTACATTAGCAGTTCACATTCCTGGTTAAACATGCAGGCAGATGTTTTCTTCAGGGGGCAGATCACGTAGGAGGAGGCATCGTTTTCTCCTCCGGTCTTCAGTCAAACTAAACTTGTCATCTTCAGCTGTGTAAACGTGCATCTCAACTGAATGGCATATGCTTCATTTTGGATTAACATTTCAATGAACTTAAAACCATTTGAGTGTCTGTTATCTCTTGTCTTAAATCCAGGGACACTGAAATTAATGGCAGGTCCGCTGTTAACTTCAGGAAATGGTACTCTAACTTCTGCCTCCCCCTCAGCTAAAATATGGTTCAGTCATGAAAAATGGAAATACATTTCACTCTATTTAGCAAGGACACATTCTGAAATGCAATTTGGCACTGAGGAAATAAGTCTGGTTCATGAAATAGCTATGTATGTAGAAAAGAAATTACTTTTGCAAAGCCTCCAGCTTCTCTTTAATTAGACTAAAAACCCGAGACTGTGACAGGTTTTCCACAGAGCTGGAGGTCCTTGTGGACCCAGCCTTCAGCTGCACATGAATGTTTCACCTCTACTAATTTTCTATTATCTTCTGTGAAACTTGCATCTCCCAGCTTCAATTTTCAAGGTCTAGTAGGACATGCCATGCTCCAGACAAGGAACTTAATGCAAGTGTTTCAGAGTTGGGAGACCATAGCATAAACACAGCTTTCTGAAACATTTTCTTGTAATTCATGGCAAAGAGAAACTTGAAATTATGAAAAAAAGATTGTAAATAAAGCAGTGTTCCCTCCAAACAACACTCCCACAATACCACAGTCTCTGAAAGTTGATTTTTTTTAAGAATTGGGGATGCTTTAGTAGGAACTCCCTTGTGTCTAGTCTGAGTCAGGAGGTAGAGATTGTCTCTGGCCTTGCCCCATCACCTCTTCCTTGGGTGGTAGAAGTATTCACCCATAAATTAAATTAGCAGCAGGGTCTCCTGGTGGCTTCTTCTAGTTCATTCACATGTGACACAGTTGCCGTACATCACTGCCACAGCAGACTGAGAGGAAGGCTGGGGTTTGGGCTGATACTCAGAGTCAAATGACTCTGTGTGTGGGATCGGGTTTAGGGTGACATTGCAGGACTATTTCTACCACCATTTGCTAAGAATATTGACACATCCCAACAGAAGACTCCATTTTGCTAACAACTCTCCAAAACTATGATCTGAATATTCCAAACGGTCACCTGTGGTTGGGTGAATCTTCTAATAAGCAGTTGAACATATAGGCATCAGGCAGAAGAAAATGTATCCATATCTACATCTACAGACAAGATTGGACTAGGAAAAAAACAATCAGCTCTGCTTCTCTTGAAGAAACTGGTGACTTTTCCTTTTAAAAAAAGAAAGCTCAAGCACCATCACACTGGGTGACCCATCCCCTCTTATGTGGCCTTTCTACCAGAGTTAGGTCTGCTCCTGTGAAAGCTTGCCCAGAGTAGCTAAGCTTTGGGAAAAAGGCCGTTCCCGTAGGCAGGAAGTTTTTACGGGATCAGTTGGAAGAGCACAGGGCTGCTGAGCATGCTCACATTGCTCTCAGCCCACACAGGTGTCACCACTCAGGCAATGAGCGTGTCCCAGCTCTGCCCTGCTCCCCTGGTTCCTCCAGTGCTCCTGTGGCCATCCACCAGGGAATCCCTCTGGAAAAGGAGGAGGAAGTCCTCCGATCTGATCCTAGCGCAGCCAGGTGGAAAGGAAGGAAACACATTATGGCAGCAAGATATTTCCTGTAGGATCACTGGCAAGTGGAAAGGAAATGTGGAACTACTTAGGCAAGAGGCGTGGTCTGAGAGAGCTACTTAGGCAAGAGGCGTGGTCTGAGAGATGGAAACAAGGAAGGAAGAAGAGATCAGAAGAGGATTTAGGAGGGAGAATTGGAGGTGAGCTGGAAAGGAAGTCATGGCTGGAAGGTGAACTCTGAGAAACAGATCCTGGGATATTTAGGTAACAAGGACAAACTTCTCTTTCTCAGCTGCAGCTCTTTTCCCAGTCTCAGACTCAATCACTCAAAAATTAAGGATTTGGCAAAAAAGTTATCTTGCAAACGAAAATATTGCAGCCCCATGGGGAGAAATACTATGTGATCATGTAATTAAAGTCTGCATCCTGATAAATATGTATAGTAGGCCAAATTTAAATTGTGCAGACAGTAAATATTTTTTTAATTAAATTGTAGAAACATTTTATGACCTGATGACTTTTTTTTGTTTTATTTAGGGGGAATAAAATTGTGGAAATATGTAGAGCAGCCAAAACAATGAGATAGAGAGCACTAGTACTGGAAAATATTCAAGCAGTGGATCAAAATGACAAGAGATTATCTCAATAGACCCACAGGCTACCAGAATTTATTTCTCCTTCACTTACAAGTTCACATTATTTTTGTTATATTTTTCATTTTTTTTTCCTGGAAGCTGATCAAATATCTGTGGGGATAAATTTTAAGTCATAACACTGCATTTCAGTGACTAAATACTGATGATGTCTCTCTTAATGACTCAGTTTTCTGTTATTTCAAGAGGAAGTATGTGTCCATTCATGATAAGGGAAGAAGCCTGAATTTTGCAGAAATTTTTCAAGTCTATGGAGTGCTATTACATCCAGCTCCAGACTAAACAAACACACCCAGCAACATATGGAATTAAGGGCTAAGGATAAAGTCCACTAATATCAAAGGAACTGTTTCTTCAAATGCTTTGGATCAGACCTCACATTTCCATTGGAAAAACCTTAACAGCCCATTGTATTAGGAACATCTTAAGAGAGGATGTTGCTTCATGGAACATTCATGCTTTACATTTGCTGTAAATGCTGCATATCAGAGGTAACTTTTGTTAGCTTCCAGCAACGTTTCTTTGTCTGACAAAATGGAAAATGGACAAGTTTCCTGATTCCTAGAAGAACTGGTTGGACGGTCTGTGATGGCAGACTCTGGAAGCAGCAGCTCTGCCCTGGCCTTGGTCTTCCCATGGAAATAAAATGGAGTTTTGTGGCTTTTACTTCAAAAAAAGACAATTACAATGATCCTGAGGATCTGTAAGAATTGCACCCTCTGCCCAGCACTCCTGGAAGGGCTCAGCTCACACCGCCAAGACGGTGCCCTCCCACTTCCTTATAAATGTTCCTCCTTATCACTGAATAGTACATTTATTAAGGTTTGTGGGGTTTCATATTTGGGGCCGAATTCTGTTTTGATTTACGCTTTGTGCTTTTCCAGGAAGAATCTCACCGCACTGAGAAGCACCTGATTCATGGGTGAGCTCCTCCAAGCAAGCAGTCCTGATCTCCAGCAGGATGGAGCGCCAGACCACAGCACTCACCAGGAACCAGCTCCTGAGTACCTCAGCAGCTAATTTTTGTATGACTTGGTCAGCATTTGGCCAAGAATATCTCGGTCCCAAAGCTGCACACTGTCAGATACAGCAATCTCGTGGTTTTTATCTACAGTGCCATTATTTTCCCTTTCTTTGTGTTTGCACAGTAAATTAAGTTATTTTGGAGCAGAGCCAGCATCCTTCTCAGACTATATCTGAATATATTCCCATAGACTGTCATTGTATTTTGAGGGAAAACTAGACCAAATCTGCAGCTCTCTACTCGTTTTATTATTGGTTTAAAGGAGAGGCTATCTTGCCGCTCTCTTGGATAAATGAAGTTTAGAAATGTCAGTGGGAGTTTGGCTCCTCTATCTGAAGAGAAGAAAATCTGAGAGATTTTTTAAAAATTAAAATGTATTTTCTTTTAATTTGTGGATTTGGCTTCTATCATAAGTTCCAAAAGCATGTACTCTTCTCCAAAATATGGCCTTGATTTCAATTAATTTGCTGGAGGATTAGAGGAATCAGACCTTCGTCTTGCCATGTTTGATAGTGCCTTTGGTCTTGAAGACAGCAGTGAGCCTCTGTGGGTGTGGGCACAGGAAACACAGGATCACAGAACTGGTCAGGTGGGGAGGGACCACAGGGCATCATCTGGTCCAACCTCCTTGCTCAAGCAGGGTCCTCCTAGACCACATTGCACAGGATTGCATCCAGATGGTTCTTGAATATCTCCGGGGCAGGAACCTCCACAACCTCTCTGGTTCCAGCGTGTGGTCACTCGCACAGTAAAGTTCTTCCTCATGTTGAGATGAAATTTCCTCTGCAGGGAAGGGGTCCCTCCCCAGCCCCGTACACCTGAGCTAGGAGTGGCTGTGGCAACACCAGCCTCTGCCACAGGAACAACCTCTTCAAGCCTGGAGATCAGGTCCCTGCTTAACCCTCAAGGGACTTCGGCAGCATTTATGCCTGTTTCTTGTAAACAAATGTTGCAAACATTATATGTACCTTTTGTATTGCAGTTGATAGCTTTAGTGAGTAATTATTCATAGGAGAAGCTGCTCTTTGAAGTCAGGGCTGGAGACCACAAACAGAGGATGTGTGCCCAGCCACTCGCAGGAAAATAAACAGAGAGGCCCGTTCTGCTGTGCCACCTTTAACAAACATGCAGCACTATTCAGGGCTTTTAAAAGAAAACAACAGAGTTCCTCCTGCCACCCAGTAAAAAATGTACATTTGCAATCGCGTCTTGTTTTGCATATGATTGGTAGCATACTTTTAAACTGCTGTAAGTAATAAAAATATATATGTGCAAGTTGGCTATAAGAAATGCCAAAGTTTCACCTAATAAAATTTTGGTATGCCTCAATTTTCAAAGTAAATTTGATTTATTTGAGCCACCAGCCATCTGATGACAGCCTTGTGTTTTTTATATGAGTCATGTCCCAAGGGGTCTAGAATATGCCAATAGTGTACCTTGGATCGGATCCAGTGTCCGCAAACAGGTTTTCATTAGACTTTGATGCCAGTTGCATTGGGGAGCAGAGAGGCTGCTGAAAACCAGCTTTACTTTGGGATCGTTTCTTTCTTTTAGAAAAAATAACAAAGATCTTTTTTAGAGAAGCTTTACGCCTCCACATTGTAGGTGTATGGCAATATTTTAGGGAACAGTAATCTGTTATTGCAGGTGGTCATGCTTCAAGCACTTCCGTATTTTGAGAATAGATCAGACAAAGTGCAACAACTTTTATTGAAAAATTGCCGAATTTGTAAATTAGAAACATATTTTTCTGTGGCTAAGATTTAAGTTAGCATGTATTACAGTCACTGGGACTCCTCTGAAGCACTAAGGGGAATAAAATTACATAGATTATTCCACATATCCTGGGCTGGGACCATGGGCATGCAAGAGGGCACCTCAATTACCCAGTTCTAGATCCGGATGTTTAATACCTGTGGTAATACCATAGTGCCTTTGGACTGGATGTCTTTGACAGGCAATGCGTACCTCCCTCCCCCTTGCCCCCCCAGTGTGGGCATTGCTGTCTCCCAGGTGATGTGGGAAGGCAACAGGAACCGGATTTAAGTTCTGGGAAGAGCCATTGCTGTGTATTTCCTTACTGTGGTCTCTGTAATAGATTCAGAGGTATCACATTCAGCCTAAAAATGGACCCTGGCCTTCCCTCCCCTTCCTGTAAGGTAACCACTCTTTGAAATTTTGAATAAGACAGGAGAGTAAATGGGAGTGGAGGAAATTCTCAGAGACTCTTGGAGATGCTGGTAGGTGCATACAGCAGTCCAGTAAAATAACGCCTTTGAGGCAGTCAGGTTTGCATTCACTACTGATAATTCTGTGTGAATTCATAGAACCTTTGGCCTGTATCTCTCATTGATAGCAGGAAAAATAATGAGAAAAAAGAGAGAAGTTTTAATTGAGAATCTTTTTCTTTCATAATCCTAGAACACTTCTAACCCTTCTTGTCTGAAGTTGTCATGAGATAAAAAATCTTGGGCTTCTTTGGCTGGACACCGCTGTTGAGAAGGAGAGGGAATGGGGAGTGATTCATCCTCCACAGAGCCATGCAGTGCCAGATGGCAGCAGGAGGGAGGGACAGATGGAGGCAGGCTTTTATCCTGTGGGCTGCACCCCTACCAGGGAGGGCAGGGTGAGCCCTGTGGCTGTGTACCCCTGCCAGCTCCCACCATGCAAAATTCTATCCCTCCTGTTCTCACTGCACAGGCTTCTCTCTCTGATTCTGCTATGGAGGCAGAATTACACCAGTGCTTGAGATCCAGCATCCCTGGGGTGGAAAGCTGCATCCTTTTCCCATGAAGAAGGATGGTGAGGGAAAGAGTGTCCTTCCTTTTCTTGAGTGGAGCCCTGCCACACCTTGGCATAGGCCTAAGGGGGAGAGTGAGCCCTTCTCAGCTGAGGCAGTCCGTGTGACTGCAAATCTGACACAGCTGCAAGACCAGAGGCACTCCTGGATACCCTCTGGTTGCTGTTGAAACTTTCCCTCAGATAGCATTTTCTGAAGGCAGCACAGCACAGGGCAAGGAAGGAGGTGCAAGGTTTCAGGTGCCAGGCAGAGCCAAGCTCAACTTCCCTGCAAGGCCATGAGCAAACATTTTGGGCAGGACCTGTCTGTGAACCATTCACTCCAGCACCTCTGCTGCTCCTGGAGACAGACAGGCCTCCCCAACAAGCCACTCCTTCCTCCCTTCTCTCCCTTCTGAATTTGGTATCTCTGGCTTTTAACCCCAGTGACAGGCCCAAAAATCATCTGTTTCCCCTCCTTGGGAAAGCACAGAAAAATGTGTGCAGCACAGTCTGAGAGTCATGCAGATGTGGGCTGATGAAGGCCATATACAACTACTACATGTACACCTACAGGACCAAGAACCTCACGGTTTTGTCCCAGCAGCTCTCTAAAGATGCCCTGTGACTGAGTCCAGCCCACAGCAGTATCTGAGCACCTCTCTTCTCACTGGCTCCAACCAGACATAAGGTGTCACACAGCTGCTCAGGGTGTGCAAGCCTGACGAGTCTCTGGAATTTCTATTTTGTGGTGCATAGTGCTTATGGTACAGGTAAGATTGGAGCACCAAGCAACATACGCTGAATTCTTTTTGGTGACAGGTATTATCTTCCAGTGGAATGAACAACTCTCGTAATGCAGGTTACTTGTTTTGTAATCTACAGGGAGCATTAATACGTGGTATTGATTATCTTCTTTCTACTACTCCTTGGGTTCTAATCACATCGATCCTTGCAGGAAAACAATGTACCCTCCCTCTCACTGCATGCAACCAAGCAGCTGCCCAGTACCAGGAGACATTGGTTGTGTTGCTGTGATTATCCTCCACTACACACACCTTTTAACTTCTGAGTTCCTGTCTGTGCTGCTTATGTTTTTCCTCAAATTATCTGGTTTCATACACTTGATACTTGCAAACAGAATCCATGCAAATACCCCAGTAGTCATTAGTCACACTTGGTTACACTTTTCAACAACTTCTCAGTGTAAACCCTGAAAAGGCCCCACTCTGTTTTGCAGCTTTTAAAGCTTGCAACTGGTAGAGGTGAAGGATAGATTTCTGGTGTGTGTTTATTTGGCTTTTTAATTCCACTACATTTTCATGGGAAAGAAATATTTCTGTGAATTTGTGGACACCTACAGAGCACAATGCTTAATTCATTTTGATGTTCAAAATAAAAGAAATTGGCTTTATTTTCACATATAAGGTTTTCCTTCCGGCTGTGGTGAAAGCCTTTGAAAAGCAGCCCCAAGGAGATGCAAGATTTCCTCCCGGACAGACACACTTCCAAGCTTTTCTGAGTGTGGAAACTTTAGCAGCATCTGCAAGAGGAGAGAGACTGGAACATAAGGCTCGCCAGACAAGCTTAGGAAAAGCACTGTTTCCATAGCTAACTGAAGAAGCTATATTAAAAACTGAGGTGAAGACAGTGCCAACTGCACCCACCCATAATTTACACTGTGAGAGATTCTGGTCTCCTTATATTACGCTCGACTTAGTTGCAAAGAGAGGAGCAAAGGGACTAAAGTTAAACTGACATAAATTGGTTACATAAACCCAAAAAAAATTTTGTTTAAGTACACCCCTGTGTGTAAATGTAAAGCACCCTCTAAGAGATCTTTCAGAGTGCCTGGAGCTCACATTGGACCATCTTACTCCTGGCTTGCACATTAATAGATGTGATGCAAGTGGGCTCAAGACTGCTTGAATGAGACCAAAGCTGATCTAATGCATAGCACTCCACACAATGGTTCTGAATGTGATCCAGTCTCTACTGGCAGAAGCTGTGTTTGTATTCCTCAATTTATGGCCCCCCATTGTAGCAGAGGCAGGCACCATCCATACAACTAAAATCTTCTTCCATCACCAGTCCCACTGGTGACCCTGGGGCTCCTGCCAGTGCCACTCCCCATGCAGGATTTCTTCGCTGCTCAATCGGACTCTGCCAGTTCTGGCTTTTTCTCCATTCCTCATTCTGAGGAAGCAAAAGGGAAACTTGAGGAACTTTTTTTGTCAGAAGCCATTTTCCTCCATCCAGAGCAGACATACTATGACATTATTTGCCCAGCTATTGCCACCTGGCTGCCACCTCCTTCTGGTTCAGCTTGCCTCAGCCACCTCCTCATCTCCCAGCTGAGATGATGAGTGATGACAGCTCTGTGTACACTCGCTGTGCCTCTCAGCTTTGCACCCTTTTATTCTTGTGGCCTGGGCGCTGTAGAAATGGAGGAGGGATGCTGATGTTTCTTAATACACTGTGTATGAGGACCAATTCCAATTTTTCCTATAGCTATCAAAGTCAGCTAAAGTCCTTAAGGTTTCTGTTGATGACTTATTCTTTTTATTTTTATTCTTTCTTTCTTTTTTTTCGGTGCCCACTGAAGGATTTATGCCACCCTTTGTGAAAGCCTGCTTCTCTTTCCCAAGGCGAAACATGCACCTGTGAAATTTATGCTTGCAGAGTTTGCTGGGATTTGTATTGTACTCACAAAATTTTTTTGCTCCTTGCTCAGCGGATTCCAGAAACCAGTGCTAGTACAACGTTGGCTTACCAGCTTGCTTTATAACAAGGCATACAATGACCATGGGAAAGGATAGTATAAAACACATCTGTGTAAGAAAAACTGTCTTGTAGAACAACTTAAAACTCTGCTTTCCTTCTTCCTGTCTAAATCAATGAGAATTATACATTTTTTTTAGATCAATCAAACCCCATAGAAAGGAAACCTTTTCCCCAGTTGCTTTTCTGACTCTTGTTCTCCAAAACATAAGAAAACGTTAGACAAACAGGGAATCATTTACCAAGGGTGATCTTAGTAGAAGTGCTACAAGGAGAAGCTGACCTAGGTATGTCCAGAAGAAAAGATGAATGTAATCTGATGGTGGACAGAGAGGAGACAGAGTTAGACTTGTTTCATCAGTAGACAGCAAAATGTTGAGAGGCAATGGGCACAAATTGGAATATGGCAAATTCCCGTTAGATATTAGGTGAATTTGTTCACACTGAGGATGGTAAAACAGTCCAAAAAGTTGACCAATATCCCCTTGAACATTTTCAAAACTCAGTGATCTAACTCTAAGCAATCTGATCCAACTTTGGAAGTGGACCTAACCTCAAAATTTGAGCATGGTTTTGGATCAGATGATGTCCAGAAATTTCTTCCAAACTAAACTATTCCATGACCCTATGACAACCAGGAGGCTGTAGAAAAGTCGTAGATGAAGCTCTGTTTCTCTCATGAACATTTCTGATGTAAAGCTGGATGCAGGTTGAAACTCTTGGGTGCAAGGACAGCTCACGGTTTTTAGCAGTGCAAATGTCACTGGATTGTTATTGCCCTGTGTATAAGGTTTGTCCAGGCAAGAACTGACCACTTGAGTCAATGAAATTACATGGGATGGGTGTGGGAAGGAAAAGGACTTGCCCTAGGACAGAGAAGCAGGAAAGCTCTGGAGAATTAGCTCATGGTACTGACTGCTGCCAGGAAAAGTGAAGGACGGGGAGTTAGAAAATTTATCTTCCTCTCCAGGAGTATTTACCTCCTTATATATACTCTCAGGCAGCCAGCTTGGCTTTAATGGGCTGTGGCATAGGCAACAGAGTCAGCAGAAGCAAGACTAATTTATGACCTTCTGTCATATTCAACCTCAAAGCAACAACAAGCTATTTCCTCTTCCTGAAACTGGCCCTCACTCATTTAATGTTATTCTACACTAAATTTTCTTCCTAGGGATGAATTCTGTATGAATCTTTATCATCCTATTATGTGAAGATTTTGTTGATTTATGCAGCTCTTATTGGCATAGGTGTAATGTTGAATGCCACTCTCCTCCCAGTCTGGTATCAGCTCAGAAATGCAGAAGCAAGGAAGTGCTAGTAGCAAACTTCCTGGTGGACCTACTTTTGAAGGCCCTCTGCTTCCCTTTCCCCATGCTTGTTCTGAAATAGACTGCATCTGGTGGCATTCAAATGTGCTACAAACTCCATCTATCTCCGTCCTAGCATTTAAGAAGGCAAAGGATTGCTGAGGCAAGAGAACATTTAGATATCCATTCTCCTTGTAGTAGACTCCAGTAAAAGTTTTTGGACTTCACCATCAAATGTCATGCTAATCCAATAAAAAGCAACATTTTGAAAAATTTTTAGCTTTTCAACATGGAAAGCACAGCTTTCCAGAAAATTGGGTTGTCTGAATGGGGTCTCCTCTAAGTCAGTCAGGTAAGCCAGCCATGAACTGAAGACTCTTAATTCGAGCCTTCAATGTCAGTTGATGTTTTACATTATTTAGAATTATCCTCAGACGTTAAGCACTATGGCCATAACAGTGATTTATTGATTTAACCCCAAGTTAACAGGTCTTAAATTTCTCTGAAACAAAAATGACTGGTTTCTCTAATTGTACTTCATTTTCAATAAATGGATATAAAAAGGGAGAGTTCTGAGTCTAGATCTAAGATATCTTGTTTATAAGATAAAAACAATGTCTGTGGATTTGTGTTGGCCTGGAAACAAGCATCGACATGAGAACCTTTTCCCATACAACAACTTATTTATTTTGAGATTATTTTTAAACAACCACAGCATTCATTCTCTATCCAAGGATAAGACAAATATCACTCAAAAATTTTTTCTTAATGATGTCTGCTTTAGCAGTTTCTTACACAGTATTTCTTAGAAAGGACTGATAAGCTGTTTCCAGTAAATGTCCCACAGAAGGGACTGGACTGATAATTTGGAAAACTGCTTCACCTTAACTTGATAAGTGTCAACATTTTTATTTATAATTCTTAGCTATATATTAACTCTACATCTATGTCAGCTTACAATATCTCTGGTTTTCATGCAAGCCTCTTAAAACTCTGGTCCTTTCATCTCTGTGTTTCCTGCTACACACTCCCTTGAGATGGACAGGCCTATCAGAATTTTTTTCTTTTACTTCTTGAATGTGTGAAAAGAGGAAATGCATCCTACTTTGCAGCTGCTCAGAAGATGATTCTCCATTTTTTTCCCAGCAGGATTAATAACCAAAATGTCATTAATTATGTCCTTGTGCATCAACTGATAGGAGGAAAGAACCAATCCATGATCATAAATGCTGACTAAACAGAAAAAACCTTCATCAGAGTAGTGCTAGTGGGTGCAGAGGCAGGCCAGAATGGCTATGAAAACCAGTAAAATGTAGAAATAAACTGAAACCCAGCCTCTACCTTTACAGACAAAGACAAAGATTAATTTTTTGTACCAATTTTAAAAAGTCTATCTAGTATCTCATTCTTTGAATACATCTCCACTGGCCACTTTAAAGAAAAGGCCTTGGATTCTTGTCTTCAAATTCATATCATTGCTGAAGAAAACAGAGATGGATTTTGAAAGACCTAATTTAGGTAGGAACCTGCCAACAGGATAATATTATCCTTGTGCTTTGAGCCCTGGTTAGAGTGTCTGGGATGGATGCACACAGTTAAAATTAATTTCTCCATCCAATCTTGATTCAGGGCATAAGTATTCTCTCCAAAGTCATATAGGAGGTGTTTGGGAGAGCATTCACCCAACTTTTGCTGTATTTCCCAGCCAGTCTAAGTCTATGCTCAGACCTTTCTACTTGAGGATAGACAGGACTCCTCAGACAAAAGGAAACTTTCTTATTTCTCTTGATCTCCTCAACCGCCTCTTGTAAGAAAAATATTTGACCAAAATAAAATAGCTGGCATAAGTATAGGGCTGCTGTCTGTTTTTTGTCTTGCTGCTCATGGACATTGGAGCCTTTTTTATTTTCTCTTAAGTCGGACACGCCTCTTCACCTAATACTTTGGAAGGAAGGCAAGCTTTTCTTCTGGTAGCACTGCCTTTATCCATGAGCTTAGATCCCTCCATAACATCAGCTGCAATTTCCCAATTCCCTTTGGCAATTGCTTCCCCCAGTAGCGCTCACCTCCTTGACCATGCAGATGTCAGGGATGGAGGAGAGCTCTTGAGCCACAGGAACCTTATATATGTGTCGTCCTCAGGTCAAAAAGCCACCCACACTCAAGACCAGGGAGAAGAACACTTTTTTTTATGTCCTGCAGAGGACATAAAAGGTCAAATTTTGCATTATGACAGTGGTGAAATGCCACAGACCGCAGAAGAATAACTTTGAATTTCAATGTATTCTTGTGCAACAAAGCTGGCCCGTGACCTCCTCAACTGAAAGCTGGCTGGTGACCCCTATACCATCACCCAAACAAAACACATTAGGGGATGTAGTTCTTGATTTGGCTTTGGGAATGAGAAGATAAAACACTTTCTTGTCACAATGGAAATATGCAGTATAATACAGTTAAAAGTTAAGAAAATGAGGAAAACTGAAATGGTTGAACTGAGAAGCCTTTACAGCATTTTTTAACATAATGACACATTATTTTATGCATTGGTTGAACTGTGTAATTCTGATAAATAATGATCTAAATAATATAAACAGGACTCACCACTGATTTTTTCCAAATTGCCACTGGAATTGATTCAGACAGCCAATATTTGTTTTGCTGTTCAGCAAAGATTGTGGTCCTCAGGCTGCCATATGACCACTCACATCTGCTGTTTTGCTACACAGAATTATAAAACCTTCTAGTACAGCCAACAAACATGACTCCAGAAAGAGAATCTGGGAAATGCTGAATAGACTACAGTCTAGGATGCCAAATACTGCATTGGCCTGCAAGCTGGCCTGCTCCCCTGCCCTGCTCTCAGGCTGCACAGAACCCAGGGCTGGGCATCCCATCAGCCCAACAAAACCATCTCGTCTTTGGAGGCTTTTTTCTTCATGCCTTTTTCTAGATGAATCGCAGAGGGATAAGAATATTTAAATGGAAGATGAGTCACCCCTACACTCAGCCAATTTAATAAAGCAGAAAATATGAATGAAACAGCCCCTTTGACTGGTTCTGCATGGGGATTTAAAAATCAGAAGTGAAGCACTGAGCTTGGCATTCAGCTGGGAGCCAGCAGCATATGGAACAGGGCACCTGTATGATGTGCTTTTGGCAACCCAAAATGGGACATTTGCTTTCTGAGCCATCTGGAGCCTCTCTCTAAGGCCAGTGATTTCATTACTTAACAATCTCAGTGATTCATCTATTCTTAGCTTTGTGGCTCACTACAGGTGATGAGCTGGAACAAGTTCCTCTGCCAATAGTGGCTGTTTCTTGAATCTAGCAGCAGCCAAGCAGGAAGGGTGCCAAGACTAGGGGACCTTTTGAGAACTGGCCCTTTGATGCATTGGAACACCAGGGTTAGAGATACTTACATTCCTAGCTTCTGTGGGAGTCAGGAAGCCCACATAACAGCCTGAATCTGGGCCAAATGTCTCTGGTACATTTGCTCTGCTTGTGGCATCTACTCCTTGTTAGCTATGTGAGTGCATTACACCTAAAAATAATCCTGGAGGATAGATATCTGATATCTGTACCATGCTGGCATTAACTGGAAAGATCACATGCAAGGGAAGACTAACAAGGAGGTACTAGCCTGTGGACTAGGGTGAAACCAGTGAACAGCATTCCCTGCAATCTCCCAGAACACTGCACACCTTGTAATAACATCAAAATTATGTCTGAGAAAAGAAAGGCAAGAAAGAATTGGTAAAGCTCAAGGCTTAATTTCCAAAGCTGGCTCTGCAACTTAAGCCTGGACTACAAACATAAACTTCCTTGGAAAGCACCTCAGTGCAAGATGAATGGCTGAGAAGAACAAAGGGAGATGCTGGGCAGCAAAGAAAAGCCTTTTGCTCAAGTATTCATGCATAAAATAAAGGTGGACATTGAGATCTCTTTTTAGTCTTTTCATAGCCTGATGTAAGTATTGAAACAATATTCCTGGATAAAAATCAGTCGATTGTATAGCCACTTTTTTTTATGTTCCTTCCTTGGAAGTGAACTGAAGAACTTAATTTAAGTTGCCAGGCAAAGACCTGGGCCCATGTCCTGTGATTTCAGATAGGGCATTTTTAAGGGATAGATTTTGAGATGAATAAGAGGACCCTCCTCAGTAGAGGAAGATGAGATTAATGAACACATTGAACATACACAGGTCCATGGTACCTGTAGGAATACATGCATGAGCGCTGAGGGAACTAGCCAATGTGTTTGTGAGGCCACTGTTGATCATTTCTGCAGTAAAATTATGGCAAATGGGAGGGATTCCTGAGGAAGGGAATAAAGTATATGTCTCTGCTATCTTCAGGAAAGGCAATGTGAAGGGTGAGGCCAGTCAGTTTCACCTGTATCCCAGGGAAAGGATGGAGAAAATAATAGTGGAAATGTTTCCTCAAAATATTGAGGACAAAAGGGTTATTTGGAACAACAGCATTGCTATTCATTGGACAGATCATGCTTCGCCAATGTGACAGCCTTTTATCATGACTTGATTAGCCTGATGGATAAGGAAAGAGTGTGAATGTTATTTATTGTGATTGTAAAAGGGCTTTTGACGCAGTCTATCGTAATATCCCCACTGACAGGGAGGATGAAGTGCAGCCTAAGTGGCCAGTGAGGGGGATTGAAAGCTGTCTGAATTGCTTAGGTCAAGGGGCTGGTGAAGAGTGGCAGACAGTCCCGCTGAAGGTCACCAAGGGTTGATACTGGAGCTGGCAGGGTTCCTTGTTCATTAATGACCTGGATGATGGGACAGAGCGTCCCCTCAGCAAGTTTGCTAAAGTTACAAAACTGTGAGGAGTTGTTGATACAACCGAGCTTTGCGCTGCCATTCAGTGGGATCTCAGCAGGCTGGAGAAAATGCAGATCCTGGCCTTGGGGAAGAACAACCCCATGCACAGGGGAGTCTGGGGGTCAACTGGTTGGCAAGCAGCTCTGCAGAAAAAGATCTGGAGGTCCTGGGGGACACCATTGTGCCAGCAGTATGAGCCAGCAATGTTCCCTTGTGGCAAAGACCAGCAGCATACTGGGCCATGCAGAGGGGAGCATTATCAGCAGTCAAAGGAGGTGATATGTTCCCCTTTATTTAGCCCTTGTGAGACAGATCTAGAGTGCCAGGGCCTGTTCTAGTTTCCCAATACAACAGACATACTGAGTGACTGAAGGGAATTCTGTCACAAAGATGGTTTAGGGACTGGCACATCTGACAAACTGGGAGAGTCTGAAGAGAGCTGGCAGTGCTCAGCACACACATTAACATCAATTTACAAACCACTGAACTTTATTGGCTCTATGTTAATGTCCTTTTGTCAACCCTCAGTTTAATTTTTGAATGACCTGACATGGCAGTATGTGAAGTATATAGGGTTATGTAGATTAAGTAAGCTACAGTGAACACAGTTATTGTTTGAGAAAGAATGAGATTTTAGGATTTGAAGAAAGAGAGGAGGAGTTCATCAGTCCTGGGGTATACAGGGTTTTCCACCTTCCTCTTTAATCTAATCCCATCTGTTTTATGACCAATTATTTATGACCATTATCTTTCCTATGAGCACATAATGTTGTCTGCATGACTTCAGCTTCAGATACAACAGCCATGAGGGCGGGGAAGCTTGTTTTACTTTCTAGTTTTGGGTGGAGGAGGCACCAGCTCCAGCTGAAGGAGTTAATTCCTCATTGGTTTAAGTGTCCAAGAATTGGCTGTTCTGAACAACACATACCTCTGAGTGCAGTCATAGTTGTGTTAAACCATGTCACTTCTCACTTAAGCACAGACACTGAAGTACTGAGAGAGCCAGCATGAGGCTTTCAATGGTAGGGTTTTTTGAAGGTATTTTTCCACTAGTGACTCAGTAAAACCAAAGTAGTGCTTCAAGCTGATTTATATTGTAGAGATTTTGAGAAGGGTTGACCAACCTTTCATTTAACTTTTAGGCCTGTCAGAAACTGGGATCTTATAACCATAATTTATTCGCTGGACAACAGTTTGCGTAGCTGATTTCTTTCCCTCAAGTGTCCCTGAAAAAAAGTCCTGACATATTGAATTGCTTTTAGAATTAGCAAATGGCTAATTATGCTTTAAGGTAGTCTTTAGCCGTCTACACATTTTGGCAAGTCTCTGAGTTCTAAAAAAACATTTTCTGGACTAGCAGATGAATCCCAGCACACTTTCCGCAATCTCCATTACTAATTTTGTGCTACACACGATAAAACTGAAAATAACACATGAAAAAACTGAAAATAACTCTTGCACACGAAAATTGGTGGCATTAAAAACAGGAGCAAAAGTCACTCAAAAAATCTGCTTGAAGTAATCCTAATGTCAGTATGGAAAATTACTCATTTTTCTGAGTGCTAGCTATGAAAACTTGAAGGGAGGAACATTCTGCATCTTTATATTTATTGGCATCCCATGTGAGAATATGCTGTCATTACCCAACAGATAAGTATTTGAAATCCAACATTGCACTTCACTGGAGCAAGGATCTGACACCCAGACTTTCTTTACAAAGAGAAACAGGAATCATGCAGCTTTCCCCGCTTCTTGTAAAAATGGATGATCTGTCATTGTGTGAACAGGTATTTGCTAAGTATAACCATACCTTCATTCATACCTCCCCCACGCAGCAAGAAAAAACCCCAGCAATGTCCAGCAACACATTTTTCCCAAATATCCAGCCTCTTGTAGCTTCCTGAGACTGAACAATCTCCACTCCCAGTAAAAAGTGAAAGTCATGTTTTTAGGCTGTTTAATTTTAGTGGATGTTAATATGTCACTGATTACAAAATTTTGGTGGTTTTGTGTGTAAAATGTAAACAGCAAGGAGAAGACAAATCTTTGCCTGAGACATACCACCTAGCTGAAATATGCTTTCATGGGCTTCACAGAAAAGGATGGAAATAATGGAGAGAAAATTACATTTATCTCAGGGAACAATTATTGTTGTCCATCTACATAATACCATCATCTTGCTGGATTTTTTTTTTCTACCCTCTTGGTACTGGCAAGGCGAGTGACTAATATATTTAGTGTTATGAGAACTCTGCAAGGCAATGAGGCAATGACATCACATTACTCAATTTGTCTCTTGTGTCCTCTGAGGGGTCAAAGGTCTCGTGTAGACTCAAAAGAAAATCAAGTGACCTAGTCAGAAAAGAAACCACTTTCCAACATAAACAAAACCAAAGATCCAGTATTCATGCAGTTATGACAAACTAATTTGGGACTTAACGGTTTTACCCTTGCTTTGAATTAGTCATTTTTTATTTTATTTTTTTGTAAAGTGAAAGAAAAATGCCAAATGCTGTCAGAGTATGAAACCTTTTGGTATGAGATTTCTCTGTTAGATGTTGTTTCCTACACTGATCTTGTGCTGCCAACAACTCAAATACCTTTTAATGTGATCTGGCTTTTAATGTATAGCACTGCCTGCGTTCCATATGTTTACCATTATCCATAGGCTCATCAGTCCCCTTTATTTTCAATAGAGGCTGTTGTGGAAGGAGGCCAGATTGTGCAGCAACACAGTTCCGGTAGTGAAATTAGCAACTGAACAATATTCCCAGAGAAGTAGTCCTGTTCACTTCTGGCCATAAGCCTGCTTCTGACACAAAAAAATGTCCATAGGAAAGAAGTTGTATGTGCAGGTATGTTTGAAAGAGCACATAATTTGCATGTAATTTATGCGTGTGCACCATAGCATATCCCGCGCACATACACAGAGAACGCCTCACGTGCAGCTCAGATCTTCACCAGGCTGGGTAACCATTGGAGATTCCGTTTTACAGCGTAAGAAATCGAGGTACTGAGGTGCAGGAGTGCCAAGTAACTTTCCAGAGTTCCACTATGAGTCTGAGCCAAGCTAGAAGCAGAACGTAAGGCTGCAGCTCTGCAGTGTCTTGTCCCCAGTGGCAGTAATGGCCGGAGGTATTGCTGTTTCATTCCATCCCCTGCTCTTCTCCTGGTTTCCAAGCTGCAGTACAGTGCCCCTGTAGCTTTGCCAGGACAGCTGTTTCTGGGGAAAGGCTGAGAAACGTGTCAGGAGAACGGTTTTAAGAAAAAACTTTTAATTTTTTTTTTTTTTTTAGGAAAAGAAGGCATTTTGCAAATCCAGACCCCTCACCTGATCTTGTGTTGCTGCAAGAACTGTTTTGTCAGCATAATCTGAAAGCAGAGAGCAGCAACAGGCAAGACAGGATGAACAGACAAGGGTGCCATAAGCCATCATTAGCACATCCATGGCCTAGGCTATCCATACATGCTGATGACATCCATGTGGTACTCTGCAGAATGAGGCAGTAAATTATCATGTGCCTTTCACTTACCTCACTTCAAATTCCGTGTCTGCTCTCTAACATACTCGTCTTGTAGTCCACTTTTTCTTAATGAACTATTACCAGAAAAACCCTTAAACTGTTCCTATTCCCTGAACATGGAATATTTGTCCTCTGCTTGCCCTATGTTTGGTCTTTGCATAACCAGTATTTAGACGTAGAATGCTGGTACTTAGAGATAAAACTTAAGAGTTTTCTCAGGAGGAAAAATGTATCTGAGGCATAAATGGTAGTCCTTGGCTTTGCAGGAAAATGACACTGCTCATATACACAGAAGAGACAGTGTTTTTTCTCTTCAAGAAACGGGTTGAAGGTCACTTTTACAGGCGTTACCCAGCTGCGAGTTTTAGTTCATTCATCCCTTCATTCCCTCCTCCCCAGGTGAACGGCAAACAGCATTTCAGAATACCTGAGGCATGTGATTTTGCAGAGGAGGCAAGAAGAGAGCCCAGTAGATGGGCCATGTATCTTGGGACATGGTTGAAGGTAAGCTCAAGACACCAAGTATCACTCACACACAAGCTGGCCTGCCATATACACCCCACAAGTAAACATACCCAAGATTTTATTGCCTTCAGTAGTGCTTTCGAACCTCATGGCATCACAGGAAATTTTTCGGGCACAGAGAGCTGGTGCCCTGATGGGGAGGTTGCTGCTGCCTCACCCCAGGCTGGTGCCGGAGTGCAGAACAGCATGTGTCTGAGATGGCTCCCAGACGCACCCCATGGCCAGACTGAACCTGGATGCTGTGAGGTGGAGTGGTCGTGTGGCCTCCAGCCCACAGCCCTGGTGCAAGGGACTTCCTTGACATCCCACTAACACAGGAGTGAGCAAGCCCAGAGTTGCTCTGCTCTCCATCTCCCTGCCACTCCCATGCTCCCCAACAGGCACATGGCTTCCACCACCTCCTGCAGCTCAGGAGTCCCCTAAAGCTTAAGGTACTTTCCCACCTCTAGATACTTCAGTAACTGGCGAGGGATTCCAGTACAAGCCTACTATAATCTCAGTGCTTCAATCTAGACCGTCATATCATCACTTTTCTGAAGCAGAACAAAAATAGATTATCTACCATTACCTTCTCAAAGATGTGGTTTGAGTTTTTGTGCTTCTTTTCATTTTCTTCACTGGCTGGATCTTTCTTTATTTCATTAAGATTGAATTTCCCTAAGTCCCCATCATATTCCTACATACTTTTATCTTTTTCTACTTAGCTTACCTGGGGAGCTAAACCCATAGTATGGTAGAGAAAGATGGTTTTAAGATGTGCTGGCTCCTCCTATGCTGGTCATTTGGGGCTTGGAGCATGTACAGAGCAAACCTCTGCCAGCTTACATGGTTCTGCTTGTTTTCTGAGTAACACGGTTATCATATGGGCTTTTATTACTTTTTCTCCATGGCTCACCTGAGACAAGCCTATCTTCTGCCTCCCAGCAATGCAAGGAATGCTCCTCCTGCTTTTCTGCATTCATACTCAATAGTTTGACCTGGAGTTATGAACATAATGTTGATATTTCCCAGGAAATCAGCCTGAAGGATCATGACTGGTTCCATCTGGCCTTGAAATCGAGGCAAATATTGAAGTTTTTTCTTAGGTGAGTACAGCCAAGTTGTCTGTTCTGTCCGCCTTTCTTTTTTCTCCTTTCTAGTTCAGAAATCGGGTAACTTACCTTTATTCATCAAGCATTCAAAACAAATTTCCATTAAAAGTATGCTCAGCACATATTTAACATGTAGAGAGTATATACTTGGAGGTGTAAATATAGTTTTACATGTGTGTATGCATGCATATGAATATGAATGCATTCAAATACATAGCAGGCCAAATTATGATTTAATATAGGTCTGTGTATACAAGCCAGGATCCTGAAGTTCCTTGACAGGTGAAGCCAAACAGAGAACATTCTTATCTTTCGTGTGAGTAAGGACGAGTGAAGGCTGCTTGCAGATACCAGAGAGACTTAATACTCTAGAGTGCTCTGACAGCTTTTCAGCTTTCCCAGTTTCATGTAGATTTTAAGCGTGCAAGCACTGCAACCACACCAAGACCCAGGACTGCAGAGCTGGTGGAAAAGGAGGGTGCACATGGGCCAATGGAAGTCCCATTTCATTCCTTACCCACAAGTTCACACTAATCGTGCTATGTCACTGTGTCATCTCATGTCTCCTCAAGAATGTGAAATAAAAGGGGCTGGAGCTGGGTGAAGGATGTGTGGAAATAGGAAATGAAGCAGAGCAGAGAAGAGGTGTTTGTTATACTGTGTCCACCTTAGTCCTGCTCTGTGTGCTTGAAGTCTGAGTGCTCCCACTGATGCAGAGGTTTCCCACCTACTCTGTCTTTTTAATCTATGCTTGTAGGCACAGCTGAGCAGTCTCAGCTCCCCAACACCAAGAAGAAAAATCTGAAGAGATAAATTTTCATCCTTCAGGATTCTAGAAAAAAATTTCCAGAATTTAGTAGAAAAAATAAAATGGATGGAAATCTTCAGTACCTGCCGTACTTGATCTGATCAAAGAAACTCCATGCAAATTAAGACAGTAAGTGACATGGCAGAAATGTGAGCTGACTTCCTGAGTACTTTGGATATGTCTCTACTTTTGTACACAGAAGAAGTCATGTGTGTGTGACACGCTGTGAGGTGATCTGAGCACTAACTTGATTTTCCAGCTGGTTTCAGATGCACTCAGCTGGGTGTGTTTAGTGGAAATGTGACCTTTGGAGTACATCCACCCTTTTTCCCTTGCTTCAAGTGCTGCTGGTGTGTTTGCTCATATGTGGTTGTAGTCATGGTGCTTATGTTAAACACAGAAAAATTAATAGAAATAACCCCTTTGTGGAGAAAATCTGAATTTCTGGATGCAGAGGATGAATTTATTTTTATCTCCACATACTGTTCCAGTGATGATAGCAGTGGCTTTGCACTGGGCTGTATACACACAGTACAGAATACAGCTGTGGTGGACGGGGAGAACTTCTGCTTAAAAGGGAACAGATCCCTGGCATCCTTAGAGACCTAGACTTCCCATGCATTGTAGCTACCAACCAGGGCAAGGCTACTGTAAGGTCTCCTTGGAACCTTCTCTTCTCCAGGCTGGATGACCCCAGCTCTCTCAGCCTGTTCATAGCACAGGTGCTCCAGTCCTCTGATCATCCTCATGGCCACTCCTCTGGACTTCCTGCAACAGGTCCTCATCCTTCTTATGCTGGGGCTCCAGAGATGGATGCATTACTCAAAAGAGCAGAGTAGAGGGGCAGAATCACCTTCCTCAGCCTGCTCACCACACTTCTTTTGATGCAGCCCAGGACATGTTTGGCTCTCTGGTCTGTGAGGGCACACATGATGAGCTTCTTATCAACCAACACCCACAAATCCTTCTCATCAGGGCTGCTCTCAACCCATTCTCCATCCAGTCTGCATTTGTTCTTGGGATTGCCCTGACCCAGGTGCAGGGCCTTTCACTTGGCTCTATTGAACTTCATGAGGTTCACTCAGACCTACCTCTCAAGCCTGTCCAGGTCCCTCCAAACCTTCCCTCCAGTGTGTTGACTGCTCCTTGTAGCTTGGTGTAATGAGCAAACCTCCTGAGGGTGCCCTCAGTCCCACTGTCCATGTCACCGAAAAAAGGTGTTGAACAGCACCTGTCCCAACACTGACCCCTGAGGAATGTCACTCATCTTTGGTGCCCACCTCTACATTGAGCCATTGATCTAAGCCTGTCTGGAACATTATATACTTGAATCATGATTATATGATGAATATTTGATTTATGTTCACTGTATATTTGGGAAAAGTGTTACAAACTCAAAATAACATTTTAACTTATTGAAGGCTTAAATAAGAGTGCCAGGAATTTGAAATATGACATAATGGTAGCTAAAGGGAAAATTCAAAGACTTGAGAGGTTTCATAACATAAAGTACTGTGATTTTAAAAAATGAATGGTCTGGGGAACTTTGCTCAGAAAATTGGATTTTGTAGGACCTAATTAGCTGGGTTCATTCTTTTGAACATGACCATTTCATTTTTTTTAATGAGGGCCTTGAGTTCCCTTGTGTATTCTGAGACTATTTGTTTATCCAGAGAGGCCCATGTGCTGGCATGAAGAGTTAGTTGCAATACAAATGGGCAAGTAAAACAGTACACATTAATAATGCAGAATGTAACCATCAGAGGGAAGTATTACTGGTTGCTCTGGCTTGAGTTTGTACTGGCAGGAAAAAAACCAATACTATAATTTTGAAAAGGCTGAAGTTGATGGATCCCATGGAAGGCATATGAAGAAGAATACATAGTGGAGAAGCTGAAGGAAGTGTATACGTGGATGAGATGGTGAAGAAAAGCAATCTGATATGGCCAAACGGTGCCTGGCTGAAGATGACGTAGAACAAGACCTACGTTGTACAGCTTTTAAAGCTGAATTAACTTAGAAACAAATCAGGAGGGGATGCATGTACCTCAGTAAAAAGCTAGATCAGTTCTTCAGATTGTATTTTCTTATGCAAGAAAGGAGGTAACATAGAAGTTGCTATAATAAAAAGAAAATTATTAGATCTTGGATACTCTGAATGAGAGGACAATATGTGGGATGTTGTAGAGTGAGAAATGAGCAAGAAGTGACCAGAGACAGAGTGGGAAAAAAATGATAGTGCCTAAACCAGAAAAAATATCACATAGCCACAGTAATATAAAAATTTAGAGCTACAGTTTCTGTAGAGTCACTCAGTTTTGAGAATTTGTTTCCATATTTTTCAGCATCAGAAATCTTATCCAAAGGGGTCTTCAGGAATTGCTGTATCTCTATGACAGCTAATTCTTGATTCAAGTGTAGTTTTAGTGTGATTTTGGGAACAGATGAAAGAGTCTTAATTCTAATTTTAGTTTCCAGTTTTACCTGAAGACTGACAGAGTCTAGATCCACCCAAGCTCTTGGGGAAAGTTGTCCCACCTGACTATAGTGAAAAGAATGCAGCAGTTGTCATTTGCACAAAGCATATGGTAGCTGAAAGGGAGAGGGAAAAGATTTTCTGTATGTCTACACCCCCTAATGAGGTCTTTCCTAGTCCTTCCTAGTAGTTCCCGGATGGACAAATGTTTCATGGCTGCCCATAGCAAGAAACCCAAATTCTTAACTTCTTTCCCTCACCCGAACAACCTGAGTTACTTCAAGATCCTGAAGTCAAAAAACTTGTCAGTCCTCTTGCATCTATTCCTGCCTTGATCTAGACAATACATCAGATTCCCTTTGCTTACAGGACTCCTCCACATCCTTTCAGTTCTATGGTCCCTCCCATGTCCCCTAGACATTCCCCTTTCTCTGACTTCTCTCTGCTGGCCTTATAATTTAGCACATCACATGTAGTTTTTACTTTAGCTTGTTTCCCCGGCCCCTCCAAGACTCAGAGCTTTTCAGAGCCGTGCCCTGACCTCATTATCACTCACACAGATCACCTGCACCTCCAGCCAGCACCCTGCTGTGCAGCACTGCCAGCCTCCTTCTGCCTCTCTCACAGATAACGCCCCAAAATACAGGCTCTGTCCAAACCATCCTTTCAGTAAATAGTCCCCTGACCTCCAAGGACAGAGAAGGAAGACATATCCAAAAGAAACACCCCAAACCCGCTGAATATAGGGTAGTCCCAACCTTCGATTAAAAATGTCTCCTTTGATTCTTAATCATTACTTAGCCATAGCTTTCTTCTTTCTATAAAACTTAAGGCAGAAGAAATCACGTAAGGATTCACTTTGTTCTCATTGGTGCTCCAGTCCATTCAGACAGTTGCTCAAAGACTGATGCACTTCAGCCTTTGAGAAATTACTGCAAGCAGAGACCAACATCAGTCAGGGGGTCCCTGTACTGTGGAGACATGACTAGGCAGGACATGTTCAAATATTCTGGCAAGAAAACCAGTACCACAAAGACGAGAAAAAGACAATATATGTCTGGAAGTCCTACCAATGTGATAGAAATGAAAATCCTTTCTTCACCCTAGTGCACAGAGGAGCCCAACTCTGTGAGCTAAACAGCCAAGCTTTTCCCAAATTCTTGCTACACTGTCTTAGCATGCTGATCTGTTCTGTCCCAGCATGTCCCTTGCTGGCTTTGAACTCTGTCTGTGCTAACCAAATATTTACCCAGGTTCCAAAAACCTTTCCTAAGCTCTGTGCTGTTGCAGCCCTGGAGCTATCTGGTTGAGACTAACTCAGGTTTACAAAGACAGGGTCACTACAGGGAAAGGCCAGACTCCTCACTTCTTCAGAGCATAAAGAAAATTACAGCATTCCCAGCTTTCATCCAGATCATAACCTATCAGGCAGTGTTTTGATGGGTCCTGCTCAGAAACATAAGATTCATATAACTTTTTGTCTTAATGAAGAAGGGCGAATGTGAGACTCCTTCCCTTCCTCACAGGGACAAAGAATGGCATGACCAGAGGAACCCACCAGCTCCTAGAGTTCAAGACCAGCAAAGACCAGGATCATGCAAGCCAGCTTCCTCCTTCCCTTTGCAAACTTAGGGCCAACTGATTTTGCTCCCAGAGGTGCCAGATGGTCATGCTTTTCAGGAACATACCTAAGCTTACTGAAGTCTGTGGTCTCCTGTGGTAAAGTGCTCCCATGTTTAATTACCATTAACAGCTAGGAAATTGCTTCTTTTTCAGACTAGGCTGACTTAATCTCCTTGGTCCTGGATATTGTTACACTTTTATCAGCAAGTCTGAAAGTCCGTTGTCCCAGAGGAGTGCAGCTTTCGTAGTCATTTACAGATCAAACCCCAGTCTGATGTAGCTGGTACCTGGGTTGTTATTTTCTCCAAAATTAGGACTGTGTCATCAGACTGCTGGTGGAAGCTGATGGGAAGCCACCAAAGGGATTTGAATATAGAGTGATGTGTATATGGTGGCCTGAGTCGTAGAGATGGGATTTTCTGTGCCAGCTGGAGCCTGTGTAACATCTATGCATTTAGCTCAAGACATATAAACCACAGTAAACCTTCTTGGGAGGATGGGGCTGAAACCTGAAGGGTGTGCAGGCTTTGCTCCCACCTGGGAGGAAGGATTATCTCCATAGAAAGTAGGGGCTAACACTGGCACTGCTCGGTCCAGGTCCAGAGCATCCAAGGAGTTCAGATTCAGCTTCAGCCCGTCATTTCTCCTCCAGAAGGATGTCTGCACATATTCATCCCTATGAAAATGGACAACTCCCCTCATTAGGGTAGGCTGACCCTAAGGCTTGCCCACAGGAAGATAGAGTGGAGTGCAGAGTCAAACCTTGTCTCCCCAAACTCCACACTAGTTCCTTCAGGAGGAACTTTCTTCCTCAATGTCAGCACAGCTGAGCTGAACCTAAGCATGACCATCTCAAGAAATGAGGGCAGGAACCAAAATGCAAAGGGCAATGGGGCAGAGAGAAGTTTGATGAGATTTCAGCACAGAGATGGTAGAAAAGGGCACATGAGCGTTTAACGATATTAAGGAATAGCAAGTAAAAGAAAATGCAGCCACAGAGAGAACCCCCAGGGACATCAACAGAGTGAGAGAAGAAGGAAGAAACCACAAAATAGCCTGAAGGCTGGGGGTGGCTGTTGACTGCTGAACTGTCTCAACAGTCTCTGAGTTAGGCTCCTGCACAAAGATTGTAGTTTTAAATTTAAACGTCCTTTTCACTTCTAAACTCTCAAGGTTTTCCCATGGATCCAATCATGAAAAAGCTACTTGGTCCCTCTCTAGATGCAGGTGTATTGATTGTCATGACGAAAAATCAGTTCCTTAGTCCAAAAACCACTTATCTTGGCAAGGATGTGAGCAAAGGAACAGAGAACAATGACTCCAAAATGTCTGGAATACCAAAAGCTTTCTGAGAAACAGTGTAACAAAACACTTCAGTAAAAAAGAATTTTAAAAAACCCTCTTAGTAAACTAGATAATATAGAGAAAATATTTACTCTAGAAACTTATATTAATAAGCAGGAGATGTTTAGAATATGTGATCACACAAGGAACTTACTATCTGCTAGACATGAGTGCTGAGGGATATGAGAAGATTAGCAAGGAAGCTTATTGTAGCACATGTAATCTATTTTTTATTTGAATTAAAATTGGGAGGTATGGGAAAATTAAAAAAAAAAAAAGTACAGTACTACTCATCCAAAACGGAAGAATGACTTTGGCTATCATTGTCCCAGGGGAAAACATTGTAAATGGCTATAGATAATGGGCTCCTGAGCAATACCAGAGCTCATTGTACACAGCAACTTTCCCTAGATATGCTTGACCATTAGAGGAAAGAAAATTAGTAGCAATCATACTTGGAAATATGTGTTTGGCCCCCATGTTTTGCAAAGTAATAAAGCTGTCTCGGGCATGTCTAGTTCTCATGGAGGACTTGACAAAGAGCAGCCGATAAAGAAATGGGAAAGTATAGAATATAAGGGAAGTGTCTAAGTGTTCAAATCAAAAGAACGAGATACTCTAGCTTAGCTTATTTTTACAGTTTATGTGTACATTCACAGCACGCAAGGAAAGAAGAAGTGCCAAGTAGTACAGTTTAGCATCAACTGCAATGGACATGAAGGTCCTATCATGAATGATGATAGGCCCAGACCTGTTAAATATTTTTCTTCATGATTTAGGGGAGTGAGATACAAATATTTTATAAGAAAGGACTGAAAAGGTTATGACTGCATGAGGCTCTCTGCAGTACGGATGTAAAGAAAACAGGAGAAGGGAGCAGATGTTTGGAGGTCAAGGAAATTTCTGGGAATCAGATATCTCTAGAGGTAGCCACCAGGCAAGGAAAACTGAGCTCCTGTTAATGACCTCCAAACATCTGCTCTGCTCCCTCCCCTCTTTAGTTTCTAGTATGATTTGGAGGATGTCTTACACAACCATGATTTGTCGCCGACAGGTTAGGGGGTTTGGCTGACTTCCAGTCTCTGTTTGAAGTGGATGTTTCTGCTATGAAGTTTTTGCTGTATCCTTTGCAAGTGATTATCAATATTCAGTCTCATCTTTCTTGAAATAATACTGGATTGTGCTCCTGCCTCTGTTTCCTTCTCCTTATATTGGGACTGTTTTTTCTAAAAAGTTTTTCCTAATGTGTTAATCTGATGAAGGACTATAGTTCTGAGACAGCAGATTTGCTGCTACAAGGTAAGCAAGCCATCTGGCCCAAAGTTTGTTTCACAATGTTGACCACCAAAGCAAATTAGAATTTACCTCCGAGTGCTCTCTTGTACTGGTCAGTCACCTGAATGTAATGAAGCTTCACACTATGATGCTATATATGGCTCAGTGTCTGCGGCCAATTATGTGCCTTCTGTATCTTTGCTGCAGGATAAAGGAAAAAACCTTCTATTTCATCAATGTGTAAAATTAAATTTTGTACCGGAAGAGATGAGGAAACCGGTGAAAGGGAGGTGTTTTTTCTTTAGTGGGCTAGTACAGCCTCAGTGGTCAAGGAATTGGCTCTGTGAAATATTGGAAGGGTTTGTTTGGATACGATGTCCCCAGGCTGGCTGGGAATGGGCGGGCAGTTTTGGTAAAGTCATCCGGTTCTTTTGCAAGCTAAGAATTCCCCTCCTCCCCCCATCGCTTTTATATATAAAAAAGAAAACTAATCACTAGCATTGTCTGGTTTTAGAATATATTAGACTTTATATGACTATATGAGAAGGAAACTACATAGCAGTCAGGTGGAGAAGATGACATGTGAGGAGAATATCAAAATAAGGTAAGTAAAAAAAATAAGGGAAGTAAAAAGCAGCAAGTAACAGCTCTTTAGAAGAGACAGTTACAGTAAACAGTTTGTTTCATGAGAGTAGGGCTCAACAAACTTGCTTTTCCCAAAAGTTTTGTCCTGTGCACCTTAACAGCTTTTCCAGCATCCTCAGCTTCCTGTTGTCCTCTAATATTCCATAGCCCTTCCATGCCTACCTGGTGTTTAGGTATTGTGGCTGGTCCGATGCTGGTGGATCAGGCATCACATGGCTGCCACAGGCTGGTCTCTGTTTACATGTTTCTTGGTGGAGGTACTACATAAGGTCTCCCTCCTCTGTTTAGAAAGCTACATTTGCACTGGTTTAAGGCATTCCATAACTCTGAGGCATTCAGCCATCTCTTGACCTCCTCTAAAACTGCTCTTTTAGGAGGACTGATGGTTGTGGAGCTTCTGTCAATTGACAGACAGGTTGATGCTGAGAATAGCGTGCGGGTAGGCATGACATGCCAACACAAGAACATCTTGGGCAGTTCATTGAAATACGATGTTCAGTATGATAATATATGCAGACAGAATTAGAGGAAACAGAAAAGAGGACCCTTAGAACCAAATCTTCGGGAAACAAATTGCATTTGCATTGTTACAGAGATCAGCTAACAGCCAACAGAAAAAGATTAACTACTTCTAATGAGAAAACTAAATTAGAGCCTCATCCAACTCAATGTATAACAGGCTATTTAAAACAAGAAGTTGGGAAATACAGTTCCACAAAAAAAATAAAAAAGACATATAAATAGCTGATAGCAAAGCTGATCGTTAAATGTGTGCTATAAACTGCCATATAGCAAAAGGCTGATATTTAGGAGGACTTGGAAGGTAAAATGTTAAGGACTTAGACTGAATAGATGGAGGAAAAGACAGAGGACAACAACACTGGAAAAAAGCATGGAAATGTTTTGCTGAAGGATTAGGGTTTTCCTGACTTTTTTACAGCAGCAGGTGCACAGGGAAGAAGGTGCACTCTGAAGTCCTGCAGGAATTCACAGGTCCCAAGGTTTTAACATCCAATTTAAAATACTTCAAAATATCATTAGTAGTTGGCATACAGCTCATACTTAGCACAAGAGGTGAGAAGTGCAGGAATTTAAGGCGGTTGAAAGATACCTGTCTGTCTCCTTACGACTGCACTTGCCCAAGCAAAATCTTGCTCCCCCGTTTGCTCACACAACTGAAGCTGAGTTTTGCTTAAATCAGTCTCTGTGACTTTGCTTGGCAGAAAGTTCCTTTGCAACCAGTAAATGGGGGAAGTCCACCACAGTGTAATGCTCCATAGACTTTTATTTTTCCCCATGCAAGTCCTTGAAAAGGAAAATTTTCTGTCTGAATTGTTATTGTTTAGGAGAATTTTGTTGATTTGAATGTGTGTGTATTTGAATGGCTCTTTTAAAAACATGTTCTCTTAGCAGTGTCTTCTTGGGCATCATTTGGATTTTTCAACCATTTTCAAACTGGATTTGAATGTTTCCAGCATTTAAGGTTATAACCTCAGTGAACAGACAACCTTGAAGAGAGCATTCTTGCAGGAAGTTGGTATGGCAGTCCCTCACTAGAGGCTGGCCCTTCCATTTACTGCAGGAGGAACTTGCTTAGACTGGACAATTATGACACAGACTTAGGAAAAATGAAGCCCATTATTAAAATGTGCAATAGTTTTACCGAGGAAGGGATCCTGTTCTAGAAAATGCTGTCATTCACTACAAGGTGTTTAGAAAATATGGCACTGAAGGCACTAGGCAGTGTTGGGTTAAATAAAACCTGTAAAACATAATGAAAGCCAAAGGATTGTTTCTGAGAAAGAGATTCAGATCTCCTTGGCACTGAATCAGTCACCTTTCAATAAAATGTTTTAGGTGAAATATCATGCTACAGATTTGTTAAGAAAAGTGCCAAATTTGATAGGCTTGAAGGCTAGTAGTATGGAAAATCTCCTCTTCATCATTAACAATTCCAGGTCTTGCCAGGAATAACTGCTGTGCAAAGGGACAACACTCTTCGCTATGTTAAAATTAGCTAGAATAGAGTGTCTCCTAATCAAATTTTGTCCTGAATTGCCAAATGATGTATAGTTGTTTGTGTTGTAGATAACGCTCCAGTGGGGACTACGCTAAAATCCCTGAAAACTCATATTATGCAAGACCTCTGGCTGAACTTTAACTCTATGCTTAGAAGTGAGAGGTTGGTGCTATAAGCCACCCAGATCTCCATCAAATACTGTAAATTTAATTGTACACTTAGCTAACAAAGATCAACTTAGATTAAATGAGCAATAAATTCCCACCTCTACAAAATGAACAAAACTACATTTCAGAACAGCATAATCTGCATTTGAGGCCACCCTCAGAGGTAATGATGAAAGAAAAGGGACAAAGTGATCATCTAAGCACTGGTAGGATTCTAATATTCTTTGCCTTTGCGTGCAACAGATGTTTCCGTGAGCTGGTCAGTTGTATCATAGAAGCTATAAAATAAAGACAGAAGGCTTAACAAATAATTGGCACAGACCCAACACTTAAATCAGCTTCAAGTACTATGAGAAATTATGCTGCTTGGAGGGCAACTATAAGGAAAATCTTTTCGGATGGAGTGTACCTATTGATTTTTGGCTGATTGCTGTTTGAACTCCCCCTGCTTACAAGTACATTAGGGAGTATAAATTTCAAAAAAACACTGCACAGCATTGCTAAGGACTCTGCATGTATTTATCCTGTCAAAATGTTTGAAGTTATAAGCCACATATGAGTTTCTAATTTCTTTCCATTTTTAATATCCCCCGTTGGAAAATATCAGTGCATCCACACATTGCACTTGTAGTGCCATTTCAAACCTCTGCCGTCCTCTGTAAGGGAGAGTTAGAGGCTGGAGCAAACCTCTCCAGAGCTGAATGTTTGTACAAAACACCCTTTATCTTATTAGTTCTTTTCTGAGATGTACAAAGCCTCTTTCACTGTGCTGCTGTTCAGTCCTGGTTCGTTTCTATTCTCAGACTGAACAAAGCAGACTCTTCAGATTAGAAGTTTCAGAGATTCCTGTCATGGAGACCTATGTGAAGGGTTTCACAGTTGGATCTAAGCTGACTTATACTGATTTCCTCCAGATGTCTGGTCATCTGGAGAAGGAGAAATATCAAAGGTCTCCCCATGCATTTCAAAATGTATCTTTTCCTCCTGCTGGAAGAGGCCCTAGTACCCAGAAATGCTGCCAGTGTTGGGACTGTTTCAGGGGAACCCTCTTCTGCTGTCTGAAGGAGTTATTCCTTCAAGGAGCTCGCTGATCTCATAATTTTGAATTGTAAAGGTGACCTGGGGCTTAATGCCATGCCCATGTTAAGCCCCCCCCACCCCACACTCAAGCTGATGCCACTTTTATGTTTGCATACAGCAGGCACCTCCTGAGGCCCCTCTCCATACTCACACCAGGGAATAGTCTTTAGACAGACAGAAAAAGAATGAACATTGGAATATTAACCCCATTATCAGAGAACCCCTATCAAATCTCCTGTATGTCCATATCATGATTTTTTTCTCTGAATGAGAGCCATCAGTCTTCAGAATTGGGGTTTAACACAACAGCAGTGGAGAGCTTCTAGGTCCTGAAGACTACAGCCACTCTCTCCTGTAACAATATAAGCATCTCAAGGGCTTCCTTCCTGTGAACTGATCCTTTTATTCACTATTGCTTTTGTTCTTAACTATTTGCTATAGTGTTTGCTATTAGATTTTACTGTTGATATTTTGCTTTTATTTTAAAGTGTCCAAGAACCATTAAGACAACTTCACTTTTCCAGGTCAATACAGCTACCAAAACCCAAACCAGGAGATGAAATACCCCTTGTTGTCAAGAGATCCTGCTGTGGAAGTAGTTTACTAGGGGAGGTGAAAGCTAAACCTCCATTTAGCCACTTGCCACCTTTAGAACATGTGCAAGATTTCTACTCTTTCAAAATGTGAACATATGAAAGTTCAAGTGTGTGGAACATGAGGACAGAGGTGGGTGACAGACAACTGCCAATTGATATTTCTGTCAAGATTTGTACCTGCAGCAAGGGAAGAAAAAGAGCAAAAGACACCATGAGAGGTATTAGTCACTGTCCTTCCATACCAGAAGACTCCGAGAGGCTACAGAGGTGGAAGATGAAAGGTTTAGAGCAGATAAACGGAGAAGTGTCTTAGCTTGAATTTGGTTTAATGAGCGAGTGAGGTATTTCCTCCCTTTTGGATAAAAATAAAAAAAAGCCTTCACTTTTTTCTTAATATGCAAATATGTCTCCTTATTAAACCCTAAATGAGGAAATGCAAGCCTTCCCTGGTGGTTGCGTATAACCTCAAAAAACACCACAGGTGATGATCTCTTTCTGAACAATTCTGACAATCATTTCTTCCCCCACAAAAAGCATCAAAGTCACACAGTTTCATCAGAGAGCCGTCTGCGTAAGTGCGGTTGCCACATACTCCTGGCTGGGTGAGGGACATCTGGCAATTCCTTCCCACATGCCATCCATGCCTGCACTGTGAGGCTGATGTGTTCATGCTGCACAGGACAGTTGTTGGCACCCGTAGGAACTCTGGCTCTTCTGGAGTCGTTGGATTGATAACGTATCTACCATGGAACAGGTCAACACACACACATTAGAAATGCCTGGTAATTCCTGATATTCAGCAGCTTGGGCAGCGCTACTGCTATGACTAGCTGGAGACACTTCCAAAAATCCTCGATATACACTGAAGTTGGTCTCTTTACACTTGGATTCCACCCTGGGGAAGGGAAAAATACAAACAAGGAGATTAAAAAAAGGGAAAATATGTGAGGAAACGTGGATTTCTCTAACGGATCCCTTTCAGCTAAAAACCTGATTCCACAAGAAACAGTGTGTCAGAACTGCAAACACTCTTGGTAAAGTCGGGATTTAACCTCTGGCACTTACTTTCTAGTTCTCATCTCTTAGTTGTAGAATATGCTTACAGCACTTGCAGCTGGAGCAACCAAAACTGGAAGGGACAAGGCTGTTGGGACGGCAAGAATGAGAATTTCCTGGTCAGTCATACACACACACACATGAACATGGCACATGGAAGCTTATGTGCCACTGCAGCATATTTCAAAAGCTTAGGGAAGTGCCACAAAAGCGGGGTGATGGTGAATGCAATGGTTGCTAACACCTCCATATAATTCTGTTCTGTAATTCAACAGGGTCATGGATGATAAGGCCAGAAAAAGTTGTTTGATCCACAGGTTCCGTGTTCTTCTGCATAACATCTGACACAAAGCTTCAAATTCAGCCCTGACATAAGTGACTGAAGTAACTGGGTGGGTCAGCAATGTGGCCTCTACAAATTCATTGGAGACTTCTTGTTACCACAGCAAAAGGATGGTAAGATTAAACCAAGTATATGGTGGCACTTGTAGTGTGGGTTAAGAATCCTCACTGTGGGTCCAAAGGTATGTGGCAAGCCTGGCTACAGATTGGTAACAAAGGCCGCCACCACCAGTCGTTCCTGCTCTAAATCAGTTCCTGCTCATCAGGTTTGGGAAATCAAAGATAGTGGCATGGGATATAGTGGCCATGATAGTGTCCTGCTGGCCACAGAAAACAAGGCTCCAGCCTGACCTGTCAGGACAGGCAGTCTTAGATTGTTCCTGAATTCTGGGTAGGTGAAACTGATTTCCAGCATTTCCAAAATGCCTTAAATACCGGGTATGTGATATGCTACAACTGCATCATATTTATAAGAACATCAATGCAAAATGCTTTTAGTGCTGCATCATCAGAGTTTTAGCTGTTCTCAAACTCAAAGAAAATGAGTAATAAACAAGAAAACATTTTAAAAGAAAGGGTATGTTAAATATAAATTTTATCATCTCCTTATGATTCTTGCATTGATCCATTCTTCCTTTGCTCCATGAGTGTATAATATTGAGTATATTACTTTCCTACAAATACCTGGAAAAGGAGGAGTTAAAGCATCATGGAAAATAACTTTGTGTGAAAGACATTTATTTTTATGAATCTGGCTCTAAAATTCTCTCTCTAGTTTTAAAATTACTATCACAGCCAGATTGTGCATCAAAAAGATCCCACTTAGCAGAATATATGATCTCAAAAATGAATATCTGTTAGATTGTTCATACAGAGTGCTTTGAGAAATAATTTCTCACAGATGGAAAGCTATAAAAACGGTGTTCTGCTATCTCGTAGTTTGAACCACAATCTCAGAACATATGAAATATCGATATTGAATCAAGCTGTACCTGGTTCCGCTTGAATGAATTTTTCCAAGTTCTTGACCTCTGTTCTAGTATTGTTTCATTTTAAGCTGGAGTCCAATGGAAAGAAAAAAACCCATACCCAATACAAAACACACACAAAAAACCCCCATCCTCAACATTTTCTCCACGAGCAGAGGCAAATCAGGAATGACATACTGTTTTCTAATGAGCCTATTCGATACTATATACTGCCTTTGAAGAGTGTAGTTGTAATAAAGTAAAATGGCATTAACGGGTCACACACATGAACATTTACTTGGTGTGAAGTGTTTTCACTGCTCTCCCTAGAGAACAGATATGTCTTGACAAAGAGAGATGGCATAGAGAGCACTGCTGACATTTTTAGGTGATGGAATAATGAAAATAAATGTTCATTACTGCTGACTTTTTCTGGAGATGATTCTCTACTGACAGAAATATTCTCAGTGAAAAATTCTAACGTCATCAGTAGAGAAGTCTGTCTGTGAATAGCAAATTTTTCTCTTGGAGTCTTCTCTCTTCATTCAGCAGTTCAGCCCTGGCTCTGTTTTCAGAGTGTACTGCAAGGATGCTTTCAAGCACATTACCTTTAAATCACTACTTAGGCCACACCAAAAGTACCACTATAACCATTTCCTGGAAAGTTTCAGTGCTCTCTCCAGGTGTTCCTAACTTTCTTAATAACAGTAATTCACAGTGTCAGGGTCCCATTAGTTACCAGATGGATCATTTAACCACTCACAGAAGGCATCCAGCATCTGCCCCACTGGTCTGTGTTTCCCGATCAGAGTCTGCTGCCTCGTGCCTTTTGATCTTGAGCAGCAGTTTGACTGTGACTTCTTGTGAACAACAGCACAAATGCTGACACCTAACACCTCAAAGTCCACTCTTAAGCTAGCAGAGAACCTGAAGAAACAGCTGGAGAAACAGAGCATCAGTGGTCAGAAAATTCTGCTCTTTACCACAGACTTTACACAGAGTTATTATAACCTCCTCCTTTTCTTTTCTGTTTTTTTTTTTTTTTTTTTTTTTTTTTTTTTTTTTTTTTTTGGTAAATACCTCGTATGGAGCAACTTGTCCCAGACAGGCGCTTATTTAGTTCAGCTCAGTATAGCATAGCATACCATTTACAGGTATATTACTTTTATTTTCCATACCTTTCATTTCAACATATTTATTGTCCTTCACCTGATAAATCTTTTATCAAGTTATACATAAAGCTTGGATTGATTTAGAAAAGTGTCTGTGGCAAGTTTTACAGCTGAAGATCTCCAAAGTGCTCTTTTATCACTACCGGATTTTCCGTAGGATGGTTAATACTGGTTGGTCCCTTTGTGTAGCCCAGGGTCTAGATGAAGTGTGTCCTTTGAGGGCACTCTGGCTGCTTCGCCCAGGACAGCCACTCCTTGCCCAGCTCAGGACTCATCAACCTGAACAGTGCTCACAAAACCTGCTGCTAAAACTGGTGCTAATGCCTGTTATTCAGGAAGCATGTGTTTGACAGGTGATGTGCCTGCAGATCCCCACAACAGCAGAAGCAGAGGTGAGAGTTTCATGTCCATGTGTCTTAGTTTGGACTGAGGGCCCTTGGACCAAAATCCAGCCACCTTTCCATGCAGGAGGTTGTCATGAGAGCTGGCAGGGGGCACCAGACCACACCCTATGGACTAGCCTATCCCCCACTGGTGCCTTAGGTTTTGACTTTCATATTTTTCAAATCCTGTACTGCTTAATGTGTAACTGAAGTTACTTGTAGCCTGTTAATTTCTGTTCTCTCGTGCTAGATAGACATAACAAGCCTCTCCAGGCTTTGTCTTCAAGGACACCCAGACCATCCTAGGCCCAAAAAGTATAAACCAAAAGCCTTTGAGAGGGCCAGGCAAGCTGAGGGGAAACTACATCATTAACTGAAGCTTTAATTGGAGAATTAACCCTGATACGCAAATGAACCAAACTTATAAAAGTGTGAAGAACTCGTGACCTGTCATCCATCTTGGGGTCCATCTTGGCAGTAGCTTCTGGCTCCCCAGGGTGTACCTTTGATGGTCCTTCAAATAAATACCTACCTTTATTCCCTGACTCCTGTCTAGTCTCTGTTTTCAGGTGGCCTCTTAAGGCATCGCCACTGAGAGCAAGCCCAGGGATCTCCTCTGGGGCAAAGTTCAGTGCCTAAAATCAGACAGGTTAGTAATTTCAAGGAAAAGATTTGAGATGACATTCAAATGTGGGATGGGGCTCAGCCCAAATGTCAGCTGGAAGTTGTACACTACTCTGAAAGGGCCTGGAAATTGCAACTGAAACAGACAACCTCCTCCTGCCGGAATGCTTGTTTGTGGTGATGGGCATATTCCCTGAAAAAATTAGAAAGGGGGCAGTGGACTAAAAAGACTGACTACTGCTGGATGAGAGGTACAGCTGTGGTACATCATGGAAGGTGTGAAGTCAAACTTCCCCAATGCTCAGAGGTGTTGAGCCCTCAAACAATGTTCTGTAAGATGCACTAGGGCAGCTTTGCACTGCAGAGGAGAGGTAGTATTTTTTAAAAGCTTATTGAGAAAGAATTTGGCTCTCACAGGAGGTCAGCAGGATTGAACTACTTAAGATCTATCTACATTAGCATATTTCCTCTGTGTCCAGCCAGACATCACTGATGCATCACAGCTTTGAACTTTAAAGGAAGCTGAATGGCTTCTGCTACAACTTGCCCAGGGACTGCAAAGAGCTCCAAAATCCAGTTCTTTTGCTCTGCCACAGAACCATGGAGAACCATGCACGATGTGTGGGTGTTCAGTCTGGTCAGAATCTCCTTGCTGCCTTTTATTTTCTTTGCCAAAGGAAAAAGAGAGGCAGAGAAAAAAAAAGGAGATCAAGTGCAGTTATTCCCTTCTCTTTGGGTTTTTTTTTCCTCCTGTGGACCTGCAAGGGAAAAGATAGCAACAACATGCAGGGAACATTTAGTCTTGGATTCTTATTCATTTCAGGGTTTTTATATTGCTGTTTGTTGTGCTAGTGTACCTTCACATGCTGCTTTGTGTGAGCAAACGAGCAAGCAGACATTGGGACAGATGGTCCAGGTTTGCCCCACCAAACCTCAGGAACCTCAAGTTGCACCTGGACTAGGAACGGACTTCCCTGTAGACAGTGGAGAGTGAAAGTTCACTCCAGAGGTGATTCAGACCCCTGGTGGGCTGACTTGCCTCTTGGAGATGCCTCACTCAATTCCCTAAGGTCACAAAGAGAACAGAAGATTAGTATGCTTCTGTCAAGTGCCTATAGTTGGTATTTGTTACCCCAGGGATTTTCACTGAATTCTATCTAATCTAAAATGAATCAGTATTTCAAAATTCTGTATAAAAGCTTTGATGCATCTTTTCTCAACAGAAGAGGCAGTGACCCAAAAATAGAAAATTGCCAGTGAGGAAGGCGGTGTCGAGACCAGAGTGCAGGGAGAAAAGAGGAGGAGGAGGAGGGAGAGAAGGAGAGGGAAATCCAGGGTGGCTCTGCTATGACTGATCAATACTCAGGGATCTAGAAAATTAGGAAATGCATCTCCTTATTCTCTCCAGATAACTGCAGCTGCCAAAAGGGTTCTGGGTTCCTGTTCTGGGCCTGCCAAGGGAGCTGAGGAACCCCCTCGGGAGCCCAGAGCAGCTTTTGCCTCCCCAGAGTTCACATCTACTCAGCCAGAAGAGGGTGTGAAATCCAGCCTCCCCAAGCTGTCTGGAAACAGAGCTGTCTGGAAAAGCGTTAAGGAAGGGCCTTAAAACCTGCCCACTGCAGCAGGTTTAGATTAAAACAGGTATGTTGCAAGCAAACCTAAACCCACTGAAATGGCTGGAGACCCGGCTCCTACTCGGCTTGCAGGGATTAAGTGCCTCACACTGACCAACTTCACACTAACAGCCAGCCCCTGTGCTGCTCAACTCCCATCTCAGCTCTAGATCCCACCAGGACTCCTTTTTTCAGCAGGTGGTAGACATTCGCTCTGCAAAACAAAATCTGTGTTGAACCTGCTAACTGCTGGCTGATACAGAGTTGTAGGTAGACCTTTTTTTTAATGTTATTGCATGGAGGCATGGGAACATCAGTGTGCCCAGCTGACCTCGCGGGACAGTACTTGCATTGCACCTTTTTCCACTCACACATTAAAAATTGTCCTGTGTAGCCACTTCCACACACTCTTGTGAACACTTTGCTTTTGTTCTTTCTTGTTTTGTTTCCCTTAATCTAAAAGAAATTACTCAAACTGAGAACACATTGTTGCTCTCTGAGTGTGGAAAAACATAACATAGCAACTTGTCTTAGCTTTCTAATAGTTTCACGATGTGCTTTTAAACAATGTCAAACTTGTTCAAGGCTTGTGACATTTGAAGTTGGCAAGTAAATCAACAGTTTGGGTTTTTTTCCAAAAGCAAAAATTTTTGGAAATAAAATGGTTGCATTTATTTCAAAAGAAAATATTCATCCCTGTTTTTTCTGGTTTGGGTTATTTTTTTAGACACAAAGTGCTGTGTATGCAGTATTATTTTTATTTTGTATGTATGTTGCAGTGCTCAACATTTTAATTGCCACTTCCTCAATAAAACTATTGGAAATCTTCCATCTTGCCATTAGCACTTACAAAATAACTGTTAACAATATGTTATCCAGACACAGAAACTTTATAATTAACATTGGACTGGTCTTCAAAGTCTAGTGACTAAAATATATCCTATAAAATTACTGGACTTCATTCAATGCTATTCTGCTGGTTTAATGTTCAATAAATGTGTTGAGGGGAGATATTTGGCAGCATGCATTAGTCTCTCTGGCAGAGAGAATGACTACAATGGGGTTTGCTCTCTGCTCTGTGGCAAGAGCACCAAGGCTCTACTGGGCTGCCGCGCAAACACTGAAAGGTTGCTGCTGGTGTGAAATAACATCGCTCCCAGACACACTGCTGTGCAATCCTTCACTGCAGCGCTCCTCCCTTGTCAACTGACAAGGAATTGGACAGTTTTCACATGAGCAATAAAACACAACAGGCAGTGTATTTCTGGACCATTATAGCACAACTGGGGTAGTGTCAGAAGGCTGAAGGCCAAGCGTCTCAACTACGGGAGAAGTACAAGATTGGCTCTGAAGCGTCTTAATGCTATCCCTAAATGGAATTTCTACAGTACATTAAACAAGGACGAATACTTAGTCCTGTGCCTTTAACACAGACATGGACATGACATCATTGGCAGCTAATTAAGACTTATTCCAGCCAGGATTGTGCTGCAGCCATAGCAGGCCATTGCACTGGTAAAGAGTTTGGAGGACAGGATGAAAAGGATTGGAACACACTTTTAGTTAGATTAAACTATGAAAATGTCATGATAATGGATTAAAATCCACATAATTTTGCAGGATCAAGGTCATTTAAATCAGTATCTCCAGATAATCTGGTCATATGAAGCTCTTTGCCCATGGGAAATATCTGAAAAAACTCTCTGCCTAGTTTCTGAGATAAATAAGACTAATGGACCAACAGCCGTGTGGATATGGTTCTGGGAGTTATTTTTACTAGGGTAGAGCTCTTAGTCCAGCCAACAGTATCGTGTTTAACACTCTAGCTGCTCATGGGGTGAAGCGGTCACTGTCCCAGTATACATTCAGTTCTTCATAGGTATGAAATACTTCGCATGCAAGGTAATATCTGTGCCAGGAAGTGCTGAAGGCAAGAGTCAGGCTGTGCAGGGTTCCCACCTAGCAAGAAAAGTTGAGAAGGCAGAAGCAAAATCCTTGGCCTTAGAGCCATTTGACTCCATAGGGCACTGAAAAAGAAGGGGTGTGAATGAGACATGCAAAGCACTCCCAGCCCAGCAGTTTTTGCCCTGGGTGGACCCAAATATATAAAGAGAAAAATGCATAAATATGCACTATAAATATGAATACAGTTTTTCTGTATCCAAAAGGCAAAATTTACTGTTTTTCCAGACCACTTTACTAACTTTTTACAGATTTTTAGCAGGCAATATGAAAAAATATGACTGCAACATCTGGGCAGACTTTCCTTCAGAAAATAAGCCTTAGTAGGAACTGTTTTCTTATACTCTCCCTGTTCTCTGCTCACAGGTCATCTAGTGAGGCCACAGGTCGGAGTAGGGGCTTCAGTGGAAGAACAGCACCAGGGAAGGGCTTTCATCTTTCATGTTCATTGCACACATGAACATTTCCTTTCTGTCAGCAATTTGGACACCCGGTCAGACCAGTTATTTTCAAATTGTTTGTCACTGTCTGAGCAGGTTTGGTCTCTTTGCAAAGCATAATTTTTCAGATCTGTCACAAGCAGGAACAGACATCTGAGCAAGTGGTTGGGTTGCTGAGAGAAATTGTTTGGCCTCAGAAATACCCACTAGGACACAGTGGAAGCTCCTGTCATCTGGATATTTCTCTGCACTGAATCAGTGAGTTCCTTCTGTTCAATAATCTACTTATACTATAACCTAATAATACACTTGTGGAATTAAGTTACTGATCATTGTGAGGGTGACTGAGCTGTGCTAGTATAACACCATTATATTATAACAGTCAGGTTTGAGATTAAAAACACTGACACATTTTTAAAAGGAAAAAATCCTTTGTTTATTCACTGTCAAGCACTCAGACTGAAGAGAGAAAACTTATTTTGGAGGATATAATTCTGTGCCTTTTTTTTTTCTGCCATCATCACACAGTTATCACTCATAAGGTCAGAGAAAAGGCACCTGTAAGGGACACTAAGATGTTATCTAGCTGATTCACCTCCAACATGGTAGGGCATATAACTATATGTACATCATTCCTACCATTTGCTTTTCTAACCTGTTCTTTGGTCCCGTTGATAATTTGGCTCCACAGTTTCCCTAGACAATCTATTTCAATGCTTGGTTATTTATTACAATAGAAACAATATTCTTACTGTTCTGCTACCTAAGAGAGTTATTCCTTGTTTAAATTACCTCCTTTTTTATGCACAAAGGGCAACAGAAATTTTTTTTTCGTTCTTCTCGCTGCTACCCTCGTGTCTGAAGGCTATTTTCACAACTCCTTTTGATTCTTCTGCAGACTAAACAATCTAAATTCCTTCAGCCATTATTTGTAAGGTGTGATTTTAGACCTTTTCCTACCGTTGGTGTCCTCCTCTGGTGCCCACCATGTCTTCCTGGTGTGCAACACCCAGGGTTTACACACACGGAATAGAGGGAATATGACTTACATATTACAGGTGGTATCCGTGTTAACTGCCTTCTTCTAAGATCTGGGGTTAGAAGGCAGAGAGAAGAGATGTGAATCATTCACACTGTGACCAGGGTAGGTATTGTAAGACAGAATATTTCTGTGTTCTTTATCCAATAAAACCATTTTCATCTTGAAGTTCATTTCTTTTCCTGAACATTTGCCTGAATACACATAGAAGGTGAATGCAAGTGAGGACACAAAGGCAGCTGTAACAAATTCAGACAGATGTCCCTAAAATAAGTGTAAATGTCATCTCATCTTGGGTTAATATAGATACCCTTCCTTGGGATGATGCAAGATTATAAATTGTTCTGCCAGTTTGATAAGATAAAATGGTATATATTCATCAAACTGGTAGTAGATGTACATCATGTTGTAGTTTTAATGTTTTAAGAAAAATGAGGTAGTGCATATAAAGAATATATGGTATCTTCTTATGCTCTAAATAAGAAGGGAAAATACAAAAAAAAAAAAACCCCAGCAATGAACTGTCATCCACAAGCTGTCCTCAAAACAGTCTTCTGTCTTGGACCTGACAATGAGGTTTTGACCTGAAAGCTCGTCTCCTTTTTTCTAATGATATTCGCCAGCCTAATAAAAAAAATGACCTCTCTCCATAGATCTTGTTTCACTGGTGGTTATCACTGTGATACTTGCCACCAGAAGCCCCTAGGAATTCACAAATCATTCTTTCTCTCTCCCTCTCAAAGAGACAGAAAGGAAAAGGTCAGATTAAACCCTAACCCACTGCAGGTCCATACTCCTGTGTAAAACAGCAGCATCAGGGATTGCCACGTCAGCCTCAGATGAGCTGATGGGTTGATACATCAGGGTGCAGTGCCATGAAGAAATGTGACCTTGTGTCCCGAAGCCACGAGGCCACCAGAATCAGCACTGCACTGGTGCAGTGACACCGGGGCTGGTTTTGGAGGCTCTCCTGGTGCTCCCTCTGCTCTCTTGCAGCTACCAGACTTCAGCTCCTTGGGTGCGTGGTGGCTTTGGAAAATACAATCTCCATTCACAAGCAGGAGAAAATCACCAAGTGATTTGTTACAAATTATTTGCCATGCTCTAAGAATAACCAACTTATTTCATTTAAAAAGAGGGCACAGAGGTTCTCTGCAAGCACGTGAGCATTTTTCCCCAAGGAAAATTTCATAATGGTTAATATAAGCAGAACTACAGTAGTGCATATGGTTAACAGCTGCTTTAATGTGATATGGCATAACAACTGTCTGGAAATCATTAGCCTAACTTTTCTTTAGTATTTGGGTAATTAACCAACAGACAGAGCTATTTCAGCTTATCAGATAATACTTTTTTTTTTCTGTATTGTTTACAGTACATGTAGTGCTGTTTCTCAAAATAATACATGAAATGATTGCTGAGTGGATGAAAAAAAATCATAAGTCTCAACAGATATTTGACATATATTTAGATCTTTCCAAAACATTGAAGCATTCATGGATTCCAAAGAAGACTTTACTTGAAGGAAATTAAAACATAAAATGCTATTACTGTTAAGATTGCATAGAGACTAACAAAAGCCTGGCATATAAATATTTATATGTATATATATAAATTTTGTTAAATGTATTAAACTGTAAAGCAGAGTTCTCAGGGACTTTGATAATGTAGATCACCTTTCGGTACAAAGATTCTGTAGCACATTTTTGTTGCTCTTTACAACTGCCACCTTCCCCCTTTTTTTCTCTACCCATGATAATTTTGTTAGAAGTACAGCTATTCTTCAGCTTAAACAGTGATGAAACAGAAAAATGTTAGCTCTTGTAGTATTAAGCAGAGCCAAAATTGAAGAGGAAGAGAGAACAGCACCACATAGGGAGGGCAAAATAATCTTTATGCTGAGCTACAGAAAGCAAGAAGTCATTGTCTTCTTGTATGAAAACATATATAAACATGTGCAGCGTGAAGGAAGTATAGGAAGGCAGCTTGAAAAATATAATATTCTTAGCAAGCCAAGAACTCTATAATTCATTAAGGTTGCTGGTCTAAGAATCAAAATTTTGTTCTTTAAAAAAATAGATTGAGGTTTTGTTGCATATTAAATCTTTATTCATTCTGCAAAAGTTAAAAAAAATTCATTTACAATGTAATAATAGTATGACTTCCAAAAGCTTCTTTAGGAAGTAAATATGGTCAAAAAAATGCCCTAAAATTTAGAATGTACATTGGTGGCAGAAATAAATACTTAAAATCATAAGAGCTGAATTATTTTCAACTTCACGAGTCCAAGTAGTAGGGAGGTAAGGACTAAAGATATAAAGCTTTCCTTTCTGCTTCCCAGGGTGTTTCATTTGAGGATTTGTGCACCTGTCCTTCCTTGAGGACAGCTCAGAATTCATATTTAATACCCACAGAAGGCACCCTCGTGCAGGTGCATCCAGGTTCTTTTGAGAGGGGAAGTGAAATGCTCTTAATAGTTTTGTCATAATGAAGCTTTGGGAGTGGGGAGGGAGAAGTGACAGGACAAAAATACAAGTGATTACTCAGCTGCCTGAGAATAAGCCAGAGATTAGTTTGACCCAATGGACTTCTGTTTTAGGTGCCACTAAATGTGGCCTTCTCTAGCTGCTCCACACAACATAGCTTATTTTCCTCTGAAGGACCTCATATGCACCAAAACACACATTTTTTCAGCACGCATCTGAAAACAAAGTGGTAAATGCTAATTCTGCAACGGACTTTGGAGCGTAGGTATGTTCTTGCTTGATAAAGATTCTATTTCAAAAGTAGCCATTTAGTAAGAAATATGTGTAATGCACTGCTGCCTGAATCGGATCTGTCACATTTCTGCTAATAAAAAACTTTCTAGAAGCCATACACAAAAGACTTACTAAACATCAGTAGCTTTTCCAGAGACTTGCCACTGCTATTAATTAAGTGCCTGTTAATGAGGACAGCATGCTTTCTAAATCCAAATCTAGCAATCTGGGCAGAACTCGACAATAAACCCACCATCCTGGTAGGATTTGACAAACTACTAAAATGCCTGTTTGCAGCTGTCATTGGAAAATATAGTGAATAAAGATATATGGGGGTATTTCCACATTTACAGGAGTTCTAGATGTTTTGTGATCCAATGTGAGCAATGACTGCAATATCTGTAAACTAATGGTGGAGATGTATCCGATCACACGTAGTCAGTGGAAGTCATTGAAGCATAGAGCAAGAGCTCATTTAACTCGGAGAGCTAAGTTTTGGGAATAGAGGCAGTACTGAATCTGTTCCTCGTTTTGGTTCCATGGGAGACAAAAAACTGAAAAACTCACATTTCCTCATAAATGTCATGCGTTGGGCTATTTCTCCAAGATCTTCATATAGTAGAGAAAGCTTTTGGGCAGACAGTCTTGCGCAATGTTTAATACTTGACCTATAAATCTCAGGAGAGTATTTAATTACATTTTGTCTTCTTCAAGCTTGACCCAGAATCCTACTAAGTCACCCTGTGACTGAAAAGGACCTTTTGAGGTGCAAGAGTGGAAGTCCTACCATCTTCCAGCTGAGCATTCCCCTCCTTGCAGAGATCATGGGAATGCTTTTGAAGCACCTCTCATGAACTGCCATGCGCAAGCACATTTTGATGACAGCATCTGAGCCAGATTCCCAGCCTTCCTGGGGAGTTTATAGGAGTAGGATGTGCACTTTCAGATTGCTCCCATCTTTGTGCAAATGAGGCATACAGCCATTCATGTACAACAGGCCATTGTAGTAAACAAGTACGTAGGGGTCTTGTGAGCATGGATGAAAAACAATTCTTATTGGGGGAAAAGGGTTTTTACCTCACTTGCCCTTTCTCACTCTTATAGGACAATAGCTAGAGTAAATCTGCACAACAATAGAGTCAGATTTCTAATCACAAACTAATGTTTCCATTCACAGCACATGGTTGGCCTCTGACCAAGTTCCATGTGGGTCCAATAGTGCAATCTTCATTCAAATAAGAAGAGATTTATCAAAGTGAGGATCTCACTTTGTCTATAAAATCAGCTGGTTTCTGTTACAAGATTCATTCAATCATGATGACGTTTGTGATATCTCCACTAAAATCAGTAAAACTCATTCCTTCTGCTTTGCAAGATTCCTCTCATAGTATGTTATCAAAGACTTTTTGTTACTTAGACCGGTGACTGTAAAGAATTATCAGAAAAAAAATTCTGAAACTGCTTAGAAATACTGATTTCATGAGGGAGATGGGATGACTGCATAGAAATCCCCTCCCAAATTAACAGCATTTGAATCCTGAACCAAGTGTAACACAATAAAATTGTCTTCAATATCACAAAGCATTTAATGAGTCTTAGAACATTTCAGTCACAATAATAAAACACAGAATCATATAAATAACACTAATAGTAACAGACAAATTCTAAGAATAAGTATTGCATCTATCTGACAATAACAATGGTAAGAAGATGAGAAATTAAATCTCAAATGAACTTTCAATTGAAAGCTTACTACCCAGGCAATTTATAATTTAAAGTATGTCTAAAATAAAAGTAGTAAGAAAATGTTAAATATTCTACCATTCTACCATGCTATTCATATTTCAATTATTTTTCCAGTTTCATAACTTCCATCTTTGTTTTTCGATATTTAGGGGAAGATTCCTGGGAATGCTTTTCATGGTTAGCTTCCCATTTATCATGTCTCTTCTGTTATTTGTTCCTAGAACACAAGAAATTACAGTAAACGAAAAATAATGGGTCAGTGAAAGAAAAAACCAGAGAAATTATCTAGCTTTAGTCCCATTTTCTGTAACATTATGGGTACTCTTATTTTGTGAAAAATGGGAAATGACACATTATTGTTTCTAGATACTGTTAAATCCTGAATCTACCAGTCCACCGTACCTATAGTTCCTAGACTATTTGTGAATCCAACATTGGAAAATAGCTCATGCTCTTCATGAATCCAACTGCCTCTTTTGCCCAAGACTCAACCTGTAGTTTATAAACTATTTGTGCATCCAATGTCGGAGCTATAGTTACATTTTCGCAACACCACCAGCATTTTTGAGAGGACTGCTGCCAGAGAACAAATAATATCTACACTTCAAGAAACAGAGTTCGTGTCCTAAAACTTCCTCCAAGAAAAAGGAGAACATAACTCTCCGTCTTTATGTGTTTCTGAAGAAACATTTAATCTATGAGCTAATTGATTTATTTTGGCAGAAGAGCTATCCTTTCCTCTTTCTTTTTTTCTTTTTTTCTCTTTTTATCTTTTTTTTTTCCTTTTTTTTTTCCTCTTTTTCCCCTCCTGTGAAACAAGGATGCTATCAGGACAGCTTTTTTAAATGTGATGATCTGCTTAAAAAACTCCTCTGTGACTATTTGAGACAGAGATGTTTCTTATAATTATTAGTTATAGCTAAAGATAAAATGATGATGGTAAATTAGAAGGCTGAGTTTTATATTGTGAACCTGTTAAATCTCTATTAGACTTTATCCAACAGTATGCAACAAACATATTACTACAAAGCATGCATTAAATATACCATGCACATTTAGCCAGATAGTTGAATGACATACAAATAATGCAAATATTTGCACTCCTGTTCCATGGGGATGCATTTATTTCTATAACATAAAGCAGTCCAAGTTCATTTAATGGGAGAATTGGTGTTTCTCCTTTTTTTCATGGCAAATACATAAATCTTCCCCTCTGGATGTTTTCCTGTAAAGCTTGTGTGCCTCAGCCCTTTCAGGCAGAAATAGGACAGCACTCGCTTGCTGTTGACCAGGACAGCATGGCCATGTTAGACCTTGACCTAAAAAACAGGTCTTCAGTATTAACTGTCTTGCTGGTTATTAGAGGTCTCTATTAGTGATCACGGATCTGACTCTTCTAGGCATCTCACATACAGGTAAGAGCAAAATTTTTGCTGCCCTGAAGAGTTCAGAGGCTTGAGAAAGCAGTTTGCTCCTCAGCCAGGCAGCTATGGCTGGTGCAAGTTCCTCACCTAAGGCAGGTGGACATCCCCCAGCTGAGAGCAAGGGCAACAGCCTTTGGTGTCCCTCCAGGCCATGTTCTGAACTGCTGACTGCAAATAAGTCTTGTTTTCTCCATTTTTGACATGTCATAGCTCTGTTCTCTTTCTCCCTGTGTTTTCTTTTTGTTGTCGTTGTTGGGGGCTTTTTTTTCTTTTTTTTTTTCTCTCATTCCCTTTCAAACCCATCACTGTGTTGCCACAGAACTCATTTCAGCCATCAAGGTTTTAAATTTAGCTCTGGCAGAAGTCAGAGGGTAAGCTTATGCACCCACCTCTGGTGATTTAAGGCTAACCTCAAGGTCCACACTTCCAGCTGAGCCCAGTGCTCAGCCCAGGAAAGCTAAACACACTGATTTTCCCATGCCCTCAGAGAGGCCTGCAAAGCCTCTCTGGGCTGCCTAGTGGCAACCACTGGAGTAAACAAAAAGAAAATTCAGCACAGTCAGTTCTTGTTTAATCCTTATGCATCAGGATTGACCTGGTCAACCCAGCAAGGCTGTTCCAGGCTCTGTCACCTGAGGGACCTGGCCCCTGTCTGAGGAGCCTGCCTTGAAGTTCACTGGGCAACTTTCAGCCAAAAAGCTTTGTGTTCCCGTTCCAACACTGTCTGCTTTTTCTGGCCCTCCGGAAATTCTCATGAAACATGTACTCTTGTTATTATTGTGGGGCAGTAATGCTGATGTTACAGTAGCACCCAGAGGCCTGGAATGAGGTCCCACCAGGTTGTACACTGAACACAGCCGTGGGTCTTGGCCAAGGCATCAGCCCTGCCATGACAGCAATCACTGATGTGTGCCTGAAGAGGAACTGGAGGTATTGAGCTGGAGGAGACCCCCGTGGCTGCCAGGTAGGTGCACACCATCCATGCCTGTCTTCAAATACCCAGTCTTTTGTGCTGAGGGCAAGTTTTCACTCTCCTTTTCACAAACTCAAGGAGCCTGCTGGAAAGAAACTTTATAGGATGCAACAGAAAGCAGAAGACAAGACAGGGAGGTCGTAGTGACGCTCACAGAACAAGTAAGAGAATATCTGATCTGTGTGTCAACATTGGTATGTTTCTCAAGAGAAATATTCCAGTCACAGTTTCTCTGAAAGAGAGACTTTTAATGGCTTAGGGTAACCAATAACTGGCTTTTGTTCCCTCCCAGGATTCCAAGCTCACTCTTTCACATCCAAGAGGGAGAGAAAATGTACGTGCTCCCAACTTCTGCCTCTCAGACATGCCTTTAAAAATTGTGCAGTGCCCTGAAAAAGGTTTACAGAGGAGATGTCACCAAACAAAGCCTGCCTGAAAGAAGCTTTCTGTGGTTCAGGCAAGTGATCTGCTGGAGAGACATGGGAGCCCACAGCTCATTTGTTCATTCTTTTTTGTCAATAATGTAAAAAAAAAAAAGTATTCAATTAGCTTTAGCAGATTTGGTTAAAAATTTAACTATTTTAGCATGAGAAAACTCTTGTTACTATGCCAGTTTTTTTTAATGCAGAAGCAATTATTGATTGATACATGCTATTTATTGGTACTCTTTAAACACTGTGTAAACTGATTTAACTAATTCCTCAGTCCTAGTGCTGCCATTTGTTCTCTGTCCTAGGGTACTTGGAGACTGTCTCCACGCTTTATCATTCTGCAAGGTACTCTGCATAATGTTTAGCAAACCTTATTTTGAAGACTTTTGAAATCACCTTCATGGTTTCTGGACTGGTTTTGCTGTTAGTTTAGATTGGCAGCCCTGCATTGACTTCACTGAAAGTCTGGCAATTTACACCAACTGTGAATTTTGATCTTTATTTCTTCTTCTTTTTATTTCTGAGGACAGATTGGTTTATTTTAAAACCTGGCTGCTGATGCAAACTGTGTGAAATAGCTTTTTTTTGCTGCATAAATATTTTTAAACAGTATTTTCAAGGATTTTGCAATGAGTTACAAGAAGCTGGCAAAGCTCTGGTACCCCCTTCATCTTGTTCAAACAGAATTATGTAAAGAATAGGCCTCTGGGACATTAGCATGTGCAAGCAAAAAGAACATTAAAAAGCAACTTTTTTTTCTCAGAGACTCTTAACTTTTCCCTATCCTGGCCCCTGGAGTGACATTCCACCATCTAGATATTTTACCTGATTTATCCTGACTAGGTTTTCTTTATACCCCTGATAGAACCAGCTGACCTGTTCACTTCTTGCGTTTGCCATCACTGCAATGAACAATTAATCTCATGCTGTGAGTCCCTCAGTCTATAAAGCCTACTCCAGATTCAATTAAATTTCTAAGCATAGGCACAAGGCCATCTAAAAGTTGCTTTTCCCTTGAATTTAATAGGGTTTGGCCTAGAAAGTTGGTCCTCTGACCTGGTAGTCTTTCCCACATAAGGGACGCCTTTCTTCCTTACTCAGAATTACCTCGAGATCTTCTTAGCAGTGAGTATTTGCTTAGCTATACACCTTCCTAAAATGTTTTAATGTGATGAAGCTGTTGAGCATTTCTAAACACAGATGCAAATTTGAGACTGTACTGTAAATGGTTTCTGCATCCCTTTGAGCACTGTCTAAGGCCAAAACCCATAGCCAAGGAAGCAAATCTAAAACCTTGCCATGAAAATGAAGGCTCAGTATCTGGTTGTCAAATGAGGGCTGCACCCGCTCTGAAGCTGCAGGGATGCTCTGCCTTTGCCAGAGCTGGCATTTGCCCAGCTCCCTGCACGTGCCTCAGCATCGTTTCTCTCACCCAAGGTTTTCTTTCCCTTCTCAACAGTGTTTTGGGGAAGCCAGTCCTACTTCATGCAATATCCAGTCTCTTTCCTGAGGATGAAGAAATTTTCCTCCTCGGCTCTAACCACTATTATTCCAGCTTCCAGTTAGTTGTACACTGGTATTGCCAAAGGAAAAAGTTAACAAATTGGGTAACAGCAAGACACAGACACTCCCAGATACTGACATGTATGTGGGATGACTTTGAACCCTCTTTTGGGCCTTATTTCCTTTCACTTCCTCATCTCCAAAGGCTGTGGTGTGCATGGTCATGCAAGGCTGTGTGCAGGTGGGTAAGATCTGTACAGCCAGTTCCAATCCCAATCCCAATCCCAATCCCAATCCCAATCCCAATCCTGACATGAATAGCTGTCACAGGTCTTTGGGCATTAGAATGTTGATGGCTTCTCCTGACCTTTGCTTCATTTGACAACCTGCATGCCTTGCATCAGTGCACACCTCCACCTAACAACAGATGCCGCTTCCTGCCCCTTTCCACCTGCCCCAGATCTGCCCCCCTGCCTGCCCCTGCTGCCCAGCTCCATCTCACTTTGCATTTCCAGCCCTAGGCTGCCTCCCCAGCTCCACTGTGGTTCCTCACTCTTGCATTCCCATTGCACACACTGCTAGTACATCTGCTTCTGCAGGGATTTCCACTGCTTTCTGCTCACCTTCCTGCTCCCAGTTTTCCTGCTCACAGCATGGCAGCGGGGCCTGGCCAGGAAGAAAGCCCGGGGATGTGCATCCACCTGAGCTGCTCCCTTCTCCTGGAGGTGTAGGGGTAAGGCACAAGGGGCCAGGCAAGGAGGGCTTCCTCCCAAAGGCAAAGCTGAAATTTATTAGAGGGCTGGAGTTCTGTCTTTAGATCTTTCCTGGCTCTGATCCCAAGAAAATCATGTCAGTGAGAAGAGCTGGCAGCACTGCTGGCTCCCCTGGCTCCTCAGCCCTGGAACACAGGCTCAGCACTCGGCCCTCCAGCTTCTGAATCACGGCTGAGCTGCACGTGGAGCTGGCTGTCGCTCCCAGCCTTTGCTCTGCCTCTCCATGCGCCGTTTCTATGAATCACAGGTGTTGTGCATTTCCCTCCATGGACTGAAAGGAGTTTTCAAGAGCTCCAAAATCACTCAAAGTTAATGGGAGCCGGGAGCCCAAAGCGCCCCTGAGGAGCTGCACTGCCCCAGCACCGCTCAAGCCCTGGTGTGTGCTGGAACTGGGATTCCTAAGTCACAGGATGCTTTTAAAAATGTGTTTTGCTCTCTCACACAAGTAGGAGCCAAGAGCTTGAGAGTTCTGGTCTTGCTTCTGCAATTAAACTGTTCTGAGTTTTTTTAGGCAAGTCACAATCCTACTGAGCCTCTTTCACCATCTGTAAACGGGAGATAACAATACTTAACATCCTTCCAAAGTAAATGTTAATGAGACTTCAGCAGCTTACGTCTGCATCGGGTCTTGAAGATACAAGGCACTGGGAGAGCATTATGTGCTGTTGTTACTAATTGTGAATATCCCTCGCTTTAGTTTGTTGTCAATTATTATTAAAAGTGAGAATTTGTGATCCAATGTAATATTACTCAGAAAAGATTTAGTATCTTTCACAGCCTGTAAATAACTTGGTTGTATTTGTCTGATGCAGAGATGATAATAGGAAACAGATTTCAAAAGTGGTGCAAAAAGGAATGTGTGGTTGTTCTGACAATATAGTTTTCTTAAATTTAAACCTGATAAATCAACTTTGGACTTATATTTTCTGTGAGGAGAATATTTTTAAGTGAGGCAACATAAATGAATTCCTTAACTGGAACATAAACATTAGCACTATGTTTCTACCCTTCTGTTGAATTCTAATGAATAAACAGACACATGTCGGGGCTTTAAACAACATTTGGCAAAGCAGTATAGGGAATTTGTTCACAAATTGCAGAAGGAATCTGAGGAGGGTCTTCCTTCTTCCAACTTTTTAACCCCAAGAAGTGAAAAGTGACGCATGCGTTGCAAGTCTAGACACATCAGTGTCATGAAGGGCATTGTGACATTTCAGCTGTTTACCAAAATTCTTTGTCTTCATTAACATGAAACACATATGTGAAGCCATCTAAAATTTGCAAATGAAAATTAAATAAGCTGCAGTGAAGATATTAGATCAACTAACCCCCTAATAGGGAAAATTACTTAGGCACAGGAGAGCTCTGCTCAGTTTCCTTCACCTTTTTCCTTTTCTTTATTCCCTCTGGAACCACAGGATGCTAGATGCATCCACTCAAACTTTGTAACACCAACATGAATGTTTGTCTTTCCTCCCCCTTCATTCCCATGGATTCACACTGCTGTAGGCTTCTCTGTAGTGGGGCTATCCCTAAAAATCGACCTTACTGTAAATGGTGGAATAGCTTTTGGCTGTTGTGTCATGAAGAAGTCAGTTTAGGAAATGCAGAAGTTCTCCCAGGGATATGGGGCTGCTGGCTAGAGTTTTCCTCTTAGAGACTTCCATCCCCTGTTGACTGAGTCTACATTCCCTAACACCAAAGGATTCCCAGCCCTTCTGGGCCATGGTGCACCAGCTGAAGGATTACTGATGTTGCCATACTTCTCATTTGCACAGGAGCAAGTAAGCACACGAGTATGGGTCACTGATGCGAAGCAGACAATTTGTCTGTGGAAAATGAAGTCTGGGCTCTTTCTTTCATGGCTGAGGGGGTTTTTATGCTCTCAGGCCTCGTAAAGCCACTGTGTAGCTCCAGGTGTATGCACGGTTTTGTGTGCTTTAATGTAGCTTCTTAAATACTTTAGATTAAAATCTATAATATTTTTCTAATATAACAAAATGTTTGGAAGAGTCAGGTCTAATTAGTTTTATTATTGTTGGTAGCAGCTCTTGGCATACATGGATCTTTAATGGAATCTTGACTTCTGTGGAGCTGAAGCAGATAGGAATTTCTCACAAGAAGAGAAAGCAGTGAAAATTCTAGTCTTTTCCATATTTCTAAGCAGCAAGTTATTTTGGAATCTATTGCAGATGTATCCCATTAACTGTCAAGTTACTTAGTAAACCCACCAAATTACTGCACACTCACTCAATAAAAGTGCTAGATATATAAAATAGCAAGGAAGTTCTCAAGGTTTTGTTTAAACCTCAAGAGGGGAAAAAAAAAGAATTGTTTTCATTTGGTGTTTTTTGTTTTCTTGTATTTTGGGGAGGTTTTTTTTGTTTTGTTTTGTTTTGGATTTTTTTTTTAAGCAAGGAGTACAGCCAGGGAAAATGAATGTTAAAAAGCTAGCAGCACAAAATGAGGGCTTACATTTCCAAACCTCGACATACCACATGTGCCTATAAAATACAGGAAATGGGTACAAATGTGAAGCTGCACACAGGATTAGAGGCACATGAACACATTTAAAGCAGGTGGAAATAATGTCAGCTGGAGCTGTAATGTTAGGTTTGTACCAGGGGGCAAAGAGTAGATGGGGCTGTACTGCTATTAAAGTACTCTTGACACAATTTTCTGAGAAGAGAGCATAAACACAAACAATTTCTGGCATCCTTAAACAAAAGTACAGATGTTAGCTGCATCTCTTCCCATTGCTTTTAAAACAGGAAAGCCTCCAGGCCGTCAGTTCAACTGCAAAGACTTCCAAATCCAGAGAGCTACATTGTCAACAAAAGAAGCCTTGGGGAACAACACAAAAGTGACTCTTTTTTGTCAACTGGCATTACAATATCATGCAAGGCCAACACATGACATCAAGCTATTGGGAAATCTGTGGTCTGGTGCTAAGTTATCGTTGAATAGGTGCGTCATGCATTAAAACAATGATGGGATGTACAGAGGACAAGGAATAAGATGGCCTCTACTGCCCCCACAGACTCATTCCTACAAGGTCAGCACAGGCAGGGGTAATCCTCTGTAAAAACTTCTGTTTTCCCTCACATTTATCAATTAGGACCCTTTAGGGTATCCTATATCAGAAAGAGCCTGCCAGGATCAGTGTAAGGTCTACAGAGGAAACAAGCTTTTCATCTCTTTTTGGATAATCCTACCATCAGTGAGGCTAAAAGTAATTTGTCATTAGCTATGCCCAGTGCTACAATCTCCTCCCTCAAGATCCTGGGGGCAGTTTGAGCTACAAACCCAGCAGCCAGGTGCAAGGGCTAAGAGATGGCACAGAGGCACAGCACAGGATGGCCCCGACCCTGTCTGCATCCTCTGGGATATGAGTTGCTCTGTGTGCACAGTTGGTAAAGTTTACTGCATCCTGTGCCTCTCCTGCCAAACTCTTGCTCACAGTGAGGATCTAAATCAAAGGCTCTTCTACTTCTGCAGCCCTGCCTCCTCATAGCAGCTTAGATTACACATTTTCCATGGACTAGAGGAGCACCCATATCCTACGGCTTAAAAGCAAAACCTGAAGAGCTGCCCGGTCCAAAGAAATTTGTGTTTCCAAAAGAGACAAAATGAGAATGATTTCAGAGTCTGGAATCCCTTCAATCAGCGTCTTCCAAAAACAACCCTAGCTCTGCATCCAAAATCTACTGAAGGAGAGAAAACAAGCAAACCTTTCCCACTTCTGAAGATACGGCATACTTGCTTCAGTGCCCGTTAAATGAGATAGTAAGTTTTCCTCCTCTTTGCCAGGTTAAACTACAGATATTCCTTCCCATTCTCTTGTACTGTGCTGTTCCAGAGCACAAATAAAGCACCATCTGGCCCTTCATTAACTCTATTTGATTTCTTTTGATCTCATGTAAACGATGAGAAAAAGATCTAAGACTCCCTTCTCCTCTTTAGACATGTGCATAACTCACATCAGTGTCAATGAGAGTTAAACATGACTACAGAGAGGAAGAAATAGAAACCACTGTGTGTTTCACTGTAGCATCTTTGCATTTGCAAAATGGAAACAAAATGGTCCAAAACCTAATTCCCTGATCACATTCCTCCAAGTCTCAAAGTGAACCTCAGAGGCTGTAGAAATACCAGGATAGTATGACAGGACACAATGGGGTTGTTGATGTTCTTATTCATAAAGAAAATCCTCTCGATTGTCATGAATTCAAGTGTCTGCAGCCCAAAGGAAGAGAAAAATAATAAAATTTAAAATGCATTTTGAAGTTTTCCACAATACACTTGATCTTCTGTTTATATACAAGACAAAATTTGCTGTAAATTAAAGCTCAATGTCACGGTGCTTTCCAAAGCTCCTCTTTTTTTTGCCCTCCACAACTCCCCTCCCTAAACAGTACCATCACTCTCCAGATGAATGGAGCACGTTCAGCATTATCTTTTCTCACTGCTGGTCAATTTATAAGGACAAAAGATGCTCTCTCTGTTCGGCATTGGGCAAAGAAGCAATGGTTCTGGAGAGCTTGCAGTCACCGGTTACTACCTCACACTTTCCAAGAGGCATGAAGTTTGCGCTGATGTAACACCTCGGGCAGTAAAGGCCAGGGGTTCCTACAGCTTCGGGAGAACCCCAGCCACCCACACAGTTGTGGTCAGGCAGGGGGGCAGGGATGTGGCATAGCCCCTCACATCCCCTGGAGCAGGGTGCTTGTAGTGGGATGCTGAGGCGTTCACTCCGTCCTGCACCACACCCTGGCACTGAGGCTCCCGCTACGCTCTCCTGCCAGCGGGTTTCTCAGCCTCTGTCCCACACCTCAGCATTCCCTTCTGCCCCTTCAGTAAAACTTTCCATGGAACAGGTGATGGATTTCAGGGTGCATGAGTGTGGTAAGCACAGCCAAGCCTGTCCAAGAGCTCATCGTTCTAAATATACGGCCTCTTGCATCCAGCTGAAGCCCTCTCTATGCATGTGTGCATATTTGTATATACACACTTACACATCTCAGGCCTGTCTCTGCAGTCCGGACACTCCCAGCCTGAGCACCGACAGTGCAGTCGCACTGCTGCGGGATGCCACGGGTGCTTTGCTGCCGGACCAGGACGAGAGAAAACGGCGGGCGCGGGGCTGGGGACAGCGGAGCAGCTGCGCGGGGTTCCGCGGGCGCGCAGGAGGGCACGGGCCGTGCCCAAGGGGCTTTGAGCCGTTTCGAGGCACAGCGGCGGGCGGCTCGCCCCGTCATCCGCGGTGCGGAGCCCGGCGGGGAGTGGAGCGGCCCCGCGGAGCCCGGGCCCGGCGAGACGCCGGTACCGCGGGCGGGAGCCGGGCCCTCACAGCCGGTCCATTTCGTTCCCCTGGCGTTTAATGCGAGCTCCGATCTAGTGCAATAATCAATAACCATCCTTTGGTCTTTGAACACCAGGGGGCTGAGAGGACTTTTCAAGACAAATTCCTCGGGCGATGATGTATATTTCACACTTACTGTGCACTTTCCACTGAGAAAAGAGAAAGAAAGAGAATGGAAGGGGGGGGCGGGGGGGGGGAAGGCAGGAAAACAAGAAAAAAAATAGAGAGAAGAAAACACTAAAGGAAATAATTGCAATTATCTACAGACATAAACGGCTGAAGGAATCTGGACCGCAAGGCATGTTTATATGTAATATAGAGTAGTGCAATCGATATACATGCATGTGTGTATGTGTGTTTGGACATACGTATAGATTTATATTATTATGTATATGTGTATGGATATACACACGGGCATTTGTTTAATGTTTAAAAGGCGCCAAGGGACTTTACCCACGCAAACTTTAAAGGACAGCGATTTTAAAGACCCGCATTTCTTGAGTCCCCCACTAGCGCCTCGTCCTCGCCCCGCTCCCCGGGTAATTACAAGCAGAGTGCTCGCACAGTTTTAATAACTGTTTCCTTTTCAGCACATCATCGAATAAACAATATATTTAAAAGATGTATCTTGTATGCAACACTTGATAGGGAACTCGGGGGAAGTGCTCTCCTGGATGTTATTCTGAAAGCATTTTGGTCTGGCTGACTGCGGAGGGATTTAATTTTGATGAGCCAAATCTCTTCATTCAGGTGACAGGGCGAATCGGGCCGTGCTCAGGAGCTCGGCCGGCACCTCGCTGCAGCGGGTGGCGGGGGCGCCGTGGAGAGCCGGCATGCGTGGGCTGCAGGGCAGAGAAGCCTGTTTGATGTCTTCTTCTGAAATCGCTGCCCAGATGGAGTTCAGTTTTCTCCTCCATCCACGCCTTTCTAACCCTAAAGCCTACCTGCCTTCCCCTTTCTCCAACAGCTCCCCGATAACGCGCTCGCCCGCCGCTTCCTTGGCGTCCCGGCCGGGCGCCGGGGCGCGACGGCCCCGTTCCCAGGCACACTGCCCCCCAAAAGCGGGCACGAGGGAGCGCGGCTGCGGGCCATGATGACGTTCCAGCAGGGATACAGGACTGCGGGGAGCCGCGGCCGGTCCCGGAGTGCGCGGTGCCCCATCACCGTCCCCTGACGTGGGCCGCCGCCAGCCCGCGGCTCGCCTGGGCTTCGGGGATGTTTGCAGAGGAGAAATAAAAAAAAGTCGAAAACGAGTGCTGCTCCCAGAGTGCGAGTGTCTGCGCTCCCTCGGCAGCGAAGGACGCGAGGGGCTGATCCGAAAATCCGGGCGAAGCCTTCGGGTTCCCAGCGCCGCGTCCCAGTGCTCGGGTAAAGACCAGTCGGCGAAGGTGCGTTTCAGTCAGCGAGACAGTGCTATTCCCCTCGCATATAAACACAGGAACGGCCTTTCATGAAATTCAGACAACTTTGTAAAACACCATCTACTCACACGTTCACACCGAGAAGAGCAGTAAAAGGATATGAGTGCAGGGTCTGGATTTTATATTTTCTTGTCCTCTGGGGTCTGGTTTTAGACGGAGGGGATTGTGTTTTTTTATTTTAGGGATTTTTTTTTCTTTTTCTCTGTGGGGAAAGATTAACCTTTCGAGCTGAGGAATACAGGTGCTCCCAGGAATTTATCTCCCCCCGCTGCCCCCCGACGCACACATCTACGAGAGAAGGGCCAAGCTGGGTTCTGCGGGACCGGGAAAGGGAGATTACAACGTTGAAATTTAAAACAAAGGGCTCTCATGTTTCCCACCGAGCAGTAGTGGGCTAGTCACGGCAGGGAAAAAGTCAGGTCCTTAGCAAGTGAGGGAAGAAGGAGGAAAGCCTGTTCAAGACGGAGAGGCAGGGACTTTCGTTCAGAAATTGATCTGTGCTTGGAACAGGAAAAATTGACTCTTCACATCTGTCCGATTATTTCGGTTTATTTATAGCTGATGGGGAAATATAATCTTCTCCCTCGCTTCCCTGGAAACAGGAAAAGCACTAGTAGCTCTCTCCTACGGGATGAGCTTTTCTGTCGCCGAGAGCAAGTGCTGCCCGCGGGAGCCGGCGGCCGGCGGGGCGGGGGCTGCTCCGCGCACCTCCTGCCCCCGCCGCTGCCCCCTCGCCCGTGTCCAACGGAGCCTTAGAGCGCCTCGCAGGGCAGGCTCGTGTTTCGGGGGAACTCTGCGAGGCGCGGACAAGGAGGCCCGATCCTGCAGTCACACCCGCATAGCGTTCGGACTGAGCAGAGACCGTAAGGTCAGCTTCCGAAGCAGCTTGCTGGGCCGTTTCGTGGCCATAAAGTCCTTAAGTAACCTTGCATTAAAAACACAGGGGAGAAAGGAAAATAAAAGGAGAAAAAAAGCGCCTTCTTTGACACGGTTCGGTAATAAAACAATCGAAAAAGTTAAACCTCTCCTACTCGGGCTCTCCAAGAAGGGAGTTCGCAATTAGCTGCAAAATCCCCTGTGAGTTAATGACCTAATTCATGAGGTATAAATTCACGAACTGTCTTGCTTTCTTCCTTTTTTTCTTCTTCTTCTTTTTTTTTTCTTTTAAATTTTTTTTTCTTTTCTTTTTTTTTAATTCCCTGGACCTCCGTGGAAATGTCTTTATTTATTTGGTATAATACACCAAAGCTACAACTGGGACACTGCACAATATTGAAAGAACAGAAAATACTCGCTTGGGTACCCTTGGCTTTGTAAATATCTGCTTTGCCAATAGATGGCATAGTGTCCTTTCCATTGTGAGGAAGCTCCGCTTCCCCGTTTATTTACCTGTCTTGTTTGTTTTGCTTGCGGCATTTTTTTTTACGTGTAAACGTCGCTTTGCATTTCCTTCTCCGGAGTACAGAAAACATAGGTATCTTTAAAAAGGTATATTGCAAAAATTAAAATTACAGATGTAATACATACTGTGAAACCTATAAAAATGCGTTTACAATGGTTACTTAAAAAAGAAATTTATAACTTTCATATGTACCTTACTCGTGCAATATGCAACTGCCATATGTTTCCTAGTTCCATAATTCAGTTTTTCCTGGACAGCTGGAGCAGGTAGTACTTCTTAAAGTACATTTCATGTAATATGAGAACTAGCCTTGACTAAAGACCGAGGGCTGCCATAAAAAGACACAAACCCTGCTTAAAAAATGTTGTTTAACTACACATCATTTCTTACAATGGTATGATATAAATGTTCTCGTAGACCCACGTTATGATAAAAAGGGGATATACTGTAGCTTTTTACTGCTGAAATCCCAGCTTCGCAAAAATAAATATTTCCAATTAGTGACTTTAGCCTAAACTACAGTGATTTAAAGCTACCTGATTTAATTTTATTCCATACACGTTTTCATTTTTTTTCCTGAAACAATAATGAAAATATGAGTTAAATGTATAAGAAAGCAATAAAAAAGTAAAACCAGGGGTTTCTTCAACCCTCATTTAGCGTTTGCAAATGCTTATTTTGTGACTGGCGTAATGAAAGGCTATTTTTAAAAATCGTTTGTCTGAAACGAACAATAAATGTAAGTGGGAGCGTCGTATTAAAGACTGGAGGTTTCCTTAAAAATTATTCATACTCGCAGCTGTGTAATTAGGAATTAAGATAGTAATAGAAGCGCTATAAAATGCAATCACCAGAATGTTTGTAATTTTAACACGGATGCCTTTAAACTGTGTTTTCAATTCTTTAATGCAGTTCCTCAGCATTCTCACCCGTCCGGAAAGCCGGTCGGTTGGCTGAGCGTTTATTTCCTTACGCTGATCTTATTTATACACCGCAGCAGGGGAGCGAATATTTTTTTTTTCCCTCTAAGTTTTAAAACGAGACCTGAGACTGCGGGGGCACCGCCCTGTCAGGACAGCCAGGACGAGGGGCTCGGCGGGCGCAAGGGGAAAGGCCGGTGCCCGCCGCGCGGGGGATGACGCGCGCCTGCCGGCCGACGGCGCGCCCCGTCGGCGGCTACGGCGGGCTGGCCCCGACCCGTTCGCCTCCTCGGTGCGCGGCCGTCCCGCGGTGCTGAAGCGGGAACAAAATGTGCCGAGCCGTATCGATGAGCCCTCCCCTAACCCCACTCGCGGCGGCTGTTTGAGGGCTGCCGTGGCCACGCTCCTGGCCGGTTGGGCTTGACTTCGGCGCGACCGGTGACAGCCACAACGAGGCGCCCCGCGGTTCAGGCTAAAGCTGGGTCACTGCAGGCGACAAAGAGCTCTGTGCGGGATGAGAGAGCGGGGTTTCCCCTCTCTTCCCCGGCCCTGTTCCCTTTTCTCGGCTCCTGAGCTAGAAGCACCGAACGGGATGCTGAAAGCTCTCTGGTCCTGGAGGCTAGGTCCAGCGCGGCCTCGTCGTCCGCTTGTTTTGGGACCCGTCAGTCGAGTTACGTAGCTCGAACCCGGGAAGTCTCAAGTTTTGGGAAACCGACCCCACTCCCTCTCGTTCCGGCTCGGCCGCCAAGCTAAAGCCCGTCGGGCGGGCGCACGAGGCGGCGTGTTCGGGACAGGCCCCGGGACGAATACCAGGGGGTTGCCCACGGCCTCCGGGGCACCGTCAGCCTGGGCCCGGCGTGGGATGAGCCGGGACCGCCTGCGCCGCGCGCTGTGAGCCGCGGTCGTTTTGCGCTCGAGAAAGGTGACACACAAAAGTGGAAGCAGGGGCCGAGCTGTTCTCATCGGAAACCCATGCAGAGCCCCGCCGCCGCTCCGGACGACCGCTCCTGCCGGCTCCCTAGTGCCACGTCTTCCGTCGGACTGCAGCCCACCTGGCAGCGGGGAAAGCAGCCCGGCCGGAGGATCCCCGGCGGAGCGGGACGTGAGGGCTCAGGGGACTTTCCTGCCTCTTTTCAATTTAAGCCACGCTTAACCTTCTCTCAAGCCTCTTTTGAGGGTCACCTGTATCTCTAGGGTAGTCGCTCCAGGCTTACTGTTCACCCCATTATAGCAAAGTTGGAAGTGCTAATTCGCCCCAGGCACACGCTCAGCCGCAAGCAGGGGAAAGAGAGAGGGACGGAGGCGAAGGTGCCCTTGGGATGCACAGAAACAGGGTTTACAGACGACTTTGTCACCGGCGCCTATAATTTTTCTGCAGTTGATAATGTTTGACTGACTAGCCCCGTCAGCTCCTTGCTGTAAGTTTTACACGCCACGTCTCCTTAGGGTGAAGCGATTAGGCTCACTTAGGGGGGTGGAGGGAAGAAGAGGCTAATGATAAGAGATATGTTTTCCTTAGTGACCGTTCCTATGGATCCCTGCTGGCTAGTTACAGAAAGCCGTGTCTTTGAAGGGAAAAGGACACTGTGGGTATTTTACTCTCTGGTGGCACCCGGCTTCAATGTTCGAAAAGATTTGCAGAAATTACACTGTGAATGGCAAAACATGGCCATAACCTTCCTGTAAATGTCACTCAAGATTTTCTAAGGGAGGACAGGAAAATATCTTTCTGGTGGAAAACAATATATTTTTTCCCCTGAAGTCTAAATGTGTGACTCTCCTACATCAAATAAGCAGCGCCTCACCCAATTGCCTAAAAACCCAGACTGCATTTTAAAGTCCGGAAATAAAAGTAACGCCAGAAAGGTGTTTTGAATATATATATTATTCCATTAGCAGATCACTATATATATAGATTCTTCTCTCTTTCATCATCCCATAAAAAAATTAATCGGACAGACATATGGATAGCAGGTTGTTCGATAATTTTAAATCCAAACAGTTATTTCAAAAAGTCAAGAGATGAAAACAACATGCCACATAGCAACCTACAGAAATCTAGCGAGGAGTAAAAAAACCAACAACAAGGGCCCTTCCTCTAGAAATAAAAACAATCCGGGCGATCTGTCCATCCGCCGTAGGGCGGGCAGGCTGCGCGCACCCCGCTGCGCGGCATGGAGGGATGCGGAGCGGTGCGGAGCAAGGGGTCAGGGTCTCCTCGGCGGGAACGCGCGGCGGCTGGCTCTAGAGGGAGGGAAAAGAATAAAAACGGGGCAGGATCAGCAACCCCGTGCCCAGAGGCTTCTCCGGGACCTCCACGGCACCACCGCCGCTTCGTCCCCTTCCCTGCCTGCGCGCCGCAGCCGCCCTCCGCCGGCGCTGCGCCGCGGAGAGCCTGGCGGAGGAGCGGGGCAACTCGCCCCTACGCCGGCAGGTCCCGGCGGCCTCTCGGGGCCGGCCCCGCTCTCCGTACCCGCGCCGAGTTTCTCCAGAAGCTCAGCCTCGCCCTAAAGCCCCCGCGCCCCCCGTCGCTCGCACCCGGGCCCCGCCGCCGCGGAGTGCGCCCTCCTCCTCCCGCGCTCTTCCGCGCCCCTCCCGGGCCGCGGCGGCGGGGGTCGGTACCTGCTCCCGCGGGCCTCGCCGGGGCCGTCGCACCCGTGGCGGTGGCGTGTGTGGCCCGGCGGCCGGCAGCGGGCGGAGGGAGCGCGGAGCGGGGCGGCGGAAGGTGCCGTCGGAGATGGGCGGGCGGGCGAGGAGGCTGCGGGAGTGCCCTCGGACAGATAACATCCATTTCCTTCCTTCCTCTCCTCTATCGATCTCATCTCCACCGCGGCGGCGTCTAAACTCTTGCAAGATCCTCTAGCTTAGCACGTTTCGATCACTCTCGCACATCTGATTTCCTTCAGATTCAATCACGGCTGGAAAGGCAGAGCAGACAGACTTTAGACCATGGAACAGTTAATATGTCCCAGATTTAATGTAGAGATAAACTAACTCCACAGCACTGTTCGTCGGTGACAGGCACTAAGCATTTTCTACTCTCCTATCAATTCAGAGCGACAGCCACTGCAGGGCAATCCTTTTCGTAGTGACGAATTTTTCTCAGACAAGTTGCCATCTCTTCCAATGTGGAGAGAGTTAGTGCTCCTACGGCGGTTTCGTTTTTGTTTTGTTTTATTTTTTTTTTCTTTAATTAATTATCTTTCTGTCACATACCTAATTTTTTACGTCTGGAAAGCACTTTTACAATTTTAACGCTGATAACCTCATTTGAAGGGATAATTTATCTCTAGGGTATATTTATTAATCAGCCCATTCCTCACAGTCTCTGACGAAACAGGTATTGAAATTAGCGATAAATTTGCATTTTACGGGTAGGTAAAATGCAATAGTGGAAACGGTTACGTCTCCTAAATGGCAGCTATTTCCGTTTTAGATTACGATCAGAAATCTCAGCTGTGCCACTCGACGGCCCGAACAGGACCTCCAAGGCTGTGACACAGGCGAACCACTTCACGAATTTCCTTCTCTCCGTTGCCCAAAACAGCGAAATGAGTTTGAGATCCTAGCCCCCTAAACAGTGAAATTTGCCACACTGATTTTTTTTTTTACAGATGGAGGGTTTCTATTCTGTTTCTTTCAAGGCAGCAAGTCACTACATTTAGTTCTGAGGATAAAAAAATAAAACTAAAAAATAGGGGAAAATGTCCCATCAAGAGAAGGAAAAAAAAAAAGAAAGAAAATACAACAAAAATCTCCCTAGCTTTTTCATTTCCCTGGATATGCAAAGCAAAGAATATCTGGTTCCAAACTTTTAATAGTTTTACTCACTGGAAAGATACGAAAGAGGATTTTCCCTGTAAATATTTTATGCACCTGAATATGATTATTACTAAAGTTGCTGCGGCTGGACGCATCGATGTTCATACAAGGTTCGGTTTAATTCTCGTTTTATTGCAGCCTCAGCGCTAATGGGTTGGGTTTAGCGGAGGTTGTGGACGCTACGCTGGAACCTCTCTGCAGCCAGAGTTTGAATAACAACGCGATGAATCTCCAAGCGCAACAGTAACAGCAATAATTCCTAATCCCTAACAGCAAGACAGGGCACAACGTCATTTTTTAACGTCCGAACGGTTTTCCCGGCCGAAACGCTGCGCTCCAGGAGAGCCCCCCTTCCCTCTGCGTTTCGGGGGGAGATACGAGTGGGAGCGGGGGTGTCCCTTTAGCGTTCATTGCGGGCGCATCTGCCGCGGGCCGGGGGCGAGGGGCTGTTTGGGCCTGGGCAGAGGCGGGCGCGGGACGGCGGGGCGCTCCCCCCGGCCGCGGCGGCGGGGCCCCCTGGAAGGGCGGCGGGGCCGGGGCGGCGGGGCCGGGGAGGCGCTGATTGGGCTGCGGGCGGCCGAGCCGCGCCGCCCCCGCCCCGCGGCTCCGCCCGGCCCCCGCCGCCGCAGTGACACTAATGAGCGAGTTCTTCCCACAGGTCTCCTGCCTGGAAGTGCTGACAGATCAAGGCAACAAATTTCAATTACAAGCCCTAATTTGTGTCCGCAGAGCGTTTGTTACCCATGTCAGTCCTGCCTGGCCCATCAGACGGGGCAGAACGTGGAGGAGGAGGAGGAGGAGGGGGAGAGAAGGAACGCATCTGCAGAAAGGAATAGATTTTTTTTCCACTTTAAAAAAACCCAAAACAATCCCCCCCCCCCCAAAAAAAAAAAAAAACTTGGCTGATAACTCGGATTTAAAAAGAAAGGCGAGGAAAAGCCCCAGCCCCTTGCCTGCGCGGTCGGGAGGACGGGAGGGCGGCCGGCGCGGCGGGCCGGGCGCGGGTGCCGGTGCCGGCGGCCGCGGGGCGCCTGGATGCGCGGGCTGTAGGGTGGCGGGCATGGCCGACAAGCGGCGGTCCTCGCCAGGCACCACCATGAGCCTCAAGGCTCACGCCTTCTCCGTGGAGGCTCTCATCGGGGCCGAGAAGCAGCAGCAGCAGCAGCAGCCGCCGCCGCCGCCGCGGCAGCCCAAGCGGCGGAAGCTGGGCGGCGAGGACGAGGCCGCGGAGGACGAAGGGGGCAGCGGCTGCTGCGCCAAGAGCTCCCCCGCCGCTGCCGCCGGCCGGACCTGCGGAGACATGGACCTGGGCTGCGCCGCCCGCGCCCCCGCCGGTGAGTGCCGCACCGCGCCCCGCCGCTGCCCGCGGCCCGGCTCCTCGGCCGGGCTCGGGATCCCCTTTCCCCGCCGCCACCGGTGCTCTGATTCCTCGTTATCCCTTCTGTCTTTTCACGCTGCGTGGGCACCCACCACCCTTCCCGCTGGCCTGGCGGTGAGGATCCGCGGCGGCCCTCGGACGCCGGCACGGGGCACGGCGGCTGCCGGCGGGGCTGTCGGTGCCGCAGCGCGGGGGAGCGACGGCGCGGGGCTGTCCCGAGCCCTGCTTCCTAGGAAAGGGAGAAGCGCTTATACAACACATATATGTATGTGTGCTGGCAAAAATGCATATGCAACTATGTATATAATTATGCGTGCATATATATATATATGTGTGTGTGTATATACACACAGACACACACAACACCTACATGTATGTGTGTGTGCGTAATTTGCTGTGTGCGGAGGGGAGCGCAGTTTCCCGCTGCGGGACAGAAGCCCGTGGCCAAACGAAATGCGCCGCCGGCCTCGCACTCCGGACCCGCTGCCGCCCGCCTCGGCCCGGGCGCGGTGCGGCGCCGGGGGTGGCTCGTCCGTGGCAGCCCGGCCGTCCTGCCGCGGTCCCGGCACTCGGATCGGCCCCCTTCCCGGAGCCAAGGCTGCGGCCCGGGACGGGCCAGCGCAGGCCGTCGCTGCCGCCGGGCTGGCGCGGCGCCGGGTCGGCCGGGGCCGAGGGAGACCCCGGCCGCGAAGTCCGCTCTGCCCCGGCCGCTATCGCTTCCTCCGCTCTCTCCGCAGGCGGCTGCGAGGAGGGCTTCCTGGCGGTCTCGCCGCCCGCCTCCCCCGGCGGCTCCCCCAAGGGCTCGAGGCCCGGCTCGCCGCTGCCCACGCCGCAGGCGCCGCGGGTGGACTTGCAGGGCGCCGAGCTCTGGAAGCGCTTCCACGAGATCGGCACCGAGATGATCATCACCAAGGCGGGAAGGTAACGGCACCGCGGGGCCGCCACCCGCGCGCTCCCGGGGCGGGCGGGCACATCAAAGCGGGCGAAAACCGGGGGAACCCTCCAGATTTACGAGGCAGGTAGATGGCGATAATGTTAGATGGGCACGGGAGCATGTGGCGTTTCGGGTTTCCTGTTCATTAGGGCGAGGTCTGGGAGCGCCGTGCCCTTCTGGGGGGAAGCTTTTCCCCTTTCCAGGGGATACACATGGTAAAAACCTGGGAAGTATAAAAGTATTTGAACTTATTAGAAATTACAAAAACATATTTTATTGAAGCCATATGCTACCGTCTGCATTTTCAGAGAGGCTTTATTAATGATTGAAACGCAGTCTTAAACAGCACAAAGCTACATTTGTCTTAAGAGAGTCCAGTCGGGGAATTTCTGTTTTATCTTACAGGTGCACTGAAATAACAGCAAAAATTAGTCAGCCACAGTCAGGTTTTTACCGTCCTGCTTATTCAGAAATGGCGGAGGTTGGATTTTTGTTTCCAGTAACGACTTTTAATTGATTGTTTTTTAATATATGTATATATAGACATACATATTTTAGCACAGCAGCAAATAATGAGTAAACTGGAATAACTTTCAGGTTAATAAAATACAGAAGAGTATTTTATTAGCTTGCAGTCAGGACGTTTCTTTTTTTTTCTTTTTTTCTTTTTTTGGCTTCAAGAATGAAGTTTTCTGATAAAAAGCATGCCAAACTAAGAAGGGCAGTTTTATGTTAAAACCACCTCATTGGTTAATTAATCCGTTTCTCCACAGAAGGATCTAAATCTTGAACGTTTGGTTTTTCGTCGTTTTTGTTTTGGGGTTTTTTTTCAGAAATTAGCTCGTAGATTCGTTTCTGCTTTCAATAAAGAAGTTTTACTATACATTTCAAAGACAGAGTAGCTCTCGCACTTCACCTTTAGTAAGTTGCAGACAGGAAGTCCCGTCTCAATAAAGACCATATTGTTGGGTTAGAGCATGGCACATTGGCTTTTATAACTGCATCCTTGCGGTGTTATAATTGTATCACCGTGGATTTGGCTTTCTAATTCGCTGCTACAGCAGTGATACACCATTTTCTGCTGTCAGTTGAAACTTCCGTGGCAATTTGCCTTTTTGTAAGCCTTGGGCTTCCTGGGTGGAGGTGGTGTTTGCACATCTCCAGGAATACATTTCTAGCTAATATCTCAAATGGGCTTTAAATGTGTGTACTGCTAAAGTAAAGTCTCAAACTCAAATGATTTACTGTCTAACAATAAAGTTGAAATGATGTGGTAATAGCTGTACTCCCAAAGCGTATCCCCAAACATACGAAGCATTGTTTGAGTAAATGCACTTTAGAAATCTGTTTTGACATATCGAATGGGCCATTTCATGGCTATGTAACTATAATCGTCCAAAAGGACTCTGTAGGCTAAAAGCAAGAACGAGAAAAATCCCACGAAGCGGTTACTTTTCCTAAACAACCATTCCCGAGTCTGTTTCATATTAAAAATGACCTCTCTCTTTCCAATGTTCAGGCGGATGTTTCCCGCAATGAGAGTGAAGATCTCAGGTTTAGACCCACATCAGCAGTATTACATTGCTATGGATATTGTGCCAGTGGATAACAAAAGATACAGGTATGGTGGCTTTCATGCAAAAAACATATGATGTAAGCTATAGGGTGCTTGGCTGTTGGAAGAAAATATTAACACAACATAAATTAGCAGAAGATCATGTTTTATTCTCCTTGAAGACTCTTATTTTCATCCCAGTCCGTTTTAAAACATCGTATTTTACCAAGTATGCAAAAGCAACTAAAAGTTGTGTTGAAGCTCTTTGTTATACATTTGCCTCACACTGTGTATGTACTGTGGGCAGATGCTCAGGTTTGGCTTTCAGAGTGCAGTTCTGGTGTGGTCAGGAAATGTTGTCATATTTTATCCCTCATCCTGTCAGTGGGAATTTTTTCCTATTAGCAAATAAATATGAAAATGTACATTTTTCTAATGCTAAATGGTATTAACATTAATTAATAACATTAATAACATGGATGTCTGATTAAAATACTTATAAGCTATCTTGGTCATGTTTCAAATTGCTTATACAATTTAATTTAAAAGCTGTTTATCACTGAGATGTTTGGTTGCTTAGACTCAAAAAGGGTAGTGTTTCTAATTACTGTTATTTAAAGAATTAATGGCATTATTGTCTGGAGAATGATGTGAGGAACAAAAGAGGTTTTTCTATGAACATTTAGGAGTAGAAATTATGTGCTGAAGCATTCACTGTTTCGAGGGTGGTTGTGCTTTGAGGGAGCTGCAGAAGCCGCTGGTCCTGTAGAAATGTTTGCAAGATTGGGCCCGCAGCAGTTCCTGTTGAGAGTTGAAGCCGTTTCCAAGGTGCTGCTTTACAGATGCAATCCCATGCTCCAGAGTAGCCAGGGGGGAAGCCTGGCCAGAGCAGTTCAGTGGGGACAGGATCAGGTCTTCACCAATTGCGGGTTTGATTGTTCTAACCTGTACTTAGTATAATGTAGGGAAAACCGCTGCAGATTTCATTCTGGAACTAGGAATATTTCAGACCAAGATTAAAAGGTTGGTTCTGCAGGAATGCTGCCTTGTGTCCTAAGCAAATGCTGCCCTGTGTTTTTCCTGTACTTACCTCATTGACTGCTATTTTGTCATTTTCTTATGGGGTGTATAAGACCTTTCTTAGAACCATTTTAGATTTTGTTTTTCAACAAGGGGCACCAGATACCAGGGCTGAGGATGCCCAGCATATACAGTTAGGGGAGCCTTTCCTGTCTGTACCACAGAGGAAAAAATGCTTTTTTTTCCATTGTACCAGTGCAGTGCAGTCCAAGTGAAAGCTTTTTTCTTGCTTTGCGTTGCATGTGTGCATTTACTTAATTTCCTACAATCTAAACATATCATTCCTAGAAGGTCTGAACAATTCATAAATTAGTAGAAAAAGCAAGGTAATAATTCCAAATTAATTAAAATGTTACACTGAAAATTAAAAGCAGTTGTTCTGAGTATGAATTGTTTAAACCTCATTTTATTTAAAATAACTACAGTCATACTGACCTGCGCTGTCTTCACAGTGGTGCCCAGATAACTGAAGTAACTTAACAAGAATTGTATGAAGGGCAGTATTTTCTTAATTGACAAACTGAATTTTTTTGTACTCATGTATTAGTATCCATGCCTTTGAGTTTTCTGCTAAATATTAATGTTTTACGTGTTTTACTTGCTGCGTCTTCTCATTCTATTCTGTGCTTTGTATTGCTGACTATTTCTTCAGCTCTGGCTGTTCGTGCAGCTTCACACACTGTCTTGCAGATCTTTAAATTTCATAGACATGACAGCAGTCACATGGAGCCTAGTCTTTAGCTGACAGAGCAGATAGCCAAACTAATGAAAATGAAGAAAATTACATCTAGGTCTGGATTTCTAGCAAAATTTGACCTTATAAATATTTGGAAGCTTAAGCTGTAGCTCAAAATGTGTATTTATAACTAAATGTGTATTTATGTGTATTTATAACTTTATTTACTTTTCTAGGGAAAGCATATATGTAGTATAAACCAAGAAATATAAAATAAATGAAAAATGTTACAACAGTGGTCTGGGGTTGAGAATTTGTCCCCAGGAGAGAATTTCACCACCATTCTAGATCTTAGCTATGCAGCTTGATCTGAATTGTATGGAGGGATACCTGCATTGGATCATTTTGTTTTCTGTTCTGATTATGTTGCTTGTCAGTTTCTAATAAGGAACTGAATTGTACAAAGATATGATTTGATAAAGTCTTTCTTGTTTTCATTAAAAAATACAGCTGAATTACTGGAATTTTACTGTACTTGAAAAAAAAAAAACTTTCAATTAACGCTTTTTAAACTGCTTTGTGAAGTGTCTGCCTTCAAAATAGATTTTCTACCAAAGCAGGCACTATTTTTGTTATAAATTCACCTCATCAGCATTGGCCTATCAAAGGAAATACAGACCGTGTTTTCATTTTTTAACCTTTTTGCAATACTATTCAAGCCAATTAATATGGTCTACAGAAATATCAAGGGCATAGTTTCACATACTTTCATTATTTTTGCCAATCATAATGTTCTTTCCCTTCAATAGCTTTATTCATAGAGTCTTATATTAGATTCAACATGATAAATCTTCCAAATATGGAATTACTACTCAATTTGATAAAAGACGGACCAGATTTGTCTGCTGATGCCTTTTCAGAGCAGACCTGTAGCAGTCACTGAACTGACACCAGCTTAAAGCTCATTTTGAAACCTAGTGTTGAGACTGTGAGTGATTTTAGGAAGAGTAAGGTCACATCAGAGCATGAATTTTAACCTTATTTGTGCAGGCGCCAGAACTATGTTTTGAAACAAACAAAAAAAAATTCTTTTTATTTATGTAAAATTGTGTCCTTTCATGTTTTGTTAATTGATGGGGTTTCGCTGTGTGCATGGGCCCTAATTTATTAATGCTGAATGGGTCTAATAAATTGTTTTGGTGCTTGTGGTTAAAGGTATTTGTTTTCTTTTTATAGGTATGTTTATCATAGTTCCAAGTGGATGGTGGCTGGTAATGCTGACTCCCCGGTGCCGCCTCGTGTTTATATTCACCCGGATTCGCCCGCCTCAGGGGAGACGTGGATGAGACAAGTGATCAGCTTTGACAAACTGAAGCTTACCAATAACGAGCTGGACGATCAAGGGCATGTGAGTACTTGCTCTTCGGTGGCATTATGTGTAGGCACATTGCTCAGCCCTGAGAGGCTCCGACGTGCGGCTTCGGGGTGCCAGAAATAGGCTTAACTTTTCAGAGTTGTTTTGGAACTTTGCTGTCCAGATCTAAAATCTGCTTACTTTCTGCTCCGATAATTGACTGCTTATTAGAGCCCGCTGTTTTACTCCCCCCTCAAAGAGAGAACTCCTTCTGCAAAGTAAGACTTTACAAGGCTAAATTGCCTAATACAGAGGGGCAGAATTGCTCTCAGTATTTCCCACCAAGTGTGTTACTCGCAACTTCTGCTACGATCGAAAGGGACGCTTAAATTCACAAGTGGCTAGAAGAAACATTAATAGTGTGTAATAACTTCACGTGAATAAAAATACACTTAAGTATTTTCTTAACCTAAATGTTTGTGTGAAATCCCGAGAGGTGTTAATAATTGCAGTCAAAAAACGAACAACATGGGAGCTGGGTTTGCTCCGATGATGATTTATTACATACCTTATGAAGCAAGACCCTTTCACAGCTGAGGCTCATTACTTCTGAAAAAACTGGCGAAGACGTATGCAGTATGAGTGTTCTGTTTGCAAGTTCTAAATTGTTTAGTTATGACATTATCTAATGTGGCAAAATGTGTTATGTTAATATTTCCTTTTCTCTTCAAAACTGTTGAAACATGACAGATGTAAGCCAGTATCATTCCAGCAATCCCTAAAATAGTTTTACTTGACACCTTAAGAAATAATTAAAAAATGAGAATTTTTTTTAGTCAGGGTGAAGTCTTTGATTTTACACACTCCTGTAATAAATGGCAAATGTTGGCATCCTTTCAGAAGGAGCGTCAAGTTCCAAGTGGTGGAGTTTTAAGATGTTGGAGGAAAGTTTTGAGACAGGATGTGGATTCCATTGCCCTTAGCGTAACCCGATTTACTAACCAAGATGCTTTCTCCTTCAAGGAAAGGAGTGAAAGAAAACATACCTGGCACAGAGCGCAAAGATACCACACTCATCTTTCAGTATGGTTGCAACTCTGTGAAATTGAGCGAAGTATTTTGTTAATACGGAGTCTGAGGTTTTTCCCCCTCATTTGTGTTTGCAAATGAGATTAACAGAGGCAGGAATACAGGAGAGTGGCTGAGCTAGCAAATGTGGTAGCAAGGATAAAAAGGCTTCCATTTACACAATAGTTTTCATAATTTTATTTTGTTCTTCCTTAAAAGAAATGTGGAGGTATTCACGTCTCTTAAATTAACGATGCTTTTCTTAGGCTAGTATAAAAGAGGTTTTATATTGCTTCTTTCCAGAATTACAGTTATGGAGTCTTATTTGGCAGTGTCCATTTGAGTTAAGGTTAGCACACGAAATTCCCTTAGTTTCCCTAGCATTTGTGTATTTGTGACTCCTCTACAGTGGGAGTTGTTTTCTGTGAATCCTGAGCCTATTGTAAGGGCTCTGAAAGTGAAGCAGATGTAAATGGATAAAATGTTGCTTTTCCAGCAGCAAGCTGGTTTTTGTACTCGCTGGATGCAGAGGGATGATCTGTGGGTACCGTGGTCCACCCATGCACTTGCAGTTGCAAACTGCCCTGTGATAAAATCTCAGCTATGCAGAGAATTGTGTTACTGTATTTTTCCATCCCAGATTTTAGCTTTGTTTTTATTCTGAACTGAAACCTGTGGAGTGTACACAGCACACTGTTATTTGTAATACGGGGGGATATAAATTTTCTGGTCTTTAGTTAAGTATTTCAGCTTGGAAACGAGTGAAGCAAAGCTCAAGTACAGTGATTTGAGACACATTGAACTGATTCAGAGTTATGGCAGTTCCCCTCCTCCCCAAAATGGAAATTTAAGTATTAAAATAAAAAGTCAAAAGAAGGATGACTGTAAAATAATTTCATATTTCTCAAATCTGGGAAATTGCAAACATGTCATTCATAATTACCAGAAAAGGCAAAAGCAGAAAGCAGAAAAGTGTCTCTTCCAATGGGTACATTTTTTCTTTTAAAGCTATGGTAGTGTGGAATGCTGTATTGAAAAAGCTATGTAGCCTCTGAATGCCTCTAGCAATAATGGAAAACGAATAATCATATTTTGTGATGAATATAAAAAAACAATTGTTTCTCATAAGCAGGAAGAAACCATTTCTCTCAGGAGGGTACCAGGGGACGGATGGCGAATTAGAAGAGCTAGGAGTCAAGGCTGTACTGTCCCTCTAATATTTGTTCTTATATCAGATTTTCTGACTCTCCCACCCCTGTATGGAACATAGGTTATATTTTAGATTATTAGAAAGTGGAGTTTTTACCTCTCATACTTAGGCAGAGTGGCTCTTGATGGGGTTTCTACCAAGCAGCGTTGGACTTTAGCTGTTGTTCTTTGGGAATGCTTTCCTTACTTTCTGGTTCTGGCAATTTAATCCTTGTTGGAATTGTTCCTTTATGCTTCCTGTGCTTGTCGAAGGTGTAAGCTTTTGCAGAGCTTTTGTATTGAAATCCCAGGGGTAGGTTTTGATCTTGCAGGCATTGATGTAGGGAGCTTGCATGATATCAGTCTAGAGCCCTTTTACCTATTCTAGAGTATTAACTCTCAGAATGTCTGAGAGAAGTGGCCCATGTCTGTGGGAATAGAGACAGTATTTGCAAATAGGCACTGAGGTAGAATTCCTATGCAATATTTATGTTGTGGTAGTAGTTGGTGGCAGCCAGTTCGTTCCCCTTGCGTTGTGTTGCCCTGGGATTAGCATTCTGTGAAAGTAGAACAGCCATCTCTAAGAGACTCACTGCCCGAGTGCTTTCCAGATTCCGTGCTGCCTGCTGCTATTTTCATCAGTGTTTCAAGTGGGAGTTTGTGACTACGCAATTTTATAGTGCTGCTCAGCAGAGAGATTTTGAAGTACATATTGCACATAGGGCACTCTCTGATACATGGGTTCCACTTGCAGTCTGAGGAGATGAAGCAAAATTTGTACGGACGTGTTTTCCTTGTGTGTTTCTGATCTCAAAAAGGAATTCCAGGGTGAATTCCCTACTTTGGAAACACTGCGTTCTTAGAGAGTCGTTAAGACACGCGCTGTGGCTTTTGTGTCTTTCATCTAAACTGCGATGCTAAGTAAAAGTAAACCTGGATTTTGCAGTTGTCACTGAAAACTGCATGGTCTGGATGCTCTTTGGTAATGCCTCTCATCCCTCTCTTGTGTGTGGAGTGAGTGCTGCATTGTAAAAGCAGTCTCTCCCTCCGGCTGGTTAGAGCTGGGTAATTTTTCTTTTTCAATGCAGTTTTTAAACTGAATTTCAGTAGAGGGGAAAAGTCAATATTTTTTATGCTATTTTCCATGCTTTTCAACTGAGTGTTTTTTGATGCAGAGGAACATCTTTTAGCTTTTAGTGAAAATGAGGCTGTTAGTGTGTTAATTGTTCCTTGGTGGTTGGGGTGGGTTTTTTTCCCCATTTGAAAGTGGGGCGAGGCTGGAAGCAGAGTTGGACTGTAACTCTGCCCAGACTTGGCTCCAAGTAGCGAGCTCTGCTTACAGTCAATGGGCAGTTATATGTTCTTGTCACAATGAAAAGCTGTGAAACGTCAGCATTTGCACTTGCAGTTTTTGTCTTAGTACAGAGGGAATCCGTGCTCCTCAGCCCCACACACTTCCCTGACTGCAGAAAGCCTGAATGCTTGTGCTTTGGAGGGAGGATAAAGGAGGATTTTTTGGCAAAAACAGCAGCAAGGACTGTGCCAGTGGTGGGGAGGTGACTATGTAGTCTTGGCACTGCCAAGTTGCTGGAGGATTGGCATCTCCCCTGTGAAGGAGTATCTGGCTCTCATTTGTTCTGGCTGAGATGGTTGTGCCACGGTGGTGCTCATGCTCAGGATCAGCTCCGAGGCCTCATCCTGGCAGCAGCTCTCAAAAGCCATTGCAAAGGTGATCGCAGCTTTGTGTACCTGCAGGTGCTCTGGTCACCTTTGCTCTGCCTCCTACCTGTGGGGTCACTGCTGCGGTGTCTTCTGTTTGATTGTGATTTCTTGACAGCTGCTGTGGCCAAAGTATAATTTTACTTTTTGTGAGAGAGGTTTATTCCCCCATGAAGTGTTTTGATCTTTTTCTGAGAGGGCTTTGTAGAGAGAGGCAGGCTCTTCAACTGTGAGTTGAATGTAATGCCAGTTCATATTTGGAAACACAGTGGGACTTCTGATTGAGGTTTTTTGGCGTTGGATTTTAAGGGCATGAAGAGAAAGTTGCTGTTTCTGCACATAAACTATTAGATCCCGTTTGTCCTTTTAAATGTGCAAGCACTGTGAAATGAAAAGCCAGAATCTCCTTTTTGTTAGCTTTTTCTTCACAGTAGCTTTAGGTGATGCTTTGAATAATAGAGCTAAAATGGTTTTGGAGTGGATGTCGCATCTCCTTCTCCTTTTATGTCCTGTCTTCATGTGTTGCTCTTTAATTCACAAGGGCTTTGCAGTTATGCATTATTTAGAGTTCAGAGTCCTTCAGATCACTGACAAAGATCCCATTGTTAGAAGACATGGTACAAAATCAAGAAAAAAAAATTATTGCTACAGATTTGCTAATTGCCAAACAGCATGTCAGCACAGGAAATTTCAGTATAGGACAGGACCAGACAGGTGTCTCTTAGGAGATGACATGGATCAGTTTAGCCGTAATAGCCTCTCAGATAAGAAGTGGGAGGTGTTCATATCTGTGCTGCTTTGATTTCGCTTGTTCTGATGCGTGAGCAGAGCTCTTTGTAGCTGCCAGGGTTATCGTTGGTGTGTGGGCAAGCAGTAGTTTGCACCACAGAGCTGATGGGGTCAAGTAATCTGTGTGGGAGCAGAGCGTGGCATGCTCAGTGGCACCCAGACAAATGGCAAGGCACAGAATAGCAGTGGGTTCGAACAGTGAAACATCTTTCCTTGATCACTTCTTTTTCTGTTGCACCAGTATCTCCCCTGGTACCACTCGGTGTTCACAGGAAAACAGGGAGAGGAATGTGCTGTCCTCTCTGTGTTTTCATTTTGTAGATCTTTGCCACTGGAGAACTGGAAGGAGTGTTGTAAAAGAGAAAACACTTTTGCATGATAAAAAATCTTGCTCTGTTCAAGATTTCAGAAACTCGAAAAAGACTTCGTATGAGAACATCCATAGGGCAAATTAATTGGAGCCTGTGATGTCATTGTCAAATCCTTACTCAAAGGCTAATAAAACCCCTGATTATCCAGAAACTTGCCTTACCAAAACAGGGTCATGTAATCTGGCCAGGACCAAGTGTATTAAACTAACCAAACTCTAGTTTATCCAAATGAATGTAATGTCCTGTATATCATTTGGGTGAATGAACTTCCACAGTGTCTGGCATAGGGACTCTGTTCAGTGCTTCAGCACACGCACGCTCTGAGGCTACTCTAGGAGCAGGAAATTAAAAAGCTTCCCCAGAATGTTGATTAGTAGTTGCACAGGCCAATAGCCATAGGACTATTTATTTATCAAGTTACTAATTTCTTAAGGCTTCCAACAATAATAGTTAAACTCCAAAATTTTTTTTCTTGAAATCTTCTATTTTAATAGTGGTTATCTGAAGTGGAGTAAAATAGAGGAAAAATTCTGTATTTGAAATCTCCTCTAAAATTGTGATGCAGTACGAAGAGGTATTTGTGTGTTTAATTTTATGCACTACAAGTTCATCCACTTCTCTTTTATAATTTATTTTTGATTGAGTTTTTGTATGCTGGGAGGGGTTTGTTTATTGAAATTCATTGTTTGTATTATAAATCGATTCTTATTAACACTTTAGGGTTTTGGAATCATTTTACCCTTAAGTTCATGCTTCTTCAGAGTGTGAGAGTCTCAGCTTGTGTTCCAACCAAAATTTGTTTCCAGCCTCTGGGATATAAGGAAAAAATTGCTCCAATAGCATATCCTGAAGGTTCCAAAAACAAAAGGCAAATTTCTGCTGCTGTTAATCCTGTTAGAGCAAATCCAGACTTCAGTGGAAAAAAGTGACAAAACTTTCATAATTCCAGCGGGACTTAGACTTAGACCTCACTCCTGATTTCTCTCTCTCTTTTTTTTTTCTTTTTCTCGTTTTTTTGAGCCATTTTCAATTGAGCCAGTCTCTGAATTTGGAGCTCCTGAGTCGTAATTTTTAAATGCTTAGGGTTGGCAATAACATAAATGCACAGGGATTAGACTACTGTAACAAGAACCTTCAGAGGTTAAAGAAAACATTTGATTTCCAGTAAGTGGCATGGTAAACACATACCATAACCTGTTCCAAAAAGCTCTTAGTCCTGAAACAGCAGGGTGTCCTTTCTAATAAATGTTATCTTTTTCCTTGCATGACCGTGTAGATTATCCTCCACTCTATGCATAAATATCAGCCTCGTGTGCACGTCATCCGGAAAGACTGTGGTGATGATCTGTCCCCTGTCAAGCCCATCCCTTCAGGAGAAGGGGTGAAAGCCTTCTCCTTTCCAGAGACAGTTTTCACTACTGTCACAGCATACCAAAATCAACAGGTAATTTGGGCTTTCTGATTAGCAGTTTACAGGCTTTTCAGAGCAGGCCAGAGATATAAAAGATAGGAGAAAAGCAGATACTTTTATTATAACTCTTATTAAAATAAAATTATCTGAACCCTTTTTGTACTACAAGTAGCTTTCACTGGTGGTATTGCTGCAGTGCCTGGAGGCTATAGCTGAGACTTCGGAGATGCTGCGTGTAAAAAATCATTCTTATTACGGAGATCGCACAGTCTAATTAGCATGCTTAATGGTGTCTTGATTATAAATATAACATTGAAGAACAAGGCAAAGAGCAGTCTAATTTTTAAAGGTGTTTCTGTACCTTTAAATGTAGATACATGTCTGGATAGAATTTTTAAAGCACTTTTGTTCCTGACTCCAGTGCTTTTAATACTCCCAGGACTTTAACAGAGAAACTGAGTTCTGAAGAAAGTTGCAGGAGTTTTTATTAACTGCATTCAACTTATATTACTATGGGCAATTTATCTGGGTCCACATGGATTCAAAGTCTAAAGTAAACTGCAGGTTGTATCACTCAGCTCTTTCTACCTCTCGTTGAAGTATTAGCATACATAATGACACAGTAGTTAGTGTTGTGACATTTTATTAATTCCATATAAATTATTGCAGCTGTATTTTTTGAAATTACATATGCATTGATATCTTTACAAAGAGAAGAGCAGGAGAGCCACGTAAATACTGAAATATAAGTATTTGGTGACTTTCCCATTTATTAAAATAAATTACAGTTATTTGGGGTGGGGTGTATTTTACTGGGTTTTTTGGTTGATTGGTTGGTTTGGTTTGGTGTCTTTTTTATGGAGGATAATAACCTAGAGATAATCTCTCTTTTCACATTTCCTTCTTGACCAGTACAGAAATAAAATTTAATTTAATTTTTATTGCAGTTAGACAGTGTACTGTCCTAGATGAAGGATGACATTTGCCTGAAGTTTTTTCTCAGTAATTCCAATTGCCATTTGGCAACTTTAAATACCTATTAGTTTCTCTGGGGATCTGTAAAAATAATGATCAGAAGATTGGTCCTTATTTTGCTATGTTTCAGGACAACCATCTTAAACCATACAAATACGAAGATGTTTCTACTGTCAGCTTATTTCTGTCAGAAGAGTTGTTTTCTGTGCTACTTACCTGAGTTTACAGGTAATAATTTCTCTTAATCATATTCACAGATAACTCGTCTGAAGATTGATAGGAATCCATTCGCCAAAGGCTTTAGAGATTCAGGCCGTAACAGGTAGGTGTTGGGAAGGAGCTGGGCTTGTTCCTGCTGACAGAATCAGTTTGTGAAGGCTGTTCAAGGTGAACACTTGTACTTACAAACTAATTTGAGAACTCAGACTCCTTGAAGGACCACTCAGTAATGTTCTCTCTGGTGAGCTCTCTTTGCTACACCTCTGACCATCTAGGTCAAGAACAGGCTGGCACTCATGAACTCAAGTTTCCTTTCAGTGGAAGCAGTGACATACCATGAAGGTTGCAAATGGACTTAACGTATCCTCAGGTCTGTGATTTCATGCTGCGCTTGAAATCTTCTCTTTCTCCTGGCTGGGGACACAAGTTACAGATACCCTTGTCAAACTCTAAGCCCAGGTTCTCTTGCATGGAGGTGGCATATAGCATGGATGAACGGCTTGTTTCCTCCTAAAGGGGGAGAAACTGGTTTGTGCAGTACCCTTACGTTGAGTATACTTGCCTAGGAGGGGGGAGACCTGTGTTCAAGTGTCTACTTAGTGTAAGGAGTTTTAAATCCACTTCCTAGGTGAATACCTTTTCTAGCAGGCTATAGAAGACCTTGAAATGAGACTGGTTTCCACCCCTTCTGTTGCGGATGGACTGATTAATTGCTTATTCTCTCTTGATCCATGAATCTTTCAAAATAGCAATGGGAAATCTGAGTAGTGCAAAGTGGAGATTTGGGTCTGGTCCGGGCTGCCAGTGCTGTTGAGGTATTTTATCCAATGGCTGTTTAATGCAAGCTACTTAAGCCTGGTTTGAATTGTATGTTAAAAAATTTCAGCTAAAAAAAAAGCAGTATTTCATTGTGGTGTATATTATACATCAGTTCCAGCGACCACATTGTGTTTGGTGTCTGCAGCTGCTATATTTATGACAAGCCTTGCAGCCAAGGGAGCAGACTGTGTGCTGGTAGGAATGATGAGAGAGTTTCTTTTTGATAGTTGCTTTATTGAGCTTGTCTGTTAGCAGATGCTACAGCATTAAAGCCTGTTTTGTGCTTACACCTGATTTACACACAAGCTGAGACTTAACAGCAAATGAGAGTAGTTTTTAGAAGATGAATACTTATAGAAGGGATGAGGTAGTTGTAAAGACTTACAGGCATTCACTGTTAAGTATCTTTTCAGTATCTCTGAGATTTTGTCTTCTAGCAAGAAATAATTATCCACGTTCTGCAGCCCAGATGGGATGTCCCAGGCACTGACATAAATAGAGTTTTGCCCTCCTTTGTGGCCTTTTAGTTAGAAATTAAGTGAACAGTAGCTTCCAGGTAACTGCAGCATCTGAAGAAGCCCTGTGTACTTTAGGAGGGAAAGGGTTGCCATTCGTGCCCTGTTTGAAAGCTCTCTCTCATAGGCAGTGTCTCTGTTATGCTCGCTGTTCGCAGAACTATAAAATAAGTGTTACTAAGGAACCTCCTAAGAAGTGTGAAACCCTGATCCTCTGAAGTGTATGAGTTTAGGTGGACTTAGAATTTCTTCCATAACGTTGTATGAAACAAGAGAAGATACCCTTTAAAAAAGAAAGGAAAGAATTGTTCAGAAACCAGTTTTGAACAGGTCTTGGCATGGCAGGACAGCTCTGGTATTACCTGAGGACAGTGTAAGAGTACTGCATCAGCAACCACACAAATACAGTTATGGGGCTGGGTGTATCCAGAGAGGTGTTTTTTGTTTGGCTGCTAAGAATAGTCTGGTTCAGGCGTTAGAAAAAAGCAGGATATTTTGATTGAAAGACAATTATTTTTTATGGAAATGGATTAAGAAGGCCAGTCCTGAAGGAAGAGCCAGCATCTGTAAAATGTTTTGGAGCAGCCTTTAGAAGAGGTCTGAGTGCTTTTACTCTACAAACACACTCGTTACAGAATTGACTCTGCAAACTCATTTGTTGCAAATTGACATTGCTTTACTGACGTCAGTATAGCTGTTTTCTTTTATAGTCTGCATTACTGGATAAGTGTGTTTGGGAATTCAGCTCAGAATTTTAATTGTCAAGGAAAATTTCTATTGGTTTACTGAGCTGATTATTAATTTACTCTGTTACTAAATACTGAAATTAAATGTTAATTTTCTGTTACTCTCATTGTTCTCACTGGTATGTTTATCATTGAGGCATTTTAGTCTGCAACAAGTTTAAAAAACTACTGTGGTAAAATTATACCCAGCTTTTCAATATTGCTTTAATAATTGCAGCTATCTTACTCTTCACTACTGCATGCTGTAATTCTATTTAGTTAAAAATATGTCCTTCTAGGTCATTCCCATTCAGTCCCACAGGCTATTTTACAGAAATCAGTAGCTTCACCTTTTAAAAACATTCCCTGTGCATTTGCAAAGTGCAACAGAATTTATGTGCTGAGAATAGTTTCATTCTTCAGGTGGGCCTTAGGTTTGACCCTATAAAAACTTTTACTCAGGAAAGGACCAGAATTTCTCCCTTTAAATACTTTGGGAAAAACATAACTGTTTTGTTAAATAAACTTGGGCATTTGATAGCGCAAATTAGGGTGGTGATAAAATGTGGAAATTGTTCGAAGGCATCTTGTATAAATTATCGCCTTGGCTACACTCCTCCAGGAGGTGGCTTTTATCTCCACTTTAACTAGAAATGAAAATTCACCATTACTGCAGAAAATTAAGGCTATCTTTTTAGTCCAGGTTCAGCTAATAAATGCTTCATAAATGTTTCCTGACAGACATTTGTGTTCCTGCTGGAAGGAGCAGTATCAGAACATGTTGGTTGCTTCACATTGGGCTATTTGCATAATTCAAGTTTACAAAGTGCTGCTGCTCGAAGGCAAGCCCTTGTATTTTGTGTGTGCCTGATGCTGACACTTAACAGGCCTCTGGGGCCCAGCAGCCAAAAATAACACCAAAATTATACCTCTAAGCATATATACCTCTGAGGTGCATTATTTATAAATAATTGTCAGAAAACAAATGGGCCTTTACCTTCAGGAAACAGAGATTCTTCTAATTAGTGTCTCCCACCATTGTCTACACAGTCACTTCTGTTTTCTCAGGACACTTGCAAGAAAATAAATGAAGACTTTTAGTTTCTAAAGGCATTTTGCTTAGCAAGTAATAACCAAGACAATGTTGCTTTATATGTGATTTTAGTAGCAAAACATCTATACGCCCATGCCTTGTTCATGTTCTGAGTGTGATTTTCCAGCTCATCAGTAACGACTGGGAATTCTGTTTTAATAGAAGTTGTCAGTGGGTTACCTTTTTTCTAGGAAGAAATAGCAGATCATCCCTCTGACAGTTAAAGTTCACTGCCAGAGGGATGATCTCTTTAAGAAATATCATACTAGCAAAACATTTAACATCATTTTAGCCAAGTCTTCCCACTCAAACAGCCATCCCAAAAGGCTCAAAATATTGAAGTAGAGAGCCAGGCTTGTGGAATTGGAAAACACTTTGTGTGCTGTCAGCCCAGTGATTGCAGGTCTCTGTGGTCTCATGGATAGGCTGTGAGGCTCTTTTCTAAAAAGCAAAATCAACTTCAAAATAATCCTGGAATCTTACTAATTTTTATATGTTTCTGGGGTAGAGTATCCAGGGATGTGTGGCAAAATACAGGTTGCTTTCATGACACTGTGATTCTTTTGTTCTAAATAGAATGGGACTGGAAGCTCTGGTAGAGTCTTACGCCTTCTGGAGACCTTCCCTGAGGACGCTTACATTCGAAGATATACCTGGGATACCCAAACAAGGTAATGACTGTCTTTGTGCTCTTTCAAAACAAAAATGAAGGAAGATGAAGCTTTTGCCCTTCACACCTTACAAAAGTGTAGGTAAGTGTGTCACTTGCAAGACAGAAACAACCAACCACGCTGCACCCATCCCCCCTCATCAGTTATTCTAAGCTAGAAAACTAATGGTAACTCAGCCACCGTGGCAATAAAAATGTTAGATTGTAAGAAAAATCAGATCACATGTGGAGGAGAATGTCAGTTAGATAAGGATTGAACAACCTGTTCCTTAGCGTTATGCTCTGGCTAGATACAAAAGTAGAGATCACTTACAGATGACTTCTGTTGTACACATCCAAACCCCAGTGTAGGAATTACTTGTGTTTTAAAGAAAAAAAAAAAAGGAATGAGAGAAGAAATGTTCTCAAAAGGAAAGAATATACAGTAGGAAGCTTAATTTGTTTTCTTCTTAGAACCCCTTCTTGATTCTTAAAGACCTGAAAACTGTTCCGTAAATGGGCCAACAAACTTTATCTGCATCCTAGAGCTTAAAAAAATGGATCTCCTCTCCATTTTGCTTTTTCCTGCTCCTCACTCTTTGTTGGAAACCTCTTTGTTTCCATTTTCTCCATTGTGCAGGTAGTGTCATAAGTGAGAAAAATATTTAAATGGCCTATTTGGACAGAGAATGGAATCTCTGTACTCTTTTCTGAGTTCTTTTGTTTCCAGAGTACGCCAATGCACGTAGAAAACCTCTCAGCCTTTTCCCAGCTAAATCAAATATATTGCTTCCAATTCTTCACATTTTCTGCTACCAAATTTACAAACATCCAGTCTGCTTTCTTGATAATGTATTGATTGCAATGTTGTTAAACCTCTTCAGAGCAAAATTCCAGAAAATCCAGAAATTCAGAAAATCACTTTTGTCAGCTTCTTAGTTCACTCCTTCAAGAAATGTTGAGCATCAGTCCTTGAAGTGGGCAACTAAAAAGAGGTTTTGTGCCAAGTCAGAGATACATTGGGTGAGTGTTGGCAGAGTTTTGGGTGGAGGATGGGGGTGAGGGATGGTCTCATCAGAAAGGCCTTTAATGAGAAATTAGAATGAGACCTGAAATACCTTGTCAGACTGTATAAGACTGAAAGGCAACTGATGATGCAGGCAATCTGTTTAGGAAACAGACCAGCTTCATTGGCTGTTTGTATGTAGGAGCATTGTTTGAGAGCGTGGGAGCTGCTGCTGTGAACTTCTCACTTCCTTTTCTGCTGTTACCTGAGGTTAAGAAGATTGTTGAAGTTACTCTTGATATTCTGAGGATGGAAACTGGGATCCTTGAAAAATCTTTAGTCACCTATACATTGGACATAGAGACTTTCTGAATGACCTCATTAGAAATTTGTCTTGGTTGTTAATGCTGAAAGTGCCCATCTTTGGGTAGTGGAGGCATTGATGGAGATGAAAAGAAAAATGTGTCTTATACCAGGATTTCTGTAATGTGGCAGTGTCTAATAGTGCCTTGTGCTTGTGGTGTCTTGTTAACAGAGAAGAAGCAGCAGGCAGTGTTCATTAATGTATTTTTCTTTTTACTAGCTCACCTATTATGATAAATTGTTAGCTTATTGACAGCATTTATCTCTTTGCAGCATCAGGCTGCTTGATTGTTAATGTGATTTATAAACAGGAGGTCTTCCTTTTTAAGTGTCTTCTGCCTGGGAGACTGTAAAAGGCCCCAGTAAATTTTTCTACACTGAGTTTTCAGGAAGATACAATCTTTTAAGAAAAGGAAATGTTTCTTGCAGCTGGGAAACTTTCGGTCCTGAGAAAAGGCTTCACCTGTAGCAAGCAGTGTGTTTTCAGGAGCATTCAGCACTGGGATTTGTAATGTAAAAAGTTCTGATATCAGTAAATTAACAATTTGCAAACAGTTTACTGCAAACCTACCCATTCAAGGAGTGAAGCAGCTATGCACAGTGTTCAGCCTACACTTTTCCTGAAGTTGTTCTGAATTTTTTTGGTTGTTCTCAGAATTTTCTGGTTTGAAGTCAGAAGTTTTTTGTTCTGAAGTTTTGTTCTGAAGTTGGGAACTTTCCTAAAGCTGTTATCTATGAGAGCCTCTGTTATCTGAGCTAAGGAACTGGTTCCTCAGGTGGTGCTCTGACAGTGACAGTCAGGCACAGGGTGCTTGAAACACATTCTGAACTGTAGCAAGAGCACAGACAAGCCAAAAATTGTCATTTTGAAGAAGGCTTCCTGTGATGTGGTACTCATTTGTCTACATCTTAACTACCGTGCAATTTCCTTCCATGTCATATAAGGAGCAGTTAACCTTTTGGGCAGGAGCTCTTAGTGATGGTTGTAAAAACGTAACTTCAGTTCTCTTTCTTGGTCAAGTTGTTTCTTCAGATATGTGCATGTGGTTTAGTCACACATCCTCCTGCACCTGTATGTAAAAGTTTTTGATTGATTTGATTTGGATTCCATCTCAAGGGTTATTATAAAAGGCAAAGGTCTTGATCTGTTACCTAGGAAATGGACCTTTCCCAATGTGCTTCTTACACTGTAATATTCTCTTCCAGGAAATGCAGGTTCCTCTACTTTACTCCAGGGATCTGGCAGTGGAGTGCCATCTACCCACCCTCACCTTCTACCAGGTTCCCCTTGCTCATCTCCAGCCTTCCACCTCAGTCCCAACACTAGCCAGCTGTGTACCCTTGCTCCAGCTGACTACACAGCTTGTGCCCGCTCAGGCTTGACCCTGAACAGATACAGCACTTCCTTGGCTGAAACCTACAACCGGCTCACGAACCAGACCAGTGAGACCTTTGCACCCCCAAGGACCCCCTCCTATGTCGGTGTGTCGAGTAGCACAACTGTGAATATGTCTATGAGCGGCAGTGACGGGGATGCATTCAGCTGCCCGCAGACTGGCTTATCCATGCAGATTTCAGGGATGTCTCCACAGCTCCAGTACATCATGCCTTCCCCATCCAGCAATGCCTTTACCACTAATCAAACCCACCAAGGCTCCTACAACACGTTCAGACTGCACAGTCCCTGTGCGCTCTATGGATATAACTTTTCCACATCCCCTAAACTGGCTGCCAGTCCTGAGAAAATCGTTTCTTCCCAAGGAAGTTTCTTGGGGTCCTCGCCAAGTGGAACCATGACGGATCGGCAGATGTTGCCCCCCGTGGAAGGAGTGCACTTACTTAGCAGTGGGGGGCAGCAGAATTTCTTTGACTCTAGGACCCTAGGAAGCTTGACACTCTCATCTTCTCAAGTGTCTGCACATATGGTTTGATGAAGCCTTTAAGTAAAAGTACAGTATGTTTGGTGTCTACAATGTATTTCTTTTGGAATATGAAAGGACACTCAATGTAGCTTGTAAAGTGTGTGTATATATAATATGAGAGGAAGTTTCACTGAAATTTTGTCTTGCTTGTGGCCAGATTATTCTCCTATTTTGAGTTACAGAGAGTTTGCTGCAGTGCAGACTGCTTTAGTTTTCTGGTATAATACACTTAGTTGTATAACACGTTGGGACATATGCAACAAATTAAGTAAGACTTCCTCCCCTTTCCCCCTCCTCTGTTCTAACCCTTTAAAGAATGAAGTGACACTTGGAGTATTAAACAACACAAAAAAGCCCACTTACATTTCCTATAGTACTAGTGAGTTTCTTTAAAACATTCATACAATAAGCTGATGCACCAAAGGTATTTTACAAGTTTCTTCTCTGTTGTAAAAAGGTATTTGGGTATTTGGACTTCTTGGTGTTAAGCATCAAGCATCCAGCCTAAAATAGAAGTTTAGCTAATGGATTATTTACAAAGTAAACGGAAAGATTAGTTTGCCTTCTCATGATATGCTGTTTTTAGCTTATCAACAGCACAGCATTCTCACTAGGATTTGTTTTTTTCAGCATTAGTCTAGATTTATGATTATATATTTGAAGACAAATAATGCGTATTCAAATTGTGGTGATAGGAATAATTTAAATGAACAGCACTAGAAGCAGCATTCCTTTGTATGAAATGAACTTTGGGGTGCTTAATTTTTGTCAAAGGAAGGGCTTGATGCATTTTTTCCTCCATAAATATTGCCTATAAGACATTTACTGGACAGTAGGCTATTCTAATGTATCTTTGTTTTTGTATTTTTACTTTTTTAAAGGAAAATGCAGGTTTGATTTAGGAAAAAAAAAGTGAGCAGGATAAGAAATTCCATTATTGGTTTTACCTGTTTTGTGTGTGATTTGTTTTGGATTTGGTTTTTTGCTCTTTTGTTTGTTTGGTTGGTTTTTTTAATGAGGGCAAAAGGTCCTGCATCCTGAGTATTTAAAAAATGCATCACCTGTATCAATTAGGCAGATGACCCAGTTTGCCCAAAAGTGTTTCTAGAAGCAGAACGTTGTCATAGCTGCTTTTCTGTTGCTCTGGTTTTGTCCTGGAATTGGAGAGGCTTCCTTCATTCCAACCTCTGGTTTCTAAATGGCTCTAGTAAGAATGTAGATCACCATCTGCTCCTGACCAGACTTCTCCAGAGTGACAAGGACACAGAGAGTCACTTACCATGCTGAAATTTCTGCCCTCATCTGCACCTGCACAGCCCAGGTGTGTATCAGTCCTTCTGCAAAAGCTGCCTCTCAGCTGCCTGTCTGTCAGTGCTGAACCACAGAGGTTCAAATTTTAGTGCTTGAGAGAACAGGTCATCTTCAACAGTATGCTAATCCTCATTTATATTGTGCAGGTGATGTAAAGGCATTCTGAAGTGGGTACAGATGCAGTTGAAAATGCTTCCCCAGTCAGCCCTGAAGGAGATTAAGGTCTTTCAGGTTTTATGTTGGATTTTTTTGGTGAAGGTGAATTTTCATGTTTCTCAAGTGTTCCTATATCTTTTCTGGCAAATAGTGGGCTTAACCACTCTCACTTCAAGAAAGACTCATTTCAGCTAATATTTCTTCAGTGGGATGGAGATAATGCATGCAGAAACAGCCCTCTTGCTGCCTCCTCTTATTTGGAAATAGAACAGCAATCTTTATGCCTGTGCCTGAAGAAGGCTTTATTTCTATCGGTTATATATTTGTTTCTGTTAAAGATATGTATAAAGTTCTCATTCAAAGTTAGAAAGAGAAGAGGGTGCAATTGAGGTGATGTGGGCTTGCTTCTTTGCTATCTCAAACTTCCTAAGTGACCTTTCTGAGTAAACCTAAATTCATTCAGTCTCTATCAGATTTTTTTCCTTCTGAAAAATGTGGTAATAGCACTTCTCTTCCTCTGAGGAAAGGGTGACAGTCCTCTGAAGATTAAGATCATTACTTTTGCTATGCTGTGGAATGGCTGGGTAGTGTTCATATATGAGGATAACGAAGAACATTCGCGGTACTTCAGCTCTGTCGCTGGTCTTGGCAGTGCAGCGTCCTTTGAGGCAAACTTCCTAGAAAAGACCTGCAATGCTAAAAGCACTATTCAGACTCATGCTAATGGTTTGTGAAATGGTTCTAAGGTGTGTAGGGGACGGACAAATTTTCAGCTATGTGAATTGTCATAACTCTCTTGGTTTAAATTAAGAAGTAACTTGTGCTTAGTTATTCCTGCTCTAGCCAAAACTGAAATTTTGCAGTTGGAAAAATACTTAAGTGGAAAGATGGTACAATTAATCTGTACTTGAAAAAGGGTAATTACTCATATCAACTTAAGAGCTGTGACTGGGTAGAAATGTGGAAGAGCTAAATCATGCATGTTCCTATAAGGAGAGAAGAAAAAAAAGGGTCGTGCATGGATGTTCATGGTGGTGCTTCTGTCAAGACTATGTACTTTATTGTCTGGGAATTTTTTAGAACTGGTCTCTTATTTTTCCTCAAATTATTCTTATCATATAACCACACAGTATTGTTTCATTTGTTCCTTAAAATTTGAATCATATTGTAAATACTGGTTTGTCATTGTGAAAAGACTAGCTTTTTTATCAATACAGTAAATGCTATATATGCATTATATCTATAATTATATATCTGTATTTTACAAAAATGCCACAGAAAATATATTAAAGTGTGTATTCAAACACTTTTTACTACATTTGGAAAACTGAGAGGCTTGGGCCTATTTTTTCGCTACAACTTCAGCAAGACCAAAGGCAGTGACTCTAAGGTAAGCTCCAACAAGTCCATAATTCTTTAACCATCTGCAGATGAACCTCTCTTATTATTTCTATGCAAAACTATCATCCCAACAGATGCTGTGTACCAGGAGATACTCAGGCTGAAAGCAGAGCTGTGAGGTTTTTATGTGGGGAAAAGGGACTGAGCTGCTCGCCAGGGTGTTTTGCCAGTAATGGAACTTTGGTACTTCCTCATAGCCCATGTCATCCCAGCTGCTAGGACCAGTTCAGCTGCCCTATATCAACTGGATCTGAGAAGTTAGCACTTCCATGTGGCCAGTTTCTTGGGCCAAACTCTGCACGTTTTCTCTCTCTGTATTTCTTTGGTAATTTGCCCTTTGGTTCTGCTAGTTCTAAATGCAAAGAGCCATTGATTTTGAAGGCAGAATTTACAACCTATAATCATCTTGGCCTACTGTTACTCAGCAATGAGCAGCATTTCTCCCCCCAGAAATACTGTTATGCATAGTGGCCTTATTTCCTATTGTACTGCAATAAATGATTCCATGTGACGTAGGGCACAGGGCCTGAAAATCTGATTACTTCAGAGACTAGGGTTTCATAGTCACTTAACACCAGCATTGTTGCAAATGACCAGAATTAGGGCAAGAGTAGTAGGCATGAAATGCTTGATCATAAATATCAGGCCTCCAGAGAGAATGAAAGCTTCTGTTTTTAATAAGAGAACAGTCTTCTTCTTTTTTTTTCTCTTTTTGAATATCACAATCAGACTCTTAAGAGGGCTTATTTCTGCTTTAGTGAAGAGACAACTGGAGCAACTTGAAAGTAATGGACATTGTTGTCATTAATACTAGCATGCCTGTACCTTAAGCAGTTCAACAGAAAAAATATAAATCATCATCAGAAGTAGCTCATAAGTTCTGTGGGTATATTTTTCTTGTAAAGATAATATAGCTAATTAATCTGTGTAGAAGTGCGTTTAAAAAGGTTTCAATTTATCATGAGTTAGTGCTTTTTTGGGGCTGACTCTGCACTTCAGATGACAAAAGTATTAATTTGTCAGCTGAGCTCTTCATTAACATGATCCTCAAGATTCAATATTTTGCTTTGTATCTAACATGAAGCTGTAGATATGTCAATTTAAAATATGCAAACCTACAGGAAAATTCATGTTCTGCCCTGTGTTCCACCATATTCCTCAGTTACGTGGTTGATTCGAAACCCTGACATGCCAAGGTGACACACACTTTTAAGAGGTGATGACTTGCTTCATTAGGAAATAACATTTCTAGAGAATTCAACTTGCTTTAAATGGTTTTTGTCAGTGGTATTGTGTTCAAACTCTGAAAAGGTGTTTGTTACCAAAAAAAGCGGAAGTCCTTTGCAGTCACCACTTACTCTTGAAAAGTGGTGTTGAATTGGCCATAAAACCATCTCAGATAGTGCTGGTGCCCAATGCCCTGGCAGAGCAATTACATCAAAATGAGAATCTGAATCTTCTGCCTCAATTTTAGAACTTGAAGCCCATAAAGTAAATGTTTTTAAGAAGCATCAGTAAATCAGATCAAATACTGTGGGCAAATAGAAACACTCACCTGACCTTCATTTGGGTGTCACTTTCAGAGGTTTATTGGCACTTGAATAGTTAATATCTCACATCTTCCACTACTGCAGAATGAACATTAAACTTCCATGAGCTGGATAAATTTCCAGATTTTTTCTTTGAGGCCTTTCTAAATGTTGGAGGCAGCACCCAGGTTTCAAGACCTGGGCCCCAGTTTTGCAGCAGGGAATGGCAGGAGATGTGGAGATCCCACAAATGGACCCTGCAGTGCCACCACACCCTTTTGGAATGCCACAGGTGCTGTGGCCTGTGGCAGCACTCACAATGTATAGTTCTGTCCAAGCATATCTCAGTGCACCTCTCGCAGGAGGCTGTAGCCTAAACTGAGAGCTGACATCAAAGGCTAGCCAGGAAGGATAAAGTGTGATGTGGAAATTCTTGGTCTACCTGAAAGCTGGGCTGTGGCAGTGAATGTTAAGCATAGCCCCAGCACAGACTTGGCCTTTGTCAATGCTGCTGCCACTTTGACTTTGCTGTGCCCTTATGTTCATTTGCACACCACTGGTTTTATTTAGATGCTCTAATAGAGAGCCAAGAATAAATTTAGAGCACATTGGAGGAAACCTGGGCTCACTGTGGCCAGTGGTAATGTTGCCACTGACTTGAGATTTATGGATACCACATTGTCAGACCCTAAGCCGTCCCCCTTTCTGTTCCAGAGTGCTTTATGACTACGCAGCAGCTGTAGTCATAGTGGTCTTGGCCATTTTTCTGTGCATTTGTGATGTTTTTCAGACGGATAACTGGCCTCTTGCATTTCACACTCTCGTATTTTGTTTTTAAATTCGTGGTTCTGCGGTTTTTGAGCCATAGACTGAAAGACAAGACAAGACTGCAACTCATTGCTCCATCCCCCAGAAGCCTTGCCGATGGATGGTGTATTCCTTTCCACTGCAGATAATTGACTATATATTTCCCCACAATGTTTTTATTGTATTTTACAGAGAAAAGTAATAAAAATAGAGGTTGTATCACAATCAAAGCGGTGTTTCCATTCCTCAGGCAATGTTTTTCAGTAACCCAAAGGAAAACACCTCCCCACCCTTTCCTGGTTACTATACTCGGTATATGGTTCTCAGTAAGAAGAAAACCAGATGCCATATTTAAATGTAAGATGGCAGAAACCAGAAAAGCAGAAAAATGGGTCCCGATTCAGGGAAGTGTTCCCTGTCTTTGTGTTCTTTGAAGTGCAATATGGACACTAATGCTTCCGGAGACATCTGCAAAGACCCTTTGATACGTCCCCCAGACGATCGCTGTTGGTGTGTGATAAAGGCCTCTGATGCAGTGAGCACTCCGGATTACCTGCCCCATACTCAGGCAGGGTGTTGTCTGTCTCACACAAGGACGTGCAAGAAAATGTCATTTATGTGGTTCTAGTAATCCTGTGCAGAAGTGTAGCCTCACAAGTGTTAAACAGACCCCAAAGCTACGTTAAGAGACCAGATTTCAGGGAGAATTCATTTCAGGCCAAGCCTGTGCAATCCTGTTATCCTCGTGGTGGTAACTAAAGAGCATCTTACAATGAACATAAAAGCAATTGTCTAAGCAGACATTTATTTCACTTTGCTATAACTGGATATATTAATTTCCTGAACATTTTGGTGGGGGCGGGAGAGAAGGGGACCAAACATCTAGGGGCTGTAGCACTGAAGGTTCCAGTCCCATACAAATTCTTTTGTGGAAAGAGAGGAGCCTTGGAAAATAAAATTTAAATTAAGGCAAATGAAGACTGGTCTATGAGTAAGGACCCTTTAGACATCAAAATATAGCATCATGAATGTCTAAAAATGGTCTGTCTGGTGTCACATCCTTACATCCAGTAGAGGATAGAACAGTTAGATTAAGGAGTGAAGTGTTGGGTAGAATGAAAGCTTTTGGTAAGCTGAACTACTTAATCTAAGTTTGAATGTTGTCCATTTTAAGTCTTAACATTCTTGCATTCTTCTTTGGTTTGATTTTCGTTTTTGTTTTATTTAAAGATGCTATTAGCAAGGATGAGATGATGCTTAAAAATTTCCAGCCAGATGTGTCTCCAAACTTTCCCAGAGATGATGGATATTCAGATGTAATTTCAATTATACACATTATATAGATAAGTTTGTTTTATAGCTGGCTGCAGCTGTGAAGTTTGGATTCAGATCTGTAACTCCCCTCAACTTTGAAGACTGTAGTCAATCTGTGGTTTTGGATTTGAGTCTCCAGTTGCTTGTTGCATCAGACTGCCATTCACATCTGTTCCACCACCAGCTCGGTGCAAGACTCTGATACCAGCTTCAGACTCGGCAGAGCTGAAGCTCAGAAAGGCCCCCTCTCAAGCACACTGTTGCGTATGAGCAGCGACAGCAGCATTTCGTAGGTCTGTAGGTTAACAACTCTCTGCATGCCACCTAATGGCCATCGATGACCCACCACAGAGCACTGGCTGGTGGGTCACAGGTTGCTGGCTCCCACCCTGCAAAGTGTGCTTTGTGTACTTCCTTCATATTACGTTTCTGTGTAAGTGAGAGCTGCAGCTTCCCACAGGGATATTACATGATCCGGTGTGGAAGGAGAGAGGGTTGGTGTAATTGCAAATGGGATGAAAGCTGCTCCTTGAGGTACTCTCTGAGGGCTTATCTGTACAGAGTGGTTGCTGAGAAATAAACTAGGAGTGAATTTACAACACCTCAGCTCCACAGGTGGGCACTCTTAACATGCAGTATGGAGAAGGTGCTCCATGTGAAAAATGAGAGAGAAAATATTCCGCACAAGGGATGTTCCTGTGAGGATACAGTGCTTTGAGGCTTAGGTCCTGCAGTTTCCCTCTCTTGTTTGCTCTACAGGCAGATCTTGAGGCTTCAGCCACACTGTAAAAAATAACAACCACAAAATCTGTCTGGGAGGGTGTCACTGGTTGTCACCATGGCACAGACGGCCTCACCAACTGCAGTGATGGAGCCACCCTTAGTAAATGCTGGACAACTCTTCTGACCTGTTAATAGTTGGCAGACTATTTGATGACAGTTGCAAGAATCTGATGCACAGCAGTATCCTTTACAGCAGTTTAATCTTTGTCATCAAATCCCCCAGCAGCCATGATTAATAGCAGCACTTGAGCTTGTTTTGAAAGTTGTATATTTGGCAGCTATGAACTTTGATCTATGGTTTCACTTTAAAGAATCATTATGACACAAACTTTTCCTGTAATCCTTCCATCTAATTAAACCGCACACAAATACTATGTGGGGAAATATGATGCTATTGATATAAGCTGTCTGTTTATTACATTATTTTAGGCACTTTATTAAAATGGATAGTTGTTCCAGCAAGATAGTAGATAAGCTCCCCAAAAACAATAACATCACCCAGAAAGAATATATAAGAGAATTTCCCAAGGCCAAATTCGATTAGAAACTTTCTTTGTTGATTAATACTGTGCCCTTGAACCCTTTAAGGGCTCAGATGTTTTAACCTGAGCTAAAATTACTAGCATTTAATGAATTCAGTCTACTAATGTGTATTTTTCCACAAAACGTTTGCCTTTGTTCCAGATAGGCAAAGGACTTCAATACTTAACAAGATAGCGTCTGTCTTCCTGAAGTAGTTCTTTCAGTATTTGGGTGCAGTTTGATCAGGGAGTTTTCAAAAATCCAAGAAAATTTATTTACATGTAAATATTTTAAAAAACAGAACATTCATTTTTTTGTAGCTGAATCAACCATAAGCCAGCCATTTCTTGCTGGTCTCTATCCCGCTGCATACTTTGTAGAGAAATTCGCATGAGGCAGATAATGCTCATGTTTTCAAGATGAGAATATGAACTGTGGATCAGTCTGATCATTGTTTTTTTAGGGCCGAGGTACAGGGCTACGTAGTCTGGACTAAGTTGACTTGCTTGTGCATTTCATCTTCATGATCCCAGTATTTGTGCAGCAGTGGATTCTTTCCTCTAGAACAGACTACCGAGTCTCTGAGCAGCAGTTTTATGGAGCTACCTGGAATCCCCAGAATTTCTCCTGATTGGCCTACATAGATCTCCTAATCTGGGTGCCACCAAACTGAGAGATAATAGGGATATAAATCACCACCTTGAGGATCCTACTGCTGCCAGGGCCAAGTGTTTATATCTGCTGATCACCATCTTTTCCATATTTTCAGGGTAGACTTCCAGCCAGCTGGCTTTTGGCTAAAACATTTTTCCTGTCAGTACTGGTTAAGCCCAGTAACCATGGTTTCTGTGTCAGCTGGAAACCAGACAAAGTACCAAGTATAATAATTTTCCCAAATTGTCTCACAAATTTCCAGAGACTTCATATAAATGTAGAACAGCTGAAGAAACATGAGTGATCCCTTAGAGAATTCACAGCTGAGCACCCTCAAGCAGAGGAATAGCTGCCCATCACCACTCTCTGGACTTGATCAGGAAAGAGTGAAAGGGAACTGCTCTAATGCAATTCCATCTCCTTGTGCCAGGTTCTCCACTCTTGGTATTAATACTCTGTGATGATCTGTGTCCAAGACTACCACAAAACTAAGCAGAATTAGCTGGGACATTTGTCATGTGTCTGTTGTCATGAGGGAGGCTGGATCAGTGGCCAGAAATGGCCTTGACCTAACCTGCTCCTGAATAGCTGGACATGAGCTACTTGAGCTGTCATCCTCTCTTTAGTGGCTCTTCTCTGAAAAGCAAAACTTGCTTAGGTAACCTGGAATCCCTCAGATGTCTGCACAAGCAGGGCTTTGAGTGACAGTCGCAGCCTGGGCAGATTGGAGGTGTTACATTATTCTCAACCAGCCACACAATTTTGTGTGTGGATATGGGGTCAAAATGTATTTCATATACAACTAGAATAAAGTTTTGTATAAAGAGCTTATAAAACCTCATGAGAACTTTTTACTAGTTCAAGGGCTGCCTCTTGTTCTTATTGAACTCAATGGGAATTTTGCTACTGACTTCAAAGGAAGTTGAAAGGAGCCATGAGGGGTTGATTTTCACTCCTACGTGTGTGCTTCTGCACACCAAATTTGCAGCTGGAAGGGCTGTGTTTTAGTTGTTTTTGTTGCTGTACTTGTTGAGTTTTTGCTGCTTGAGAGTTTGCATAAGCACATGATCTGCTACACGCATATTGTCTACACACATGCAAAGCTGTCTGTATGTTACATACATTGCATGTATGCAATGCAAAAAGGATTCCTTCAGCTACCTCATCTGAGTGGCTTCATTCTCCTGAGAGGCAAAAATCTCTCCTAAGCACATAGCGACTGTTGAAGAAGATTCCTTGCTTACCACTGTAGGATGCATAAAACTGAATCAAATATAAATTACTCCTTTTGCAGGTCTTTTCCCAGGCTGCAAAATGGAAAGCTTCAGTTTCTTTTCTATAAGCAGGCACAGAGCCTTAAGACCAGATTCAAGAATCCAAACAGTTGTCAAAATGGTTTGGAACTTACTTTAACCACTTCTGAGTGCATTGTTTTCCATTCCTTCTCTGCAGCAATTTGCAGAGGATGAGACTTACCAGCTACATCCAAATACACTCCATTAGGCAAGAGGGCCTCTTGCACGGGAGTATGAGTTAAGGCTTTGGTGGTTCAGAAATAGGAAGGAAGTTGTTTAGAATGGGAGCACAATTTAAAACTAGTGATTCTCTATGAATAGGGGAGTGACTTTATAAATATCTGTCAGTTCTGCAAAATCCTTGTAGGCACTGGAGGCTCCTGGGGATGTAGGCAAAATAATATAGAAATCATTTCTGTGTCATTTCTGTGTCAGTAATAGCATACTCTGTTTGCTTTACAGCCGACTGAGACCTGGCTGCTGATAACTTTCTTTTAGGGATGATTTCATAGGCTGCAGATCTTCGGGCTGGGAAACACTTCTGCATTGCATGCTTCAGTAATTACCATCCCATTCTTGATACACATTCTCTGTGAGTCCAAATAGCATTACTCTGGCATAGATTTTTTATGTACCTCATATATTAGCAAGCATTATCATAACCTTCTTCAGTGATCCTGTAGCCAAGCCGTATGTATTTAACTCTTTCAACCTTCCCTTGTGAAAAGATTCCAGGGAGACCAGAAGAAAAGTTGAGGCAGTATCAACATCTCCGAGCAAGTGTGTAACAGAGCAAGTGTGTAACAGAAAGCAGAGTGGTTGGGGCCCTAGCCTCTCAAAAGAAAACTGCTTTGCTTGGTCTCCCCTCCTGCATGACTCTTTTCTGAATTACTCAGACCATGGGCATGGAGTAGAAGATTGCAGAAGCTTCATAGAAGGTGACTCCTGCTAAACCAGAGAGGATTGAGTGACCAGTATGATGTGTGTAGGAAGATACTGACTGTGGAGATGGAGAGTAGTAAGTAGAGATGATTGGAGAAAGCCTACCCAACCATGTGGTAAAGAGTTTGGGTAGTCCCATAAAGCACCAGCACCTGGTTGCTGATAAGAAACAAATCCAGTTTTCTGAGCTGACTGATGTTTCTTTCCTCTTCATGAAAAATATGTACTTAAGATCTCACACTCTGAAGCTAACCCAGTCAACTTTTCAGAACGGGTTTAATATCTTTCCTTGTTTTGAGGTCAAAGGGCTTTGCTGCAGCTGCAGCTCAGTCTAATAATCTAGACCTGTTGCAGGAGTTACTAGTCAGAGCTCTGATTTGTGTCAGGTGTAGGTTCAAACCAGATGTGACAGGGATACTTTCTGGTGTTGAAAGCTAGAGAGGGTGTCCCACACTTCCTGGGAGCTTAGCTTTGGGCAATAGATACTTAAAATACATTTAAAAGGCAGACAATAAAAAAGTGACGTTGGAAACGGAGTTATAATTCATGTAATAAACAGAAACATCCTATACCATGGTTGTGGTGGTGCCTAGTGTTGATTTTTTTATGCTTTATATAAGGCTTGCTTTATGTCCAGGATTAGCTTTTCAACATCCAAGAGTGATAAGGGCTTTTGAAGGTCTGTAGGTAGCTAGCTATAAGATAAAGCCACAAAACAGCTACGAGCTTTCTTTCTGTTAAAGCAAATATAAGTACCAAACCTAAAAGAAAGTGTCACGGAGACAGGCACTGACACAGAAGCCCAGTTTCGAGGTTCAGGTCTTTTAAAAGGTGAAGTTTAGACAATAAGCCTTCATGATTGGGAGGGAATGAGGGGACTGAAGGGATATTTGCACATATAAATCATCGATACATGCAAACTGGAGCTCATGGTATCATAACTTGGCTAGACTTGCCTTTCAGCTCTGGCAGCCCTCAGTGTGGAGTGAACAGGCAAGGACACAGCACAGGTACTCATAATCCATTGTGACCTGGCAAATGTTTCAACCAGAGTGTTTGACACCATTTTGTCACCAGGTTTTATGCCCATAAGTCCTGATGGGACTTCATGGATCTTCACTTTGCATTGCCAACAGTGTTTTAGTACATAGTCAGTGATTCAGAATATTTGGATGGACAGTTTCATTGTGGTAATTAAGAAGAATTTTCCAACATTGATATGTTAGACTTTTTAAAAAGCTGTTCACGCCACTTACTATTCACTAAGTGTCCAACACTGCACCCTGCTTCCCTAAAGTTAACAAAAAGGAGGAAATGTGTGAAATACCTATATGTTGCTCCCTGCATCTTAGAAACTCAGAATACACCCTGCATATGTAAAAGCACAGCACAGCTCTCTTCAATAAGCAAAACGACAACACATGTATTTAAATATCAGTCTGCTTCTTTTCCCACACCTCTGTAAAATCAAAGTTTGAAACCCTGTAGGAGCTCTTTTAAAATATCCTGGCTTCCTTGCTGCAGACCATATGTTTTTTCAAAAACCAGAACTGCAAACTTGAATAATTGCATGACTTGCATTCTATCACTGTAGACTGTGCTCCACTGGCTTCAACTGGCACGGTTTGGTAGCTGTTACAGATGCCACAATTCATTGCTTTGAAGTCTGCACATTAAAAAAATGGGGGGGAGGGGAAAAAAAAAAGGCTTTCAAAAGATCGCCTGACTTTCTGTTATGAATAAGTCGACATTTCACAACATCTGTCATAGTCCCTGCCACTTCAGCTTCCTTCCTCTGCTCAGGCTTATGGGCTTTGTGTTAGTACTGGAGCAGCTGTGAATTCACACTCCGAGTGAGGTGCAGTGGAGTGGCAAGGTCAGGTAACTGCTTGCCCTGAGGATCAGGCCAGTAGGTGCTGCCATGCTCCTGCTGACACGAGGTGGGGGGCAGAGAAAGCCTGTGTATTGCAGTGACACCTCTCTGGAAGCACATTGTCATTGCAATAGTCTGCAATAGCCTGTCCTTGTGAAAGAGCCTTAGATCATCCCTGAGGAGCCTACAGGTACCCCAATCACCTCCCAGCACTGCTCAGGCATTTACCCCGTCTTCTCTAGTGCTCTGCACAAGGTGTTATGGACACCTGTGGCTTGGATCATTGGCTACAGTTAACCTGCTCCTTTTCTTGCTGTTTGGAGTCTCAGGGCAGAGAATCCACACTCTGCTCAGTCCATCATCATTACTATCTCAAGTGTTACTGTTGGAGGAAGTAAGCCTTCCCTGTGCTGTTTTTTTGGTTATTGATTTTCATATTCCTAGATGCAATCTGTGTAACCTCATTCAGCTGTTAAATGATAGGACTCTGAGACAAAAACATGTCCCAGGTGGACTTGCTATCAGTTTGTTTTAATTAGGTTTTGAAAATATTGCCAACAGGACAAAGCAGTGCTATTAGTGGTAAGATTAAGCTTTGACTATTAAAGTACTTGAACACTAAGAAAAAGCACATTCACTTTGGCAACTTCAGCTGGCTCCCTGGAGAATTTGCAATGTGATATCATTTTGCATGCAGTACAATTTCCCCATTAGAAAAGTGACGCCAACCAGTCCTTGGCATGTGCTAGCAGGGTTCCTCACATAGTGCTCATGCCCGGGGAGGTGCCCTGGCCGTCGGCAGGGTCCTGGCTGTGTTGAACTTTGGCTCTTCCATTCAGACTCCAAATGGAATAATTCCACACAGGCTGTTTTCAGGTTTGAATTTAGGGGCTGGAATTCATCGCCTCGGAGGGCGCTTCCCCCGATTCAGTGGTGTGTTCGATCGTGAGCATCTGTAATCCCCGTAATCCGTTTCACCCTGCTCGCCTTTTGCATGGAGGATGGGAAGAGAAACTGTCTGACTCCAAAAAAGCACGCAACACTGCTTGTGACCCTGCTTAAAAGCCAGGGAAAGGTGTCCTTGAAGCTATTAAGAGGAACTATGTGACAGCTCTTTACACAATTATTTTGAGTATCAGCTTCAACTTCCTTGTTCATTTCCAATGTATTTTTTGTTTGTTTCTATTTGCTAGTAGTATTCTGAACATGGTGCTCATCTGTTTTAGCTGAGGTGCTGCTACTGAGGTGGGTTCCTCCTCCCCCCCCATACTGTTGGTCTGTTTTATAGAACATGGGAAAAGGGTCAGGGCAAACATAATTAAAATGCCAGCACATGAGCAGATTTTGTCCACATGTTCTTAAGATCTTGTTGTTCTCAGGCTGGCTGTTTCTATGCACCAGGTGTTAAGACCAAGCTATGTTATAAGGGTTTCATATTAAAAAAGTATATTTGATGTGGTATATAATTAGCTGCCAGCAGTGCTGCCTTATCCCACAAGGTAAAATGGGAAGTTTTTGCATAACACTGCAGTTTGCAATCTTTTGCAATGTGAAGCATCTAGGTCTTGGAAAAGTGAATGCATTTCAGCAGATACTGCTTTGTCTCTCCCTGTCAGCTATGATTTGGGAGGGTTTCTAAATCTTTGCCACTTGAAATCACATTGAGCTGAAACTTGCCCAAAAATCTGTCAGCCTTGTTGCTTTTTTTTCTTTAACATACTGTTCATTACTTCCATATACCTTCCCCCACAAATAAAAAGCGGCAAAAAAGGAAACAAAGGACTTTTAAAAAAACCAGATTTCTAACTGGTGGTGATTTACAATCTTTGCAAACAATTAGACTTCAGTGAACACAGAGATTTTGTTTTTATTTTGATGATTAACATTGCTAAAGAAAAATATTTTGAAGCCTTTAGATACTGATGTTTGAAAAAATTAATTAGAACCATGCTGTGTTTTTCATAAGGATATGATTGTCTATCATGATGCTTGCAAAAGTTCAGATTTAAAATTCAGAAACATCCCTGTTTAACTAAGAATCAACATAAGAGGCAAGCATGAAAGGAGAAGTTGCTAGAGGTAGAAGGGAACATTTTTCTCGAGGAAAATTCATGAGCAGAAAAAACCTTTGCTCCTGCTGCTCTCGTCCTTTTTAGTTAACAGGATGCCTAAGCTGGAGATCAAAGTGACACACAAAAGTGATTCTCTGAACAAGCAAGGTTAAGGATCAGCTCACCACTGTTGTTATCTTTCCTGCACCGTTTAGGATACCGCCAGGGGCAGAATTTAGGGTGTGGGGAGGGACAAAGCTGGAATAAGAATAGAAAAATGTTGAAATAGAGTGAAATGTGAATATATCATGCATGCATGAATATGCCATGCCAGGGTCATGTCATTTTGAACCGTGGAAGCTTTACCAACAGCCTGAGAAACACAAACTGAGCAGCCACCATTTGCCAAAGATGGGGGTCTGTGCACATACACAGGTTTTATACATGTTCTTCATACATAGCTACAACACATGGACTGGTTGTCTAGTTACTACTTCATAGCCCACAGCAGAAAATTGAACCTTCTAGGTTTCCATTCCTCTTTTTCCCCCAAAGAAGATACATAAACCAGGTCAGATAAATTACTTTCTACAAGCATTGCTAACCCTCCCAGAACTACAAAAGGCAATTACAGATACCCAGCTCAGATGTAACAAAATGTGTATAATTAGGTGGATGAACTTTATCTAAAATTGCTGTGCTAATGATTCTGACTTCCTCTGGATCTCCTTGCATGTACACAGGCATAACATATAACACACAGCAGCCCTGCCCTGGCACACAGTAACTGCTTGTCCTTTGTCTGAGATTTGCTCATTCCAGTCCTGTGGTTTCTTTGGAAAAGGAAGTGCTTTTCTATCAATGCTTTGCAAGGTGCTATCCATTAGACAGAGTGACATTTATACCTGTGCACGGAGCAACACCCTCTAAACTTTGCGGGGCTGAACATGAGCTCCTTCTATTTCTGCTCCTGAAGTGGCACTTGGGAACATTTTGCACTTGATGCTGGACATGCACAACTGTCTGTTCAGAAACCTAAAACCTTAGTGTTTGGAACATCAGGTGTGGCCTAATTCTTCCGGCATTGTAAAACAGCACTGGCAACACAACTTAGCTGCCTCTGTTCTTAAACCAGGCCTTGACTAGGGCTGCTACACTCTGTCTTTTTTACAGAATCCTGAGAGCAGAGATCAGTAATTTCACAAAGTTAAAATCCCTTTCCTTTGTCAAAGACCTGAAAGAGGCTTACTATAACTAAGAACTAGCTGTGGGCCAGACTGTCCCTCTCTTTCCTGCTTTTTTTAGCATAAAATTGAACTATACTGACACAAAGTAGCGTTGTTATCAATATTATGGTAGTGTCCACAGAGTGGACAGTTACTTCACTCAGTGTAACTCATTACCAGCAAACTGGGCCTGTATATTTACTTATCTATGCTGAAATAAATATGTTGCTGCAGTTGTGACTGTTACAGTTAAAACTAAAGTGAAACTTCCAGTTACAGCTCCCACTTATATAACTACTTATAATGTTGTTAATCTTGTATCAGCTTTGCTTGGCTGAAACATTGTATTCACACTCATTTGAGAAAAGCATTCATGGTTTTATCAGTCATGAGTAATGTCGTCATTTCTATTTCATACCAATAGCCACATAATCTTGCCTTCATATTCTACGTGTATAAAGTTTACATATATAACTTGTTATTTAATATGAGTACTTATTTACACATACGTACACAGACACATAAACTGATAAGGAAAAATATTTCAGCATTAGGCTTTCAAGGAATTATGAAGTTAGAACAGAGTGAAAGGTTCACAATGAAACTTAAAACTTTACTGGCTATAAGATTTCATTACTAACACAAAACTCAGTCCAATACTTTGCCCAGGCCGGGGTCAACTTATTTTTAGCAGGCAGGATAGTCTTATAGTTAAAATACAAGGGAGAATAAGGTTTGAATTTCCACACAAAAACTTCACATTGCTGAGTAGCTCCTAAAAGAGAAAAAAAAAAGGAGTGAGGTGTTTATATTGGCAAGAATGAAATCTTGCTAAATTCGGTGCAGCAACTTTGGATTTGCCTTGATCTGTGTATATGGGAAGGATCTATATGTTTGTTTCTTTATGTGTTTTCATCCACTGCACAACATCACTACTTTATTCCTTTACTGAAATTGCAGGGCAGAGGTTGGTGTGAAATAACTCATCCACGCACTAGCCAGAAGTATTTCTCTAGATACAGATGTTGGCATGGTTACCTTTTGTGCCCTCCCTCCTTCCCCACGTGAGTGTATTTGTGCCAATGAGAAGGTTTTAAGAGAAGGAGGGGTGCTAATGCACACATAGTTGCTCCAAGTTCCTGAATAATTATCTTGGAAACAGCTCTGCAGTTTCAGGAGTCATCTCCTCAGGCAGGAGGCAGCAATGCTTCCTATTTTAGTCAGTCACAGACCCCAAGGTGTCAATGAAGAGAAAAAAGATCTTGCAACAGTAGTCACACCACACGGTCAACATGAGCAAGTCTCACATCATTATTCATTTACATTTGCTGACAAGATCAATGCTGAATAAAAAAAATTAATTTATAAACTTTATTTGTAATTGGGATGTACTTTCTAAATATCTAGAAACATAAAGTGTATATTAACAAAGTTGGTCTTAGAAAGATGAAAAACAGAAAGAGGAAAAGTGGCTGGGTTTTCCCCTGTTAATTGCTTAACGCTCTTTATGAAAGAATTTATTGTTAGGAAAAAAAAAGATATCTTGAGCTAATAAAACAACATAAAAGTTGATGACTTTGCTGGTAGATTTATATGTGAGAATTCTAAGTTGAGAAGGGAGAATGAGTCAGTATTTCTGTCATGCAATAAGGTTTCAGAACATTCATCATCAGGAATGAGGTTCTTGCATCTCTGAAGCTATGACACAACTTGTGACATTTTCCTCAAAAGATTTTTGAAAAATATATACACACACTGAAATTTTGCACCTGCCATTGGTTCCCTGCCTTGCATGTTGGGGAAAACAGTACTTTGTGAGCAGAGACATTTTAAAGCCCTTTTATGGAAAGACCATTGTGCCCAGTATGGTGCTAATATTTTCTTAATCTAAGCAGATGTTTAAACAAAGTTGTAAGACTGCAGCATCCATGGCTGCTGGGAATTGCCCTGTTCCAAGGCAGAATCGTGGAAAGTTGCCATTAGGAATTATTCCTCCATGAAAATGAAGCATAGGTTTCGAGGTGACAGACTGCCCCTGAGGAGAAACAAGGAACCCCTGAGGAAGTTCTTTTCTTTGGCACTTGGCTTTATATGAGCTAGAAGCCCCCCTGGGTCTTCTGCAATTTTTCCAATGGGTGGGAAACACAGTTAACATTTAGGAAAAGCAATTTTTGACTGCCAAAACTGCAGTGCCTGACAGTTTTTCATCCAAGCAGAACTGATGAAAATCCAAATATTTGTGGATTTTGCTTCAGATGCAAATATTTTGTATAGCTTCAATCCCAAATTGAAGTCCCAATGGAATTTTGATTAAAACTCCTGATATCCATACCTCAGTGTTTCCCTCATTTCAAATAATATCAAGCTACATATTTTTTAATAACTTTCTGAGTGTATATACATGTCACAAATATTTTAGCCTAGTACATGCTCATAATGTGGTATGTGTGTTTTCAAAGCCGACTTCAGTGAGGATTTTTATGCAGGGTGTGTTTTACGTCGAAAATAATGAGCAGAAAAGATGATTATTTGCCAGGAGGTATCATTCAAACAACCAAACCACACACTTCTTGGCCTTGGGTCAATCGTGGTATCAATTGTCTTATACAAAATCAAACTCTGGAGCAAAAAATCACAGCTTAAAACAACAGTCAGGCTTGTGATGATGTTTGGATTAGCAGGAAGGATATTGCTGAGGCTGAATAAGTATCGCTGTCTTCTGTCAGCTAAGTAGACACAGCAGACATGGCAGAGGTGATTGCTGGAAGGAGAATTAGGTGTAGAGTGATCTCAATTAAAAAAAAAAATCTCAGGTTTTGTTCAACATATCCAGTGCTTGCAGTTACCAGCTTTCATATTAGTTCTTTGAAGCACACAGATCAGGAAGGTACAGCTGTATTCTCCGTCTCAGAAATCCAGAAAGCTTTCAGCAAGGTGTCCTCACCAATGCCTGCTACAAAAACTAAGCTGCCATGGGATGAGAACCAAAACCTGACATGACTCTACCTGATTAAAAGATAGGGAGGAAAAGGTTAGGAATGAAAGGTGGAAAGAAGTCAAGAGTGAAATCCTGCAGGATCTGTGTTCTGGCCTGTGCTGTTCAACATTTTCATAAGTGATATGGAAAAAGGAGTGAATAATGAGGTGACAAGGTACACTGATGATAGTAAGTTATTTAGGGTGGTAAGGACAAGGGCCTCTTCATGGTCAAAGAAGGACCCGACAAGATAAAGTAACTGAGTAAACAGAAGATATTTGATGTAGGTAAATGTAAAATAATGCATAAAAGAAAGAGCAATTCTAGTTTTACCTGTTCACTGGTGGGTCTCAAGCTCTGTTGCCACAGTCTTTCACAAATGAGGTCTTTGTGTTACAATACACACTTCCACAGAGACACCATCTCAATTTGCAGAAGCAGTGAAAAAATAAATCATTTGTTAGGCACTCGTAGCAAACAGAGGACAAAACTACTTATGATTATGCTGCCAAAGAGCCTGTGATGGTGCTGTCTGGAGCAGTCCATACAATTCTAGCTTCTGTGCCTCCACAAGGGTGTAACAGAGCTGGGAAAAGTCTGGCAAAGGAGAGCTGTCAAAGTAGGGCACAGCTTCCATAAGGAGTGACTGAGGAGAGTATGAGATACCTGACAAGAGGTACAATACCGTTCTCTGAAACCATGCTTCTGCTACAAAAGAAAATAGGAAATAGATATCCACTGTCTTTTACAACACAAAAGCAGTCAAACCAGAACAATGAGACCTTCTATGGAACCAATGGGTGAAAACTGGGAAAGAAAAGAAGGGGCTATTTCTTCCATAAATCAATGGTAAGCTGAGGAACACCTTGCGACTGAATAATTTGGATGCTAATTGGTGTTTGAGTTGAAAAAACTAGACAAAAAAGCAGTTCCAGACAAGAATACTCCCTAATCTACAACTACTGTGAGACTAAGGTTGTATTTTGAGGAAGTATTATTGCAGACCTGCACTGTTCTTGCTGCCTTCCTTAGACATCTGCTACAGAGACTCTTGGAGACAGGACACTCATCTAGACAGACCTCTGGTGTGGACTAGCCAAACTACACTTAGACTCCTGTATTTATGACTCAAGATCTGTGTTAGCTTGTTTACACTTCAGTGGAAAAATGAACCTTTAATTAGGAAAAGTAAAAATGCTCCCCACACCCCCAAGCTAAAAAAGCCCCAAGTGTTTCTGGTCAATTCTTGTGTAACTTCAGCTGAATAATCATTTACAATCAGAAAATAGTTTGATGGTCCTAAATGTTTCCTTGGCCATTTGAATTTTACATGGGGAACCAAGGGTGACTAGTGTGAATACTTCCCTCCATGGTCAATAAGCTCACCTTCGTATTTCTCTTCTGCATCAAATCACTACAGTGTTTCCAATGCTGCTGTTGGAAAAGCCGCAGGAATACCTTCATGAGCCACTGTAAAAACTTCTGTTTCTTTACATTTTCTGGTCTTTACTCAAATGAAATCATCTTATATGTCAAACTTTTGAGATATACTGTTTAGTCACATCATAGAAAGCTGCATTGGAACATTAGTCGGGCAATATTCCTTATTCAGTCTTTCTACAAGCCTCTCCCCTATATGAAAAGAACTTGACCTGGCAATCATGGAGCACACAGGAATGACTCATTATGCCAGTCCCAGAGAGTGTACAACAAACAGGAATGGCAGCATTGCCATCAATCCCAACAAAAATAAGCAATTCAGAGTCGTTGAAATGACAGACATGAATACTGTTCTTGCAGAGGAGATAACGATGCTACCAACCAGAAAGAAGAGCAGCAAGAGCAACAGTTGCTAGACACAAGGGGATCTTTGACAGGCTGTGATGATAAGGAGTCCTCAGCTGGCAGGCAGACAGAACGCATCCCTGCAGAACATCTTTAAGTCAGGGGATGCCTGTTGGCCAAAGTGCCCCCAAAGGAATAGTGTGATGCAAAACAGGAGTGAAAGACAGAACTCATGTGGCAGAAATCATCATTGGGGATGGAAATTTTAAAAAGCAACACAGCCTTGTGCCACTGTGATGCATGTACTTGAACTTTTCCTAGTCAAAGTTGCCTGTTGCAGCAGAATCTCTTTCCAACATTTCTGAATGTGCTGTCAATCACAGAAAAACTCAAAAGTTTTTAGGAAATCCTGTTTTAGGAAACTCTTCTCGACCACTTATAATTTCACTTTCATCAATGTGAGGCTTTTTTTTTTTAGCTGCAAATGCCTTTTGTTGTAGCAAAAAAAAATCCAATACCATTTTCTTTGGGTTGTTGCTTGGAGGAAAAAAAAAGTTATTTTGCTTTTTCCTTCTGTCTTAAATAGAGAAAGTGATTTGAAGGTCTCAGTATTTTTCATTATAAGAAAGACTGAGACAGAGAGACAGATAGAGAGAGAAGGAAAAGAAAGGCTTTAGCACCAGTAATTACTTCCTCCTCAGTTCTAACAATAATTGTTTAAGATCTAGAAAATGTGTTAACTCAGATTTCCCCACAGCTCTGTCTCTCTAGCTTGTCAGAAAGAATTTACAGGGTCACTTAATGTCCTGGTCACCCCAAGACACTTAATTACAATTTATGGTAAGAGAAAGACATAAATATATGATATCCTTCAATGACTCAAAAAAACCAATCTGGAAGACAGAAACCTAACTGGCAATTGAAATAACTGAAGTCATAAAGGTTTTCTTCCAGGAAATTTTAATTGAAGGCTGGGTAATTATATAGAACACATTGGATTCAATACCAGCTTTTGTGTTTCATGCAAGAATTCAGTCAGGACAATCCTGTATTACTGAGGGCCTCAAAAGTAGTGTGTCCCCCTTATAGGTAAAGAAAGGTAGGCCCCCTAAGGTAAATCACACCTATGACTGAGGATTGGCAGACAGTCTGGCAGAATCAGCTATCAAATGGGTTTTTTGGGGCGGGACCACTTTGAGCCGGTGCTCAGGGGTCTGAGGCTGTATGAACAGCAATCTGAAGCCCACGCTTTCAAAAGCCCTTGGTGGCTGCTTGAGTACTCTCACTCCAAGTAAAGAATTCCAGGTTGGTGGCAATTCTTTTCTGTTTTAGCGAACAGCTCACCCTAACAGAGCCTGATGTCCCCTTGTTCAGACACCACAAGGGCAGTTCTCTCTGCACACCCAGACATCGCCTTAATCAAACTGAAAAGAAGAACTTCCTGAAGTAATAAGAAATGGGAGCTCTGTTCCTCCTTATGAAGAAGGCAGGTTCTCCATAAGACGATCAAGGTGATGAGATGGGATTTGTAACAAATCTGAGCTTGTTCTCCTTGAGGGCTTCTTCTTATTCTACCAACAGCATGTTCTCAGGTGCTTTCTTACATTCCAACAGTTGATGCTTTTAGTCAGCTGCTAATCTAGCAGAGAAATAACAGTGTCTGGTGTGAAAGGATGCATTTGGCAAGATACCAATGTGGGTTTTATTTATTTTATTTTATTTTTTATTTTTCCCTAAAAGCCTCTGGTTTACAGTTTCCAAGAACCTACTTTGGCTTCTGGAAGAGCTCTGTTTTGCCACATAGAAACCTCAGGGAATAATATGCAATAGATTTACCATGATAATAATTTCAAATTTTGCATTGCAAGACCAAATGGGGAACAATAGTGATTTATAAATGGTTCTAAATACCTGATTAGAATAAACCACTGCAACTGGTTTTAGATACCTCTTCTCCTTGCCTCTTCGTAAAGAAATCTTGAAGACAGGGAAATTGGGAATATTTTGCAAAATTCTTGTCTTGAAAGGCAAAACATTGAAAGCAAATTTATCTGAGGGCACTGGGAGATGCCACAGAGCTTTTCTGATGTGAGATCCTTGGATTTCCAGACATTAACTCTTTTTACTTCAGCATTTATCAATAGCTGAATCCTCCACAACTCTTCCACTTACCATCCAAAACATAATAATAAAAAAGAAGCTGTTCAGAAGAAGATTATGACACAGACTTCCTGCCATCACAGCTATGTGCTAGCTTCTCCTGCCATCACAGCTATGTGCTAGCTTCAGCAGGGCTGCTGGCTGTTGCACTCAAAGCACGCTGACATTTGCTGGTGCCTCTGTGAACAACTGGCATGATTTGTGATCTGCTCTTTGGGCAGGTGAATGGCAGGAAAATGCAGGCACTGCACTTAGCTGGTAGGCGCCTGTCCTCGCAATCCAAATCCCTGGCTGATATAAGAGAGACAGTGTATTGCCATTTCTGCCCTCTTGGCTGTTGCTACCACCACCTTCTTAGTTATTTATTTTTAGCTGGGACTGAGAGGAAAGTGGCAAAGCAAGTTACCCAGCAGGTTCAGATATAGTTTTCTACCAGACTGTTTCTTGGAGCTTGTCATGCTCAGTATCTCTTGTGGATTGCTATCTTGCAGCATAAGAAAGAAAGGAAGGAAGGAAATGAAGGAAAATCAGAGGATATTAGAAGCAACACCACCAGGTTTTGACGTTCTGCAATGTTACACTAACGGATAAGCCAAATGTGTTTAAATTTCATTTATATTCAATGTACGTGGCTGGAGAATGTAGTTATTTGTTTACAGCAAGGTTATTTTGCATGTAATTGCCATTCTTGGACAGAACTTTTCATGTGTGGAAATCAAAAGACAAAACCTAAGAAGAGAGGACAAACAAAACAGATATGAACATGTGCCCTGCCCAGCTTCTTCACTTATGCTTTCTTTAGCACTCATCAAGGAAAGTGAGGACTTTGAGTCATGTTCCCGCAAACGTGCAAAATGTTGTTGAATTCACTGAATCTGCATCAAAAAATGGGATTCTGTGTGTCATGAGATGACTGAAGCTCACAAACATTGGCTCAGCTTCAGAGTTTCAGAGCATGAAATATAGAAGTATGCCTGGTCCTATTAGGAACGAGCCTCTAAGGACAAACTGAAAGTACAACAGCAGAACTCTTGCTGGGGAGGGAGTCACTCTTTCCTCCTTACTGTTGTGGTGAGAGCCCTGAAATGGCTGAAGTCTCTGGGAGTAGGAAGCTTGCTATTGACATCTATTGATGAAGAGGAGAAAAGCAGCTCAGACTGGCCTGAGAGCACCACGAATCAGAGGGTGGATAGGGCTGGAAGCCCTTTGCGAGCATCAGCTGGTGAACAAAGGGAAACGATTAAACCACCCTAAACTTCTTTTCTTATTTTTTTTTTACCTCACTTGCTAGAAGAGCTTCTGAGTAGGAATCTATTCTGAGAACGAGAATCAGTTTTACTTCATAAAAATTTAACTCAAAGGTCATGTAATAAAAATCTGCAATTTATAGTTAGTTGTGTGGGTAGTGATTTGTCCTGTAAGCCATATAGTTTTTATCCTCTTTAGGTCATCAGCTCTTGTCCTAAAAAGTTATACAATATGGTAGCACTACTTTGCCTTTTTCTACCCGAAATTGAAATCATTTAATAACCGTCATTGTGATTCCCCACTGCTTACAGTGTTATCATATAATGGCTACACATGTACATAAATTCCAGCTTTCATTGTGTATCCATATGAATGACCAGGGGATTATTTTCGCATGTAATTATTGGCTATAGTTCCCTCATTACTAAGTGTGGGTTTAGTCCATTTGCCAAATTTTCAGCTTTTGAAGAAGAAATATAGACAGGAATTGCCATCAGGTTTCCATTTCTAGAGTTTAAGTTTGCCTCATCATAAAACCCTTTGATACACATAAATATGTTTTCACATGCATGAGAAGAATTGTTTTCAAAGTACAGCGTGGTCCCACGGACAAGAAAAACTGCCTGAACATGCTTCCAAACACGGTCCCAACACAGTCCTGATGTGTTTGTCTGCAGCTCCTCCAAAGTTAGAGTTCACTCTTCTGAAAAGTTCACTCTTCTGAAAGTTAGCCCTAACTTTCTTGAAAAGAACAAACAGATCCCAACAACAACAGCAAAACCAAGCTTGAATGTATTAAACAGCTATTTAAACCCTCAAACAATATGGGCTTTCTTGTGCATCAGCAGGGAGCTAAGCTTTCCCCAACAACACTACGTGATGGATGGCCGTGCATTTGTGTCAGCCCAGATGGCAGGTCCAGCACCTTTAAGGAGGGTCATGCATTTTTGGTGTTTGTACTAGGCTTGGAAAAGTTGGGAGGGAGAAAGCAAGCTTCTCAGATCACATGAAAGAAGGCTTAGTGCACTACCCTTCTACCTCAGGATCTGCCCAGTTAAAGGACAAAACCCTGTCATCTGAACTCAGGAAGAGCACAGATAAAAGACAAGATAAGAGGTGCAGGGGGATATGTGCAATTAGCAAATCCACAGAGCAGCCAGAAGTCCAGGTTGTTCCCTGACACCTACTCCTAGTTGTTTGGGGTTTTTTTCTGTATCTAGTGAAATTTCACCAGTTTTCCAGTGCTAAATAAGAAGGACTAAGTACCAACAGCTCAACAGAAGCCTTCTCTTGAAAGTCTTACAGAAGATTTTGGGAAGACTCTTAAATCTACACAAATCCCAGTATGAAAACAATGGTAAGCCCCACTCATCATATTCATCCCAAGTATTTTCCACATGTCAGTCTTACACCACACATAGAGCCATGCGATTGCTTTAGTCAGCAAAGCAAACTACATGGACAAAGAGGGATGTTCAAAGCACTAAATAGTTGAATCACATCACTTCTTCTGTACTGGCAAAGTAGGGACATTCAAATACAAAATTGTTTGGTTTTGTATAAGTAAAAATACAAATTTGATAAGCACAAGCATCAAGTTATGTTTTGCTTTGCTGTGAAACCTTCAGACCTCCTTGAAATAATGAGGAACTGTCCTCTCTGAGAGGTAGACATATTCCTTGATAGGTACTCTGAAGAGGTGCTGCACTGTGATGTGGACAGAAGTTAACGAACTCCTTACATCCTCCTGATCCCCTCTGTGAACACCAGCAGTTTTATGTATGGACAGAAATGTATATTTCTGTCAATATGGTGTTATTACTAGACATTGAAGTAGGACAAAAGCACTTGAGCCACCTATGCTCTTGGATGCAGCACTGAAATTCAAACGTCCTGTGTTTAATCCATTAGCAGAAGAAGATAACTGCCTTTTTATTAAAACTTGGCAATCCGTTTCATATTAATATAAATGCTGAAAAGAAGAGTTTAAATTCTTGGTGAGCAATGGTCCAAATGTACATTTGATTAAAATGATGCTTCTTCAGAGTAGTAGACTGTATTTATATGTATTGGATGGAACACTTATATTTTTTGGCAGGCCCACATATAGAATTTGCATGTTAATATGCCAGTATGGATACACTCTTTTTAAGTAGCACACATCAGAACTCATATTGTTTTCCTTAGGGTCCCTACCACAACATCACTGACTGTAGGGGGTAGATGAGGCTTTTAAGAGAACCTAGGAATACAACACTGTTGAGCTTCACAACTTCTAAAATTCATTAACCACCAGTCTGTGTAAAATTTCATAACATCTGAAACATTTAACACCCATGCCCATGAGGATGGAAACCTAGGAAAGGGTGAGAAAAAGTGCTCAGGCATGCCTATCAGCTAAATCTACAGATCATAAATTCACAATGAGTTTCATTGTCATTCATGCTACCAGCCAAGCAAAAACAAAACAAAACCAAAACTTACTTGGAGACTGACAGACTTCGTTCTATGGCATGTTTACGAGGCATCACTTTTTCAGTCTTATTAATCCTTCTCCTTAAAAACCTGGAGTTTTATATTTGGAGTTCATCTGCTGTTTCTGAAGACAAGAGGACTGCAGAAATTTGAAAACACAGGCTATAGTATATTATTGCTTTCTCTACTGCATAGGCCTGTTTTCATTTTCTGTTTTACTTTTGCAGATTTTCAGTAATAATAAAAACACATGTAGGTATCCACAGATTATTTCCATATAGTGTTGGCCAAAAGAGATTTTCTTTTATTGTGCTCTTTAAAAAAGTAACACTTCAGTGTGTTACTCGAAATGTTCCTCATGTGCTTCAGACTGGAAATGACCAGCCTTACGAACAGTTGCGCAAGATTTACTTTGCAGAATAAGATTTTCCCATCAAGAGAGATCTGAAGAAGAGTGTGTAAGATATTTTCAGAATTAAGTTATGAAGTCAGCTATATCATGCAGGTGCCTCTGAAATTGTCTGCTTTGGACAGCATCACCCATGCCTGTGAAACTTGTGATCATATGATCCTGGGGTGCACTGGCAGGAGCGTGTGCTTCATTGAGTGGTTCCAGGTACCCAGCCTGAGTGTTACACAGCAAGAGTCAGCACTGGGCACTTCTTACAGGCACAGAGTACCTTCCACTCCAAGACACTGTTAGGAGCAGCATTTGAGAGACATAACCTGGAGGGTATAGTTTGTTAGAGAAAAGCAGTAAAACTTTCTGGAAGTCGGTCAGGAGAAGGAAAGGAATTCCTCAACATATCTGAGGGGTAAATAGAATGGAATTTTTTGTGCAATATGTGCTTGTGCTTCGCAGTTACTTCAGTCAATCTGGAAAAGCTTCTCTTCTATTTGATTGGATGGGGCTCTGAGCAACTTGATCTAGTTGAAGAAGTTCCTGCTCATTGAAGAGGGGCTTGGACTAGAATGACCTTTAAGGGTCTCTTCAGACTCAAACTCATCTATGATTCTATGATTCTATTTAAGAACTAGATGAGATAAAGTATTTAGATGCTTATGAACTAGGTGTCAGACTTTAGAGAGGAATCCAGTCTCCATAGTCAGGTACAGCAATTTCCAGCATTGTCCAGTGGGAGAGAGAGGTTGCAACGCTCAGTGGTTACAGATCCCTTCCTTCAGTAAGTAGGCACCTGGCTGGGGGCTGCAAGGAGTCCCTGATGGCCATGTGCACACCTGGCATCCACTCACACAGACAGTTCCCCAAATCCAGTACCTGAAAAAACAGGCAGCCTCTGCCAGCCCTGCCTGTCTTTTGGCAGTGTTCGAGTATTACAGCCCTTGGCTGTGAAGCAGAGAATTGAATGGGAGGTATCAGTGCTGTGCTCAGTCTTGATGAGCTCAAATTTCCATTTCCCAGGAAAGCATCCTAATCACAAATACGAAGGTGCTGTATAAATGTGAACAGCTTCTGAATGACAGGAATGGAGATTTTGGACCTTAATCTGCTTGACTCCGGCTGCAATTCATAAATCTTCAAAGGAGAGGGGAGAGATGAACCCAGAGTCCCCTACCCAGCAAGGGCCTATGCACATTGCTGGCCTTATGGGGATGCTGCTTGAGTATCTGGGGTCAGATTGGGGCAAGAAGGACAGAGAGCGCAGCTCTTCAGGGACCTCCCACAAAATTACTTCTGTCCCTGTGAGATGTCAGGATGAATTGCTGCTCGCAGTAGATTGTGCAGCTGTTCAAACTGTGATTGTGCTGCCCTCTGGGTGCTTGGAGCTTGGCTCTCTCTCACACTGAACATGCCTCTGAGCAAGAAATTCCCAGATAATAGTGGTTAGATAACATGCCAAAGAAGCTGATACTATTTTTTAAAAGGTTTTATCCCTCTTCTCCTCCCTTAATCTGGTGGTTGACATCTTAGATATTGAGCTGCTTGGGGCAAGGCCCCTGTGGTCCTATTCTTAGAACATACCCAGCGCATTATAGGCCTGATGCAAGCCAAATATGTTATTCTAAGTCAGTATTGGAAAAAGGTTGTTAAGGGCAATGCACTTCTGAGGTTGCCAAGCAAACTGTGGGGACTGCTGGATGGCACACAGTGGATTTGCTTCCTCCTGCCCAAATGACTCCTTCTCATTTCAGTTGTTGGGAAAGTGGCCACTCCGCTGAAGATACTTGCTGCATGATTTCATGCCTGTGACACTTCATCAGAGTGTTTATTTGCTCTCATCCCCTTAAGATTGGAAAAAAAAAGGGATCACTGGCTTCTTCCTAGTAATTTTTCCTTCTTCTGAACATCCTGGCACTTGCAGATTAATTTTCTTTGTGCTCTTCATGCAGTTCCAAGCTGTGGTTAACATGCGGGCTTGTATGTATATAGCACATTCTATACTGCTTGGTTTTGTTTGCTCCAGCAATTGCAGGTGTCTGATCTACTTTGGCCATGCAGATCTGGGATACATTACATCTTATAAGTTATTGTGTGAAAAAAAAAAAGTATAAAACGCACTCAAATTAGTTCTGATTTGTCTGTAGTTTAATGCTGTTTGTGTAGTTCATCAAGAACGAGCTACTTGTCAAGTGAAGAACGAGAACTGACCATAATGCTGCATAGGGATGTTCCATGAAGTGTTGGTATAGTATCTTGGACTCCCCCTAGTTGAAAAAAAAAAGAATAAAAAAGGTTTTTAAACTACTTACTTCCAAGAAATACAGAGGAGTCCATGGAATTATCCAGGTATTTATTGCACCCTTTCCACAGATCTGTTGAATATGATGGCCACAGCCACTGGAACATGAATATGTATGAGCTTCTCAAGGAATGGTGTATGAGCCTAGTTTACTTCTGTGGTTAGAGCTTTATAAATTTATTTATTTTAAACCATTTAAGTTTAAAAAAAAATGTAGATGATATCCCAAGGCAAAGTCAACGCTGCACTGTGTATACTGGAATAGATCACAGAGTAAATAGAGAAAAAATGAAAATAAAATTCCAGCTGAAATTCTTGTCCAGGAATAGTCTACCCAGATTTAAAGGTTACAAAATGCCAAAACCAAAGAAGTCTTTTCAACACTAATCTTATTTTCAAATTATTAATGTCTTTCCAATAATAACATTGGTTTAAAAATAATAATAATATTTACCATCTACTAAATGCCAGGAATCAAACTCTTTGGGATATTCATTTTTAGTTCCTAAGTGACACATGGCAAGATAATATTACTTTCCAGGATTTTCTGTGCTTGGGCTGGGGTCTCAAATGAGTCTGCATTCTTCAAATCTTTGAGAGCTGTCTCTGGAATGTGCCAAAAGCTTGTAACTCGCTGTTGTTTCTGTTAGATGCTGCTACTTATTGCCACTGTTTAAATAGGTCATTAGCACATAATAGAAGCAAAGTAGGAGGAAAAGGCCAGCTAGATGTGGTGTCAGGAGTAAATATGCACCTTGGACAGCATCTGTCATGTGGGTTCTTTTCCCTTTTAAATATAACTTATATAATTTTTTTGTAAAATATATCTCACTTTTGCTACCCAAATTCACTGTGAAACAACATGAGACTCGCAGAGCTGGTGTTTTGGGAGCATGTATGATGCTGCCAGGAGCCAGGAGAGTGGGCTCCTGCAAAAGCACAGGTGACCTCCATGTGTATGGACATGACCTTACAAAAAATCTCTGAAATTTACCATGTTTGTGCATACTTTTCTGGGAAGTAAAAGCAGGGAATAAATGTATTACCCTTGTCAAAGATGAGAAATCTTAACAAGGAAATCCTCTTGGAGTGAAAACTTGGAAAAATCCTTCCTGTGGATTTTGCAACATAACTTTTGGTTACTCTGTGAGTGGTTCCAAAGCTAGCAAAGCAGCTATTCCTGGCTGCAGTCAAAGCAAGCCAACCTTCACCAGAAAATTATTTGGCTTATGCTATTTTTGAGAATGGCAGTTAAGTGGAGAGGAAATTCACACACATCCTTGTGAAACAATATCCAGTGTGAAAATCTTAAGTAAATTAAAGAAAATTTACTGAACATGCTGATTCTTTCTGCACTAAGCGCTATTACTTGTGGGGTTTTGAGTTTTAAATATCATGGTCATTTTTGTGATTTCAGAGTTAATGGTGAATCCCGTTGTCAACATGAGAAAATAAATGAGTAATCAGACATCTTCAGAGAAAGCATTAACAATTTTAATTACTAAATTAAAAGCCTGATTTTTGTAGTAGTGTTGATTTTCTGTTCTTTAGCTCTGGATGGTCAATTATAAAGCTTTAAAGTGCTGTTGAACGGAACCCCAGTTTGGTATATTTTCTATGATTTTATCTTTACATAAAAATCTTGAATGACCATGTTTTCTCTGGGTAATGGTACTTCCAGAAGGTATAGGACTAAGCTCCTCTTTGCCACCCAGGCAGCCAGTTGCTGTGCCGACCTGCCAGTCAAACTGAATGGGCTGTCCTGAAAGCTGAAGAAATTCATTACAGTTTGGAGACTTGTGCAGTGTCAAGTGATCTCAGTTCCTGAGGCTGGAGATGATGTGAGGAGTGATTAGCACGGCACTTGTCCAAGACACAGCAAGGGTTATTGCCATCCTTATGGTCAGCAACTGCACAAATATGAAATGGGCTGAGTTTGTGGAAGTCGGTTTCCACAAATTATTTGAAGTGCGGGGCTACCCCCTGGATCTATTTATTATTCCAGTTCTTGGTGTAACACTGATGAAAAACTCTGTTTACATTAAGTTGTTGCCATTATTGGGACAGCATTATAGCCATTTTTCCCTAGTGCTGCCTTAGCCGCAAAGTGCTGGCAAATGTGACGTTATGACAACTTTGTTTAAAAATATTCAGCTTAAGATGAGGAGCTGTATTTGTTCTGTAAACTCCTTGGTGTTTTAAAAACACAAACTTGCATGTCTGTCACCTTCTGGGCCTAAACACTCCTGCCATAGGATCTAAGGCAAATAAATATTTGTCCAATAAGTGTCAGGAGTTTGGCGAGGCGGGGAGCGTAGAGGAGCGGCAGAGGGTAGCGCCAACGGCCCCATCCAGCCGTGGGCTTTCTCAGCGTGGCCATGCAGTTCAGAAGAGCAGATCCCCAGAGCCTCAAATGAAAGCCCCTGTCTTGGATCCCCTTTGTGAGGGACCATGGATAGGCCTGGTGTGCCTAAGTTCCTGCTTTCATTTCGAGCAATTCTGTTGGCAGATAAAGACATACAGAGAAACCCATTTAGACAGGCTTTATTACCCCGGCTGCCTGCAGTACCCTCCTCCCGGTGATGGCAATAGGCTTGGCAGCCAGAAAAAAAGGAGGTTCAGAGAGATTTTACTGGTTTGTTGTCACTGTCAATAAGTAATAGCTCTGTTTTTAATAGCCAGCCTCTGCTGCCCGGCAGACCCCGGAGTCAGCGCTTTCCGCGGAGGCAGCAGATGGATGACCGTACATTACATAACGCGCCGCTGCCAAGGCCCGCGCAGACCCATGTGTGACGCGTTAAGCAGAGTCTCGAGTAAGCCTGTGAAAAGTGCATGCTTGCAGATTTGGGGCTGGCTGTGAATTCTGCCAGGTGGTTGCTGTGCCCTGCGCCAAGCAGCGCCGCTGCACCCAGCGTGGGTGCAGAGCCACCCTGGCTGCCCGTGCAGGCCGCGCTGGGGAGACAGATGTGTCTGTTTGTCCCTGTGGAGGTGGCCACACATGGGCCTTGCTGGGGAGACAGCCACATCTGGCCCCTCTGGGGGTGTGGCTGCACATGAGCCTCTCTGAGTAGACGGCCATGTTTATGCCTCCTGCTGGGACCAGCGGGTTTGTGAAGAAGCAGAGGAGAAGCCATGCATAGCTGAGAATCCACTTGGTGAGGAAATGGCCTCCCAGGGCAGCTGCGGGGAAGGAGAATGGCAGTGCATGAACAGGAATTTTTTTGAGGGGCACTCCATTTCTGCTTAGAAAGGGACATGCAGTTCTCTAGGAAAGGACAAAAACAGAGTGTTGCTCTAGGCATTTTCTGAACCTTTTTCACCTGGAAAGCCTGTTGCGGCAGCCTGTGTAGTGACAACCGTCTCCCTGCTGGGGACTACCTGACTAGCAAGGGTGGTGTGAGGGCTTCAGGAAGGACAGGAGCCTAGGTGCAAGCACTGCAGATGTAGCAGGGTTGAATATCTCTCGGTTAAAATTATAAATCAGATCTCAGAATGAAAAAAATAATTTAGAGCATTGTGTAGGTGTGTGTTAGTGTTCCAGATATACCTGATAATACAACCCAGCCCTTACAGAGTCATAAAATCACACAGCATTGTAGAACAGTGTAAGTTGCATAGGACCTGTAAAGGTCACCTAATCCAATCCCTTTGGAATGATCAGGGACATCTCCAAGTAGATTAGATTGCTCAGTGCCCTATCCAGCCTGTCCTTAAATGTTTCTGGGGATGGCGGCTCTATCTGTTCCAGAGGTTCACCACCCTCTAGATCAGAGTCTCTAGGTATCAAAACAGTTTATGAAGGAGAGCAGAGGGAAGCTCGCAGGAGGAGACTTTTCAGAGAAGCCCTGGCAGTCCTGTTACTGCGATTTAACGACTACTCCTTGAACGATGAGCAGTAACTACTGTGGGCTCAGAAGTGACTACACTCTTGGTTTGATGGCAACCCTACCTACTGAATAGGAAACTCTGAGAGGGAAGGCATCTTGTGCTTTTCTCTGAACTCAAGGCAAGTGTTATAACTTGTCTTGGATGTACATAGAGTACTTGGATACCATGCCAATGGGGATGGTGTTAAGGGAACATGGCCAAACAAACTCAGCTGAAGTACAGGACAGAGGCTTGGCTAACAAGTCGTGTTGGATCATGACTACAGCATCATACTACAGAGAGTTCTGCATGTGTCTGTTTTAATGGGGATACAAACCAATGACTCACCCAGTGCTTTGTGCTGTAAGTTGCTAGATCATGAACACGGCACAGCTCAGTTTCCAGCTAAGAAACACTTCATTCAGCAGTTAAGTGGGTTGTTATCTGGCAGTCATTATGTATATGATTTACAAGGAACATACAGATCTCCATTACCAGTGTGAAAGACCACCAATATAAAATACTGCAAATGGGATTTTTATCTTTCAGCACACAGCAAGAGTGGATGCATGAGCACACTTTTCAGGCTGTGTGTAATCAATCTAGTGTAAGACATTATCTCCAAAACAGACTAAACTCAGGACTGCTTTACATGACTTCTTACCTTTAAATATATTTGACAATCTGCTCCTCTGATATCTTGCAAGTTTTCTGTGGCCAGTACAAGATGTTCATCACAGACATTAAATGGTTACTGATGCAACGGGAAGCTATTATGTCAGAGGAATCTGCTGACAGGCTAAGGAGCAAACACTTAACAAAAATCAGAGTCCATTTCTATTTTGTGTTTTAAATCAGCTTCAACAATCTCTCAAGATGAGAAAAATGTGCATAGACTAGAAAAGCAGGCAAGAAGTGAATGAATGCCTCTAAACAGAGATGAGGAAACTGTAAAAAAATGGGAAGTTAGAAAACAAACAGAGTTTAACAGTGACTGTATGTCTTCCATATTTTGCAGAATTGTTTTGTAACAAGGAAGGATCTGAGAGCAGAAAAAGAAAACAGAATGTCTTAAACTTTGCATCTGGAGCAGATATGAGTATCCTTATAGCAAATAATTTCTAGGGCTGGTTTTCAGAAAGTACAAAGCTTCTTAATTGTATTCAGGAAACCAAAATTGTTATAAAATTTGGACTAACAGTACTCTCCCTCAGTCTCAGAGCATATGAACAATCAAGAGACTCACAGACCTGCTGGGCACCCTGACTGGGAAGTGAGAACTCAAGATGTAATGACATTTGGATCGTTTCATTCACTTAGGTGGGCTCCAATCTGGCAAGACTTAGGACGTAATGACTAAGGCTGAGTAAACAAATGGGAAATTGTATTCTTGTTAATATTTAGTATTTTTTCTCAAAAGGAAATTGAAAAAAACTGCGTTGAATAAAACATTTAGTTTAAACCAAACAAAATCTCAGGTGCATGGAAGGAAATTATCGGAAACAAGTTGCATAAAAGTCAGAATAATACTTATTTCTTTCTTTTCTACAAAAATCAAACCAGGAAAAATATTTTCGCAGACAAAACTGTTAAACGTTCCCCACTCAAACCTGCAAATAGATTTGGGATGACCAAAACCACATGTTCTGGGGTTTCCTGAAGTTTTTTTCCCCCAGTTCTTGTGCTTAATTTTGCATACACAGGCAGTTTACTTGAAGGCAGCAGGGCTATTCTGACCTAAAAAAAATGCCAAGCATTTGCAATATGCAGCCTTTACATGTGTGTTACAATCCATCTTGAGAATTTAGGGTCCATCTTGTTGTGAGTAATCACATGGATATTAAGAGAAGAATTTTACATGAACATTGCCTTCTGGTTTTACTGTGTTAATTGGTAATAAATGTTCTCTGTTTGCCAGCATAACAGTGTGAACTTGGAAGCAAATGGATTTAAATTAGGAATGAATTTTTGTTTATATGTTTATGTCTCACACAGATTTTTAAATTTGTGTAATGTCAGAGCAGGAAATTAATGTGTCCTATGATCTCAGTGTTGTGTATTTATAACTTGGGTTAAAGGTGACATCATAAACCTCCAGAAAGTCCTTGTATACAGAAAAAACAATGAGGGGGAGAAGACTGCTGACCTCTCATTCACATCAAGAACACTCAACCATAAAAATCAAAGGTTCATATCAGTGATTTTTGTAAGCCAAAAATTTCCCTGTGTGGTGAATCTGGGATGAGAAATGCATTGCTCCTGTCTTGGAGGTAAGGAGTTTGAGGGTCAAAATCCTTTTCAGCTGTGGAGATTTGGGCTTTGGTGATTTTATAAATAGTCCATTCTAGAAAAACTAGTAAAGGAGAAAGGGAAGAAGAAAGTAGATTTTCTTCTCAAGTCATCCCACAAGGATAACAAAAAGGGCAATTTCTTTTCTGCCTTTTAAGGGGACAGGCCTTGGGACCGTGAATAGTGAGAACTCAGGGTCCTCCACTCCTTGTTTCAGTGGCAGTAGGAAAAAAGTCTTTCCCTGGAAAATTCAGCAAGGTTATGTATATGTGTGGCCCCTTCCACTACTCTCCAGGAATGACCTGCCCCACTGCTTCCCCATACACTCTTCTCATTCTTCCATTTTTCCCAAAGTTAACAAGTCTGGAAATAATTAGGAAATCCAGTCAGCTCTCTAGCACTATATAATTCAATTTACTGCTCTGTGTGTGAAAATTTGAGCTCAAGGCAGTGTTCATCTGTTACAAAAATGCTTTCTGGTAGGGCAAAAAGCATTCTTCCTGGTTGCTTGTGGCTCATGTCTAGTTACTTAAATCACTAAAATCACACGATTAATGATTACAAGCTACAATTTTTGCCACTGCTGTTTCAGAGTACACAATGCTTTATTTCTTGGAGCACAAAACACAAAAATATAAAGTAGAAGGTACTTTTGTAGTGTCTTCACCATCATCCAGTCCAGATTTGAGAACAACAATGTGATTATAGCCCCACTGTGTCAACAGGAATCAGGTTGACAGATTCTTGACTGGACTTGGATAATAATATAAATAAGGTGGGAAGTTAAGAAGCAATGCAATCTTACAGTCTTTTTAGTCTCATAGTGCTAACCATACAAATGCTTGAAACTGTTTAAGAAGTAATGGAAGTATTTGCTTTTTAAATAAATGTGCTGTGTCATGGTTTTCTGATTTTCAAAGAATTTTGCGTATCTGCTGCTTGTCCTGCATTAGAACTGGGAGCATAGGAATGGTAGAGCTTGCTAAGTAAAGGGCTTTTTTAGATGGGGTTATACATAGGCATTTTCATGCATTTCATTCTTAGAAAAACATGGGTTTTTAGAGTAATATACTCTACCCCACCAATCTCTGGTCATGGTTGGCCTTGTGTCAAGATTTCCCTCACTGGCTGTATCTGTTTGAGCGACTGAATTATGAGGGATCATTCCCTGGCTGTGAGGTCAGCTGCCACAGAGCACCCACAGCCACATTACTGACATCTTGCAGGGGATGATCTTTGCCTCATGCTGACTCCCACTGCTACAGAAAACTAGCTGAAACTATGCCTAGGGCCATTCTAACCATTTAAAATATAGACTGTTGAATCAATTGCATTTATTTTAGTAGTCAATAAACTGATACCTAATTAATGACCCCAGACGTCGAGATTGTGTTGTGCACAGAGAAGAAAAGGACTATTTCTTTTATATGCATCTTCATAACCTTCTTGAGGTGCAGGACAGGTAAGGCAGCTGAGATGTGTAATAGACAGTAGCAGGAGCAGCCAGTTAAAAGTGTGTGGAACAGTGTTTTCTTGCTCAGGGTTTGCAGAGATGTGTAGAGCTTGATCTTTCACTGCAGGCCCCTTGGCATTTGGAGGTAAAGTGAAGCAATTCAAAATACAAATACTTACTGTATATGGCTCTCTTAAAGTCATAGATACTAAGTTTCCAAAGAAATCATGACTAAGAAAGAGCATCCTTCAACTCTTTGTGCTTGGCTAGTCAACCTTCGTTATATGACTTGTAAAACTGTTATGACATATATGAGATGATAAAAAAAAAATTGTGTCCAACTGTTACTTTTAAAACTTTTCTGTTTGACTTAAGGTATTTTGGTGTGTCTCCAGAGATGACCCAGTATTTGACGATACAATTTCAGGTAGTTTGGTTACAGAACAGAGAGGTGGGTTCTGGAGGATCTGTACTTTTCAGCCTCATTCAGTACCACTGTGGCCTCTTTAGTGTTGTTGCAGTATGAACAATGAAATATCTGCCTGACCATGGACTTTCTTTCTAAGAGTTGGACAAGATAAACATCTTTACTGTGAAGAGGTTGCAAGGAGAAGATGATAATCCCACCTACTGGGATTATTCAGTGACTGATTTATTATTGCCTAGCCAAGATTTTAAGGAGCTTTAAGACTTGCCAAAAATTAGCTGGGAATATTAAAGTCCTGATAGGAATCATAAGCAGTCCGGGGTTTTATAAGCTATGCAGCTACTCTCTGTGCAGGGAGAGACAGGCTCTTTTCTAAGAAGAGAACTTTCTGTGTGCCTTACTGCTGTTTCCTATGCCCCCAAATATAAAGCTTTCAGAGCATAGTGCAAGCATGACACCAACACCTCCAGACATCAAACCCACCCTTCTGTCACCACTGCAGTTTTTCTGGGGTGCTGAGTAATATCCAGAATTCTAGGAAGGGTCATTAATGGTGGGACGGTCTGTGTTTCAATCACCTGCCTATCAATCAAATTCCTGAAGGCCAGAGTTCAATTAATTGATGACACCCTTGAGGCAACCTAAGCAGTTAACAAGTCAGTGAGACTTGGTAGAAAAACAAGCAGTAAGTTAAAAAAAAACCCACCAACAAAACCTCCCATAACTCTCTTTTGCCATTTTACCTCCCTCTGACTTGTCTTTCCATCACTGCCCCACACTTACAAAGACAATGCATACTTTTCATGCAAAAAGCATGGACTAGACACAGAAAAACAAGACATATTTTAAACCCAGACATCCTCCATGCCATAGATAGATAGATTCATGGTCTTGAAAATGCGAAAGGGAAATAACCAGAGTTTATGGCAGTCCTAATAGTTAATTTCACTGTTTTCTTTTCTTCTTAGCTGCTTTAAATTACTTCTTTGTAGTTTGCAAAGTTTCATTGAGGTGTGCTTCAAGTCCCCTTTGTACAGGATTTTCTTTGTATTGCTTTGATTTAAACCGTTGGCTTTTGACTTCTGATAAACTCTGATGTAGAAGTTTGCATCACTTATATGACACTCCCAAGAAACTGTGAACTATGTAAGGACCTCTCCTAAACACAGAATCATGTTCTTTTGCAGTAATAAATCAGACAAACATGATTTTAACAACAAAGAGATCTAAACTGGTGAAATTAGCTTGGTTTAATCAAGAGAGTTTATATCGTCCTTTCTGAAGTGAACATGCATGTTGATACAATCTAGATATATGTAGAACCTAATGTTTTTACTTAATGTTTATGTAGATGTGTTTAAGTAACTCCTTTGGCTTAATTATGCACCAGTTTTCACCAGGCTTTGCTTTTAGCTGAAAAGCAAGGTTTTGTTGGTGTAACGGAGTTTGATATTATTTTATGTTAAAATTCCTCAAACTCACTAGTTTCTCCAGCTATGTATAACCATACTGCATGACTTTGCCTGACAAGTTTCAAGCCTAAGTAAATCTTCTGACAGACCTGTCCTGGTCTGAAAATGTAGGATGAAAAATGAATTTGGCATGTTTTCCATGTTATGTTTTTATTAATTTGAGCACCCTTAGTCTGTGCAGAAAAAAAAAATTATGCTGTCAGTTTGCTTCAGCTAAGGCTTTGCTTCTCACCAGTGGTTCGTTTCTGGCTTTTGGTTGGAGGGGGGTGGAGCGGTGTCTCTTTTCCATGTAGAGTCAACTGTTTTGATACAGAGGGAATGCAAGTTTCTAGCAGCTCTTGCTGAGTGAGAACTGAAACAGATCTGCTGCACAAACATTAGAATATACAAAATCTGTTTGGGGTGGTTTGCATCATGGGTTTTATTTACAACAGCATGAAGCAGTGTATGGGGGGGGGGGTTGATGCTCAGCGGCAAATCCCGTGGAGTATCCCCGACCTCACTTTGTTCACTTGAGCTGTGTGCAGGGACCATGTTTTTGAGTAGAGAGCACTACTAAATATCCTGAAAACCGACTATGTGAGACTAAGCTATTGATCTATAACTAAATGGATATACCCATTTTGGGTACATATGTTTATTATGACAGCATTTTAAATTTGCATTTACATTGATAAATGGGATGGGCTACTTATTTGCTTGTAATTTGATTTGCAAATCTGACTACAACAACGTGAATTTTGAAAAGCACATATATAAGTCATTTGGATTCCTTGAGATGTCTTGTACTGCCTTCAGTCAGCAGTTTAAAGCCCGTTGCTACTCTTCCAGTCCCTTGTATCCATTACATGCTTTAAAAGCTCTCCTTCCAAGACAAGACAGAGAGAAACCCTAAAGGTCATCAGAAATCAGCTGTTGGAAGATCCCTTCACAGAAGATGATATTGGATGGTGGCAGTGGCAGGTAAAGTACAGTTGGGATGCGTGATATTTGGGGTAGTCCCTAGCTCACAAGGCAGCTTCAGTGCTCTGCTTTATCTTAGCTCTACATAGCTTTCTATATGATGCCGAGATTCTGGAGAAAAACAGAAGTTTAAAAGCACAAACTTGTCTAATAAGCCACATCCAGCTTTCTTGTTTTCAATCTAATTTCTTAGGGGAGGTTTCCCCTTATAACTGCTGCTGATTGCACCAAGTTTATTTTCAAATAATTGTCAGCAATTAAAATATGCCAGGGAGACTCTTCAGAGAAAAGAAAAAAGATAATGGGAAGCATATTTGGATATTTGGAGATAAGAAAAGGGAGAACTGGAAAGGAAAAACTTCTAAGCATGCAAATGATCAGCTGGGTTGGAGTCCAGCATTCACTCTGGACAAGGCATACAAGGCAAACACCAGTTATCTACTGGACAGGAAGCTCAAAATCTGGAGCCAGGGCAACCATTTCTATACTACTGCAGAAGTAGGTAAGTACCCAAATTTATCACAAGCTTTTGAAACTTTGCAAGAGCATCCAAGGAAGGAAGGTGATATCTTTTGCGTAGCTGGAGACAGGCTGTAACCAAAATGTAGTGAAAGGGACTGGGAGTTTCTCAACCAGAGAAAGACCAGTGCTTCTAAAAAGCATACTTGATCAGAGTGAAAATGATCCATAGGCTTTAAAAAAAGGTAAAAAATCATTGTTCTGGCTTTCAAAAAAGTTCCATTGCCCTGATAAAATTTGCTGTCATCATGGAAGCTTATGAAGCTGTAAAATTGAAGACAAAATTCAGGAAAGTAAAAATTCTCTATCAGTCAGCTCTGGCACAATCAAATGACAGAGGCAAGGCTACGTATTTGCATATCATATGCCATGGCTGTCACGGCTTCTAGGAGACTGCTGACAGGTCACCACATGACAGCCATGGACAAAACCCTTTCCCTCTGAATGATACATGTGTGCATAGTGACTGTAAGCAAGATCAAGGAGATTTCTGTAGTGCTTCAAAAGCTTTGAGAATACTTTAATGATACGTATTGCTTTCTGCCAGATAACCTTAAAAAACTTCTATCAATAGAAGACATAGTACAGGGCTTACAAATGATAATGTTTCTGCAATACATGTCTCTTGTCCATTCTCCTTTTCAGTAATATACAGTGAAATAAAACTCTTGAATCTTCAAAATGATGAAAAAAATATCCTAAACTGAAGTATGGTGAGATTTTTTTCCTGGCTTTTTTAGGGTCACACATTTTTACGGGGCAGAAGATCTCGTAAGCTTGCTAGTGCACCATCAGTTCTTCTGATTCAGATCAAAATCATTGGGTTGTATCCAGATCCTAAGTAGAGAAATGGCAGGGTTTGCTTCCTCTGACAGTTTTGAGTGTTTCTAATATGCTACCCCTACTTGCAAGGAGACTGTTAGGTACTGACATCTCTGTCAGCACAGAATTTAAAACAATGAACCAATATTTTCTTACATTTTATTTTTTTTTTAATTATTTTATTTAATTAAGAGATCATCTGCTCTTACCAGGCAGCTAATTTGCTGAAACAAAGGATGAGACAATCAGCTCAATTTTCAGATATCTAATCCTTCAAGACTGGCACCTCTAAGTCACAAACTATTTGACCTTCTTATTGTGATGAGTCGCTGTTGCTGCTAGGGAAGACAACAATGAAGAATTTACTTCTTGGTTTCCATGGTGTGATTATTAAGGCTTGTGCATTGGTTTAATTCAGGTAGCTTCTGCATGCATCATACAGCTCTGGGATCTCTAATCATTCTCTTGTCCCTGTTATTAGAAATGGCATTTCTTCAGCAAGAATTTGCTAGGTGTTTTAAAGGGCTGTTTGATTTGGGCTGTCTCATCTTTTCCATTTATTATTTGTATGTGAGCCCTATGTTCCACTATTTCAGCTTAATATAGGCCAGTTATATAATACATTTAAAAATAGTTACTTGCAGAAGAGCTATTCCCACCCACTACCACTTTCTGGAACCGTGGGTCAGATTTCCCTGTGAAAATGGTGGGTGAAGCAGCATCCCTGACTCACCATCCCGTGAAATTCCTATAGAGCAGCAGTCTTGACCATGAAAAGAAAAACAAAATCCTTCCTGAGGTTTTCTAGTACAGTTTTATTTCAAGAGGACCTGTACTAAATAATTTGTTCTGGTTTAGTTTGTATGGTGCAGGTACTGCACATTGCATTCACTTTCACAGTAGTGATAGCCAAATATACTTTTCTGTTCCTTATCATGAAAAAAAATGCTACTACCACAGATATCAATCATGTTTCTGTACATTATATTTCAAATCAATTTGTTCTTTCTTGTATAGTGGAAGAAGGGATTATTTGATTAACTGTCCATTTATCATTCCCATTTTCCATTTTTTCAACTAGGACACATACTAACTTATGCTGAGCATGTTGTTTGTTTTACGGTTCCACTCACACTGCCAAAATTTTATTCGCTTTTATAGAGTTCAAAGGTAGATTTTCTTGGCACTGTTGAAAATTGAACCTAAAAAGTAACAAAGGCTTTTTTTCTTTGAGTCTTTGTTACCCCAAGCAATATGTGCTTCTGCATTCAGCCAAAACAAAACTACAGCAGAAGGGAACTTCTTGTGGATAAACCAAGGCACGAGTAATCTTTCTGCCATGGCAAGAAGTAAAACTGAAGCAGGGCTGGCTTATGGGGCAGAACCTTTTTCAGCTGCACCTTTGGGCTTTGGCAGGCTGAGAGTTACGCAAAGAAACCTGCATATCTCTTCAGCAAGACGTGGTCATTTTGAAGCAAGTTGTTTTCTACAAATGGGCAAAAGTACTGGGAACAGTAAGGTGTAGCGTGCAGAAAATAAGGTTTCTCAGATTCGTAAACCATGTCAATGTGGTTTAGTATTTTTCCTATGTATATTATTTATAGGAAAATTCATCCCATCTGTTTCATTAAGAATGCCTTTCCTTGACTTTAGAAACAAAACAAAAAAAAAAACAAAATTAAGAATCCTTGATTTTAAATTAATCTTGAATTTTGGTTTTTGAAACATGCTTAATTGTTGGGAAGCCTTGTCTTTGTTTCTACTTATTTTTCCTCTTTCCATTATTATGGCAGGGTTTAATTTTTAGGGGAAATTCTTCCTTTCTTTTGCATCTAACTTTCAATTAATTTACACATTTATTTGCTTTTAATATTCTAACATTCTTTTTAAAAATTCATTTTAATATAAATAAGTTTGTAAAAGGGATCAAACAAAAGAGGGGAAAAGAGATGTGTTTCTTTCTAAATCTGGGGAATATAATTTCCTTAAAACTTATTTTAACTTTTTGTATATTTATCAGCAGTGAAAAGGAGTAAAAAAGGTTTTAAATATGAAGATATCTGAACACTGGACTTTTCTGATATTTCATTTTTTAAAAATGTACAGATTAATATTTCAGTGTCAATAATTTCCCATTTTAAACAAATTTGCCACAAACATTATTCATAATGCAGCAATTAGGGTACAGCTAAACAAGTTCTCATGTATTTGCCTTAAAGCATTAGGCAAAGTATTAAAAAAAATTCTGTACCTTTTCAGATGCTGCTCAAAGACTATTCTGAAAATATTGAAAGGCTGTTCTGAGAATTAAAAAGAAAAAAAAAGCTTTTTCCCCATTTCTGTTTGAAGAAATTAATGTATGTCTTTGCCTTGCAAAGAAGTGAAAAAGCAGATGGTACTCTTTTTATCTTGTGCCCTATTTGCTGACCACTAGAAACAGCGCTGGAGGCGGAATGCTCTGCTGTCCTCTAATGCGCTGCCGATAGCGAGGTGTTATCTCAAAGGCTGCCTCTCAACCTCTACCCCGTCACATTAGCCGAGATCAGCAATGCAGCGCGCCCTGTCAGTCCTTGGGGTTAAACACTCTGCGACTGGTGAAAGGGCTTTCTCGGTTAGGGGCCTCAACTGTGAACTTTCTCATGAGCAGAGAGACTTTTAGGACCAACCTGCCCTTCCTATCTAGACCAAAGCTTTCTGTAACCTGGCTGGTGCTGGGAAAACCTGCTCAATGCAGCTGACGACAGCCTACAGGAAAACTGATCTGACTTCCCAGAGCCTTTCGCTGTCTTACGGTAGATTTTTGCTGGGATGTATGGTAACATTTTAAATAAGCCCTTCAGGCTGGATTCAGGGAAAGATTTAAGTTCCTACTGCACAAGAATTTAGAGAAGGCTTTTCAGTCCAAAAGAAAACACTCCAAGTCCTCCCAACCTGTTTACAGGAAGAACAAAGTTTTGAATTTCCTGACCCCTTGATTTTCATGGTTGATGTGTTTCACTCGAGGACCCAATTGTCCCATATTCAAAAAGCATATATAGATGTCCAGCTCAGCACTCTGAATCCTGTACCTTGTGTCACATCCCATAGTGCCTGAATCTCTGTTTTCTTTCTGCCTCTCGCTGGATAAAATTCCTGTGGTTGTTCTCCAGTGTGCTCAGCAGATTGTAGGCTGAGAAGTCATGATAATGGCTGCCAGGAAAAGTACAGAGTGCTCAGATTCAAATTAAGATTTGCTCAAACATGAAGTTGTCTTGCACAGGAATGATACAAGAGGAGATGTTTTTGAGTGGGGACTAGCTGAATGTAGCGATGCTACATTCCTCCTCACAGGAAATATTCATGTGGAGCTAGGTAGCTTCAGACTCTATGCTTTGCTCTCTCAGGAGTGATAGTAATGCCAGCATTTAAGGCAGACTTCTTAAATTGTAACAGGATAAAGAAGCTTCGTAAGAACTGGAAGCTTTTCCTTGTATGTTTCGGACAATGGCTGAAATAAATAGTATTCATGTTTTTAAAGAATTGAATGTTAAGCTTGAATTTTTGGTAGGTCTTCATTTCAATGCACTTGATTTCGCTATTCAACAGAGAGATGAAAATTTATTCTGTAAAAGGTGTCATAGCAGCAGTCCTCTCTGCCGTCTCTTAAACCTGGGCCACAGGATAGATAAATACTTGTCCTTCACCCTCCTTGTATTATTTTCTTCCCCTCCACTCCCTTCCCACAAACATACATCCAGCCAACACTTCATAAATTGTGCTCTGGAAGACATAAAGGTTGTTTCTCCCAGTGGCAAAAACTTTGTTGCCCAAATGGTGTTTTCAGTGATATTTGCAGAACCATTTTACTTGAATTGCATCAGTTTGATGCATGATATTGCCAAAGGAAGAAAAAGCAATAAAGAATATATCCTCTGTGGAAAAAACAATGAGTAAGAAGGTGCCACTTTTATAAAGTCACCTTTGCAGGCAAAATAATACTGCTTTAAAAGCCAGTTATATTTCCCTGAAGGCCTAAAAGAAATGTGTGTGATACTTGAATATTGCAAGACCAAGAATTTTTCAGCTAGTGAAATAGAAAAATACTATTACTAAGCTGCTGCTCAACTCGTCTCCCATCAATTTCTCATCCTGATAAAAATATTTTTTATTTTACCAGGCTGTAGCTGTTTAGACATTTTCCGTAAGTCAGAGAGTTTGAGATGCCCTATTATTGCCGGTAATTTTAGCACTTCCTTCCTACAGCTGTAACAGCAGAGTCTGCGAGGTTCCTCATTAAGAGACGAGTGCCAGATACTGACAGAGTACAGAACTCAGCCCCAGGCTTCCCAAGCTTGTTCCCTTATTACTGAAGCAGAATGGAAGTTGTGAATTCACAAAGATTTACTTGAATAGTGCTGATACATCTTGAGTGATAAACTTTAAAATGGAATGATTCTCACTCAGTGCACTGGAAATAAAAGAGCATAGTGCAGTGTTAATATGTCCCACTTTCCTCTTAAAGCAGTTGCCATCAGATTTTCTTCTTGCAAACAGGAAAGGAAAGATTCCTTCTCTTATGCCACCTCACATATCACGCCCGATGCCATAAATGACTTCCCCTTCTGCCTGCTGGGACTTAGCCTTAAATGCATTGATTAATATGAAGTAAAATGTAACAGAATTGTCCCTAACTTCACATGAAAGGCTGACCTTGATTCTCTTTGATTTATAGTGTTAAAGAACGTTGTAGCTGACTACAACATTATAGATCTCCACCTGCGTTTTGGTTGTCCACTAAACAACTTGAGAACAAAAGTCATTCATCTATTAAAACATATGAGATAAGGCTCTTTTGCTTAAAGAATATGGTCTATGTATGTCCATAATTTCTTCCCTCTCACAAGTTAAAACCCACCTCCTCACACAGTCCCGTCATGGGCTAGTGCTGTGATGGATTTAGAGCAACAGTTTTACCTGGATGCACGCCAGTCTCCAAAGGCCCACAGAAAATGAGGTAAGATCAAAAAATGAGGTAACTCTTCCTTATGGATGATGGGATACCAGAAGATTCATTTACTTGGTGTTTTTGTATAAAGTTTTCAAGCAGACCTAACATCTTGGGTATTTCTAGTGAAGAACGGTGGTATGGCAAACTGTGAATCTGACAGAGTCTACATCCTGGTTTGAAACTGAAACCTGTAAGAATAAAAGGATAGCAAGTAGAAAAAGGGCAGAATAGTAAGCAGTAAAATCATGTATTGGCAGGTATCGTGTAAGTATAAAACCTGTGTCAGCAGTTTGCCCAAAATGTATATTAGTAGTAATTAATTACTGATTACTTCCATGGTAACTAAATTTTTTGAGTGACTAACAACATCTAAAACATTCCTTTCTTTTAGTTTGAATGCCTTCCACACTTCTCTCCTAGAATGGGGATATAAAGCAAAGCTGAGAGGCCAGAATATGTAAAGCCATTATCAAGATGTTCCACAGGCAGGTACATGCCTTGAACTGGAAGGGTTAAGTAACATTGTTGTTGAAGAATATTGGCTGATTGACACTGGAGTGTGATGGTTTAATTAAGTTCCCATGGGACACACCAGCCACAATTCTACTTTTGTCAACTGTGAAGTACATAGTTGGTTTAGCTAAGAGGTTTTATTTTGGAAAACGCTCCTCCTTATTCATTCCCTGATCTGGATAATGAGGTTGACCAGCTTGTAGTAACAGCATGAAAAGAACATTTATTTACTGACTACTGTAAAAGGCTTTGATTATTTTTCCTCAGATGAGCAAGTTTTTGGAGAGGCTGTAATTCATCATCTGACTCAAGAGGGAATCCTTTACATGTCACAAGCAGCTTGATCAGACCCTCACAGTCTGTGACTTAATATGAAAAATGTTCTGCATTTATCCTACCAGACCACCAGCAGTGTTATGTTCAGAACAGCCAGAAGAAAATGCATGATGCCTTCCTGAGCAACATCTCTCCTGTGGAGAGGCTTAGGTGGAGAGGGTTGCAGGATGGTTAAAGACTTCTAATGACTCAAATCAGATAGGAAACAGGGTTTTTCTAAATTTCAGGAGAGGGTTCTATTGTCCAGTCTTACTCCATACTTTAAAATGGACAGTAAATAAAAGGCAACAAGATCATGGCAAGCTCACTCATTGTAGGTGATTCCTTACCTTCTATCTAATGGTAGTGAGGGGCAAGGTGATACATGAAGTAGTCACTGAATCTCATTTTGTATTTTGAATTTAAAAGGTTTTCCTGAAGATCTGAATGTACATTTCCCTGCTCAGATGGACTGGATCAGAGAAGAAAAAAGAATTGTCTCTGTCAGACTTGTGACTTGATTTGTAATACTTTAAAAAGAGCAATCCATTATAGACAAGAGTCATCAGAAGGAGCTGAAAGAATTATCTGCTGGTTGAGGGTTGAGGGTTTTTTTCTTTTTTTAATGCAGGGTGTTTGGTACAAGATTGTTAAGCATTTTTAGATGAACACTGGACAGAGTGACTCAGGCTGCCACTGAACTTCATCCATCTCCTCATTTACACCAGCAAATACTGCTGCCCTCCTGTCTCACAGAATAAAAGGGAAGCACGCAGATTCCTGCACTATTTACACAGAGAAGTCAGAGGTGTGACAAGACCTTGGAACTGGCATCTTGCCAGGGGAATGCTCTTCCCAATGACCTAGAAGGAATGGTTCCACAGTACCCTTATCTCTCTCACTTCAGAAATCTGAGGGTGACAAAGTAGCCCTGCAACTTTTAGAGTGGCAGTAGCGAGTAGCCCATTATGACTTGGCTTTCAGTAGCAATGGGATTCTCAACTTTTCTAACATTCTATGCTAACTGAACTCAGTGTAGCCTAAGCAAAATGCAGCTTTTCTCCAGCAGAAGATATCTGCATCTACCTGTACTGGATTTGCACCCACTAGTTGCATAAAAGGAAGTTTAAAGTAGCACAAAGCCTCCTCTAATGCCCTTCTTCATATTCTCTTTCTAGTACCTTTGGAGATTTTTTTATATTTTGATTTTAGTTCCTTCTTTCACCTCTGCAGCATGGGTAGATTTGCCATGAAATTTCAGGATGATATATTCATCTCATTTACAAATTAGGTATTTGTTGGAAACGAACCCATTTCTCCAGTTATAACCCTTTCATAACTGTAATGTACGTTGAGAAGTGCCATTGACTCATTCATGATTCAGGCCAGAATCATCAGGGAAAATGGAATCTACAAATTTAAGTCTTGGATTTGATCCTTGGTATCTTCTGTCTCGTGAAAGATGCTCTAGAAATACAAAGTTGCAACAGTATTTGTCTCACTGATTCAACAAAGCAGGAAGAGTTTCCAACTTAGTAATACACAAATGCTCAGCCACTGAAGCCGAGCAATACTTTTAGAGATGTAAACATCTGCTACACACAATGTAAGAGATGTGTTACAATATCTATGTAGTATATATATAAAATACCCCCAGTGCCTTATTGACAAGGAGGACATAGATCCTTCATTGAGTGTCATTCTGCTCTGGTTGAGCAGCACTTTATTTTAGACATGGGCCAACTGCAAACAGCAAGATCTTTTGTGACGTGTCTATCATTCTGACTGAGGGTGGCAAAATCTAGTCCAGAAGGAGAAAGCGTTTTATGAACTTTAACAAGAAAAAAAGGATAAATATTTCTTGAAGGAAAAAACTCCTCTTTTAGCTGTAAAGAAACTTTACTTTTGCACAGTATTTTATTTCATTTCAGTAAGATGAGGCAGTGATAACATGATTCTATTTATCTTAATTTCATTTTTAATATGTTGTCTTAAACTTCCATTAAATATGCAGGAGATAAACTTCCTTAGTTCCTAAAGCTATAAATTACAGTAGCAAGAGTCCTGTATCGTTTGAAGTTAATGTTTACATCCTAACCAATTTAAAAGAATTTCAGATTTAAATAGGGATTTATAATGCGAGCACAGAGTGTGAGATGCCATTCCCAGCCAAAACTTGCAGCATTTGTTCATAATGGCAGAGCCAAGTGGACGGAGCAGTGTAAAATATCTTCGCTCTGTTTTACTAATTACTACACGTCTGCCAAAGATACAAGCAGAGAGATAGGACTTCAAGGGATGTGCTGGTGTTAGACTGCAGAGTCTCTTTCTGAAATTAGTGAACATGAAAGGAATGTGTTGCTAGTTCCTATCTACTGTTTATCTGTGAGGGCCCAGCAGATAGTGAGCTTGACAGTGAAATTCTAGCCCCGAAACTGATGAAATGCCAAAGTTTCCTTAGTCCCTGGGACCGCTCAGTGTATCTTTTCTTGCTTCATAAGGGAGTGACTGGTATTTGAGCACTGATAACAGCAATCTTTCTGGTGGTGCCGAGTTAGAAAAGACATTCCTCAAAAATAAACAGCAGAACAACTACTTTCTTTTTTTTCCCCTTGTGACTGGCAACCCATATAAGAATCAAGTAATACATCAGTTTATGAAGCAGAACAATGAATTCTGTTCAGATCTAAACATCCATTGCAAGATGAGAAAATTTCATTCACTTTGATATGTGTGAAGCTAAAGGTGAGCATGGCAAATGAGAGGAGGAAATGTGTTGCAAAAGCTTTCTATAGACTTACTACAGCCATAAAAAGGGTTCTTTTATATGTAAATTTGCACAATTGGGTTTAGGAAATTTTATGAAAACCATACTTACGCTCTTGTCATAGTTAAATACATACTCCAAGTAGCAAAATAAATTATATTTTTTGCTATATGTAGGTACTGCAATTTAGATATTTTTAGTGCTCTTTCTCTGACACATACTGCATATAAGAAAGAAGATTTTCCTGCTGGGAACTAACATTTCTATTCAGTGATTACTACTTGTATGTCCTCCACACCTCCAGAATTATCTTAGGAGAAAAGTTCAAGTACCATCAGTAGTTACTTTAAATTAGTAACACCCCCCCCCCCGCCAAACATAACATTAAATATTAAAATATTAATCTAATACAGAAACATCTATTGTGTGTTTGCTTGAAATGTTTAACACTAGTTTCAGTTTTTGACTATGTAAAGCTGCCCCTGCCCATACCCTGACAAATCAAACAAATGCATTTCCATAGTAGAAGCAGAAGTCGAATTAAATAAAAGAAATATTTTTATTTTGTTTAGTGAACTGTAAAATCACATATACAGAGTATTATTTCACTGCAGAACAGGTGAGTATCTGACTTTATTGAGTAGTGACTGGAAGACACTGTACTTTGTCAATCTTTTCAGTGTCCTTCCCATTCTAACTCTTCCAATTTTTCTCTTGATTTTAAGTGTTCACTGGTGTTCCTATAACAGTTAGACAGGTATCTTTGAAAGCCTCTGGAAGGTCTCTCCATCACCTAAATTTAAGATTGGTTACTTGTAGCTTTCTTGGGGGGATATGACTCAAAAAAAATCAACTTTAATTTGAAAATCAAAAGTGAAGCCCTTTAGCCTTAGCAAAGCAAGAATATATTCCCCCACTGATCAGTTTCACTTAATGGTCCCCCTAGTAATAAAACAATTTTTTTCTGAACAAAAACCTGCTTAAACCAATGTTTTTTACTAAATACTGTTCTGTGCAATGACAGTGCGTCATCATGAAGTAAAAATATATCTTTTGGCTGTACGTATCCACCATCAAGCCAATTTTATCTAATGTAAAATTCCTTTTCCATAATAACTTCATAGCATAGCAGGAGCTTGAGTGGAATTACATGAGTGTGAAAATGATTTGGAGAAAGAAGGAAGAAATATTATTATGGCATGCAAAAACACATACATACATCTAGGTAGAGTTATACATCTAGTAATGTGTGTGTACATATATAATATATAGATACAACCCCTATCCATCTATGCAGATACTTATTTTTTGTTGTTACAGCTGGAAAGGTTCACATAGCCAGACAAATGTATGACAAATGGAATTTTTAGCAGCCGGTGATAATATTTCTTCAGATTATGAAACTTTCCTCAAATGCCTAAAAATTAGGAGTTTATCAACATTATAAAAACCTTAATGACAGAAGAGCACCTTCAAAAATATCTGTTCATTCACTGGCAAGCATTTATCACTTTCTGTGTAATGCAAAGCTTATCCACTGGCAGACTCAACAATGTTTCCCAACAAAAAGCACAACCTTTAAGCATTTACAATTTTTTTTATGTGTCTTCCTCCTCCTCTTAACTGACCTGTAAGTGAAAATATCAGCAATTTATGTCAATATGGAGCGTGGTAAATTTAATGCACCGAGGTCTATTTTAGTTTTTCTATTTGAAACTGTATTTCTAAAGTAAGGTCACAACTTACATTTCTAAAAGAGCCATCAATATGTTTATATTTATAAGCAAATTTATTAACACATTTACTTTGCTATTTGGGTGTATAACAAGCACTTTATTATTAAACTACAGAGATACAGATAATTAAAATGTCGATTTAAAAGAACAATCTCTATGAAAGTCACTATTCTTTCAGAAAACATTATTTGCAGAAAAAAAAACCCAAGAAAAGCCCCCAACAAATATTTGAATCTCAGAGCCCTTGACCAAAATGAAGCTTTTCTTCCTGGTGGAATATACTCAGTATTTGACACATCTGAGGACAAACCTGTGAGAGATTGATCTTTTCCTTTTCTAAATGTAATATTTCCTCTCTATGCTGATCAAACAGCAGTGTTAGTTTAAATTTGCAACTAGAGAGGTGTATAGTTCAATTCACTGCAGTAAGTCCTACGTTTAAAGTATAAAGTGCCATGATTCTTCTGAAAGGAATCTCTATAGATAGAAATGTTTAAACTGTACTGTTTGATAGTATTTTTATATACCCCACCAATTTTAAACATTTCCCAAAGGAATGATGATTTCAAAACCTAACCAAAACAAAAGGATTTCAAGAGGATGAAAATGAATCATTTTTGCACAACATTCATATCCCAAATCATTAATTATTCTTGTTAATTTTTTTGTATTTCCCATCTTTGAACAGATAGTACCAAATCTGCCTGTTATTTATGCCATGGTTTTGTGGTCCCTCTTTCCCCCAGTTTTATTTGCAGTCCGGAAGGCTCATCAAGGGTGCAAGTATGTCTAAGTGGTGTAGCAATAAATTAGGCAGCTGAATTGTTTCTGTTGTGAGTTGACCTAAGTGGGGTTGGCACTTTTGGGCAATACCTTTTCCACAGGGGTTACATAGTTGGATTTTGCTTAGTGCTAATCTGTTATGTGGTAGAAGGGTAAGTGTGATGTGTGGACACACATTACCGAGTAACCCGATGTGGTTACGCCGTGGGAATTCCAGGACGTTTTCCTTTTAGGACATTAAGATCTGCTAACTGGAGAGATGCAAATAACTTTCTGAGTCACTGCTTTCATCATCAGTTAAGCCAAAGGCTTTCTGGGAATCAACATTTTTTAAGTGGTCACTTAGTCCTTCTGTTAAGTACAATTGACATAGCCTCTCTCCCTTTCAGATGTCTCTAGAAGTAAAAGAAACTCGATATGTGAGTCAAACACGAGGACTAATTTTTTCTCAGGCTATTCCTTATACAAATGTAGTTATGTGGACTGTCATTAAACTCTCCAACCCTGCAAGTGCACACAGCAGTGGGGACAGATCATTGTTTTTGCTGTGACAGCCCTGCAGTCAACAAGCCCTTGTGGTCATGAATTCTTGATTCAGAGTTTTTCTAAGATAAAGCAACTGAATTTAAAAAGCTATTGAAAAAGTGGGCAGAAGAGTATTGCTGGAACTAAGAGCGTGTTTCTGGGAAAAGGAAGACAAATCTTCCAGCCTCTCCCATGCTCTTTCTAGTTTTCACTTCAGATCTGCATACATTGAAAATAATCTCTGCTTTGGAAGAGCAAATGGTACCTTAATCTTGTTCTGGTCGAGAGCTCCCAACTTCAAATGTTGCTTTGCACATCTCCATTCAGAGGTATACCAGGCAGCAAAAGCAAGCATGGAGACGTGGTTCTGTCCTCACCTGCCCAGTGGCTACCTGGCTGCAACAGCAAAGAGGGACAAAAGTGCTCTGACTCACAGCAGGCAAGGGACCAAAATGTGTAACTGAGCCATAACGTGGCAAAGTGACACTGCCCCTTCAGCACTCTCATGGCCTTCTGAGACCTCTTTCTCCTGAAAAAGAAATGAGTGCAAAAGCAGCACTGTACAAGGCAGGCTAACACAGCAGAGGGGAGATGCCCACACAGAAGTCTCTCTACAGAGATGCAAGGTCTCCTGAGGGTGGTTTGAGACAATCTCAAGATAGGGAGGTAAAGTGTCTCTGGAGATGCATTTCCCTCTCTGTCTTCACAGCATACCTAAATGACTGCTCTGCATCATTTGCCTCGGTAAAATGACTCAGGTGGGGTGAGATGAACTCCATCTTTGCTGTTGAGTCAGTCTGGGGTTTTCAGTGTTTGTTCACCACCTTTATTCTCAGATTGTCATGTAACAGAATTCCAGAGCATATTTTCGTATTATTTATTTCCCATTGATTCCTACACCGTGGGAGAACATGAACTTAGCTTTATTGCTCCCAGCAGCAGCAACAGTAGACATTAAAATGATAATATATCCATTTTCTGAGGCAGAGAAAAGTTGTGGACAGCTAGCTATTTAAAATATTTCAGAAGACAATAATTCTCCTAGGGAACCTTGAAATGGCCATAATTACCAGTCATAGATTAGGATTTAAGAAAACTACTCTGCTGTTCCCAACCCCTGAGACTGGAAAATTGTTTTCACTTCCAGATTTGTACTAGTTATTAGAGAAAGATAAGAAAATATGAAGCAAAGTAAACATAATGAAATCTCAGGTTGCAAAGAAAAGTAAAATGAAACAGATTCTTTAGAGAAGATGTCAGCTTTTTCTCACAGGAAAAATAGTTTGGGATATAAAATACAACCTGAGCACTAGGGAAACTGGTGTGACACTTCCTGCTCTGGCAGAGATTTTCTGTTTGACCCTGGAGAATTTCCTTGCACACAATTGACCACTGTCACAACCTTTGGCATTTTATTAAAACCTGAAGTTTTTCAGTCTAGCTGATTATTGTAGAATTTAATAATTTATAAAAAAAAATAAAGTAGTTAAAAAACTTCAGTGTTGCTCACAACTATTTTTACCTTGTTGATTTTCAAGCCACTTTCAATATTGGTATTATTATTATTACTACTTTTATTATCAAGACACTACATTCAGAAATTTGACATTTTTAGGTAATATCTTTAGGAGAGGATAATGATTTTTGGGTTTTGCTTATTTTCTTCTTACCATAATTGGTATAGTTTTAAACTGTAAGGTGAGGAAGACGTATGCATGTACAAGTACCACGAAAGCTAATAGGAGTCTTTTTGTGTTTGTGTGAAAAGTTAAAAAAGACCGACACATTGGAGGCATATATTGGTCACAATTTGTCACAGTACAATTCTTTGTATCAGAGTGAAGGTACTGCAGAACCAAAATATTCCTGTTGGGAGACTTTCACAAAATGCCCAGCAAATAAGGAGGACAGAGCGTTGCACTTCCAGCATCAGGCATTTTTTTCCTTGGAGCTGGTAGCAAAGAGAACCCTCTGCTGTTTGGCTTTGCTTCTCAAAAAAGAAAGGATCTGGTATCATCAGTATTCACTCTTGGCCGCTGAATCATCACACCATCATGAAAACAGAGCACCTGGCCACCCTCAGTCACCCTAGATGAGACATGCTTTCCTGAGTCATGCTTTAAGGATTGGTTAGTGTTTGCTTGGAGTGCCATTCCCAAAATGGCAAGATCTTTCTCCTGACCTTTTAACTGAGTTGAAATATTTTTCCTTCTACATGGCTCCCAGATTAAGTTGTTTGTTTGATCAGAGTCTGTCATGCTTTATTCTTCAGGATTCTTTTACTTCACTATATACATCTCATAAGGCTTTTGACTGCCAGTAATGAATTTATACTAGAGAGAAAATGTAGAGGGTTTTATCTCTAAATTCCCCCAATTCCCTGCCACTGCTCTGTTTTCCCTCACACCTTGACCCTAATCAGTAGTTCAATACTAGAGAGGGTGGTATATCAGGTGTATGCTCCTCCTTGTCCACAGCCTTCCTCTTCCTTGTGCCATAGGACCTCCAGTCACACGAGGATTCTATCAACCCCCCTAACCCTCTGCAGTATTGAACACTAAGGGCAAAAACAGGGACACTGAAGAACAGTGCATTCTCCTTGTTATATTTAGTATTTCCTCCTTTGCCTTCCTCTTACCTGTTTAGATAGCAAACTCTGTGGTTCTCAAGTTTTGTCCACTGTAAATCACCCAATACATTCATTGTATTAGTAGGGAATAAATAAAGCCATTGCATTTGTAATGAAAAGGAGTGCTGAATAACATTCTGGAGATTTTGATAAAGCAGAAATACACACTTTCCAACCAACTATGGAAACTATGAGCTTCACTGGAGTTACAGAATATGCGTTTTGGTTTTGTGGCTTTCATATTGAGAAGGAGATAAGAATGGAAGAAACATAGCATTTCCACTGGTGCCTTAGGTCAGAGCTAATGAGTCCTGGGAAGCAGTAATTCTCTTAATCTTGGAAGAAAAATATTTCGTTGTAATGGGATCTATCTTGCCTGTGCTATCTCATTTAGTCCCCCATATCTTGCTTTCTCTTGATGACAAGAGTTCCAGTTCATTTCATCAGCAAGAGATCAGCTATCACAACCAAATGGGTTGATATCTATTAGTCTCGTGTCACTACCAACTCCTTGTTGCCCCAGTTTGTCAATAGTGATATCCTGGGCTGGTTATCTGCCTGTTTTTCCAACAGCAAGCCTTCTATATTGCTCTTGGATTTTCTCCTAAAACTGGGTCAGAGGACACCTGTCCTGTCTTCCTGGGAGTATTCAGGAAACCTCTAAGGAATCTGTCAGCTAAAGATCACCCAAACTTTTATGCAACTAATATTCATTTACACAGAGGTAAGTGAATGGGCAAAAGTCCATTTCCATTGAAATCAGTAGAAAAAGTCCACAGCTTCACTGTCAGAGGAGACAGACAGTGAATTCACCATTAGTAGCTATGTGAATACCCGAGCTCCCCTGGCAGCCCTGGTCCCCAGGGCATGATGGGAATCATGGTGCAGAGACAGAGGCAGCGTAGACTCAGGTATGTCCTAAAAGACACATTGCTGCCCAGCTCCTGCCTTCCTGTGGCCATTTCCACTGCTCCTCAAGAACTGACCAGTGGAAGTGCAGCAGCAAACTAGTCCTTGACCATCTCTGGGCCCACCTGGCCACCCATTACCTATTTCCGTCCAAGGTGTGATGCTTTGCAGGTTATGGGACATCACTCCCATAGCGGTGACCAAGCAACAGGGGTGGGGTCCCAGCAAGTACCCTTTTGTTGTGTGACTTACATTCCTGTTCAGTGCCCTGCAGGGTACTGTGCAGCCCAAGGGCAGGGTCCTGGAGATTTTCTCCCAGATACAGCTCTTCCGCACACAAACTGTGAGTGTTTACAGCCTCACAGCCTCTTGCTTAATTGCTGGCTTCTCATTATTGGAGGAATGTGTTCACCTCTTTCTCTCTCCCACAGACTGACATAGTAAAGATTCCCTGTGCCCCTTGAAAACAGTGAAAACAGATGCCATCCACTTAACTCTCATGGTTTCTGAGTTTATGCAATACTTCATCACCATCCTTACAGGACTGAAATTAGCCAGCAGTTATTGTTTGCATTATTACAGGCAGCCCACAGCTAGGGAGTCAGTATGTGGTAGCCAAAGTATGCACTTTGCCACCAATCACAGGTGGTGACAATACAGTGTACACTTCACTGCCTGCTGTCATCACTCTCAACAAGACATGTCAGTGGTGTTGAGCTTTGAAATCAGATTTCAAGGCGACAAGAGCCCTCAGGATTGTGGAATTTAAAGTCAGTCTTTATCTTCAAAGCAGCCTGTGCAGCTAATGTGCCATATTTGTGTTTATGCTGGTGCTACATCTGTAATCCTTAAGATTTGCCAAACTGATCACAAGGTAGCCACAGGGGAAGGGAAAAGGAAAGAGAAGAGAGAGATTTAATCAGGGCTATATTTCCAATGCGTTGTCTATTAAAAACAAGTTCGCCTTTGCTACGTGAGGACTGCAACACAGCAGATCTGTCTAGTGCTCTTGTGGCACTGACATGTTGAAAGCCACATCACAGGCACGTCAATTCCCCGTCTCCACAGGGGAGAGGCTTCTTTCTTCAAACATCCTCTCCTGCTTTTTTCTGTGTTGTTTTTGAAGGCTTTCACCTCTTCTGTTGCTATTTTCAAAAGGTGGGAGGAAAGATAAGGTTACAAGGCAGCGTGGACATGGTTACACCAGTCCCTGGTGAATGTGCAATGGCACATGGGAAGGGAAGGGAAGGGAAGGGAAGGGAAGGGAAGGGAAGGGAAGGGAAGGGAAGGGAAGGGAAGGGAAGGGAAGGGAAGGGAAGGGAAGGGAAGGGAAGGGAAGGGAAGGGAAGGGAAGGGAAGGGAAGGGAAGGGAAGGGAAGGGAAGGGAAGGGAAGGGAAGGGAAGGGAAGGGAAGGGAAGGGAAGGGAAGGGAAGGGAAGGGAAGGGAAGGGAAGGGAAGGGAAGGGAAGGGAAGGGAAGGGAAGGGAAGGGAAGGGAAGGGAAGGGAAGGGAAGGGAAGGGAAGGGAAGGGAAGGGAAGGGAAGGGCCAAGTGGAGATGCAGTTTTGGAGTTAATCTCTACTTTCACTTCTGAGAACTCACACCCATAACTGAATAACACACTAATTGTGTAAGAAGTAAATTCTTCAAAGGAGCGTCCTAGTTCCTCGTTGGTGCATTTGTGTAGTACGTCTACATTTGCTCTCACTATATGGTGCATTATGCCCCCATGGGTGGATCTGGCCCACTGAAGTGTGGTGGTGCTCAGGGACAGTCCAGGTTTGCCTCTGTCTATCTGTTAAGAGAAGATGACTCTAAGATCTATTCATCTTAGAGAAATCCAGAGGCTCAGATACTAAAAGAAGAGTTTGGGAAGGTGAGGCAGAGTGGGGAAAATAACATAAACATTGTTTTAAACATAGGCATGTTATTTTTTGCCCAGGATACAAGGAAAGTGATAATAAATCAATTAGCTCTTTTGCTGGTATCTTTGACAGCTGAATCTGGAATAACTTGAAGTACAACAAGGCATTTTATTAAATTCACTTGCACTTTTTTTACAGTCCCTGGTGAGACAGAGAAGCAGAGCTGATCTTCGGGTGCTAGGGTGGGCTTCTGCCAGACTGCTTTTCCCTCTGTAGTTATAAAGCTTCGGTCAATGAGCACGTCATCGGGAGATTTCACCGCCGCTGAATTTCACCTACACACAACTGAGGCCAGGAGGATTTCTCTATGAGCAGAAGTAGTGAAAATTGAACTTTAAACATAAATGAATGTCTACATTTCATTGGGAAGTTAGCCAGGGGACATACCACTGAAGTGAAGAGCCTGGGCTGTTAATGACGCAACAAGACAGAAGAAGGTAGTCAGCAGTTGCCAAAAATTTAACTGGGGAAAATGTGCAAAAATCTCCTTAATCTGGAAGTGCCTCAGCACTTTGGCAATGATATTAAACACAGGGCAGCAAATTGTTGTCCTTCACTTATCTCTGCTTCTAATTCAGTCATTTCATTTACTGTGTATTTGTGTACTGAGCACTTTTATGGGGATCTGCGGGATTTAACTGTTACTGGTTTGGCTGCTGCACTTAATGTCATGCAGCAGCACCTCACACATGGGAATAATTTTAGATATGCTTTTTTTATACAAGTGGATATGGCTTTTCTGTTTGCTTTGTCATAATCTGGGGTAACTCTGAAATACCAAGATAACTGGTGCTTAAGGAAGAAGTCAATCCCTCTGCTCCCTGCAAGCAGTCTGTGCTCTGTGGTGGCTACTGGGGCACCTAGTTTGTCTTCAGACAGCAGACAGCAATATAGGCACTTGCCTTCAATCTTCCTCCTTGAGATGCCTTGATGCACCATGAGCTCGCTGAATGATTCTCCCTAAACAGAAGAGGAGAAGGCAGGATGCCAGCAGTGACATTTAAATGCCTGCATTTAAATGACTTTGATGAACACAGAGCTGGCTCATTGCAGTTTCCAGAATCAGAATTAGGCCATGCTTTCAGAGCATGGTCAGCAACCTCTTGTTAATTGCCAAATTGTACCTGCTTTTTCATTTGTCTTAGTGAGTAAAGCAACCCTGGCGGCAGCTCACCTATGTTGGCCAGCTCTGCAGTGGTCACGGCCGGCACTTTCTTTCAAGTGACCCTGGAGTGGGGGGTAAATAGTGATATAAAAACCTGTGTGCCAGTTTTGAAAGGTTAAGGAGACATTTTCACACAGTCTCAGATTTGGCTAGTGATATAAATAGCAGCAGAGTTAGGTCAGCACAGAGTCAAAATGAAACTCAGACTTCACCTTGCTGATCAGCAAAAGGAGGCCGTTTTCTCTTGGCACATGCCTTGCTAATCGGGTCCTGTGCGAGGCTGCCTCTGGCCACCAACAGCCTTATCACTCCAGCCTTTGGTCACTCTTCATTGCCTTCCAGTTTCCTCTGGTGTCTGCACTTCTGCACAGAATCTCTCTGCAAAGTACCCTGTGCAAATCCAGGATAAGTAGGCTAAGTGCACCCTTGGAGAACTGATGGACTTCAAAAATATGCATCTCAGATTCTCTAAGTAATGCCAAGGTAAACTTTAGCTTCCCGTGAATAGGTTTGACCTGGCTGAAGTCAGTGGGAGTTTGCTATTGACTTCAGTGAGAGGAGAATTTTATGCCATTTGTGTCCAGCTTCTACCCATACTCACAATCTCCTTGGAAAAATGAAGCCCTGAGATAGGAAGTGGCATGTGAAACCAGCAGAAATTGATTTATTTGAGAAGAAACAGAGAATGACTTAGAAATTGCAATAATGAATAGAAATGACACATGACCTTTTATTAAATTTTTCCTTCGAAAGTTTCTTTTTTCAAAAAGGCAGGTCTCACCTGTGAGAAGCACATGGGCACTGTCTGGCTAAAGGGGAAATTGTTAGTAGGAACCCCTCAGCCAAACACACCAGTACAGATGCTCCCAAAGCTGCTACATCTGCTTCTTTGAAAAACACTTTTTCCACATCCTCTGCTACAGTGCCAATGTGCACTCTTGGGAAATGGATAAAAGCACACTCCAGCTTTTCACATGCCAAAGTGGGAATAATGATTCACTAATTAATCCCTCCTTAACAAAACAATGGAATACTTGAAGAAAAGAAAAAGCAGTAAACACTATTAGGATTTTCTGCAACACTAGAGAAAAATGGGAACCATTCTAAAATTAGGTACGTGTGTGCAAGAGGAACAATATCCTGCAGAATTGGCCAAGACACTCATGAGATGAGCCTTTCTTTAATTGGGATTTGTCTCACGCATGTAATCTATTAAAGAAAAAAAAAATGAACTGAACACAAAAATTTGCTTCCTAACAGTGTGTTTATGTTTATCCCATTATTAAAAAATTGCTCAAGACTTATATTATCAACAAAAAAGAATACAACCTTTATAATGCTTCTAGGGTCAATGATGACAATCAACAAAAACTAGTGTTGGTTGTGCAAATTGAGGGCCTGGAGGCACTGGACTTAGTCAAGTTTCTCTTAAGACTTCAAAGCATTCTGGAGAGCAGAATACATGCAACAAGACTGTTTGGGTCAGTGCTTCCTTTTTTAGTGTTCATTTTTTGTCCTCCTTTTACTGGCTGATTTTCAAAACATGGGCCAACATCTTGGAGCCTAAACACAGACTGCAGAAAACAAGCCATGCAACCATTGCTTGTTTTGGTGCAAAAATAATGAATTTAGTCTGGGGAAAAGAAAAGGGGAGTCTGCTTGTAGCAGCATCTCACTCTATCCTGCACAGAAGGAACGGAACAGTCATCCATCTTATTCTAATGTATATAATTTATAATATGTTTATGCTTTTTCTTTGCTGACAGCTTTAATAAGTAGTTGCCCTACAGTCTTGAACAGAAAAAAACTACAGTTCTGGGCTCAGGTTTAACCCTTTCCTTCCAGCTTTGCTGCGACAACTTTTTTGGGAGAGGGGGACCACTTGGGATATTCCCGTCCATCATGCTGTTGTTGATATCCCTACCTGATGACAAAGAAACCACCCACCATCTCAGGCCTCTCTGCATACAAAAATTACTGGCCTATCCATCAGTCCAGTGGAGAGGGCTGACAAGACATACTACACTCAAATGTAAAACACATGGCTGCAAAACACTTAGTTTCCTGGCAATAATTAAGAATGCTACTTGGCAGGTTGGCAGCCACATAAAACAACTGTTAGTCAGCTTTAAATATATTGCTTTCCCAGCTTATTGAAATGAAACCCATATTATAAACGTATGTATGAAACGAGGCCTCAGATGATGAAACGACATGCACATAAAGTCAAGGCAGAAGTAAATTGTCTCAGGAGAGCTTTAAAAAGTTGCTGTGTCCTGAAGCAAGCAGAGAAAAGTGCACCTTCTGGGGTGAGCCACCTGGAAACTCACCTGCCTCTCCCAGCTTACTGCCACCGAGCAGACAAAATATCAAAAGCTTCAAAATGCTTGTTAATTTTTGTGCAAAACAAAATGCAGAAAAGCTAATTGCCATTAAGTTTGCTTTCCCCTTTACAATTATCTAGGGAGAGCTGCCTTGTGTGGGATATATGCATGTAGGCAATCTTATTGTGCCCTTTGCAATTACTGTAAGTGAAATAAAACTGCTGCTGGCCACGTTTCTGCTGTTGCTGTGCCATTTTACCTGGCTAGTGTGGCAGCCCAGCCCAGTGTTACTGTCCTGGTGATCCCCATGATCATAACCCCTTCCCTTTGCTGATCAGCAGGCATCAGCTCTGACCTCCCATAGCCTCCATGCTTGTTGGGGGCCCAAACAGCTCAGTCTCTGACCATACCACTTCATGAGCCAGGCTCTGCATCCCTCAGCTTGCCTTAGAAAAATCTGGTCCATCTTGACTTTGTTTTGTGAACTTCTGGGAATGAACACAGGCTGCCAGGGAAGGGGACAGTGGCTTCTCCTACATCATTTGTGAGTCCATGGCTGTCCTGCACCCAAGTGCTGCACGGCATTCCCTGACCTCAAACACTGGAGGGCAACCCGTTCTACTCTGGGTGTTCGGTCAGGGGATTCAACTGCAGCACAACAGTGCATTTGTTTCCTGCTGGAAAAGGAAAAAAAAAAGGGAATTTATGTTTATCTAGAGCCTGCTTTTAAAGGTCCTGAAATGATTTCAAAATTTAGATTCAAATCCCGTAAACACTTTGCCATATGACTGACTTGACTTGCATGAAGCAACACTTGCTGGCTCTCTTTGAGGTTTCTTGTAAAGAAAAGCTGTACATGTGCTAAAGTGTTTGCAGAATCAGCTCCTTGGAGCTAAATTCTGATTTTGAATAGTTCCACCGCTCTTCCTACAGTCACTGGCCTCCTGGGGACATTCAGGGGTCTAGGGTGGAAGAACTTTGTGTGTTTGGGCTGCAGTAAGCCAATGCTGCACTGTTTGCTGCTCTGAGACCTTCCCTCTGCCCTGATAAGAGGATCAGAACAAATCTGCCTGCACCAAGACTGGCTTTCCTAGTGAGTGACTGCTTCCAAGGGATTCATTGAGCCGACATAACCTTAAGTATACCGAAATCAAAGGTAATCTGGTACCCAGAAACTACATTAAGAATGTGCCTGATCATCTCTTTGCAAGTTCTTGGCAGATTTTCCAATGGAGAATGTTTGTAGCTGATTTACTTAGACCTTAATGCATGTTCCTAGGAATGGCACATTGAATTTTTCCCAAAGAGCTGGTGCATATGGCTTGGTACAGCCAAGAAGCCATATAATCAGCATGCATGCTCAGTTAGTTTTGCTGCTAGACTGAGACTCGGTGTTTTGTTTTTTTTGTTTTGTGGGGAGGTTTCAGTTTGGTTGGGTTTTTTTGGGTTTTTTGGTTGGTTGGTTGGTTTGGTTTGGGTTTTTTCTTTTTGTTTTGGGGGTTTTTTTTGCAGTAAGTATTTACCAAAAAAAAAATCCTCACCTATGCTGGAATTTACATGAAACGTTCATACATGTTTGTAAAAATTACACGTGCCAAAATGTTGGGTACATTTAGAAAAGCGAAAAAAACCCCAGATTTTGAAAATAATTTTTTAAGTGTCCTTTTCTGGGCATGACCATAAGATCCATCCTGAATAATGGAAAATCAACAGCTTTATCAAAACCAGTATGAATCTGTGGAATGTCTTCATATCAGCGAAATTCAGCATTTCAAAGAGAAATACTTTCATGAAACTCCTTGTATGATTATGTCCAAATAGTGAAGCTGACAAGGCATCAATTGTTACAGCAGAAAACAAAAAGCAAATCAGCTCTACAGAAACATGCAGCAGTCATTTTGTCCCTAACAATTTTTGTGCTGTCTTTTGTAGTTAACACTTGTACCCAGAATACTTTTTATCGCAGAAAGAAGCAATTTCACAGAAGAAGTGGGTGGTTTGAAACAAAGAATTTTGCATCACAGATATTGAAATATCAAAATAGACACCCAAAGCCCAAAACACACTGTTACCGTTCTCCTAAACATTACCAAAATGTGTGTTCTTACTGACAATGTGAGCACCTAGGTACATGATAAGCATAAAATCTCAAGGAAGGGAGCAAATAGTGTCTCCATGTGAAGAGGATATATCTCAGCAGTCATGTGTTAGATGGAAAGGAATAGGTGCAGGAACAGCAGGGAAGAGAGGGATATGTAGGGAACTGACAGTAAGAGGGCTGAGCACTAAAGGAGTCAAAGGAAAAATTATAGGATAGGGAAAAGGCAAGATGAAAAGGGAGAATAGAGAAAGAGAGAAAGAGAAAGAGAGAGAAAGAGAAAGAGAAAGAGAAAGAGAAAGAGAAAGAGAAAGAGAAAGAGAAAGAGAAAGAGAGAGAAAGAGAGAAATAGAAAGAAAGAGAAAGAGAGAGAAAGAGAAAGAAAGCAGGGGAAGATAATATACGAAAAGAAGTAAGTGGAAAGGGAAGAAGAAAAGAAAATCATGAGGCTGGGGGTCAAAAGGAACAGGATAATAGGAGATTCATTTGAGAAAACAAATAGAAAAGGGGGAAAAAATAGTGTAAGGCAGTTGTAAATTGATGTGCCCTTTTTATTTTTCTTTTAAAGGAAGCTTAATTCCAGGACGTAACATTAAATAAAAAGCACACAAGCTTTTTCTAGGGGTGCATGTATATACACTTCTGTATAAATAGATGCACTTGCACCCAAATGGACATCTTGAGCAGCCTATAAACTGTGCCACAATCCCCTCCAAAAAACCACAACTGTAAACTGTGCACAAGCACACGTGGCTGCGGTAAATGGAGCCCAGTTGTGATAGACAGTTCTTGGCTGCTTAAAGATATTGCCCAGACAGCTTTCATCCCTTCTAGTCAGCCTGCTACAATGGGAAAAGCACAAGGAAAAGGACAACTAAGTCCAGAGAGGAAAAGTTTGCCCAGAGGCCTTTATATTGGTGTAGGGAGGAGAGAGCAAAAATAGTTGTGGAGTAAGTAATTATTAAACTATCTACCTGGAAAGTAAAATGAAATAAGCCAGAAGGATGAACAGAGAAACTTTTGGATGTATAACAAAACCATCCTTCTATGCTATATGCAAAAAAACCCAGGAAAAGATTGCTGGTAAATCTTTCAGGAAGACATTGCTTTGGGCTGGTACGTAGACCCATATGTTATGATGTTACCTTAAAAAAAAAAGCCCCAAACCCCCCTGCCCCCAAACCCACCATGAAAACAAATGGAGGAGGAGAGAAATAAGGGAAATCAAAGCAGTACAAAAACAGACTATTTTCTCCCCTTCTTTTTCTTAGACTTGTGCTTAGCTGAAGCAAAAGACAGTTTGCTGATACAGGGACTGCATTTCTCTTGCAATTCCCTGCTTTGATTTGTGAAGATTTTTTTTCAGTTTTGGCACTTTGGTCTGAAATTTCCCAGTAAGCCCCCTTCACTTATGAAATAAGAAGTTAAATATTTCTAATGAAAGGTGTTGAGGCAATGCTGAAGACAATGCTAAATTAAATTTTTAAAAAATTGACACACTTTTCCCATTTCTAAATACTAGGTCTCGCACTTATGTGTGCTCCTTCGTCATGGTTGGTTTTTTTTTTTAAATGTTGTCCAATGTAGACACTAACTTTTTTAATTTGTGAACTTTTTGAGTGGGTTTTTTTGCTAAAACTCTTTTGTTGTGGGGATGAGGAGTTATACATCTTCCCTGCCTCCTGAAATTTCCAAATTTCCCCCATCTGATACAGACTCAGAGTCTGCTTTCTGGCAAGTTTCCAGCTGCCAACTGAAGTTCCAGTCAGTAATGGCATTCTCTTAAAATATGTCAAGTGTAGAAGTTTTATGATGTACTGTACACACGTGCTACTAAAAATTTGCAGCAGGGCAAGTCATTTGTAATGAACTTTTTTCACTTGTGAATTATCTGCAGACAGACTGACTTTTTTCCCCCTCTAATCTGATTTATTATTTGCAGTTTGTTTCTAATTTCCACTGGTAATTTTTGATCTGCACTTTTTTCCCTCCACCATCTTTTAGTTTTGAAATTCTGATAACAAAAATTTGAAGTGGGGCCTTTCAGCTGGTTGTTCGGTTTGTTTTTTGTGACCTGATTGAATGAGGTAAATTCTCTAGGTTTGTCTTTCTGGTGGACATAGCCTCATCATAAGTTAGATAGTAGTTTTTTATATGCCATAAAGTTTGATTCCACCTAAGAAAAGATGAAAAACACAACATAAGCTAATCAAAACTTGTGCTTAGATTTGAAAAGGAGCTTCTGTTTTGCTACAAATACAGACAGATTTTTTTCTAAATTGTCACAGACTTAGGGTCTGCTAAAACAATAGATGCTAATATTTGCTGTGATTAAATTGCAGCTTGCAGGGACAGAAGTCAGAAGAGAAGCTGCAGAAAGATCCCATTTGTTATAACAGAGTTACAGCATCACCCATAAGGTTGGCCTCTAAACCACTGTGGCTTCATTGGACGTTTACGTTTTCTGTTATTCTGTGACAGTGAGAGCAGAGGATGTGGGAACAGCCGGTTTCCACTTTTTTGGGAGTGGGAGGCAGTGTCTGCCTTTTGAGGGGTCTATCGTGGCATCTACACCAGCACCAGGGGTGCAGGACAGCTGTGGGATGGCTGTTGGCTGGGGGTGCAAAAGCAAGGCAGAGACCATGAACGGGGTCCCGTGTTCCTGGATGTCAAGCAAACGTTTAATGTCGAGGCATGTTTTATGTCAATCAAACACATAAACCACTGTTACTGTTACTGGGACTGCATGAGCCCATAAAGATGCACTTTTAAACCTTTAAAAGTAAGGTTCCGTAATTACATCTCATAGAACCCTCCAGGTCCCAGGGGTGCCTTTCTGCTTTTAAGATACCCAAGGTGGATGAGGTAAAGGAGAAAAAAACCTTCCTTAAAGCTCTGAGGGCAGAAAAATGCAAACGCTCTCCAATTCCATGCACAAGATCTCTCAAGCCTTGATTTATTGGCTTTAATAACTGTGGGATTTCTCTCTGCTTTTTGGCTCGAGAAATTGAAGCCATGAGGTTGTGAGAATGTCTTTCTTCCAGAATAATCTGCTCTAGTGCCAGTCATTGGGGGAAGCCAGCAGGCTCACTTTATTTGAGCTGCAGGATCCTCTTTTTAAACTTCTTTTAAATGTAGCTTGATCCTAAAGCAGCCTCCTTTCACAATGAAAAGGCCTTTTCTGGGTAGCAAAAGGTGAGGCTCTGCCTTACAAAAAGGCGCGAGTGACTCGGCTGTGGTTAATGTTGCGCAATAGTTTTATGGCACTGCCACGCTTCTTCGTGAGCAAGACTTCAGGCTGCCACACTTACTTCCCTGGAGGCACTGCAGGTCACTCACCATGCTGGATTTCTTCTGGAAATAATGATGGCTCCTGTCGGCGAAATAAATGATGAGAGGAATAAGACATCTGAACTTAGAGGAGCCGTGCAAGCCATGTATTTAAATCAGATTGCTCAAGCTGTTACCGTCCACTGCCTCTCATCATCCCCCCACCCCAGCAGACACTGCTGCCTTTGAGGCAGAGCCCCTCGGTTTCCCTCCTGACCACAGGGCATGGACCTCATCTCCCTGCCAGTCTGGAGGTGGAGGGCGGTGCCCCGAGGCAGCTCCCACCAGCTGATTTCACTCTGCTGCCACATGTCCAGGGCACAGGACTATTTCCAGCCACATGCAGGGTATCCATTCCTTGACCACTGGGCCTTGGCAGGATTTCTCTTCTGCTGGGGTTTCTTTTCAGCTGGACCTGCAAAATCTCACTTTGGATTTTTGCATTGCATTTGGGTTTAGAGGCAGTGTCAGAAGTGCAGGGAGAAAAAAGTTGACAGTGCAGTATAGTGCAGTAACTGGATAAACTACATTATTTTCCCAGGTGTATCTTTAAACCAAAACAAGCCTCAGAGGTCACAGAAGCACTTTTTGAAATTCCCTATCAACTGTAACTCACAGGAGTCCATGGACCAGCTCTACAGACAGAAAACTTTCCACTGTCTTCACCAGTGTGATGTGGGCAGCTAGCATTGGTTGGGAATTTTCCAAAAAAACACCCTGTTGTTATAAAATGCCAGGTCATTGGCCCCAGTATTTTCATTAAAAGAAAGGTTTCTGAGGTCTGACATGAAAATTTTGAGAAAAACGAGAGAGCACATGACAAAATAACTTGCTTTTCAGGGCACTCCAACCTGAACGGGATGGAGTTGAGCCTGGAAACTGTGTTTTTCATATTACAGGTGAATTTCCAAGCACCAGGCTTGGAAGACAAATGTTAGCTTCTTTTTTATGGGAAAACAGAGCTGGTGGGTCTGAGTGCTGCAGTCATTAGGATTCAATAAACCTGGGCCTTCACAAATAGGAAAACTTTCCAGTTCTCTAATGAAAAGCTTGAAAAACATTCAGTAAAAAAAAGGCCTAATTTGCATTTTGTCTCTGTCCAACTGTTTATTTATATGTATGAATATCTGTTAATAAGGGAAACAAGAGGAGGAATGAATTCTGATCTAACTACACATTGTTTTAGGAGAAAAAAAAATTAAAAAAAAAAAAGCCAGGAAATTCCAAGCTGAGGTTCCCAATTGACAGTACATCTGTCACTTGCATCTTGATATGCTTTTCATTTCCCATGACAACAAGAATTTCCATTTATGAGGATTCTCTTTAACTTTGAATTTCCTGATTCTCTTCAGGATGGGGAACATTAATGCTCTACATGTAACGAGCAGTTTTAATCTCTTGGTTGGCTGTTGGAGACTAGCCTAACACTATTGTACACACCCCTACACATTTCCAAGTTAGTAATTTCAGGGCTGAAGCATAATTAGACTTCCCTGAGCTGGTACTGACACTGGCAAAGAGACCTGGGTGCACTGTGCACCTTCTTTTCCCTGCAGGAGGGCTCGTCTCTACTTGCCAGGCGGGTTTCCCTGGCCCCTGGCTGCTACAGCCTCTCAGGGTTTATTTGCAGTGTGTGATAATCTAAATTCCTCATGAACACCTTCCATCACTTGCTTGCTGATCCGTGTCCTGTTCTTTTGGCTGAATTACATTTTAAAGTCTCTCCTGGCTTCCCTCAGTCGGGTCTGATGCTGTCTGCTGTGAAATGACCCTTGTCCCAAATGACTATCACTCATGTTTGCCCTAAAAAAATACAATGTACCTATAGTGTTAAAGCAAATAAGCCACATGTCATATTAGCAAGTATGTGCAGTTAAAGACCAGCAGACCAGAAAAGACCCACCTCGTATTGTCTTATGATTCATATTTAAATATTTCTTCCCTCAGAGGTGGGAACTCAGTCAGATACTGTCTGTGTGGCCCTTTCCCACCAGTCCTGAGTGACCAATAATTAATTTATGCTGAATGTAATTACTCCCTTGTTAACAGTAGTTTTTCTGCACTTTCTCTCGGTTGGCTCTGGAGACGTACATGTTGAGTGTGATGTATGACTCCTGGCACAGAATGAAACCCTAGTCCTGTGAAAAGACATAGATAAAGTGAGGCTGCTCCATTACTCGCTAATGAATTTATAGGCTCACCACTCTTATCTGAAGTGCAGCAGAGAAAAATTCTTAGAAGCTATTAGTGTAGTCTTGAAATAAAGATATTGGGACTTGGGTTTAGCCATCTTCTCTGTCCTGTCACTTCAATAGGCACTTCAAAACAACAACAACAAAAAAATGTTTTTTATCTAAAGGCAGGAGAGCAAGACAGACAGCTGCTGTGGCCTGGGCTATGCATTCGCCAAGAAACGCCAGGGCTGGAAAAGCAAGGAATAATGAAAACACTTCCCACGTGATGATCCATTAATGGCACATAGGCGTGCGCAGAGCCGCACAGTGCAGCAGGGGATGCATTACAGATCCTGAGCTGCTGCAGCTATTGTGTTTCAAAGCGGTAGTCATGTTAATGTGGTGCTGGCAGGCAGACGTGGGCCTTTTTGGAAGGCTCTATAATAGCTTCCTAGAAATTAAAGACAGAAGGGGCTGGCGGATCATATACCCTGTCCTCCTAAATGCTGCAGGCTGCTGGGATTCTTACAAGTATCTTATACCACTACCAGTTAATGCAAACATTTCAATCTTAAAAACGTGATCTTGGTGTCAGCAGCAGAAGACATCCAGGACCTGGTGCCTCCTGGATGAGAGCCCCTTGTGCTGGTGGGGTACAAAGCAGGTTTAGCAAGCTCAGACAATCTTGCTGGACAAAAATTATGCCCAAGGCCACAGTGGTAAGTAGAAAACCCCCAAGACACAGTAAGTCTGGTCTAGAAGAGAAATTCTTCATCAGCTGAAAGGTCAACATGCAGGTTTGGGCTTGCAGACAAGGCACATCAATGGTGGTGGGAGCTCCACATGCCCATCGGTGAAGGGGATTATCCAGTGGAAGCTGTGTGGAGAGGGAATCTGGAGCTTAGAAGTTGAACTGTTGAAGGGGAGAGGTGGGGGGAAATCCTTCCTGATGTTACCACATGGAAAACTGCTTGTTTTGGCACACATGTGGGAAGTTTCTTGAAGGCTAATTAAAAAATTACGTGTGTCAATAACCAGCTAGCTGTTGTGCAGAAACCTGTATTTTAAACCATAGGGGGTAACAAAGGCTCAGTTGCAGTCTGCTGGGTAAAATTTGATTTATACCAGTCAGCAGACCCTAGAGAGCTAACCTGATACTGCCACACACTGGACAGGGCTGATGAGAAGATCCCTAGGAGGATGATGGGAGGGTCAGATGACAAGGGATGTTGGCTTCAATATAAGTTGAGAAGAGCAAATGTGAGAAAATATTTACAGCTGAAATCATCAAAGCAAGCACTAAGTGGTTATACAGGAGGCCAGTAGGAAAGGCATTGCTCCAAGGGTGGCATTGGCCTGTCAGGGAGAATTTGTCTAAGAAACTCTGCAAGAAGGCACAGGTAAAACAGGGCCTGTGGCACTGGTCTGCATATCTCCAGCACTGTTCCTTTGGTGATATGGGCAAGCAGGGTCAGAAGAGATGATTAAAGCTATTTTACCCTCCTGCAGCCAGAAAAGCCATTACAACTCTACAACTGTATTTTAGAGAGCGTGACCATGACAGGGTGTTGCCCAGTTTCAGAAGGTCTGATCACGTGGCGTGTTGGGCCCAGCCACACTCACATGGTGGAGTGTGAGGCAGACCAGATCTGTACTTCAGATCTGCTCTCCCTCTCTTTCCCTTGTTGCACGCTTGCTCCTGGTTTGTCTTGAAGAAAATAGGATCTGGCTTTTGCACAGCCTGGAGAAGGGGCAGGTTTTCACTGTGGGCTAGTGGGGATGGAGGAGGTGGGTGGTCGAGGGTCTCAGTCAGGGCATCCCGGCAGGGCTGGCAGCCGTGGGGCTGCTATGAGCCTGCTTGGCAGGACACAGTGGACTGCATTTCCCTCCCTTCCTCACGGCCTGGCTTAGTGCACAGGGCTCCTGACCGCAGCCGCGGCTTTTTTCATGGAGAACAAAGCCCTTTTTATTTCTTTTTTTTCTTTGGACTTGGCTGTTGGAAAGGAGCTAGAAACTATTTGCACCAGGAAATACAGGCTGAAGAATGAGTGTGTCAGCCCGAGTCCGCTTGGCAGGGCTTCTCTGACTGCCAAAGTGAGGCGGCAGTGCCTTAGGAGGCCTGCTAATTGTCAGTGAAGACAAAATGAATAGCTGTGGATTAATTGAGAGCTTCTACTATTGTTTTTCTAGAAGAAAACTTTTTGCTTCTAGGAAAGAACTAGGGATGGTGTTTCTGCTCAAGTATACATTTTTCTTGGTCAGACATTCACCAGGTCGTCTGGGGCTGTACAAAAACCTATGGAGATTTCCAGAAATGTCCTTTGCCATTGAATTCTCATCAGTACAATGCCAAGTATCAGACTGGTCAGTTTGCTCTTGGAGGCTGCCATAATTACATAGCCCACAATTAAAATGTTTCTTTAATGTAAAACATGAACACACTAATGAGCTGGATGTTTTAGCAGAAAGAGAACTGACTTCATATTTTGAAGGGAAAAGACTTGCTGTAATGGATTGTCTCTGGCGGGCAAGGAATTACAAAGTACCTCCTGGAAGACAGTGGCAAACACAAGTAAAACAAGGTAAAGCCCACCTGCTCCCCAAAATCAGGTTTAAAATTTTGCATCATCTAAAGCAGAGATCACAGTGTATCAGATTTAAAGCAAGGCAAAATCTCCTTCACTGATAATGAAGGCATCTGCCAGGAGAATTCTGTCTGAGAGTAAAAATCCATTTTGCACAGCCAAGAACCCCTGTACTGCCGGCAGCAAAAGGTTTTGACATCAAGATCCTGAAATGGGGGCAGCTACCTACAGTATAGGCTTTGACAAAAGAGAGGCAGCATACATTTTGAATTATTTTATGCAGGCAGCTTTCATTTCTTAATCTTTATATAATTTTCTATTCGTAATACCACAGTTTCTGCTGTGCAACTGCTTAGAGAGAAGAAATGGGTAACATGGGAACTTTTTTGGCATTGCTCAACGTTTAACATCTAAGCTGAATGTGCAAGATTTTTTTAAGCATTAAATCTTACAAGAGGAAGGAAAAGAAAGAAGAAAAGTTTTCCTTTTCACACCACACCAGATCTAGTTGAGACTGGATACATGGAGTAAATAGCAAGAGTGAAATTCTAGCCCCATTGAAGTTAATGGCAAAATTCCCGTTGACTTCAGCTGGGCCAGGATTTCACCCTTTGAGTATTTCCAGCTCAACCAGAAGCAGGAAATACTGGAAAGCTCTTGACAGAGCCTGTTCTCATGATATTTCCAGCCCAGATTTTCAGGCCCTCTTACTCTGCATTGTTTTGATCACACAGTAAAATAAGAAGGGTGTTGGGAATAAGCTGTGCTAGAAATACTTCAGAAGCTAAATGTAGAAATAGAAATGAGATTGAAATTAAAAGGGAAAAAGGATGAATGAGGTGACTTCACGTAGAATGTGATATAGTGAGTTTTGGGTTGACTTTATTAGCTCACTATTACATAACAGAATGGTTGTAACGTTCTGTGGAAATGACATATGAGCTGGTATACTACATTTATATAATTTTCACTGAACATAACTCCTGCACAATGTGGAAATCAGATCTTTACCCCAAGTCACACTGTTGTGCTGTAGCTGCACACAAGGCTTTCCCAGAGCTCCTCAGTGCTTCTGTTGCAAAATGCCTCAGGAAGGACAAAAGCTGCAGAATACAGTAGTCTTCCATGTACAGGTAATTAAAGGGAAATACAACTGCCCTGACCTGAAGGCATTGGGCAGGAAAGGGGCTCTCTCTGCCACCACCTGTTGGCGAATAGGGGAAAGAAAGTGTGTTGAATGTTGTCGTCTCACCTACCCACACTCCAGCTGCACAGATGCTCCCCAGAGAAAAAGTTTTCTCCCTTTAGCAGCAATATCACACAGGCGACGTGGCAACACAGAGACTGCACCTCCACATATCCCTACTCAGAATTCCTCTGTGCATTTCAGAGGATTGTCCTGCACCAGTACAAACAGTGCCTCAGCCCATCAGCGAAAGGAACAGGAAAATAGCATTATTTTAAAGGAAAAAATTAAAGGAAAGGCTCCCAGAGCAATGTTTGGCTTCAGCTGTGCCTCCCCAAGGCATCCTGTGCACCCAGCAAAACTTCCTAGTGTCCCAATATGAACACAGTCTCTTCCTGCCACGGTGTTTCGCTTTGACATGCCTTGCTGCCTTTCTCATGGTTTTCCTAAAACCAGACCCTAGGAATTGCCTGCTTGGCTCAAGTTTTCATCTGTGTTCCCATAGGCGACGATTCACCCTGAGTGCTATTTTCACTTCCTTCTCGAAGAGAGGGTGGCTACAGGATTCATGTTTCTTTTTCTCTCTCCCATCTTCCCCTCTCTCTACGAACTTTAATTTCTGTGGGGAACTTGCCTTCAGGGTGGAAACACAATCTCTATCTAACCACAGGGCTATTTGTTACAGCAAGATAGTCAGTTCAGGGGTCTTTGGGTATTCTAGGTGTCCATAATACCCCTCATGTTTCCACTAATTTTCAATTAATGTCATGTTCCAAAAATATCCATCTGTCAGACAACTTACTCGTAATTATCCACTAAATACGGGCAAAATCAGTATGCCAGGGTTAGTCTCAAGCAAACTTAGAAAGCATTCCCTAGGCATGAGGATTATGTCTGTCAGAGCTCACATCAGGATTTTGGCCTTCACTAGCCACTGAGAGTAGCCACAGTGGATCTTACTGGGTAAAGAGAAGGCATTGACAGTGAAGTACATTTTGTCATTTATTGAGTTAGTTCTTTTCCGAGACCAGTAACTGGTACAGTTTCTAGAACACTGAGACCTGGTTTAAAGATATGAAAAGCAAGACTCTCCCCGACCTTAGTAAGTCTTTTCTGAACAATTATTGTGAAAAAGCAATTGCTTTCTTCCGTTTTCATTTGTCTCTCTTTCAAGCTTCCAGCAATTTGTTCTGGCCACACCTTTCTTTGGTTCTTTAGTAAGTGGAGAGTAAGTAAACCACTGGTTTCTCCTGGTGAAGGTATTACCCAGTGCAATCAAGTGGCTTCTCAGTCTTCTTCTTGATAACTTAAACAGATTGAATTCTTTGAGTGCTTCAGTGTGGGGTGCTTTCTTCAGTCTCTGAATCATTTTTACGGCTCTCTTCTGCACCTTCTCCAGTTTTTCAATATCCTTTTTTTATAATGTGAACATCAGCAGCCCATACGGTGCTGCAGTATCTGATTAATAGGCTGTAGATAAATTTCTCAGTCTGTTTTCTGAAGCCTACACTGAGTTCCCTTTTACCTCGAGTTAAATCTTTTCTGTTCCCCTCACAGGCAGGAGGCTGATCTGCATGATCTGCAGCAGGCAGGGGTAAATGTGCCCTGCCTTCAGTGTGATGCAGCCAGCTATGGACTGTCTCAAACCCAGCCAGGGAGTAGACCCAGTGAGCACAGAAATATGCTCTGGTTCACAAGCCTGGCTAGAGGTTGCTTCTATTAGTTTGGGCTCAGCTCCAGGCTAACCTGGCTACACAGTTTTTGGGCAGAGCATAGGGAGGGCAAGTTCCTGCCTGCCAGAAAGCTATGGAGAGGTTCTTGGGGGTTTTTTTTGTCCTAATAATGAGGGCAGAGACTATATAATTTGTTAAGGTATTTAGTGGTGAAGGTATTTAGAAAAAGAAAATCTAAGGGCAGCTATTTAGTGAGCTTAGAAATGTTGGGTGAGTAAACTTATTTCTCTTTAAAAGGATGCCAGGTTTATTGCTGCTGACAGCACCTGGCAAAACTCTTACAAAACTGCATAATGTGAGGGGAACTCCCTGATTTTGTTGGTAGAAGGCTTGCATGAAAGGATTTGTCAGTCTGTACGCTCAGACTACACATGCACTTATTTAATGGAGCAGGATGACATAAGTGCCTGTTTCAAAGAAACCCTGCCATGCTTTTCATTGGTAGGATAGCCTTTAGCTTTTCATATATCTGCAACTTCTAAAAAAAAAAAAAAGAAAGGAGGAAGAAATGATAGCAGCTATTCTTCATAAAAGGTACAATCCATATGTGAGAGAACAATACACCCCATATGTGAGAGAACAGTCACAGGGCTGTCAGAAAAAACACGTGAAAAAACCTCTGTTTTTTAAACAGCACAATTAGAGATGAACAAGGTACCTGGAGAGCAGATCCCCAGCTGCTCTTTTCCTGGGTGTTGGGGCAGACATGGCCTTGGGTTGCTGCTGTGCCCATCCCTCTTGGGATGTCCATGGCACAGCAGCCAAGGAAGAGCCACATCGGTAATGACAGTGGCTCCTCAGACCTCATCTGCCACAGCTGCTGCTGCAGACTGTAGGCTGAATTTAGAGACGCAGGACAGGGCCCTGAGAGGAGACAAGGAAATGAAATAAGACAAAAAGTGCTTTGGCCACCCACAGTAGGGTGAATAGTGGTTCTGATTATGCTGATGAGAGTCAGGAGTCTGAGGAGAGCAGACTCACCCTAGGAATAACTGAAAGAGAAAGAAGACATGATGGAGCCAAAGGAAGAGCAGGGAGCTTAAGCACAGAAAGGTGCCCTCCAAGAACTGGAGAGGCCTGAGGCAGCAGTGGGCTGCTGTGTTAGTGTTTCTTGTTAAAAAGATTTAAGGAAGGAGCATGCCTGCCCAGCCTTACAGCCTGAAGTCTGCGGCTCTGAGGAGTGAAGCTGACTTGCATCCACTGCATGCCAATCTAGGGGTAAAAGAAGGAAGGTGCTCCTTTCCTCCGACTGAAAAATATACAGTAGGCAAGAGTGTGCCTTAAAATACGACCACGAACTGTGATAAAAACAGCCCAAAGCCAAACCCAAACTTTTTTGGACGTGGAGGCCTCTATTAACATAAGAGATGAAAACCAGAATCTCATCTGGCCAATCTATCCCCTATTAAAAGCCAGTTTCAGGAAACCCAAGTACTCCCCCACACTGGGAGGGCTTGGGCTCAACCTGCCGGGATTAGGAATGCAGCTATCAGCTCAGAAGGTGAAGATTGATGTACTTCTGATCCTAGATGCCAGGTTTAATATGAGGGCATTTTCTGTGGGCAAGCCAGATGCTCAGCCAACACTGAATTAGAGGGAGCTCAGGAACAGCTTTGCCTCTGCTGTGCTTTTCCACTGTAGGATCATTACAAGGTGGAGTTTCTCCTTCAGTGCACTCTCAGACAATTTGCTGGTTTTGTCCAGTCCCCCTTAGTTAATAACTTATTTTTGTCTCAGATATTTCCTTGTACATGCTTGATGCATCCAAGTACATTCCAGAAAACATCTACTTTCCCCTTCTAGAAAAGTGTTAAGAGTATTGAATGATAATAAGGGACTTAATTTCTTAAAGTGAGGCACAATGAAGGTATTGGTGCAGCATGTTGGAACGCTTGCCTGTGAATAATGGCAGGGGTTATAATTTCATTTGTGACGCATAGAAACAGAAATACATCCGTAGGCAAGACCTGTGGTCATTGGCAACGAATCATTTTAGCAGCTCCCCTCACTCTTCATTCAGATGAAGAGGCATCTGTCTCTGCTATGACTGTCACCATGAGGTAGAGGTAGAGGCCTTGCACAGGGCAGCTTTAAGATGTTTGGAATTGGTGTGCCATGTGAGATCTCAAAGATGCTTGTTGAGTATGGGAATTTGGAGCAAAACCTCATGCAACTAAACCACAGTTGTTACAAACAACCTCATTGGCTTTAGATAACAGAAGTTCTCTTTAAAATCTAGGTTGCTTGGGTTTTTTAGAGGGTTGTTTAAAATTAATCTTTATCTGGGTGGACTTTAGAAGCCATATTGTTTAGGGAAGTAGTCGATTTGTTAATTTTGTTTGCATCGTATTTCTGGAAGAAGATAGATTGAGAGACTTTTAATGCACCTGATCTGATTTAGAAACAAAAATCCAAGATCTTATAAGAGGTAGGTGGAACATTTCTCTGTCAACAGTTCATAGACTCTAGACATATTCAAAACCATTTTTCTTTTTTGGAAGGTTTTTATTTTAGTGCTTGCTATCAAACTTTGAAAATATTCTGTCTCAATACCTTTACCTTGAATTTAAGAAGAAAACTTTTGTCCATCTCTTAGGAGAACAATCATGTTTTCTAACAACTTCTGCAGTTTGAAAAGAGAAGCTAAACTCTTCTATTTTAAAGGAAAAGGATTCTGCCAAATCTTCCCCCCCTTTTTTTTTTGTATCAACATTCTCAAGGTTTGACTTGGATAGATCTTTTTTATTATTTCTCTGGAAGAGGCCATATTTTTTTTCCAAAAACATGTGCATTGCTACTAATAGTTTGGCTTTGATGCTGCAGGATTTTTCAATAAAAATACCTGAATTATTCCAACAACTATTAAGGATATTTATTTGCCTCCAATTCTCCTTCATCTCTTGAACAAAAAGCTTTCAAAACTTTTTGAATGCAGAATGAGTTCGCAGCTGGCCTCCTCCTGCTGTTTGTTTTTAAGAAATAATACGTGAATATTGTATTATTTGTAAGACCGTAATGCTCAGATTATGGCTGGTACAGATTAATGCTACCACTAAAACTGGCAACATGCTCTTACTCAAGCTGCGCACCTCAGCGAGTGCTGCAGATAGGGATGTGAAGTGACTTGGAACTGGGCCTTTCTAGATTTCTGTTAGGCTTTGCACTTCTTTAATGTCATCATCGTCGGGGGAAAAAAAATGGTTTTCTTTGGAAGCTGTGACGTGATCAAGCTGGCTTATAGATAATGTGATGGTTGAACCTGAAGGAAAACGTAGCAGCTGAAAAGAGGGTTCTATGCATTTGTTTTGTTCTACTTCATTTTAAGATTTTTCTATAAAAAGGAAGACTTAAAGATCCTGATTTACAAGGATAACATGTCTATACAACAGCAGAAATTGCAGCTGGAAAAAGTAATTTATCAGTTTAGCTCCAGAAAGGTTTAATTTTATAATCCTCCTCTTTCTCATCTGGTTCCTCCTTTAAACTTGATGCCTTTCCAGGACAGGCCATTTTTTTGTCTTTTATTATAAATATTGTGCGTTCTCTTTTTACTTTTCAAGGACATGCATTGTCTTAGAAGTTTGTGTCACCAGTCAAAATAATGCCATCGCTTCCGAAAATATTTTCATTTTCTGACTTGTATGGAGGTGCCACAAAGCAGCGCTGACAACTTCATCTCTCGCATTCCACAAATCTTATCAAGATATATCATCAGAAAACCGCACGGGCTATATCCGGGCTCTGACAAACCTGAAACATGGCCTGCCAGCCACAGATAAGGCTTGAAATGCTGGTCAGTGAAAAGGTGATAACAGCAACAAGGATCAAATGCATGTACAACTTCACCTTTAGACAGCTGTGGTTTTTGGTTGAGCCATGACGTTGGAGAAATCTTTGCTCTGCCTTCGCCGATTCCCCTGCATGCCGCAGGTCGGACACGCAGCCATGGCCACAGCAAGGGCCGGAGGCAGCCCATGTTTTGGAAGAAGCCTTGTGCAAATGTAAACCCCATGGGTCACGAGGAGCACCGAAAAGCTCCACTGAAAGCCTGGTGCTTTGTTCGAGGGATCAAAAGGATTGTGGTGCTTTGTTCTTCCAAACGTGGAGAAAAATTGCAAAACGCCGCAACAGAAATAATAAATGCACCCCATCCCTGCCCCCTGAAAACCTCCTACAGGAGGTCTTGCCACCTTTTTAGTCCGCAGGGGAAAAATCTGAAACAGAAATAAAGCTGCTCAAAACCATTCAACAAAACAGTAAACTGGCTCTGTACTTATTTTTGGTTAATCTTGGGATTTAAACATATCACTATTATAGTAAAAAAAATGGAGTTCTTAAAAAAGAATTTATAATCATTTGCTTAATGGTGCTTTCCCCATGCCATCCGTTTCCAAACAAAGCTTAGTTTATGGCTATCATAAGAGATTATGTTCCCTTACAGTTGCAGTATTTCTTCTATAATGATTTATTTTAAAGGGCTTCACCATGATAGCTCTCCAACTTTGTTCCTTCCTGTATATCACTGTTCAGGGTCAAAAGCTGGAAAAAGGGCTGGTCCCAGAGGCCTAACATATTTCACCAGTGGAGACTCTGGCTTTTCACTTCTCCTTCTCTCCTCATCACTTTATGCTTAAAGAATAACAGATGTGGAAACATTTAGAAAAGAACTAATTGAATTTCACATAACACAATTTAGCATTGTTTGAGGAAGTACCTAAATCAACAGCACATTTTCTGAAGGGCCCAGCATTGCCTAATTAGAACACCAAACGTGTGACTAATTGGCCACACTTACACCAAAGGCTCTGTCGCAGATGAACGGCTGCCTATTCATCTTAGCTAAACTTAGGCCGGCGGTTTGGCTGTGAGGTAACTGTGGTTGTTTTAAATGAGCTGTGCCAAACATAACGGGGAAACTCAGCAACGGTAGGGGAACAAATCCATGTAAGAGCAGAGGAGTAATCAGGACGCTTACGCTCCGGCAGCACCCGGAGGATTACCAGGAGATTATCAGCACATAAATTATTGGATTCTTTGTGCTCTGTAATTGGGAAACTTAATAGCCTGCTCTTTATCATGTCTACTCCATTGTCTTTAAAAGCTCAGCATCTAATTAAAAAGTAAACTGATATTATCAGGAAAGGCTCCACTCTGCCCAGCTCTTGCCACTGCTGGGTCTGGTTTTTGCATGCAACAGGATGCTTTCTTTTCTTCCTTCTCTTCCTTATTTCTTTCCATGCCTGCTTTCTTTTCTTTCTTTCTTTCTTTCTTTCTTTCTTTCTTTCTTTCTTTCTTTCTTTCTTTCTTTCTTTCTTTCTTTCTTTCTTTCTTTCTTTCTTTCTTTCTTTCTTTCTTTCTTTCTTTCTTTCTTTCTTTCTTTCTTTCTTTCTTTCTTTCTTTCTTTCTTTCTTTCTTTCTTTCTTTCTTTCTTTCTTTCTTTCTTTCTTTCTTTCTTTCTTTCTTTCTTTCTTTCTTTCTTTCTTTCTTTCTTTCCTCTTTCCCTTTCTCCTTACCTTCTCCCCTCCTTCCTTCCTTCCTTCCTTCCTTCCTTCCTTCCTTCCTTCCTTCTACCCTGTCTTCTTTCCGTGGCAGATGCAGCCACCTTAAAGAAATGAAGAGCGCTGTGCTAAACTGTTTCCTACTGGAACATGGCATTGGTGCTGTGAGGATGCCTGGTTATGCATGTTGCTTCAGGAAGTCCCAAGGCTGGCTGCTGAAGTTTTTTGATTGTTTCCTATAAAATGATGTATCAGCTTGAAAATAAGCACAAAAAGAGTGGGATTTGGGGAATAGGGTTAGATGGTTCCATCCATACCTGCTAACATTCCCAATTTTAGATAGGATCACTGGATGTTTTACAAACAGGTTCTGAGAAATACAGTACCCCAAGATTAGTGGCTTTTTAATTCTTTTTTTAACCATTACCCCAGCCTTCTCACCTCTATACCATTTGGTAACTCTGAAAGATGTCTCCTCTTCCCCAGCACAATATCCCTGCAGCCTCCAAACACGGCTGCTGCGGTCCTGGTCACCTCCTTGTGGTGCCTGGCATGGAGGCACAGCTTCCCACACACATAATCCCCATCATGCAAGCAGCTGATGGCTTTTGGCTGTGTGCTGGAGGGCAGTCAGGGGAGATGCAGCTGGGACCTCCTGCCCTGCCCTGTTCCTTCCAGAGTGTAGCCTGCCCTGGCCACACAAGCTGACTGGCTCTGCTGATTCCAAATACTGAGGGGAAAGACAAGCCCTGAAGAGAGGACTTTGTGGGGAGGTGCATGAGGCAGCTGCATGGTTTGTTTGCCTGAAGGCCTGGAAGAGCTCTCGTGGCCTGCACAACCCCTCCTGGTCACAGTACTCACACACTGTACTGGTTTGAAGGAAATTTATTTCCTCGACTTGTGCATCACATAAATAAAAGAGGGGGTAGAGCTGCTAAGTTTGCTAAGGTCTTTGCTTAGCATTTCTTGAGTGGTAATTTGTGGATTGCTGCTGATGGGAAAGCTGCTCTAGAAAAGTTGAAGCTTCCAGAAAAAAATGCAAGAAATGTTGTGCGAAATGATGGGAGTTTCAGACAAGTACAATAGCTGTCTTGCTCTGAAATGCTACCTGCATTTCTTAGCTATCTCCTTTTTCTCTTGATGGGGTTCCTTTGCTCCTCCTCTCTCTCTCCCTCACTAAATTTTAAGGACACGTAGTGGTGGACACGTGTTGTCCTTTCACAGAAACTTGCTGTATTAACAAAGATGAAAACAGCACCAGAATGTCAGTACGTGTTGCAGTGGGCAAGCTGCAGTCCAGCTCCCACAATGAAGCCGAGGCAGCCTTGGTCCCCCCAGCAGAGTCTGGGAAGCTCAGAGAGGAGAGATGCAGCCTGTACCTGCCTCACACAAACAAAACCTGCTCAGAGAAAATGGTTTTCCCTAAGAAGAAATGACTGCAGATTGACACAGGAGGTAGGAGAGAGTGTGATCCTGAGTTAGGCCAAGTTAATTTCTGGGATAAGGGTCCAATTTTTTTTCCAGTGTCCAGAAGCATTATTTGCCTGGGATAGTTTAAGTCACCTAAGGCAACAATAATGGAAATGAAAATTTAATAGGCCAATAAATTAGGAAAGAAATTTAAGAAATCATCTAAACAATAGTTCTGTCCATATCTAGGTAATCAGCATGTAAATATTTGCTTAAAATCCTTCTATATCAGGCCTTTACTATGCTTGCAGGCAGCAAGGGACTTTTTAAAATATTTAATCTCAACCTTTCCTGGAAGTAGTTAATCCTTTTATTTTTATGTTCTATCTATCATGGACATGAAAACCAGAAGCCTTCTTCCTCTTTGCAGTGGTGCTTTACATATTTGAAAATCATTAGCATGTCCTTTCTTCACAAGACTAAACAACTCCATTCATTCATCTTTCTTTAGGGGTCATGTTTTTTCTAGACCTCTGGTCAGTCCCTTTGCTTTCTTCCCTACTCCCATGCCGTGCAACTAAGATCTTTCAGTCTGTCAGCAGTGTCAAAGACTGGAGATCCCAACCCACCCAAAGATACTGAGGGTGTGAGCCCACAGATGCCCAGTTAATATCAAATAATGAGCCCCAAAATGACCTCTAATGATGCTGCTGAAAATTATTTGTCTTCAGGATGCTTAAGGCAGAAACATTTTTTTTAAAAAAATATGTATCTATTCAGTATTTGTTGCTCATACTTTCAGCTGAAAGCAAAAATTTGACTCCACCTAGTAACATAATTCATTAGTAAAATCGGTCTTTGATAAAATGTCAGATAATTAAAGGCATGATATAAATATGTATTTGTGTGCATGTATATATAGTAAAGTTGTAATGCTTAAAAATAAACTCTAATCTGCTTGTTTCAGTCACACAGACCAGTTTTTCTGTTAGTTCTGCTGTGATAATTTGCTTACCACAAATTCTTCCCAATTTATCTGGGAAGAAAGTGATGAAATGTTCAAAGTGGGCACAGCAGCAAGAACTAGTTGCACCAACTTTCATTTTCATTCTACATAATAGGAGCAACCTAACACCCACAAACTGGAGGAAAACAGAACACAGAAGCAGTCCATTTCAAGTACCTGAATTGGTAGATAATAAAACAGTGTTAAAAGCTACAAGAAAATATAACTGATACTTTCTTTTTAATTGATCACACGTATTAAAAATATCTGTGACAGTGTTCTCCCTTGATCCCCAGGCGAGTGATCCCCCATAGGAGGGGTCACTTAATGTGCATTACCTGCATTATACATCACTCCTTGGCTCTGCAACCACTTGAACTCATACCCACCGGTCACAACAAAACTGCCCAAAGCAGAGCGAAGGAAAGCAACTTGCTCTGTCATGTTTTGGGCAGGTTTGCCCTATCTGTACCTGGCAAAGGGTGGGCCATTGCTCCAAGACCCGGATGGATTTTAGTGGTGGTGAGCGAAGAATGGAACTGTGCCTGCTTTTATGAACGTGGCCTCTCTCAATTGATGCCAACTCATAAAATATCTTTTAATTGTAATGATTGATTATTCCCTTGATGGATCTTGACTCAGGCTTGGAGCCCAGTAACTTGTCGACACATCACACAGCTTGATCCTAACAATACATGAACAGACACTTGTTCAGGCATACCAATCCCCTTCCAGTCCCCTTCCAACCTCCAGCTCTGCAAGGCTGCCCAGTGCTTTGGGAACACTCAAAACTAGCTTCCAAAACCAGCAAAAATCTCCATGGTGTGCATACCAATTCAGCTTCTGCCCTTTCCTTCCAGAATTAGATAAACTACTCCACCCACTTACTTTCTTGATTCAAATATTTTATCCAAATGTGCATGTATTGCATAAATATCACTTTCTATCACTTAGAATTTGATACTAAACCTTCTCTTCTTGAATGCAGGGTGTGTGGTTTTCGTCTTTTTTTGAAGCCAGGAAAAGCTTTTGTTTTTTTAATCACTTGTAGCTGATACTTCACTTGCTGTTGCTGTTTATAGATGCATCCTGGTCATAGACGGGAACCAGCCATGCTGTGCTGCCTCTTGTCCCGTATTTGAGACAACTGAAGCCCCATGCTTAGGTGTAGGTAGAGTCACTGTGAGCTGGAACTAAAAAGCTGAGTGCTGTATCTACTTGGTTAGTGCTCCTGATTCACCTTTTGATTCTTGTCCCCAGAAGGGAGAGAACATCCATTATGTGTTGGTGTCTAAAACCAGTGGTAATTCATGGTCAGCTGCCAGTCACAGTCCTGCAGTTTTGCTGTTGTTTCTACTCAAGCACAGTTATAGTCAGTACAGCATTTTGGAAAAATCGTGCATTGCATGACTTTAACTGGCCACCCCAAGCTAGGCATTTTGCAAATGTGAACATTTCTCCCTGTGCCTCAGCTTCTCTGCTATAAAATGCAGCTAGTTATAGCCCATGAATATTCATTTCGGAGATTCACTGTAAAGACAAACATTTTGTGTTAATGAGGATGTGAAGGAAGGCAATGCGGCAAAAAAGCCCATGAAGAAATGAATAATGCTGCATCCTGTGCCAAGCATGGAACATTAATCTTCATCAAACTGCACATCATATTGTGTAGCTAAATCCAAAATACAGACCTAATTAATTTGACTATTATAATTGTAAGGGTGGAAAGGGACTATGCAACTGTAGAGCAAAGAGAGGAGATTAGAGTGAAGCAGAGAGAAGGGAACTTGAGACATCAAAGAACCTGAAGGACTTCAGTATTTCCTGAGCTTCCACCACAGAGAAGCTGAAGTTAAACACCATGCACCCAACCAGGAAGAGTGTCTCTTTATATAGAATGTCATTACAATATACAACTCATTGCCATAGCACACTGTAGATACAAAAATTTTCCTGGGTTCAGAAAGAAATTAGACTTGTTAATGGTAAAAGTATCCCCATGAAACATCAAAGTCACAGGGAACTGGAAGCTGGTATACTGCTGTTGTGGTTTTGAGCCCAGCTGGCGATGAGACACCACACAGCCCCTCTCTGTCTCCCCTTTATTTCCCCTAACTCCAGCAGAATGGGGAGGAGAATCAAAGTAAAACTTGTGTGTTGAGATAAGACCAGTTTAATAATTGAAAATAAAGTAAAATACCATATTAATGGTAAATAATAATGATGATAATAATAATAAAAAAAAAAAAAAACCCCAAGTGATGTACAATGTGACTGCTCACCGCTGCTGACTGACGCCAAACCCTCCTTCCCAAACCCAGATTGGCCGTCCTTCCGGCTAACCCCCCCAGTTTATATACTGGGCATGACATTCTGTGGTGTGGAATATCCATTTGGTCAGCTAGGGTCACCTCTCCCAGCTGTGCTCCCTCCCAGTTTTGGGGTCATTTTGCATACCTCCTCACTGGCAGAACCATGAGAGAAAAAGTCCTTGACTTTGGATAAATACTGCTCAGAAAGAAAACCAAACCATCAATATGTTATCAACACCATTCTTGTTCAAATCCAAAATTTAGCACTGGAACAGCTACTGAGAAGAAAATAACTCTACTTTAGCTGAAATCAGGACAACTGCTGAGAGCATCAATACACACACCCATCCTCTTGGTACATCCTGCTTTGTGTATCTACCCATGGTCACCTCCAGAGATGAGAAGATGAGACAGAGGGAGCTCTGTCCAAATATTGATATTACCATTCTTAGAAACACAGAGTGGTTTAGGTTGCAAAAGACCACTAAGATCATTGAGTCCAACTGTTAGACCAGCACTGCCAAATCCACCACTAAACCATGGCCCTAAGAGACACACATACACATCTTTTAAATACCTCCGGGAGCAGTGACTCAGTCACTTCCCTGGCCAGCCTGTTATAATGCTTGACAACACTTTCAGTGAAAATTTTTTTCCTGATACGCATTCTAAACCTCCCCGATGCAACTTGAGGTCATTTGCTCTTGTTCTATCACTGGTTACCTGAGAGAAGAGACCAACCTCCACCTAGCTACAATCTTCTTTCAGGTAGTTGTAGAGAGCAATAATAATTCCCCTCTGAGCCTCCTTTTCTCCAAGCTTCCCCAGCCACTCCACTTAAGACTTGTGCTCCAGACACTTCATCAGCTCTGTTGCCCTTCTCTGGACATGCTCCGGCATCTCAATGTCCTTCTTGTAGTGATGGGCCCAGAACTGGACACAGCACTCGAGGTACAGGGGGATGAGCACTGTCCTGGTCCTGCTGGCCACACCAGGATGCCATTGGCCTTCTTGGCAACCTGGACACACCCTGGCTCATGTTCAGCCTCTGCTGATCGGCACCGCCAGGCAGCTTTCTTTTCTCCTTGGCAGGTTTCCAGCCACTGTCTCCCCAGCCTGTAGCTCTGCATGGGGTTATTGTGGCCCAACAGTTCCTAGGTACTGTTTATAGCATTACAAGTGCATCTCAGTGGATTCTGGGATGTTTGGGAAAGGAATAGCACTTTTTTTCTGCATTAGTCACAGCAAAGGCATCTTTATGGCCCCTGTGCACAAGTCATCATGTAGTTCTTGAGGGAGATTTTATGAGCAGAGCTCATTTCCATTTTAGAATAAACAGGCTTTTTTTTTTTTTTTGCCATGCCCTTCTGACATGATGAAGAGGATGTGAATAGCTGCTCCTTTCAAATGGCATGAAAACAGTTTCATTTGAATAGACAGGACCAATCCACTTGCTGTGCAGTCTGTGCCCTACTCTTGTTCCTGAAGTGGAGATACTGCAGATGCAGAGCTCCAGCTCCATAATGTATACTGTAATGTAAACCAGTTGGATTTGTCTTCACTAGCAGGAGGAGATTTCAACAATATATCTAAACTTAGAGGAGGAAAGCACTGTAAATTTAGCTATTGTTGCTGGTAATTATCCAGAACACATTTTTTTTCATTCTAAAAATGGCAGATTTAGAAACATTCCATATTTACTCAATAAACTAGAAGTGCTTTCAGATATCTGCTACCCACTTTGAGCTTCTCTCGGAAGAATTTCCTGCAGTAAAGAGAACAGATGCTACACCTGGAATGATTATCAGTTGTGAACATTAATTCCATGGGCAGCACCTACTATAAGCTTGATAGAACCTCTTTTCTACACTCCTGTTCTATAAAGTAACTGAAGTCTTTAGATGCACAGAGTTGGATGTGCATGAGGTCAGTTCAAAAATGCTCCAGGCTCGTGGACTTTAAGCCCGAAGATCAGTTTGGCTCCCACCATGAAGCAAAGCACATGATGATAGGTAACCTGAGGCCGATATTTGCAGCAGTTAGAACAGGACACTTTTCATCTGCTGCTGAAAATGCCAATACCTTTCCCAATGTCCAGCCTGCTGGCATAACAGATTTCAGTACCCTTTCTTTTTTCCTGCAGCAATTGAAGACTAGAACTGATTTGTGAAACAAACTTGCCTTTTTCTTCTTTTTTTACTCATTTTTCATATTCATTGTTGCTCACACTTAACCTTTTGACTCTAATTCCTTAATCTGCATGATGCACACAGAGGCTTTGTTCTTTCTGACAAGTCTTATCATTTTTTATCTCTGTCATCTATTTTTTCAGCCATTAGCTGGTCTCAGGCTCTCTGTATCTGTAATCTGTTTACATTCTTCTTCATTATTTAGTATTAGTGCAATTCTCCAGCAGTCTTTCTCTAGAGCTAGGGGGTTTTTTTTCCTGCCCTTTGCTTCTCCTGAGCCAAATTTCTGTGACAAAAAGCCCCCAAACCTATCTGAGGATCGAGACATGTTAGACATGTAATTGTGACTGTGTGCTAAAGCTTGGGCCCATGCTCTAATGTCACTTAATTTACTAGTGTGGACATAGCCTGCCTGTGAGTTTCTGAGCCTGTGCCTGAATTCTTCCTGCAGTTTGCTTCAGGGAAAAGTAATCTAGAAATTAGTATTAGCAATCCAGCAATCAGGAGTAACTCTGTTGTAATGGATGTTGTAATAAATATGTTTAAAGCTGAGTTGGGATTGTTCAGAGATTTTCGAAAGTTATTTATTTTGACCCAAATTTATTTGGACTTTATTTATATGTGTAGTGTCCCTTGGCACTGTTCTCAGTCAAAGTCATAAAAAAGATGTTGGCAAATATTACATCTTTCAATTATTATCACCTGTAACTTTTGAGGCAATAATGAAAATATTAAATGTTTGGCCTAAACTTCTGACTGAAATTCCCTTGGCAGTTCACTGCATGTCTCCTCCAGCAGTGTTGCAATGTGCATTGAATGACATCCAACAGATGATGTTAAAAAGACATCAAGATCAGGAGATATTTATTCCTTCTAAATGCCCACATGACTGTTAACTGCTCACTTCATTAATCAACATTTTTGGTTTTTAAAATTTCTTTTCTGCGTAAAATCTTAGGCCATTTTTTCTCCTTAGTGTTCAAATTCAAACATTTTTCTGGAAATGTGAACCCATTACAAATATAATCTGATTTTCACCCTGACGCCAAAGGACAGAAAGACAAAAATAAATAAATAAAACTCAAATCCATTCCACAGCTATGAAATGGAGGCACACAAAGACCAAAAAAAAATGTATCCACTACTTTGTGGCGTCTGTTTTACATTGCTGCAAATCAGGTCCCTAGACATGCAGCAAGCCAACTATATCTCATTACAGCTTGTCTATGAAGGCTTTTTCCTTGAAAAAGACATAGGATAAATTTGTGGTAGAATAACTATTCCAAAATAGTTTCATGAATAAGTAACTGTCGGCACCCATGCAGTACGAGGTGGATTTAAGCAGACTGCTGAGCACCAGGGCGGAGGTGCACATGCTGGGGCTGGGACAGAGCCTGGCTGCTGGGGACATGGTCCTGCAGAGACTGCCTGGTCTCTTTTTGGGTGCACAGTCCTCTTTTCTGCACAGCATCCAGCACTGGGTCCTGGAGGCCCTCACCTGCTGTGTCATGCACCCTCAGGTCCATCGGGTGCCACCAGACCATCCCCTCGGTGTGATGCCATCAGCCTCCAGGCTCTCATTGCCCTCTGCATTCTCACCCAAAGGCTTCCCCAGAGCAGCTGGAAATTATGTCCCAGATATTGCTTCAAGAAACTAAATTAAGAAAAGAACTGATATTTACTGTAAATATTGACTACAGAAAAGACTGAGACAATGTATTCTCTTTGTCAGATTCTACAAAAAAAGCCTTTCTTTTCTTTCAAAAGGAACAAATGTTAACAAAAATGAATGAACATAACCAAAAATGATTGTCTATTCAGAAGAAATACACATGGAGGGTAAGGAAATCATCTACGCTGAGAGCAATCCCTCCATAACCATCCAGACTTCACTTCATCTTTTTTTTTTTCCACAGGAACACCAGAAATACACAGTTAACCCTAAGAAAGAGCTAAGTAAAAACTGTGGGATGTGTGAGGAGCTGGGGAGAAAGGTGTAGCAAGCCGGAGGAAGCTGCTGATAAGCTTCTGTCAGTTTTGGAGATGTTCTTGCTCAATTGTGTTCAACAGTGAAACTGGGCAAAAAAATGCAGTGCATGCCAATGAGATGAATGGAACACATGGAGGCAGGTGTAACTACTAACACAGAGAGGAATCAAAATATCACATAAGGCAAACAGGGTGGCCTTAAGAGCATAAAGAAATTAAGCAGTAAAGAAATCATGTTCAGACTAATAATAATTTCTAATATAAGCAGGGTGTTCCTCAGCAGGGAACAACTGAGTAAGAGAGATGCCTGGCTATTAGAAGGACACCAGATGAGTATGATACAGTTGTGCCAAAAATCTGAAGTAAGTTCAAACAACTACTAACATATGTCAACTGTGAGTTCAGGCAGAAACAGTGTGTGCAGGAGTCCAGGTCTACCTCTGCATGTTGCGTGTGCTGCTTCTGGCAGCCCAAGCTGGGTTAAGGAAGCCTGCGCTGCACTGAACACCCTTTGGTAAACGAGACTGAGAAGGATATCACCTGACTTGTTGAATGTTGGTCCTAGGACAAGTAGGGCATTAGGCTGATGATAGGCAATTTTGGGTGGGAAGCAAGAAGGTTTGAGTCTGTTGGAGCAATGAGGTCTGAGATGGATCCTTGCTGGGAGCACTGCAGCAAAACTTCAGTGTCTGAAATCCCCTCTGTTCTGCATCTGATTCTCTCACAGCAGCAATGGTAGTGGCTGTTTGAAATGGCTGTGGTAGCAACAGGTATTTGGCACATCACTTCTGTTTTTGAACCATGAGTAAATGCCAGTTTTTCCCTTCTGAGTAGTGAGAAGTAATCGAGATAAGAAAACAATTCTGAGTATACTGCAAAACAACACTTGAACATTAACAAACTGCCAGGAAAGCAATGTATTCTTAAGTTCCCCCAACTGCAGGGATAATTCAGTGAAAAATTTCAGAGTGCATATTATTCCCTTGAAATAAATACAACACAATTGTGGATATATTTTTAAAAAGACCAAGTCAAAATATTGCAACAAAGGCTGACTATACTGTCCAGCAACTTCCCTGGTGTATTACCACACATAGACACCTCCACAATGATGACAGCTATAAACATCTTGTTCCACCCTTTCATAGATGTGCAAAACGTGTTGTCAATCCTTCCTGCAATAAAAGAATGCTGAGGCGCCATCACACAAAAGCCTGTTTTTTCCCAAACAGCAAATGTCTATAAAAATACAGTCCTACATCTCTGTGATAGATAAGAAATACTAAAGGAGCAATAATAATTAATGGCCATACAAGATGAAACTCCAGTTACTCAGACGGCTGTCTCCACATAATCTGTATTTTATACAAAAGGAGAAAGAACTCAATGGAATTTCAGCTGTGACCGGATAAAAACTGCCAGCAAAAAGTGATAAGGAAAGTCTAATGTGCATATTAATCATGTTTATAGCGCCTCATTTGCTGATATATTAGCCTAAACTCCCTTTCAAAATACATTTTTGATCACTGGTAGAATCATTTAATACAATCAAACTTGAAATAGGACCAATTAATGTTTCCATCTTCTATTAATTAAAAGTAATTGATTATGATAGCCTCTTTAATAAATCACAGACCAAAAGAGTTTGAAAATGTACTGTTGGATGAGTTGGATTTTTAATAATGTGGAAAGATTTAAGCCACACACTGTATCTTTACATGTTTATTGCCTTAGTTTGCATTCCATGTTTTTATTATCTAAGTATTTTTCGGACTACAATTTGGATCCAACAGTCGCATACTATGTTAAAAGGCTGCCTGAAGAATTCTGCACATCTTGTGCCAGTCACTTCCTACTTCTTTGTATAAGTAAGTAGGAATAGATAACTAAATAAAGTCTAGAAAATTGTATACAAATTACACTCCCTTGTTTTCTTCCTGTTTCTTTAATTTATATTTTCACCATTTCTTTTTACCATCATTTCTCTGTGGTTCCCAGCAAATACAAACTACACCATGGCACAACTTAAAGGTGGCCTAGTGTTTTGTCATTAACAATTTATTAGAAGAATCCCCGGTGTCCACTATCCTGTCTGATCTGTGCTTTGCACAAACTTATTTGAAATTCATCATCGTGTGAGGCAGATGGCATCAATAGCGGCACACATCATCTTCCTTTATTTCAGTAGTCATGGACATGGTCAGCAGGTGAGGGCAGTTTTGCCTGTTAGCTTGGACGTACACCTCTTGTTTGTGCTTTCGGTGAATTGACGTAATATCTGCCTCACAACTGCCTATGGATGCATTGTTGCATTTTTCTGCCTGGAGACTGAAACAATAAAAGAGCAGGAAAGGGAATGACCATTGCACTGGGCAAACATCCCACAGAAAGCCTCTACACTTGAACAGAAAGCTTCCCTAAAGAATAAGTATCCATACACACGCAGGGTAAGGAAAATGCTTGGGGCTGAGGGAAGCTTGTCTTAGGTTTCTCAGACATATTTGAAAAATGTCTCTTTCATAACAGCAGCAGGGGGATCACTTGAGTGTTTCATATGCTTCCTGTGCAATTTGCAAAGCTGTCCAGTAAGCTCACATGACCTTCTGCATCTTTCCATGTCTTCCTTTGTGTCTCCCTTCCAGCCATTATTAGATTTCTCCAGGGGCACCAAGACTGGCCCATTAGTGGCCACATTCTTCACCACAAATAATTGCCAAATTAGTACTCCCCAACTAAGTGCATGCTAGAGAATTGGCCCTTTAATAGTTTCTTCAGAAGTAAATGCTTCTTATCACACCAGATAAGACTCCAGGCATTCATTTTCCCTGTGCGTGGAGTCATTTTTTCTGCATCTCGTGCTTCAGAGTGTTGGTATGTCCCTGTACGTCGTCCTGTTTACGTCAATGGGCTGTGGTGATTATTCTATCACCACGTTCATGTTACATTTCTGGACAGTTCAAGGTTATGTGATTTACTGGGTAATCCTCCATTTTTTTTAGAAATTAAGTGTCTCTGCTCTCCTAGCCTTTCACAGAGAGCTGGCAGATCCTGCTGCAGTGGACCACCCTCCCACACACAGCCAGCATGGCTTCAGATGAGCTTGCCTTCCTCTGTATGGAGTCTTTCATTTGTGTCAAGCTAACTCAAACAGACTGAAAAAGAAATCTTTTGCCCACTTAGCGCACCTGCATACCTTGCGGGCTACCAGATTAAGGCCCAGACTGGGATGGGGTAAGATGTGACCAATCTTTGAACAGAAAATTGTGGGTCCAACTGTATATCCACCTTCTGTTTCTTTCTAAAGAAGAAATTATAATTTCACTCAGTAAAATTATTAGTAAGAATTCAAATAATTGTTGGGCAAATAGTGTGCCAGGATGACTTCTTGTTCCCAAATCACAAGCTTAATCTACTGGAACTTTAGTTGGAGCTTTGATTTCCTACTGATAACACGATGGTGTGCATGTGACCAGTTAATAAGGTCATGCACATTTACAGATACCCTAAATTCAGATGTTACACTAAACCTCTGCTTATCCCAATTCTGCTACACTGCATTCCTGAGAATGTCACCATTGTATGGTTCATGTATACCACAATATGATTTAACAAATGACAAGCTTTTTCCCTAGATGCCATGACTTCATTCATTCAGCTATGTTACTTTTCAAGTGATAACACTCTAATTAGCTGCTGAACTTTGGTATCCCTTGCATACCCTTCCCAGTCCAAACGTTCACTTATCTCTCCAGAAGTGCTACATGACATCCTTGTTGTTTCAGGAGAACACAGTTACCATTCACTGACTGCCCCCACACTATCTAAGATAAGTGTTATATGACACATCTTCTAATTCAGAGAAGTGCACAGGCAACAAAAGCTGTCCCTCTGCACAAACTTCTCAATCAGCAAACTCAAAGCACCACCATCTTATACAAAGTATTGAGTTACTTTGCTGTAACACTGCTGAGTATTTAAATCTGGCCCGGGCAAGGCAGGGATTCTCTTTCTCTCACATGTACAGTGTCTGTACGTGTTTTGCTATCATTTCTGAGCAGCAGTAACCTTGCAGATGTGCTGTGTTGTATGCTATAATTTAACCTTTGCAGTCCTGAGGCAAAATCCCCAAAACTGAGTTTAGATTGATTCACAGCAGGAATTCACTATTTCATGGAACCCCAGTTTCATCAGTTTTATGTAAACAGTTTGGGTTTGATATTAATTGCATGTATACAAAGACAGTTTTTTCTTAATTTGCTCAAAGAACGGTTCTGGCTCCATTTTGGCTGTTTCTTTCTTTGTCCTGTTTTTCACCCAGTGATGAAAAGAATTACAGGAATAAATCTGTACCGCACAAAGTAACACAGTGCAGACACAGCCTTAGACCAGAGCCTCTCAAGCCCTTTCATGCTATTCTCCACATCCTGTTTGACTAGTCTTAATTAGTCCCCTACCAACTTTGGATTTTCAGCAATTCTGGAAGAAGCCCGACACTTGGAAAGAAGCACTTCTAAAACCTGCTGCAAGGATCCAGTTTTCTCACTGGGCTCTCTCAGTCCATCCCAGGAGAATACTTTCCAGGGATGAAGAAGAATACCGTGTTGGAGGTTTCAGCACAGGGAATGGGAAACACATTAGTGTTACTCCCCTCTAAGACAACTGCTGGAGACCTCTTTGCGTTATGCCATCCATAGATTGAGGACTTCTTGCCAGTGACACAGCCCACGAGAAGGACCTCAAAAGTAAGCTTCACGACACATTTAAGTGCAGAACTAACAAAATGTTGAATGAATTCCAGCTGGTGAAAACATATGGCAGATTCTCAGTTTTATCTTCACTATCTTTGTTTGCAAACAAATGTGCATTTGTTCTTCGTTTGTTTTTTACCCAGTGACTTCAAATGAGCATCATTTTAACCATAAGTCCCTGGTGAACATACAGTCCCATAAAATCACACCAAATTATATGTCAAGTATGGAAAGGGCTGTTACAAAGAGGAAGAGTACAATCTGTTCTCCATGCCCTTGCTTTACAAAGCAAGAGGCAGTGGGCTTGTACTGCAGGAAGAAAGAATCAGATCAGGCACTGAGAAAACCTTTCCAAGAGTAATGCGAAGAAGCACAGAAAAGGTTGCCTGGGGAGGTCGTATTCTCCATGCCTGGTAGCCTTTAAGAACATATTAGATCAAGATCTGTCAGAAGTGATATCAGTATCATCGAGCCTCCCTTTCCATAGTTTATGATTCTCCTTTGAACTTAATTAATCTTTCAAGTTTTAGAAAGCCTGCATCCAGCTGGAAAATAAATTACCACTCAATAGTATGGTATTTAAGAAGATTTACACTTCTAGAATATTTAAGAAATGGAATTAAAAGTTTTGGTTTAAATACAAATTATCATTGAACTGAATCTACAGAAACCCACTGCTGAATCTACTGAAACCCACTGCTGGGAAAAGGGTCAAAGTAAGAAGACACCATTCTTTTGTTGGTGGTAAGTCTTGTGTTCTTATTGTTCCTCCCAAAAAACAGAGTCTCAATAAATACTGACATTTTAAACATTCCCAGAGGTCATGAGTTTGAAGAAAATGGATTGTAGCAAGACACTTACATAAAGAGCTCTGAGCTTTTAGGTTTTGAGGGTCACCATTGGTGTATTTGCCAGAAGTGATCCCACATTAGCACCTGCCAGACAGGCAATCCCGGTGGTGTTTCTATTCTAATTGTGGTGTATTTTGATCCTGCTGATACCTGCTTGGTTATTTTTTCCACTTTTGGAAAGGGAGGTCTCAGCAGGCTTCATTAATGTGTCCTAGCACCTCTACTAGACAGTAAAAATCATAATTTTTTTTGTGGCAGCTGGCACAGAGCATTTATTCTGCATTTGGGCATAGAGCATGCGTGTACAGCTGTGACTTCCCCTGCGTGTGCAGATCTATGAAGCAAGGTGTCACAATAGAAGAGGTGTCACTAATAGAATAGTAATATAGTTACCTCATACTGCAATGTAGGAGTGCAGGGAAGAGCCAGCACAGACCTGGCGTCGCTATGGAGTGCTGGTTGATGCTTCTTGTTCACCTATGCTGATCGTTGGCTGCAATGTTCTTCGGTATCCTAAAAGTCCTGAACTACCTGGTATTCGATGTGATAAAGTGTGACTTGGAAAGAGTCCTGAAACAATAAGAAACTGCAATAATCCACAACTAGAGTTTTTAACAGGGTAAGAACAGGATGTGTATTCTCGCCAGTTTTATTTGTGGGATTCAAAATGCCATTAAAGCAGCAGAAGAGGAAGGGGGGTTGCTTTGCTTTGCTTTGCTGTTAAGGGTGGATTGGTTTATTACTGCATTCATTATAATTAAAATTCCATAATATACCCACATAAAGGTATATGTCACAGTTAAGTTGATATTTTTCTTGCTTTATTTATGACCACATAAAATATGGTTTCCTGAGCATAATCTCCAAAAGCTCAGGGATTTAAGCTCCACCCCATTTATATATCTTTAACACTACACAAATGTAATTCCTGCCGCTCCTCTACTCGCTCTCCACACTTCTTAAAAATGGTTCAGGCCAAAGGCAGCATGTTTCTTATATGCCAAGTACAACCCAGACAGCATTAAACAGTTGGTTCGATATCTACTATTAGGATAAAAAGTAAACATGTATTGGATTTGAGACTAATAAAGCTCAAAATGCTGACCAAACCTGTATCTGAGGATATGCTGTATTCATAAAGGGGAAACAAGCAGAAGGACCAGTGCTAGCTCCTCGGAAGTTCCAGTGGCATGTTCCTCCTTGCTCCCATTGTAGCATAGGTCAGAAAGACACATTACAGGACAGTTTTGGATGGAGGACAGTTTTGTGAGTGGCTGAAGCTCTTGAGCAGTCCCACAGAGAGCCTGAGAGATCTCTGTGAGGTGCCTGCAGGAGCCTGTGCCTTTGAGAACGTGTTTTAAGACCCAACACATTTTCCCTCAGTTTGCAGAAGATCCAGGAAACTGGAGGGCTGAAGCCTTTCAGCACAGAGGCAGAAAAGGAGGGAAGAGAAGGGAATGAGAGGAAGAAAATTCCTTCTGGCCACATGAGAGCTTGGAAGTGCCACCAGAGGAAATTAATTATTTACATGCACTGACTAACACCTGGCTCTGCTGCAAGGCTGAATTTCTGAATTTTTTTCACATCTTCCATGCTTATACAAGAGAGAGGCAACTCCATGCTCTCCTGAAACCAGTTTCTCAAAGTGGACTGTTAGTAAACCTAAGTATATGACCTCAGATCAAAATTTTCAGATTTATAGGAGGATTTTGACAAAATTCATAGGGCTCAATGAAGAGAAGAGAGTGAATCTGGAAAAAAGAGGTCTATGAGAGAGTCTAGATAAATTCATGAACCTTATTTCAGCAAAGAGAAAACTATGAAGAGGCTCAATTCTTCTTCCTCAGCATGGGAAGTCTATGATGGAGGGAATTATTTTTTTTAAGTCTGTAAAAGCTTACCAGATTCTAGTAACTGGCAGCCCTCAAAAGACATGCTTTGTGATGTTTCACACTGATGTTCATTAACTGCTGAAACTATTTATTTGTGGGTTTGCACTGAAATTATTTTTTGGGGGTTCTCCTTGTATCCCTGATGTAAACAATGGATGGCTGCCTGAAAGATTTTTGTCAGCCAGATACGGACTGGCTGAAGAAAGCCTTGCTGAGGGAACTGACAAATTCAAAGCTTTGTGCAAAGCAGGTATGTGATATTGTGGGTAATGGATTATTACATACCAGAAGCTGCAGATAGTCTGGTACTGAAGATAAGGCTCTGCTGCACTGCAGGTGGAAGCTGGTAGCCTTTCCAAGAATACTTCCAGCAATGGGGCTTCTTTTAGATCTGTCCCTTTTACTGAGGGCAATGAAGTCTTTCACAGATGATGATACCTGACAGTAAAACTGTCAGAGAACCCCCCACTGATGCCACGGGAAGAGAAAAACGCTTAGAAGGAACAAACAAGATTATAGTTCAGAGGAGAGCCTTGTTGCATTCACCTGGGCTGCACATGAGCCTTCACCTCACTGGTGAAAGGGTGTAAAGACCACATGGCCAATGATTAGCTGAACACTTGTGAACGCATTGGTTTCTTTTCACCTGTTTCTGATTATAAGACCATTTATCTCGAGGGCAAATTTTTGTCCATGTGACATAGAGTAGATGCTATCTCAATATCCACGGCTGGAAATTTTCATGAAGGAAGATGCATGATGAAACAAGTCAGAGATAAATGTACCCCAGTGAAAGAACCCTAAAGCTCTTCTCCCTTGTCCTTACTACTGTTTCATTTGAGGCCTTTTGCTAGACATCTGGTCCCTGAAGGTTGAGTGTTAAGGTAGGAAACCCATCAGCCGTGCCCACATCACGCCTGGGGTCTGGGTCTGGTGTTATTAGTTATTCCCTTAGCACTGATGAAATACTAAAACTCTGTTCCCTTATTACTTTATCTTAATAATTGCTGAAGAAATGCTTGCAGACATGTAAAACCTTTTTCAAACAGTGGTTTGAAAAAACATTCAGTAAACCATTAGCTTTGATGTTAACAGATTATACTTTGCAACTAATGGTGAATTTTGCTGTTATTTCCTTTCTCAAAAAGGCAGAAAAGATGGATTTTTAGTTTTTAGAGGCCAAATTGATGAGATTAACTGCGTGCATTTCATTTATCAAGAACATTAAGTGTTTTGCAGTGACTGATGAGTGTATTTTAGATATACTGAAAACAGATAGATATATAGTTTATTTCTTTTATGTTAGAAGTTGTCTACAACAGAGCCATTATTTACATCCTTTATATCTAATCAAGATAAACTCTCAGTCTCATAAATAAGAACATACTTATTTGCTTAAGTGACTTATTTGAGTCTGGAAAGATTTGCTGAGCCGGGGCTGGGCTCGATAATATTTCACAAAGCTAAAAATTCAGTCTTGATACATTCTTGACACGAGACACATCATTTTTCACATATAAGAACAATTACCTCATGTTTACACAGCATTTAAAGCATGGAAAGTGATTAGATTTTACCATCTCTGGCACGCCCGGGATGTACAAATTGCTACTGGCTCTTTATATATGGAAAGACATCCATTTAATGCTCTTTAATTTGGTGCCACTTATCTGTCTGTGGAAAGGTTCACTCCTGGTGCTGGTGATGGGTATGAAGCACAGGTCTAGAAATAACTGTCAGAGAGGGAGGAGGCTTTAACAGGGAGATAAGTGTTAAGATAGATCTGCCTCCTCGAATCAGTGGGATGAGCCCTATATCCCAGCAAGCCCACTCCTCATGGGGTTGATAACGCCTTCCCGCAGTGGGAGAGGTCAGCCGGCTGCTGCAGGAAGCCTGCTCACTCGGGAGGGAAGATGGATCCAAACCAGCAAGAGGAAACGACCGGATGACGGATTCGCGCTCCCCAATGACAGCTGTTCAGCAGGTGGAGGTGCTCCAGCTAGCCCTCCTGGGAGGGCAGAGGCATCCTCTTGGCACAGCAGGAGCCTTTGCCATGGCAGGCTGGGAGCATCCCTCAAAAGGGAACCAAATACATCGGTGTGGGACACTCATGCCCATGTCACACCAGTTCCTCTTCAGAGACTATCTCAGCTCAGAAGTGGAATAACAAATCCAGACCACAAAATCCCATTTTTCTAGCTGTCTGCCATGCTTGCTCTGTGTGGAGTCTGAAGACCAAGCCCATTCTCCTTTCTCAATATGTCCTTGCCATCACTAACACTGCACCTGAGCTGTCATGACCAGTAGACCAGAGTTAAGCTCTTCTTCATTTGCACTGATGCAACTGCAGGGATGCTGCCACATTTGCAGTATCTGTGCATGTCTGTCCTTCAGTAGCAGTGAACACACTGGCCCTGCACACAATTTGCTTAATAAACAGCTTACATATCGTACTCTCTTTAAAACACATTGCATGCATTGTCTAATGCTAAGATGAACGTGTCCAGGGACAGACAGCTTGGCTCAGGGTCTGGGATATTAAGTAGTCTGGGCTGATGTCCTGGCCTCCTCCCCAAGTAAGGGCTATACTGCTGGCTACCTCAGACTAATAGACTTGTTATTTCTCCGATACATGTATGACACTGTCTGGCACAGAGGGCAGGCCATGTATGGTGTTTCTCTCAAAGATTATGAAAATAGCATGAAAATGCTTCAGCTTTGCTGGAGTGGCCAATTTTCTGGCTATAGTTTTTGTTTGTTGTCATTAAATTATATAGTTTCCTATTCTGGAAACACCTTCATGAACCATCCTTTGTTTGCTTTTTCAGTCTCAAGCATGTTAGTAAATAAATACAAATCCAGTGTCTGGTGCAATCAGTTTCATCAACCAATGTGTGGTATATGAGCTTTCATGAGGAGAGCTGGAGACCTAACTTATGGGCTTCAGTGGTCTCAAAGTCAGCTACATGCCCTTGGTGCTTTGGCCACCCTTCGAGGTACACAACCCTTCACAAAATTTCAGATCCATAATTCTGTGTTGCAGCATTGTTATTGAGGGCATCAGGGGATGGATCAGGAAGGAAGCAATGAGGTGGGTTTTTTTCAATGAAAACTGTAAAAAAAGTTTCAGGAACTTTATTTTTCTTGTGGAATATCTGTGTCTAATCAAGGGAAATCAGTACTCCCACACCCTGTCCAAGCTTTAAAAATATGGCTTTAATGGAAACAAATGCTAGTATTTTTAAGCCCAGGCAGGCTGGAGGCCCTCAATGTTTTCAAACAGAGTAAATCAGAGAGGGCAACACCCTCATAATTTATATCAAGTTTACATAGCTTTCCAAGGTACTAATTAAACCATTTGGTCTCAAACAAAATTTATTTTTCCATAAACCAGAAATAATACTCAATCTAGACGCTTTGTGCCTCATCTTCAGAACAACTGTATGAGTTGTCTGTTAAAGTCAGATATGTTTGGGGCACAAAGACCACATAGGTTCTTCCCATCGTGTGTTTAGGAAGGGTATTATAGAATGGTAACAAAATCTAAAGTGTACTGCTGTTTAACTCTTTTGAGGTCTGCTCTCAAAGGGGAGGGAGATGTGGCATTGCACCCAGATTGCATCCAAGTTTCTCAAAACAGCTCTGACTCCATGGAGATGCACATGCATGGCTCCAAACCCAAGCACTATGACAGATCAACGATGCCTCCAAGGTGTGTCTCACGGTGGGAGCAAGTCTCTAGAAAGCTGATTCTTACCCAGGTTATTTATTCCCTTTGGCTGTTTACAGGGTGATCTCAGCCTTGAGGGGCTGTGTCCCCAGCTACCTTTAGCCATCGCTTAACCCTCCCTCTGACCTGCTGCTGCAGCGGGGAAAGCTCTGTGTCAACAAACTGCACAACATTGGCAATGCTTCAGAGCCTGCCTGAAGCTCCACACCGCCGCCACCGCTGCCATGAGCGAAAGTAATTAGAGACCGTTTGCATCGGTTGTTTGGAAATGTGTAAACAGCAGTATAAACAACAGCAGGTCAGGTCAGGGAAGGAGGCTGGCACTTCATGAGGCCACGGCTGGAGCCTGCCCAAGTGTGAAATTCCCAACTGGGAGAGAACATTTGGAAAAACAATGCGCTTGAGGTTTATCAACACAAATCATCTCCTAAGTGGCACATTTTATTTAGAGTATGTGTGGCCTCCATCTAGAAGAAGGGAAGTTTTTATCAATCTGAGCTTTATCACTTCCAGATATCTCTTTCTTTGTTTACTGGCAGCTTGCACAATGCCTTCATTTTGAGCAGTCCAGTTTAAACACAAGTGGGACTGGCTTTTTTGTGGAGCCTGCAGTGAACTGCCCGTGCTCCCTTTTCAGAACTGTGCTCGTAAATCTTCCCTTCAAGCCCTGAAACGCCTCTTTGTGACCGTCACCCTTGAGAAACGCGGCATCCTGGCCCCAATACATGAATCTGCTTTGGCTAGAAGACCGTCCCTGCTCAGGAAAGCACTTTGAAGCCAGCTCAGCTTTGAGGAAGGGCTTCAATGCCTTTCTGAGGAGGAGGAGGAGGGGTTTTCTGGCATGGGTCAGAAAATCAGAATCGCAGGGCAGTCTGTGGAAGGACAGGAGTATATAAATAAACCCTACATAAACCTAAAGTAAGCAGGATGAGAATTGCCTCTTAAAATTCAACTGGGAAAGCTTCCTGGGTGTCCTGAGCTCCTAGGTGGCCACGGCATCCTCTTTGACACTATAATCCTTCTCCCCAGTGCTGGCACTGGCCCTGCAATGAGGCAGTGATCCTCATGGGCAGCTCCCACCACTCTTTCAGGTCCCCATCATGCACAAATTAAGGGACATCTGTAGGTGTTGAACCACAGTCAGCTCTTATTCCTGGCTTGCCTTTCCACAGCATTTGTTATAAGGGGGTTTTCAGCAGTTAACAAATATCAGATTTCTTTCTCTGTGAGGCAGCCTGGCATTATTACTCTTATTTTACAATGGGAGCAGTGAAGAAGCTTGCTTAAGTATAACTGAAAAACCCAGTGAAAGAGGTGAGAAAATCACGTTACCCTCTGCCTCTGTTCTTCACCGGGAAGAGCTCATCTGTCTCCCTGTGTATGAGTAACACAGGTGTTACAATCTAGAAGGCCTTGCCAGCACCAGGAAGCCACTGTTGCTATAATTTGCAGAGCTCCCTGAGAGAAACACAGCATATTCCCACAGTTTAGCTGTCACTGGCCTAGTCACACAGCCACAATGCTAAACAATGACCAGTTGGATAGATCAGTATTTGGGCAGGGTGGCTGGAGCTGCCCCTTTTGGGAGGCATGCTTCCCACTCTCCTCCCTGCACCTCAGGCAGAAAGTAGTGCTGGCTTCACTCCTGGCCAGCACCCACTGCTTATGGGCAAGAGGAGGCGTTCAGCCATGTGGGCTAAACGCACTGCCCAAGCAGTTGTTCTTACCAGGTGGTCTCAGCCCCTCAGGAATTCTGGAGGCAAAAGAGGCAAGGGAGAGGACCAGTCCGTATAAATCTTCCGACGTTTATTGTCCCGAAAGCGGTGGGGGGTGAACTGGTCGAACTGGTTGAACTGGTCAACGAAATCAGTGGGCACCGAGGTTTTGAACTGGGGGGGCCCTGAACAAACAACCAATAGGAAACAAGCCCGGAGGAGGATCCCAGGGACACAGAACCAATGGCCAGGTTACAGAGGAGGGAATTAACAGAACAAACCTATTAACAACCGAACTTATCAGAACTTTCTGGAGAAGTGGTGTGGGCTCAGAACCGGGTCTCGTCCACGGACTGGTCCTCGCTCTGCAAGTCGTCTGCCCATTGGGCAGGCATGCCGTGACGGACAGCGGGCGGACCCCGAGTGGTCCGAGGCACCCCAACAGTTCCTTGCCTCAGGGAAAAGGCAGCATGCCGGACGGGCTTATCCCATTGGCCACAAGTCAGACCTTGCAGAGTTAAGCCAACAAGAGGTTTTTTCTGCCTATTACAGGGGAGTTTTCCAGCATCATAGTGTCAGCTGGGGACATGAACGTTTGATGACTTATCTGCTATAGCAATCTAAATGTACCAGCATCAATAAGACCATACCTTTAAAAGCCTCTTCTCATAGTGCATAGGTCATGTGTGGAAGCTCTTCATAAACCTTTGTCCCCACCTTCCCATTTAGCACTTAGCTTAATGTCTTCATTCTCCTAATTTCTTCCTCAGGAAAAAAATTGGCTCACACTGTGACACTGAAGGTTTATTACCTTAAAGTATCTGAACCAACAGAATACCATGGCATGGTACTGGCCCTGTAAGTGGCTTCAAGAGGTGGGCAGCATGGTTTCCTGGTCAATACACATCAAATACAGTCCAATAGGCTTTCAGTAAGTCTTTAAGATATGAATGTGACTGAATGCTTTGCTAGACATCATCTCTTTGAAAGGTCACAGAGAAACAAGCTTTGGCTGCAGTCCTTTACAATGTCGGACAAAGAAAAGGCAGAGAAAAGGAAAAGACAAATATTACAGAAATCTAGGCGATGGTTGGTGAGGGAGGCCAGCAGCCAGTACATGGCAGAAAGACAGTTGCTGTAATCATCTGAAAGCTGGTCCTGGTGACTTTTTTTGCTCTATAGCCAACACTTTTCCTATGAGCCAGCGAGACCATTCGGCAGGCGTCCTCCTTTGCAGAGGGAATGGGCACCTCGGAGGCCAAGAAAAGGTTAGGCTGCTGCTTTTTTAACCTGTATTTTCTGTATCTTACACGGTATTTATAAGGGAAAGAGGGACAAAATAACAGAACAACGAGTGTCAAAAGCTCAACTGGAACCACGGCTAACCCCATTGCCCACAGTCCAAGCCGTTCACTGACTCATAAGAACTGAGGCAGTATGTGGGGAGTGGTTTTATGAATGGTCCATCATCACTGCTCATCATGCTGTAGTACCATATATTAATTGCTCTTAGACAAATGCAAAGGGGTAAGAAGATGAGGAACAAAATAATATAACTCATACACCCATACTGCGCAAGGGCATAAGACAAACCCATAGAATCCTTGCTACAAAGAATAATTTGCCAACTTCAGCCCGTATTATCATTTGCCATCTTGTTTCCAAATTGCTTATTAATGTTTTACAACTCACTACTAAGCACAGATCCTTGAAAAAAAAACTTCTGTAATCTTCCTCTATTGTAGGAATTGAACATGTGCTCTTACCTTTCTTTTCCTACCTTGTAACCAGTTATTCAGCCATTAAACAACCTTACTTTTGCACAACAGCACTTAGTTGCCCTTAAAGTTCCAAATTAGGGATTTTGCTGAAAACCTTTTGAAAATATAACACATTAATCAGGCAAATCTTCATTTGCTTGCTGACACCTTCAGAAGACTCTAACTGTTTTTTCAGGCAGGACTTCATCGTGCAAAATTGTTTTCAATTCTTCGCCAGGAACTCGTATGTTGCAAGGTGTCCTCTAACTCTGCCTTTTGTTATACTTTGTCTCATGTTGCTTGGCTTGGCCATGATGCTTCTAGGCCTGTATTTCTTCAGTGTCTCACAAAGTCCTCTTAGAAGCCAGCATCACATATGCCTCATTTCAATCCTTTCAAAAGGACCAGTAAAATTTTAAGCAAGAGGTTACACAGCACCCCTAGTAATTCAGCTATTTTACCTCTGTCTTCATTTAAATATGGCCTGGCCTTGATGATTTCTGGTTGAGTGCTTTGTCAGTTTGTTACACAACTTCTTCTGCAGCCAGATACTCTGGTTAAGTCCCCGTAAAGAAGGGTTCAGACTTGGCAATATGACGAGGAAAAAGAAGCAAACAAATAAAAAGTGTAAAGCCCAGAGCAGCAAAAAGCCTACCCAGCAAAGAGCTTTTCCTTAGATTACTGGCACCAGCTCTGTTTCTGGATCCTGAATGACTTCTCAGAGTACCTGAAATTCACAGGTTTTTTCCCATTGTCTTCCTCTTTCACTGTGAATAGTTGGGTTTCTTCTCTCCCTTGGAAGAGATCTTAAGGAACAAGGAGAGTCACAGGCTCCCCTTGAATATATCTACTGCTCTCAGAAATTATGCTCATATCCTAATTTAAGACACAACTAGTTTGTCACACCTTCTGTTGTAAGCAAACACAAGGCTGGGGCTGATATGGGACCTGTGCATCCATCACTGTGACCTCTAGGCGCTAAAACAGGGAGCAAGAAGGGACAAGAATCTGGGGATCAGCTGAGAAAGGCCCAGACAGAGCTGGGGGGATGCAAGATACCTAGCTGAGCCAAAGGTCTTGAGACATCAGCTACTCAGCTCCCCCACTGGTTACTATCTGATTGCTGCATTTCAGTCAGGAACCAGGCACCCTAAAATCACCTTTATTTTCCCATGGACTGTCAGCCTCAGTGTCACCATGCAGGGACTTTTGGAGCGTTAGGGCCTCTTTTGAACCCATTAATACCGGCAGCACCATGCAGAGTTCAGTATCCAGCTTCAGTTTATTTAAGGCTTGTTTTAAAAAAACATTATGTGCCAAATTTTATTAAATCAACTTAATAGGAGCTGTGAAGTAAAACAAATAAATATGGAACTCATTTCTGCAGTTAGTGGGAATTATTCTGTTTGTTTACAAAGGCCATTAAAAGCTTACTGGAGGTGTTCATTTCAGCAAGGAGGCCTCATTGATGGATCAGCGCAGCCTTGTCAAAACTGTATCCAAAATTTCACAGCAGTGCTCTCATTAGGCTCTAACGGTTGAAAGAAAACACAACTGAAGAGAACTATTAATGTTTCCCGGTGGCCTCGAACCTCCTTCACGTTAGTTTTTCCCAAACCACACTGCATAAAAACTTTTCTAAGATTTTGGGGGGCTGGTAGCTTGTGAAAAGGACAGAAAAAAAGGAGGAGCTGAGTGCTTTGTGTTCTTAAAACAAGGCATATTAAAACAGAAACCTTGATAACTGCAGACGTGCTTAAGCTGTTGCACAGCGTAATGTCTCTGATAAAACGTTCAACAGCAGAGAAAGAACTATGGTAAAAATGTAAGAATAGTACCACAGAGTATTAAAATCCCCATTTTAAAATGTGAACTAAGCATTTCTAAGGTGTGAGAGTTCAGGGTTGACCTTAACTGCTAGAAAACACTAATTTTAGTTGCATTTCAATATGAACACATGGAGTCATTGTATGTTTACCCCCGCAGATTTCCACAAGCATATATACTTTTCACTGTACATATCTTTCATATCAAGAAATCAGAAGTACAGGTCTGTAATAATCTCTTGTTAAAACATATTCTATATTTGCTTTTAAGCACTTAATGGTTTTCAAACACAGGTGATCATGTCTGTTGCCTCCACCCTTAGCCAAAGCACCCAAAGAAGTGACCTGCTTTTAGAGAGGTGCACAGCCTGCTGCTCCACTGTTGTCACACAGGGCCTTGGGTACTTGGCATCTCTGGATGTAGCAGCTTTGCATGGCTGCACACCTCCTGAGCACATTTTCAAACACTGTAAGCAACTTTTCTGAGCACCTTTTCAAAGAGAACCCGTGTCGAGTGCCGCAGTGGTGCAGATGACTTCTTCCCCTAAGTAGCTGGCATAGGGATCTTGAGAGTCTGGTGTGATCCTCAGCAATGGGATGAGCACTTGAAGTACAGCTTGACCACTCTTAATACAGTCTGCTATAGATCATATGATAAAATCTGCCTTCTATTTAGGCTTTTAGAAACCTTATATGAGTCACTTCCTTTTCATCTTTGGACCAGCAACTTGCAAAAATAACTAAAGAGGTCAGATGTGATGTGATGGCTTTTGGACCTCTTATATTTTTCCTTTCTTACCCTCTTCTTACTTTCCCCATGTGACAGTAACAACTTCTTGCCATCATGTGCAAAAGCGTGTGATTGCCCTTACAAGCTGGAAGAGACAGGTTACACGCAAACAAAGACCAGGTCCTAAGAAGAACGTCACATGCCCTGGGAATCTGGGGGCCTGCTGGCTGCCATCTGAAGGTTTTTCTTGATGTCCTCTCCAAAGAATCACTGTGTCAGCCCAATATGTCCATGCCAGGATGGTCTGAGAACTCAGTGCTGTGGCCATGAAGGGGAGAGACGCAGGGAGGAGAAGGAGGTGCTGGTCATAGTGGCCATGTTTCCTGTCATCTTCTCATTTTGCAGTCCTACCAAGAACGCAGGGTTGCAGAATTGAGTCCAGAATTGCTCAAAACAACCAGCATCTGCCCCACTCTGGCTCAGATTGTGCCTTGTGAAGGCAAAACTGAGTGAGCATCACAGGAAGGGCAAGGCAAACCACAATGTGGAGCTTTCACAAAGAGAATTTCTTAGTGTGTGTGTTGGAATGCTCTTGGGAGGTTTCTGTGATCGGCATGAAACAGTCCATGGATAAAATACAGAGACAAATCTGGGGACACGAGTAGGATCCAGAGCCTTGAACAGGAACGAGATAAACTAGAGAAATTGAATCCAAACCACTCAGAGGATACAGTAAATTCCTAGTGTGGGAGGAAGAAAAACAGTATTGTACAACTTTCAGCTGTGAAGATACTCAGACGGTAAATATCTTATGTCAAGTTCTGGATTTCAATCAGTTTTATTTTATCTTTGTTTCAATAGAATTTTTTTCCCTAAATGTAATCCTCATTAAGTCATGTGAAAGGTCCAGGCTAACTGTTGATGTTACAGATTACAGGGAAGATGTGAGGAACACTCTGACTGTCCCCTTTCCATAGCAATAGTGAACAATAATCACTGAAAGCTGTGGCCTTTTAACGAGCAGCTATAGTACAACAGATTTCCTAGAAGACTATTAAACAGAGATAGAAATCTCTTTAAAATCTTTATTCAGCTTTGCTAATCAACTGCCACTGTTATTTAAGGTTGGAGCTTTTTCTATACATTTTCATTATTTCAGAGCATCCCCTGCCAGAACCATTGTAAAGCTTTCTATTAAAATCCTTCTTACTGTAGTGGGATGAATTTTTTTCTTTTTCCAAAAGGCTGATTTAATAGAAACTTGGCACCAGAAAAAGTGTTTCTGTTTCATTACTATGCTATATAAAAGTTCATGAGGCTCTCAGAATATTCTTTCTAAAAAAAAATCATTAGCATATGCTTGGATACAGAACTTACTGACAATTATACAGTAGTCATCTTTCAAATACACACTTCCTATGTTGTTGCTAAGACTATTAGTGATCATTCTTAAAATGCAGAGTGAGCACTGGAATGCAATTCATACTCTGCAAATTTTTTCTAAATGTTACTCAAGTCACTTTTGTGGTAGTTTGTACACAAACAAAGAGCTTGAATTTTTTTAATTCAAGCCTATTTAATTTCCACTTCAAATTATTTTGTTTAAACCATACTTCTAACATTTTTATTATAGCATTTCTTTTCAGCGTAGCCCAATAAATTCGTTTGGCTCTCAAAAACAATAATAATTTTTAGCACCTACATAGGACTTTTGGTTTTTAAAAGTGTTACCCAACTATTAACTGATTAATGTTTGTTCAACCCAGACTGGCCATATAAAGAGGCTGCAGTGAGTGAAAGGAACGTTTTCCCTGTCACTGCTCACAAGATTAAAGGTGTTGATGTTGTACAAACTCAAAAATGAGGCACAGTTTGAAAGAACCCACCTGCTATTGGTTTTGGCCAAATTATTGGTAATCTCAAGATTGTAGATTACTTCTCAGTACTATCAAAGGAGAAAATGAGAAGGAGTTTGCCTGCTTTGGTAGCCAACAGCATGTGCTGACAATGGGAAAAAGCCTTCCATCTTTCCATTTTTGAGTACATACAACTTTTCAGCAGCACAAGAAGCAATTTTGCCTGTGTACCCTCTGGGTCATTTTGTCATGCCACAGGACACAGGGCCCACAGGGGATGGTGTCCTTGTGTGCTGCTCTCCTCCCACATTTCCTTTCTTCCCTCTCTCACAGCCAGGCTCAAGCCTTCTCCTTCAGTGACTCATCGGGACTTGGACCGTAGCTTTGCATTAGAGGTGCTTTCTAGCATACATTTGGTTTCAATATGTTAAAAAGTTGATTGAGTAATCTTTACGACAGATGGGGTTTCCTGTAAATCAGGACCAAAAGATTACCTTTTTCAGTCATATCCGATGTGGTTGCCCAACAGTCCCCTCTACAACATGCTTCCCGCAAGAGTCCCCGAATTTACTGGGCTTCTGGACCCACAATAACGATGTTGCAATAATTTCAAAGTTTGACTCTTGCATGTGTTCTGGAAATAACATGGCCATAAACATAACTGGAAGTTTCTAACTGTCAGTGATTTCATACTGACTTTAACAATAGCCAGTAAACATATAGTTCAGACTTTAATCCAATTTTCTCAGTAAAACTAATTTCAGTAAGACGCTCCAGATAATACTTTCTTGTGGGATTACTGCACAGCTTGGGTGGTTTATCATTCAATCTTCATCTTTTATTAATGCACTGTATATGTAATATATGACCCCAGCTCCTCGCCAGTGCTGTGTTCCTAAACCCGTGGAATTAATTAGCTGCTTCCACGTTCAGTTTTGACTGCTTTAACACCACTGGAATTTCACTAATCACATTAGACATTAGCACCATTCACAGATTTCTATTCTTACCGCTTCCCAGTGTTTGCAGCCATCCACAGCTGATGTCTACGGAGGAGGCAGAAATACTGTGGAGACTCTTCTGTTCACGAGACATCCCCCTGACGCCGGGGGAACACGCCACAGCTGCAGGGCTCCATGCTGACACATCTACTAACAGGATTAGGACTCTAAGTAGAAAAAACATGTGTCGTTTGCAATATAGCTGGAGAGCTACCAACAGCTGTAATTAAGGATGCTTATGCATTTCCATGCTAAGCCCCTGTTTTCATTTGCTCATAACTTTCCAAAACTTTCACCTATAAGGTTGAACTTTTACAGTCCTGCTTTCTGCCAAATTGTGGCCTTTTTTTTTCTGCTGTTGTTGAAAGTTTGAGGAAAAATGACTATGTCCATTTTTTTGAATGAGAGAAGAGAGAAATTTTAAAAAAAAATTCCCTCATGTAAACATGTGGATTGGAACTGACTTATACTGGATTTTCTATTTCATTTAATTTTCATATGGCATTTTTAACTCTTAAAATATGTCCCAGCAGCTGACAAGTACGGGATAATATTTTAATAAAGCAACAGAAATAATCCAAAACATTTTCCCTACACCTTGAAATGCTCAGGTACCGAATTTTAGAGTCAGTGTAATTACCAGCTAAAAAATTATTTTCCTCTCAGTTTCAGCAAGATCTCAGAACTCCACTCTGTATATGCAGCTGTAATAAAGCTCCTCTTGTGTTCCTCAGTGTGGAAATGGAGAATGAACAAACAATACTGAACACGCAGGCATGTCATGACCCTTTCTTAGCCTCTTGGGATAACATCGTGTGGCACACAAGTACAACTAGAAATATGTGAATTTGATATATGAATTGGCATTTGCAGACATCTCAGACTGTTTTGAGCCTGAAGGACTCTTTCAAGCCTTTGTAAGTCTATGTCTAATGTGCCCCTTTCTACCTGATAAAAAGCAATCAGTATGAAAAATAATGCCAAGATTTTTTTAAGATAGAAAGACTTCGTGCCTTACCAACTCATTTAATTCTTGTCTTTTCTCGTCCTTGACCTCACCTCTTCCTTCTTGCTCTCTGGGTACTGAATTTTGGCTCTTGTAACTCAGCAATCTCACAAGTTCTTGCTCTGTGATGTGCACAAATTGTTCAAACACTAAGGCAATAAATTTACCAATGAGTGAATCCTGTTTGAAGAAAGAATATGTCTTCTGTGCTAATAGTAAATATTTATTTTAAAAGAAAAACCCAGCCCTCTCTTGTACTGTTTATTACTCTTAGGGGGAGAAAAGAAAGAGCACGGGTGCGAGTTATTTAGGATTTTTTATTTCGTCTGATTTTTTTTTCCTTTCTGATTAATTAGATATTTTTTCTTTTATTCACTTACTACCTTCTTCACCAAGTTTTTCATTCACAGACAGGAAACTCAGCTTTGCTAATGAGGCATTTAGATGCAAGTTGCTTTTAAAATACAGTTATCTTCTGAAGCTTTACCTTTGCAAATTGTAATTCATGTTTCTGAACATCCTGGAAAGAGAGGCAACTTTTTCTAACAGTACTGGTCTAGAAAATATTCACAGAGGATCTCCTCATGCTCTTTTGAAATGTACCCATTTAAGGGTAATGAACACTTTAGAAAGGAAGAAAATGATCCTAACAACATCAATGAGATTTTTTGTTTGCTTCTTTCATAGTTCTCAAAAAGCTGGTGGTTTAGATTACTCATAAATTAGATTCTTTATAAATCTAAAAACTCTCTTAGACCTGCAGAATTACATGATGGCTGTTATTTAATTGCTACAATGCAAGAAGTTGCAGTAGAATATTACTAAGAATTAAAAAAAAAGAAATTTTTAGGAGATGAAAAAGCTCCAAGAACCTCAAACAACAACTTGCTCTGCTCCCCTGAATATACAGTATTATGAAATGGCTTTAACTAAGTTTTGTGTGCTATTTTCTGACTGGACTCTCATCCCACTTAGGGTCAGGGTGGCTAGTCAATATTTTTTCACTTCCAAAACTTTGTAGAGTGGACCTCTTTAATGTACACTAGCTTGTATAAGAACCCAAATATAAGAATGTTCCTTTCTTCTTGGGCATTTCTTTAAGACTTCCATGACACTGACTCAATGGTTGAGAAGCTAGGATGAACCTATCTTCCCAGCACGCTGCAACATGATGTTCTCAGTGCTCCCTCTTCCTACTTAGTCTCCAGTCTCCAGCTCCACTTCACAAGAGTTTCGCTACATCTTCTTGCATTAGCTGAGAGGGCTCTGCATCCACAGTGCAAGATGGGAACATGCCCAAGATGGGAACATGCCCAACCACCCTCTATGGGCTCACTGGTGCTGTCTGTCTCCGTGGAATTTAACTCTGGAGGACTCCGTAATCACCCTTTGAAGAAGCAGGTACTTCAAACATTTCACTATTGAGGCAAATTGTCACAGGTTCAGTGAAAGGCACATCTCATCTAATGCAAATCTCAGGCCTCTTCCCCAAGGCACCACTATGCAGTACTTGTCAATTAATTATCTGATGAACTTTTTTTAGCCTTCAAAAAGTAATGTATTCTCCCCAAATCGCTTGGAAACACCAGAACATCTTTGCTGAAACTTTTCCAAAGAACAATTGATACCAAAAGGTGTCCCTGGAAAGAAAAATCATCATTTCTGAATGGTTGAAATCTGGTAAAGCTATTAGCAGCTGAAAGCGGGTTCTTATAATGAGAACTGTTAGATAATAAGTGCAGTGGTTCTATCTTCACCTACAATATTTGTGCATCCATGTAGGATATGAATACGGGATTGGTACAGAGGAAAACAGTGTGTCGTGATACTTGGAGCATATAATGTTAGTTCTGTGATTTATGTTTTTAATACAGCCACTCCTCTTACTCTGTCTACTATGGAGCCACAAATGCAGCTGAAAACAGGCTTTAGCCCAGCAAAAAAAAAAAAAGGAAATGGGAGACAACAGAAGATGTTTGTTGATTCCCATCTTATCCTTGTCCAATCCCCACCAGTATGACCCCAGCCTGCTAAAAAAATCAGAGATCTCAAAAATGCACATACTTACTAAATTAAAAAATAAGAGCAAAAGTCATCAAGGAAACATTTTTTTTGCTGTAAATAATTCACTTAGCTGTAGAATTCACCAGATAAATAGCCTCATTGTTTTACCTTGAGCTGGGGAAATGCTCACATGGCATGTTCAAAATTGTACCCCAAGCTTTTTCAATTTGCTCTTAAATTCCATGTAAATAACCTTCATAGGGTAGGGGTGTGTGTGTGTGCTGTGTGCTTGGTTTTGTTTTTTCTCCCCAGAGAGAACTCCCACTATCAGTTTGGAAAAACAATTATCCTTCCTGTACCGCTCATGATCTTTTCCCAACAAATGAAGTGGGGTTGCTTTTTCTTTTTTTTTTGCAGCCAGCTTCAGTTGAGTCCCTGTACTTAAGCAATTCTCTCAGATTTTAATGCCCAAATACTTGGAGGCAGCACCCTGGTCTATCAAGAATGGCTCTCCAAGCCTCAGTGGATATACTGGAAGCTATGAAGTGCAATGCAGTCATTTCAGCTAAACATTACCGGCTCCTGACCCTGGAACGGGAAAAGTCAAAGTTCTTTTGGAAATGACACATTGTGACCTGCAGTCTGCTGTAGCACATTAAGTCTGATAAATGATCAGAAATGATGACTTAAACAAGCATCTAAGAGAGAGTATTTTGCTTAACGTACCCAGCAGTTAACCTTATGTAGTCACGTTGCATAGTGGGCTCATTTGGAAGCCATGTAGGCTTAGCTGAGAACAAACAAAGCGTTGCAGTACCATTAAACGTTTTCTACATCTTCCTTCTGTGTTAATGTGGTTCAGTGCTTCTGTCATGAAAATGAACTGAATGGAGTTTCCCACACTCTCGACCACAAAGAGTGCACTATATTGCCTTTACGAGAGACATTTTGTACTTTCCTGAACACATGCCTGTTTCAAGAGCAAACCCTGATTTTCATAACACTGAGGAGGCCTGCAGCATAGGAAAGAAGGAAACTCAAAAGCAGAAAAAAAAGTGGAAGTGATGTCAAAACCATGCAACTTTTCCAGGTGGCAAAAAAAAAAGTCCTATATATGCACAAAAAGAAGTTATTTTCTTTTCCCACATCCGCAAAATATCCTCCAAATGAAATGCCAAATCTAATCCTCCTGCCTAATAAGTTCTCAAATTTTTAATTTAGGCATTTTTGCTAGAGCCCTATAGGTACTAGAATAATGTGAGCTTTTTCTCTGTATTAAGTTGCTCAACTATAATGACTTCATCATTTCATTTAAGCACCTGTTCTGGAAAATAGGTCCTTATCCTCCAAACACTCACATCTAGTAAGTATTCCCATTTGAACTCTAAAAATTGTATCCCAGCTCTTTAGGGTGATTTACGGCATACTATTAGAAGCATCTATAAGCACCTGAAATGTGTCAGTGGATGAACATGAGCAATAATTGTAAATATAGTTTATGAGTTAAGCAGTGCACTGATATTGACGGCCAATGCTCAGCAAAATATTGAATCTCCTAACTCCTGTTTAAACTCCCCACTGACTTCAGCTGGAATTTAGACTTCAAATGAGGAGTCAGGAGGCCAGATGCTTTGCTGATCATGGGTCTTTGGCCGCAAAATGCTGAATCTTCCCAAAGGAGCCAGTGGAAATGATAGTACAGAGGTATTTTATGCATGCATAACTCCTCTTGGAGTTTGCTCCACGGAGGAAAAATCTCTCTTTAAGTTCAACTGTCTTTCTTGTTTCTCTCACAGTCTTTTTTCACAGACTTTTATTACCAACAAACTGAATGGGTGCCTGTGCCCTGGAGGAGGGGTTAGGATATGTGCTCTGGCGGTCAAGGCAGACAACCCAGCTCTTCAAAGTTGACAAGAGATGTCCAACTCCTTTATCCACACAAATAATTTTACTTTCTTATGAAGAGGAAGTCTACTGTCTTTGCTTCTCCTCTGCCTCTATCACTTCTCTGCAGGTGTACCTGACCTGCAGAGAAGCAGTAGAGGCAGAGCAGAAGGATGAGGCAGGATTCTCAGAACCCTGGAGAGGAGGGCGGGGAGGGTGACCTGAACTTTCCATGCACAAGCTGTGACCGTGCTCACAGAGTTGAAGTCCAGATCCCTCCTTTGCTTCTACCTGACCTACCTTCATCTTTGTCAGCCTGGTGAAGACATCCTTCATTCATGGTGCTTCCTTACTCACACGTCAAATATCTCCAAAATTTGCTCCACTATTAGACACTTAGGATATAAGTATTGTAGGGGTGAGCTTGGCCCAACACACCTAAATATTAGTTTGTGTTCCTACTTCTACAGTAGCACTAGTAGAAGGTCCGTATCCATGTAAATATCAGAATTATCTCTGCTACTTTCTGTCTTATTTTAGGCTTCTGTCTTATTTTAGCCTCCTACTTGCAAATCTGCTGGAATCCTTTGCATTATGTATTGCTGAACTGTTTCTGTGAGACTTGAGCTTGGCTGCAACTGGGATTCCTTTTCTTTTTGTTTTTGAAGTTAGTATCTTAAAGAAAGGAAAATAAATAAAAAGTCAGAATTTCCTGCGGGACAGTGGGAAGGGGAGAGATCAGGTCAGCTGTAAGATGTTGGTGTTATTTTCCCAGGATAAGCTTCTTTTTTAGTTCCCCTCCTCCCACCCCCCCCCCCCCCCCATTTATTTATTTATTTATTTATTTATTCACCCTTTCTAAAATCACCTATAGGCTCTCAGACAAAACTGAAAGATTTTCTGGGTTTCAGAAACAGCAGAGTTAAAATTGTCAAAGACCATTTCTAGGCTGAATCTCCCTGTGCTCAGTAGTGTTCTTACAGCACAGATGCTTCCATAGGAATAAACACCTGAAAGTGGAAGACCTAAGCTGTCTCCTTTCCTTGCTCAACCTGCCAGTGAGCAGCTGCTGCTGTCCTGTCACTGGTATCACCCTGTCCTCACTCACCTCTGACTGGTCCATGAATATTGAAAGCTCCTGAGAGTGGGGAGAGCCTGCAGCTGGGCTAGCATAGCATCAGAGCAGTAGGAAGATGTTTTGTCCTTAAGCATCATCCTCTAAGTTCTCATAAGGAACAGGACCGATTGCAATTTGTCTCCCTAGGAAATTTACCTGCAAAAATATTTTTTCTATCCAAGCTAGTTAACCCAACATATTTATACTAAAGTGTTTCTTTGGGCACTGGCTTGAAATACCTATTGGGGAATTCCCCTCTTGGAAAATTGTAGCTTAACATCTGAGATGAGCCTGGCATACAAGCTATCACACACAAGGGCAGAACAAGTAAAGACAGCTATCATCACAGCAAAGACAAGACATTGTGGAGGCTTTGAAGCAAAGTAGGAGGAATTTCTCAACATGGGTCCATTCTTGCCTCTTGAGCAGCTCCTCTACTTGGAGACATACCACATGCAGAGCTTCTCTACTCCAAAGCCACAGTGATCTTCTTCAGTGTAGACACGGTCAGAAATGGTGTAAATAGCAGAGGATATTAACAATGATTGCAAAGTGAAAAATGAGAACTCCACACCTCATTTATCTGCAAATGGCACAGACTATACACTTTATTGCTTATTAGTTTATTCTCCTAAAGAGAGAACATCAGGTGAACCATCAAAGTGCAAGGGCAAAGTGAAACGAGGTCTGTGCCTATCTGCAGGGCCAGCCTCTAAAGCTGTACTTCAGGCTTTTACCTCCTCCTCAGTCCTCAGTTTTCCCTGCAGAAGATCAGCCATGGAACTTGCAGGACCAAGATCTTCACTGCAAAGTCTCCTCTAATGTCTCGATTCCCAGTGCGTCGAGAAAGTTCACCCCCCTCTTTGAGAACAGCGGGACATCCTTTCTTAGATGGACCAACCTCTGCACACTGAGGCCCTGTGCACACAGGGCTCTGCATCCCAGAGGAATATATACCCAGCCGAAGTCCTGAGTATTTGGCTATGATCCTGGAATAACCTCAGCGAAGTCGATGGATTTTCCCCAGATTTACTTCAGTATAATGAGCTAAGAATTTGGACCTCTGTGCCATATTGTGTGGAATTTTATTAATTTTAAATAAAGTTTCCACCTTAAATGAATTGCAAGTGTTATCTGTTTATATATATAACTTCATGCTCTTTATTATTTAAAATGTCCAATTTGCTAGATGAAAACATAAATACTGACTGCAGCTGTAGAATTTAATAAAACCTCAGGTTTGAGCTAGCAAGTGAAAAAAAGTATATTATTGGAAACTTGTGGTCAAACTTGAAGCTTGAAGGAAATATTTTAGCACTATCACAATATTAAATTGCAATCATTATTTAATTTATCTTCTCTGAAATGACTTAAGGGAAGTGCACCAAAAGTCCTATTTACCTAAGCCAGGAAATAAGTCAGTGATCAGCTAGGTGGATGAAGTAATTGAAAGCTGACAAGGGACAATATAATGCCACTATTGTAACAGCACTTAGAAGTATTGTTTGAATTTGACCTGCTTAGGAATAAATGTTGCACAGTTTTCATTTCATATAAAAAAAGAAAAAGGAAAAAGAAAAAAATGTATAGCAATAAAATGTGTTCGTTTTACTGAATTATTGATATTTTTCTTTAAATTGAAAAATATCAGCTTTGGCACATCTGGAGGAAAGGAATGCTCCCCACAACTACTGAGATTTTGAAAAAAATATAGATATATTAGAAATTAAGGTATTCACCCGTCAGTACTTCTAGCAAAAAGTCTGAACCCTTGGGCAACCTGTGCATTTCAATTGTCACTTTGAACTTTGGAACAAAGGGTAGACTGTAAAACCAGTTTATAAAAAGTATTATGAGATACCACAACTGGCATTTTTATGACCTTATTAAACTACATCCAAGTGTCATAAATTTTATGTAATGAAAGTCAATAGGATCGGTGACTTGATTTTAATATTAGGAACATGCTTATTAGTTGAAGGATTTTTCTGAATAAAAGGGGTATTTTTGTTATTTTCTTACCTTAGCAACTGATGTTATGTGGAAGTCATAAATGCCAGAATACATTAATTTTTTTGTTCATATAATAATACTGTTAATAAATTACTTGGGAGTAATGAGCAGCTTTTCTCACTAACTAAGGATAAAGGTGATAATTTAGACTCAAAGTATTTACCATTCTTATGACAAACAGTGACTGACTAAGTTTAGATATGAAAACTAAATTATGGTTTAGAAAAAAGATCTGTCTTTCAAGAATGAATACTTAGAAAATCTTGTGACTTTATTTCCCCCAATCCCTTGTCTCTGCAGTAGGAGAAGAGCTGCAGATGTCTGTTCAAAGTAAACCCGTTTTTAGATCTGTTGCTGTTTTAGATGGAGAGCTTGTGCCCAGAAGTAGCATGAAAATGTATTGAGATATATCAGAAGCAGAGCGCGCACCACAGGGGGACACTATCTGTGCTGTTCTCTTGAGAACATCACTTAGCTGAACCAAAGGTCCATCTGAGCCAGCAGTCTGCCTCCAACCCCACTCAAAAGAAAAGTCTAGGGAAGAAAATAAGAGTCATGAGAGAAGAGCATGCACTTATGGGACTTCCTCTCCGCTCTATCACCCTCCTCCAGTCATTTGCAGCACTGGCAGGGAGAGTCAGGGTGAATGCTCATTCATTGCAGAGGCAAATGCTTGGTTCCTGTCATGAGAAAATGAGTGATGTTTGCTATTTGTCCATCCATATTCCCTGTAGCCAGCCTACCTGGCTTTCCTGTGCATCAGGCACAGCAGCTCTGTGTTCCCCAGAAGTCAGACATGAGCATGTGGGGGTGCCAAGGATCCCCCAACACTTGTCCTCAAACTGATCAATGCATGTTCACCATCTCTTCCGAGAGAGAACTGACAGACCCACGCAAGGCAGCTCTGCAATCCAGCAGCTTGCTGCCCACAGCAGCCAGGAAAACACCTTCTGCCAATGATAGCATGCCTCCAATGGGATGACTAGCAGGAAGGTCAGTGCTTCCATCAGCAAACACTCCCAAAAAAACCAGCAAGCAGCAGCCAGCTGTCAGGATATGGATAAAGCTATGGTTGATATTCAGGTGTGCTTAGTGGCAACTTTGCTTTTACAGGGAGGACAGAAGGATCTCACGTTATGTTTCTGTCAGAAATTTGTTTTAAAAAAGAGAGAGGGGCAAACCACCACAACACCAAAAATGTGGTGTGGCCATTCCTAAGACTTGTGTGTCAGAAAGCACCAGAAAATTTACCCAGCGTCTTTTAAGCATTTGAACTATTGAGAATTTAAGTGGGCTGGGTTGTGCAAGGGGAATCGCAACAATTTTTCCTCCTCAATTTTTCCACATGTTGCAGGGAATATTGCCATTCTGCACTGGGATCTGAGATCTTTGTGGACACCTAGGGTGTCATTTTCTCTCCCACTTTTTGCTGCAACATCCAGTCTTCTCCATTCTCCATATCCATTTATCAGGGGCAGAAGAGCACGAGGTGGTCCCACAAAGACAGCCCCACTGACAACTCTTCATGGAAGGAGCTTTCTTATACCTTTTCATGACAGCCACTGGCTAAATGCCATTTTGTAGTCCATAAAAGTCTGTAGATGGAGAACGTGGGTTTTATTACTTTGTAGGTTTCCTTAAAATACCAAAAAGGAAGTTAAAGCTTATTCTAAGCTTTGGGAGGGGAAACAAAACTGAAAACATTGATGCAATCAGTGAGATATTAGAGAATTTCACACATAGACCTGCTCCAGGACTGCCAGACTAAAGGGAAGAAGAGAGAAAAGAGAAGAGAAAAGAAAGAGAAGAGAATCCCCTAAAAAAAACCCCCAAGAATACAAACAAACAAAACAAAACAAAACAAAAAACACGGGGGAAAAAAGGAATAAAAAGAAAATAAAAGGTAAAGCCATAGAGGAGAAAAAGGAGACATCAGAATGCCAGAAATAACAGACTTTTAAAATCTGGGCAATTTAGGAAAATAAGAAAGATTTATTTCTAACCAAAAAGGGACACATAAACACAGACAATTTGTTGTGAGTGAAGTAGTCTCAATAAATGTACAGCTACTTGTTTTTATTATGATCACACAATTTGTCCCCACTAAATAACCTGCCTGGCAAAAGATTGTATCTTCATCAGCACATCTCCTAAATGCCTGAGAAAGAAAATGAATGAACCCTGGAGGAGCAGAGCAACAGGAGGAGCACCTGTTAAAATAGATAGCAATTTGTTACAGATTCCATTAAACTGCAGCTGTGCATAGGAATTCCCTGCCCCGAAAGCAAAAATTGTTAAAGAAATCCTCAGAAGGACAAGATACCTGCTGCACGGGTATCAGGAAGGCTGCAGTTCATTTTGCCTTTTAAACTGTGGGTGGGGTGTAGCAGCCTTAAACAAAAGATCATTTGCTCAAGTGGGAGTGGAGACGATACCTCTGCAGGGACTTCTAAGGACGGTATCTGCTTGGACCATTGGGAGAAGCTAGTAAAGCTAAGAAGATAAGGTAAAAAAAAGATGGATATATAACGGTGGGATACATCTCACTAGGAATCAGGAGTCTAAGTTTAGGCTGCTTCTGGGACACACTGTTTTGAGGTCTCAGTTTAATTGATATCAAATTATGGAGGACAATTCTTTCCTTATTTTAATTAATTGTCCTAAGAAGAAATAATTCACTCTCCTACCAAACTATCTTTCTCTGCTGACTGAGTGCTTGAAACTGGGTGGGTGGACTTCTGATTCCCATGCTGAGTGTCTACAGAATCACAGAAACACAGAATAGTCTGAGTTGGAAGGGTCCCAGAAGGATCATTGAGTCCAACTCTTAAAGTACGCTTTGTGGCATAAGATGGTCATGGCAATATACTGACAGTTTTGTAGAACAGAAACCTGGAAAGCAAAAAAAGATGACTAAACAGGCATTATAGGAATAAATTAAAATGGAAATGACCCTCTATTTCACATCAGTTCAAAAAGACCAGTGATGCAAAAAAAACGTTACAGAGTAAACCAAATATTGTTTTTCAAACTGAAATTTCTAAAGAAATTTTAAGGTTTTAAGAAATTTTAAGAAGATTACTTAGAGAGCAATAGAACATGTGGGTTTGGAAATACCTGCTAACTACAGAAATAAGTTATCCTAACTTTGTGTATCCTGTGCACGTAGCCCAGGTTTGTGCCTAAATTCACCTGCTAATCAAATTTCTAACATGTCCCACAGCCTTTAAATCCCTAGTTCTGTTTCTTTACTGGCAAATCACAGCACAGAGATGTGTTAAGAGAAGAGCTGTAAACTCTGGATAGTACTCAAAAAAACAGTAATATAATTAAAAGTAAGCTTATAAACCAATCATGAGAACTGCTGTGGTAGTCTCTCACTCTGAAGGGCACAAGGAAGGCGATGGGGTGAGGGTGTGGAGTGTAGTGTAGCAGGGGCTAATTTGTGATTCAGATCACTCTTCATCCCAAATATGTCTCATGGCTCCATCCAGGGTACTCCTGAGTTCCTTGGAACTCACAAAGTGAGTTATGTTGTCAGGCAGGATAATCTTGAGTGGAGAGAGCAGAGGACAGATCTCTGTGCTTTTCCTGCTCCCCAGCCGTGTGCCAGGGCTTCCCATGGCTTCCTTCCCTCCAAGGGCATCCCTGCCTTCAGAGGGATGTTCATTAGGGAAAAAACTGAAGATGATTGGAGGGGTGTATATACTGCATCGCTACAATATTACTCATTACTAAATTACTGCTATTATTATATGATGCATTATTATACTATTATTTTCTACTACAGAGAGTGATAATTTTATCATATAATTTTATTTAGATATTACCAGCTTTCTCGAAAAAGGGTACTATTTCTAATGCTTGGAGCATTAGAAAAAGCATATGAGAACAAAATCAGAGAGACAACACAACCGTTTTTTCTTGAAAATGGTTCCTTGTTGGAACAAAAGTGGCCTAATTTGAAAACTAAAAAGGAGGTTTTTTGCACTCTTTCTTAATGCACGCATTTTCTATTGGTGCTGTATATTTTATGTTCAATCACTAGCCTAGAAATACAATTAACATTTTCCAGGTTAACAACACCACCAAGACTAGTAAGACCAAACTTTAGTAATTAAAGCATTGCTTGTATTTGTTTGGAGGTGAATATGTATATTCTTGATCACCCAATTAATGTCATACACAGGGATTTCACTTGGAGCCTTGCATTCTGAGACAGGCCTAAAAACAAACAGCAATGTCTGTAGAGTAGTACATCATCTCCTTCCTTTTGTAAAACATACATGCCCTTTGCTGTCACAGTAACCCTCGATGTCGAAAGGAGATGCAAGGACTATCTGTGGATCTTTAGTAAACTCAGTTCATGTGTCTTTTTTCCCAATGGATCAGTAAAACTGGATTTTTATTCTTCTTTTGAAATATCTGGGTTGGAGGGTTTCCATCTTTCTTTGTAAATTTGTAGACATGTCTGATGGTCAGGGTAACATAGTGCATCCATCTGTAGCTCCAGGTGTCTGAAGCTGGTCTCTAGGTGCTGATAACACAAGGTGTGGTCTACAGAGGAGAGATTTTATTAGTTACATCTTTAGCTACTTGAGGAAGGAAAGCATATAATATAAGACACTTTGAAGCCTTAAAAACATGTGAAATATGTTTAAGGCATCAAAGAGACTGAAACAGAGGAAAACAGCGTGAAACTTGAAGTTCTGAATAAAGCGGGACTACTAGATGAGTTTCAAAAACACCTAAACAAAACTTGAGAGATATTAAAAGAGAAGAAAAGGAGAGAATGAAGAAACAGGGCCTTCCATAAGAAGTGCTAGTGCTTTCTGAACTGCATGGTGTAAAACCCACTGAAGAAGCTGGACAGAAAGAGAAAGAGGAAATGCACAAAATCAATGACTGTGGAAACATCTGTCTCTTCTGCAAGTAATTCTTTTCTTCCACATTTTTAAAGGATGGTGCAACTCCAGCCCATGATCAAGACCCAGGCTACAGAAATGCACATCACAATAAGCTGCTGTTCACAAGACATGTGCTCGGATATATTACACATTCATTGAAAGCTGATAGCGTGTTCTGCCCTTAGGACCTAATCTTGTAGCCCATTACATCAGTAGAAATGTTAGCATTACCATAATTTGGCTCTGAGATAGAAGGACTTGACTTGGGGCTGGCATTGAGGCAGGGTGAGTTTACCCATCTCTGACCGGCCTCTTGCCTCTGCCAGTGTGCTGTGGGAACCTGGAGAGAGCAAAAGCTGTGTCCATATGGCTCTGAGCTGTAGTACCTCTTAAAAAACATTGCTCTTCTTGCAAGCAAGGTCAGTCCTGTGCATCAGTGCAAATCCAGGACAGGCTGGTCCAAAGTCTGAGCCTACCTTTGCACTCCCTTCCACCTTGGGCCATTGCTTACATGGAGGAGTTGGTGTTTGGGAGATTCATCGCCTGCCCGGTGCGACCCCCAGCTAAGGTCAGCTGTCTGGGATGGTAGGGAACAGAAAATAAAGCTCTGCAGACAGGAGCACATCTGCTGAGGGGATCTATAGACAGAAAAGGTGTGTGATGGCAAATACCCATGTGTAGGCATTTCACACAATAAACTAAACTTCTTATTCCAGATTTGATGGGCAGCCATCAGAAACATTGGTATTTTAGGGTCACAAAATTTGCAGTTACATATTGAAGCATTGTTGGCTTTATATGCCACTATATACTTTGATGCCAAAACACGGGCCTTGTCAAAGATCTGGAAGTTTGTCTCAGTTCTTTCTGGTTGTGTTTTATTGTGGTGACTTTCCTACTGCACATCCTCAGGGGGAAGAGCCCTGCTCTTGTCTTCTGAAAGTGCTCCTTTGAAAATGCCAAAATTACAACAGGGAAAAGTTTTTCAGGCTGAGGATAGTTCTGCAAAGCAGCTACAGTTCAGTGCTGAAATTAATATCAAGTGTCAGCTTAACTCTACCTGCATATAAAAAGTGGGATGAAGAACATTGACTTTTGACTACACCTGCATAGAAAGGGCTCCCAGAATGGTAGTGGCACACTCCCAACATCTGCTCCTTCCATTGAACTTAGCTGTAAATTGAAATTCCATTGCAATGTTTTTAGAATCAGTTGAAGTAAGGAGACTGTCAGAAATCCTCTTTAAACTCACTCTTATCCAAACAGGAAGCTGACCTCTAACCCCCGGACGTAACAGTACACCAGTGGAAATTTCATTATCCCCGTTTCGGTTGTACTAAGTGAAAATTAATTGTGTAATTATCTGGATGAGCGCATGTGTAAAATTTTACAATGTGCCAGTTAGATTAAGTAACGTGTTAGTGGCATGGTTTAGTACAGAGTCAAGGCTGTCTTATAAAAATGGCATAAGAAGTCCAACAAGATTTGAAGGAAAAGAACATATGTCTGAACAAACGTTAACACGAGAAAGTAATGGAATATTTAATACTGTAACCTGAGTAACATCTTAGCCTCCTCTGATGGAGATTTGTCTGGCATAGAAGAGATCTTTTGTCTATCACTTTAAGCCCACATAATTTAATGATCGAAATAGATAAGTCATTACAATACTAAGCTTTTGTCTATATTGTACTGTACCCACTTTATGCCTCTTTCATCTGTACATGGAAATGTATCTCTTTTTTTCACTGTTTAAGTAAGAGAAAAAACCCTAAAATATAGAAGCAAACACAGTATTCAAGAAATGCAACATGCTGAACTCAATTCCCTCATAAAGAACTGAGGGACAGATTTTTCATGGCTCACGGAAATCCTAACACGGCTATTTAGAAGAAACCATTTCCATTTCAAAGCCATAGACTTGTTTGGATAACGAGATCACGGGGCAAAAGATGCTGCCTGGAAGAAGTCTAGTCCTTTGAGAAGTAATATTATCTTTAAACAGTCTGGTAAGTAATATATTAGGTTCCATCAGTCTCACTGCCAGAGATTTTTGTATAGAGTTCCTTTAGCAATACCAAATAAATACACTGGTAACATATCTTAAAAACAGAGGAATGAAAGTAACTTATAATGGGATTTCAGCGAAATCAATAGAACAGAATATGTGCAGGAAGGTTTGATGTTACAGTGAGAAGTCCCACAGCAGCACTCTGCTACTAAATCTGGATGGAGACAGGAGATGATCCAGACATTTCTGTACACAAATGAGGGGTGCACAGAGGAATCAGATCTGAAAGAGTTAGTTCCTGACATGGATTTTAGATATGGTGGAATCGTGCTTTTATAAGGGCAAAGCTCAGGATTTTTATTTCTTGTGCAACTTAGTCTCTGAAAAGCTTGTGAAAACACAGACGGAAATTTTAGTATTGGTTTGGTTTTTATCTGTAATTAATCCACCAGACATTTTGAGAAAAAGGGCTACACAAAAGGTATAAAAATAATAAAATCTAAACAAAACCATAAACAAACAGGAAAGAATGTGTGTGACTCACAAATAGACCTTTGCATTTCATTCTTACGAGCTAAGATTTTGGTCTCACGTGTCTGTGCAAAAGTCCAGATGTTGACTCAGTATATTATTGCATTAACAAATACGGATGTTTGAAATGGGACAAAACATGATGATGTAGAACGACACCTAAAGAGACAGGTCTGTGTCCTGGAGGTTTCGGCTGCCTCACCACGCTGTCACAGAGGGATGTGGGAAGAGCTCTGGCACGTTGTTGGGAATAGAATGTTTCTCTTACAAGGTCGCTATTCATCATTTATTCTGGTCTGGGTTGTGACACAGGGTAGGTGACCACACAGGAGCACAGTGTAGCTGCAGGAGAACGTTTAAGTCAATAAAAAGTGTGTTTTCGTAAAAGAAACTGACCTGAAAGCCTTTTTGGCTGTATTAAGTTGAAAGCCTCTGTCTGTAGCATATGAGCAGGGCTGTTAGAAACGCTCCTGACTGAGATAGCTCCAGGCCTGATGGGGCCAATGGCAAATAGATTTAACTTGGAAGAGAATTAAAGAGAGCTGTGACTGCTTCTGCTAATCTCATCCCAAGTACTTCTGTGCATTTCTCAATCCATGGGAACAGACGCAGAGCAGGCTCCTGCTTCTCAGTGTTCAAGCACAACTGAGTTCTAGCACATCCAAGGATGTCCAGGGCTGGGCTGACATCAAGAATGGCAACAAAAGGCAAAGCTGAGGCCAACAGCAAGGGACTGCTAAAGCTCTTGGTCAAAAACATGCCCCTCACCACAAGCCAGCAGCTCTCTACCCCAGCCCCACAAGCAGAAAAGCCACCCACCTCTCTTTGCCAGGCAGTCGGAGTGCCCACACACCTCTTCTTACTGCCAGCTGGAAGGCATTAACCTCTGAAACTACAGGTGATCTGTACATCTAGGAATACTTCAGTGAAGAACTGACATTTAGGAGAAGGGCACAGAGAGGTCCAGGAGCCTTCTGACTTTAGCCTGACAAGTAAGAATACCATTTGTCAAGATAAATACAATTTTGCTGAGATTAAGCAACTATAGACCTGTGTGGATTTATATCAGTAGTTGATGACATGGGATAGTATTTTTAAGACAATATAACCTTTGTCTTAATGCTGTTTTGCAGTAGGAAAAAAATGAGATGTTTTGCATGGTGGTGATCAGTAAGGATTCAAAAACTGTTATCTCAGATCACCCAACTTCAAGGGGTTTTCTGTTGGGTTTTGTTTTGGTTTTTTTACCTTCAGTATTACTTTTGTCCCAAGCTGTCTCCCAAACACATAGCCTGCTTTAATGGGTTTTTTTCCTGAACCTACAGACCTCAGCAACAAAATGTTACCTAAAAATGGCCTGAGGTGGTGAGCAGTGACCCATCCCTCCACCATCCTTCTGCTGGAGATGCTGTGCCACTTCTTACACCAGCTGTCCATACTGCTTGGAGAAACTAGTATCAGAGTGGAAAGGAAAATCCTTTGGAAGAGCAGAAAGATGCAGGAGAAATAGTTCCCCACTGCCTGGTACATCCTACAGCAAATGTCATAAATGCTCCTGTGATGCAGATGCAAACCAGACTAATTGAGTGTTCCTCATTCTCTCCATGCCATTTGAGCCTAGTTTAACTGAATAAGAGGATAAAGCTTTTGGAAAGATTTGCCCTTGACTTTCATATCGGGTTAAAATGTTGGGTGTAGCTTTGCTTTGGTATTTGTTTTTTGGCTTTTTTTTTTTGTTAAAGAACACGTGGTTCTTTCTCACATGCTCATTATATCACCCCCTGATAGCTATCAGCTTGCTATGGCATAACTTTTCACCAACACCAAACCTTTCATGTGACACTCCCAAACAAATGGTCTCCTATTGGTTTTTTGGCAGTTTATTAATGATAGTTATATTTTCTGCACTTTATGGGTTATTGACTCCTTTGTTTTCTACAAAGACAGGAAACATACACTGAATAAAATCAATGAAGTGTGAAAAGCATTATCTACACTCCATACAGAAAAAGAAGCCTATAAAAAAGGCCAGGAGCAGGAAGCAACAGAGGGCAAGATATTCCTCTGTGGAAAAAAAAAAGTAAAATAATACTGTCACTAAGTTAAAAATAAACTACAGAATATCAGATCTTAGAAAACATAACATATTTTCCTGAAGAACAGAAATCTAAGACAGCAAAGGGAATTCTTTTTTTTACTGTTCCACTTTTATCCTAGAGATCTGAGGAAGTCAAATGAAAATTTCCTGGCATCCTGGGGCAATAAAATAATCTCAGTCTCCTTGTGAAACCACATTAGTGTGGAGATCGAACAGAAGTTCTTTGAGAACTGTAAGTGCTATGTAAGCATCATTTTTCCCAGGAAACTAAGGCTTTGTTTATTTACACTGAGCTATGCCACTAATGTAATAAGAAATAAACTGCTAGGACAGTCACAGACCTGAACACCTATCACATAGGAACAAACCAGCACCCAGATCTGCGATGAAGTTGCTCGTCCCTGTAGAAAGGACTTCTGAGGACAGTGACTTGGCCCATCACAGAGTCCTCTCTGCATCCAGCACCCATGTGCTGAGGAATCAGGAGGGATTTCAGCCAGTGCTGAGCATACTCCACTGAATCAGGGCCTCTTGGCTTTCCACTAGTAGCTTTTTTTGCTGCTCAAAAATAAGCCAAAGAAGGCCGAAATAAGAACGTAGTCTGGTATAGATCTGACTCATCTCCATTGATGACACAATTAACTTCAGGTCATTGTTTGTTTATGAGCTCTGCCTGTGCATACATGCCAGTGTCCGCAGGCAGAGCTTCTGCTAAACGTGGCTTCTGGTTTAGGGCTTTGATTCCCGTGGATAGAATGGCCAGGGTTAGAGGAGACCTTAAAGATCTTCTAGTTCCAACCCCTCTGCCATGGGTAGGAACACCTTTCGCTAAATCAGATTGTTCAGAGCTCCATCCAGCCTGGCCTTGAACACTTTCAGAGATAGAACATCCATGACTTCTCCGGGCAACTGTTCCAGTGCCTCACAACCCTCACAGATACCAGCTCTACCAAGGAAAGGAGGTCTCACCACAGTTGTGTAGGACCACTGTGTTGCTGATCCATGAGAAAGACACCAAATGCTGTCAGGGCACACCAACAGAAAAGCAAAAGCCCTAGCAGGCCCTCTCCTTTTCTCTCCTCCAGCCATCAGGGAACATGCTCCTTCGAAACAGCAGTCACTGTGTTGGTGGCAAGAGCATTAAGACTTTTTAAGTTTCAACTGCTTTATTTTTAAACTGAGCTGTGGCAAGAGCACTTCAAAATTTCTCATGTTTTTGAAATGTGAGACAGTTTTTCCTGACTCTGCACGTAGCGGCCATCACAGACACCAGAGCTGCAAGGGCAACTGGAGCCTACAGCTCCCACAGACATTGCTGGCTAATGCAGGTGAGGTGCTCCTCTACTCCTCCGTGCCTTTTAAATATATAACAATTAATAACACTAGATTTGCAGACAGGAAAAGAAAGCTGCTAAAATGGTTCTCTGACCAATATACTTGCTGCTATTGAAACATAAGGAAATATGTGTAAATATGTTTTAAAGAAAAAACTGGTTTTGTGTCATTCAAACATGTTCTAATTTGTCATGAAAACTTATATGCAGGTACTTATAAGTTAGGAATGGATAAACATTGTGTAACAACCCTCAGTCATCTCAGCAATACACATAACATCAAAAGCGTGCAAACAGCATGCAGTGCTGACTGGAGGCACTGCACGAAGGAGTCCTGCACGTAAAACAACCACCAGACTTGAGAACTTTGTATCTCACAACTGTTCCAGCCATCATGTCTCCCAAATTTTTCATTCTTCTTATGTGCTTCATTTTTCTTATATAGTTTCTCCCACAGTAATAACAACTGAGGACACTGACCAGTTTGGAAGGCAGCAGGTGGTATATGAGAAGACTTGAAAAGAAATCTGACTGCATTTATACAATCCTAAGAGAAACAGCATCAAGGAATCCTTAAGAGACACTCTGCTCACAGGAAAGAAGAATTTAATAAAATAGAGAAGTCAGACTCCTCTCTCTGGTGCAATAGCATGCTCCAGAGAGGTTACTATGCTCTTTTGACGTCTTCAACATTTATTCCCATAAGGGGATGGCACAAAATATTTCTACAGTTTGACTTCTGATCAAAGGCTGCACAGCTGCAACATTCAGTCTTGTTTTGTGAAGGTCCCCTGCCCCTGCTGATTCCTTTCCTTCTCTGCTATTTCTTCCAATCCCCCCTCTTTCAGGCAAAGCAGCCAGCACTCATGTCAAATTCAGCAGCAGAACCATGCCTGGCCATTTCCTACAGAGGCCCTTGCTCCTGGCATTCACCCACCTTTCTTCTGCTGAAACCTCTTTCTTTCACCAGCCTGAGCAGAGGACATTTGGTTCACTGAACATACTACCCCTTTGATTGTCTCAGAAATAATCCTGTGTCTTCCCTCAGCTGACCTTGGATCTGATAGAAGCAAGTTGTTTTTTCTAATTCTTACATACAGACTTTTTTATTTCACAGTGAGTTTTTTGAATCTTCTACCAGTTATACTTGATAGGAAGTGATGATCTATTCACGTGTACCATAAAATTTCTTTCCTTATACTATAGATGTCAGGATTGGCACAGGAAACTATTAATGGCAATTGCAAGACTTACTGACTTGCTCTATCACTAGAGAAATTTTCAAAGTTAATTTAAAATGTCTTTAGTGCTTGCTGAACTGTACAAGTCTTCAATTTCTACATGGTTGCACCCAACCCAGTGACTGACTAGTTTGCAAATGTAGTTAACATCATTTTTCTCCCAGGGACCCTAGGTACCACAGCATCAGATCCAGCGAGGGATTGCAAAGCCCAGCTCTGGGAGAAGATTTCAGAGACCAAAGACAGGAAAAAGAGTTTCATAAACGTGAAGAGCTGCAGACATCCACAACATGCTGAGAGCCCTGAAACAGGCTGTGTCTGAAATCTTCTCTATATCTTGTCTGAGCATGCCTAAGATTCAAGGTTTAAAAGTTTTGACTAGATTTAGGAATGTAGGTCAGTCCTGTACTGGTCTTTCTGACCCGTACTCCAAATAGCACTGATCTTGCTTCACATGCCCTCGTGGTAAGGGCACTCTCCCAGGGGAGAAAGTCTGGGGCTCAAGTCCTTCCTTTGCCAGACAAGCTCAAATGCAACTCTCTTGCTTTCCAGAAACTATGCAATTATAGTGGCTCAAAAAGAGCTCATTAGTCCTCAGCCCTCAGCACCAGCCTCGCTGCCCTGAGGTCAAGCACAGCTTACCCAGTGCATTTTGCTGAAGGGGGATGAGTTCTAACACTTGTTAAATGCTCTGCTAAACTGGGTTCATAAAGAAAAGAGACCAGCAACCACCTCATGGCTCTTTAAGAACCATTATATCTGAGGTGTCAGGACTGTGTGACTGTAGAGCCAAAATACATTTCTATGGTAAGAAGACGAAAGATCCAAAGCAATTATGAAACATAATATACCAATAATATTTGGATAAGTTCAATCTAAAATACTGCTCTGTCCTTATGTTAGGCTGATTGGAGCCTGTGATTCCAGCCACGAAGAGAGGGCTTATTTCAGTGAACATTTAGCCAAAATCAGAAACCTCCCTGAGAAAAAGGGTGCAGGCCAAGAGTCAGGGGGAAGCTGCGGGCTTGCTAAAGCCCTATCACACTAATAAGGCAAAGCATGTTTTTCTTTAGTTTCAGTTTAACTTCAGAGTTACAGCAGTTTACTGTTCTGCGGTACAATATTTTTCCCCTTAGTCTCACAGTCAGATTAATTTCTGAACAGCAGTGCAATGAAACTTTTGATTTAAGAGATTTGCTGAGGAAATCTAGATTGAAACTCAAGGTTTAGCCAGTACATAAATCAAAGGTGGGATCACTTCAAAGATTCCTTCATCCACTTGGCAAAGACTTGGTTCATTTAAAACCTCCTTTCTCATAATTGTGCCCTTATTAAGATTTGAACTTTTATAAAATGAGGAATGAGGTCTTACAGAGTTTTCTGTAATCACTTCCCCTGAAAATAACAGTCTACAGAGAAGCGGTGAACGTGGGAGAGAACAGGTCATCTCCTGGCTATCATGGCTACTGATTTTATGGGGTCCTGTCGTAGAAGTAAAGCTCTGCAGTAAAGTTGCTTCCTGGCTCTGCCACAGATTTCCTGTGTGAGACCAATTCAGTTAATCTCGTAGGGCAAAAGTCATCCCATCACAATTCAGAAATTTAGCTGAAGTGCTGAGATTAGGAGCTCATTTACCCTATGGTGTCTTTTTCACTTAAGCAAATGTAGCAAGCCCTACCTGCTTTAGTCATCAATAGAGGAATCTGTTAAATTATGTACTTTAAAGAAGTGCCCTAATTTTTAACATCTATAAGTATAACATTGAACCATTTACATTGCCCATTTTTAAACCAGGAATGTTCCTTTTTTCCCACCCTCCACCTTTCTTTTCAATTTAGTCTTTAATCCTTCCGAGAAACCCATCAATACCGGGTTTTATGAATTTTCAGTGTCCCCTCCACGTAGGGTTCAACAAATCTACACAAACTAAATTGAAAGCCCCTTGGCGCAGTTTCCAACTGCTGTAAGGAAGGAGACTGTAAAAGAAAAGTGTCAGATATGACAAGTATCTTGCGGTTATGCCTGAGTGCTTGCACGTACTTAATTGGAAGAACTAGAGGGTGTCAAAGGCCAAAGACCTTAAATAACATTCATGTGTTTCCTTAGCCTGGTGAGAGCCTTTCCATCCCTGTAGGTGGTAACTAGCCTGTCTGTGGCCAGCAGCAGGGCTGTGCTGCTGCTTGACTTCATGTGGCTTCTCCAGCTTGGCTTAGCATCCTCAGTCAGGCACTCAAGGCAGCTGTGGCATCTGGCCTGGGGCAAAGAAGGCAACAAGGACAAAAAAGAGCAGAAAACAGTGTCCAAAAGAGAACAGGAGAAACAAGGGAAAAGAGGTTACTTGACAATTAACCAGAGCAAACATATGCAATGAATTTCATGTAGAGATGCCGGCATGCCAGCTTCGTAACAGGACTCTGGATGAACCAGAATGAAAGGTTAGGCAGACTGAAATACATGAAGGAAGATGTAAATAAACCTTGACACTAACTTACAGCCACAAAAATAATTTTCTGTGATTTGACCAAGCCTTTAGTCTGAACTGGTAGGACAGTGCAGGATCAGCAGCTAGTAACTTGTGACTGGTAACATATGCAACCTGGGATTTGCCAACTGGGGGATGGTCCTCACTTAAGCCAAAAATTCTTCTTACAAAGTTCAGATAATTTCAGTTCAATATAAATTACAACAAATATTTGGCTAATTCAAGGGAAATATTTAGTGAATGACCAGAAAAGCCTAAGGATTCCCAAGCCTTAATTCCAAGGGTACTAAAACAAAAAAAAAGGAGAAAAAAGCCACATAAAATGATGACATTACATATGTAAAGAATATGTGCAGAAAAGGGTCTTTAAATAAATGGATTTTGATAAATATTTAACTGAATGAAGTGCTATAAACTGTATGAAAGTTATATAAATAAGTTGAGATGAAAGTTCTTTGCAATGCAATGAATCACTTAAAAAAAGGTTTTGATATACAGAAGCAATGTATGCTCACATCATTAATTTTTCATACCTAACACTAACAAAGCACACACCATTGCAAATACAGTGAGATCTATCTAAGGGCTCGGTAATTTAAAGTTTTGACATAGTCCCTCTATCCATTCCTATCTGGGTTCAGCTTTACAGGGCTGTAGCAGTTTACCGTGCTGTTATTTCTTGTTAAGTCATGCTTTGGGTGGCTGCTGTGATTTACTGACTCCTACAGATTTTACGCTCCTCATCCTCACTAGCTCACAGGACATCACTGACCCGACTGCAAGCAACAGGGTAGTAGGGAAACCCTGCAGATCCTGTTACGCACTTGCTATAGCCAATTCCTATAAACTGGAAGATGAGAACAGCCTTAGCCCCCTCACAGATGATGGATGCAGATTAGCAGATCTAAACAATTAGTTAGGGTGAGGGAATGAGCCCTTAGACAATTAGAGCAGTTAAGCATCCTGCTGACAGCTGTGGTGACAGCAGACAGTAAAACTACCCTTGATGAAATGAGAAAACTCTCTGCCTTTTTGATTTACAGGCAAGTTTACTTACAGGCTTTAAGGTGTTTAACTACAGTGGTCACAAACCAGGCACTAATATCCTTCTATGTGCAGCCAACAATGCGGGACGGTGAGCGCAAGCTGTCAGAGCTCAGCTCTGGCAGTGTCTGTCAGCTGTGGTTGTTTGAAAGAAGGAGGCAAACCTGCCAGGCAAAAGGAGGCAAACTGACTGCCTGAGCTGTTACCAGTGCGAGGAAAAAGAAGAGGTTTAATGCTTTAAGGTATGTGAGGATCAGAGATGTTTTCTCATTCATATTTCTACATTAAAACTTGCCACTTGCAAGCTTTTGTTTTAAGTCGCACGACAGCTGTTTGGTGAATGTGGGTTTTGTATCCATTAAGAACAAATGATCCCTTGTTTTTAACCCTTTGATTTGGGGAGTTTGTATATCCAGGTGTGCACTGTTCCCTTTCCACTCCCATTGTGCAACCATTACCCAGGAGAGACATTTCAAATATTTGTGCTCAGTTCCATGGAATTTGCTTCAAATGCCAACAAAAATTAATTTGTACAAATTCTGATGGCTTTTGTGTATGGGTTTTGTCTCAGAGTTGTTTTCTGGAACTGGGGGAGGGAGGACATGTTTTAAATGACCGTGCCAAGCTGAGAGGCAGATGTGAGTTTTCTTTGATCCAGGAGAGGATGCATTGTTCAATGCTTCAGGGTCTTCAGACAACGCTTGTCCATGAGATCAAGGAGAAAAATGTATGTCACAATACATTTTTTCTCACTTAGATGTTAGAATTACCGGGTACTAAGAACTATATTTAAAGGTACTGCATTGCTTCACAAAGCATCTGGAAAAACAGGTAATCACCACCAATTGTTAAGGTGTGATAACAGCACCTTGGTGTTAAAAAAATCAATGTAAATTCTTACATCAGGTGGGAGGAGAAATAGATGGTATATCTTTTAATTCAATTAACACTCTAAATATGGTCCTAATGGGTTAGTACAGCATAGTGTCATTCATTTCAGCAACAATAGCTAGCAACAATAGGACTTATCATTAGAAATGTGCAATATTCACCTGGTTTTAGGTTTTATTGTAAATGTGAGCCTCAGCTGGTGTTTGACAATGTTCACTGAGACATGAAGCAGAGCTCTATTTTGTGCATGTCATGCCTGATTGATGGTTTCAAGTGAACCTTTAATTGTGTTTCACTTTGGCTTCATTTACCTGTGACACTATTAAAGAAAGTGCACTGGGTGCAGATCTACACTAGATGAACTTGGTCCACTTCAGTGGATGAAAGCCCACTTCCATTAACATCACTAGGATATCCTGAGACGTTCTGCAGGATTTCTCACTCTATTTAATTAATTGTCAGTAAACCAATATTTTTTTCAAATGCCTCAGGCTTTAATTTCAGTATATCTTCCCCAGATTTAATGATACCCCCATTGAGTTAAATTCTGAATTTAGGGAGAGATTTCATTGTGTAAGATGCTCAGCATTCAGATCAGAAGTAAACTCTATTTATCTTTTTATTGGTAATGTTTTTTTCTTGGGCAAGCCACCTGGATAATAGATATGTTTGCATGGGGAAAAGCCTGTCTACACAATGTGGGCATGTTTTTATTTTTCCCTGAAAGATGTAAGTAAGTTTAATTACATGGTTCTATACCACAGTACTGTGGACATAAGTGAAGCTGTAGGAAAAATTGTTTTCACTTTTACATGGAAACAACTGAGAGTGGTTAAGAGCTGTAAGTGAGAGACTATCAACAATGCAATATTGTTATGACATGCAGAAGGTGATAAGTAATTAAGTTAACTATTCACTCACATGATGTTAGTGGTACTTTACTAATGAGCAAATGTTGAAGAAAAGTGCAATATTCATCAGAACATAGTAGGTCTGAAAATACTTTGGTTCAGAGTCTCCAGTGTGACATACCAGCTTCTGAAATTTGGGATCTGTCTCCAGCTAAAACAATGCAGTGCTCGGCTTGCCCTTCTTCCTATTTCTGTGTCTGCTAGGGGTACAGTTAGCAATTTAGCACTTATTGCTGGCACTTTACAGAGTCTCTTTCTATGATGGCCTTTGTAGTCAGGTAAGCTCTTCCACTCAGTAGGACACTCCCTCAGCATGGAAAGGACTGTCACCTGCAAGGCATATTCCAAAAGCAAGTCAAGAGATGAGCTCTTTTGCCCAGTTGATTAATTATCAGGTAAGGAGACCACTCACCTCCTTTTCATCTCAAAAGTGAGGATTATTTCCAGATCTGGATTTCAGATGAGGGGTTTAATTTAGTCCAGGAAACAAAGGAGAAAACAGATGTTCCCACATAAAATCAGCATTTTTATTACAGTATAAAGTGTAACTATGTGCGCCCCATAACTACCTAGGAGCACCACAATAATAACTATCCAGTAAAGGTTTTCATTTGAAGAAGGTGGAATTGCTTTACAAAAATAACTTTATCAAGTATTTTAGAAGACCGAACTGAGAGACCTTGACTTCCTCATCATTAAGAAAGGTGGGGATAAAATGTAAGTCTCCTGAGCTGTATAATAGCCTGTTCTCTACTGCATATGAAAGTTCTGACAAAGATGAACAGCTGTCCCAGCTGTTCTGTCCTGGACAGCAGGTGACCCTATGTATGACCCACAGTGATATACGGCAAGGGGTGTCACATGGAAAGCAAGCAGCTAACATCACCTAATCCACTTTTTGAGTTGGGTTTTAGGGGGTTTGGTTTTGTTCTGTTTGTTTTTAAAGAAAGGAGATACGACCCAATACAAACAGGCCTCACTTTGCCTGCAGCCACATGTGCCCAGGTAGGACAGATTAAGGAGGACCTGGCATGGTCCCCTCAGGGAAATTTTGATCAGGCATCAGTCTGGAGAGTGACAGAGAAAGCAGATCAGTGCAGGACGACTTGAGTCCAACCCTGCTCATATGTTTTTGCTGTTGTTGTTCACCCTGCCAGGAAAGTATTTCAGTTTGGCGCCTCGAAGCCAGATGGCACAAAGGTTTTTGGATAGCACAGCAAGATGCAATGCAAGAAGAAGGACAGTACCTGAAATACAACTCTTCCACGAGGTGCTGCAGGTCTGGGCACTGGGGCCAACAGCAGATTTGCTGCTTCATAAAATTCACTGCTTTAATAAACGTTTATTGTTTTTCCTTGTGCCTTCTCACAGATGTGTTTACTCCTAAATGCGCATCTCCTGTCTGAATACCTCACCTGATACCAAGTCTTGGGCCTTACTTCCCATCTGATGGGTCCAGAGCACTGTCTTTCCCTGTCTAACCATCAAAGGCAGTGGGGACATCTTCCTTCCCACCTTCTTTCTTTGTCATCCCTTTTATCCTGAGACTCTGTAGGCTGCTGGGAGGAGAACAGGACCTGGTTGTCTTCTGACGAGGTGCTGCCCAGCCTTAAACCAAGCTCAAATGCAATTGTTTTCTTTTTTCTCATACGTCATCATTGTGATTCTGGACTCCACTGCTGTGGAAAGCTCTTTGCTTTATTGTCCTTTTTAATTATGAAATCCTTTCCTCAGTAATTCACTGTGACTCGGTAACTGACTCCACATGGTTACGACGTGACTGTCCTGATTGAATTACTGGAAGAACAGAGCCGGCTGAGCCACATGCATGCGAGCCATGGCGCAGCACGAGCTCCCTTCGGCGGGCGCCTCGCAGTCACCCAGGTGGGGACTGGAGCTCCTTCCACTCCTCAGCCCCTTGCTGCCAGGAACAGCCAGTTCCCCCACTTTGACCACCCCCGAGATGGCCCCCTCTGTGACCCTTCCCCTCGCCGAGGCACACAGCCTGTGGTGGTATCTGCTCCTGGGTCTGGCACATCCAGGACGTGTTGTGGGCATGCACTGAGCCAAAAGCAACACTAACACCATGCAGATACAACACCAATACCCTGCAATTTGGGCCCGTGGTGGCACTGGACATGCACACACCCATCACTGGGTTGTGGTAGCTACCCACAAATGAATGTGCAGGACAAGGCGTGCAATGGCCACCCTGGCACCAAGGATGGGCTGGGAGGCGTGATAGTTCCGCCACAGATCCACGTCCAGCTTCCTGGCTTCAAAGGAAAAAGGGGGTGATGTGCCTAGCAGGGATTCCGAAGCTGTGGGTGGTTTCCTTTAATTTAGGAAAGCATCTGATACAGTGTGACATGACACATCACATTTATTTAATTCTTTTTTCGTTTGGAGATGATTACTGTCACGTGGAATGGAAACTGAGTGATGCACCATGAGCAAAAAATATCAGAAGATGGTTTAAATCAGCTCATGCTGAATTAGGGCAAGGAGAAGAAACATTCAGAGTAGGTCTGAGCAAATTAGGATTATTTAACATTATTGTCAGTGAGTATAAAGGAGGAGGTCAAATTAAGCAGGCCAGTGACTGATAGTACATTAACAGTGGTAATTGCCTTCTTTAATGTGCCCCACTGAACACCGGTGACGACTCAAGGAATTACTTAATAAATAGGATTTATTATGAGAACACAGAAATGGAATTCTAATAATTAAATATGTACGTAATTTAGCTGAGGAGCATTTAACGTAAGTCCTAGCAGTCTAAGGATACCACAATGCTAGATGAAGGGAGACGTTTTATAGGAGAAGAGCATGGGCACAAGACATGGGCCATTACAGAAAAGCTGCACAGATGGAAAGATGAGCAAGACTTTGCCTGATGAAGACTGAAAAAGGAAAAAGAGAAAATTGAATAGCCAGAGACAACAATATTGCAGGAGTGACAAGCACGGACATCCCAAAATAAGCATTCCATGAGCAAATTCAATTAAAAATACTTACTCTCCCTCTACATGTTTGAGATCCAAAGCAAGATGGAATACATTTTTTCATGAAGTTTAGAAATTGAAGAAAAATTATCTTTTGTTGGTTTTGTTGTTGTTGTTGTTTTTAAATTCTATGAACTATTTTCATAGGGAACCTAAGACAAAGGGAGCAGTCACAAAAGTCTCATGCAAGCACAGGGACAGAACACAGTGCACAAAGTCGTCTGCTCCATTCCAAAGCCTGCAAGCTTGCTTGCAGTTTGGGACTGAGCTGGCATATTTGGGGGTGGGGGGTGGGGGGGGAGGGGGGAACCCAAACCACATGCAAGTAGAAAAATGAAAAAGGCGGGGTGTGGTGGGGAGGGAGAGAGGGAACAGCTCGTGAACATGCCCAAAGATTTCAGTCAATGTTCAAGCCAACCACAATGGAAAACGAAGGTGCTGTGTCAATTATCTTCAAAAACTATTTTAGTAGATTCTCTTGAGCTTTTGGCTTCTGTTCTAACGTTGATCTCACCTCTCACTTTTTGACTTACCTTGCTTTCAAAGATAATCGTCAGTATTGATGGAGATGGGGCATATGGCTCAGCATTTTGACAAGCAAGTCCTTTGCTGCCTGCAATGGGAAAGCGCCAGTGGAGCAACATTTGGATGTGTTACTTCTGGCTGCAGCCACAAAGATGAAAATGCCTGGTGAACGCATGCCTTAGGCTGCCACCACATGGTGAGAACAGGGAATGAGGGCAAGTGACCGGTTTATCTGCAATTTCCCTGGCATTGTGATGTTCCCACAGCTTTTACTGAAAGGAACTTATTTTCAAATCTAACTCGAGGGGAAAAAACTGTAGGGGAAGAAATTGTATTGGCTTTATTAGCTATAAATTAATTTCTCTCAGAACCTCCTTATGTCAATTCTTTGTTTCAATTTTTGCCTGGTGAGATCTTGTTATAGTAAAAAGCACTAAGGTAGAAACTACTTCGTAAAATGATTTTTCAGATTCATTTGGTTGCCCTGCTCCAGTATTATGGCTTTCATCTGCTGTCTAAGTCACAGATGTTGATTCTTAGCCTATATGCTATTTCTAGATGCTAGAAAATAAAGGGTAATCTTCTACACCATTGCAATTTTTCCTTTGTAAATGTTGACACTGAGTAAGCAAAAAGGAGATTGCTTCAAGAAGCTAACATTTCATTTTTTAGCGTAGATTTTCTATAGAAATATTTTTATGAGAAAAACTCTGCTGTTGGGCCTCTGTAAGTGTCATTTAAAAACAGTAAAAATTATTTTAAACTTTTTAGACATGAAGTGAAGAATTTTTTCCCCTTGGTTGCAACTGCTGGGAGAATTTTTAGGGACATAAGGTGGCTAAAGTTCAAACTGTAACAGTACCCCAGTGCCTGGACTAAAACATGTGAGACATTTAAAAAGATTCATGAATTTCAGTGTCCTTACAGTAGCTGATAACAGAAATTAACAACTTCATTTTACATGCAATCTTAAAAAAATCCCCTCCCATGGTTCCAAGCAAATCACAGACCAACATTAGCAGGGTAGAATTTTTTTTTTAAAATATTGTTGCAGGAAGAACTTTATTTAATTGGCTCTTTTTTTTTGTTTACTTAAAGCAGTAGAAATGCAAATAATTCCAGGGGGAAAAGCATTTAACTTAAAGTTACACCTGATCTTCATTAGTTTAAAAAGCTGTTTCTCAGATCATTTATACCAGTATAACTATGGAGAAAATCTCCTGGATGAATGAATGAGAGGTGCTTCAGGACATATAACATGCTATATTTTTGAGGAAAAGAGAGTAAATCATGCAATATATCCACCATTCAAAATATTTTATATTAGACCTTTCATTATTGCAACATAATTGTTCATGAGCAATTTTTTTTTGTTAATATTACTTTCAAAAACATTTAAACATCTGATGGAAATATCTTCAACTGAAAGAATATTTCCATTCCCTTTTGTTCGTTTTTCTTAGTCAAGTATACTGCAAAATAATGCCATTACTCACACAGATACAGATTTTTCCAAGCTCCCTCTCCAGCCTGTACCTATAAACAGTGATTTAAATAGGATTCCCAACACATATTCTTCTTATAGACCTTGAAGCCTCATTTGGAGTTTTAACAGCAACAACATGTGAATAAATATGTATTTGGGGAGCTTTAAAAGTCAAGCTCTGACCTGACGTGTAAGGAGCTGCTGCTGGGAGCACACCCAGGCTCTTACGTCTCAGCGCTTTTCAGCTGCTCCCAGCAATGAGCTTGTCACACGCTAAAATCCACAGGGCAACCTCCACGGGAAAAATACTGGAAAGCGCATGTTTGGCTTGAGGTGTTTCTAAACATTAAAAGCTGTCTTTTTTATTTTGTTCTTTTCGCATAATCTGCGCTAGGTGCTGGCTGGAACTGTTTGCCATTAAAAATCCCAGTGTTGAGCAGGAGCCAGTGGAAGTTTAAAATAAGTAAAGACATAGATAGTACCCCTGCGTACCTCAGCTTCAATATCGTCTTTCCAAAGCTCAGCAAAATAATAAACAAGCGAACAAAGACATAAAACCAGACTCAGGAACTGTCTTGTCTCATTTCAATCCAGAATAAAGTTTTAATATGGAATTAAAATAATGACAATCACGATGACTCCTTGCCCCCAGATCTCACAGTGTTCACAGCAAAATGCTGTGTGCCTGCTGACTCCATAAAGAAGTTGAAGGAAAAAATAAAACACCTCCTCTCAAACGTAAGTGAAGAGGCATGGCTCCCCAAATGCTTGATTTGGTTTTCCCTTATATTAAAACGAAACATTTCTTTTCATCTTCTCGTTTTCAGAAAATTGAGAGAGAGCAGAAGTAACAAGAGCTCCAAAGGTAAAAAGAGCCACATCCACTTGTAACACACAGTGTTTGAACAGAACGTTCAAATGATGTTTTAAATTAAAAACACTGAACAAAACCTACAGCATCTTAAATGTTAAGGGCCATAATGTACTTTCTGCTTCGGAAGTGGGAGAAAAACAGCTAGGCACACCCATGGCAAACACCAGGGAGGGACAGGGCTCCCTAACTTCACCCCCTTTCAGCTCTGTCCCAAAGTACCTGAGTCTCTGAGTACTGCACAGCAGTGCCCATCTCTGGCAGCTATAAATGCTTAGCATGCTTCAGGCAGCAGGAAATATGCTTTAACCCCTTCCACAGCTATGATTTCATGGCATCAGCAGGAAAGCCCAGTGGCTAAGTAGCTAATGCTGCAGTCACACTCTTCAGAGAGCAGGGAGGTGTCAGCAGAGAAGGCAAGGGGTCTCGGAGGGTCTGCAATGCCCAAAATGCTGAAAGTCACATCCCACTTCCCCCCTGCCTCAGGACACCAGGTGCTGATGGCAGGCTCTGTGCACCTGAGGAGTTTTCTACATAAAGATGATCTAGGGCTGTTCAAACCGAACCCCAAAGGGGGTCTGTTACCCTCATGGTTCCTTACCATAACACAATTAATCCCTTGCAAATTCATTATCTTGCTTTTAGTGCTCAAATAATAAGAAAAGGGGATTTCCAGAAACTGGAAGTAAATGTGAAATATTGCTATGTCACATGATGAATTTCATTCCTGATGAGGAAGCCTACCGACTGCAATTTACCTTCTGTCTGGGACACATTATCTCTGCACAGAGGAGCAGCCCAAAACTTAAGCAGTTCTTAAAACTTCCAAAAAAACTGATTAAGAGGGAGTTAAGGAGTTTATAGGTCTTGTGGGACTTTACTACACATGGCTGAATTTTAAGTTCACAGTGGCCTCAAGACAGAAAGTTCAGCTGCATTTTAGATCTTTTAAAATAATTTTAATTTCCACCCTTTCTTTAACAACAATCTTAAAATAATGAAATTAAAAAGGACATTGTGCACTTTCCATACCCATCTCTAAGTAGTGCATGTTACACATCTAGCACTGAACACACCAGATTTATTGTTTTGCTGTTTTCCTTCTAAAAAACTACGTGGGTTCAAATTGTTTGTCTCACTGAAAAAAAATGAAAGCATAAAATGTTAGCTTGATTAAGCCAAACTACAATTCTAGTACCATTTCAACAGTCCACCATCCTCCCTTCCCCTGCTTTCCTTGAGAAACCTCTTCTTTTAAACTATCCCTGATGAGTATCAGACTTCTGCAGGACTTTGGGGTGGAAAAGAGGAAAAATTGTGTCCAGCTTCTCTTCGCAAATCAGTGGAAGTCTGGTTGCTAGTTTGCTTAAAATTAAAGTCAATTTTAGAAGGATTTTTTTAAATGTTGTATTTCATATTCTTCAGTGTACATTTTGTCCAGTCAGTCTCGCCTCCACTACAGCATACAGATACAGCTGTGATATTATCTGATGACAGACATGCATTGAAATGACACAAAAAGGAAATAATTCGGAAGAGATATTTCCAAAAATTTTTTGTATAATCATATAAGATATCTGAGCTTTGAAGCTCGGTGCATATATTAAAAAAAAATTAAAAAAAAAAAAAGGCAAGCAGAAAAATTAAGAAGCTGTTTAAAATAAATCTGCTCTAGATTTCAACACAAAAATGAGGGCTTAACTAAACAGAACTCCTCTGTCCCAAAAGAAGTCTGAATTCAGCTTAAGGTTTATTATTGTCAGCTTCCTGTCCAGGGATTTATGAAACCAGCTCTACTTGTTTATACGGTAAGCAGCATTTGAAAGTAACAAAAGTGAGCTGTATTAGCCTTTTTTTTTTCCTTTTTTCCTTGCCTTAGATGTGAAGTTGCATATCTTACACTTGCAGTGTTGGGTTTGATGAAGTGTGAGCTGTGAACTGCTGTGTGAAACTATTTCATGCTTGTTTCTTGGACTCCTTCATGTTCCACCAGTGTTAATTTATGAAACCACATCTCTCCTGTGATCAAGCATTAAAAAACACTCTAATTTTAATGGTAAAATAAATTTTGCATTTAAATGATAAATTTTGACCCCTAATCTTTGTATAGGATTTGAGCCCAGGTTTTTGTGTTTGAAGCCTGCTTAAAATTTCAAAGGTGCAGGCATTGTCCGTGAGGCGCTCTGGGCTGGCTGCTCTGCAGCCCCCCACACACCAGCACCACCACCACTTCTGTTGGAGATTTGTACAGATGCCTCGAGGCATCTTTCAGCAACAGTATCAGATTTGCTTATAGTGCTGAAGCAAATGTTTTCATGGTCTGTCACCTTGATTTTATTAAAGGTGTTGGGCCAGGCTATTATCCAGTCCTGGAAAACTCCCCTATAGAAGCTTTATAATCGCCTGGGAATTTAGAACGGCCAAGCATTTTGAGCCCATAACAAACTTTTTTTCTGCATGGCACAAGGTAGAGCATTTTCACAATTAGTCTAAACCAGAAAAAAGCTCTGCAGGTACTTCAGGCTCTAGACTTTTAAAATTTGTGCCTCTGTGCCTTAGATTCACCATCCCTTTTCACAGAGATTTGATTTTTTTTTCCCCAGGATTTTTATTTCTCCTGCTGAAGAAAGGACCATGCTAAAAACCTCTCTTTCCAGGTAACTATGTGCCTACCTTAAATGCATGGAATCATCAAAGCAATATTTTTATAAACTGCTTGATTAATTATTGCCTTAAGGAGAACAATTTGGGCTTATTCTATAGGTTCAATATGCAGTTGTTGTTTTGGTTTTGCTTTGCTTTAGCCACAGTAATATAAATAAGAATAACTTGAGATCAAAGATTTCCTCAGAGCTGTAGGAAACATAATGTGTGTGCAGGTGCCATGCCATGCCCTGCTCTGGAATTTGGGCACTTTGTTGAAAGTAGGCCGGGCTGGTGTTTTCCAGAGGGCACAGATCATCTTCATGAGAAACAGGGATTTTTACTGGGGCAAATTCTGAGGTGCTGAGTTAAACGCAGTATTTCATTAAAACTGAGATGTTCTTGTGTACCAACATAAAGAGTTCAGTTGTCTGCTGTTTATACAAGAAAAGGCAAAGCGAATGTGTGCAACGGGACCCACATGCAAAGCAAAGGGATTGTGTGTGGTCCGAGTGGACTTTTTTTGTCATCCTGTTTGGGAACCAGTTCAGGATCTGTTTCTGTTGGCAGTTTCCTCCTGTTGTGAATATATTAGTGCATTTCTCAAGGCCTCTGTGCAGCTGAAAGGCTAGTAACTTAAGCCTGGAGTATGACAGACAATCATCTTCCATCAGTTCAGACATGGGTGATGGGATGAAAAAGAAGAGATTACATCTCTGAAAACAAAGGAACTAATGCAGGCCAAGAGCAGCCACTAGGCTGTAATCTCTGTTTTACCATAAATGTACAAAAATGTCTTATCTCTGGTTTTACAAAGTCATGCGAGAGCGGGCGCAGCTCTTGGGTGCACCAGCCAGCTCTAAGTGGTGGCTCAGAAAAACAACAGGACTGAAAGAAACAGTTTAGGGAATGAAAAAATACACCTCGTAAAATTTCAGATACAAAAAAAAAAAATCTCTGAGCATTGTTACTTAATGAGTTATTTTAAACATTTCATTTCACATTAAAAGGAGATTTATGCAAGATGTGAGACTTGAAAACACCCGGCCAGTAGAAACACACAGCATTGCATTGAAATTCCTCATTTGCCACCCATACCAGTGCATTATGAAGGCTTAAGATTTACACTAATTCTTCAACAGACAAAAGTCAAGTGCCAGTTCCTTAATGCAAAACGCATTGCGGTGTAAATGTGCCACAAACCTTTTCCACAGTTCACATCTGCAAATATTATTTCATACCAGGAGGGGGAAAGAAAGCAACTCATACTGAATTTCCACCAAGGAAGAGGCTGCTCTGTGTATTTCTTCTGTGAGGAGTTCACTCAGCGTCCAAGGGTTTGGAGCAATCATTCCCTGGAAAATTTGTGGATGGTATCTCATGGGTGCACGGTGAGTGCTGTCCCAAGCAGCACCTTCCCTGTTTCTTGCTAGATGTCACCCCTCTGATTTTTCTCATCAGTTTTTGTTTTCCTTTTCTTTTCTTTCCAGATTTCCAGATCCAGGACTGAAAATGAAGCGTAAATCTTACTGCCTAATAACCACGGCAGTTACTTCAATAAAATGTTACTTAAAAGTCAATGGACTGCACATGTTAAAGACATTAGAGCTGTTAACAGACCATTGTAAAGTAAGCAGAATCTTTAATAACCTGCATGTAACGCGCAACCCCGCGATTTTTGGCGCAGAGCAGACTGTGAGCCTGGCCTCTCCGTGCCAGGGCTCCCAGCAGAAACCGCTCTTGCATTCTTCACTCACATGGCAAAACAGGCAAAAGGTGCTAAACACAGAACCCCGTGGAACAGCTCTGAGTACAGCCAAAATCCCATACTTCCCCAAGATGAAGTGGAAGACTGGGATGACTGGAGGCTCCCTTGTGTTCAAGGGGCAGTGGAAGGTCTCTGATCCTCTTCTAGAGCTCAGCCTTGAGCACAGATGCGGGAAGAGGAGCACTGCTCCAGCCAGAAGGCAACATAATCCTGACATTGCAGTGTTTTGTACATGCTCTTTGGGGAAAATTTTGCCAAGGAAGTGATCTGGGGCTGATAGCATCAAAATCCAGCCAAGACCATGGAGGGAGACAGCTTCTGCTTTTCTCCTGCTCATGCTCCACTTCTATTCTCCCCACACCAGTGGAAGGCACAGCTAAAGATTGGCAGAGGAAACACCGATTGTATTTGCACTGTCCTTGCCTTTGAAGCCTTCTGTCCAGCGAGGAAAGCATGTGCTCACAGATCAGCTAAGCCTTGGGGGTGCAACATCTTCACTGTTTTCTCTGTCTTCTCCCATCTTTTATTTTTGGTCAAAGGTTCTTCACACCCCTCACCCCTCCAAAAAAAAGACTGAATCTGGAAAAAATAGCAAACAATTGCAATTTAAATTTTCGTTTTAAATGTGCTAAGTGGAAACATTTACAAATAAGCTGGAGGAGGATTTATGCATCAGTCTGCTACGATCTGCATATGTGAGCACAAGGCATGCAGCCAAATTTACACAAGCTAGAATATCTGCCTCCCTCTACCTCCCCATGCGCACATGCAAACATTCCCATACCAGTGTAAGATGGATGTACTGACCTCATAATTTATACCAGCACCTTTTTTGGCCCTTTACAGGTGCACATCAGCTTCATCAAAATGTTGAAACTAAGTAAAGTACCTAAGCTGTCCTTCTCATAAACCTTTGAAGGATGAGACAAGTGTTTTGTTTTTCCTTCCAAATGAGTGCCCAGTTATCATGACTGCTGGTTTTAGCACACAGAAATAAGAGATACAAATATGAGAGATCTGTTGGGACACCTCAGCAGTATAGAGTGTCTCCAACAGGTTGCTTTTCTTACTGTCATCTCTCATTCAAGTGCTACCCAAGCAGGAGCTCCATCATTTTTTTCTAAGGCTACATCTGTAGACTTCATAGAAGGGACACCGCCCTTATTTTCCACCTCAAGGCTTCCCAGTCAAGTCTTTGGCCCCTTGTTCCTCCTGCAGGCCTGTAGTGTCCACCCAGTACCATTACAATTTTGTCACATCTTGCAAACCACCTTGCCCAATCCTGTAATTGAGTTACAAGCACGGGTGACCTATCAATATGTCTCAATATTACTCCAATCTCTTTTGCTGCTCTCCTCTGATGTCTTTCAATATGCAGCACATGTGTTTGATGGGAGACCTTGAAATGCACATAACAGATCAGGGTAGAGTTCCAGGGAGAATAGAAGATCTTTCTGTATATAAAATACGAGACCAATTTTCACATGAGCCAACTTGCTGCCCAGCTATGCTGGAAGAGCCATTTTAATTAGCTCATTCTCAAGTTTTTTCAGCCAGCATGTGTCTGTCTGAGGAGCTAAGGCAGCCCTCATGCCTCCTTTTTGGCTTCTCCTTTAGCTGTATCTAGCACAGCCCCCACGTCAGGGGTCTTGGGACAAGCCGTGTTCCTGGCAACCTCCTCACCCACACCACAACTGCATCCAGCCCTGTGTAGTATTAACACTTTCCAGGTTTCTCCCTTTCCAGATGATGTTGTTTTAAAGCAAAGCACTGTAAATATTTTTGAATTCTTTCATGAATATTTTGAAAGCTGTCTCTCCCATCCCAGGCAATTCTGAACTAATTTTGAGGCAAGGTTTTATAAAACCCTACATCAAATGTTCGAGCATTTATTATTTGTTATTTATTTTGCCAAATGTCTCAAATGCATCTATAGGCGACAGGCCAGTGCTCTGATGTATAAGCCAAATACCATAAAGCTGTCTCCATGCAATTTAGAGAACTCTTTGATTATGCATGCTTTGGCTATATTTTTTACTAAATAATGATCTGGGTAGTTAAATTGCTCTAAAAGGTTCAGTATTTGTTGGTTTTAAGTACCTCAAGAGTCAATCCAGTAATTTTTCATGCTTACGTCTCCAGGCTCTGTGATCTGTAAGTGATGGTTACTGATCTCTTTCTCCTGTCCTTCATCTCCCTCAAAGACTCTTCTTTGCTTTGGTTTTCATAAAAACACACCCATAAAAAGACACATGGGAGAGTTGAAAGCTTTAACAATTTTTGATTTTCTCAAAAGACTAGACTTCATGCCCTTGTGTATGTCTTTGTGTGTATGATGCATGTATATATATATATTTATGAACACCTAAGAACAATGATGCTGTAGTTCTGACTGAGGCCTCTGGGTCCTATAAGAAAAACAGTAAAACAATAATTTATAATAACTCATCAATAGTATGCCATGGCTGTCATCAATAATTCTGATAAATAATGCCCGATTTTGGTTTTTGCCACATTTTGACTGTCTTTTGTTAAACATTTTCTAATCCAGTTATGTAAGTTTAGATTTTACAAAGGAATATGGGAGAAACTTTTCTTATATTAACTAAAAGCCTTCACTTCATGTAGATTAATTAAAGAGCACTGATCACTACATGGAAAACAGATTACATTGCTTTAAATTTTTTAGTTGGATTCACTTTCTGATGCACAAGTTCACCTTATTTCCCACAGTACCTTATCAGCATGGGATGTTTTCACGTCATACATATGCTGTAAAGAAAATACTGGAACCATACCTCCGTTTAAAATTCCAAGAAACAACATATAGCAGTACAGCCTGTATTTTAATTTCTCAGATTTTGTTGAACATGCTGTAATCATCTTTGAACCAAACCAGACTTTATAGCAAAAAATGTGTAGACAGCCCCAAAACCACATCGAATGCATGCAAAAACGAAACAATATGAATATTTGACACAATAGCAATGAACAGCTGAGAGTCCAAAACAAAGTGATGCAGCAATAGGAGGATTATCAGGCCATTTCAAGAGCATTTTTCTCAAGAGCGTTAATGCACACTTGTATGAGGAACACATAGCTGATGGCAGCAAAAAATCCCTGATCCCACTACTAATCCACTTGTGTCAGATACTTTCATTTGAAGAAAGTATAAGTGGTCTCCACCAACTTACTAGAAATTTCAAGTGTTTTCTGTAGCTTGAGCTGAGGCAGACATGCAAAGTTTCCTGTGAAACTGATTTGCAACAACTGTTGCTCCATAGGTTCAAACGCAAAGTGTTCTTTTGACTCCATTACGCCTCTCCGTGGTCTCGTGACTGTACAAGATTTTTCTGTGTAACCCTACATAACTCTTCCCAGAGGAGTTTCCTGAGAAAGTGACATCGACCTCCCGAAATGCCAGGATGGCCCATACTCCACAGCATTTCACTTTATGCCTATGAGAAGTACTCCATAGCACGTTCAGGAAATTCTACAGTCCCATCCAAGGCATTGGTCTAACTATGAAATGAACACAATTGGATGGTGCCTGTTTATCACATTAGTCCACGAAAAGTACTTTCAGGTTTGCATTCAAACAGTACTGTGAAAGTGGGTGGCATAAAAACAGGGCACAAAAAAAGGAGAAGGAGGGGGCTGAAAGGGAGAAGCCTGGAGATGGTTTCAGCCATCTGGAGGTAACAGTGTCTGGTCAATCTCAACAAAATGTAGATTCTCTCCAAAACCATAAAAGTCTCTTTTTTGGGCCTTTCTCTGCCCAAGACATGCTAATAAATGGTAGTGACGGGGATGAACTCAGTAAAGTTCCTACTTCCCATCCATGCAAAATTTCTGCAAACCACAGAACAGGGTGAATGCCAAATGCTTCCTTGGGTATTTAATATTACTTACTAATAAAAGGATTAAGTTTAATAGATTAAGAGAAAACTTAATAGGGGGATAATGACTGGCTTCCCCCAAGAACTGCCAGTCTAGCAGCCCCATGGGCTGTTCTGCTGCACTGGAAGTAAACCCTGGCTTTCAGGAAAGAATTTTAATGTCTGTGCCCAGAGTGACCTCCCGTGGGATCTACAGCCATGGTCTTGGAGAACAGCTGAAGACCACCCACGCCACTGACTCTCCTGCTCATCTGGAGAAGTATTTGTGTGACCAACTGAGAGTGCTGGGAGGGGTCTTCAGCCTCCCTAAGGCAGCACCAAGGCATTTGGATGCCACCCACCTTTCAGGAGCACATAGCAGGAATTGCCCCAGAGTGCCAGCACGTGTCCCACAGGATGGCAGCATCCGTATGACACCTCAAAGCAGGACACCAGTGTCTCTGTGTGCCCAAAGAGCTGCACCAGCCTCTCACCCACAGGCCCTCACAATGCTGGGGCACAGACCTCCAATCAGGCAGCCAAACACCACTGCAAGCTCTCGCTGAAGAAATAATACACAAACAACCACAGCCAGGAAATATTTCAATGGAAGAATGCTATTACCTGCACAAATATCTTCTGCTTATCTGATGCCATGTTATTTCATGTAGCATATTCCCTGTTTTGTCTATTGGCTTATGTAAAAAAAACTAAAGAGACTTATCAACTTTTAGCATTTATTATAAACTCATTCAAAAGATTAATGGAACCTTTTCTTGGCCAGTTCCATGCTCACTAGTTGGCCATCTACATAATTTTCTTGATCTCCACCGAGTTTGCAGTCTATGTGAAAGCACAAATATGTTTAGTTTTGATGGTTTTAATTTTCTGTTCCGAGCAGTACTTCTCTCCAAACTGGGCTTTTTTTTTGGTTGGGACTTTTTTTTAGGGGAATTCATCTTACCTGCAACTGCTACCTAAATGTGGATCTCTGGGAAGTGTCTTGCACTCTTCAGGATAGTTGTTTGATTTTTCTGGCAAAGCCAAGAGACTTTGTTTGGTTTTTTTTTCCCTTGGGCTATTGATTCATGAGAGTATGCCCCTTATTCAGCAGTTTTCATCCAGAATTCATTCATTTTCTTTTGAATGTCCAATAAGTCCCTCCATAATATTTTTTTTATTTTTTGCTCATCTGTTATATAGACTATTGCCTCCTCACTGCTTGCTCACTGAGGTTTTTGAACTAACACTAAACGGTCTTAAATATATATCCCAGTTATACTTTCTACAGCACCCTATTTTTTTTTTCCCCCTATTACATTGCTCTATCATTCCACTATTTTGGTTTGGGTTTTTTTTTCCTGTCCTCCTTGTTTCTTAATCTCCTGCCATTTGTCTTCTCTGGTTTTCCTAATGATTTTGGTGACCTTTCAAACCCTCCTCATGCCTTTTCAAAGCGGAAAACACTTTCCATTTCTTTTGCATGTGGGACCCTGGTAAGGCTCTTCCTGGGACTGGAGCGTCACTCATGGTTTATACCACACTGACATGATAGGTTTTTTCCAGCAGGATAGCTCCAGACTTGATGGAAGTGTTTGGCCACTGAGATAACTTAATAAGGCCTCAGACTGTTACTGTTTCCTATTCCCCATTCCCTGGGACCTGGCCCATTGTCTTTGCTGACACCACTGTAGCCCCAACAGACAGCGATGGACAGGACCCAGGTTTCTACAATGCAGTGATTTATATGAATTTATTACTGCCATTTGGAGAAGTCCAACAGCTGTCCCAAGGTAATCCTTGATTGTCTGAGACCCGACCGATCAGCGCCGCGCAATTTCTGCAGCCTGCTGGTTCTCCCAAGTCCCCTTATGGCCTCTGATTTGGTCTATAATTTTTAAATTTCTCTGTTGCATGTAGTAAAGTTAAAAGACTTAATAAATCTTCTGACAGCTCCTAAAAACACCAGCTTAGGCTCTGAAGATTGAGGTATTTCATTTACTCATAAGTTTTCTGGCTCCTTTTCCATGCTTTCTTCTACACCCTTGTTAAACTAAGTTCCTTTAAAATGCCTCAGCTAAAGAAATTCTTGCCTCTCCAGGCTCATATACAGCTTTACATTGGTTGGGATAATTGGCAAGAGTTTTAACACATTCCTTATTTATAACTGCTAACAGTTTGTTAGGACAAATACCTAAAGCCTTTTTAAAAATCATTGATCTTTTAAATGATTTTTTTGTGATGAATAATACCCTGCAAACAGGAGAGCATATTTCAGGCTTGTGAAATACTTCTGCCTGTATCTTCTTCTCTCTGTGATTTTTTTTACTACAGTGTGGTGGTGTAGAAAGCATCTACCATAACCAATAAATGGCTGCAAATATTTCTGCTGGTGGGGCTTCTCCATCTGCCTGTTCATCACTCTCCTGGTGACTTTTGTATATATGGGACAGCTTGCACTGGCAAATGGATAAAAGAAGATACATGACTGCTTGGCTTCTCTCACATCTCTGGGCAAGGCAGGGACTCTGCCTGTGGAGGGAAGAACCACAAGCACTGCCAGGGCTAGGGTCATGGGCATGTAGGAAGGATTTAGCAGAGTTATGGGGGGACACCTCTGCTGAAAACATAGGGATGAACCCCAGCAAGAGGAATAGGAAGGTGAGAGTGCGTGTTAAAACTGCAGAAGGAGTATATGGGTGCATTAAACAGAATATATAGGGAACCAGGCTTTGTTATTTCTGCTCTCACAGAACTTTTTAATCTAAACCAGAAAGGAATACAACAATGGAGTTAGCAAACACAAAATCGATAAAAACATGGGTGACTATGGCCTTGGAATCACCAGCTACATCAGAGCATCATGACTTTCTCCATAGCTTTTCCTTTATTTTTTTTAAGCTTTCCAAACCAGTCATGTCTTTTGAAAGCCTAATCAGTTCAATCTTGGAGCTGCTTGGGGGGCAAAGCTCACATCTGAATACAAGACTCATACTTTTCTCAAATTAGTGAGTATTTGAATTCAGTCAAGACTTAGATTGAGCTCATCTCTAGAAAATACATCAAACAGCCTGTGGAAAACACAGTTTCCACACCTCATATTTTTTAACTGCTCTGTCAGCTGAGACTATTGGGTTTTTTCCTGCTATACTCTTACACCATATTGCTGAGTAGCAGATGGACAGTGGGTGTCAGTCTCTTCTCCCAAGTAACAAGCAATAGAGCAAAATGGCCTCAAGTTGTGTTGGGGATATTTAGGTTGGACACCAGGAAAAATTTCTACATTAAAAGCATTGCCAAGCATTAGAACAAGTTGCCCAGGAAGGTGGTGGAGTCACTGTATGTAAAAGACGTGTGGGTGTGCCAACTATGGACATGGTTTAGTGGTAGATTTGGCAGTGCTGGGTTAATGGTTGGACTTGAAGATCTTAGAGGTCTTTTGCAACATAAACAGTTCTATGATTCTATGACAAAAATTACCTACATATTAATGTCAACTAAAGCATGAACATAGTATTTCAGTTGTATTTTACATATTTACTGGACTTTGAAGATCCTATTAATTATGATTACATCAGAACAGGAAGCAATTTAGGCTCAGTAGGTAAGATTTGTCCAATCTAATATCAAAGGAGACTAATAACTAAGGTTGCTTGGGTAAACAATACAGGAAGAAACAGATAAGTCTAGGAAAAAACAATCTTAGACCCTTGAGCCCAAACACTCCCTGGAGCGACCTCTTCTCCTGGCAGATAACAAAGGGAGCCTAAATGAATACATCAGACTTAAACAACAAACCTTTAGATAACTGAAGTTTGAAGAGATTAAGTCCTTTCGTTGGAATAAAATTTAGGGAATTATAAAAGGAGATGATACCTCACAACAGAGGTGTAAATGATGGAAATGGTTCACAAGGGTTAATATATATTGTAAACAAGATGCAACAGTTCATGTACCTCAAAGCATACAGACCTCTGGTTAATACATGAAGCCATTTTGTTGTGCCTCTAGAGTCAGTTACATGAAAAAATTCACCATGCATTGAAAGATACAAGCCATTATAAAAGTTTTTGTTTTTCTTGTCCCTTGCCTCTTTCCCTTTTCCCTTTTTATTTTCCTTTTTTATTTTTTAAACTTTTTTCTTTTATTTCTTTTTGGTTTTCTTTCTTCTTATTTGAAAAAAAATTTTCTTTCTTATTTTCTTTTTCTTTCCCCCCCTTTTTTTCTTTTCTTTTTTTTTTCTCTTTCCCCTTGCTTTTTGTCTTTTACCAGCACTGAAAGGAGCACCAAATGCACATTCCTCTTAGCATTTCAATGAATTCTGTGGGGGATGAATAGCAAGCGTGTACATAACCACACACATATGTATGTATAAATTTACAAGCTACAATATCCAGACATCATGAGGCTCTGCTAATAATTTTCTCAACCTTGCCCAGACTGTAGCTACATTTATGATCTGGAGATTTATTGATTTTAGTTATTTTATACCTCCCATAATAGGAAACTACCCTCTGGACCATTGACCTATTCTTGTTATAAATATACTTGAGCTTGCTCTCATCATAACACTATCCCAGGCATCTAAGGTGTTGTTATGAGGTAGTGGTGTTACAAGGAAGGTAACCATAACAGAGTTCTAAAGAAAACAATTTAACTGTTCCGAATGAGTTTTCTTTTGCACCCATTAGCTGTTGGCACAGACTTTGCTCTGCCATGTATATCAGGGCCCTGATTCATCACAAGAGCTTCTAGGTGCTTAGGTAGCACAAAAAATGCATAATAAAAGTTGCAATTTATAACAACAGCACAAACGGGACAAACGTGTGATGCCAGTCAGCAGCTTGCATCTGAGAGGCTTTGCTACAGCTGCATGGCCTAGGATCTCCAGTTTCCAACAGCTTTCACAAAAAAGCAGTTTGGAGCTCATCCTTTGCTTTGGCCAAACCGCTCCAGAGTCTGAGCCCTTAGAGGTGGCCAGTGCTCTCCTGCTTGGTTTGGTTAATAGTGTAGCCATGGAGAGCATCGGTTCTTTCCATCTTCGAATAGCAACACCTCAAACACTTGCTGGTTTTTAGTACAGATGGTATATGAAGACCACAGGTTTTGCTGTATCCTGTGCTGTACTGGGTCGAATGATGAAGCCTAAATAGCATCCTGTTCACAGTCCTGACGGGGACACCTCTGTGCCTGTGAGGAGCATGGCAACTGTGTGTGGTCAAGAATATTAAGGGCCCAGCAGTCTCTTGGTTATCCATATACAATGCTGAAGTTCAAGTTTTGGAGCAGTAGACAATTATAAATACCAAGTAATTTTCTGACTAGCCTATGTAAGACGTGATGTTGGAAGGCTGTTATTTTCTTGCTGTGCTGAGAAGCTGACTGAAGCCCCATGTGATTGAAGTGGGAAATTTATCCTTCAGACCAATTGTATTTTTGTAACTGAAGCTAAAGGCCATGGCTAGGAGGGCCAGTGTGACCAGGTCAATACCAGACATGCCTCAGAACCCAGCATGGAGCCTCTGACACAGCTGCAGCTGCTCAAGCATCAGCATCAGTGAGCCACAGGCTACCCAGGAGAAAATAATGAGTTAGGTACTGACATGCTTATCCTACATTGATGTTATGGGCACTGTTTGAAGTATTTTCCTCTTCTCATAACCTACATGCCAGTTTTACACAACTTAGAGCAACAGTTGGTACATAGTTAAGCTGTCAATATATATTCATCACGCTAACGTCTTGTTGCTTCACCTTTCTAGATCTCTTCTGCAATAACACATAAAAATTAAACTTCTGTGCCATCAGAGTCAAAACTAGAACAACATCCAGAAGAAATGTGAATTAGCCCTGTGAAATGGGAGTATGGAGCATTCTCTATTTTTCTTCATAATTTTTCCCCTTACATCAAAAAAAATAAGAAGAAAGAAGGAATTCTTAGCAGTACAGTTTCAACATGAAAATAGAGAAGATTATAAGGATGGGGAAGAAAGTATGTGGATTGTTTCGGGTAATGTTTTAGAAGGGTATTGACCCAGATTCCAGTCCTGGCTCAGAATGCAAGAGTACACTTGAGGGGTCACCGTTTGTAGCAGTGTGGAAGTTCGGAATTGTAAAAAATCAAACCCTTTGAGTTTACTGTGTTTTCTGCTATCTCTGTTTTCCACTGAGAGGCATTTATACATTTTCAGAAGCAAATTTAAATCTACCCAGCACCCTGCTGAGCACAAAGCATGGAAAGTCCACTCATCCACCACCAGACTCAAGCCCTCCCAAGACACTGTGATGCTGCTTCCAAGATACTTATGAAAAAGCTGTGTAGCCATTTAATTTATTTTAGGATGTGTTGGAATAGCAGAGGTAAAACAAATATTATCCTTGGCAGCTACACAGAATAGGGCATTATCATCACCCATGGATGGTATTATTCTTGTATTGATTCAATATATTTGTGGTTTAAAAATCTAATATATAGGTCTAGGCTGAATTACCCAGTGTAGTGATATTTATAGGAAAGGAAGAAAAACCATATGCTTTAGCAGATGAGAACAACGAGGAAATCAGAAGAGTACTAGAGCAGATTCTGTCATGTCCTTAAGTGTAAAAAGCCAGAATATAAATACAATCATGTATATGTGGATCTAGTGACTCCACTTCTTCCTTAAGTAAGGTTAGATACAAGAATATATTTGAATTATATTAGCGTGAAATTTGAAAGTCTTAGTCCAAAATGGAAGTTAAGAGAACAAATAATTATACTAGTTCCCTGAAAAATTTGCCTATACTTGGTATTATTGTTATTTCCAAATTGAGACCTTTGGAATTTCTGTAATGTTATTAAAACATACCCAAATCTTGAAAGATTGACATTTTAGATTTATTTCATCATCCTTTGGGTTTTGTTTGAAATAACTTTTGATTGAGCCAATTACAGTATGCTGAATGGTTAAATATATTAAGAGCAGTAACTGAAATCTGACATTTCATTGTTTGCACTCTTCCAAAAATATATGAGCCATTTTTACTTGAAAAGTGCAAAGAGGGTTTGAGAACATGCTTTAAAAGAATACCATCCATTTATGTCTGGACAAAAACAAGCTTATACCAGACACAAACTGAAAATAAATGTTGCTGTGGGGCTTAAAGATTCTCGTGCTTATTTGTAAGATACGCAAAAAAAAAAAAAAAAAAAAGAATCTGAAGAGTTTAAAATTACATAGGGGACCCTTGCATGAAACTTCCCAATGAATGAAAAAATTTCCATAAAGCACTAAGCAAGAGAGAACAAGTCTATATTGATAATTTAAACATGAATAGAGAATGGCTGACATCTCCCAATGGGTACATTGAGGGACGAAGATGCTGAGGTGTGAGCATCAGGGTTACCTTAAGTGCAATGCAAGAGCATTAAGAACTGTGCCTTGGTATGATGAAACCAGGGTGGGAGGGAACCAAGTTCTTGGTGGTCACAGTGTGTGGACCTGGACATGCTGCATGGTGTCGCCCAAGAGCTGCCTGCTCAGCTTCCCCACCAAAATCCCCCAGCTTTTTGTAGTTCTCCATCAACTGGAGGATAAACATTCCTGTCCTTCCTCCAACCCTCATTTTAACAATCTTTTGAAAATCCATGCCCATATTTAACCTTTTGGATGCAATACTGAAACGTTTTGTTGCCTTGCCTAAGGCAAAATCAACAGCGCCCATGGAGGAGCAACAGAGGAAAAATCAGAACACTTTATTCCCAGCTCTTTTTTAGTTTGCATTCACCATGCTACTGTAAGCCTCCTTATGAAGGTCTGTGGAGACCTTCATAATTCAAATCTCAGCCAGCTTTCTAGTTTCTAGCTCTGGTGGCTGCAAGGAAAAGACAGAACACTTGAATCCCTACTTTGGATGCATATGCAAAAGCTTCTTAGTTATTATCCCTTTCCAGACTCACAATTTATCTTAATCAATGGGTTTGGGTATTTGATTGGAGGTCAGTGATTGTTTTAAACATTATAGTTGAAACAATTATTTTATATTTAAGCATATATATGAGATTTAAGCATACAGGATGAGACAAAGCATGTTGTTCCCCTTGAACATGCTGAATCTCCTGAGTTCACCAATTAATTTGGAGTTCAAGGCCAAAACAGAGAAGAACTGAAAGACCATACAATCACCTTGCAGGAGGTACCAACTTATCAGCTTTTCTTGCAAGATTTCCTGAGCCCATCTGAATGCATCTGAACCCAGTTACTGTTTAGCTAAAGAGTCCCAGGAAAATCAAGGGAAGCTGTACAGCGGGGGTTGATTTTGGCACACATCCCTGCTCTCACAGAGCATCCAGTAACCCAGTAACAGAGAGGAGACTATATCAGTCATGCTGGACCACAAGTGGCTTTGTATCCAGATCTCTACTGCAGCTCAAGAATACATGGCCCCAGCATTATTTGGTAAAAGCCACTGAAAGATAAAAGGCAGAAAATAAATCATTAGCGTGTTTCTAGTCTATTTTGTGCACTTCTTAAGCCAGGCTGCAGATTTACTTCTGTGCTTTCAAGCAGTTTTTCTTGCACTGGACCATCCTTCGCTAGTATCCCGTGCAGCTGGAACCAGAATAGGTGAATAAACAAGTTGTAATGCAGAACTAGGACACTAGATGGTCTACAACTGGTGGTGCAAGGCCTAGGATAAGCAAATGGTGATTAGCGCAATGTAATCATCTATGCAAGGGCCCAGTTTCATTAAAGATGTGTTAGAGCACACATCCATGGCCATCTGTTTCTATTTTGCCAGCTCACTTGATTGGCCATCACAAGCATTCCCATGTGTGCTGAAGCATTGTTGAGCAGGACATCTGGCAATAACCAACACTGCTGTTAAAAAAACATGATAACAACAGAGGCATTAAAGCAAATATACGTACAATAATTTCATTGTTGAAACCTCTAGCAAGGCAGGCCTGTTGTCCAACAAAATGAACATTGAAAATGGTCCGTTCCTAAATTTTTGCTTTACTAGGCATGCCAACACTTCAATAGGAAGATACTTCAGTGGAATGTCGGGGTTTTTTTCCTTGGTCCTGGCTTTTGACATTGCTCAGAAGGCAATCACAAAAAATTAAAGCATTTACAAGGGAATGAAAAGCATTAAAGCAAGTCTGAACTTTTGAATAATTTTCTTGTATTAAATAGAAAAGAACATATTCATGCCATATGTTGCGGAACATAGAAAAACTGCATTCTAGAAATGGAACTGAAAAATCAAAACATCTGAATCTTTATCTTGGCAAAATAAAGAATAAGTGTTGAAGGAACCTAATGATCTTTTGGGAGTGAGAAAAATTGCTCTCACTGAAAATGAATGGAATCCTTCCAACTTTACATTGAAGTAACTCCAAGCAGAATTTGACCAAAGTTTAGTCAGCAAGTAAACAAATTAATCTATTTACAGCTGCTTTTTGCCAAAGATATAAACTTAGTGAATAAGCCACTGGTTTTCCTATTTATGTTTTTGAGGATAACTTTTAATGAATGATGAGGTATCTCATGTTGAAAAAAGCACACATCTTAGAAAAAGCAGGATCTTCTCAGTCCTCCTATGTTTCTTGATTCCTGTGTCACTTTATTTTCTTTTTTTTTCACATACTTTAAGCCATTCCAGAATAGCCAAGCATCTACAAGAAGACAGAAGAAAAGATGGACATGAGATATGTCTGTCCTTAGAAACTGAGCTATGTTTAACATCTTTAAGCAAACACAGCTGACATGCTCACAGTTTGTTTATGCATTTCAGCATTCACCACAGAAACCAAGCTAATGTGCATTGATCTCACTTCTCACATTGTAATATGTAACAAAAAGCTAAAATTCAAGATATGTGTGCACAGTCCTGACATCTCCAAACCATGGCACAGGGGCAAAGTAAATATTGCCAAAAAAAAGTCTTTTTTTTGTGAGGCCACCATAGTATCTTTCAACAAGTTACTTAGAAGTGTAAATCCTGAGGCTGCAGGGCTAAGGGCCTGCCTCTATATGCTGACCAGCTTCATTGGACTATGATGTTTTACCAAAAATTTCTGTTATACAGGACTCAAGGAGAAAGGAATTTTCTGCTTTTACATATTGTTAAAATAAGGAAATGCAAGGTTTCCACCCTCTGTCTTCTGAAGAGTACAAGAAAAGCTTGAGCTCTGTCTTTTCCTGCCCTCAGTGCCTGAGGATGGTCAGTTTAATTTGCTAAGAGTGACATAGTTTGGGATGCTGCTACCTGCTGGCAGCCAGCCATGAGGAGGGGTTAGGGAAAGGAGAAGGGACAAGAATCAAGATGCTTTTGCTCATTAACTCTCAGTGCTGGAAGAGACAGAACAGAGCTTCCTTGTATTTACTGTCAGAGACTGTTATCTTAATCATACACATACACTGTTGCTGGTCCTCTCCACCATTAGCAAAATCCTTTCATTTCACACCAGATCAGTGGAGAGACCAGACTTTGCACAGGTGCCAGGCTAAGCTACTCTCTGTTCTCAGATATGCTGGTTCACATGGCTGACTGTTTTTAAGAGGATATGTCCAAGCTGTGCTGGGAATCACTGCCAGATCTCTGTTGGTAGAGATTGGCTCACATCCCAACTGCCACTCCAAGGTAAGTGACATGAGCCATTTTCTTCTCTGTGTTGTGGCTGATTTTTGCAGAAGATGGTTTGGTTTGTTCCACAGTTGAGCCCCTGAGCAAGCTACAGGTTATGCAGAAACATTGGAACTAAAAGAGTAAGAACAAAGCTGATGGAGCCGTCACACCCACTTCGGACTACCACAGCTACTTGGACCCTGCCCTTGTTACTACTTTGCAACCCCTGGCAGAAGGATTAGGCAGAGTTGCTTTTACTGGCAAGACTGAGATAAGGTTGTAAGGGAACATTACCAATGCATGATGAAAAACGAAGATGGATGGTCACATTAAAAATACAGTGGTCACAACATAACTGTTAATTACCTCAGTGAATGTGATCACATTTCCCCCATAACCACCTCTGCTGCCTGAGCATCTGTACCACTCATTTCTTTCCCTGGTGCTTGAAGGCCCAAGTAGCTGGGATCAATTTCCAGCCTTTGCTGAGAACTGCAGTACATGCATCTGCTCAGCTGATCGATCACAGGTTGGATCCACCACTTGAGCAGCCAGGAATATTTGCTTTAGAAACATTAATCTGCTACTGAAGTAAATGGTTTGCCAAGGTATTCATTCCCAGATCAAACTCATATCATCTGGAAATGCCAGGCTCTCTGACCTGTTATTCTGAATGGAGCGTCCCTCCAACTCTTCTGGAAAGGCACAAACAGAGGTAAAATAGACACCCTTCTTCTCCCCCTTTGTATCTTCTGTGTGGCTGAGGTTCCCACATAATTTCTAGTACTGAGTTCCCACATCTTTATTAGTACTGAGTTTTGGATCAAGGCCCCTAGTCTTCCTGCAGCTGTAACAACAGCAGCAACTTAGTGGCAAATTCTGTCAGAAAGATTATGAAATTCATTGATAAATGTTCCTGTGTAGTGTGTCAGATTTGAAGTATAACTGAATGGGAAAAAAATACTCTTACTCCAAAAAGAGTTTTAAAAAAATATGCAGTATGTTGCACGGCTATTTGCTCATTTTTGTTGCCCAAGGAACCAGTTTTGGTTATATTCATATTTCTTTTGTCACTGGTTTGTTGGACCAGATCTGGTGGTGGCTGATGGATCTGTTTTTATGACATTGCCAAGTCCAGAGTCAAGAGGTGTGAGGTGGGAGTTCTGGCACTGGGGTCTAATAAAGAGGGGGGAAATACATTCAAAAAGTGAATGTAGAAGTTTGAGAGAGTAATAAGAGTTTGAGAGATGCAATGGGGAAACTTTTTTCCTTCTCTCTAAGTAACTTTCATTTATCATGCCCCTCACGATGGCAAACAGCCTTAGCCAAGTGATTGTATCCTTTCTCTTTGTGACTAAAACTTCGGTGTTTTGTGGTATTTGTGACCAGCAATGGTTGATTTTTTTTAAAAAATTAAAAATTGAAAGAAAAAAATAACAAAACTACTCATTCTTTAACACATGGAATCTGGCTGTGCCTGCCACTGAAGTGGGAAGAAGGAATAGAGAGTATTTCTCTGCATGAAGGAAGAACAGTAGCTTTCTCAGTATGTTTCCAGAGTAGAACCTACAGAAACTCTTAAGTTCAACAGCACATTCAAGAAACTATATTTTTTTGCTTATCCATTTTTAGGATTTTTTTTAAATGGTCAGATTTGGCTTAAATCTGACACCACTGACTTCAAAAAGAACAGAAATAATCCACTGGTGAGTTCTGCAATCCTTGCTTTTAATTGTCATCAAGAAGGGAAAATGCAGCCCTAGAAGAGCAATGTACAGAGGTTGAAATCAAGGATATGTGGAGTCCTAGTTTTTTGTTCAAAAAGCCCTTGGATGAAGTGGTGAGTCAGAGGCATTACAGCAGCAGGGCCTGGTATCATGCACACATTAGAGATGCCAACCAATTCTCAGGGTAAACTGGGAATAACTAAGAATTCCTAGTTGTGAAAGAGAGATCAAGGACTTGGGAGCAGCTCGTATTTCACAGAATGGAAATATGCACTTCTGGAAGTAGGCTGCTGGCTTTTTACTGCAGGCAGCTAAATAAAACAGTGGAAAAAGAAATAGAAGTGGCCCCTCTTTGACTCCTGAATTTTTCCTCAGCTGACTCTGCTCTGCATGAATGGCAGCAGCAGTGTTTTGGTGGGTAACTGGGATGTCCAGGGACAGGAAGGAGGGGACTATCAGAGGTTACAGCAGCTGGTGGTCACCAGGTCTCCCAGGATCCTGGTTGCTTCCTTCCCAGTGGAACAGTTGGACACCTGCAGAGCTCTGCCCTCTTGCAGTGTTCTTTCTCCCCTTGACTTTTAGAGTTATGTGGTACATTGGGCTTTTCAACTAGGTGAGGAGCTTCATATACTCAGTGAGAAATCAGAGATGTTTGGAGACTTCAGTTTGTCATAAATCCACTCTCCTTGTGAGAGCAGCAGACACAGTAACACCCAGTTGGTCCCCCACTCACCATATGAAAGACAATAGCTCCTGCTCTACTCACTCTCCGCTGACTGAGATCCTTGGTGAAAATGGTATGGCAATACAGGATTTCCACACAGGGAGGAAAGGCTAGTGGACAGGCTGGCAGAATTAACCCCTGCAGGTACATATTGTCCAATTCTTGGGAGAGAGGTCCCCTACAGCAGGATACTTCAGCTTTGTCTTCAGCTGCAGGACAGATGGAGAATCCTGAAGAAGTGCTTCGAAGAAGCCAAGTACAGGTCTTTCCCTATTCCATCCTACACATTAGATAAACTGACCCTAATATACTGCCTCCCACCTCTGGTTTCTTCTTAAACAAGCATGATCCAGATGAATAAAGTTTGGAACAGGTATTTGGATCAATATGGATTGCAGAGTCAAGCCCACTGTCTCACTTCCTTGATACATCGTCATGTGTTTTACACATACAATGACCCTCAGAAGATTTACTGAACCATGCAGTTGGGGTCAGTAAACTTAGTAAGTGAAAACTCTGAGAATTTCGAAATAAAATAATCAAAATCTTCTTCAGAAAAATATTCTTCTAGGGCTGTGTTAAGTTATGTTTGTGAATTGTCATTGATATCAGTGGGGCTTTGGATGGGATGAAGAGACAAACTACAAATTGTGCAAGCTGATCCTATACATCAGAAAATACAATTCAGTCTGGTCCTCAGTCATGCCAGCTGTGACTGGGGACATTACAGGATGTCCCCTGTCTCAGCTGCTTCTAAGTGTTCCCTGGGGGTCTAGGGAGTCATATTGTTTACTACTGTCAGTGTCTCTACGTAGGAGATGCATCAGAAACTGAGATTCCATTACAAGTCATTTATCCATGAGTCCTTTGAACTGAATTGTTATTACTGTACCCTTCCTGCTTCACTTATGAAGCCCCTAAAAGAGAAAACAGAAGCACTTTGTCACCTCCTCCAGGAGGCAAATTCCCATCTCATCCAGCAAGCTGCTGCCAATCTCAACACCTACCCCCATGTACAATGGGTGTTTTTTATAAATGTTGTCCACGTTATCTTTTGATAGCTACAGCCCTGCTTTGTGTACTGCAAATGCTTAAGTAAATATATTAACCTCAGATCTGTAACTTCACAAAGCCTCATTATAGTCTGTACGCTTCACTGAAACCTTACCCCGTAGTACTTAACATCTGCGATTCGGGGTGTCAAAGTGTTAATCGGCTGGCGTGATCAAGATTAAACAAGTAGATTATTTTGATATTCTCCTGTAATATATTAAAAGTGAAATCTGATCCGCTGGCCCTTGAGGTTCAAATCTCAGCACATGCAATTATACAAGGAGTTCCCTGTAAAAGTGATCTGGAGAACTGAAAAAAGCAAGTCCTTCCCAGATGTGGTCTTAGCAGTGGACTATAATACACGACATCAATGAGTTAAACTAAGAAAACTAGCGAAGGCAAACATGTTGGTTTTAAGTTTCAGATGAGGTTTTTTCTTATGCCCACCTCAGGAAATGAATATTGCATTCATAAATTGTTTTTCTTATCCAGGAGATGAACCTTAACATTTTCATTCAGCCCCAGAGTATTAAATTTCTTTAACACTTTGCCACATTAAAATATGTTTTCCATCTGAATCTGATGATGCAATATCTGAAGAAAAAGTTGGCTGAGTGGCATTCCATAACAAGCAATAAAAGTTTATGATGCACAGAGTATGATAATTGGCACAAAATGAATTGAATGCTTCCTCATGGATAATATTTGATAAGATACAGCATGTGTAGCTATCATAACATTTCAATCAACCCACGATTGCTACTTTAAACTGTATTTATTTTATTGTCTCCATAATGGATTTTACAGTGCCAAAAAATGGTCTGACTTCACTGGAAAGATGAAAAATCAGTGTGTTGTTTTCCCTGGTGAATTTATTTCCCACTGAAATCCTTTTTCTCTTATTTTATTCTCATTTTTTTCAACCCACCTCCTTGCCATGAGCTGTTGACATATGATTTGTTGAAAGTCGAAGCTAGTGGACACCAGCGTTTTATTTTTTCCCTCCATTCTGGCATTATATTTGCATAGGGGCTTTTACAAGGTTAATTAAACTATAATGGGGAAATCATTTATGGACAATGTGCTTTCCCAGTTTCCAGATTTTATAAACCTCACACCTGTTTTTCTTAGGTTTTTGTGCTACGTCAGCCTATAAATCCTCCTGTATTTCCCAGTGTAGTTTCTTATGAAATAAAACTTTTTTCCCTCCATTTGCTCAACTGTTTTCAATACTTGCAGTCAAGCCTGAAGTTGTCAATCAAGGAACAGCTTATCAGTCTGAGCTTTTCCTTTTCAAGCTTATACTCAGTGACTTTTGAGACCTGTCAACACCCAGTTGATTTTAGCCTTAACAATAAAGTCACACTCTATCTCCCACCTAGTAGCTTTAGATTAAATTCTGATGTCATATACGTCATATTTACATAGTTAAAACTCATAACAAAGCAACCCACAGGCAATAGGATGTAATAACCATGCAACAGAGCCATTTCCTGTCCCCTTTTTTCTCTCACACTATGTTTCGTGTAGTTTATTGGATGTGAATGTTTTGAAAATGAAAATCGTCTGGGAGAAAACTGCTAGCCAGGCGTGAGGTTTAGAAGAATTCAACTAAAAGAATATATAGAGTTGTAAATGCATGGCCACCTCTGGTATTGTAAAATAGAAACTCTTTCAATATTCCTTTCATTTCCACAAGAAGAATAGATGGGAGGCCACAATTATGTGCTCCAGCAGTCGATTTTTAATATCTTTAATTCTGCTCATATTAAAGGAAAACAATTAACTTGGAGTCAGAAAGCCTTAAACACCAAAAGTTTTACAGTTTTCATTTTAAAGCACAAAGGACCTACTTCAAATACAATGCAACGGGAACTTTAACCACGGGCTATGTTTAAAAGACAAATCCACCATGGTACTTTAAACAATCAATTAAGGCAAGTTTAACAATTTTTTTTCAGCCTCGCAAAATAGCCCTATTAAAAGTTAGAAAATAAAAGCCACTATGTGCTTCTCTCTCTCTCTCTCTCTCTCTCTCACACACACACACACACACAGAGTATTCTTTAACTACAGTATTCTTTAATTCATATCAAGAGATTGTGTCTTATCTAAAACTAAAGAAAAGAGTAAGCCTTAAACTTATGTGAACTTTATGTAGAGCAGTGCAGTACTTTCTGCAAACTGTTTTTCCAAACAGAACAATTGAAATGCTGTGATTAATTTGATTTTTGCTAGGACTCTGTTTGAAAGCAAAATATCACTTCAAACTATTTATTGAGAGAGGTTTGTTTTTCACTATATTGGTTTATTTTAGAATTTGAACCGAATGCCCAAATAAGAGACTACGAATAGCGAAGGAAAAAAGCATCAGTTTCTACCAGAAGGCTGAAGAGTCTTCCCATCTGATAGGAAGACCCTGTGACTCTTGCCTTATACCCTTGCTGTGCCCTTCTCCATGACGTTCCAGCACAGAAATAAATGGTCTCTTAACGCTGAAGAGGGCCACTCCAGGGGACTCGATTGCTAAAAGCTTACATGTAGGCTGGACTTAAATGCACATGTCTGTTTGCATCGTGCAAGGCTTGCATCACAGGTTGTGTGCAATGGGCTTGCCCAGATGTATGGCCGGCATCCAGATCCTACAAACCTCACTGCTTCTGTTTTCCTTGCTGCTGCAACTTCTACTTTTGTTCCAGCAGCTTTCTTTGCAGAGGTTAAATTAAACTGGTTTTGGAGCTAGACAGCTCTCCATGGACTTGGGAGAACAGTTTTATTTGTGCTGAGTTCCCCAGTTCTTGCTCGGTAAATAATGGTCCATTTCAAAATGAATCATGTGTCAAAGCCCTGGCTTTCTAGTTTGTTCTGTGTGCTTTATTCCTCAGCAACTGGCAGCCTAAATTCCTCAGGAGGGACAGCTTGTTACATGGCAGGCCGCACAAAAAGAGGACTGTATGCGTGACTCTACCTTAGACATCAAATGTGAGCTGTTGGTGCTGGGAACTGCAGAAAATGGGAATGCTGGGGGTATAAATAGGAGTGACATTTGTGAGACACCCTTTGGCATGATTGGAGGACTTCTGCTGAAGTATTGAGTCTGGTCTTGGATGCAGCACTTCAAAATGATGTGAAGGGAGGGACTCAGAGAGAGACAATAAGAACAAGCAGAGATGGAAAAACAAGGGACGAGAAGAAATTTCATCATGCTTAGCCAAAAAAAAAATAGGCTTTGAAGGCTTTGAACAGCAGCTGCCAAAAGACAAAAACCTATTCTTGCTTTTTTCACCTCTGTTTAGACGTGACAAACAGTAACATGCTTAAATTGGAGGAGGGAAGAATGAGGCCAGGCATTAGGAAAACCCATAAGGATCTTTAAACACTGGAAGGTGTTTCTGAAGGAGGTTGTGCAATTTCTAGTACTGGCAGCGTCTGTAAGAAGAAATGCATGTCAGATTCAGTTTCAGCACAGAAGATCCTGTCTTGAGTCAAGAAGATGGATAATGTCCTCCCACAGCTTCTCACACCTTTGCTATCTCTAAGTCTATGCTTGGCCTTTGTCTCCCTTCCTAACTCCATATCAACACCTGCTCCTCCTCCTAAGCCATCCTGCTCAACCTCACCGACCCTCCTAAGGTGAAGTTAATTGTCAGCAGGCAGTAGCACTCATTGGAAAAAGCTACCTCTATTCCCCCAGCTCCTTCTGGTGTTTCCTGACAGGAGCTTACAACTGCAGGGAATGGATTGACCAACAGCAGTAGCAGAGAAGGAAACTCACCCAAGGTCAATCTACAGGTCAGCAGCTCAGCAGCTATCTTGGGCCTCCTGTGCCCATAGACTTGTGAATCCAGTGGATCACGTTATGTCTGTCAGTCAACTGGCCTTCAGTACCAGGGCTTGGCTATCTCTACAGAAGGAAAAAATATATGGGTATAGTTAACATGTGTAACTCTAATGCATAACACATGTAGCCATGTATGTAGTCAGAAGGTGTTCATTGTGCTTGCTGGAGTGATGATTGCCTCAGCTTGCACCACATTTTTTTGTGCCACTGCTGCATTTCCTCCATCAATTGCCTGTTTGGCCACAGAGCATGAGTGCTCCTTTCTTCCCACATATGAAACAACTGGTCTCGTGCCAGCATCAAACCCACTGTGGACCTCCCTGTACCACAGGAGACTTCAGGATGTCACGCAGCCAGTCTGACATTCAGACTTGCTGAGCTCTTGCTGAGCTTTTGCACAGAGCGCTGAAATCGGCAAGAACAACAGATGTTCAGCAACTTTGGAAATCAAGCCAAGAGCATTTGCTGGGGTTGGTCTGATGGCAGAAGGATCCTATTCTGCGTATATGATTTAAAGCCTAAGCTGTAGACTCCTTGCTCCTCAAAATGGACATGCCATGTACACTGAAATTGCAATCTAAGTTCCCTGACTGCTTTATTTCATAAGCAAGGAGGTTGATATGAAGCCTCCAGAGAAAACATGAAGCAAGGAGGTTGATATGAAGCCTCCAGAGAAAATAATGAAAGACTTGACTGAGTTGACACAGACTGCTTAGGCCTGCAGCAGGCAAACTTTTATGGGCAATGAGGTTTTTCTTTCATAGAAATTATGTGTTCCCATAGAAATACGTGAGTTTCTGCTCATTAGAGAAGCATAGGGCCACTGAGCAGCCTCTGTCTCCAGACTTGTCATGGGCTGACATTAATGAAGGCGGAGTGCAGGAGCTGGTGCCTCTCACAGACACCCCTTTCACAACACGGCAGTTCCCATCTTCAGACCCTGCATCAATCCTGCTGTATGTCAGCCACAGCATGCTGGGTGGCAGCCTTGGCTCTGGGGTGGATGGTGTTGACTACCTGGTGTGAGCTACCCACAAATCCTTAAGGGCCCAGTGGGAGAGCTTTTCCGCTAACCTGAAGTAGAATATGCATATATGTGAGAAACAGCATCTTCCCTTCTTGGTTTTTAATCTTTTGAGCTGACAAAATAGCTGAGCAAGAGCTCATGTTAATACCTTGTGTATTTCAGTCCATAGTGGTAACCAGCCATCTCAGCTTTGCACACAGAATGATGCTGAGAAATGAAGTCCCTGCTGCCTCCTCGGCTAACAGTGACCTGGGTGTGCAAGGGCTTGTCTCCAGCAGGGGTGGGACACTGGCCACATCTCCGCAGCCTTGACCCTTAGCTCTCAAAAGCCTTCCGTGCTGCCTTCTCTTCTTACTAACAAAGCTTTGTCACAAAATTTCAGAGAAAGTATATGTTTCTTCTCTACTTTCCTTACCTTCTTGTTTATTTAGTCAGAACATTTCCTCATCTCATCTACCAAGATTTTAATTTGTCTATGATAGAGGCACTTTCTTTTAACATATCATTCGTACTGTGGCTGAGAAAACAGTGGTCTGAACCACTACTATTCTTTAAATATTAAAAGTAGGCATTAATGATAAGAATAATAAACCCTTAAGGCTTTATATCTCAGGAAGTCACGAATTGGGAGCTCCATGCTTGCAGGAAATATTGGGAAAAAGAAGCTAGAGGTGACTGGCTTAGGAAAGAGATCTCTACATTTTCTTCCACGAGTGTTGCATCATGCATTAGGCTTTCTGATTCCTTGGAGAATGAGGTGTAGTGTGTACAGTATGGAAAGGAGACATTGCACATGAGAAGTTTATGCTGATTACAAGGGCAGAAGCCAGAGTGCAGTGTGAGTTTCCTTCAGATAGCCTTCCACCAGGCAGTCTAGTAAGCAAGACACACAGGGTTAATAATGCGAGTAAAAGAGAGGAGTAACTGAAACAGTCGGAGGAACAAGGCAGATTCACATTCAGCATGCCCAGTTTGTCTCTATCAGATGTGCAAGTGATCAGGATAACAGAATAGACTCAGATACGGCAAACTGTTACACAAGTCAACTCCGTGTGTCACGTTATTGAGTATTTATGAAAATTAACGTGAAACAATGGAAAAATTCAGTTGTTAAAAAATGACCTGTCAGTTGCTTCTACCATTGTTTTCACTACATCCCATGAAACAAAGAACATTTGGAGTCCAGGCCTCTGCTTCATCTTCAGCTTGTCCCAAGCTTGTGATATGTTTTTGCAAATTTGTCAAGAAGAAAAAAAACGGTGGTTGGTTCTACAACCAGCATCTTCCAGCACACTCCACAAGTGTTGTAGTTGTCTACAAGTTCTCTGTTGTGGGGATAAGGATGTTCTCCTGTCCTCAGTTATGTAAGACATGTCCTGGTTTCTTTTCCACTAGGATCTAAGCCCACAGACGTGCTGTAAAACAGCAGAGCAAATGGTTGCAAGCCAGAATTGGGGCTAAAGGTCCTTTTCTCTACTGAAGCCAATCAGACCTAAAGACCTCACTTGGTATCATCAGCGTTTATCACGGATCTAGAATTCACACACAAGGATATCTGAGATTAGTATGTTTTTTCTCTACACTTCGGGTAGAAAATATCAGTGGTTACAATGAGGTAATGACTGGCCAACGCTGATTTTCCAGTGACCTGTAAGGACGCTTGCTCTTGATCTCAATTCAGCACTCCTGCTGCTATGTTTTCTTACCCTTTTTTAACTTACAGTCCTGGACTGGCTCCCACACATCCACACTTAATTCTCTTAGGCTACATGCAGAAAATGCTGTACCCTTTCTGCAAGAGCCCTTTTTTCTAAATTACATTCTAGTCTTCAACATGTTTTACTCCCTTTTTTGTTCACTTCCTTTCTCCCCTCCATAAATTAGCTTTCCCTACAGAACACACACGTCTCAACAGACATATTTAGCCTTCATTTGCACCTTGGGCTTTCTGCACTTGTTATGCTCTGCCACCCCTTGTCTTTGTCTGGGGGGCTCCTCTCTCCTTCACCATGCCTGTTCAGGGCCACAAAAGGCAACCTCTAACCAGTGTCAATTCCTCCGTACCAGCTCTTTCACTGTTCCACATCCCATCCCTCCTACTTTCCAGAGCAAAGGATAAAAAACAAAGTTACAAATCACATTCTTGACTTGGGGTTTTTCCCTCTTTGGTCCTGGCACCTTCCAATCTCCTTTAATCTTATCCATACCTCCTCCATATGCCATTTCAGAAGTCAAACAAAATATTCACTGTATAATCATAGAATCATAGAATGGTTGGTTAGAAAGGACCTTAAAATCATCTAGTTCCAACCACCGTGTAATTGGCAGGGACACCTTCCACTAGATCACGTTGCTCAAATGCACCTTTTCCCTGCTTCCTGCTTTTGACAACTTCCTTGCCCTCAGAATTTAAATTGACAGGGCTCTTTTTTAATGTCTGAATATAATTTTTCTTTGTTCCACTCTTGGCTTCAAAAGTTTTGGGTGTGCCTCTGCCCTTTGCCTATGCAATTTATCTTACAACTTAAGATATAACTGAGATGAATGAAGACCTGGGCAACTGTGATCGAGTGAGAAAACTGATCATTTGAGGAAAATAATGCCACAGACTTTTAGGAACATCTGAGGAAAAAAGTTCCTTTGCTATTTACATAGCTCTTCCTTCCAAAGACAGCTGCAAAAGACAGCTGTAAAGACAGTGGGGTTTTTTTGTTTGTTTCCCTGGCTCAAATGGTAGATTTATACAGCAACCTGAAAAAAGTTCATCTTGGCTCTAGATACATTCAGTTGTCACCTACTGTTATCTCCAGAGATAAACCAGTGACACAAGCACAGCTCCGAACACAGGTGGAGTCTGAACATAAATCAGACTATGCACAACAGTCCCAAAACCAGTTCTCCCCCATCTTGGGGTCCCACTGGCATCCCCAGCACAGGCAATGCATGGGTTTAAACAAAACCAGGAGAGCTGGAGCCAGCCTGGATATTTCAAGTACCTGTTCATATTGCCTTGTCCAAGCTCATTGTCCTTCATAATTGCCATCACATGTTTCTACGTGCAATGTGACTGAAAGATAGCTTTATATCCGTTCTGCTACTTGCTTAAGCTGCATCACAGTATATACAGCACAAGTCCCTCACAGCTGCACAAAAGTGGGAACCAAAGTCTTCAAAAACAAGCACCATCAGTAGCTTGGACTAATTTTCACGAGCAGTTATGTTCTAGTTGTGTGTTTCGTGAGGGAAGTAGTTAAAATCAGCTCTCTACTACTACTTGTATTAACTATAATATTTTCCCTGTTGCAATTGTGTCTCTTCATTTAGCTATTGTTTGGTTAAAGCAAAAATGGATTATATCACATTTTAAAGTAACATTTCTTTTTTTTTCCCCCAAATGTAGCAATTACACTACCTTAACATGGCAGAAAAAACCACATTATTTAATTCTTAAAAAGCTTATAATGGAATTCAAGCTATGTACATAATTTGTCTCAGATTGTTTCTCACTTTAATGACAACACTACTTTTTTTTCACATGTTTGTTAATTTCGTTTTTAACACTCTCTAATTTCAAAATTGCCACAAGGAAACTTTCACAATTCTTGTACTCAAGGGAAGTTGATGTTACTTCACCAGAGACATTTCTATTTGGAAGCTAAAATGAAACAATTCTGAATAGATAGCAGGACGAAGTTATAAAATGAAAGACATTGTTGCAAACTTCACAGCATCGCTATAAATCAGGATTTTTCAATCTCTAAGTCACATGATCACTGTGGTTCCCTACTTCCTCAACAAATTAAGAATATCCATCAAACAACAAATCTTTCCATTGATAGGGAATATTGTATCCAGGCTCAGTGAATATATATCCAGATACTGAAATGCAGTAATACCAAGATCCTGAACACAAATAGAGTTTAAAAGTATCCTACATTTTTTTCATAATTTTACCCAACATCACCCAGACAAAATAAAATTACTGCCTGAAATCAAAGGACTTGAACTTTGCCTGACTAATGCAAAGAGTAATTCATTCAGCGGGGGAACTGGGGACTTTGGTAGCCATTGAAATAGCTGTAATGCCTTGTACATGGCTAATTATTGCTACAGTGCTCCATTAGGAAGATATTTTAATGGGTTAAACAGTTCTGGAGGACTAGACAAACATGTCTACACAGATCTCCATCTGCCTCTCTTGGTCACCTCCTTCTAGTTTTCAATGGAACTGTGTTTTCTTTCTGCATCAAACCATCAAAGGAGGTTAACACAGTCAGGGAATCCATTAGAAACCTCAAACCATGGTCCAACCTGCTAAATATTTATTGAATTTGGAAAACTGAGAGACAAATTTAGACTGAATTTGGGCTGATTTATTGTGTTTGGCAAAACATTGTTGTTTTGTATGATTATGACTCTCAAACCAGACAAAGCTACGTGGTTTAATTTGAATGAAACTAAAGCTTAAATCAAAGCTGAAGATACATTACTGGAACAAAAGTTGTTGGATTTTTCTTTTCTTTTTTTGTTCTTTTTTCTTTTTTTCACAGGAACAAAAGTTGTTTTGGTTTGGTTCTTTTTTAATCTTGAGCCAAACTCTATAAAATATTTTATCTGTGCCTTTCGTCTGCCTGCACATATGAAAATGGAAAATCATGCTGATTTTCAGTACAAGGTTTTTCCTGATCATTATTTACTTATTTTCACCAGAATGTAAGAAGTCATACAATTTTGTCAAGGTTGATTTCTTCACAGCAAACAGATTCTTCCAGAACAGAGAACTATTTTTGCCTAAAATATGCAGTCTTTCAACCAAAAAGACAGAGGGAAACTCTTATGCTTTTATTGAAGAGGTTAAAACAAATTACCGTTCCAAATGTTAAATTACAGGGAATAGGCACGTGAAAGCAACAATAAAATAGCAACAGAAAGATTTCAAAAAGGCTAATTCTGCTATTCTGGAATTCACATGCATTGCAAAATTTATAGCACTTTCTTTTTTCATCATCATTGTTACTATTTGGAATGATCAAGTGGAATGTTGTTTTCCAGACAGAGGTTTTGTAGAATGTAAGTTGCAAAGAGGTTTATTTTCATTTCATTAATATTTTTGCATAGACTTAATTTTCTCCTGGTGAAATAAATAATTTGAGATTTGAATATATTCATACCTTGAAGCTAATGCAGATACATAGCCAACTACTCACAAAAACAGACATGAAATAGCAACATATGAAGAACTTGGGCAGGTAGTACTACATTTTTTCCTCATATGTTTGCACAAAATAATTTCTTTTCAGGTTTGAATTGTGAAATTCACCAAAACAAACACAATTTTGCTTTGAATTGCAGATGTTTTCCTTGACAGAAGACTGCATTTAATTTAATTTAATTTAATTTAATTTAATTTAATTTAATTTATAATGCAGTTGATGCTGGAGTAAATATAGTTGTACTTCAATTTGTCTTAAGAGATAATTAAAATATATTTAATATTTTCATCACTGGAGGTTAAAGAAGAATATTTTGGTATCACCATGGCCACATAAAGCAGAATACAATGTAGTTATGAGTTCATTTTCATGACTGGATGTAGAATCAGGGCCTTTTTGGTGTCATTCAAAAAAAATCCAGTGATTATGTTTGAGTTTAAAATCAACAGGGTTTTTATATAGATAATAAGACTACGTAGAAATGCAATGCATAATGCTTAGGAAATAGATGGTGAGAAAAATGTACCTCAGAGTTTCATCCTGGCCTTGTTTTTCCCTCTAATCCCATTACCAGAGCACGCCCCTGGTGGAGTTGGATGCTTGTGTACAAGCTGGCTGTTCTGCCCAAATGGGGACACTGGCAAGGCATTCTGCTGGGGCAGGGGCCATACCAGCTGCTCAGTGCTGACAAATCCAAGACATGGCATGGCAGCACGGCCACGTGAAGGCCAGTGCAAAGAAAAATTCTGCAAAGTTTCAGTACAACTGATGCAAGAACTGCATCTGCTCTGCAGGCAGCTGCTGGCCAACATCCAGCCCAGCCAGGGTCTCCCCCTCGCCTCCTCGGTGCCCCGAGCGATGTCCTGCTGCTCAGGGGAGTGATGCTTCACAGCCTCGCCTCTTGCAAGGTCCCCCCAAATTAAGTGTTTGCAGAATAACAGCAGAAAGGTAAAGCAAGGCGATTTTATACTCCACCACAAGTGTATCTAAAATAATACCCACTCCCACTGTGGCGGGAGAGGAAGGCTAGCTGTAATTAAGCAGCTGAAGTATAGCGCTTTCATTCATTAAACACAATTCTTTGATTTAGTGCTCAACACAAAACACCCACAGACCACAGGAAATCTCTGGGCTAATTCTCCTGCCCTTTCACCTCTCACACATTCGAGCTTTCTGCTTTCTTCCTCCTGTCCATCTGCTTTAATCATTAGCAACAGCCTTGTGCAACACCTCTAACAAGTAAAGTCAGCTGTCATCAGAGCATATTTAAACTCTGACTGTTAGTTTCCACTAAATCAGCTCTATGCCCACAGGCCTCATTAAGCACAGAGAAGGGCAGTAGTTGCAGGTCCCAAAAAGCTCTAGGGGCAACCAGCCTTCCCCAGGCAAAACTGTGGTCCATGCAGTCCATGGACCACGTTTATCCTTTCCTGAGTTTTTCAATAGCTTTGAAGTGGAAACGCAATCGCTGCAGAAAACAGTGGCTGTGTGACCGGCGTGCTGGGGCTAGGCCTGAGGATGGCGGATTTGCACTGCAGGCATTTGACTGCCAAAACATACTGTTGTTGGGAGGGAAAAACAAGTGCAGCCCTTGACAGTGGTCTAAAAGGGTAAGTACAGAGAGGGCTGTAGCACAGACCTGGAGAGGGTTTGATTTTGCTTGGGAAATGAGCTTCCCTTTCATAACATGCTTGCTCTTCACAGCACAATGACTGTAGGAAGAGAATGAAGGCAATGACAGGGGAAGCTCTTGATGTTCAACCAGAAGAGACTCATGGGCAAAGAGGTTTGGAAAAGTCACAATGCTTGTCCTTAAAAACAGCACTGGCACTCATAACAGAGCACATAATGTGAAGATGCAGTCCTGCATTGTGAAAACATTTACACACTTGGATTAGCTCTGCTGGAGAACAACAGATGAAATTTAGAGATGTCATGGAAACTACTGAGCTAACCCAAAAAAACAAATGCCATCAGGTAACCAGGCAAGCTGAAGGGATACCAGGGCACTTCAGTTTCCATTGTCTTAGAAGAACCTTTGGATTTTTTTGCCTGTACTCCTAAGTGTACACATATTATCTGCTTTGCACATATGCTAGAGTGTTAAGTCAACCACTGGGTAGGCCTAGAGAAAATATATCAATGGAAAAAAGTCAGGCATTGGTCCTGCATAATAATTTTAAGTGTATGTGTAAGTACACATCTTTGGACCAGGTCCTCAAATGTTGGGAATCTATATACTAAAATTAGAGAAAATGCCAAGACAGGCAATCTAGACAACCACACATAGAATCATCAGAATAGTTTGGGTTGTAAGAGACCTTTAAAAGCGATCTAGCCCATCTCCCCTGCAATAGCGGGGACGTCTTCAACTAGATCATGTTGCTCCAAGCCCTGTCCAAGCTGATCTTGAATGTTTCTAGGGATGGGGCTTCCAGTGTTCTGCCATTTTCATGGTAAAAAATTTCTTCCTTATATCTAGTCTAAATCTACCTCCTTTTAGTTTGAAACCTTACTTCTTGTCCTATCGCTAAAGATACTACTAAAAGTCTATTTTCAGAGCTTTTTTAGAAATGCTCTTTAAGTATTGAAAGGCCACAATAATGGCTCCCCAGAGCCTTCTCTTCTCCAGGTTGAACAACCCCAGCTCTCCCAGCCTTCCTTGATTTGAAGGGTGCACCAGCCCTCTGATCATCATCCTGGCCCTCCTCTGGACCTTCCCCAGCAGGTCTGTGACTTTACTGGGTTGAGGATCCCAGAGCCAGACACTGTACTCCATAATCTCTTCGCTTGGCCTGTTGGCCACTCTCCTTGCCATACAGCCCAGGATACAACTGGCTTTCTGGGCTGCAGGCATCAGTTTATGTCCATTTTTTTTATCCACCAGCACCCCCAAGTCCTTCTTGGCAGGGCTGGTCTCAATCCCTTCATCCTCTAGCCTGTGTTGACACCAGGAGTTGCTCTGGCACAGGTGCAGCACCTTGAGCTTGGCCTTGTGAACCTCAACAGGTTCACATGAGCCCACTTCTCAAGCTTGTGCAGGTCCCTCTGAATGGCATCCCATCCCTCAGGCATGTCAGCTGCATCACTGACACAGCACCTGCCATTCAAGAGAAAACATGGGTTGGGTGTCCTCAGTTTGGAAAAACAGCAGTAGAAAAGTGGTATTACAGAGCAACAGGCAGCATTGTAAGTGGCACGGAGAAGAAAAATAAGAAATTATTATTTACTGCTTGGATGTAGCCACACACTGTCTTTGAACCTACCCTTTGCCCTGTGGCACCTGTGAAATTTTCAGATGGTTAAACTACAGAAGTAGTTTTTAACACTACATATGGTTAAGCTATGGAGTCCAGAAGAATCAAACAGATTTATGGGAAGTAGGTGTATCTCAGGTTATTGATCGCAGTGGATGACAGTGTAGGGCATCACTAAGGCGCTGATAACTAAAGGCTGGGAAGATGGTTGAAGCTCTACATGCCTTGCGTTAGTATTCTGTCCCTTCATGCCTGCTGCCAACGACTGTTAGAAACAAGATACTGTGTCTGAGTGATCTTCAGCTTTTTGCAGTGCCAAGACCACATTTATGTTCTCCTGAGAGCTTAACAACTTGTAGGACATCTTGCCAGGTATTGAATTCAAACATTAAAGTTATAGACTGAAACAGTACAGAGCAAACAAATTAATAAGCAGTGAAAACTTATGTTCCCATCACAGCATTGCCAAATTATCACCTGATATCTTGAATAGTGCTTTTAATCTCCAGCATACTTTACTTATTAGCTGGTGGAAGGGTGGCAAGTCTACGGAGGAAATTACCCTGAGCTTCCCTTAGGGCAGCAACAGATTCAGGTTACCCTGACTATGCACACTATAAACGGGTATATTGAATGAAATAAGTTTGAATGTTTCAATTAAGTTGAATCACTAGCATTAATATAAGCATAATTAAAGTCATATCAGCACCTCTGTACTGAAATTGCATCCTAGCAGGTCAGTTTCAAAAGTGTGTTTTGGACAGAAGTTCTATCAAGGTAAAAAAAAAAGTCTGTGCTGAGGATGGTCCTAGAGGTGCTCCAGAAGGTGCAGCTACACTCAGAGCTCCTGACTTCAGGTGCCAGGCTCCTTCCCTCCACCTCCCCCTGGAAAAGCCTGGAGCTCTGGACCAGCCTCCCAATGAAGGCACTCTTCCATATATCTGCTGAAATTAATCTGACTGGTTTCTGCCTTCTTACACCTCTCTAAATGGCCACATTCTAAAATACACACATACACAGTGCACATGAGAACATTTCACATTTGGTTTTTGCAATGTAATGGTTTTGCTTGCTCTGTTATGGTTTCTTGCACCAGATGTAGGAATGTTGAGACATATGGAAAACAAAATCAGCTACAGCAGGAATGAGCTTCCAGTCATCATCGTAGGTTCCTCAGAGATAGGTGAATAAGATTAAAGACAACATCAACCAACTGGCAGAGTGATTCTATGGAGCACCAGCGTTTCTTCTTTCATTATCAGCTCCCACAGCCTGTAACACTGTTAATGCTGTGCCATGCTTGCTCAGTTCTTCAAAGGAAGCAGTTCCAGAAGAAATCCTATGATGACAGTCAGTAACTATATAATCTGTTGTGAAAGTTGCAAGATGATAGCAATTAAAAGAAATTTAAGGCTCTTCACAGCCCAGTTTGGGTCTCTTCACCAAACACTTAGGGAGGTTAAACTGAGCACTCCAGCCTTAGAGACGCTACACAGAACACACATTAGCAGACAAAGTTTGAAACTCTATACTGAGGGAAAACTTGGACACAGGGTGAAAAAACTAGTGATGATCTCCTTAGTCCTGGTTTACAGTTCAGCACCCCCCAGCCTTACCAAATACCATCAGTTCCTCACCTCTGTCTGCCTGGGAGCTTCAGTGGAAACATGGACACCCTTGAACTAGCTTTAATCCCACCAGCCTGCCAATCTGTGGCTATGGACCAGCAAAGGCAGAGTAATAGCAGCAGAGAACCCCTTGGGGGGCAGGAAACACCCACTGCTCTGACATCTGCCCTGCTTGGCTGCTGCCGTCCCTGAGGTGGGCACATGTGGGCACATGCCTCTTGATGAGACAGCTGGCCAGAGCCTTCCTGAGCACCCCCCTGTTCCTCCACCCTGAGCTCTGTGCGGCAGCCTTAGCAAGCAGTGCTGATGAGAAGCTTGGAGGTGGCAGGATGTGTACAAGTGGCTGTGGCGGTGCAGAGAGCAAGGTGGCTGCCTGCCCGTGGGCTGAGCCAGCCTCTCGGTTGGGTTTCGCCACCCCAGCCTCCGGCCTCCTCTCAATACCTCAGCCACCTTGTTCAAAGCTGGCTAAAATATGTCTGCACTGCACCACGCTGCCAGCTGCACTCACCATCCCCAACACACCGCAAGCACTCTTGGCTCCAGAGATAACCCACTGCCTGTGGTCATGCACAGAAAACTCTGGTTTTCAAAAGCTTTGACTCAGCCCCTCAGGCAGGCATTAGGATCACTTACAGAAGCATACAGAATACTTTGTTTCAGCGCTCAATGGTCTGTTTGTGTGTTTACCAACTGGAGGGGGCTGTAGCATGCAATTTTGCCGAGGCAAAAAGGTGTTCCAAGAAGAGCAGCAGCAGCTGTATGCAGGCTCTGGGAATTAAATAATGGCATCTTATAAAACTTCACAAATTGAGCCAATAAGTGTGCAATAAGTCAGTTTTGAAATTACTGTCTTATATCAAGTTTCTCTAATAAAAGTCAAATTTGTGCTTAGAAAAGCTTAAAGCCCATATGTAGGAAAACTTTACAACTCTAATGGGAGCCATGATAGAGCAGCATGTTAGTAAATACATGTGTAAGCAGCACAGTACAAAGAGAAAAGTAGCAATATGCTAATTATCTCCCTCCTGTATTATTTTTAGTTGTCACTGTGGATGCAACTGCAGCGAAACACATGCACGTCCTGACAGCTGCTCTGTTCCACAAGGAATAAAATGTGAAAGAGAGAAAACAGAGACTTTTCTTCTATATGAATTCGTTACATGTCGATTCAGAGATAGAAATAACCTTTTTATGTTCCCAGTGATTGATCCAGAAGCAACTTTTTTTAAAGGAGATATATGGGTTGGAAAAGAAAGCTGTCTCATGCTGGAGAACTAGTCCCTAGGGATAGGTTCCTTACTAACAGCCACAGGTTCTCACTTAACTTGGATGTGTTGCAAGCAGTTGTGCTAGCATTGACAGAGGGGTAGTCTCTCACATCCCAAAGGCCTCTGGCAGGCTCACCCAGCAAGCTTGGACCCAGTCTGGAATCGAGGTCTCCACCAGATGAAAGGTGAGCAATGCTGCTGTTGCTTTGCAGGTGTGAGACTTGGACACTGTGCAGAAGATCTGTCCTGCTGCTGGAGAGGTTCCAGCCATTCCACATGGAGCACCGCCGAGTAATGACAACTCATCCACTGGCTAACTGCATTTCCCAAATGGGCAAATTTTCCATGGCCTGAAATAGAAGTGAGCAAACTCGTTTTGCTTGCATTTTTCCTTAGCCGCAGTACAGTACAAGGCAGCACCACTCTGTGCTGTCTGAATGAGGTAACCACTACTCCATTGGTTGAGGTATAATAATAAAAGTTCATCTGAAAGGATCCAGGCAAGCTCTTTGAGGCCCTCTCATCTGAGCTTTTAGAGAAAAAAACCATCTAATAGAGCACCAAGATAAAGGACACTGTAGGCCTTTTTCCACTGAAAGACTATACCCTTAAACAGGAAAGGTGGAAAGACAAAGAACTGAGCAGTTTACAAGGTGGTTTCAGATGCTGAGTTTATCCAGCAAATGATGGGATAAATGGAGCCCATCACCCATGCAGTCATCCCTACATCCACCAAACCTCATCAAACTACTGCAGGATAGAATCACCTTCTCACCTAGAAAACATTAAACACAATGGACAAATAAACAGAAATGTTTCCCCAAAGTTGTGCATAACTAAACCGGAGATGTCGCATTAAAAGGGTGATGGAGTACCTAACTCCAAAGGACATTCAAGGGTACAAGTCTTAACAAGTCCAGAGTTCATAATCTAAGTTCCACACTAGGATGAGCCTTTAAGATATAGCTTCATCATTTCTTAGGTTATATGACTCCAGCTCAGCCTATTGGACTTTGTGATTTTGGTTCTTAGGCACTTGACCCATGCATCACAGTGCATAAGTACCAATCCTAATATTTTTATATAGATAATGTCTAGAACCTGGGCATTACAATGCCTAATTCTTTTTAAGGAACTACACTTGGACTTAATGTAGTGGACCTGGTAAACAGCATATTATATATATATAAATATATTTAATAATTTTGAGTTACTAGACAAGGCCATTTCAAATATTTCCTGTGCCTGTGAGGTCAAAAAAAAGAGAAAAAAAGGTAGCTTATGTAACCTTTCCTGATCACCAGGTCTGCTTAAGACCTACTGTTCTGCTTATAGAAACTGACAAATTATATCCTCTTCCTGTGATACAGTGACTAAAACTGTATAAACAAGTGTTTCAGATAGTAATGTGTAAACAACAGATTAGGTCCTCCCACTCTGCAAATATAACAGGACCCCAATATTTCCTGGGCCACAGTGAGGATGTTAGCAAAGTAACTCCTCAAACAGGCCAGAAAAAATCACTTTACCTGTTATATTCCACATAACTTTGGTCATCACAAGACTATGCAAGTATGGAAGCCTCTTTCCTCAGCACAGCATCTGTCATATATGGCCCATTGTCTGGACCAGAGTTGGGGATGTGACAGTGCTTTATTTTTGTTGTTGGGCTCTTGCTTTGCTTTGCTTTTGAGTACAACAGAGAGCTTGGATGTGTTGGAAAGACACATACCCTCACCTTCAGTCAGGTGCAGATGATCCTCTGTTCTTGTAGTGGGTTATTCCACAGGCATGGAAGGTCTCTGTCTCAGCAAGTCTTCAAGTTGAAGACCGGCAGCCATTCATGATCTTTCCTCCCTGATGTTTTGGCAAGTTCTCTGGAAAACCTGAGCTCAGGTCCTGCCTGTTTTCTGAAGACAAGAATCATCACCTCAAACCTGATTCATAATTCAGGGGAAAAACTGTTTTCCTGCACATCCTTAAGATCGAAGACCTCCCTACATCTCCTTGGACCAGGTTTTGGGTAGCCTAATTTCACATAAATTCCTGTGCTTAGGGTTTCCTGTGGTGGGCTGTAGGCCTTTGGGTGTCCAAGGCAATACAAAAACACTTAAAAATGGGTTTTAGAGGCAAATGGGGCTTACTGACCCTAGGCCTGTAGATTTCCTCTCCTAAAAGTGTGGGTTTTTTCGATGTTTTATTCTACAGCATGACCAAGATTGTGAGAAGTGTCCTGGCTGACAGCAAATTACACAACAATCTGCTGCAACTAGCTTGAGCTAAAGTACTTGACTTTCAGTGGGATTTTTCAGCTCTAGCACTCTGGATCCAGCTGCTGCTCTTCCATTTTGGCTGCAATACAGCAGCAGAAAGCTGCAGCCTCCACTGGGTGCAACAAGAGGAGCATCTGGGGATATTTTTGTCAGATGAAGTGAGAAGGGCTAAGATAAATAAGAATCCCAAAATCCAGTACCTGAAATAACAACTATTGACTACACCTTTGCAGAATTTTATCTATGACATTGCAGATTTTTCACTCACTCCCTTGATTTTTTTGTGGGTGTATATACAACATGAAATGGAAGAAAGTTCTGGAGCAAACAGTACAGTTCAGTTTTGTATAATAATTCACACAAATCTGTGAAGCTGTAGTAGAATTTGATTTGCATTCTGTTAACATAGTGTTTTCAAAAATATTTTTATTTTTCCATGAAAATATTATACTGTCTACCCCTACCTTTAGAAGCTGTTTTGCCTTTGAGATGCAGAAGTCTCCACAAATGTGTAACCCAGAGGTTTCTTCCTAGAATGTCACAGCATGGTCTGCTCCTAAAATGGAAAATATCACTGTCTGCATATTTCATAATATTCTGGGGAATATGAAGTGAGCTCTTTTATGTACTAGGACAGAGAGGCATTGGAACAGCATGTGCAGGAAGTCACAGTGCAACCACTGGGGATATGGTGAAATGCAAAAAACTCACATTTCTACTTACAGCGCTATCTGGGAAGCAATTTCCCAATAATGTAAGAAGATATATGGATAGTCTGACCTAGTTTTTTGTAGAGACTCACTGCAGCTGAGTGTTTCCTGTACTGACCTGGATCCAATATCATAGAACCTAATAAATCAGTTAATATTTCAGGTAACTAAAATATTAAAAGATGCCTTAAAGATTTAAAATTTTTCCACACATCATACTCCAGCTTAACAAACAAAGGTAATGTGAAACATGTAAAAAGTCCTCTCCTTTTATTAATTTTTCATTCTTTTTTTTTTCCTTGAAAGCTATCCAACTAAGCAAGGAAGCCGTGGCCTTAGAAAGTACTCTTCTCTTTACCAGAGTGTTCAGAGACAATGTGTGTGGCACATTTAAGTGATATATAATCCCCAGTTCTTTCCCTCAGTCTCTAAGGAATAAAAACATAATCTCTTGTTGTGGTAAGAACTATTCCCCAGAATACAGATTTCATCTATACAGTGTATCTAATGTTGCTCCAGTTATTAAACATCCTGTTAAGTTCTTATCTGTTCCCAAATATAGGATTTTCTTCTGTGATTTGACTCAAGAATCCAAGATTACATTTGTGTCACCTAGGCTCCATGATGTGGAGTTTTCCTCAGTTTTCCTATGTCTGGTGACTCTATGAAAGCACCCAGGAATAAATACACTTGGAACAGAACCAGCTAATTTCACTTTGTTAAGCTTTGCCGGCCATGATGTAACTGCACAGGCATCATGCTGCTTAGCCCAGGAGAATCTGTCCATTTGAAAAAAAAAACCTAAAAAAAAAGCCTTCCTATTGTTTTCCTAAAACAAAAGGATCCCAGCAAAGGCTTTTGTAATAATCCAGCCACTACGTTTCTTGGAAGTTCAAGAAACAGTTAATTCAACATGATCTCTTAGAAAAAGCCTAGTAGCAGAAGGCCTTTTGCTTTACTCTGGGTTTTAGTTAATTTTATACACGACAACGGATGACATGCTATTATGGAAAATGTCATAATTCATTCCAGCCCATTTGCAAGCCAAGAACTCTAGGATTTGTATAATTCTTTTGTAAAATGGCCAATTTCATGCAGAGCATGCAAACATTCAGAATTGCAACTGTCAGGAGACAAAATTTGCCAATAGCCAAATGGAATTAAATTCAAAACCATTTCGGTCGCTGTCTTTTATATTAGGTAAACACAAAACAAATTTTTATGAAAAAAATTGGTTGTGACACCAAAATAATATTTTTTCATTGATCCACAGATATTAATTCAACCCCAAATCCTTATAACTCAAGGCATTTTTCATGAAACTCTGGTGGAGTCTTCTATGCTTTCCAGGTTTAGTCCCAGCCCTTCAGAGAAACAGGCAAATGAAAAGCCCTTGGTATAGCCATAGCTAACAGCCTAGTTACAGATTCTAGGCTTGGTGGGTTTTTTCTATTTCTAAATATCCTAAGAACAAGCTGTAATTTGACCGCTTATTTCTTTAGTGTAAAGTAATTTTGTTTTCAGGTTACAGACTAGACACAGAATATTCACTGCAAGTATCAAGCAAAATCCATCTAAGATTTGAGCTAAGATTTCAGGTCATCACTGACAAAGCAGCAGACTAAGACCTAACTGTGTTTCCATGAAATTTAACTATATAATATCATTATGCTTATGGATGTACTCAATGCTAGAAGATAAGTAGTTAAGCTTTCAGCTGGATCAAGGAACTTGTCACATGAGGAACATCAAAATGTTCCTTGGCATTGTTTTTACTTTAGAATAACAAATAAAAGGAGTTTTTATTGCATTCATTTGTGCTGCTGCTTTTTTAAAACAAATTCAGACTTGACAGCATAAGGTTTATGAACACATCAGGTTTACGAACACACAGTTTATGAACACATTTTGCTTTAAACAAATCACTTATATACTAGGAAATCTTAAAAAAATGCCAATTGTTCACAGTGACATTTTATAAAAATATTTTTATGTTTCCTAATTAAAATAGGATGTTTCATTTCAAAATATCCTTCTATTTGTTTTTTTATAAAAAAAGGTTAAGAAGTCCACAGATCAATAGGCATTTCTACTGGTTTAGCATTTTAACTGTGTTATCCACCAAAACTGTCTGAATGGTTTAGGTTTGGGGTAACTTCATCCCCACCCTGTCACTCCATCCCTGCCACTGAAGTCCAAACAAATCATCTGTTCTGGAAGAGCTCAACTGAAAAACAAGACAGTCACAAGCTCCAGTCTGAAATTAGCTGGAATTTTAGCCCACATCAGCGCCACTAGCAGGGCAGATGATGCCCATGGGATGGTGGTGGTACCTTCCCATAAGAAGGCAGCCCCCTCAGCCAGCCAGAGCACACAGCTGGGGGCAGAACACCTTCAGCCACTCAGTATTACTCTGTTGCCACAGGTGAGTCAGAGCCTGAAGACTCCCCAGGGCAGAATTGCCACTTCAAACCAACCTTGCTCTGAATCCGGCCAAGTCAAGCAGCTGCAACCCTACATTACTCATTTGGCAGGCAGGTCAATCCCGCAAGTTGTTGAGCACATATAGCAGTCCATTAAACAAACCTTGACGCATGTGAAGAGTCCTCAAATTCAATGGGAATACTGTGGAGATCAAGAGATTTTGGTGTCAACGACCCCATCCTTCCTAGTACTGGTCCATTCCCAGTACGTGGGAATTTTGCCACTGAATTCCACTGGTGTGGGGGGGATATGCCAGGGTCAGGTCAACTCTGTAACAACATGGAGGAAAACATGCTTTTAACCACACCATCTGTGGTTTAACCCAGCACTGATGTTCTGCTACAGAAAAGTTTCCTGCATGCAAAATATGTATTTTCACTTTGTAATGTTGCAATTACAGTCTTTGCAAGTGTCTGCTTGGGTCCACTGTGAAAGTGGGGTAAAACTGGAATTACTTGAATTAAAGGTGTTGCATGTTTGCAATGGTTTAAAATGCCTTTTTCTCCTAACTCCTCACAATATGCATCCTCCTGGCTAATCCTGTGAATCCAGGGAACAAAAAGCCACTTCACACAATCTGTTTCATCTGGATAATGAAATATCCAGAGGAATTAGTTTGGGCAAATGCTTTGATTTGGAGTTGTTTGAAGGCAGGACAAGTTAATAGTGTCACTGGTGAAGATAATCCAAGGAATTTGAGATAAACAGGAGCTGAAATGTCTCTGGTTTAATGGATAGCTGATATTACACCTTGGTTTTCTCTCTAAAAGTCTGCACTTACAGACACTGTCAACAACAATGGATACAGCAGACTTGAGCTTCCTCATATCCAGCAGACAATCCTGCTCTTTCCCAGCTATCACCAATTCTTTGACTTGCAGCTACTTTTCAATGTCTGCTGCCACATGAATGCCGACCTACCTAAATTTCAGTACATGTGGCTAGTGCTGTTCCGTGAGCAGTGAGAGCCGGCTGGAGGCTCTACTGTGGAGCAGAAGGAAAGGTCACTACTGAAATAGCTTTCCAACTACAGGCCCTGTCTGCAGGGGCAGATTCATCTTCTCACACACACTCTGCATCCCTCTGTGACCAGGGGGCTCCAGGAGGAGCAGCTGGGTCTACCTATACGTAGAAACAGAAGAAAGTGCAGACACACCCCTATAGATAGAAGGGATGGGTGAAGAGAAGGGGAAATGAAAACGGATTGGGAGAAGCCATGCTCATTACAAGGGTCTGGAAGCCAGTTTGGGTGATTTTTTCCCCTGGTTTAAAAACGTCTTTTTGAAAAGAACACATACAAGACACTTAGGAAAAGTGTATTTCAAGGAAGTGATTAAAAGAAAAGAATATGAAGGCAAAGCCAGACAGTGACTCCAGGCAAAGAAGCACGTATGTATCAACATTGTTTTATTTGCAGAAAAAAACAATGCCATACTGGTCAAGTAATTTCTCCCTGCTGAAGACCACAAAAATATTAATTGAACAACTTACTTGACAAAAAACTCCAGCTATTATTTAGTCAGCTGTAGTTACAGCCTAATTTATGTCTGTTTCCATTCTCATTGTTATGAGAGCTTCCCTCAGGAGCTAACAGTGTGAGATAGTACAAAAATGCTTTTATTTATTTTATATTATTGCGTACACCCAAATGCTTGATAACTGTACTAGGTTTTTTCAACATGACAAGAGGAACGTGTTGAGTGAGAATTTTAATGGCAAAAATTATTTAAGACACAAAAAAATCTTGTTTTCCCCAAATTCCAACTTCTTGGACACCAGCAAATAACTGAGTAGAAAAACATCAGCCAGAAAGAAGCATTTGTGACCTCGACAGTGCATTAACTGGCTTTAATGAGATGACAAAGTACTCAGAATCCAGCTGTCTACAGCAAATCTTCCAGATCATCAAGTTGAGGGTACTTCCAAGTCATAAAACTGAGTTTCCATATCGCCCTGAGATCCCCATTTCAAAGCATCCCTACAACGTCCTCTGTTCACATACACACAAGGCACACACGACATTTTTTAAAGGCCCAGAAAAGTAACCAGAGTGTGAAACAAAAAAATGCAATAACGTCCATGGGTATTCAGAGCCACTGGAGTATTTCCTCCCGTCATTTTTTTGCTCTTTCCTTCTGCTTTTATCCTCGTCCTGGCAGCAGCCCTTTCTTGCTCTCGACCCTTAGCTATGCTACCTCTCTGCCACAGCCCTCCTCCCTCCCACCCCTCAAACATCCCTGCACATCCCTGTACATTCCCACACATTCTGTGGCAGCCAGCAAACACTCAGCAGCTGGCCATGGCCTGCCTACCCAAAAGGGAACAGCAGAAATATTCCCTCCAGTGTTTCCCTTCAGCATTGCCATCAGGAAACTTGCTGCTGACAAAGGCCCCGTGCTGGCCCCAGGAATCGAACAGTGGCCAAAGAGCAGGGGCTCTCCCTGTAGCCCAAACAAACACAACTTATTGTAATCCCTTGCTGCCTCCTGTGCTTATACAGTATAGACCTTCTTGGGTTACAAGACACTTTGAAGATCTCACCTTCTCCCATTACTTGTCTTTTATATAAAATGTCCACAGATGTGAGTCTGCTAGTGTGTCAGAGGGCTGCGGATAATAATTTATAAACCAATACTTCCTATCGGGCACATCGTTTAACACAGGGCTGTATGGCAGCACTGCCTTGCTGCAGGAGCACCCTCTGCTGACTCCCACGAGGGGCCGCAGCCCTGAGGCAAGTGGTGGCCACCTTGGGCACCTGCTGGGGGACAGCCCCTGGCTGCAGGGAGGCTGTGTCTCAGCTTCTCCAGGGTCACAGAGACTGTTAAAACCCTTGCTCTGCAGCAAATAGCAAAGCTTAATGTCCCAGCAAAGACCAAATGAAAAGGACTCAAGCGGGAATACAGTGACCTGTTATCCACAGAAATGCCATGCAATGCAACTCTAACTCGTGAAGCATCACCTGCAGAAAACCCAGCGTATCTTCTGTGTGCACGCTCCAGCAATCACACTGAGAAAAATCCCCTTGAGCCAAAGGAACAAGGAAATGGTCTAGACAGACACAACTGAAAATAGGCCATTTTGTGTGATACTGTATTCCCAATACACCCCATGTCTGAGTGGAGCACAGGAGAGGATGTGGGCCATGTCAGATAATTCTCTGTAGGTGGGACTGATGCTCTGGGCCAGCAGTCACAGACTGAGAAGAGTCTCCCCAGGAGTGCGCACCGGGTGGATCTTCAACACCTTTCACGACTGTGACAGCTCTGGAGCTGGAAATGGAAGAAATAATTGGAGGAACAGTCAAACAGCATCTTCCCGCAGGGATGTGTGGACTAGATCCTCATAAATAAACAGTGTGGTGTAGCAATGGCTGCTCAATAAAGAACCATTGTGTAGCTCAAGAGTGCTGGTGGCAAGTGCTTGTTCTTCCTGCTCTTACCACATCTATCTCTAGGAACAGTAAGTCTATTTACTATTTCACTTTTAAAAATATTTTAATTTAATTTAATTTAATTTAATGTAATGTAATTTAATTTAAATATTCTAAACACTTTCTAAGTGCTTGCTAATTGGTGAGCTAATGGCTATTCACCTCACCAGCAATACTTAAGAGATTTTACACTGATGATTAACTTCAGATTCCCAAAATGCATTTAAGTGGTATAAATATTACAGAAAAGTTTTCTGGGGCACTGTGCAATTTCAGTTTTCTTTCGATTTTGCTTACATCTTAGTTCATTTTTTTACCACAAATGTGATTACAAACACAAAACATTAATGGCTTTCTAGGCATACCCTTATTGATCTGAGGAAGAGTTTGTCTGTTGAAATCTTGTCTGCTTTTTCAGACTAGTGTAATAAAAGATATTTCCCTTCCTTACAAACCTTGATCAAAATGTTGAAAATGTTATTACCAGCAATTCTTTATTATTCAGATTAGAAGGGTAGGTTTAAAAACCTGTGCTAGAGGCATGTCCTCTTTTAGTTAGAAACCAAACTGACCTCATCTTGCCTGAAACCTTTGGCTGTTTATCTCCAGTCTGTGGTACAGGAGCCCCTTTTTGCACCAGCAGAAACCATGAACAGTCGCTGGACACCCTTTATGATAGGATGGAGGCCAAGGCTTCAAGACCCTGGCTAGGCTATCCCTCCCTCCACACTGCTGCTTGTGAGCCCCAGATTCCCCTTTCCTGCTGTCCTCCTGCTGGGGATGCAGATGGTTGATGCAGAGTGGGAGGCGTTGCTGGACAGCCTCGGCAAGTGGCGTGACACGTGAAAGCTGCTGTGCTGATGCTCACACAGAGTCACAGACTCCTTCACATGCACAGCACCTGAGATAAGGGCTGCTGCACAACCAGGAACACCTGCAGTTACCAAATTTCATTACACTCAGCTTTCTCAGATTATCATACGACAGGGGGAATGGCTTCAAAGTGAAAGGGGATAGGTTTAGATTAGGTATTAGGAGGAAATTCTTTACAGTGAGGATGGTGAGGCACCAGAACAGGCTGCCCAGAGAAGCTGCAGATTCTCCAGCCCTGGAAGTGTTACATGCCAGACTCAGTGGAGCTTTGAGTAACCTGGTTTAGTGGAAGGTGTCCCTGCCCATTGTAGGTGGGGTGGAACATAGATCATCTTTAAGGTCTCTTCCAACTCCAAACGTTCTATGATTCTATTATAGAATTTGTCTAGGTGGTCTGCTGTTAACAGGGCAGGGATACAGGAAGATTTGTCACAAATGCTGAATTCTTTCCCATTCACTCATCCAGGAAGAACCAACACTTTCACAGAGGACAGACTCGAACCACTGTAAGGACAGACAGTAAGCCAAGACCAACCACTATAAGAAATTCTGTGAGTGTTATACTGCATGGAGAGGCAATTTATTGATCCCTGCTTCTGTGTATCAAGATATTTTATATTTTTAAAGGAGGTGGAAAGCATACAGACAGCTTTCTTCTGCCAAAAAGTACCTGTTAAGAGACCTTGGGTTATACTCAATTGGAAAAATGTTCTGGTTGATCCAGCTTTCAGATTTTAATTACAATTCTGTTAGTGAGTGCATCAAAACCACACATACCACCTCTCATCCACATCTATTGTGAACAGCCAGTCATCAGGTAGGGACAAAGGGCCATTTCAAACACACTTTGTTTCACTAGAGCTTGTTACAAAGCAGCATCTGACAAACTCCCTGCCTCACTCAGGCCAGCGTCCACAGAGAATGAGGCTCTCTGACAGAACAACCCCCTTGCAACAGCAGTAAGAGGATTTGTTCTGAAGGTCTTTTATTTAAGAAGAGAAGTAAAATGTTAAGAAGTGCCAAGATTTTTCTTTTGCGTATAAATCCCCTCACTTTTCTTATTTCAGGGGTCATGCACCGCTGAGGTATGTGGTAAGGAAATAGCATCTTGGACTTGCCTTATACTGAAAAATGAAACAGATCTTCAATATTCCATGGAGAAGAGCGTGTGCATCGTTTCTTGAGAATAAGCCCTTTGTGTCTCTATTATTTTTACAATGCACTTTAATGACCTGAAAGCATGTGTGTGCCTTCTTAAATCATCACATACAAAACTACATTTTGACTGTAAAATATATTAAGAATCTTATAAAGGAAGTTATGCCATATGTGGGGTTTTTTTCTCCCTTTTCAAAGATAGGATGAGTTTTGTCTATATTACAAGGACAAGCTCCAAAAATGAAAAAAACTAAAGTGGGAAGGGGAGACGGTTGGTTTGGGGTTTTTTTAAAGAATAAATCCTAGCTCTAGACACCAGTGTTAGAAAATTCACCCTTACCAGATGGCTAATACAGACAAGGGAAAATAGCCAACTTGATTTCAAATGTGAGAGTGATTTTTAAAATGAATGATAGAAACTACTTCAGATTCATTATTTTAAGCAGGGAAACTCATGTGTTTAGCTTAGGGGTCTGGTTTAAATAAAAGTTTGTCTTTCTTGAATAGAAATCATATGTGATTCAGGCAGTGGCCTGGACCATTTGCTAATACTAATTGTTGAGGGTTGAAAGTAGGGTAGAAGATTGTTAAAGTCTTCCCTGGCAGTAACTTGATCTGTGGAAATGTACTTTACAGGAACTGTGATGAGGTTTACAGCTGGCAAAAGCTTGTGATAGGATGGCCACATGACTTCACATCTCCCTTTTAATAATGGAATAAAAGCTCACATGACACAAGTCTGGTAGGTAAAGGATGGCAGGGATTGTATAAACTGAAACAGGAATATATATTTTTGTAAATATTTCACATCTTGAAAGATACTTGATGATGTGGCTATTTTGAAATAATATTATCACAATATGCTGAAGTAAAGCTGGCAACTTAGAAAACCACCAACTGAGGCCAGATGGGCTGCTGAAGTTCTCACATGAAACATTGGTGGTGAAAAAAAAGGTGTTAGATTTTAATCACATCAGTTTGCCCTTGCCCAGTCTCAACAGAAACCTGGTCAGTTGGTAAACACTTCATTTGCCGATAAGGAAGAGCTTTAACCTTAGTTAAAAGGACAAGATATGATTATTCCACCTAATTTACATGTTAGCACCAGTACCCTGGTAAATTCCAAAGTGAAACCTTATCTTCTGTTTCTGAAATGCCAGTGTTGCACTATATTCAACCTTCAGCCACAGCCCATAGCGTAGCGTTGCTATTCACATTCACATCCAAGCTTGCTGGAGCTTACTGCTGTGTGGAACACCTAGGGCGTGATTCAGCTGCCCATAAATAGGTTTTGGAGCCCTTCAAAACGCCCTTCTGTGTCTGAGAGAGCCCCAGTGGGCTGGCAGGCATGGTGCACAACCCACTGCACTTCATGTCCCTGCCTCGCCTTCCAGAGCGGCACCCAGCTGCCTCAGGGAGGCACACACAAACAGAGGAGCATCCCGAACAGAGCCAGACATCAAGGGCTGAAGCACTGAATCAAATCCTCTACACCCATGGTGTAAACCTGCTAAGTGCCCTTGGGGTCAGGCTTTATAGGGACCTGTAACAGAATTGTGGCTGGAGGGCAGAAAGGAGCTGTGGGTTTGATGCCCAGGTGGAATGCCACAGCTCCTCGCCCATGGGGAGCAAGAAAAGTTTAGCCCCAGTCAAAGGGATGAGTGGCTTTTGGTTAGTGTTCATACCAACAACACGTCATCCGTGAGGTTGTCCAGAACAACTTCAGCCTGCAGTTCCAGTCAGAGAATCACACACTTATTTTCATTGCACATCCAATCCGTATCACTGTGTTTCCTGAAGCTTTGTCATGCTCGGGTAGACAGAAACTATTCTTTTCACTAATATTTGTATTGTTTCACATCTGGTTCATAATAATTCTCATGCTATTGTCAGTGGAATTGCTCTGCCATTTCCTTTCATGATGTGCTTGATGGCTGCTCTGGAAAAGAGTTTATTTACAGGTTCAAGAAGATGCCGTTGGGTGTATTTTCCATTTGGCAAACTACAAAAGTAACATTTACAGTTATAAACACCTGCACAGACTAACACATATGCTGTATAACTTTCTTCACAGAGAGGTATACAGCATAAATGTCATGTAAACAGCCTTCCACAAATCAAAATGAACACAGGAAAAAACCCGACTCTTAGGGAAATAAAAACCACAGAACTGTGAGTTTTTCAAACTTCACTTCCATTCCTTCCCAATCCTAGTCACGGTTACTTCAGATTTTCTCCACTGACTCTCTTTTGAAGTAGTGAATATTGTGTACTCATTTTATATGCTATTGAAAAACTCCAAAATTTCAAAAACACTGATTTTTTTTTAAATTAATGATTTTATTTATCTATTTGCAGAGTATTAGCTGACTCCGAAAATACTCTGTGTTGTGTCCTGCTCTGTGTGGTCCTGCAAGAAGTTTTAGTGTGCTCTTCTTTGGAGGAAGCTGAGTTCTTTGGTTGAGTCATATCCACAGCTAAGGCTGGCACTAAGTTCTTTCACCTTTTGCTGGTTCTCACCTGAACATGCTCTGGCATTTTTAGGCAGAATAGTGTCCTTGCCCTAAACACAGCTAATCAGTTTTCAGACCTATTGTTCTGCTGGAGAGCAGATACAAATGGAATTGGATATGTAATGGTTACTTGTGAATAAAGACTGCAGCACCTCTGTGCTGTGGGGTTTCCAGAAGATTGTAACAAACTCACAGTCGCCCACAGCAAAAATGCCTGAAAGAAAATTCAGCTCTTACACTTGCAAACCTGACATTAGTGACTGAAATCCACCTCTTTTCTGCATATCTCTCAAAACGGATGGACATGGCTGTGGGATAGATCTTTCCTGCTCTGATTCAAAGACCAACATCTCACTTATTTTCCTGGCCCTCACATTCCCATAGAAACACATCTTTTTATTCCTGCTCATTGTATGTCCTTCAGTCCTCTTCCATTGACATCTCCAAGGGAAACTGGCACAAAAGATCCAAAAAAACGTCATATCCCTGCCTGTGGAGGGTGGGGTCCTACCCTGTAGAACTGTCCTGCCTCTGCTCCTGCACACTTCCAGGAGGTGCTAAGCAACTCCACTGGTATGGAGAAACAGATCAAAGGACCAGCATTTTATAGCTGTTCAGTACCAACAGGCTGCAGCATGGACCTCTGGGCAAGGTCTTGGAAAGAACTGATTTAACTCAACTGGGTCTCCAGAACTGCCAAGATTACAGAGAAGAGCACTGAGACCACTGAAAAAGAACAAGACAGAACAAGCCACCTGAGCCCCACACTTCCTAAGCCATGCCTCTGAGAGTTTCTGCACGTGTCAACCTTTCACAGGCAGTTGGGTACAAACACTGAGCAAGGAATGTTGGCCTTTGCCAGGAATATGCTTTAGAGAACAGCATGGACAAAGGCTAAGAAAAGCTTTCACAAACAGCACAGAAAACAGGAATTAGTGAAATTCCTTTCCCAGCTGTAATTTGCATGTGTTTTAAGCACTGTTAACACAGACAAAAACAAATTTTCAGATAGTTTCTGTAATAGAAAAAGAGGTTGCTCTTGTAACAGGTTATGATTCAGTGTTTCATTTCTTTTGTGCACTGTAACTTACATCCAGCCATCTTTTAGCTGGCTCTGTCAGCAAGTCCTGACTCCCTTTTAAGCCTCAACCCCTGGCACTCATAACTAAAGCAGTGAGACCAAGTCCTTAAACTTATCCACTAAAGGTGTTGGCTTTGAGAGCTTTCTCCAGAATTATGTCAACCCTCCACTTATCACCTATCTCCCTACCTCCTGCAAGTGCCCCTATTCACCACAGTTTGTATATAGCCTGGGACTTTCAGAGATCATCATGCAACATATTAATACCATTCTAATCTGCTGCTTCACACATAACCCCTCAATCACAGCTCGTGATTCCAACCATCAGGCTTCATAATCTTTGCAGCACATTAGCCAAAAAAAAAAAAAAGAGAGAGAGAAAATCCATTTTCATTCTATCTTATCCACAACATGTGCAAATATTACCTCATCCATTCTTGAGCTGGCTCCAGAGATTAACTCAAAGTTGACATGATAGATGTCTAATTTAAAAAATAGTCATTTTCCTGGCAGTTGATTTTGTTGTCAGCTTTGTTTTAAACTTCAACTTCGGGTGTGACATTGCTACCAGAATTTCATATTTTTAAATACCATTTCACTTTCAAAGGCTGAAGCCAAGGATGATGTCATGTGTGCTAGTAGCTTAGCACATATCTGCTGTGGGAGCTTAAAGATTAAAAAGAAAATTTTCCTTCCAAAAACAAGAGCAGGACACATAGGAAAAAGATTTTTGTTGGAAAGCAACATGACACTATTTAACCTTCTGATTAGGTAAAGCATTACATGAGTCTTCTAATTGAGGGAACATCACTTAAGCAGTTTACTAGGCAGGAAGTGGCTGCTGATGCCTGTGGAAAGCAGGCTGCATGAGGTTTGAAGCAGCATCCTTTGAAGTGAATGGAAAGAGTTTTACTGAGCTCAGTGGAGGTACTCTGCATTTGTACTAATGCAATTCCGAGTACAATTTGACCCATGGGGATGAAGAGCACTGGCTAAATGAAAAAATAGCGTGAATCCTTTGTTTATGTTACAGAAAAGCCCTTATTGTATGCAATATTACTAAGAAATAAAATACCCTTTGCAGTGAAACAGTTTGTTCTTCCTAATCCAGTATTATTGTTACGCATGTGTTAAATCATAGGATACACATGGTTGTAAAAGCTGATTTATTAACTAACTAAAAATCAGAGGCATCCACCCAAGCACCACCCAGCATCTGCTGGGACTAATGTCCCTCAAAAACGTCCCATATGTCAAGAAGGGTATAGGTTCAGAAAAACACTAATCCTGGCTTGTCAAAAGGAGTGAAAGAAAAACAGGTTTAGCTTTATAGACTACAGTATTTTGTTTGTTTTCATTAAACACTCTTACTGATTTTAAACATCTGTATTTGTTAACTTGTCTAGTTCTTTCAAACTTAAGAGTACAAACAGTGCCATATGTGCTCACTGCTGGCATTTCTGTTCCCGATCCTAACATTTGCCTCTCGAGACAGGCTTATCTCTGACAACTCAGTAAACATGGCTCACGATGAAATCCGAACTATGCAAGGTAGTTGGCTGCCTGGGGAAGGCAGAAGGGACACGTGGAAATCTCCCCCTTAAAACCTACGGCACCCCCTGTGGCAACGTCGGCTCAGCTGAAGCCGAGCTGGCAGACGGGGGGACTGCGTGTGGCCGGTTCTGTTGTCGCTGGTGGTTAACTTTCTCATCGTTTGCATTTGCTGCTCGGAGCCCGCACAAGCAGGTGGAAAGGTAAACTCCAGTGACTTGCACATCCTGCTGCTCTGTTATCATAGAAGCTGGTTTAAAATGAAATCTGTAGCTCCCCACAGCAAGTTTGCCGACCTCAAGTCACAGCTGGTCAAGAAGAAGTGGTTTGGCTTCAATATATTAGTACTGCCACAGAAAAGAAATGGAGTGCACTTTTGAGCTCTTTAATCTAACAGAGGGGGTCTCACAAGTTGGAAGGCTCAAGTCAAACACATTTAAGTGCTGAATTAGATGGGTTTTTTATCAAAAGAAGCAATCATTATTACTGACCAGAACCAGTTACTAGGGAAAGCAATGTCTTTATGGCTGCTTTCCTGGAGGGCAATTCACGGTCACAGAAGTTACCAGTCCCAGTATCACAGTACTTCCAATAGACAGGACATCAGACCTATCTACTCTGGGAAACCACCAAGCTGTAGATACATAACTCACACTCCCCAGAAGTGTAGGGAAATGACAGTCATGCTGCTTCTTTCACTATGGAACCAACTGAGAAAACAAATCCCTTAAATTCTGCTCATTTTTGGCAATATGAACAGCCTGCTCAGAAAAAAAATGACTCATTTGAGGTATTTCCCATAGACTGCCCTCATTTAGAAAATTCAGGCCACTTTTTGCAACTATTAATCTAATTTCAGGCTGATCTCTTTTCCAAAATATTTTGACTTAAACATTTTTTCTCCTGTGATCAGCTTGTCATATCTAATTTCAATTTCTAATGTATGCCCCCCCAGCAGGCATATAATCTTGGAACCTGGCCTGGAATTATCCAACCTAATTCTTGGCAGAAAATTTCCAGCAGCATGAAAATGGGAACCTCTTTAGAAATTATTCTTTGCTTCTTTTCTTAGGTAGTTTGCACCTTCACACAGAGACCATAGATACTGACATTAAACATTTGTCTATATTTAGAATTATGGGAATGTGTGTCCCTTTTGTCCTCAAAGCCTGTCCCCTTTGCATTCAAGATCTATATTTCATACTATGTCTCTTTTAAACTGCGTCCATGTTATAGAGACACAAGCCCATGTTCACCTCTTCTGCTTCATTCTCCGTGATCCAGGGAGCCACTCACTCCACCTGTACATCAGAGCACGTGCGTGCACACGTGTGTGTTCACGATCACACTCTCACTCTTTAAAGACACGCAGCAACTCTGCCTGCCTCTCTCCAGCAGATGCCACAGGAAATACTGATCCCATATAAAGGCTGGGGAAACAGAGGTAGAGAGAGGGAGTGGTAGGTTCATGTATGCATACATTTCTTCAAAGGAAAAGAGGAATAGTTAATGGAATATACATAGGTTTTTAAGCGGAAAACGAGAAAGGAAAAACAAAGGAATGGAAAAGTTTACTTGTCAAATGCAGAGGACACAGACAAATTAGGTTTGTGAATATAGAACTGGGGACAGATTCTGCTGTTCACATGCAAGTGTTTATATATGTTGGAGTAAGGGAGAATCATGCTGCAAATAGAGAAAAACCTCTCCTGATCATCTCTGGACCTATCCTGTGTGAATCTAACAGCAGCTGGATGAGGCAACTAACAGGAGATGAGGTCAGGCAAGAGACATGATACAGTCTTGGCTGAGCGAACGCTTCCCAAAGACAGGAATCCAGTGTTAGTCAAGGTGCTTTACAGCCCTTCAGAAGTTGAGTAAACAATCCGTCAGAGACATTGAACATCACCACTACTCCTGGAGACTTTCTGAAGCCTCGTTCAACATTTCATTAATAAAAGTGTATGAAATGATCCCTTCTGCCCTGGTACACTTCACTACAGGAGGCACCAGCAACACGAGCTGATCAGAGAATGCACAGGTTCATGTACATGTAGTCGATATCTTTTTCTTGTTCCTCTTTTTCCTGCAACATGCCTTTCACTCCATTCTTCATTAGCCTCCATGACAGTTAACTTTTGGCACATCAGTAAGAATGTGTATGTTAATCTGACTAGACTCAAAGTCCTCTAAAGAGGAAAAACAGCATCTGATGAGATTATCAAAAGATTCTAGGCAATGTAACATCTCAAGAAATCTGGCTTTACTCTCCTGGGTGTGGACTGTGGCTTGCATAAGTTTCTGAAATGAGGGGCAGGTGTCTGGGAATGCTACTGCAAAGAAAATATGCAGGGGATTCTAATTCGTATCACTTTTCTGAATTTGCACCTCTTTCCAAGTCCAGCTATTGGGTGGGTTTTATCATTTATTACATTTTGAACTCGACACTGTGAAGATCAAATAAGCAGCCAGTCATCAATTAACTTTCCAGAGCAAATACTTCAATATTCACCACACATATGCATTGCAGGCATAAAGGGGGGTGGTGAGGGGTGGTGGTGTGGGGGGTGTTGGGGGGTGTGCGCACATGTAGAAGGAACCAGGGAATGGGCTGCTCAGTGAACACACAAGTTTCCAAACATGTGGATTATACACGCCTCTTCTACTTATTTTCCCCACATCTTTCACTCCAAATGCAGGCAGATACACATACACACAGATGCTCACCTTTGATATAAAATTGGGCCTGGCCCTTGCTGTGAATGTAATTTTCTTCTGCTCAGTGGCTCTCTTAAACGCTCTTCTGTAAATGGTCTGAGGGGGCCACCAGGTAAGGGAATTTTGGCCCACCATGTTTTAAACCTCATCACACATTAGAGCCAGAAGCAGCAATAGCTTCTCATTGTAAATTGTGCCTGTTATTGTAATTTATCAGGATCAAACAGTTGCTGGCAGCCCTTTCCATAATATCCAGTTTCAGTGTCTATATCAGCATCGAGCAAAATCAAACATGGCTTGCGAACAGAGGTTTAGCGATAAATAAATCACTCAGGGAGCTTTAAAGAAACAACTCTTCACACACACCAATGTTATGGTACTTGTCTTTATTTCTCTTCCAGCTTTCCTTTCTTTTCTTTTCTTTTTCTTTTTTTTTTTTTTAATTTGATTCACAGTGTTCAGATGACATGTGTTTTGCCTTATTCAGCCATTTGGAGTACAGGTGCATGACTGTGTTTTTGATGGAGTGTTGCTATTCTGGAGTGCTCCATCCAAAACACAATCCCACACATGTAATCCAAACTGCAGAAGATGAGTCAACCATCTTCCCTTTTCCATGATAATTAGACTTTTTTTTTCATTCAAAGTTACATAGTTATTAGTTGCAGATGCTATGCTTGAACAATATTGTTGAATCTTAAAAGGCTTTCACACCATGGTATTTCATCCGTCAGAGTGGAGGAAATGAACAAAAAGTCCAAGCTTATCCAACTTCAATCAATTCAAATATTATTACACTGTGAGACAATTGTGACACCTAAATACCTTTAGTATACATGTAAAAATCGCAGCCTAATATTCAATTAAATAGATATAGCAGCTTGCCAGGGAATGTTTGTCGTAATTAATGGATTTGTGGAACAGCAGCTTCCAGTTTTACTAATCCAGGCAGGCCACACATCGAAGTGTCTTTTCTTTGAAAACATTTCAGTTTCTTATCACATTAAGAAAATGACCATTTCCAGAAGCCTGAAATAACAAAGAAACCTCAATAGGTTTTAAATCCTTAAGCTAGGTATTATTTTCCAGACAAATGCTTGCAAAAGACTGTTTTCACAGGTCTTAATATACACTGTCTGAACCTTGGGACTGCTGGTGTTTATTTCTGGTACCTTAGGAGCTAATAGGTGATTAGTGGAGTAGATATGGAGAGAAAGAGAAGACACACGAGAGCAGGTGTCATAGTCCTTTGAGGCTAAGCTTTAAGGACTATTTTAGTCCCACGACAAGCCGATCTCTTGGTGGCATTTTTGGTACTAGGTGGGTGGTAGACAGACACCAAAGGTTCCACTGCTGGAAATCTCTAAGTAATGACAGGTCATATGCCTAAACCACTGTTTATAGGGAAAAAAAAAATAAATCTGCCTGTCCACATTTGAATTCCAGAGTAGTGAGGTTTTCTATTCCAGAGTACCTATCTGGTTGGCTCTTGTTTCATGTACACAGAACATCAGTTTGGATTATCTTTTTTTTGAGGTAAGGAAACATTAAACCAAAAGGCAGGATGCATGCTGGCTCCAGAAAGCTTGCTTCACCTGGTGCAGAATGAAACCTCCTTATGCCAGCACAAAGCAACAAAGGTGTCATGCTAGAAATGTGCTCAAGGTGGGAGACCTGCACCTACCGCAAACGTCCCCGGGCAGAGCTGGGGATGTGGCCACAGAGGAGACCTCAGATTTCCCTGACTTCCTCATCCCCTGTCTCTGTACTAATAGCATCTGTACAAACAGCATGGGACTGGGCTCTCCGTCTCCACGAGTGAGAGGATGACGAGTGAGACAGCTACATTAAATTGACAAAACATGTAAACTTGCTTCTCACAGAGAACAGACTTGTAACAGCCACCCTGTCCCCCCCATCAATACTGGTTAACACATCCTAGGGTTTTTGTTATTACATGTGAACCTGGTTTTGAGGGGGTTTTTCCTTCACTGGCCAAAGACAAAAATGGGTATCCATGTGCACTTTCTACTCTTTTTCCATTCATCAGTGGAAGAAGGCTTCCTATATATTCACCTGGGTAGTCCATGGATCAGCTGGTGGAGCATAACTTGTACAGGCAACCATTCCTGGCAAGAATCTGAATTTGCCCCCTCAAGCGTTTAAGATCTGATGCTCAGTTCCCTGGGATGGAATGTAAGACTGAACTTCACAGAGAGATTTCAAAGAAAATAAAAAAATGTGGAGCAATTATCTTCTGATGAAATTACAATGAGAAAAAACTTGAGGAGAAAGGTAATAGGGATAAATTTCACACTCCAGCTCTCCTGCCCAAATGTACACTGTAACTACCTTTAGCCTGATGAAAAATACCACTTACAAGCCACTTAGTTCACAGGCATACACACATGAACACCCTCAGCCTGGCATGGGGAGCTGAACCTCTGGAACAGTGCAAACTGGTGTTAGATTAGCATTAGTTATCACACCTGTATGCATCTCCTGTTCCATGCCACATCTGTCCCACGGGAGACAGACCTGGAGTTACCGGAGAAATGCCACAGCTACACACAGGGAAAGAGCAGTTTGGAGGGACTTTCCTCATATGCCTCCTATATGAGGAACATGCACCACATTCCTCAGCTGCAGGGCTAGTTTGGGGCACACTTAGCAGTGGGCTTCAAACAGATAACACTCCCAGCCTCTGATGTGGACAAAGTTCAACATCGTGGACGCACAGCAACTTCGAAAACGTTTTGACCGATTTTCCTGAGGAAATGCACAAATCTCTCTTTCAATCTCTTCCAACCCAAAATAAGCATTCTACACTGAATGAAGGGAAGCACAATCCTTGGCCAAGTGGGTGTTTCAGGCTTCCACCCCTCCAATAACAGATCATTTTTAAATTAACCCCCCCAAAAAACTGAAGACCTCCCAGTTGCACTAAACACAATAGTTTGATTCTTTGTCTGGACAGTAGGATAAAATGTGGTGTTATGACTAGCTGTACTTTAGGGGAGAAATCTCCTGTGTCCATCCCTAAGCAACCTAAGTTTCTGAGGAAAATGTTGAAAATTGCAAATCTGTCCCTTAAGATCTTACATTGTTTCTGTACCAACAAAGCTAATTGCACTTGCCACACTGTACTTTTTCAGACACTTATCTACAGAGAACCGATGTTCCCCTAAATCAGCTTTTTAATATAAACACACATGCATGTGCTGTTTATTGAACTTTAAAAATACAAAAAAAAAAAAAAAAAAGTGGAGCGCAGAGAAAGTTCTTCAAACTGCATTTGGAGAGTGACCTAAGATGTGGGAAAGTTGTCTATTGCTTATGTTATTTTTTCACCCACTTTTGAGTGCTTTGAGGCTACATTTCCCCTGAGTTATGACAGATATTGCCACCCACCTTAGTTCTTCCTGCCTTTGCCCTAACAGAACCTCTTTGTTGTTTTATCTAATCAGATTCAGAGGCCCTGCTAGAGTTGGCTCTTTCAGACTGTTCAAAGCGGTTATATTTCTTATTTCCCAGGCTTCAGAAGAACTAAAAATAACCAAGTGAAAATCTGAAATGCAAAGCTAATTTTCCTGCCAGTGTTAAGCAGATACGTTGTCAGGATCAACGAAAGATGTTACAGATCTGAAAAATTTTAATAAATCAGAACACTTAAGTTTTCTCTGCAGAATTTTCTGAGTTTGATCTTTCCTAAGCCATCAAGAAATTTTTATAAAAATATTTACCTTAAGTTTTTCTGAACAGAGCACATGCAGCGCGTTTTCACACAAAGAGAAAAACTTATTACAAAATTTTCTATATGCAAAGCAGAATATTCAAGGCAGATGAGGGTTTGAAGTTCAAATGATCTGAGGTGGAAGCGACCCAAGTTGTTTCTCCAGTCCCACAGAGTAGGAATTGTAAGCATGTTGCCTGATGCCAAGAACTGAGAATTTTCACTGGCAAAGAAGGACCTACAGGAGGCACAGGGCAGCATCATTAGAGTAGTTCAAAAGTGCTACAGCTGGTCAAACCAGCCATATTTGTATCTATCTTTGTATAATACTTTTTCCAGGACTTCTCAAAAGCAACAGAAGGGATCTTGCTCCACTAGCTGGATTATACAGTGGAGCAAGGTTTTCCAACAAGTTTATAGAGAATCAGGAAATGAAAGAAAAAGCGGTGTTACATGTCGGCAAATGCACTTTAATCTGAGAGTGATAAGCACCTTTAATTACTGACTGCAAACAATTACCTTCTTGAAGGAATTTTTAATTGCTTACAGTTGCTGGCGATAGCAGAGTTTCCTCTATGATGGTGAAGGATTTATTCCTGCAGCCAGTAATCACAGCAACTTTGCACTCTTCCAGAGAAACTGAAAACTTGGCAGTACAGGGCACAACATTAAGGCAATTAAATGTTTACACAAATAAGCTAGAGGGAGGATCTGTTTTCAAAAAGCATGAGAAACAGTGCATGTCTGCTAACTTCCAGAAAACGGGAAATGGCCAGCAACAGCCCAGCTTCCAAACTCCAAACTTTGCAGCTCCCTTCAAGGGATGCAAGCAGAAATAAGATTTGTGACCAGTCTGAGTCTCTGGAATAATTTGAAACATGACACAGAACTTAGTTCTCAACCCGTGGAGAAAATTCCTGATGGAAAAAACCCGTAGGGTGAGACGCTGAGTTCAGGCTCGCTACTGTAACTAAATCAACCAAAAATCCAACCCCTGGCATCTGAGAACTTGTTATCAGTGACGGAACAAAATGAGACCTGCAGTGAACCAAAAGTGAAAGTATTAAAAACACTCTTTTAAACTAAAATTATAGTTATGTGAACTATTTTATAACTAATCCTAATTTGACTACCATTTTCTCCCACATGGAATACAGTTCCACATGATTCTTTTCATTTTCTGTGCAATTTGTAGTTATGGAAAGCTTTTCTTTTTTCTGATGTGCATACTGGAAAGGGCTTTTATTGCATCGTCACTTAAGGAAGTCTCATCACGGTGAGCATACACAGAGAATGCAATTTTAACTTCTTAGTCCACCACTGTTTGTTTGCTTTTGATTCAGTAGGAAACTGTCAACCCTTAAAAAAACATAACCAAGAATATGGTGAAATATTTATTATCATAATCTCGTATTTCACATATTTGCAAGTTCAGTACTGAAATACTATCTGATGCAATGCTTCAGCCAAAGTGAATGTGGCAGAAGTTTTTGGTTTTTATTTGATATCTTTTTCCCATTGACTTTTATGGATGATACAAAACTGAAATTAGACAACAGAATAAAAGTGTGGATATTTCATTCCTTTTGATTTTGCCATTATATCTTTTGAAATCACTACACTAATCCATGAAGCCTCATATTTGTGCTGTTTAGCAAGAAAAAACATATGTGTTATGTGTGCACATGCCACACATTTAAATGAGAAGCCAATGACTACAGTGGCAAAATCTGATTTCACAGAAGTCAACTAAGGCTTCCCACCCATGTCAGCAGAGCCTGAAATTTACCTTATAATTTGGGGCTCTGTCCAACAGGATCTATTTTAGAATTTGCATCCATCCTTCTGCTTTATTAGCACTGCTGCCCAGATTGCCATGTTCCTGGCTGAAATTCATGGCTAGCCCTGCTCTCCCATTTTTTAAGTTCTGCTGTTAAGAGCTCTTGAGAAAACTGCTCCAACTGGTTGGCATTAGAAGGAAATGAAAATCTTTTAAGTGGCTATTGTGCATGTTATTTGAATGCACTGGATGACATTTCAACACCAGGCAATGCCTCCTCTCCACCACAGTCATCAAGAGTGGTTTAGGTTTTTTTCTTTCCCATATGGGCACTGAGGCTTCCAAAGGCATTGATCCCTCTGCACATTTTTCTATACTTTGTACAAGGCTCTTTGAACATATTTCTGCAAACAGAAAAGCTTCAATGTGCAACAGTTTTTTAGCAGCTTGAAGGACTGAGCCCTTGATGTGATTATTTGATCATATATGAAGTAACTCTCATGATCAATGAATGATGTCACAGCTATCACTTTGAAGTTAATAGTAAAATTTGCATTGGTTTAAATCTGAGCAGGATCAAGGCATGAAGCATGACTGACATTCTTTTAATTAATTTCCATATTTCTTTTTAAATTCTCATGCCTCACTCCATGCTTTTTCATGCGACAAGAGAAAAATCTTGGAAACTGATGTTTTCACCATCAGTAGGCTGTCGTATGTAACAAATTGTTCTAGTATATTAGTTTATGTGGGCATTCTGTCCTTGATCAGCTCCCACGTTTCCCATAGACAGCAGCAGAAGTTGCACACAAAGACGAAAAAAATACTTTGCAAATGGAAACATAATACTCCATCTGCAGACAATAGGCCTGATTGAAAGAAGTGCTGCAGCACCTATAGCAAAGTAATTCCTCTAGACTTGTGTGGAAAACACAGAGCCCATATTTCTTTGCTTCTTTGAATTTAAACTGTAATTTATACTAGCATTAAAAAATCTGGGATACATAAAGGCCATATTGGAAGCACTGTCTTTATCTCTCAAGCTAACAGGAAATGAGAGACAGTAATAGGACTTTAACTGGTTTCTCACTTGCAATAAGTATCCAACACTCGTCAAAGAAAACTTCCTTTCAAAATCTTTTCGTTCCAAGTCTGCTGAACAGAGAATCAAAATGTGTTTGTGTGTGTGTGCGCGTGTGTGAACAATGTCCATTTGTATTCTTAAGTGAACTTGTTTTATTTTGCCATTTACTAAATGCTGGCATAAAAATTCCTAAAGCAACGTGACTCTCACAACAAACACAACTGACAGACCCTCGCTGGAGAGCATATGCAAGCACAGACTGCAATTGTTCTGTGGTTATTTGAGAGGCAGTGGTCAGGGAAACAGGGGTCATTAATTTCTCTGCGTATTTTAAACATTTCCAGAGATGTGCTAAAATGCATTAAAAGCACAACAGCCGACATCTAAGGCTGAAACATTAGGAAAACTTTAGAAGGGGATTTCCGTGAAAAAGCGAGAAGGGATGCTTTGAGTTCGACCCTTGCATTAGCGAACGCAACCCACTTTTAACTCTTTCCTTCTTCCTTTTCCGAAAGATCAGCTGAACGATGTTCAGAGAAGTGCACGAGTGAAACCTGCTCTGACCGTGTGACTGTGGGGTGTTGTACCCGCTAAGGGGCTTCGGCCGCAGCTCATCTGCTGCGCGTGTGACGCCAGGGCGGCTCCTGAATGCTCGGAAAAGCAAATTCCCTTAACCCTGCCCGGCCCTGACCGCGCAGGGACCCGCACCGCCCTCACGCCGCTCCCGCCAGGGGGCGCCGCTCCGCACGCCCGGCCCCTTCCGCAACTGCCGCCCGTCAGTGGCGCCGGGCCCGTCCCCTCCCGCCCCGTGTCGTGCGGCGGGAACGGCCTGCGGGCCCGTCCCCTCTCATCCCCTCCGGACCCGCGTGTCCCGCGGCGGGAACGGCCTGCGGGCCCGTCCCTTCCCATCCCCTCCCGCCCCGCGTGTCCCGCGGCGGGAACGGCCTGCGGGCCCGTCCCCTCCCGACCCCGGTGCCCGCCGGGGCCCGCTCCCTCCCGTCACGTGTGCCCCGCGGCGGGGCGGGCAGAGCAGAGGGAAGCCGGTGGATTTGGCGGAATCACGTGGCGCGGTCGCTCCTGGCGGGCGGGACGGTGGCCGGGAGGGTTTCCCAGGCAACCGCGCCGCCGGCGAGCGGGGCGGCCGCGGCTGAGCGGGGCCCGGCGGGGTGCGGGTACGCGCCCGGCGCCCGCGGCAGCGCTCGGCCCCGAGTCGCGTCCTCTTCCCTCCCCCGCCGCTCCCCGGAGCGCCCGTCGGGCCTTGGAGCCGAGCCCTGCCCGCCCGTCCCCGAGCCCCCGCGCTGCCGTGCGCCAGCCGTGCGTGTGCTCCACGGAAAGGAGAAGGAGGATCAGGTCACGGCTGGGATGATTAAAAGGTTACTTGAAATGTGTTAGGCTGTTTAAGCTTTCTCCCATCCCCGTGGTTTAGCCATACCTCCTCAAAACTTCCGCTTTTTGCGCTGTGTTGTAGCATATATCCCAGCAAATGCCGCCTTTGTTTTGTGCACAAAGTCATTTGTGAGCCGCCAAGTCTGAAGGTATGGCTGAAAAGTGTATTTGCTAAGGTTAATGTTTGCCTATGATCTTCTGTTACGGAAATTGTCAATGTATTTGTTGTCCTTTAAGTTACGTATTGTTAGTTTTTGTAAAAGATGTAATTATAAGGGAGAAGAAAAATTATAGGGAAAAGAAAGCCGTCATTCTAATGTAGGTAGAAGTATGGATAATGTCAGAAGAAGCACTTTGTTTTTCTGGCAAGGCTAGAATTAAATATTCCCCACTTGCTGAAGTAGCTGGCACAGTTAGTAAATTGCTAAAGCATCTTGCATTTAACATCAAGTGTTCTTTGATGTGAAAGTATAAAAGGATACTGGATTATGTGTGCCCTGAGAGGTAACATTCCTAATCTCCTTACCATGTTTTCAGAGATATTGTCCAAATGCTTACATAAGGATATCGTGCTCTATTCAACGCCTGGGCAGGCTGCTATATAACTTCTTTTTTCTTTTTCTTTTTTTTTTTTTTTAACTGCCAAAGCCAAAGTGTCGGGTGGTCTATGGATGGATAAGGAGTGAAAGCAGGAAACAGTTGTCACAACTCACCTGTCAAAATCAATTTACTAGGTAGGTAACAGTCCTGTGTACTGAGTGGGCTCCATACTGGGAGGAGTTTTATTTAATGGTAAAAGCACTTTTGCAAATGTTTAGCCCTTTTATGTTTACATCACACTTCTCAGCCTGGAAGATGCTGGTGCAATTTAATGCTGCCATACATAAGCAGTTTTGAAGGCAGCCATATGGGCTGAGCAGTGTGATACACGAAAGCTTTGCAGCCTTTTGGTTGTGGGGTGTATTTTGTACCTGAGAAGTTGGTGCAGACTTAGGGGAAGGGGAGGAGGACAAGTGTCATTGGCTTTCTGTGTCAGGGCAGATCAAACCAAATGCCATTCTCTAACCTTAAAAAGTTTTACATGTATTTATTGTTTACTAAATCCAAAGCACACCAGAGATGATGAAACAAAACTAACAATGCCAGATGTCCCCAGTGGTGGAGAAGAAACATAGAAAGGAATTAAAAGCCCTTAAATTGGATTGGAAATACTACTGCAGTAGATTCTCATTTGATTATTAACAAAATGCTTAATTGTGGGTTGCTAAGAGAGCTGGTTTTTGAAGAAAAATGTAAAGATGCTGAAGTGAATCATATTTTATTTATCCCTCCAAGTTTAAATGCTGGAGCTGGTATTTTGGAAAGGAGTGTTTTGCTTATAAGGAATTTGTGTGATCTAGGTATGTTTGCATTGATTGTTGCATTCAGTAAAAAAATTCAGTAAGGGATGGGAGAATGGTGTTTGTCATCTCTCAAGATTTGGATTGGGTTTTTTTTGCTTATAGCTCTATTCAAGCAAATCATTGGGTTACATCAATTTCAGAATGCATTTAATTAACTTTATTTTAAATTTTAGTCTTTTAGACTCAGTTGTTTGGAAGTTGAAATCCAGTTGCAAATTATGGCTCATCGATTTTCAAAGGAAGAATTAGATCAGCAGTTTGAAGAGTTTCTGAAAGAGGTATGTTTGAGACCAAGGTCACATCCCTATTCAAAAATGGGGAAAACTGAATATGGAAGAATATGAAATGTAAAATTCAGCTGTGCTTTTATCACATAATTAATGTAGCTGTTTTATGTATGGGTCTTTGCAAGGTCTTAGTTGCTAAGCTTAATTCATACTATTTTGCTGTATTGAAATCAAGAGAACAGTTTCGTAAATAAATAAATATTTTGTCATTGCTAGGTTGTATCTTCAGAAAAAGCCCCTGGTTCTTGATTTTTGTTTCAATTTTATTGTTGCTACTACTTAGTACCAGAAGCTTCAAATGGATGCATAATTGAAAATTAGGTAAAAAAACTCTGCATGTGTATAAACATAAGCTACGTTCTTAAAATTTCTTTATTTTTCAGTGCAATGCTTACTTTTACTGAATTATATTTTACAATTCTTATATAAAATGAAGCATGCTGTAGTGATTAGAAAATTTGAATTAGATTCATTTAATTCTTCATGGTGCTTCGTGATTTTGAGTACTGGCAAAATCATGCAAGTCGGTGGGTTCTGACTTAAGCTAAGAATTATCAGACACGATCTAAATGCCCTCAGTAGGTATGTTTTTCTCCCTGAGAATAGACCTGTAATTTCAGAACTTGCCTTCTGGTCTATCAGACACAGTGTGGTAACCCTAAAACATAAATCCTGCCTACATAAGGCCTTTACTTCATTTTAATTCTGTATATAAGCATAACTAGTGATGGCAGAGAATATTCCTGGAGTCTCTGTTATATGTAGTGTATGCTTGAAATTTTTTTGATGTAGAGACTGTGACAATTTAATGGCTTGTGGAAAGTAATTTAATTTGATGATGTAACTAAGCACTCTTGAATTCACTGAAATTATTAATGTTAGTAAAATTAGAAAATTAGTCTTTGCATTTCCTTCAAAAGTTCTTTACTGTTGTTACAAAGGGAGTTGCTCTGGGGAAGAGAAAGGAGTTTTGTTCTTTTATTTGTTATGCACAGCTGTCAAAACTCTGCATGGGATTGCTTCTAGTATTTTATTCCTCGTTTGACATGCTTTTCTTCCTCCTCAGCTATTGCCCACATTGAGAGTGCTCGTTAAAAAAAAATCCAGATACCTGTATTGAATTATTCTAAGTGGCATTTGGAATGTCCCAGAGAATGTAACTTTAACAATTCATGTCTTAATTGTTTTTATCATTTCAATCCAAAACTGTTTTCAAACTGCTAATCCAATTATAAAAAATATGCAGTGTTTTTTGCCAGCTGGATACAGACCCAAATAACAATGATGTTATCTACTCTCTGTTACTTTTACGTATGTGTCTTCTGCTATGTCCTTCTCTTTGCTTTTGTTTTTTATAAAAAGTGTGTGGCGTTCTAATATTAGAAAGATGAGAAACTGGTGCGCTCCATTGCTTGAAATCTCTCTGTAGGTGATGGTTGAGAGTGTAACAGCAGGTGGGGAATAGTAAAAACTGTTTCACAGTAGTTTGGGGAAGACTTAATACTGTTTAAGGAAATCTTTCAAAGAGGAAATGGAGCAGGATTTTTCCCTTTTAAATAACTCTTAACGAATCTGTGTTTGGGGTGAGGGTGTGTATGTATGTTTGTGATTAAAACATACGAAGTAAAAAGAAAGACTGTATATACAGCTGGATGATGCAGGTCTAATATGAGGATTAAACTAAGTCTTTTGGCATATACACTGAACTTTAAAAGCTATCAGTGGATTTTCTGGACTATTATCATTGTACAGAAGGAAACACAAATGTGTAATAACAATGACTGCATGTAGGATAAATCCTTTAATGGTTCCCTCTGTCTGGTTATGCTTATTCCCAATCTCTTGCCAAGACAGCCCGTTGTCATCCATAGTTCTTCCCATAATCCTTCCTCCTCCACTGTCTGTGTTCCTGTGGTCCATCCACTCCTCACCATCAGTATCTTGTTTTGGTGTGCTTCACCTTTTGTCACTTGGATTTCCTTTAAGCATCGTCTGTCATACTGATTTAGCTCCAGGTTTTCAGAGTGTTTGCTGTGTTGGCTGTGAAGTTCTCTTGGGACATGCAGCATGAAGAAGTCTTTCTAACACGCAGTGCTTCAATTAATTGAATTAATTGCCTTTTTTTGATGACCCAAAGCAATGTTGTGAAAAAGCCATTGTCTGCTTCTAGTATTTTCAGTTTACTTTTGTTCTATTTGATATTCATGGATACTTGAGAAGGAGGACTTTCAAAAGGAAAGACTGTATCATCTTTATCATAATACCTGTAGAATGGTATCTGGAAGAAAAACACCACACATTAAGCCATGTTTGAGAAACATTTTGAGTTTTTATTAAAAGATCGAATATATTAACATATTATTGTGTAATAAAAGCATATTTTGGAGTAGACTTATTTAATTGAAAAGTACTTGTTTCATTAATTAATTAGGACAACTGGTCATGAAAGTCTGAGTGTTTAGTTCAAATTGTGTATTACCTATCTTTTTTAAGTTACTTCACATGCAAAGGAGGTGGTAACCTGATGATGTGCCATATAGGTGTTCTAGTTCTTAAAACTGTCTCTTTTGGCTTTTATTTATGTTGAGATTAAACAACTGACACTTTTTGTGTGTTTGTGTGTGTCTGTGTTCCTGGAAGGCTGACAGGCTGTCTTACAGAGGAGGAGAAGGAAGAAATTGGTGCCACTTACTGGTGCTGAGAAGTCATTACAGGTCCAAAAAGCTGATTGATTGATTGATTTACCTTTTTTTCAAAGGAAGGAAAATAAAATCTGGAAGTTTTGCTGTTGAGACAACTGACGTGTTTGGGAAAAATGCACTAGCATTTTTGTGTCAGCATTTCTTTCCCAGCTGCTGCAGCTTTACTGTCTGCAGTTGACAAGATGGCTGGACATAGAAAGTTTCCAGAACTTGAGCGCAACCTGTGGGAGTTGCAGGTTCTTTGGTTACAATCCACTAAGGAGTGTGAGCATCATTGAAGTTCTGCTTGCAGAGCAGAGGATACTGTTAGTTGTAAAAGAAACAGCAAGTGATAACAGAGCTTGCATCAAGCACCTGTCAGTGCTTCCAGCTAGCAGGAGGCAGGCTGACCTTTGGGGACAATGGCACTAGTACTTGTGTTGTGACTAGTGTGAGGAAATTGTTATTTACGGGATACTTATTAGGAATCTAAAGCTGTTTTGTTCTGTGTTACAGAGCCAACTTTAAGGAATTGCAATGCATCCTGTTGTCTAGCAGTTTCATAATTTATTAAAATTGTGTTTTATTAAAGTGCAAGGCTATTTTATTAAAGTGCAAGTGCAGAGCACTTCTTTCTTTCTGAGACGTATGACGGGCATTTAGTTTTCTCAAGTGAAACTGTAAGATCTAAAGATGTTCTTCATCAGAGATATTATTAAGAATACTTTATTACAATTATTTTTGCTTAAATTATAGTTTTATGTGATTGGCATTTGATTTTTGAATGTTCTTGTTAAGCCCAGAGAAGCTGAAGCATTAGTCATATAGTAAAGGCAGGCTTTTATGGCAGTGTTTTTAATGTAATAGAAGGCAGTGGATTACAGAGGCTTGTTTTAATAGAACATACCCTTGTGTTTTACATGTTAAGGATCCACAATCCTGTTTCCTCTAATATTTGGTTTATACTATCACATTTTCTTATTTATGGCTATTACGAAAGTGAAGTTTTTGAAATTTTCCCATGCGATGCATTTCATATGTGAATTCTTTGTTTCTTACCGTTTGCACCTCTGTGCACTGTGTTCTTTAAGACGCTTTAGGACAATTGGCTTTAACAGATGTAGCTAAAAATTTAGATAAAAAGCATTGGTTTCCCCTTAACCCCAGTTTGCTGCACAAAGAATACGTAACACATAAGGTTGCAGTGCACTATTTTAATGAGTATTTTCTTGTTCAGTGCGTGGATAGCTAATTGTGGCTCTGAACCTGCTGTAGGCCACAAAGAGCTTTATTAAAGGAAAAGAGCAGAGGTTAGTTGTCTTTTCCTTCCTGTTACTTTTCAGTAACTTAAGTTCATATGGTGTCCATACTCATAGACCTTTTTTCCATTGATTTAAGCCATCAGTCAAAATCAGCATGGATGACTAACACATATGGAAGTTTAATACAGAGTTGGGTAAGAATGGCTCTGGCATTTCTATTACATTCCATGAATACAAAATATAAAATTAATTTCTGAACTCTGATTTGCTGGCAGCTAGAGTGTTGCTAATACACATTTATTTTTTGAATATTAATAATAATGTTCACGTACAAAGCAAGGATAAGGCAAAATTGTTTCTGCTCTACTTCATTATCTTCAGGAAGGTAGTCAGAGTTTTGGTTCTTATATGTTGTAACTAATGGAAAAAGAGCTGATTATGCTGTTCATTGGAACATACATTCTCTGAAGCAGTCAACTTTTAATATATCCAAATGGGATTATTAATATATGCAGTATTATGCCACATGAATATAGTTATTGTTTCTTAATCGGTTTTGTCATACATATACAAAAAAGACAAACAGTGGGGAGTAATGAGAGGCATCTGGACTCAGAAGTCCAGAATTGGGTGGCTGAAACAATGTAAAAATGTAAAAGCTCTCTTTAATCTTGTATGCAATTGATTCAGTCTCTTTCAGATGATTCACTTGGAAATTCAAAGAAAAAGTCCAGCATTCTTGAGAGATTGGGACAGCCCAGGAAAAAAGAAAAGAAGAAAAAGGATTCAGTGCCATGGTGGTTATCTGAGGAAGATTCGGATGATGGGGGTAAATTTACAGTTTTGCAATGTTTTGGCCACAGGGGGTCAGACTAGTTCTTTCTTACACTGCGTGTTAGGCCTGGTTTCAGATTAAGTTGATGCCACTCAAATGTTTTAGAATGTTACAGTGCAAGTTTGTAAAGCATAGAAGTCAAATAGAATTGTATTTTTTTTAAATGATTCATATTCAGGCTGTATGCAAGCTTTCTGCTGTTTTTTTCTGTAGCTTTTGCGTTAATAAAACGTGTAAAGAATAAGCACATTATAAATAGTAAAATAATTAGAAAATATAACTTAGGAATTCTGCAGAAATATTGGTATATGTGTTTTGTAGTCAGCCTGTTCTTTATACTGACATTTTGTAGCTTTCTGTTTTCAAAACTGTAGTAGAAAAAGACCGATTTATATAAACTTATGCTAACTGCAACATTTGTAATAGGTTGGAAAAGCATAGAAAAACTTCTCAACACCAGCTGAATCCAAGATGTATGTCTTCAGTATTCTCAACATTTCCCTTGCCAAGAACCATGGCTCAAGGTGAAATGGGCTGTGATGACATGATTCCTGGTTCAGTAGTGACACAGTCACATAGTTCTGAAAGAAAATATATTGTTGTTTGCAAGCTTTCCACCTCTATTTTTTTAATTTCTACATTGTCTTCTTGTTGGGTAGTAAAGCCTATGAGTAGGGAGTTTCCACAGGGTGGTTGCCTCTCCTTCTTGTAGTAACTGGTGGTTTCTTAATTGTCATGATTTGTATTAATTGCAAGTGGACCTTAACAGAAAGTTACAAAAATCAGTTTTTAATCTGACAGAGTTAAAATACTGCTGGTAGTCTCAGATTTTAAGACTAACTACATCCTGTCAGTGTTGTCTTAGTGGGGAGTCAAATCCTAGTCAGCAGTTGTGCCATTTAGGCTTAACCCTAATAGGTGGTAGGTGGACTTCTTATCTGTCTCTGGCCTTTTAAGATGTTGCTTTAAAACTCACATAGATACGAGAAAGTTCTTATCAGTTATTTGTGAGATATGATGATTTCCTTACAGCTTTTCAAATAATGTTAGGGCAGAGTGTTCTTGCTGGGCAATGTGAGAACTGAGAGGTTAGCATGACCTCATTTTTCTAGATAGTATCAGGGAAAATTTTCTGGTGACTTTAGAAGTTCCGTGTTTTCATGGTTTTTCTGAGATGCTTGAGGCAACCCAACTTTGATACTTCTCATGGTACAAACACACTGGAATAGGTTCTTAAAGGGCAGGGTGATTACAAGTTTTAGAGAACAGTGCTTGTGTGGATTAAGTAAAATTCAAAACAGAATCACAAGAAACCATGTGATTGTGTCGAGATGTTCCATCCAAACGATTTCCACCACTGTCATTTTTAAAATTAAGAATATCTTATCAGCTATGCAGGTTAACTAGAAGTAAAGCTATTAGAACTGAAACAGACTTGATCTACAGTTTACTGATGTATGAAATATCTGGTAAACTTTAAAAAGTTTCTCTTTAAAAAAGCTTCTCATTTAATAGAAGAACATCCAGAAGGTGAGCCTACCCAGTTTTGCCAGTGTGGGATCGATTTACATGCAAAAGAAGTTAGCCTGCTCATACTGTTGATGAGGGGCTGGATTTCTTTTTTTTTTGGAGGGAGTTGAAGGTAATCTGTGTGCAATGCATTTTGACTCCAAGATCCAACATCTTGACAGTTGGACTTGAAAAAACTGAGAATATAGGAGTGTACGCCAAATGTGCCAGATCTGTGCACAGAATTCTTCCCTGAGCACCATTTATGCCAGGCGGATTAGTTTTATTTCATTTACTCCTCTGTCATCATTCTGCGTAGAATACCATGCTCACGGAGTATATGCAGAAAGCCATATCCCACCTAGTACTTTAATATTGCCAAGCAGAGAGGCCTTTAATTCCTGCTAGAGGGCTTTCCATTTTCTGTCTTGGCAAGAAGGGGGTAACTCTATGGCACGAAGTGATTGTGTCATCCCGTGAGGAAGGAGCTATATTTGTCACTGGACACTCACAAATGGTAGCAGTTGCAGAATGTGTACCATGATGAATGCCTTTCTGCAAGATAGGGTCTAGTTGTAGGACAATTAACTAGAGTCATGAAAGAGCTATTTGCAGAGGCCAGCTTGGCCCCCTTTGGGATAAACTGAGTCTTCCTCTGCAGTTTTATGTGGCTATAATTTTAGTTCGTGTAGATGTACTTGTGTTCTAAAATGACAGGTCAGGTGACTGTAAGGAATTCAGTGTGAGTAGGCTTCCAGAACTGCTCGTATTTTCCTCTGTGTGTCTCTCTGTTTGTCTTGCATGCTTCCAAGTACTTTGTCAAATACCATTTTGCCATGTCTAATATTCTCAGCATGTGTATGTTGTGTAGTGTGTTGCTCAGACCTCTTAAAAGTCGATGATGGCACAGCAGCATTGCAATGTAAGTTACTGCACTGGATGTCTGAGAAGGTGATGATTTAGACTTGCAGTTCTTTGTAAGGTTATATGTAAATGTCCCCTAAATAGCAAAATAATTTCCTATGGGAGAAAATAATAATATTGCTGTGGTGCTAAAAAACATGAAAATAAGCTGAATTTAATTTCTGGGAAGTGTAATGTCAGCATGCTTCAAAATTTTGTGGAGATCCTTGTGTGTCCTAGGCTTGAACCTTCACGTTGGTTGCAGATAGGACATAACCAATATACTGTCAGCTAATAGCAATAGTATTTTTTAAGTTGTTTTATTATCATGAATCAAACTTACATAAATGCATAGATCTTACCTTCACACACAGTGTGGCACTGCATTCATTACAAATACATGCTCCATATGTATAAGTTGATGTCTTTGGGTGTGACTGTATAGAGATAATGTTATCTGAAGAGAGCCTGGATAATTAGCTTGCGTAATACACCAAGCTGATATGCTGCTTCCAGTTTGAGGTTTTGATTTTGAGTTACTTCGTTACCTATATCATCCTTTCTTGAAAGACAGAAGAAGATTAATATGGGCTCTACACCTTTTTGTTGTCTTGTTCTTTTTTTTTCTCAAGGCTTGTTACAGAAGTGCCAGGAAGTAAGTAGAGAGTTAAACTAATAGCCTGTTTTCACTTGGTTTTGTAGATTAATGGTAACAGTGTAGACTACTTCTGTTTGTTTGGCTGAGAAGTATAAAGTCCATTTTAAAGTAACTCCACTAGTTATTCTAGGCACGTTTAAACTATTTGTTCTTCAGCTTTAAACTGAAATGTGCAAATTATGATTCAAGACACTGTCTTCCATATTGGACAGGTTAGAGACCTAGGTCATGTCCTTTCTACTTGCTTTTGTCGTTTAAATGATAAAAAGAAATTGGATGCTAAGAATTCCTGTCCTGTCTTGCTTTCCTGTCTGTTCCTGCTGTTTGTCTTTTCAAGATTTTCAAATAAAATTTGTTAAAGTGAGAAAAGAGAAGAAACTGACAGAAAGCCATGCAGAAGCAGTGGAAAATACTGAACAAAAGAGTCCTCGTTCAGATTCTCAGTCTGGTATTGGATTAAATATGTTTTGATATATTTATTCAGTATCAATCTTGTATTACTAGTGTGTTTCCTATAGAAAATCCTTAGCAAATTGTCCATGTGACCAAGCTGCCACATACTTCGTTTGTCGTTTTCAGAAGAAACTAATAACTGTGTGAACTTTTGCTGAATTGTCTTAGCATCATATATAACTACGTATAGTGATGTAGTAGGACAGACAGTATTGAATGTCAGCCTGGGGAAAGGGGGGAATAACTTTGAAAATCTGAACAAAAAGCTCTCACCTGTAGTAAGTACCTGTTTAGTAAATAGAAAGTCTCTTACACTTCCTGCATTGAGAAATATTGATATTCATTGTTCTACTTGTTTAATTTCAAAGACAGCAGTCAGATAAGCATTTTATTTATTTTCTGTTGATGTGGTTCTTTTCCCTTTGCTGACCACTGTGCTGCTTTGTGCATGCTGCCCCTGGAATGGAAACAGCAGTTGGTATAAATGAAAAACTTAATTTTTTTAATCTGCAGGATTATTTTAGTCAGTGTAACTTTAGATTCAGCCTTTTATGTGAAGTCACTTTTTATGTTATCTGAAAAGAAACTATAACAAATAAGTAGGAATTATAAGCATTGATCCATTAAATACTTCTGTGTAAAAGACAATAGCAATTAATTTGTACTAATTTAAGCGTGGCATTGGTGTTAAATTCAAGCAGATTGGTAATATTCTGGAGAACCATGACAATGAAATATTTGGCACTTGGTCTTTGGATCATGTTGGTGATCTAGTATGTAGCCTGTAGAACATCTCCCTGTGTTAGCTTTCTAGAGTGTGTATGCAGCTCTGTTTTCATAATCCTCATTTGCATAGAATGGGTATAAAGCGTCTCGGTCTGGGAGATAAACACTAAAGATTAATTTATTTCTCAAATTAGGATTAATGTTTGAAATATGAGCACTAGTAGGACTTTGGTAGTTACTTCAAATTACTGTTTTAAAAGGTATCAGGTGTTTGCATTATTTACAATGGAAGGTATGCTGTCAACACTTCTAGTTTCCCAGTTAATGTGGGAGAATACAGATTTAGAGAAGTAGTGCCTTGCTAGTGAACTTACACATCAGTTGAGGGAATAAAGGACCTATGCATTGTATCAGAATAGATTTAATACCATTTCTCTCCTTGCTGCGCCAGCTTCTTGTAGTTATCTTGGGTGTTTGAGCTGTGTTAACTTCTGGTCACACATCCCTATACTCCTGTTCTAAATAGCAGAAGTATTTTGCTTGATGTCCTAGACTACTCTCTCTTGTGTCAAGGTAAACCCAAAAGACCCATAACTAAGAGTTGTATCTGAATTATTCAATTTTGAAGCCTCTTCCACCGTGACAATTTAAACATGGAAAAACCTAACACAGACCATCTGGCTAGCCTAAGGTGTATAAAGGCTGTGGTGTGGCTGTCATTTAGGAGTCCAGAGGAGGCCACCAAGACGGTTAGAGGGGTGGAGCACCTCTTGTATGAGGAAAGGCTGAGAGAATTTGGTTTGTTAAGCCTAGAAAAGAGAAGACTTCAGGGTGACCTAACTGTGGCCTTGCAGTACATGAAGGGAGCCTGCAAGAAAGATGGAGAGAGTCTTTTTACAAGAGCATGTAGTGACAGGATAAGGGGGAATGGTATCAAACTAAAAAGGGAATAGGTTTAGATTAGTTATTAGGAGGAAGTTCTTTGCTGTGAGGGTGGTGAGGCACTGAACAGGTTGCTCAGAGATCTTGTGGATGCCCCATCCCTGGAAGTGTTCGAGGCCAGGTTGGATGGGGCTTTGGGCAACCTAGTGTAGTGAAAGGTGTCGCTGCCCATGGCAGGGGCATTGGAACTGGATGATCTTTAAGATCCCTTCCAACCCAAACCATTCTATGATTGTTTGATCATGACAGCACAGTTTTCAGCACAGGTGCTATTATCTAAAACTTAATTTTGCTAATGTGAATAAAAAGCATTTGTTGTATTTGCTGCTGAGCAGGTCCCTACAAGGGTTTGAGCAAACAAATGCAGTTCTTATACCTGACAGTGATAAAGACAGTAATAATTTATACTTATGTACCTATGTTTTCCCACTTTATTTGAACCAGTCTAGATGCTTTCTTTCAAATCTCATAGTAAAATGTTTTACTATTGAGATAGTTTTACTAGTTTTCTTTGTTTTCAGGTCATTTATTGAGCTCTTAGAACAGTGTATTTGAATGCAAATATACATGGATCAAGAAGGAATTTATCCTTTTTAAAAATAAAAAAAAAAGATAGAGAAGAGTAGTTATATTTTCAGAAGTTATAAGTATTAACTTTAGTTTTTACTTACAGGTAGAAAATTAGAGGTAATTCAATGTACAAGAAACTGAACTGTATTACTTTTTCAGAAGTGTCACTTTGAAGTCTCACATCTCATTCTTCTCTTTATTCCCTTTCCATTATGTATTAAAATTTGTAAATGTTTATGTACACTTAGAAGTAGTTCCCTCTAAATCTTACAGTGCAACTCGCAGCAAGGCTTTGTCTAAATCCAAAATGTTGGGAAAATTTCGTAAGGACAAGAAAGATTCTTACTTAAACAAAGAAGAAGGAACCCTCGCTTCTGACAGTCCAGACAATTCTGAGGGTAACAAATTTACTGTATTTTATATGATGTTAAAAAGGTAAAATGACTCAATTTTGACAGTCTTGGTCAGATTAGAAAAAGAAAGTTACTTTTTGAAATAGATGTTTTGTCATTATCAGTTTGAGTCCTTTGTATTTGTTTTTAAATGTATAGCTACAAGTGTGGTAGTTAGAAATATTCTTCAAAGTGAAACTCAGGTTCTTATTTTAATTAATTTCAAGTGGCTGGGCTTTAAAAAGGAGTACTATATATTATTAGCCTTACAAAATGTTGCACATAAACATACAGGTAACGAAATCTCTGGCATTCAAGATAACTATTTAAGAAGCTTTTACAAGAAGTAACCAATACCCACCTCCAAAAACAAATGAATCGTGCTAGCCTCACAGAAATCAGTGGGACTGTTCGAACAGCCAAAAACATGATTAAAAGACTGTTAAATCCGTATGAGTTGGTATTTTTTCCAAGTTTGATAGGTTTCTCAGAGTTCAGATTGTGTAGGGCAAGAGAAAACATATTCTTGCCTTCACTAGCTATGGTGGGTGTGTCTGGGGGTTGCGAGTGGCTAAATTGCAAAGTTTAATGGCTGCAGAAACAGCATTTGATTTTCAGATTATTATGGAAGGTGCTTTTCTTAAAAAAACTCTGATTTCACTCAAACTCTGACTGGCAAAATATTATTAGATAGCTTACATAAATCTCGTGAAGCCTTCAAGATCAATGTACATCTGCTGAGAAATTTCACTGGATATGAGATGATTTAAAAAAAAAAACAACACAGGAAAATATTTTTCTTTAAAATTTTGTTCTATTAAGTACTCTAATTGGTTTTTTTACTGATGTATAATCCCTTCTCCTTTCTTGCAACTCTCTACATAGGAGGTCAGTTGCAGTTAGCTTTTGATTCTGCTGATATATTCTCATTCAAAAATAGGGTGTTGGAGGTCTGGTGAGATTTTGGCTAATCTAAAGCTCTGCAAAAAACTTGTGATCCAGCTGCAAGCAGACTTCTATTTGCTGTCTTGATAACTAGAATAGAGTGCCATCTGAGTAAATTACTTTAAATTACTGCATTTGGCTACCTGAGAAATGGGCTATTTGTAGTTTTTTACTTCTGTTCAGCACTTTGAGCTTTCCATTTTCTACTTTTCAATGTAGCAATATGTATTTATTTGGGCATTAACTTTCTGTGCATGTGGGGCTTGACCTTTAGACAAGGTCTCTGACATTTATTTGTTGTGTGCAAGGCAAGTCAGTCAGAGCTCTGTATTGAGGACAGAGCTGAGGTTAGATATAGAAATGTCTATTTCCAAGATGTGGAATCTTATGCACTTACCCTCCCAACAAAACATGCAAGGGGACTTTGTCATTAAAATCAAGAAGATAAACCTATTCTACTTTTTAATAGGGAGGCTCTTATAGTCAGAATGAACATGCTGAGGGCTGCCCAGTAGGGAGGGAAAAAGTGTCGAGACTCCTATTTTCCCACCCTCCTTCACCCTAAGTACGTTTTCAGTACCAAAGGGAAAGGATTCTCCATTGTCATGATGTAGGTAAGTATGGCATTTTTTAAGTGGGACTTCCATGGGCCTGTGTAGAGAACAGAGGAAGAGCCCAGAGCCAAAGCACTTGGTCAGCACATGGAAGACTGATTTAGTGTTATTGATGTATGGATCTGCTCCAGTCTCCTGCAGCAGGAAATGAGCTGTTGTCAGTGTCTTCACCCTTCCTGGTATGTTCAGTACAAGGACACAGCTACAGTCCAAACATCATGTGGCCAGACAGAACGAAAAATTCTGAGTGCTACCAGCTGACGATTTATGTTGGAAAAGACGGACTTAGTTTCTGTTCCCTTCTGTGAGAACTGTTAAATAATTTCATACGTCATTTGATAAAATGCATAAGCAGCTTTTCTCCTATCTCTTCTCCAGCAAGAACTTACTCAGAATCTAAGTATAAACGTGTGTGTTTTGCAGGCAGGCAGAAGGGAGTTTTTGAACTGGGAATGTCCTACAATATCTGGCTTTTAGTCTTCCATAAGGAAGTAGATAAGGCAGCGTTCTGCCTGAAAGCCAGCATAAAGTTGTTAAGGTGATGTTGAACCCTCACAACAGTGAAATTACAATAAGGAGAGCAACTGCAAGTTGTAGTTGCATAAGTATATGGAATGGGAGAACTGGGTGTTTATCAGTGACTTTTGAGAAATTTTGATTACTATTTTTTTCCTTAAACCCTTTAAGCAACTAATGAAGTGTAGCTGCTAAGCCAGTGGCTTAGCAAGTGTAAAAAATCTGTGGTGATCTGAGGTAGTAGATCAAATAAAATAAGCTGACTTTTAAGAACGAAATGTCAGTTTCGGTGTAGGGTCTGTGTGTGTGATCGTCTTTCATTAGTAATATGACAGTAACTCAATTTTTGCAGTTGTTACATTTGACTCATGCTGAACTTTAGGTATATGTGCAAATACAAAGGATAGGAAGATAATGTTTATAGTAGCTTAATTAATTAAACAAGATTTACACATAGAATCGTGGAAATTAGGTGAACGCGACTGGTGAGACTGCATATCTTTGCAATTGCAATATGAGATTAAAACTGGTGGTTCTGGAAGGAGACTAGAAGACTGATGTGTCATACAAATAACTTTTAGATGGGAGTCAAGAATATTGCAACTTCTTCCCTAGGAATGCTTTCAGCCAATGGAAACTTTGTCAAGATGCAGAACACTTCACAGCCTGTGGGAGAAAGTAGTGATAATATGGATGTGGAAAAGATGCAGCTTCAGAAAAGTAATGGAGATGCTGTCTCTTTGAGTAGAGACAGCCTGGAAACCAATGGTGAGAACTGAGAGCCCAACCATTTCATGAAGTTAGCTAGATCTAAATAAATTACTATTAAAAGCAGTTTACCTTAATTAATTTCAAGATGGGATTCTTCACTTCCGTCAGCTGTGTCTTGTGAACTGAAGGCTCCTAGTACTAGTTTATGATGATTTGATACCACTAATGTTTTATGTCTGTAGTTGTTGTTAAGTGTTGTGGCTGTTCTGTGTGGACATACAGCACAGACACAGTTTATTGTCTTTTTTGAAATTTAGATTCAGTTTTAGCTTCTGGGCCTAATCAAAGTATCGTGGGAGTTGGATTGGATACCTTGGAAGAACAAGAAGAAAAAGAGATCTTCTTTGCCAAGCTTGAACGAGAAGCTTCCTCTACTATTGATTATTCAAGATTAAATAAAGAGCTGGATTCCAATGATTCTGTCATACTTGCACCATTTGTACGGTAATTTAGAGGGAAGAAAAGTTGTGGGCTGTGTTAGTGGGCACACGTGGCTTGGGTATGGCCACTGAGATTTTGTTGGATGATATCCTGTATATGATTCGGTCCGTTTTTTGTTTGTTTATTGTGGTTTGGCTTTTTTTCTTCAAGACAAGGACAGAAATGAGCTTAATAAATAAAAGTGGGAGCATGACTTATTGATGACTGGATGTAGCTCCACAGTCTTGTGCATAACTCAAGTGGAACAAGTCAATTTAACATTCTTAAGTGTAAGGTGTAACTAAATGAAGAAGTAACAACTGATAATAACAAGGAAATAGATCAGGAAAGATTCTGTGTCTCTTTAGACATGGTATTACCAATGAATCTAGAGGAAAGATACTTAATCTTAATAGACATGGGCAACCAATTTATAATCAGTTATGTGAAAATAAGTTCATACATCTGTGAGAGAAATGGATGAAGGGGAAGTTCAGGCTGCTGTTGCTGAAAATGCTGAGTTCAAAGGCAACTTCTGATATGAAAACAGTTGGTGGGGCAGAATTCTGGAGAGCTTTAGGTAAGGACAAAACTTTAATTTTATGGGAAAAGGGGAAGGAAAGGAGAGGCGAGTGGTTTTTTAATTTATTTTGTTAATCCAGAATGACAGGATCAGAACAGGAGGGAAACCTTGATGAGAAAAATATTTTTTGAGAAGTTAATGTAGATGTTGAAGAGAATGCAGAAAGGGAGTGATTTTAAGAGTGAGATTGGGAATTTCAGTTGGGAAATACTTTATTTTAATAATTGCTGACACTTTTCCACTTTTCTTACCTTTGATTTGATTTGTTGGACAAATTCAGATTCATTCTTTTATTACTAATTGTAAGAAGTATCAGAGTGTACAGTTCCAAGAAAAAAGGTATATTTATTTGCTGTCCAAAAAGAGAGTGGAATTTTCATTTTATTTCTCAGAAAGGAAAATACTGAAAAAGAAGAAGAAGAATCTGCACGTGAAGAGAAATCTGGTAATACAGTCTTTTCTCTTACCTGTAGTTCTTACCTCAGCCTTTTAGGCTGTCTTTGCATTATGACTGTGCAGCTGTTATTCAGACAGAGGGGTTTAGGGGTTTACTTTTGCTTCTGTGCTTTTTTTTTTCTTAAGTGGATTTTTAATCTATTGTAAACCAAAAGACAAAAAAAAAGAAAATGAAAAAAAAAGTAGTAAAAACCCTTTTTCAGTCATAACTGAAAAAAAACCTGATGTTGAAATTTGATGTTTGATTTACTCCAGTGTCTTAACTGTCATCTGTATTTTTGTGCTGTCTTCTCATGCCTTTCATCTCTGCAATCTGCAGTATTACTCTTACCTGATTTTCCCCCCAAATTTCCATGCTACATTTCTTGCTTATTTGTCTTTCACTTGTCATGTCTCTTTATTTCACGCTTCATTGCTGGCATATAATAGAGTGTATTCCTGTAATTTAACAGATTGTATTTTCAAATTTATATATTTAGCTGAACTTCTGAGAGGTCCTGTTGTCAGGCTTGAATTTCCCAAGCATAAAGAGGATATATTTGTAAAGCATAAACACAGAAAGAACACATTATGAACCAGTGTTTTGCAAGGCTTCCAGGTTTAAGTCTTACAGATAATGCAGACACTGGAGCCTATAACCACAGGAGCTGAGTGGGAGAGATACAGCAAAAGAGAACTGAAACTTGTGGAAGGATCTGAGTAACTGAAGGAAAAGCCTTTGGCTTGCTTGTGTAGTTCATTCTCTAACACACTTGTATTTAAACAATGCTTACTCTTGAGAGTGGGTTTTGGCCCACCAAAGCAGGTCATAAGAAGCCAAATTACAGATTCTGAGCCACAAAACTGCTGAAGTTGTCAAAGTGGGTGTACAGAGTACTTTATCTACTGGGTAGGAATTGCATCGTTTCACCCCTAAGTGAGAGAAAGTAATTGAATAAAAAGGGTCAATTCAAGTACACCTTGAGGAGGCAAAGCATATCTGATCACAAGGCAAGCTTTCTTTGAATTTAGAGATATTATGTGTGACTTTCACTGTAGTTTTAGTACTACACTCAGTTTTGGAAACTTTCTGTTGCCTTTATAAAAGGAGTGATATTAGCAGTAGCTGTTCTTAGATGAGGCATCGGGGAAAAGGAAATAGCTGTCTCTTACTGCTTTATCTTCCTTGAGTGTTCATTCTATTTGATGTTTATTTCACTCTTCTAGGTAGCTACAGTGAAGATTTTGAAGAAGAAACGGATACTAATCCCGCCCTTAAAACTGAGGGAGATCAGGTGAATCAAAACATCGTGTCAGAAGTTGATTTAAGTCCTCAAGAACAGGTATAGCTTGCCAAATGTTTCAATTACTTGCAAGAATTTTAAAAACTGTGCAGTGTGTAACTGTAAATATAGTAAACCTTTGTATGATATGTACTGTCTGAAAGAATATAGCGTCCCTTAGACTATATCATTCTATTAAGGTTATGCACTTTCCTGTGAGAGATCATAGAAAGGGTTAAGTGCTTCACAGAGTTTCCTGTTTACTCCTCTTTTAAGTTAAGAAATGTGAATGGAAGTGCACAAATGATGAGTTTAAGTGGAGACACAGCCTCAGAACTGGGTAGTATTTAATCTCTCAGAGCTGTTGAGGTACAAGTGACACAGACTCATGGAAGTAATTCTGTACAGAGAAGCCCTTTGGACAGAGGATCCAAAAATCTTCACTGTATGAGCTTTGGGAGCACTGCTGTCCACTGGCTTAGTCAGGTCTTTTGATGTGTAGCACACGTGGTTGGAGCACATAGGTGCACCCCTGGAGCACACATTCAGATTTGGGTTTTTTTCAGAAGTCTATAGAGCACCATGTATTCATTTTCACTAGGTAAACTTATTTGGTTTTTAGTTCTTTTTAAATAAATTTATTAGAGTGGTATTTCTAATAAATGTTTGAAAAGTTAGAATGGAACTGTAATAATGTGCTTACTGCTACTTAATTTTCTTTTCTCAAATTACAATAAAAGAAACCCAGGAAGGTGCAAAAATGCTTCTTTATGCAGAGGAGCATTTAATTCCTGTTCGCTTGTGAGAGGATTTGTAGAGTACATGATGTTGAGAACTTTTGGCATCGTCAGGAGGGTTTTAGAGAAGTGCATATTCTTGGAGAATGAATAACTGCGTAGTTTTAAAAACTGTTTTTAGGTATTGACCAACTTCTAAAGTTTGTCCAATTTTTTTTCCCTGGATATTCAAAAAGTAATTTTTTTTTTCTTTCTTTCTTTCTTTTTTGTTAGGAAGAAGCAAACACTGGCATGCTGGCTAAAGGTAAAATATAAACTTTGATCAGTGGAAGAAGACTAAATGTAACTTTTTGAAACTTGCTTACCTGGTTTTTGCTATTTTGGTATTTTTCACCTGATTTTATTGTGTTCTCCTGAAAATATGTTGGATTGAAATAGTTAAAAATAATATACATATTAGCAATTCAAGGTGATCATCAATGTATTTTTGTATTTATTACACCTAGTCAGAACTCAGATTTGTAATCAGAGTTCATCAGTTTACCATTAATGGCATTAAAATTATATAGTACTTTTTGTATGCTTAAAACATCAAGATAGCTCTGGTATACTTCTAATTCCAGTGTGACAAAGTATAAATAAGAGAATTGTGTTTTCTTTAACATTTATCTTCTTAGTTGTGTTATTTGATTCACAAGATTCTACTATAGAACTTCAGAAGGCCATTGAAACATCAGATGTAGCTCCAGGCGAACACGATCAGCCTGAAGAAGTCAGTGCAGTTGAAATGAATGAAGCAGGTAAGTGGTGCTTTAAAAAAAGAAAAAGAAAAAAACGAAAAAACTCACCACACAACAAAACTCAAAACCTAAAATCTTACTGTATTAGAATAGGTGACTCCAATGCCTTCATTTGTTCTTAGATTATTGGGGAACACAAAGCCGTCGGCTTTTACCAACAGATCTTGAAAGCAGAAGGAAATATTTCAGGAAAAAGTAATGTTTTTACTAAAGAGACACTTTTTTCCACTAGGTTATTGCAAAGTAGCTTTTGATGTTGCAATTTCATATTTAAATACCATCTCCTTTGGTTATTTCTCATATTGAAAATTCTTCTTTGACAGCACTGAGCTCAATTATTAAATACATTCTCTTATCGAACTTTGCACAACAGTATAGGCCACTTATATCCAGAGTATGGCTGTGATGGCACCTGTTAAAATAGTCATATAATATATGCTATCAATTTTAGTACTGTTAAAATATTGAGGTGGGGGAGGATGGAGGAGAGGAATGCAAACTGTAGGTGAGACAATTTAGTAGACGCTAATTAACTTGGCAACTGTTTATTTTTATAGGAAAAACGAGATTTTAAATTATTTTTTTAATGTAACTGAAATCACTCTTTTCCCCACATAATAGACCAAGATAGTAACTGAAACACAGGCTCCAGTGGGATGTTTCCCAAACCAGAAAATCCAGTAGTGTCTCTTACAAGCCTGCTTTTTTCCCAGGTACTTCCTATGAACAAACCACCAGTGACATGGAAGCGCTACACCAGGCGTATCATCACATTGATCAGTCTTTGGGGGACACCGACGAGCAGAAACTGCACAGTTCTGCAGCGGCAGTCTCAGAAGGCTTAGGGCAAAGCATTTCACAAAATAATGACATCTGTGCAAAAAACATGTCAACTGTTGATTCAGGTAAATAGCTCAAAGGAAAGCATGTGTTGTACAAGCTTGTAAAATGAGTGCGCTAGTAATATCTGTAATATGCCATTTATGAAACATTTTTAAATGTCCTTGTAACAGATACTTTTTCTAGGTTGTTTTTTAATTTATTGTATATTTATTTCTCATTATTTAGATTTACCTACTGTGGAAGAATTGATGAAAACAATTAAAGGACATTTATGTAATATCAGAAATTTTGATGTGGACTCTGAAAGGTATTTATTTCAAGATGCATTTTAAGAATTGTAGTAACTTAAAGCTACTAACTATTTGTGAAAAACACGTTACTAAATAACTCATCTGTCTCTTTCCCTAATTAAATACTGAAATTTTTTATATCCTGCACTAGCATTATGGCATATGCAGTGAACTGTTAAATGAATTATACAGTGTTAATAGGTTTAGACCAGGGATTCCCATACTTACTTTGGGTAATAAGCAGCAATGTTTGTCAAATCATTTGGAGGGGTGTTCCTCCATAGCTAGGATCTCCACCTTCCCAGTCTTCTGCTCTTTCTCCTTCTCCATACATGGGTTTCAGCCCACATCCTATCCTAGCTCTCCAACCTCCATAATCTTAAGTTCAAATCCTTTTAATATCAAAGCCTACTGTTGTGATTCTTACTAACCTGTGCTCTATACCTCCTCCTTGTTTGCTGCAACTGTTCTGTCTAGAGCAGACAGCACAGGCCTTGGAACTGTCAGAAATACAGGTTATGCTTAGCAGATGAGTTTTGGGAGCTTATCATGTAGCTGCACCCAGCAGAAATTACCACTCATTTTTTTATTAGTGTTAATTGCAGGCTTACAGGTGTTTATCTTGTAGCCAATTTTGGTACCTCCACAAAAACAGTCGATGCTGGTAAGCAGCTCTTGTTCCACAGCATGGGAGCGAATCTGTGTGACTAAATCTGCAAGATGGGTCTTAAAAGAGGCTTAGTAGCTCTTTGAAATTCAGGCAGTCTTTACAGCTGATACCTAAAGAAAAAATGCCTCACTTGTTCCAGAGTGATAGAAAAGCAAAGGGCAAAAGTTTTATTATGTATGATTTCTTTTTTCTTGTAGTCCTGTGAAACTGGTAGGCAGCACAGAAAATGACCTCATTAGCCACTCGCCCTTTGAAGACCCCCAGAGTAATACAGTTTGGGAGAAAAACTCAGTTGAAAAGTTTACCAGAGAAGAAAGCATCTTTCTACAGACAAGTGTGAATGACAATAACTTCCAGAGGACGACTGAGAAAGAAATTCAGACCAGTGAAGTACAGCCTGATATACTAAGAGAAAAAATAGGACAAGACTCTCTGCTTTCACAAGGAAGCAAAACTAAAAGAGTGAGTATTACCAACCAAATTTTTGTTACATGGAAGTAATTTTTAAAGGTATGTCTTTTTAGACTGCCTGTCACTTGATTATGCTCTGATGTTTAGAAATTTAGATACTGTTGTTCTTTTTCTTGAAATTCTCATGTTGCCATTGCTGCTGTTAGAGGTCACCAAATCCAGTGGACATTGGGACCAGTGGGATTCTTCTAGTCCCAGCCCAACATGTGTAAGGCTGCTGGAGTGCCATGTCTCCAACTCAAGATAGTGATGTCTCTGAGCGTGTGAGCATTGGAGGGACACATATAAACACACAACAGGCTGAGAACAGGGAACATTTGTACAGAGAGAACAGTTAGAAATACAGTTCAATAAGAATATAGGAGAGACTGCAATGGTCAGTGTCCAGCTGAGTCAGACAAGTGTGCTGACCAGCAACCTGGTCATGTCACCAGCTTTTTTAATCTGATTTTTCCCTCTGTTTCCCAGACTTGTTTCTTTACCTAGTTTTCGTTCTTTCCCTAAAGATCCTGTAAACTTTGCGCATTCTTACAATCATCTCAGACATTCCAGAACAAGATTTATGTAATCCCAAATCTTCTCCCTGCATCCCCAAATTCTTTTCTCCTTGCATCCCCTAAGTTAACTTCACACTCCTTTAGGCAATCATCTCTCGTGTCTGCAAGGCATTGTAGGGACAGAGGTTTGGCTGATACATCCTGGTGAATTTCCCACCAGGGCAAACATGCTAAACTTTTTCATTTGCTGGTCTTGGGAATTGTGTGCTTTGTTTTTGATGATCAAGTTTCACAAGGTTCCTCTGCCTGCCACTATTCCTTTCTTCATGGCTGGGTTTCTACATTCACTGTGTTTATTAGCCTTTAGTCATGACCTACCTGATTTGGTAAGCAAAAGATCCTGTAATGTACAGTACAATTAAAATGAAAATACGATTTCCGAGATCAAGTACAGAGCCAGTACAAAATACTTGCCCTCTGTAGTTCTGAAGTAGTACAATTCTGCAAATTTACTTACTACTAATTTGGTTAAAAATAATACTTGCCATCACCCTGAGTCTTACAGTTGTGTAGTTTTGGTAACTGGTTCTATGTTTTTCACTGGTAAAGCTACCTTCAATTTACAGCAGACCTTAAAACTTGTTTTAAACAAATGTGTTCTGTCACAGGCTCTTCGGTCTTGTTCCTTGAAGAATGAAAGATCAGAATCAATGACAAACAAACCAGTGTCATACAAGAATCTCAGAAGTCCAGCACCCTTACATAAAAAGAAACCTTCACATGGTCCTCATGGACTGGTTAGAAGTTCTGGCTATGGGAAACCCAGTTTACTTTCAAAGCAGTCTTTTCCAGTTAGTGAAAAGAGAACACCAAAAGAAACGTTCAAAAAGACATGTATGAAAGCCAAAAGTCCTGCAGATAGAGCAAAATCTAAAGGTAATTCTAAGTTTTAAGAGTTTTAATTCTGAGTTTTAAGAGCCAGAGGGATTTTCTCCTTATGCTTCACATTTAAAAAACCCCAAATGTCATAGAGAAATCTAAACTCAAATGCAGTTAAGTACTGATTTTTTTCTGTATTATCATGAAATTGCTGTGAGAGAGACTTTTATATGAATCTTTGTAGTCTTGTTTCATTTCCACTCACATATACTACCACTATGTTTGAGACTTACCTATTGTTCACGAGTAGGACCAAAAGAATAAAAAAAGCTGGTGTTCAAAAATTAATATCTACCAGTTGACATTTTTCATTACAGTAAATGCAAAGACAGTGTACGTGCTGACACACTAACTGCTATGTTTGAGGCTGAATTTCTTTCTCAGCTGCTTCTTTTGATCTTTGCTTTCCTAGAGTACAAAAAAAGGACTAAAAACAAAGTCCTATTTTCTGTTCATGTCTTTTGGAAACACTGTGGAAAGGAGAATACCAATGTAGTCCTGTGAAAACTGGGTTGCAAGTAAAGGACTGAACCTTTTTATTTTGGGGTGAAGCCTGAAGAGTTTCATGAGATAATTCAGCTTAGTGTCTTTGCAAACAACATTTGCTATCCCTGAGGGAGGCTTTAGTGCACTTCTAGCATTAAGTGCTTTTAAAAACCTTGCAGGCAGTGTCAGGAAAAGCTGTTTAGGATTATGTTACCTGTCTTAGGGAGATGCTTCAGTGGCAGCTGTTGAACTGAAGGACCTCAGTTCCTCAGTGCATTGTTGTGTCTCTTCCTGGGGAAGAGAAGGTTGTACAGCCTGGTGAAGGTGGTAAAGTGAATGAGAAATACTGAGAAAATAAGGCCACTGGCCTCATGCAAACTTGTTCTTCCCTCTCTAGCTATAACCATTCACCACAGCAATTTTAGGTGATTTCAGAAGTTAATCTCACCTGGCCACATTCTGCAGAGGCCTCTATAGCTAGGAGGAGAATAGCATTGAATCAAAGAATTCCTTAGTTATCAGTGCTAAGGGAGCACGTTTCTGAGGGGTGTGTGACACTAAAAAGGCATGAAATTTGGAAAATAATCGTTGTCTGGTGGGGTTCTTTTTCAGGTGTAACTTTCCTAAGCAGGAGCAGTCGAAATGGCAATTGTACTTACTACCTGTATTTCAGAAGACTGAGATATGAACAGTTCCATGTTCTAGGGGGAACTTTCCTGCCTTTTTATTCCAGTCAAGTTGTTCTTTGATGCAACAAATAAATGTTGTGTTTCTTTCTATGCTGTCTGCACTCCAAAGTCCATTTTGAAAATTGCTGTTTCTTATCTTCCCCACAGCTTGCAATATGTTGTGTTTCTGTATACTTAGATAACTGGCCACTTCTCAAGCGGAGGAGTGAGGTTAACCTTGTTTCATGAAGGATTTATTATCCAGCTACATGTTTCAGTTGTTCTCTTGGGTTTTATATTATCTTGTCATCAGTTCCTTACTGGAAAAAAAAAACCAAAACAAGCCCTCCGGTTTTTTCATAGTATATCATTGTTCTCAAGTTTCTATATTTAATTCAAAATTCAAGTTGTAGAATACTTTATATGCCTAGAGGTTGGATCACATGAGTACATTTTTTTTCTTAAAGGGCATAAAATTGTGAATTTAATTTGTTCTATTTTACTTTCTGCCTAAATGAAGAAGCCTTATTTGCTACTAGGATAATAAGATCTGCAACAAATGAACCAACTTTGGAGGGAAGTATTAACAGAGTTTTGTCTGGCCAATCAGTTGTTAGTAATCTTGGACACCAGGCTGTGGATTATAACAGGCAATATCATCATGTGAGTAATAATCAGTGATGCTCCTAGTTATAGTATGTACAACTTGGTTTGCAAGCCTATTTTGTCAAGTCTTTTAACAATTATCACAAGAATGGCAAATACTGAAATATTGAACAAAGACTTCCCTTCAGTCAAACACTAGTTTTTGCTTTTAAAATATGCAAGTATGATCATACTGCTTTTCAGTTGCTTGGATAATGCTGTCGCTTTGGTGGTTCTATATAATTAAAGTTGCTTATTAAATTCTAAAAATTACTATTTCGTTGTCAAAGAAGGTTAAATTGAACTTCTACTTATAATATTCTGCTGTGAATGTTTAAACAGTACTACTGTTCAGGGATTTTTCCTATTTGCATTGCATTAAATATTTAATAGTATCTTCTGACTTCTCCAAGATGACTGAATTTATGGTACCATAATGGTTTTGCCTTCTCCCTTATCAACTGCATAAGAAAGCTATGCATTGAATACCTAAAGCATTGCTGCTTTTCTAAAAGTAAGATGCCTAGCAATATAGTAGCAATATAGTGGCTGTCGTATATGATGTATTTGTTTCTTGTTGGGTTTTTTTGGCTTGTTTTCCTCATATATATTTTGCAAATGAGAAGGTAGCTCATTAAAATAAATGCAGGATGTTTTGCTATTACAATGTTGGGGATTTGTGTTTTGGGTTGTTTTTCAAGTGCCTTGTGTTGTTGCTGAGAGCCAGACAAACCAGTTAAATAAAACTGATTAGCAGAGTTCTGGTGTAATCTTTCCCTGAATTGTCTTCTCTAGGACTTACCATTTTCCCCTATCAAAAGTTGTGATAGAGAGCTGTATTTGTTAAAACGAGTACAAGCAGCAGAGGAGGATCTGAACACAGCTCGGGATTTGATTCAGCAGCTGGCCAGCAAACTTTCACAAGAAGAGAAGGAGATGGAGGCAAAGGTAGTAGAACTGAAAACACAGCATGAAAAGGAGCTTTCTCGTCTGGGTCAGGAAAACTATGTTCTTCAGAGTAAGGTACTGTATCCTGTGCCTGTAGAAGAGAAGAAACTTTGCTTCTGAAAATGGAATTAGTGTTACTTTACATGAGTTGTTGAGCAGAAAATCCAAATTTACCCAGACACTGCAACTTTATAAATGCATACCTGCTGTTACATTTATTGCCTGTAAGACATGATTTTTTTTTCCTAGAGATAAACTGTGTTATCCTGAGTTCCCTTACTTTGCTATTTTGAGAGTCCTGCAGCAAGTTCTTTGCAAAGATTTAAGTCACACACACAGAGATTAACAGATACCATTTGGTATAGATAAATACTTTATGTTGAGATGTTGTTTATAGTTCTTGATGAGATTTTCAATGTTGTGTTTTGTCTGTATGTCTATTCCCAGAGTTATTCCACTATACCCTCCTGTCTAGACACATAAGAACAGAAACTTATAGCTTTTCCCAAACATTTTTTGCTTTTTTCTGTTTCATAATACTTCTGTAAAACTCCAATAAGACCCACTCATTGGTCTGCTCTCATACTGTAATGAAGAGATTGGACTGTAGTCTTGTAAAAAATTCCATATTGCTAACAAAACTTTCTTACTGCCTGTGTGCCTTTCTGAAAGCTAAGAAGTATGGAAGAGATGGCCCAAGAAAAGAGGTGGACCCACCATGCAGCAACAATTCCTGTAAGTGAGGAAAAACTGGCACAAATACAAAAAGAAATTGAAGATCAAGAGGTCATTATTCAAGGCTATCAACAGGTAACACCACACAGCACAGCTGAGCTGTGTTCTAGCCAGCTTCAGAAACAAAACTGTTTCATGGGTACTACTTTTTTGTTGAAAACAGGTACCTTGTTTTCTAAAAAGTGGATGAAATTTGGGTGTGAAGGGCAAACATATTGCAGGTTGAAAAAGTATTTCACACGTCTAGTTTGGGCTAAGTTTTTCCACAATTCCATGTAACTGTTCTAAACTGTAAAAATTGGTAACTTGTCAGTTGAGAACTGGGAAAATACTGTATAGTCAATGAAGAACCACAAACATTTTGCCCAAATGTACTTGAAAATTAGTACTTTTAGCAGGCATTAAAAATCTGAAAAATTCTGGGGTTTAAAATGTTTTTCTCAAGATCTGAGCAGCAGATTTCAAGGTAACCTTATTAGCGTGCCTGATTTTATTACTTAGGCAAGTGGAGAAATAGAAAATTCATGCTTAATCATCCTTTTGAACACTTGCAGTTGTAAAATCAGTAGGTAGCTTAACCAGCTTACAGCTCATGCTCAGCATAATTTCTTGATATAAACACAATACCATTCCAGTATGGCTGTGAGCATCCCAAACAATGATGATTTTTGTCCCCAGGAATGGAGCCTGGACAGGCTGAGCTCTGATCTATCAGCACCCACCCATGAACATGCTTTTAGAATATAGTTGGGATAGCTTTGGAGGGGATCTGGCTTAGCTCCTTCCTGCAGAGTGAGCAGACACTTAGACAAGAGTATAGATAATGAAAGTAGATATCGATTTTAGAAGCTTAGTAATTAAATATTTAGTGTTTTCTTCCACTGTTTCAGCAGGAAAACTATGTGATTCATAGAAATTCTTTTATGACTGTAGAAAACAGTAATTTATTAACATTCTTTAACTTTGTCTGTCTCAACTTAGGAAAATGAGAGGTTATACAAACAAATGAAAGAGCTACAAATCCAAAACAAAAAAAATGAGGAACGAATGTTTAAGGAGAATCAGTGCTTAAAGTCTGAATTAATAGACTTAAGGTAGGCTCATATCTGACGTAAAATCTCTGGAGTTTTCTGCTATTTATTATTTTTTTTATGAAGAACCATTGCAGACTCTATCAGGTGCATGTTTTCTACAGTTTCTCAGGTTTGTGGTTTTGTTTCTTCTTTTGAGAATTGATTTGTGTTGTTTATGGGCAATTAATTCTTTGTTTGCTTGATGGTGCTGCAAACCCGTGGGAAGATTAGAGACTTCCATGTGGGGAACACTTCAATGTTCTTGTTCATATCAGAATGCATAATACATTATACTGCATTTGTTCTGGTCTTTTGGCTCTGCTGATGTGTCCAGATGTTTTGATGCTGTTGTAAGATACACAGTAGATCGGGGGCACAAGAGGTCCTGCTAGTGCAGAAACCGTTCTATTCACTGCGCTGTACGTCCTGTGAGATTTGCATCCTGTGCTAGTAATGAGGAAAAACAACCTAGCAATTGTGTGTACTCCTAGTCTACAAATCCTTGCTTTGGAGAGGCCTGTAGATGAGTTACACTGATGCAGAGTACATTTTTATTTCCCTCCCTTGTGTAGTCCAAATAAACAAGTTCACGCGAGGTGAGAAGACTTCGCCTTACAGTGAATTTTGTTTGTATATAAATGTTGTGCATATTTGCTTCTCTTTTTGGTTTGAACCTACACGCATCGACTTTGTGGTACTATTTGGGGGGCAGGGGATTGTGTTTGTTTTTCAGTAGCCACTGTTAGTATGCTGAGTCACCACATTGCATAACTGTTTTTGCTGTTGGCTGTTTAGAGAAAAAATAGAGAAGACTAATAACCAGTCACGAATCATGCAGGATTCTGAACCAGCCAGAAATCAGAGTTTCACAGAATTGATTTCAGAGCTTCGAGCAGCACAGGTAGGTATATACTAAGCCTTATTTTCATGTGTTCTTACAAAAACAGCATGACCATCTGTAGACTAATAATGGGGTTTGGGTTTTAATTTTTTTAATGTTCAGCTTATGTTTTCCCATGCTCTGCTACAGCAGGGCCTGAGAATAAAACCAAAATTAGAAGACCGTATTGTTGCTGTGGTCTGATGTAACTGTTGTGATTTAATCATTGTATGATGAAAAGGGATGTTTAGGTTTTTTGTGTGATGTTATGTGTTTAGTTTTTAATGTTTTACTGTTTTCTCAAAAACCCAGAAAGAAGAAGCTAAATTACAAGAAGAGATAAGACGTCTCAAACAAGATAAGCAAGCTCTTGAGGTAGACTTGGTACAAGCCAAGAAAGAGAGAGATTTAGCAAAAGTCCAGATTGCATCTGCATCAAGTAAAGTACCTTCATTTTGTTAAATAATTTTGCTTACTGTGCATTTCACTAAATAAATATGTAACAAAAACTTGTTTCTTACTAAAGTATTACTCAGTGAAATGCATCTAGACCATTTCCAAATATTTTCTGAACTTCTAAAAAGAGCATACATTGAAGCACATGCTACAGTACTTCTGGTACTCTGTTAGAAAGTATCTTCTGTATCCGAACAAACTCTTTGTTGTGGCCTATTAAGTTTGATTTCTTGCCCGTGTTTCACTGGACATGGAAAACAGATGATTTCAATTATGTGACAACTCTGTTTGTAAGAAAAGACATACTGTGTTACATCTTAGTCTCCTATTTAGATCTTGTCCATTTTTTACGTGTAACATATGCCTTGGGACTTTCTTCAGCATTCTTATCAGAGCTTTTTCCAGTTTGAATTAATGAGAGAGGGCTAAAAATTGGTCTCTCTTATTTCCAGTGTCAGGCATCACAAATGCTAAGCACAGTAGTATTTACCTCCATGTCTCTTCTCAAAATGCTTGATCCCTAAATGGGAGGAGTATGATCAATGCACATCTAAACATACATTCTATGTTGTCATTCCTCTTGGTGTTGAAGGTCTATTTACTAGAGCGTGATCAAGAATCGATCTCCCTGAGATTCTGTTTTAAGTACTTTCCATAGTAAACTGAGAGCCATTGAGTACTGCTATGTATAAGAGAAATAAAGGGTGTTTTTCAAATATTGTTGCTTTTCAAATCCCAGTTAGGATCTAGGTTTAAAACTACTGCAGTAACAGTATTGTCAAAATGGTAAACGTATGAAATATGCTGAGGAGGATAGTGTTGACTAATTACTCCTTCAATACATAATTACTAATAAAACAATTCTAAGAATGTTTTATTCTTGTAGGTGAGAAGTCTTATGAATTTAAAGTTATAGAAGAATCATACAAACAGGAAATTACTCATTTAAAAAAAAGACTTCAGTGGTATGCAGAAAATCAAGATCTTCTGGATAAAGATGCAGCCCATCTTAAAGATGCAAGAGAAGAAATTGAGAAACTAAGACTAGAGGTGATAATATTTAGCTTTATATAAGAAGTTGGAACTGGAAATAGTTTCTTTTTCCAGTGATGAGTGTAATGTAATTCTTTCCTTCATAATAATCCCTTTTTTTGGTGTATTAGATTGGTTCTATTGGACATCTTGGTTATGCTTCTGGGAGCAAAAGTAACGTGCTTCCCTAAAACCTTCAAATTTCTTGAAATTTCTAAGGGAAAGAGGTATATTGTTACATTAACAACCAGGAACACCCCTCTTGTCATTCTCTTTTCCTCCTTTTTGCTCCACTGTAACTTAGGCAACACATTTCTTTTCTCTTAAGTACCAGTTCTAAATTCTTTCTTAGGATAAAATCTCTGGTTACTACAGTAGAGGAAAAACCCAAAACACTCAAAATATAAAACAAACAAAACTAATACATGAATCTTGAATACTGCCAAGATTTGCCTTGTCTACTTGTCAGTACATTGGACTTAGGATTCACAGAAATAAAAAATTTTACCGGTGCTAAAATACAAGTGATCTTGGAATTTTTTCATGGTATTTTATTACAGATATTGCAGATGAAAGGAGGTGCTTCTGAAGGAGCAGCCAGGGAAGGAGATCCCGTAAACACCATTATATCAAACTTTGATCAAGCTAACATTGCTGTGAAAGAAAATATTTTTATTGGCATTTTCTCTGGGCTGGACTGGTGCCTAAAAATTTTGGTGCCTAGAGCTCTGACTTCATAGAAATAATCAAATCAGTCAAACTACGCTGGCATGAAAGCATTACTTATGCTAATATTGCCAGTGTGGGAGAGAAATCAAGATAGGAATACTTTTAAATATCCGGGGTGTAATATCCCTGTACAGAGATCTTAGTGGCTGATAAAGGTAGGAAATTCAATTTTAGATTATAGCTTTGAGTCCTCGTGGCCAGACTACAAGGCAGTGCAGGAGCATGAGTTACCCAGTTCCTTCCCTGATTCTGGGACTCAGCTTTTATTTAGGCACAACATAACATTGCCTTTTGGCTGTTTCTATATCTCATCACAAAGTGTAGCATTGCAAATCACAAACCATTTCCTAAACTCATCCTGAAGTCATGGAATACACTGTAGTACTTTATATAATAGCTTATTAATCAAGCCTGCATACTGGAAGTATGAGAGACAGAAACAGTTTTACTGGTATGAAGACAAGAGTGTCCCAGAACTGAAATTCTCCTCTAGATTTTCATAGCTGGTTTCAGCTGCTTTGGAGAAGCCAGCTGTCATGTGGGCTAAGAACCTGAAGAATCATTTAGTACAGAAATTACCATTACCAGTTTTTAAGTGGCAGAATACTTCCATTATATTATGTGTGTTTGAAATGCTTTTGTACTACAGGACAGTGTCTCTGAATACATAATTCAGTTTGTCTTTTCGTAAATTGAACAGGTTGAGAAGCTCAGAGCTGAAGCAGGAGATCAGAGTGTGCAGCAGAAAAAACGTCTGCGAGACAGAGCAGCAGATGCTAAAAGAATTCAGGATCTTGAGCGACAAGTATGCAATAAAAGAACTGTCTTTCAAATTTAACCTTTGTTTCAGATAAGGTCTCTTAAAACACCAGTGCTTTCATAAGGATAAAGCGTAGCATGAAGTTCTGTGATAAAGTAATTTGTGTTATTGAACACTCATAAACACAAAAAGCTGCAATTATTTACTTAGAGGTCTTCTTACTACTATGCTCTAACAAGCTGATATCCCTTTTAAAATCTTTTAAAATACTGTTTAGAGTTTCTTCAAAAGGGGCAAGGGGGCAAAAGCCAAAGCTTGCTGTTTATCTTCTAAGTCCATGTTCAGTAATTCCTTAAAAGTATGACAAATTTCAACCAAGTTGATTCAAGAGTAGGGGTTTAAATTCTATTGGATTCCTACAAGATTCATGAAAACTGAGGGAGTGGAGACCTTGAAATCCATGCTTCTACTAAAGAAACATCAAGTGGAAGTGGGCCTTCCTGAATTATAGGAGATGGCAGCTGCATTAGTTAGGGATATGGGACTCATGGGCAAGAGCCTTTTGGAATTCTGATGAGAAGAATATCTTATCCATAGATTAGAGAGGGGCTTGTTATTAATGTTGCATGCAAAGTGTTAGTGTTACATTATTGCAGACTACAAAATAAAAGGCATATAATCTGTTATTGGGAGAATAATTCCAGTATCGCTATGAAATACCATTAACAGTTGGAAAAGTAGAATGTGAATGCAAATCCAGAAAAAAATCAAACATATTCACAGCATTAAGAGCCATATTCAACTTGAGGACCTTTTTTTTTACTTTCTTAGGACTGTTGACATAAGGCAGTCTAAAGACCAGAGCAGTATTTTAAGATCATGTGTAAGTCAGTCAGTAAGAGATGATGAGTCTTGCTTTTCTGTAAACAGTAACAAAAATGGGAAGAATGTAAAATAATTCTTAATATATGCATCTATAGCTTTCATTCTTCCACCTTAAGGGGGTGAAATTTGTTAACATTCTGTCACTTATTTCTGTTCACTTTTCAGTACAATTTTATTAATAATTTTTGACCTTTGACTTAATTTTCTTATGAATAGATTAGAGAAATGGAAGGAATTCTAAAAAGAAGGTATCCAAATTCTTTGCCTGCTTTGATTTATGCTGCTGCTGCTGCTGAGAAAACTAATGATCTTTCAGCTAAAACAAACACAGTTGAATTTTTGGAGAGAAGAATAAAGAAATTAGAAACAGAACTTGAAGGTAAAGATGATGATGCTAAGAAGAGCCTCCGTGCCATGGAGCAACAATTTCAAAAAATAAAGGTAAAAGCTGAGTAGTCCACTTTGCAAGTAACAGTCACAAGGCAACTGGAGTCCAACACAGGGTAGTGGTTAAAACTGAAGGCAAAGACCAGATTCAAAGGAAAAAAATACTCAAAGAATTTATAACCAGAATTTCAGTACCTTCAGCACCTAAGATAAAAATAGCATTGAAATTGCTAGGGTAGTATTGAAACAAAGAGGACAAGTTCTTGAGGCATAAGAATTTAATTCTTACAATTAAGGTAAGTGGTTTTCACCCTGTGGGTCAGAGTAGCTGCTTACCTAATTCCTTGCTGTGCCAAAGGCTGTGGTCTCCAAAGGTGTGCTGACTGAGCATTTCTGCAGGGAACATTGGGAAGCACAAACATGCTGTCCAAAAATTACATGATAGTGAGCCTAAAGACTCGTGTTAGGAAGCATGGAAGTCTGGCATTTTACTTCAAGGAAAAGGTGAATTGCACAGGTGCTTAATGAGGAAGAAAGGAAAGCATTGGCCAGTTGTTCCACCTTTTCTCCACATGAGTCACTCATCGTGCTTTCCTCTAAGGAAAATAATAGCCATCCAGGCTATTAAGAAGGTTAGGTTTTCCTCAGCTCATTAGGAGGAAAGATTCTGTGCCTGCCTGAATTCATACTTCTATCTTCATACTTATAAATAAATAAAATAAAGATCTGTTCTGTTAAAATTTAAGATGTTTTGAAAAATGCAAAGTACAGTTCTGAGCATGTGACCAGAATGTTTGCCAGCTGACAAATAGCTAGTACATAATGACAAAATTAACATTGGTAGCATCTGAAGAGAACTCAATTACATAAAAATGAAATATTTTCTTGTCAATATAATTGTCTATCCCATAGTTACTGCATCCATTGTGATTAGATTATTTTGTAGTAAATGTTTCGAGTAATTCTGTTTTACAGCGGACTTAATTATTTCACTCACTAATTTATGAACTGATTGAGTAGTTTGTTAGTAATCCTGATTTGTATCCTGTCTTCTGAAATCTTGCTTCAGATGGGCAGTAACTTTAAAGAATAACAGGAAGAGATAATAATAACAGTACACTTACGAAACTGCTTTTTTGTCCCTGCTTTCTACTCCCTTCATAGATACAGTATGAGCAAAGACTTGCAGAGCTCGAGCAACTCCTTGCCTATGAATTTATGAATGAGGCACCAAAACTGAATGGTGATAAAGCCAGTTCTACAGAACTTGAACAGGAGCTTCAGAATCTAAAGAAGACCCATCAGATCACTGTTGGAAACCTCCAGACAGAAATTGAAAATCTTAAAAGTCAAAATTCCCAATTAAAACTCAGAAGTAAAAATGATAATAAAGACTTAGAGTCCATGGACTCTAAGATGAAACAAGGTAGCACAAAAGACAGGTTGTTAAAACTAAATGAAGAACTGGTCACCAAAAATAGAGAAATACAAAACCTTACAAAAACTGTAGAGAAACTTCAAAAAGAAAGGATGGTGATGTTGTCTGATAATAATTTGAGAAATAAAACAAACACTAATGGAAACTCTGCAGAGGTCTTAAAAAAGAATACCTCAGCAACAGATAGAAGGAATTCCAACAACACTGAATCCTGTCTAAGCATTTTCAAGGATGACAAAATACACCAACCTCATACCTTTTCTGATTCTCATCTCTCGGAAGTGCTGCAAGAAAATGCACATCTGAAAGAGGAGCTGGAGAGATTGTCTCTAGAAATGAGCCAGCAGCGGGTGGAGTCTCAAGCAGCACTGGCTTATTCTGAAAATAACATACGAAGGTAAATGCTCAACATACTCCTTTAAAAATCTTCTTAAAGTGTTGGCAGATGTAGGATTGAACTGGCACATTAACATTTCAGCCATGTGTGAAGGTTGCTTATACAATCATTTGTACTGTTTGTTTTCTGGCTTTGGGGGAGTTTTGGGGGTTTTTTTGTAATTTTGGGGGGTTTTTTTAAGCAGTGCACAGTCACAGTTCTTTCTACAGGCAAACCTGTATTAATGCTTTTATTAATACTACAATTTCTTAGTAAAATACCTCAGTTTAAATCATCATATCTTAGATGCTTTGTGTTGTATAGCATTAATGTTTGGTACATGTACTTTCCTTCAAACCTGGGGTATGCTTGCAGTGGGATTTACTTGGCCAACTGTAGAAACATTATACTTCACCTAGTCTCCCTCACATCACTTCATAGTCAAAGTAGAAGAAATTGGCATATTTAGATTGCAACACATTCTTTTCTAAAATAGATACCTAAAAGGGGATAGATACATTATGATTTAAAAGCATGAGTTTTCTCACCATGGTTTTAATAAGAGGAGCCAACAAAGATGATTGACTGAATTTTCTGTATCCTAACTGCCTCTAGTTAAATGATACACGTCCAGCATTGTGGGTTTCCCACCCTTTCATCCCTCCAGAGCAGTAGAAGTAATGGTGGTCCTGTCTTGCAAGATTTTGTTATGAAATATCAAAGACATGCCACCTTTAACGTTTTTGATATTTTGTGTGTTCAAGTGAGAAGCTGCTGCATTTTTGAAGAGCTGTCTGCAGCTGCTTTACTACATCTCACTTTCCTCTTGCTCTGTTCAGGATGCAGGAAGACACAGCAGAATACATTGCATCTCTGAAAGCTTCCCACCAGAGGGAAGTTGAGAAGATTGTTTGCCAGCATGCAAAGGAGCATTCTACTTCTAAAGTAGCTGAACTAAAGAACAGAATTTCAACACAGGACGTAAGATACAGTAGATATATTAGTTACATATAGCTATATCTTAGAGTTCTTTCTTTCTGTATTACTATAAACTTACTTGCTTTGAAGTAGGATCTCTTGTTTTAAAAATCATCCTGTGCCACAGCATTCACAGAATCCCAGAATAGCTGAGGTTGGAAGGGACCTCTGAAGGTCATCTTGTCCAACCACTCTGCTCAGGAGGGTCATCCAGGACCATGTCCAGGTGGCTTTTGAGTATATCTAAGGAGGGGCGATTCCACCCACTTCTCTGGGCTGTTTTATACGTGGTATAAAGGGTAGAAAGAGCTATTGCATTCAGATTATTTAAGAACATTTTAAAATGAGGAAAGTAACTTGAAGATTGAGACTTGTTTTCATATACTGCATATGTACCTGTGTGCTATTTGACAGCCCATGCAGAGCACTATTCACTAGCGCACACACACACATGTTAGAGGCAGTGTTGTTACTGCACACATCACTTACACCTGCACTACTACGATCACAGAGTCACAGAATGTTAAGGGGTTGGAATGGACCTCAAAAATAATCTAGTCCCAAACCCCCTTGCCATGTCCCCCCTTGTAGGACAGGGACACCTCCTACTAGACCAGGTTGCTCAAGACCTTATCCAGCCTGTCTTTGAACACTGCCAGGATTGGGGCATCCACAGCCTCCCTGGGCAACCTGTTCCAGTGTCTCATCACCCTCACAGTAAAGAATTTCTTCCTAATATTTAACCTAAACTTCCCCTCTTTCAATTTGTACCCATTACTCCTTGTGCTATCACAACAGTTCCTGATGATGAGTCTCTCTCTGGCTTCCCTGTAGGCCCCCTTCAGATACTGGAAGGTTGCTATGCGGTCTCCACACAGCCTTGTCTTCTCCAGGATGAACAGCCCCAACTTTCTCAGTGCTGCTTATATTTTTCTGTACTTCTCCTGCATAGGTTTTCACATGTTGTCGTGTGTGTGTGCTAATGACAAAATATTTTTAAACTTTTTGTAGATATTAATAAAACATCTTCAAGAACAACTTGGTGAACAAGAGAGACGTCAAGAAGCTCTTCTAGTTTCACAGATAAGAGAGCAGCTCCTACAAAGAGAGGTATATTTAAATTTCAATGGGGATACCTTAGTCTAATAAGAGTTTTCATCCTAATTCATGTCAAGCCTCAAATAATATATTGTAAAATAAGTCTTAGAAACAAAATCTTTGTCAGTTGCTTCTACATCAATTATACCTGAGAATGCAAGGTTTTTCTAGTGTGACCAGGAGAACAACACAGAACAGAACGCAGAACTTTGACCTTTTTTGATTTTAATCTTTTTATTATTATTTTTATTTTGTTTGAAATGTCTGACATCTGTATGAAATTTGATCAGCAGGTTAATCCAGTCTTTCATATCCTCTGAGAGTTATGGTGGGTAGTGGTAAATAGACCACAGGACTTTTTCTTATTTTCTCTTTATTAAGAGGATTTTTTATTATTGTTTTCCAAAGCTTTTCTTTTTTCATCCTCCATTGCCATAAAACTGACTTAGGCAATTATATTCTTGGTTTTCTCCTCTGCTATCTCTGAAACTTAAGGTGTCTTAAGAAGGGAGAGTTAGCTATAAAAGTTGTGAAATTCAATCGGTTTTGAGAGAAGTATATAGTTTTTTTCTAATCTTCTACTTCTATTAATAGCATATAATCTAAAAATTACACTTGTTCTTATCTTTGCTTTTGGGTTAATGTTGTGTCAGATTGCTGACCGTCTTTTAGCTCAAGCTTTTAGAATCATTGGCTATGCTTTTGTTGTTCTTGAAGTACTGCCAGTCTTTTTGTTACCACCTCCTGTTCAGGAGGATGTAGCCTGTCTCAGCATTGTGCCTATGCTTCATTCACCATCTCCTTGGTGTATGAACATCACTAATTTTAACCTAATTTTGATAATACTCTTACTTGCAAGGGTTATTAAAAGCAATTAATCTTAATCTCGCCAAACTCAGATTTATCTGGGTATTTATCTTACACATGCAAAATTCCACCTCTGTTGTAACATATTTGTATACAAGTGTGGGTTTGTAGGGGGAGAACAACGTGTCCTATTAAGCAAGTTTGGTGTTTGCAGAATAGAGGTTGAGGCTTTGGGTTCATATTCTGAATCTAACGATAGATGTTGCCTTTCCTTACAAAGCTTGTTTCATTCCAGTGATCTCAGTATATATAATACTTCTTCCTGGAAAAACAGGGCAAGAGTACAATGAGACAAATGTTATTAATTTGTTTCCTCTATGACTGCTTTACAGATTATTAACAGTGATGGTTTAAGAGAGTGATCATCCAATCTGACCCACATGTTAGCAGCCAACTTCAAGGTGCTGGCATTTAAGAAAATGTAAAGGAGTGTCTTTGTTACAGAAATCATTGCAAGACTATACAGAGAGAAATATCTATGTAAAGCCTTGCTTTTGCCCTCTAGCATGGTCGCTATGCTGCTTATAAAATACATCTTAAGCATTAAATGGTTAAGTAAGTTTTGCTGAGAAAAGAAGACAACCAAACCTGCAAATGGAATTAGTAGTGAGAGGGGAAAGCACCTCACTGGTAATAGGATTGAGTCCTCTGTCTAAAATTCTGGTACCTCAAAAAAGGCAAAGTTTTTCTCTGAGGCTTCTTGGAAGATTTTTGGTAGTATTCAAATAACTTCTTGGAAGTTATTTGAATACTAATCTCAGAAATGCTGTTCATGAATGTTTTCCATTATCTGAGTGCTTCTTTTCCTTAATAGCTTGCACGTAGCACTGCATTGTGGTTCTGTTGCTGGCAAAATCCACAGAGCCCATTTTCTCCTGGGGCATTTTCCCCTCATAAGATGTTTCCACTATGGTCTTTTTATTGTATTTAATTACATACTTGAGACCACACATCAGCCCTTCCCTTCAGTGGGGCAACTTAGCAGCCAAGTAGCAGGAACTCAGTGGCACAGACCGTTTGAAACTAAGACTTCTGCTCCTCTGACAAATGTGGCTGAACAGGTTCAAAGCTGCTGGAGTAATGGACAGGCAAAAATGTGCTAGCATAGGCCTTGTCATTTTAGAAGCCACCTTAAAATATGGAAATCATAGTAAGCTGTCTTAGAGTCACTTCTCAGTAAGAATGACAACGTCTTATGAAGACACAGTGCTTCCAGCTACTTGAATTCACAGCAGAGAGCCAAGGATGGCTGAGTGCTTGAAGAAGGTTAGCAGCTCTCAGATATATTGGGTAAGAGGAGCTAAGGACTATCATAAAGACTTAAAAGTTTTCACTTCAGTTTACTTACACACATTAAGAGTGACCAAAAAAATACTTAGGATATTAAATTAAGGAATATCAAGTTACTTAAAATAGGAAAAGAATGAGAATAAACCAGAAGGGCTTTATAAGAAAACTTCCCTGAATTTCTGGAGGATTAGGAGATCACTTTTAAGTCATTGTCAAGTTGATTTTACCTGGTAATTATTAAACTTACATGGAGGCTTGTAATCATCTCTGTTAGGAGCATGTCTTTAATTAATTTAGTCCTTAGAAATACACTGGTATATTTTATATTTGATCTTCATCCAGGGTGTGAGAAAGGATTGTGTAAGAACATCTAATCATAATAGTCTGGTAACTATTGTTGTATGAAGTATAAAATTTGACAGAACATAATCGCTTCATAACATTATTAACAGGATGGGATTTATCAGAGAGGAGTAGACTTTCACATCCTCAGGCTACTTCTTAGAAATGAAAAATCCTAATATAAGTCCCTAGGTCTCTGTTAAAGCTTTTGAACAAAGGAGATTTCTCTTTTATGTCTTCCTTTCTACAACTTTTGAATGGAATGATTAAACAATGCAAATACATTTGTAGAGGAATCTGTTTTATACACTGCTTAACACAATGATAACAATTTTCCTCAATTCTCTTTGACTGTAGGTGACAAAATTGTTGGAAGAACTGAGAGAGGCTAGGGAGAGCCAGAGTCCTGAAATGAAACATTTCTTGTGCCTGGAAAAGAAAATCAAGCATATAGAGAGCAGACATGCAGAAAGAGAGCAGGAAATTCAAAAGGTACACCAGTGCATAACTGCATTTACTTCTTAAGAACAATTTATTGGTTTAACTGTAATTATGGTCTTTATTCAGGCTTATTTAGCTCATACTGCAGGAGGGAAGTAGTTTTTATACAGCCGTTTTGTCTTTGCCTGCTAATGCAAGTGAATGTAGGTGCAGGCCTGCTCAGCTTGGCCTTGCTATGGTAATTAAGATTATTTGTGCAACTTCCTTGCAGCCTGGTCTAAGAAGGCCTTGCTGTTGCAGAGGGTTGGACTGTGTGACCTCTGGAGGTCCTTTGTTTCATTTGGTTATTTCTTATTTCAGTTACACAGTGAAAGCAAGCTACTGAAAAATAACAAGAGTTTGGAATGTGGAGTCTAAGCTATGATATATTCCTCAGTTGAACTGTAATTATCTAGTCCTAGCAGCCCTATTCAGAAAAGCTGCATTAAAAGTGTAGAAACATCTTACTTTCTTTTAAATTTTAAAATCAGATCTCAAGGAATAGACTTTTAATGTACAGATTTTTTTGTTGTAGAAGGATTTCTTCTTATATGTTTCTATAGCAGATACTTAGTTTCTTTCAAAAAAGACCTGTGCATAAAACCAGTCATTTGATTAAAAATAAATCCTGTTGCCACTGATGTTTTCATTACTTTTGTTCACATTCTGTCCTGCTAAAGGTGACTGTAATACAGTTCTTTTTTTGCTATTAATTTGCTTTTATATAATGTGAGGATGTCTTTACCATTTCTGTGAAGTGTTTGCTGCTGCCTACTCTGTGATCTAGCTCTACTGAATACCAATAGGATTTACTAAGATGTTTTGTAATGTTTTGGGGTTTTTAAAAAGAAATAATAGTATACATAATTAGTACTAAATAATTTCATCTTTTTGTGGTGCTCATGCCTTTTCATGTATTAAGCTTTAGGTTTTGTTTTATCCTAGTTTTGCTCCTTTACCCATCAGCACTGGGGCATTGTACACTTGCCCAAATGAATTATATCAAAATGACTAGTGGAGGAAAGGAAATTGCTGAGCATAAAATTAACAGGTTATCCTTAGTATCCAACTGCAAATATGATAATTATGGCCTTTAAGTGATAGGCTTTCTTTAAAAATCTATTACAATTAATTGTGGTGTGGAGATTTTGATATCTGATGACACTTCCTATGTTGTGTAATTTAATAGGATTATGTCAGGGATTCAAGTTAAAGTTATTCAAACCTTTATCTGCAGCAGCATCAGATCTTTGTGACTACAGGACATTTTCTGATAATTCATAGAACTTAGGGTTTTTAGAAGTAGAGTAGTAGGCTACAACATGTCATTCAGATTTGGTTTGTTTTGCAGAGCATTATTTTGATTACCACATTTAAGTGGCAATTCAAAAAGCTTACTTTGATTTATAGAGGGTTTTATATTATATGTTCAGCTTTGTCTTAAATATTCACATTTAATTGCTGCTCTGGAGAGGATGAGTTAAGTTCTCCTGGGGCTCATTAGTCAATAATCAATTCTACTCTTCTGTCATTGATGCAAATACTTGAAGGAATTCATTGCTATGAGAAGGATTATTGTAATATTCAGAACAAATTGTTTCCACTTAATGTGAGCATTCGGCTTTGAGACTGAGTGTCACATAAAATGATGTGGCAGATTTTTGCAGAGGGGCAGCACTGGCTGAGTATTGGAGTAGGAAGTCGCAGTGCTGACTTTGTTCTAATTTGCAGGCAACCCAGCTAACACAGCACATTACTGAAGCAAGGCAAGCCCAGGAGGTTGAGAAGTGGCGGAGGCTGGCACAGCAGAAGAATCAGGAACTGGAGAAATTTCGAATGGAATTGGATTCAATATTAGATGTTTTACGTGAACTGCAGAAACAAGGGGTTGTTATTCCTGCGCCTGATTCCAGTGGATTCAGAGTGACAGACAGCTGTTGGAAGACATGATTAGGTAGTAGTTAAATAGAGAAGCAGAGTTTTAATATTCAAAGTTATGTATAGAAAATGTTATTGAAAATCATTACTGTAATGCACATAAATTGCATTGCATTCTGATCTTCTCTGGAATCTGTCATGTCCAGAGGCAGATTTGCACTGAGCAATACTCTAGTCATACTGTATGTCTTCTATTTTATTAGTAATAAATTTACATCTTTTTAAATAATAGTTTAAAATATTGAGGTTATTCCAGAAATTCAACTATCATTGAAAAATTCCCTTTTTCACATACTGTAGAACATGCCTGAATATTTTTAACTTTGGTTTCTAACTTGTCTTATAGTGATTCCTTCGCGAAAAATTTGAGTAATAAGCTGTTTGGTTTGTATGTTTAGTGTATGGCATTAATGTATTTCATTCCATAGGGCAGGAAAATCGTCTTTTTCCAAGATTTGCTTCTCTCCCTCCAATTCATATAATATTCCTTCCCTTATCTTTAAGACCCCTCCCAACTTAGTGAATGATTCGAGGGCTGGAGGAGAGCAGGCATTCCCTGGTGGTGCTGAAATTCAAGCTGTTCTTTGTTTACTTTTCATATAATTCCAACTGTGCTGGTAAGACTGATGGCAGAGTGGGTCTAGCTGAATTTGTACAGGGCAGATACAGAAAAAGCCTACAAAATACAGTGTGAGAGTAGTTATTGGTGTCCCTTTTAAAAGGGAAGGCTGTACTGATAAGGTTTTTACAATGGGCTGTTCAGGACTGACGTAGTAAGTATGTACTTCTCTAAGTGATCTTGACAGACAGAGACCAGTCAAGTGTGAAGACGTGCTAAAGCTCAGACTTCAGGGGTGTGTAGGTGGGGAAATTTAGAGTTAAAATATTGAGCAAGTTAGGAAAGGGGCCAGGAAACAAAACAAAAAAACAAACAAAAAAAAACACAGACCAAAAAAATCCCTGTACTACTGTCCTCAGGAGCGACCAAGGAGACTAGTTTGCTTAAGCAGGAATAATCCACTACCCAAATACCAGATGTGGAGGTAATGTTCTGCTGAGCTGACAGGCATCATGGCAGGTAACACACTGAATGTTAGAGGCTGTTGCCCTCTGCCTCTCCTCAGGCCCTGCCAGAGTTACACACCTGTGCTGTAGAGCAGGTACACAGGAGCAATTCCTACTGCATCACAAATGTGTGCCTCAGGGTGCTATGCTTTTGGTCTCTTCTTTCAAGAAAGAGATGGACCCAGTGGAGGGAAAGAAGAATCATCACTCCAGGAAATGTAGCCCTAGGAACTTCTGAAGCCATAGAAACTGCACTGCTCCAGAGAGGAGACACGGGGGGATGATGAGCATGACTATTACACTCAACATATATGAAAAACCTGCTGCTAGAAGCAAGAAACAGCAATTAAAAATAAAGCAAATTCAAAAAAGATGATGATAGCTATTTGGTGGTTGGAAGGAATGCTTTCCCAACAAATCTGTACATTATTAGTTTGAAGTTTCAGTGGCTGCAAGTCCTTAAGAATTCTGTAGCACATATACTGAGGTTGTATCTCAATCAACTATACTTGTTTAGGGCAAAGAGAAGATAAAAGCTAGAATGTACTCCTTAGGTCCCTGAGGACCTGTAGTATTGGTTGAGCCTAGCATTTAAGTCAGATGTGAAACAGTTCAGGTCTGTGCATGTGTGTTTATGTATCGTGTTCTTCAGGGACCAGCAGTAAACATGGATTTTCTCTCATACAAGCATGTGGCTGAGCATGCATAAAAAACAAAAGAGTGTCACAACTTATACCATATAGACAGAGTGTTTAAGTGCAAGGGTTTTTCTTTTTGACACAGACACAAACATAAAATGAGCCTGTATACAGATATATATAGATATTAAAAAAGGAAGGTGGGTTGCCAGTTAGTATGGTAATCTTGGTTGTTTCATGTTCAGATATTTTCAGTATTTCCATTTTGTCCCTGTCTAAGAAAGTATTAGTCCATATTCTTAAAATGTGTAAATATAAAACTGCTTTGTATATAAAATATAAGCTATGTGTAAATATGATGCATTTTCTTGATTTGGGTCTGTTTTGCAAATGAAAAGGATAAAAATTGAATCATTTCAACTTATTTATTTCCTGTACAATTTGCTGTATTAAAGTGTATGACTTGAAGCGAGAGATTTTTTTCAACTACTGCAACCCTTGTGTTGCCAGAGAGGCCAGGTCCTGGATGGAGATTCCTAGGACAGGAATCCTAGAGGAGGCATTTCTGGTTACTGGCAACTCTCTCACATGTATGTTGCTTAAGTCATCAAGAGGTGGTTGCCTTAATGTTCATGTAGTTCATTCAAACACTTTTTACAATTTTTACAGTCAGTTCTCAGCAAATGCTGGTGTCTTCCATAGTTGGAATTAAATTCTCTCTCTGAGTCCATTTTACTGAGCAGGGACAGTATTATTTACCATTACTGTATCGTAAGGCTTATACAGTGTTCTCACACGTATTTATGCAGCTGTGCACTCACTGAAGCACGGTTTTCAGATTTTGGGCATTTACCGTGCAGTGGACACTCTACACTGTAACAGACTGCCTCTGGGCTTGAATGGCTGCAGTTAGGGTTTTCCTTTTACAGAACTCAGGTGCAAGTTTTAAGTTCTTTGCTAAAGTTGTTACTGACTCTCTGAGGATTTCAGTGTGATCTTTCAAGGAGTTAATTAAATGACATACTCCTCACATATATTTTTCCTCTTGTGCCATCCTCTTTCATCATGCATTTCCAGGAGGCATAATGGATGGATTAAAATAATCAAACATAATGTCTTTAAATCATTGCCTAATGGTTAGCTGGACTTCATCTGTTTACAGCAAAGCAGCTGGAGTATAATAATTTGAATTGTCATGTTTGAAGCTTTTAAGAAATCACGTGAACAGTTGGCTAGGTGACTCAGTGACCTACATTGCTTCAAGAGAGGAAAACATGATGTGCAGAAAAGGATCAGATTTCATCATGGCACTTGGGGCAGAGATAGCAGCAGTGTGTTCCATTTCAAGTTCGCTGAAGTACATGTCAAAATTGTTCATGTAACAAATTAAATAGGTTATCGTGAATGAAGACTTTATTTGATAGCACATAATACATTTTGAAGTCTGCCCCTCTATCCCATATTTAACCTGTTCTGGACAATATAAGGAAAAGGAGAGGTATAGCAGCACTAGCTGTGCAAATCCACTTCTGCAGGGAATGGCGGGGAGGGTCATGCATCAAGTGCTGCCCTGACTCTTGACCAGAAATCCAGTGATATCTCTGAATTAAAACTAGCCTTTCATACAGCTGACTACATACCTCTCCTCCAAAAATAAAAAAGCACAGGCCTCCAACTCTTGCTCTCGTTGGAGAACATGTGGTAGAAGGTTCTTCTCTGCTGTCCTTGCTATCTGTCAATATCCAAGGCTAAAAAGTGGCAAAAAATGTCAGTGTTACAGTATTCAAGATTGAGGACTCAGATGCATAAATACTTAATTTCATGACAAACAAACCTCATTTACTTCACCTTGTAGTCTCAGAGACTGTATAGCACTGGATTGTAGTAGAGATGTTGACAGTTTTACCATTTTCTTTCTTTTCTCTATGAGCAGGCATTTACTGATTATTCATTACAGGTTTTGGGGTTTTGCCTTTTTTTTGTTCAAGGTACACAACTAAAACTTGTTTACACGGAAGAACATTTTGCAAGTATTTACACCTCTGAAAACTGGAATACATAACTTGACCTAGTAATTTCTTACAGAATACAAGACGTATTTAGGCAAACAAACATATGTAGCTGGTTTAGAGGAAGAAGCTGTCTCTGCAGTTAAATCTGCTGCAGGTGCTGCATTTATACTGAGTTTTGAGAAGAGGCTTGAAGCCAAGCAGTAAGAAAACTCACAAAAATTCCATTTCCAAACACCATTAAATTCCAAGTACTTTTGAAGCATTACTCTGGTCAGAACACTTTCTATTCTGTTTCTAGTGGACCAATGAGTTCATTTTCTGAGAAAAGATGAATTTTTTTTAAACAGGTTAAATATTGCCCTTCCCCCTGAAGTAAAATATGTCTGTTATTCTTAAAAAGGGAAAAAAAGAAAGGAAGGAGAGCTTTAAAATAGCTGCTTTTGAAGACTGCAGAACGTTTTTGTGTTTGCCTTTGGCTCTGCTTTAAGGCAAAGGCAGAGCAAAAATGTGAATCAGACTATTGCTGCCACAGTGTCTCTGAAGTGGTGTGGGAGCTCTGCAGTGGGGACTGACAGGTTATTTTTCTGGGAAAAGCAGCATGAAGGACTTTAAATACAGAAGGGAGATAAGATGAAAAAGGTAGAACCATCATCAGGAAAGAACAGCAGCAGGAACCAAACACTTGAAATAGCTTTACAGGACTAATACATGCTTCAGAGGGATATTAACAATGCAATTCAAAGGTGTTGTAAATTAAGTTGGCATTATCTCTTGGTCATTTTATTAAGTACCTTTCATCTAGGCATCATCACCAATATCCATACACAAAATGCTTCCTTTTTCTCCCCAAAGTAGCAGTTAGGTACCCAAAGAAAGGCCATTAAGATTTAAGGTGGCAGAAGAGAAGCATATGCTAGCCTACAGGGAATAGCAGCATCTTCTTTTTCTAAAACCACATCTGCGTTATTTTGAAGTGTCTCAAACTTCTGAGATGTCTTCCCCCAGATGGGTTGTTGAGCACTGGAACAAACTGCCCAGGGAAGCAGTGGAGTTGCCATCCCTAGGGGTTTTAAAAAGCCATGTAGATGTGGCACAGGGGGTGGTGGTTTACAAGGGAACTTGGCAGTGCTGAGTTAATGGTTGGACTTCATGATCCTAAAGGACTTTGTCCAACCTAAATGATCTATGAAACGTAGTTTTAAATGGCTTAAAGGCAACCTTCATTTCTCAGTTGCAGATGAGATGGATTCCACATAGATCTTCCCTTCCTTCAAGCAGCATTTCTGTTTTCAAGCACAGCAAAGGAAAAAATAAAATAAAAATAATAGCTCAGACATTACTGAAGGCAGCTCACTCATCCAGAAATCAGCTATAAAAGCCTCGTTTAGTACAAGTCCCACAATGTGTTAGCAAGAACAATATTAAGCTTAGAAGTCTAACCATCAGATAGCTTAACATCATTGAGGTGCCTCGGCAGGAAGTAGATGCCACATTCAGAGACAGATTTCCCAAGTTTTGGAAAAGGAAAGTCCACACCTACAGCCTTCATAGTTGTAGTTATGTACTTCCTGTGAAAGAAAGCCTTTACTGCACCTGAAATGTTTCACTGGAGACGTACATTGCAGCCCTTGGAGCTGTGCTCATTTAGAACAGGGTTCATTTCAGTCTTCTCTGGGAACTACTTTCAGCAATAACCTGCTAGTTTTAAATAGTCTCTGCTTTGTTTTAAGTATAACCCCATTACTTTAAACACTACCAAGTTGTGCAAGAATTACATTTGAAAACAGGAAATTTAACTATAAGTGGTGTGTAATAAGGGCACAGGAGATAAAAACAGAGGATGTTTCCTACATTCTTCCTACACAATTTGTATTCTTTAAATGGTCAACCCATTCACTCTTTTTCCTATTTCTAAGGTGAAGAAGGGATGAATTAATCAGCATTTAAGTGGCTGAAGGATGTATCAGCAGGTCTCTAAACTCTAACACATCTGTGTTGTATACAAAGCATATTAATTTTAAGAAAACCCAGTTAGGCACAGTCTCTAGAATCCACTCTTTTAATTTCAATTAAGAACTTCCTGCAGAGCATACTTGAAATCCAGCAAAGGGTTTGAACCTGGTACCTCTGCATCCTATATGCTTGCTCTAAAACCATTCAGTCATTAATTGCCATCTTTTGAAGAAAGCTGAAATACCGTTTTAAGTACTCTCAAAGGTTCAGAACTTTATTCCATCTCTAAAAAATAAAGGTTGAAACTACAGCTGTTCAAATCCTTACCAATTCTTTCACTGGGAGAACAGCTGGGGTTGCAACGCTATCCCAGCTGAGTACAAAAAGAAGATGGAGCAAGCACAGCTTAGCTGCACTTTTGGAGTTGGTCCTCTCAACAACTCAAAGCCTGCTAGCACTTCACTGGCCAATGAGTAAAGAAATGACCATTTATAAAGCCAAAAAGCACAGGAAGGTTCAGCATATAGGCAACACATAACACCAGCTTAACATACCACCACCATTTGCATGTAGTAACTTTATTGGCAAAAGAAAAATAGGTTTTTTCTTATATCCTGTCATTTAGCTACTGAATCCTGTACTTACTGAACTGGAAATTCACATCAGCAATTACCAGGAGGGGGGAAAAAAAAAAAAAAAAAGAGTCAAATCACAGTTTGTGTTTGTGTGTAGAATACTAATTCCATGTCGTCACGGGGCAGCTGCTGAGGTGTCACTCTGGAGTATAATTACAGGCACCAATTCGCTTTTACTCAGCAGCAGGTGGTGATAGCATTTTGTAAACACTGCAACCAAACAATTTAATTTGCAAGATATTCCCTCTGGAAGCTTTGTAAATTGGGTTTAACCTGCACCAAAAAGCAGTTAGGAATCAGAAACTGAAGTTAATCCCAAGCAGGTATTTATTGTGATGCTCAGCTTCAGGCATCCTGATTGGGAGTAGCAGAAACTACAGAACTTCCCCAGGGGCAATTTATTCCTTTCTTCAGTCTTCTTTGAGATTTACACTTTTCTTGACCAAGGAATTTTCATACACCTCCTAATGCCAGGCTCCAGCCTTCACAGCCCTTGTAAATTACTATCCTTCAGAAGCTGGTCATAAGTAGTCATTTAAAAATGAAGAACAAAACAAGAAACAAACAAACAAAAAAAAATCAAATAATGCTGGGCAAAGGTTTTAGACCACAGAAGGCATCAGAATAAAGCATTCAGTGTCTTACTTCTTGTCTAAACTGAGTTCTGTCAGTACAGCCAGTCTTATATACAATAAAAAGCACAGGTCTGAAATACCTTCTGTCAAAAGGGCGGGAGGCCAAGAAAGGCTTCAAACTGGACAACAACGGGAATGTTTACCTTAAAGGTTTTTTCAATCAAGGATCCGATGGGAAGATTGCATAACCAATTTGCTTTCTAAAATGATTGGTGGCTCTGAGATGAGGAGATCCTCCTCACCTAATGAAGGGTTCTGCTCAGTGTTCACAAAGTTAGGAATGTTAAATTTTGTAAGACAATGTAGGTCTTCCTCAAACATTCCACAGCTTCTGGGAACCTCCTGGAAGTGGGTATTACTCTCCAGACTTGGACCTTTCTGACTGTCTTTTTCTTTGTTCATATGGTCCACTTCATTAATACAGAAATGGAAAAGTGACTGGGATTCTTCAGCCATTTGATGAGAAAAGTCCCTCTCAGAATCCAGAGGTCTTCCAAAATCCGCCACAAAGCTGTTCATGCGGAATCTTTTTTCAGAAGGTTCCCTATGGAGGGAAAAGAAAAATACAGTAAAAAATACAGTAAAAGTGGAACTATTTGAGTTCCTATCAACAATTTTGGTTTCAGCAACCATTATGATCAGGAGAAAAGGAAACCCTACAGTTTATCTACCACAGACTTGTAAGCCAGCACTATTTATTATTTTCTGCTGAACAATTCTAAGTCTTCATTTGTCATGATAATTTTCCATGGAAGTAAGTTAATGCCAGCACTCTTAAATGGCACTTCTAGTAATCAATATACTGTAATAATCGCCTCACTGAATGGGTTTAGAAATACTCTTGATTTCAAGTAGTATCAAGTAGTAACAATTTTTTTTAATGGCTTATAAGAACAGTTTGAGAAAACTCAATAGACAAAATGTTCCTGAGGCACAGCCAGCTCTGCTCTCGCTAAAGGCATTGAGTGCTTGGTTGTCCAGACATCAAACCATCTTTTCCACTAACTTCAGTCAATGACATTCAGATTTCCAAATTAGGAGAGCTGGAACTAAAGACTGCTTTAAAGACTGGCAGTCTTAACAATCCAGGCAGCCCAGGAAGGATAGTTTAACATTTTTTTTGGCAGTTTTCCCTATAAATTTTATCTCAAACCAGCACCAATCTGCATGGACTTGTGCAAGAGCCATTTGCAGCTGAGAAAAGCTCAAGCTAGATAAAAGTTTTACAGATTCATTCTGTCAGGCTGAATTTGTATGCTATAATCACAAAATTCAGGTTATTTGCATCTGAAAGGCAGTGGAGGTATTCAAAGAATGAGCAATGAAAAGCTAAATATGTTCCTAGAAAATGAATTTTGTTAGGAATTAATAAATCATACTGTTTACATCTGAAGATATAGCAAATGACACTGGAGTCAGATAATTGGACACCTAAAGGTACACCCAGCACTTAAAGAGATTTTCAGTGTAATTGTATTTCCTCAAGCGTGCAGTAGGAGACAAGTGCCCACAAGCTTTTGAAAGCCTCAGATGACACCTTCAGAAATCTACCCACTAAAACTCTCAAGTTCACAGGATACCTACCATTAGTCTTTCAAGTGCAGTTAAAGTTCCCTGCTTCTCAAAAGCTAATTTACTGCCATTACATGATGGGAGCATTCTTGTCCTAACATCATCACTTCCACTAGCCTAGAAATCAAAGCAGTTCTCTAGTTTGTCAAGACCATATTGGCTCATTCTGCATTTCAAAGGGAACCAGGTAGAAGAATAACATTTAAATTGATACAAGACTGACAGGTAACTAAGTAATAATCTACTGTATACACAGCAGGGGGCAAACAGCCTGGAATAATTCTGAACTGACATTTATATATTTATAATGCAGTGAAAAGCACCACTTTTAAGTTTCATATATAGTTTGGCAAATCTGTCCCAAGAGTTTCTGGGTAGTGTTATGTCACAGACAGTGGATGTGGCAAATAAGCACAGAAAGAAGGACAAGCACTGCAAGCCCAGGAAGAAATGACTGCGGAAGAAAGCTAAAAATGCATCCACCAGAGGAGTAAAATTACTTCACAGGTGTGGCAAGTGCTTCACAATCCAGTGAGCTATGAAGGAGCAAAGGCTGATCATGCAGAGGGGCACACAAGGCTGGCAATGGCAACCTAATCTTAATGGACGAATAGAAGATGCAAATAAATGTTACAATGACCCGGAATGTTGAGGCTATATGATGAAGCATAATCCTATGTTCATGAGCAGGGAACACACGATCTAATAAACAGTGATATTTTTGGATTGTGAAATTCACAAACACCATCTTTGTATTTTGGAGAGGAATTTTATTACGTTTTTTTAAAACTAGACTAGAAACTTGCATAGTCTTGCTCATTACAATATGCAAGAATACCTCAGCAGGTATCTTTTCAGAACACTCAAAGTAGCCTCAAAAATCCCAGTTTTACTTAACCAAGATCAACTGATTTCTTAAAAAAAAAAAAAAAAAACCAAGAAATCATCAGTTATTTCATGTTTACTGCTTTAAGATCACATCGGCCAATGTCTTTTACAGATAGGTTGCATGAACTCTTGCATTTGTTGTACAAATGTGCTCTTAAGGACATTTTCAAATGCAGAAATTAATATAGCGTGCTTTCCTCTCCTGAGTGAGGTGAATGAGAGCATTTTTTGGACAGAAATTCAGAGATTGCCAACGAACTTTTTTCAGTTGCACAAGCTAATATATATATGCAAGCAAACAGAAGAGAAATGCAACAGGCATAACTTCTGTAACTGATTAAATTTCTGCCTGTCCCCATCCATATCCTGACCCTTCTGGTCTGAGAATGTACCTAATTCTGAACATCTTGTGTAATTTTGAAAAGTACATCCTATCATGCCCCTTTATACTGAGCCAAGAAAAGCATACTACTAGAAAAAAGTCAAAGTCTGCTGCTTTGGGTCCATCCATCTGAGCCCAGTTACACTCAATCTCTCACATTAATGGTACTCTAAAGAACAGCCAAATAGCCTTACTGAAGTCGTAGACTTCAGAGTCTTCATCCATCAATCAAGCTGGCTTTCTCCCAAGACCTAGGAATCCCATTAACATCTATTTCTAAAGGAGCTCTCGAGACAGCCCACTACTGAAACGCCGAGTCACTGAAGAGTCCAGTCAGGTATAAAAACAGAAGATGCAGGCAAACTAAAACCAGTCTGCTCTGGTTTTACAGGAAGCCGTTCTCCAGTTTTTATATACGTGCGCCGAAAATAAGAGGACACAGCTGTATTCACTGCACTTAGTGTATTCCTGGAGGATCCATGTTCAGTACCACGCACATTTCGTTACCAAATGTCAAAAAAACAGTGCTCAAATTTGTTAAAGGTGCCAACTCAGCATACATAGCAAGTGGGCGAGCACTCAGGCACACAGCTCCCAAAGCTGCAAAGAGCTTTATAACAAATACAGAAAGGAATAATTGGTCTCGCTCCAGCAACTAAAGAAAAATTACATTAAGGTTTAGAACAGAAGGGACTTCTGGAGGTCTCAAGCCTAATGACGAAGGCAAGGGCAACTCTGAATTCTGATGTGGATGTAGAAGTTGACCAAAGGTGGACATTTCACAAACTCTCTAGGACACTGCTCTGAGAAAATTGGTGAAAAAGGCAGAAATAAGTGGGAGATATCAAGCAGGCCTCTGCTACCTGAAAGTAAATTTTTACAAGTGTAAAATTTTTTGACAAATAGCCATATTAAATTCTCTCTATATATGTATTTTTGACTCATCACTTTTTCCCCTTTCAAATTATCCACTTGGGATCCAGCCTCATGCTCAGCTAATAAATAAGATCTTGGTGAAAAAGAGGCAGCACACCAACAATTACAGGGATTTTTAATCTGTTTGGGGGAAATGTCTGGCTACTTCATAACAGTCTGTAGGGGAAGCAAAACTACCAGCAAGTCAGTTCTGGTAAGCTGGATTCTTTTGCCACTATTTGCTTCTCACAGAAGCAAAACTTTAGGAGCACAGAAGAGGCTCAAGACATATATCTGGCCCTGTCTCTAGAGATGTGCTATTACAAGGAGTTTCAGAGCCACTTTACATGTGATTAAATAGCAAAGGGACTCCAGGAGGCAGAGATAAGCTGCTTTAGGAAGCAATAAGCACCAGCAATTGCCTTTTACAATCAGCTTCTCATCACTGCTACCTGCCTGCAAGCAATCTCACACTCCAGAGAGGCTTTTTATTTCCACTTTGTGGCACAGAAGCCTGAGAGGAGATGTGGGTTCAAACTTTCTCAGAGGAAGGGACACTGACAGCCTGTGTCCTGTGCAAATGCAGATAAATCATTGAGGCAAGGCATGGTCCGCACGTATTTATCAGCCAGAAAGAATAAAAAATAAGAGGACTTTCAAGGGACCCTGGCTTTAAAGAAATGTCGAGCTGATCTGTACTTCAGCATCTATTGCAATTTCTCAGCAGAAACTAAGACACTCTGAGACCTCGGGGGTTAAGGGAAGATTTTGCAAATACTACCCGTATCTGTCTTTTGGAGTTGAACACACAAACATTTGGAAACCAGCCAGGCTTCGGCTTCCTTAATTCAACAGCTGCACTGCATTTTATTTGTATATACTCTGTTGATATTCACACTTTTCACTCCATGAACACTTGAGCCTACTTAGACCCATCCCACCTGTCGCCAAAACAGTAATCTAAAGGCACCTGTTTGGCAGCCTACCCAAAACACCCTTTTAGAATGAAAATGCTAAAATTACTTGAAATTAAGACAAACTGCAGTGTTTCATAAGAACAAACTAGAACAAGATGGTGCTGAGCCAGTACAGTGTCAGCACCGTCACTGCTTGTTTGGGGGCTGCAAGAGCCCGGGTGTGCCATGTAGCAGGCTGCATTTGTTATTCCCATTTTCAGACTCACTCTTGATGTGGTGCTCCTGTCTTCGTCAGCAGGGTGAGGACAAAAAACATGAAGATGACAAAAACTGCAAGACCAACCCAAAATCCAATCACAATGGAATCTGGTGAAAAAATAAGAGAAAACAAGATGATCAGTATTTTACTTACACTTGCAAAAAGTTGCCTTCCACATGCAGCATGAGTGCAGACCCAAAACAATTTGCAGCTTGTTTCTGGGTGACAAAGGATAATCAAATTTATCTTTATCTATTTTTAAACAGAAGGCTGCCATTGAAAATCTCATTTTGAGACCGAATTTTACTGATATCTAGACAAACCAGACAGTAGATAAAAGAGGGAAGACTATTCTCTTGGCTAGTAAAATAAGAGGAGCTGCCTATGTGATGCCAGGCCCATTTCCAAGCATTGCTGTGGAAACAACTTCAGTGCTAGAACTAGGAAGAGAGGATTATTTGATTTTCCGCAAAATCCTCTGTCTCTGTAGAACTGGACTCCTGCTATTTTAAGTTATTTCTGCCCCAGACCATTAAGTTTCTGGTTTTAAATGGACTTCTTTGACACAATATGTTTAGGAAAGACCTTTTAGTGGCACGACAGAGGGTTCTGCAAGAAACAGGACCACAGACAAAAAACTATTTGCTACTTCAATAAATATCAATAACCAACAGATACAAGACGTTTTTGAATAATTTTCTATTTGGGTTTCCAACTTAAGTACAGAAAGCCACAATACAATGTCAGAAGAGCGCAACAGATTTGGGCAAAAAAGTCAAACAACCAGTTAATCAATAGAAAAACACCAGTGCAATAACCAAATATAGCAGTCATTGGGAAGAGCATGGCTTTCTACCTGTGTGCATAAACTGTACCTACTGTTTCCAGCAACTTGATTTAGAGGGGTTCAAGTGGGACAAACATATTTCCAGACAACAATCAACTGATTAGCATGAACCAAGGTTACAGAGCACCAAAGCACAATATGACCTGGTCCAGGACCCATCAGCACACAGGTATTTTTTCACCTGTCATTTCAGTTGGTTATTCTTTGCTTATGCAAGTATTCAACACTTCCACTACAGAAGTTCAAAAACATTACATACAAACATGCAAGAGGGAAGGCTTGGTCAGGACAGGAGTCCTTTCTACCCTTAACCTCTCACACAGCCACTACCAAACCTCAGGGATCCTCACTGGCTGTAATGTCTGACCCAGTGCAGCAGGCACAGCACAGAACTGCTGAATTTCCTACAGGACTAACTAAAGACACTGAAAAAACAAGGAATCAGCTATCCTGCCTGGTGCTTGACCCCAGCTGTTCATCATGCTCCCACTGTGAAATATCATCCATGCTAAAAGGCAGATGTGGAAACTGGTAATCAGTTCAAACCATCCTCTCTTTCCCTGCAAAGTCAAAATGCCTGCTGCAACTTGAGATTTTCTCCCTGTGAAAATACTTTATCACAATGAAGTCCCTCTCTAATCCCTTTCTCAGGTAAGCTAAGGAGGTTAAGTTTCAAGTCTCCCACTGCAATATTTATTCCATCTCTCCTATGCCATATCCTCCCCTCTCAACACGCCATGTAAAATAACTGGAATGTGGTTTGAGTATAGGTCTCTGTGATGGAGGGGGAGGAGTTTTTAATACTCCTTTGTGCTTAGAGCATTCTGCCACGAGTTTATCTCTGTAATTCCATATATTATGTGCCCTAAATTACTTTCAGAATCATTCTGTAAGCACAGCCTGTATTTGGTGGTTCGAGATATACCTTATTGTTGACCTTCCTCATACACAATAGCTCATTCTGCTGGACTTGGTAGTACCTGCAGATTTCATCTAAAAAGAAATACTCCCTTTAAAAAACTTACCACTTAGCCATTTATAGTTACTAGTACCTTCCAATTAGTCAGACATGCCTGGATGATATACAGCTGCATTAATAACCAGAATGTAAAATGTGTTTAATATGACTAAAAAATACGCACATAGATTATATCAATCAAGCTGAAAAACTTAACTAAAAGGAAAAAAAAAGAAGAAAAAAAGAAAATCAAGGCTCTGATAAACTACTACTCCCCACAAAAATCACAAGTGCTAGCATTGTGTGCTGAATAACAAGCCTGTTTTGTGGTTGGTTTGGTGTTCCTGCTCCCAACAGAATTCTTAAGTTTACTGAGCCTAATGCTATATCTTCCTTGTTTTATTGTGCCTCCTGACATACTTCCAACCCTCTGCTGTATAAATTACATTATTTGAATTTGTTTAAAATTCAAGCAGGTGACCTGAGTTCTCTTCAATATTTCATTTAGATCTCACTTACTTAAGTGGAAATTATTCAAACCTACTAAATTCTAAATATTAATTTGAAATTAACAGTACATAACCCAAATTTTGTTCAAAAATATGGTATGAGGGACATTTATACTGCCCAAAGTTACAAACAGATAGTCATGGGATACTTTTACATTTTCAAGTTGCAGTTTCAGCCTTCCTTGTCTTCATAGTACAGACTGGGAACACCCTGGCAGCAGTTTTAACTCCTCTGATCATTCCTACCTATTTTGCCTCTCACTAACATTACTGAGGCTTCCTCATTTTCAAAGGCACAAAAAGTGATTTTGTTCTTATCTCTGCCACTAGCAAGTATCTCCTGGCTATCTTTGTCTATTTACTTTCTAAAGCTTTAATGTACAAAATATCTGGTCCCTGCTTTTCCAGATTTTCTGATTTCTAGTTCCTGCCTTCACTTGTCCTCCAGCAGAACACTTTTTTTGCTTTTTTTTTTTCTTTTTTGCAGGCATATATTTGAAACATCACTGTGGAATCTTTTTTTTTTTTTAAGAAAAGTATTTTTGTGTGGTAGATTATTTTGTCAATCCTTTTTCTCACGGGTCGCTTCGAACAAATTTTTTTCTGCTTTCAGGAAACTTCTGAATTCCTTTATATTTAAATCAAATCACCTAAACTGGAATCCATTCCCTGTTGAGCTCTCCAACATAAGATACACGCATTCATTGACACCTCTTCTTTGTAAGTATTCAAGGTCTCCCTCCTCATAGAACCCTTGTTTAATCTCCTCTCCTTCTCCCCAGTTTAGGATTTCAGAGAAGTTCATGTCTGATCACATTGCCTCCACATTTCACAACAATCTCAGCTCAGCAGGCAATAGCTGGAACAAGAACACACCGTGTCAAGAAGTATCATCCCATACACAACACAGACTGTTCCTTTAGTAGATTAAACTCTGCCCTCTGGGCAATGCACACAATAACAATGAATTAAACAGAGACAACTCTAATCTATCAGTTAAAACAAACAAAGAAACAAACAAAAACTAAAGAAAATCCACCACAACCAGAAGGGACTTCCTAGATCACTGATTCAAGTACTACTAATGACATCTTTCATCAAGTTCCACCTGAAAAGCAGTTGTTACTTCTGTCCCATTCTCTAAGAGCTGTCCAGGACCTTCTGCTCCATGAAGAGCACAGCCAGACAGGGAGGCTCAGCTGCCATGCTCAGCATGGCAGTCACTTCGATGGCAATCCAAGATCTGATTTGCAGCTGTGCCTTCTGCAATCCGGAGGCAGCTGTCATTTATACCTTTTTGTCCCATCATGCTGTTTGAGACACAAGCTGAAAATACATAACATTTCAGCTGATCTTTGCAATCAGTAATCTTTGCTATCAGGTTTGACCTCTGATTAGGTGGAAGAATGGAAGATAAATTAAAAACATGAAAAAAGGTAACCCACATTTTTCAAGTACCTATCTTTTGTAAAAATACAGACAGCAATCAGCAGACTTTTTTGGGGGAAAAAAATAAAAACCAAATTATACTCTATTTTTTTTCAGAAGTGTTAATAACTTCAGCAAGTTTGTTCTGTCCCTTGCAGAGCCTCCCCAAAACCTGCTGACTGTGTAGAGGCAAGTGAGATCAGCCTTTCCAGGCTGCTGTTTGCCAGTGCAGGCACTACTTTTTCCCAATCTGAATCCTCATCGTGACAAATGAGTCAGAAAGTATGTAATCCAACCTGGACCAGTGCTCCAGCACTGGATGGAGACCCTTCCCAAAAGCTTTGAAGACTGGAGATCAAATCCTTTCACTGTGGATCTAGCTCAGAAACAAAGAAACAGGATGGTTTTTTTCTCTTTGGCAAAGTGCTTGCAAGACTCATCAGGCAATTGAGTTGGTTTCTGTTACTTTTTTCCCCCTCTTTTATTGTTTTCCCCTCACAATCCTCTCCTCTAAAAGGAAAGATCATCAAATCCATTGTCTAGTTTTTAGAAAAATGCTGGTCCAGCTGTATTAGCTTGTCCTGGTTACATTTTCTCCCAATTCCAATCCGTATTTTTCATCTCTCTGGTCCTTATCCTCCATTTGTTGCTTCTACTGTAAAACAGCTCCAGTATTAACAGAATGCTGAATTTAGCACACCCCTCCTATGAAGAAAGTACCAATGGCAAGTTTGTTCAGCAGGAGGAAATTCTTCTCTTATTTTCAAACCTAAAATTTATTTTCTATCAGGAAAACCAAACACAGGTAACACAGGTAAAGCTCCCCACCACTGCCTTTTTACCATTAATAGAAACAAACACAAACAAATAGAAACAAAAACAAACCAACACTGATCGTACCAAGTAGTCCCCAGAAGCAGCAGTATATCTGAATTTGTTGTTGTTAATGTTTCCTGACAGTCAGATATTCCTCAGTATTGACAAATTTCTACCACAGAAAATAAATCCATGGTTCTCTCATGCACGAGAAGAACAGCCAACAAAAGGATACAGAATAATAAACAATAATGATGATCTAATAAATAGAGGGATACTGCTAATTGCAGAGAATCCTAGGAACTAGGAGAGAGATGTTTTTGTACAATATTCAGTCTGAAGTGAAGAACAGGAACACGCAGACAGGAAGCTCAGCTGCAATGAAGCATGTCTCTACTGAACTTACACTTATGAGCTTTCAGGCCTTCAAACGACACTGGTCCGTACTCATAGTACTCGTAGTCCCAGGTGTAATCAGAGTTAGACAAGGCCTGCTGGGAGGTTCTGTTAGAGATCAGCCTCAGGGCAGACATCTTGCACCTCAGCAAATACAGACCTGCGGATATGAAAGGCGTTAATGGAGGCTACACCCAGCATGGCTTTTGGGTTTTTATTCTTTCTCATCTGTTGGATCACTTCCTCATCGCTGCTCCCCAGAGCAGCCACTGCCTCATCAGACAAGGTTATCACATCCCCTCCCATTCCTTCCCCTAATTACAGACACAGACACTGGGGCCCAGTGAAAGGCAACCAAGATGTTTAGGGAGCTGAAGCACAGGAGGCACAAGAGCATAAGGGTTTGTTCAGCCTGGAGAAGAGACAGCTCCAGGGAGACCTTAGTGCTGTCTGCACTTAGAGGGTGCAGAGATGATGCTGCCAGGCTCTTCTCAGAGATGCACAGGAAGAGGACAAGAAGCAATGGACAAAAACTGGGAATCAGGAAACTCAAATTAGATACAAGGAAAAATTTACCTAATCTAGTCGAACATGCTTTGAGTAGGAGGCTGGACCAGATGACCACCAGGGGTCCCTTCCAGCCTAAATTTCTCTATGCTGATAAACGGGCCCAATATGCCACTACAGAAGGAAAATAAAACAGGAGTGATTTCCCTCACAGATTAACAAAAACTGCAATGCAACACTGAGCATCATGAAATTACCTTGATAGATATTTCTGTCATTACCACCATTCTGTACCAGAGCCTTGCATTTTGCAGAGTAATTTTTTCAGAATATAAGACAGTTTTATGCACACCAAAAGAAAGCACATCTCTGCACAAAACGTCTGCTGCAGTAGCTGGAGTCAGGAAATCCAAATTGTAATGTATTACAAAATACTTTTTGTGAAAGTAAGCTGAGCTTTGGGTAATTTTGCATTCAATTAAAACCCAGCATGACAGAATAAGGCATCAAGTGCTAGAAGACGTAAAGAAGAAAAATCAGGCACAAAATAAGAAACAATTTCACTCAGGGAATATGAGCAGCATTTCAAATTTGTGAAATAGTTCTTTCTGCAACTATTTTACCATTAACAAATACTGGCAGTAATGCCTCAAAGCAATTTTAAATAAATAGTATGCCTGAAAAAGTAAACTTCACTCTTAGTTACAATGTTCAGAATTTTAAACATATACCAAAAAACTTAACTGGCAAGTTATAAATCTTTTAAAACAATTAATGGGTCTGTTTTTCAACCCAAACCAATTTAGCTTTCACAATGAGCAATCTGACAGCAGCGAAGGTAAGGGGCGGGCTGGGGAGAGAAGTGACCAACCCCATTCTTGGGTCAGGATAAGAAGCTTCACCACATTACCCTCACCCTCCCCTTGGCCATTCAGGAAGCCTCTAGCATGAATAAATAGCCTGAAGCACAGGGGAGAAGGAAAAAAACATGACCATAATGGACAACCCAGTTCATGGCTCAGGATGTTTCCCATCTTGTACTTCCAGCCCTCTAAGAATGGACAGAGAGAAAGAGGTAAGTCTAACTAAAAGTGCCTCTGTTGGCAGTAAAGTTCCTCTTTGGCTTTTCCATTTCCTCAAATTAAAGAGAGAATGTCTGATTAAGCTTTAGACAGTTGTTTTCTTATTTTTAATCAACTAAAGCAACTGCTGCCTCTGGGAGAAAGAAGTGGCACAGAGAAAACCCTAGGATCCCTGTCCTAGTTTGCTCCCATCTCAGCTCTGTCAGCTGTTTATTACAAGACTTTGTGTTTCATTTTGTGACTGTGCTCCAAGAGACTACATGGTGCTACACAGGGTTCCCACCATCTTTTCCCCCCCTTCTCCTCAATGTTTTGTTGATAACATGTCTCTTGACAACATTGATTAGTCCTGTTTAAAGGCTGTTTTTCTCTTTTATAGCTTTCCAGAGAAGCCTTTCATTTAAATATTCCACATATGGCATCACTAATGGCCATTGTCATCTCCCTCCATTTAGTATTGCAAAAAGAGCTGAAATCCACTTGCAGAAAACTTCAGAATAGGGTATAGGAACAATTGAACAAATGTTGTTTCTTCCACCTCAAGTGTTTCTTCCCACCTCAAAGCAGATGGGATTCATTGGGCCACATGCAGAGCTCTCTCCCAGTCTAGTCACTAGTGTCCATTTATGATTTATGGGGAGGATAGCCCCTTCCAGGACACGAAGGATCTGTCCCAGTGTAGTATGAGGTTAGGATAGAAGCTCCAGCCTTTCACCACTGACTGCATGCATGTGGAGACCTGCTTTCACTGTAGACAAACCTCTGTCAGACAGAGAGGTGCTAATGAAAAGCTGAGTCACCAGCTCTCAGGCTAATCTGTGTTTTGAGGGACATAGAAAATATGCCTCTAAATCAAGCAGTAGGGCTAAGCATAAGCGCTGTTCCAAACCAATCTTCAGCTCACTTGTAAGCTTTGTCTGTCCAAATACCTCCAAAAACTCAGCCTCAAACATGCAAAAACCTTTTATTCTACTTAAAAAGCCAGTCCAGCGTGGTGGTACAAGGACCAGCACAGTGAAAGTAGTGACTATTGAGACCTTGCATCTCCTGAGGAAGAGCAAAGCAGGCTGAGCTGGCATGGTAGCAGCCTGCCAGGTGCATCTGCCTGGCCATAGCAGGTCATGCAGGGATTCAGGTAAGAGGGAAGCACTTCTAAGAAGGAATTCCTCCAGGAGATGCTCTCAAACACTTTCTGTCAGACATGGAGAGCCATGATTCATCCCACAGCTCTGAAGCTTCACAGGGAGCTCCCCTAACTGACCTTGCTGCAGGTTTTTACGGAAGGTACAGGAGCCTTTTGAGGCAAGCATGAAAGCCCCTCTATTGATTTTGATGTGTATGGATGCAGACAGGCTTGCCTCACTCCAGCTCTCTTCTTCCAGGAGCAAGTAAGTCAGGAACAAAAAGCTTCACTTTGATTATTCAAGAAAGGACTCTGTTCAGTGCTGGCAACCAGAAATTCAGGTAGATCAGTATGCTGGAAACTAAAAAGGGCAACTGCTCAGGGCCTTCTTCTGGAGCATTGGGTTGCTCTCTGCAGATAAATGTAACCAGATGTTCCCCTTGAAGACCCAACTGCCAACTCCTGGAGTTGAATTACACCTTCATGAGTACTTGTTTGTAACCAAGGTGAAAGTCTGTAAGGTCTCAGCTGGCCTGACAGCTGCCAGTGGCACTTGAGGAAGCTCATTTGGCTGTTGGGCTATGTTTGCATAAAATCCATGCCCTTGAGTGGCAGCAGCAGGACATCAAACGCTGTGCTGGTGGGCTATTTTCTCCAATCTGGACATCACTGATACATTGCACGAGGCTCTCAGACACTTACCTTTCAAAATGAGTCACTGTAAAAGCAAAACTGAACGCACACGACATCTGCAACACAACTTCATGGCTTACACCACCACTGGGGCCACAAGGGCATATCTGGTTTTGTGTGCATCTGAAACTGTCCTTGTAACCAGCAACGACTACCTCCGAAGCTGACCTGCATGCACAAAAAGAAAACCATGTGGATTGTTCATGTACTGTTTGTTTCTGGAGCAAGAGAAACCACCAGTATGGTAGACCCAAGGAGCTTGGTGAATTTTCAATCAAAAACTACATCTGTTTTCCACATACTCCTGTTCTGCTTAGTGCCACAGAATCTAAGCACTCAATGGTCTTCTAAAAGAATAAATGAAGAAACCACTGTCCTCTTACAAACTCTGAAGATCCCAAGAGCCAGACAGGTGAAAAAAGAAGGAACATTTCAAACTGTGAGACATCCCAGCTTAAGAAAGCTTAGCACTACACCCTGGGGCATCAGCTCCATCAGCTGGACAGTGCCATCAACCCAGAAGTTGTTGGCTGTGAGAAGTTAACAACCCAGGCTGTTCCCATATCTTCTAAGTCCCTGTATCAGCACCAGTATTTTGCATGAGGGAAGAAGGAGCCAGCCACCCCCACATTCCTTTTTACTCCATCCCAAAGACTAGGAGGTGAAGTCAGAGAAAAAAACAATGAAAAAAAACCCATAAACTTATTTACTCTGCTGCACTGCATCAGCTGAAAAGCAATACAGACCCCATCTTTCTGCAACCCTACCACATGGCTTCGAACAAGCTGTGCCACTCCCAAGCACAGACAGGAAAGTAGTCTGCAGGAAATACTTCACCTAATGGTCCTTGCTTCTTTCTAATTCTCAATATGCTAGATGGGCAGGGTTTGAGTTCAAATTTGTGGTCGTTTCAGGGGAATACCCAATCCCACCTGCAATAAAAGAGAGGAAAGCAGGCAATAAAAATTAGTTAAATTAAAAAAAAAAAGAAAGAAAGATAGCTGAAAACTGACTTTACAATTAAAAATCAAACATAAATGCCAACTGATACCTAGGTTTTTTCTTGGAGAGAAAAGAAAGTCCAGTGTTAACCATGGTTATGTTTGTTACTGCTGCTCACAAACTGCATTGTCTGAGCGGTTGCACTAAAGTAACAAGAATAATGTTGGATTCATCACAAAAGGAATTTGTAACAATAGAAAGGAAAAAAGCTGGTTTTGTCACTGCTTAAGCTGTGAACTAAGGATGAGAGGTCACAGTTACAGACATCTTTGCCTCATGCCACCATATTACACATCATATAACATACATTTTATTATCCTTCTAACTGTGCAGTGTAGACTCCAACAACAAACTACTTACACACCCCACACAAACCCCACACCATTATATATAATTTGCATACCAATTGTATAGCTACTGTTTATACCTAGTTAAAAAGCGATGACATCATGACTTGAAAGTAAAACTTAACAAAGGCAAAAAAGATTTGCCAACTGTTTTCCTACAGACAGTAACAAAATAAGCAAACAATAATGCCCACTTAGCAGTCCAACTCAGTAGGTGCCACCTGGAAGTTAAGGCAGAAACCAATATGAAATCACACCATACATCGACAACTGTATGGTTCTAAAAATAAATAAAGCAAATCCTACATAAGCCCACTCATTAGCCTTGTCTGAGAAGACAGATGAATTATACTTAACATATATCACAGAAGGCCTGCATTCCTCTTTCTCCTAAAAAGTTTCAGGCCTGCACTGACAGTAAAGGGACATGGAACAGTTAGTAGGGAGCTACTGGGACTTGCTCCCAAAACACACTGAAGCTTAGCTTAACTCCAGTACCAAAAGCTTTAGATATTACAGCCAGAACATACAGTCTTAAGAGACAGCATTATCTAAAAGTAATAAAGATTAGCTATAATTCCATTTATCTCCTGCATCTAGGGCAGGATTACCCAATCAGTACTGAGCCCATTTTCCTCTCCCCACTAAAAGCCAACCTCCTCTTAGATGTGCAGGTATGGCAGCTGCAAACCCAAGTTCCCTCAACACCAACCAGACTACAAGAAGCCCCATCAGTGAGCATTAACACACCGAGACTTCTTCAGTCCTATAATGTAATAAATGCTGACATCAATGGTATATGTACATATATTGAACACTTCCCAAAAGAAAGGCTGCCTTTCCCTCAGCTATTTATAACATTGCCTATTTTAACCTTTCTCACTACAAATTTTTAACCTCTCAGGCTGATTTTTTGTAGAAAACCCTGAAGTGAAAGAGCCCTAGCATATTTGCTAATGAGGTAACATTAAACTGTAAAGCAAGTTTTATTAAATGTTTTTCTTTATTAGCTTTATTTTCACAGAAATCTCAGTGCTGAGATGAGGATGTTCTGAATTCTTTTCTAGCCCTGAAGTCTGTCATTCCGATGCCTTATTCTGAGCAGAGAGAAAGGAAAGCTTCCTCCCTCCACTCTTACTGATCAGCACGCTGCAGGTCAACTGGAATGGCTCCATCAGAATATGACCTACCTTTAAGAGTTGCTTTTAAAATACCTTCTATTTGAGCTACCATGTAAGAACATATTAGAAAAAAAAAAAGCAGCTTCCACAGAAGGGACAGCACAAACACTGCCCTTTTTTTTTATAACTAAAAGATGGCATTCAATTTGAAAGCAAAAAAACCTCACTGAGAAATTACGTCAATGCATAGGGTTACCAGACTAGACTGACTCAAATGGGCTGGTCTGCAAGTCTCGAAGACACGCTGGAAGCACAGTGTTCAGTGTAGCCAGGAAACCCAACCAAACCCAAGAACAGAGGCACCCAGGAGTGGTTCAAATAACCACATCTAAACCAATCATTTGTAACAGGGGCAAGGCTGAAAGAGAGAACTACTCTTGTGTGATTGTTCCTGGGAAACTCAGCACTGATTTGCAGCTGAAATTACCTGGGCTCCCTTCATGTCAGTGACCCCAGCCCGGAGATGCCCCGTGCCCCACAGCAGGGCTGCTGCTGCTGCACAGGCAGCCTGACCAAGCAGTGTGCCAGGCTCCAGGTTTAAACGCAGGTGCTCATAGGATTGCACAGCCCAGAAAATGGATGAGTGTGTTCAGGCCTCGTTTCATAGCTCTGTTTTAGCTTTGCACCAGTGAAAAAGTCACCACAGAGCTGAGGCTGACAAGCAGAGTGGAAGCCAAAGACAATTTCCTCTCTCCCATTACAAAATAATTCTCTAATCTTCATACAGTGTTCATCTGGTCTGAAGCACGCTTTCCATAGTGCCTCTTCACTTCTCAATGGTTCTCCCTGCAGAAATAGTTCTGTTCTCAGCCTCTGCTGAAGCCAGAGCAAGATCAACCAGCTGGCAGGGATGAAAGAAACCCAGACAAAACAGGTATGGTAGACCATTTATCAGAGCTACTCCCACACTTGGGTATCTCACAGCTGGGGTTTGACAATGCTATGGTGGAAAAATCTTCAACTTGTGCTCTCACCCACACAGGGTCTGTAAGCCATAATCTCTCAGATGCAAAATAACATGTGAGCTTTTCAATTTGAATCATGTATTACATTTCCTCAGGAGCTAATAAAATAAAATTATAGAGATTTTCTTTAAAATTTCCACACCTATATGACAAATATTTTCTCAACTTCTGTAGTTATCCTACAACACAATGCAGAAATATTGCCTTAATCGGTTCAGTGACAATTTCAAGCACTCACTGAAATGGAGCTGTTCATTCAAAGTCAAACTGGTCTGGGATGGTTTCAAACAAGAACTGAGGGATTTTTTTCCCCTGTCTTCAAATCTAAGTCTTCCCTCCAGCACTGCTGAAGAAGCAAACAATTTATTGTAGTGCCTCAAGTACAAATTTCTCCTCAGGTAAATCAGACAGCAGTACACAACTCACAGGCACACGTCTGAATTTTCCCATTCTTATCCCTGCCATGTCTCTGTGTAACAGCAGGCTATAAATAAGTAACTAGATGCCAAGAAAACATCACTAAACCAGTACAACCACAGCCCATTGCAGTGAGTACACAGAATAAAGCCTTAATTTATTTGTAATAAGATTTGCAGTATAATTTTACCAGCAATAGCTGCTATTATAGGTTCATAGACTTTAAATTTGATTTAAATTGCTGAACAAGCTGCAAGAGTATCATCTGTGCTTCACTCAAAACCTTTTCCATCACAATGTGTACATAGACAACCAGGGAAAGAGTAGGCAGTAAACTACTTTGTCCAGCTCTTAATAGTCTGAGGTTCTTTTTCCTTAAAAAAAAAATTCTTGCAATAGCTTGATTTATTTTATACAAATTTGGTTGTGATTGATACACCCAGAACATCTCATTATTTTTAACAAGAATGGAGCCAGGCTGTCCTCAGTCAATGGAGACCTGCCATTCCCCTGGTATCCTTCCAGGCATTTACTCCTGTGGTCAAAATTGTCTTGACTCTCTGACTGAGAATCTGAAGAGAAATCCACAAATGGAGAAGGAAAACAACCAGAATTGGAGACTATTACCTGATTATCTCTAAGTAGAAACCAAAACATCTGTTTGTTTCCACAGCGATTACGTAAATCTGCACCCCTGTGTACACAGCCTCTGGGAAGCTCGAATGAGAGGAACAAACCAAAATAGGGAGACACTCCAAGACAGAGCAGTGGGCTGGGAAACACACCTGGAAATAGAAGCACCTCAGTGCTGTCTCCAACAAAGCCCAACCAGCTCTGCTGAGGCAGTTTGAGGCAGCACTGCCACTGCTGTCCCATCTGTCTACGAGCTACGCCTGTCACAGGAGAAGTGCCAAACTAGTGCTGTGTCTATGCTTCCAGTCACTGTCCAGCTTTATCTGCCAAACAAGGCTATATGACAGGATGAAAAGGCAAATGTCAGGGAACAGCGACTGCTCAGAGAGAAGTTTTGCAAGCTTATCATTGAGGTGATCATTTCCAGCAAAAAAAAAGAATGGCAGACAGCTCAGGAGAGGGACCTGAACTTACACACCAGTCACTGTCAACAGAGGCTGAGGCCAGAGGAAGAGACCACTGAGATGACAACTGTTTAAACTAGAGACTGTTAAGGGAGAAGGAAGGGAGGGAAGGGGCAGGGGGAAAGTATGAGTCAACAGAAGACTAGGGAAGAGCACATGGAGAAAGAGAAGAAGGCAAGACAGAACAGAAGTAATCTAAGGCTGTATGGAGGAGAGATGTTCATCCCTTCAGTCTGAAAGCACAAAGGAAGAGAGATGTTACCTGGGGGGGAGAAAAAAAGGCAAAAAACCCCAAAACAAACACACAACAAACTTGTCTTGGCTTTCTTCTTTTTTCCCCACATTTTTTTTTCAAACATTTTAGGTTCAATTGTTAAGTTCATTCAAATGCTCAGCAGTCAGTGCTTTTTAGCTGTTTTGCTTTTGAATACAGAAGGAATCGCTCCGTTACAAATTCAGACAGGAGACACAAGCTTTTCTACAGCTGGCATTCTCCACGTCACCCAAATAACAATACCACTTCATGCATTTTTTATTATTATTATTTAAAATAAAGGAAAAACTGGCGCAGCGCTTCAGATCTTAGTGCTTGTGGAAGCCGCCTGGGCTCTGCTCCGAGCCGCCTCGGCCACCTGTTAACCGCAGGCGGACCTGCAGGCGCTCGGGTGTCCCCGCGCCGCCCAGCCGGGAGCACCCACCCCCGGGAAGGCACGGCCAGGGACACGGCGGGACGGGACAGGGCAGGGCAGGGCAGGGCAGGGCAGGGCAGGGCCGTCCCTTTCTCCCCTCCGCTCGCTCACCCCCCGCCCGCAGCGCCGGCCCCTTACCGCGCCGGGCACGACCGCCCGGCCAGATCCCGAAGAGCCGCTTCGTCCCGGCCGAAAGGCGCAGCCCTCCCGGAGCGCCCTGGCCCCGGCGAGCCGAGCCGAGCCGAGCCGAGCCGAGCCGAGCCAGCGCTGCGGGCGGGATGGAGCGGGCGGAACGCTGCGGGCTCGCTCCGCGGCAGAGCCAATGAATCAGGCGCGGGCGCGCTGCCCCGGCCCGCGCGGGCGGCATGGATGGGCCGCGTGACGCTCCCGCTCCAATGGGCAGCGCGGGCGGGAGCGGTCCCGCGGGCGGCCGCAGGTGCGGGCAGGGCGCGGGGCCAGCGGCGGAGCCGGGTGTGGCCGCGGCCGTCGAGGGGCGCGGAGCGGCGAGCTCCAGGCAGAGCATCAGCTAGGGGAGCCGCTGCTTGTCGCTTGCCGAGCAGGAGCTCACACATCCCAAGGGGAAACATCGATTTTGGAGGGAGAGGGATGGCCTGTCCCCACCTGGAGGCTGAGGGGCCAGCGCACTTGCTCCTGGGAAGTCATTGTGAGTGGGACCTGGTGGGGAGCAGTGAAGGTTGTTAGAGGTGCTGTCTCAGCCGCCCGGAGGTGAAGGGCAGTGCCCTAAATCTACAGGGATTTGGTTCAGGTCTCTTGAACCATATCACAGAATGGGTCAGGTTGGAAGAGAGCACAGTGAATCATGTGATCCAATATCCCTGTTAAAGCTGGGTCACCCCAGAGCACATTGCACAGGATTGCATCCAGATGGTGCTTGAGTATCTCCAGTGAGGGAGACTCCACAATCTCTCTAGGTGACCTGTTCCAATGCACAGTCACCAGCACAATAAAGTTCTTCCTCGTGTTCAGATGGAACTTCTTATGCATCACTTTCTGCCTGTCGAAGAGCCTGGCTCCATCCTCTTGTCACCCCCTTTAAGACACTTACATACACTGATTAGGTAAACCAATCTTCTGAATTTCCAGACCTACGAATTGTATCTTCTTAAAACAAAGAGACCTTTTGGAATATGTGATATCTGTAGCTTGCTCTGACAGACTTGCTGGGGGTTGGTAGGACATCTGGAGATCATCTAGGCCTGTGAGTCAGCTAGGGTGTTTTGCTCAGGACATGAGTTGGGTCTTCAGTAACTCCAAGGATGGAGACTCCACAACCTGTCTGGGAAACCCTGATCACCCTCACTGCAAAAAAAAAAAAATCATGTTTAATGGAAGTGTCTATTATTCCAATTCACGTCCATTTCCTCTTGTCCTGTCACTGGACACCACTGAGAACAATCCCACTCCACCTGCTTTACTCCCACCATCAGTCTTCATCCACGTTTGTAAGGGCACCCTGAGCCTTCTCTAGGCTAAGCAATCACAGATCCCTTAGACAATTCTCGTACATCACATGCCCAGGCTCTTCACCATCTTCGTGGTTTTTAATCATCTTCATGGCAACCAGGTGTTGTAAGAAAGGACATGGCTTAATTTTTCAATCCAGCACTAGGAAACAAGTCTCAGACACCACCAACCCAACAAAGCAGCCAGGCCCCTGCAATACCCCCCCACTAATGTTACTGTGGATCTTTGCCAGTGCTCTGACACGTGTTAGCACTGTCTTCATATATTTCTTTATAGGCAGGACCCGGGTCTTGGACAGTACTGTCCCTTTCCAGCAATGGTCATAAAAGCTACCAATACTGTCCTCTTCATCTCAAAAATATAGCCCTGACGCTTATGCACATTCACGATTGTAATCAGAAGTGTGGATAAGCACAATGGCAAGTCAGGAACTTCCCATCTCCTGCTATTTGCACTGCTGTTGAAAAGGCAAAATGAATCAGGCTTTTGCTCATTTTTCTGAGCCTTAAAAAAAACGAGCATTCAAATTCTCCCTAAAAGGAAGAAGCCTCATGTAGCCAATACTCTACTTCCAACGCATCTCTGCTTTGTCCTTTAAGAAAATATTTTAGGGCTTTTGTACCAAATGCCAAAGAAGCCAAACAAAAACAAACCACAGACTAATGAACCAGAATTGTAGCATTTTCCCAAGATGTTAAATTTTGTTTCTAACAGTTCTTATTAGTGAAAATGCAGAATTAATGACTGTTCAGTAATAGCAATGCGGCTGAGATTGCAGCAGAAGAAACACAGTATTCTTGCCTGATGAGATGTGGAACTGCAGGTGCACATCTGCAAGTGTAGATAAGGGTGCTGCACAATCTTTTTTCCATTCCTCCTGTCATTTCATTTTCTGACTCTTCATGCTCATCGTTACTGTCTCTTCCTCTTAATAGGGACAGCAGTGGGAATTTTTAAAATGCAAAGGAATTCAGCTGAGGGAAGAGGAGAAGTGGCACAGGCATTCACACTGTGGCTGACCAGAATGAGGATGGAGCTTCATCTGCAGCAGCTGCCCTCTTATGGCTCAGCAGCTGCGGCGTCAGCCCCGGGTTTAGTGACACACAGCCAGAAACTGCATTTACAATTAAAGCACAAATTCTGCAGAAATTCATTCTACCAGTCCTTCTCACTTGCCAAATCTTTAGATTCGTGTGTAGTTAGCAGCTGCCTGGGGTTTAATAGACACCTAGAAAGCAACAGCAAAGTAAACAACCCTTCTCACCGTACCTGATTTAGAATTGACAACAAACAGACAAACAACAACAAAACAACAACAGAAAAACAGTCTTGAAAGGAACATTATTACAGAGTGAAAAGCTTTGAATTCCTTCCAGATCTGTGGTGGTTCAAACAGAAAGAAAGAGAGGAGCTTTCCTGCACCACTTACGACAATTATGACTATGTTACAAGAATAAATTTGTATGATTGCATTTGTATGTTAATAAAAATGATATAAAGAAACAAACTTCTGAATTTTTTCCGTTTTTTCTGTACTACACTCTCAAAAAAACTTCTCAGGGTTTCAGATCTACAAACCAGCTGCCCAAGCTGAGTTTCCAGTGTTGCCGATACACAATTAGATTTACAAATTCAGGGTCGAAGTTGCCAAAAATTGATTCTGATTCTCCTTCAAACTCTGTTGAATTCCTCTGTTTGTCATGTTTTAAAAGAAATAATATTTTAGGGGAAAGCATATTTTATATACCTTTCAACATGAAATGAAATTACAAGCTAAGACTAAAACATTCATGAATGCAGAGTGAAGAAGCCACTCCTTCAGGTTAGATGCAAATCTACACATATAAATAATTAATAAAAAGGGGATTGCTCACCCACCGTGTTCATGTCTTGTAGCTATATCACTTTCACAAGTGATAATTTTAAGATGGAATTAATATTAAGTTGAGGCTGCAGAAAAGCTATGGGGAAATGGCATGTTGTGCCAGTAGAATAGCTTCTGAGGCACCCTCCTTGCCCACAGTTCATGTTCTTTTGTCCACCTGTGGCAACCTATCTAGGTTGTCCCTGTACAGATCCTCTCATTTGGTCCTTTTGGTAATGCCTTAGCACAGCATTCTTTTTCCTTGGTGTTTTGATCATAGAATAAATTCTTTTGAGATACCATATTACACTCTATTTTATGAAGCATCTTGTTCCTGGAGGAGCTCCTATTTCTGTGAGGAATATAGGGGGAAAAAAACCCTCAAGTTTTCCAGTTCAATCCTGTAAGCCACACAAGGAGGGAGGGACAGGCAGACTTCCTTCCGATAAATCCCAGGTATTGTTTTCTAAATATTGTGGTGGATATGAAGCCGCTTTATTCCAACAAAACTACTCGTGAGTCACAGGCATTATATCCTAGTTTATCCTGCAGATTACAGTTCTGTCATAATTTAGCAAAATAACCTGCAGTGCCTGCCAAGCCCAGCATTAGTAAGTAATAAAACAGAAATGTGCTCCATGTCACTGAGATTTGATAAGCTACATCACACAAAGCTTTATCAGAAAGCCATGTTCACCCACTGTAACTGCTAAGCCATGCCAACTGGTGGAAATCATGAGTGTGCCTTACTGCCCAAAGCTCTTCCACGTTATGTTTGTTTTATTTTGCAGTCTGAGAAACAGGTAAACCTAATTTTGCTTTTACTGCACAGATTTTGCTGTGCTGTGTAGAAGAGCACTTCTGCAGTGGAAGACAAGGCAGTTGTGTCTTTCCGTAGACTATTGGAAGGGAAGGAGGAAGCCTAAGTTCCATTCTGCCTTCAGACATCAGGCTCACAAGTGCTCACAGACCCTTGCACTGAAATTCAATTGTCCTGAAGCTGTCTGTGAGGAACTGGCTGCTCTGAGGCTGGAGGAAAGGAAATGTTTCACTGCAAGTATCCCCAGGCCTCCTAGCAAGGGCAGCTCTTTCTGCAGCTCATCTGTTCTATTTTCACAGATCCGTATCCTTCTCTAGGCAGGGACGACCTGCCAAGCATATTAATATTGGTGTGCCTTGCAGGTATTGATGCAGATGTTCAGGTTATGATAGGCTTTACTGCACCTACTGCCCTGCTCAGTCCGTGTTCTCCTTCTTGTAGCTCAAGTCATAGCTCAGATGGGCCTGTGAGTGGGCCATTCTCTCCTGCAGGGGGTAAATGGGATGTGTGTGCTCAGACAGCTGGAGACCACAAAAGCAGGACATGAATATCATTCCACATTCCCTTAGGTATGAGAGAGAGGACATTCAGATATTCATTCTCTGGTCCTGTACAAAGGCTGTCACCTTATGCTGAACCCTTAGGGCAGGTTGTGTCCAGTCTAGCCTCAAATTTGTAGTATTTTCCTTCCTGCTGTCTCTTCCATAGTAGAGGAGGATACTGACAGTGGGGATCACCCTCTGCCAGAAGTGTGCTTGCTCACAGAAGATTCACATAAATCAGTGCTGTAGAGAGGATCTTGATCAACCAGGTCTACACCTCTTGAGAAATCATGTCAGTGAACTACCAGGCAACACACCATAAAAAATTATTACACTACCTTCTGTGAGGCATTGTTTGCTGTGAGCCAATTTCTTCTATTAGATAAACCAGGAGAAACTAACATAATCAGACAGGCAAACTAATGTGCACACAGTCCTTCTTCTGGTCTAAAGGAGAAGCTACATCCTCAAAGCCAAGCGCAATTTGAATGAGATTTTAACTTTTTTTGTTAATCTGTTAAATGGTTTGAAAGAATATGTGATTGAAACCTGTGAAGCAGAGGTTGGTATTAGGGAGACATACAGCTGTAAGACTGGTAGCTCCAAAAAAAAAAAAAAAGAGAGAAATAGTTTACTCCTTACAGAATAGATCTCTAAGGGATAAATCAAAGATGGGAAGTAGGCAGAAGCAGTATATACCACAAACTCAACATTCTTTTTCAGTCTGTGGTTTTCGGTGTGCAGTACAGTTATCAACTATGCTTGCCAGACTCTTCTGGTTAAGGTAAACAACTTGAGGGTCATGAGAGAGGTGAAAGGAGCACTTCTCTGAAACTGCTGACAATATGACTGTAAGGAGGTGTTTGCCCTGTGCTCTTGCACAGCAGTAGTTTGGTTTCTTCAAAATTCATAGATCAACATATCCACTTCTACAAAAAACAGCTACAGTCCAACATAACAAGTTCAGATATTGAACAGTAATTGTAATGACAACATTCATTTAAGAAGGATGTTCCTTCTTAAAACATCATGGGTTTGGGGAGCCCCTTAAATACACCTTATTATGTTATAGTAACAAACCCAGGTTTATAAAACATGCACAGTTGTCACATAGCACTGCTGAGTGTATGGAAGAAATGCACACTCAAGAGTGACCTGCCCTCTAGAGAGAAAGAAAAGATCCTTGGTGGGAAGGAATTGCCTCTTTTCTTCAAGGTGGTCAGCAGAGACTCCTAAAATTTTAACAGCTTCCATTTCTGTTAGGCACTTTAAATACTAAACATCACTTTAAAACTCGGCTCTCATTTAACTTCCAATTAAAATTTTGCTCTTTAAAGGGTTTGCTGTTTTAAAAAATTCATTTCGGATCCACAGTTTGGATAAACCAAGATAAACTGATATACAGTTTGTACAAAACCACAGCTCCCTGAAGTCTGCATGTAACATACTGGCTTTTAGCCATCTTCAGCTTTGAAAAGTTTCCTTTGATAAAGCAAGATATTCTTGCACCGCAATCAGGTTTTTTAGCCTGTAATCTTTGTAAGTCATATTTCTTCAAAGAAATAATCTTTCCACTTGGACTAGGATAGAGCTCAGAAATAGCTATTAATATTTAAGTAGATGCTATTTGTATAGTGAAATACCTTTCATCTAGAGGTCTCAAGACTTTAGGCCAGCTTCAGGTCTGACTCTTGAGTTCAACAGAGTTATTTGAGCTGCCTCCGGTGACAGAGAAAAGGCCACAGGCTCTTTTATTTTCTGCATGATCAGATTTAAAGTGCTCCAGAGGCCAAATAATCTCAGCGGCTGGAGAGCATGGAGAACAAGGATGATCGATACAGGAATCCTTCTGGCCAGCACAAGGACAGGAGGTCAGAACTTTTCACCAGCAACTGAGGTATACTCATTCCTGCACCTTTGAATGAGGCTGCCCCTGTCACAAAGGGCTTGCTAGTAAATTGAAAAGGCTGAACTTGCTGACCTGCAGGCCTTCCTTCCCTGAGGGTCTGGCAGCTGCACTTTCCAACAGTTCAAAGATTATTTCATAGTATGGAAAAGTTTTTCTCTACAGCATTGAAAACCTTGATAGGTAGCATGCAGCCTTGCATCAGTGAAAGTCTCTTGGGTCAGAGGCTGTGCGAGTGTGGAATTTGTAAGTCTGTGCTCAATAAGGTGTTTTTGTATCCATCCACATTCTTTCTTAGGCAGAGAAAAACCACCTCTTTTCAGCTCACTTAGGTCACAATCTCAGTCCAGTGACTCTGCCAGGCCTAATCCAAACCACACTATTTCCAAGTCCACACGGTTCCTGAAATCCCCGTTGGCCACTTGTTCTCAAATGGAACTCAGTGGGACAGAAAAGAGAAGGGCAGACGTGAGTGCCACCAGCTTCAAGCACCGTTCAGCCCTCTGTGTACGCTGGGCAAACACATGGCACACCCATTCACCAAAAAGAGCAAAACAAAACTGCTACAAGAACATGCTATAGTTAAGCAAATGGTTTAGAAAGCTAAGCTAAAATGAGAACACCAGGTATGTTTAAACTGCCAAACATGAATTGCCCTTCAGTGACAATTGCCTGATATGCTAGTTCTCTTGCTAGGGTGGTGTTTGAGAACGGAGTGAAGTTCTAAAAGCTCAGTAATATAAATAACAGGCAGCTTTATGCAATCATACTATACACCTCGTAATGAAACTAACGGGCCTTATCTGTACAGATCAAAACAAAATAAGATTTTAGCATTTAAAAAGAACATAACAGTCATAAATTGGCATCAGCTTGATATGGATACAAATGTGAAACAATTCACAGTGCTGGTTTTATGATCAGTGTGAGTGGAAGTGATATGCCTGAAGCCTCCTCATGAGAGACAAGATTAATGCTGAGGTGCTTCTCTCCAGCAAGAGTGGATTATTAACTTCTTGCTGCTTTTCCATGTCTTCAAGATCAATTTTTGAATTACATGGGATGGAATGAAAATGAAACTTACAATATCCATATATCTTTCTTGTAACTCAAGTTCCTAGTAAGCAAGTTATCATATATTTTGATAAGTCCATTATGATAATGAAAAGTGCCTGATGTCCTGACGCAGGTAGAGGTTAAATGGGAGGGAGAGATGTTACAGCAAGATGCCCAAAAGGAGATTTGAGAAACACAAAGCATAAAAATATAGTCACACATTGTGTCCAGGGAAGACACCCCAGCTATCAGTCCCAAGGGGGAAATATAAAAATGCACTAGAAGTCTTGTTCCCTACTCTTACCTTTGTGACTGATTAAATCCTCCATCACAAGCAGTGAGAAAGTAAACTCTGGCGAATTGTTGATGGAGTATCCTGTCACTGTGCTACATTGATTGGTTTCAAATATATCTCTGGCTTTCCAGGAGGAAAAAGAAACAACCAGCAAGTGAGTTTTAGAAATAAAATATAATTGAACTTAATTTTCTTACCATCTTCACAGAAGCAAGAAGGGCACAAAAGCAAGGTGTGTTGGGAGAACATAAGGCTGGAGATACCAGCACAATCTCATGGTTAAAAACACCTCTCTCGTATTTTCAAAAATTTACATTTGGTATCAGAAAAGAAACAAATGTGGTGGCTGAACTAGTCACAGTGCTACTAGCTAGTACTGAAACTTGCAGGACTGGTGGCACAAGCTGCTTCTTTGCTGAGAAGCTGACTCAAAGGTTTCCAGCGTTGATAGATAGCAATAGGAAGAATTTATGTCATGAAGACTACTCGTAAGCAAAATACTGGACAACGGCCAAGGAAGATGGAGAAAAGATTGCCAAAGCTGGGAAATACAATGTGTACTAAGTATTAAACAGTAGGAGAGTGAAGGGAGCTAGGGAGTCAGACAATAAACAAGTGACAAGTGGAGCCCTAAATTAATTTAATCAGACAGTAAAAAATCATAACAAATTTTGCAGAAGAGTGAAAGGAAAATGCCAAGAGGCTGAAAATTAAATAAAGGTACAGAGAAAGCACAATGGATTTAAATTGCTTTAATTTAAAAATGAAACCATAGGAGGAACATTTATCACTGTAAGGGGAAAAAGAGACAAAGAGTTCTCTATCATCCTTCATTCAGCTTCAATTTGGGCAAGTCAGCTTCAAGGCATGGGAAAAAGCTGCTTGCAGCCACAGTGGGTATGGTTATTCGAGCCTGACAGTGAGCTTTTCTGTGACACCCTCCCACTGCCACAGTACTGGAATAGGTGGTGTGGAGCCATGGCAGAGATTTGAAAGGTCTTGCCCAAGCAGTCCATGGCTAAGCCAGGAACCGAAACCAGACAGTGCTTGAAAAACCATGAGCCAAAAGCAGCTGGTACTTGAGACCATTCTTTCTTGCTCATGCATGAGTCTGGCCTACATATTGGCATGGCTAGACTGGTCATCCCCAGGCAGCACTAGGAGACAACCAGGTCTTTGTAAGTTGTTGTTTACAGCGGTGGAGAAGACCCAGACTCCTGCATATGTTCCCAGATCCTCATGCCTGTGTATCTTCAGAAGCTCTCTGGCTTTAACCAAACACAGCTGATTACTGTACTCACTGTTAAGATCCATCCTGTAAGAGTTCCTTGGCTTCAGCGGCTTCAGAGACCTGCCATATATAAACATGCTAACTATTACTATTCCAACCAAGGCTTCAGAAACTCACACAACTTGACTGGAAGTGGAGCTGTCTTCTCAATGCAGCAATGCTGCGTTGTGGGTTACCCGGGCAGGCAACTGAGCACCACACAACTGCTCACTTGCATCCCCCTCCAATCAACAGTGGAGCAGGGGAAGAGGAAAGGAAGAGCAAAAGCAAGATAAAAGTTGTTTAATAAGCAAAGGAGAAGTGGAAGAAGAGAGAAAGAAAACAAACTCAACCAAACCAAAGCAATCACTCACTGCCTCCCACAAGTGGACTGATGCCCAGCCATGAGCAAAAAAAAAAAGATGGCTCATCTCCCTAAACACCCTCCTGTCCATTTTGTTGCTGAACATGACATTATATGGCATGGAATATCCTTTTGCTTAGTTTGTGACATCTGTCTGGTTGTGTCCCCTCCCCATCCTCAATCTATTCCCTGGTGGGGGTGGACATGAAGAGTGAGAAACCAAGGCCTTGCTGCTGTGCAGACACTGTTCATCTATAGCTAAAACATCAGCATGTTATCACCGCTCTTTGGTCACAAACCCAAGGAAAGCACCATATGAGCTGCCATGAAGAAAATAAAGTGCATTCCAGCCAGGATCAGTACAGGGAAAGTGGAGGGAAAGATGGGAATCATTGCCTAGTGGAAACGTGTCTGTCTGCAATTAAGTGACACATCCACTGTAGGAGCCCTTTCCTGTCCTTCTCCCCCTGACTGTAAGCAGGAGTGATCTGAACAGCCTACACTTGATTTCTGGGTAGTCAAGGAAGGTGAATCATGCATCTCACTTTTCTGTCACCCCCACTACATATAAAAGTAGAACACCTTCCTGTTAATTGATGCTTTTGTTTGAAGGTGATCAACAATAGCAATTACTGAAAAAACAAACACATGGAGTGGAAGGAATTGCATTTCCTATGGCATGCTTGATGAGGATTGCCCCAGTTTTGAGACACTCATAATCAGAAGCTGAAGGAAATATTCAGGCTCACACATCATGTGATAGCAAGCAAATTACATTGCTATGCAACTCCTGAAGAAGTGTTTAAGTTCAAATCTTACCCTCCCAAAAGGGGAGAGTAATATCAGGTTTACTTCTAGATGAGCCCTGCTGTTACGGATGTCATAACTTAAAAAGGAGCAGGGTATGTTGTACAGCTTACAGTTTTCCCATCCCAAGCTCAGGCTTTTCAGTTATTAGAACAATACACAAAGACTTTCTATCCAGTGTAGCAGCAAACTGCATTTGTCCACATCTGCTTGCTGAATATGATCATTTATCAACCAACTTAATGGACAGCGTTTGGGTACTGCTTAACGTATGAGGAATGTCAGATTCATAAGTGTCAGAAGTAACTACAGGGTACAGCCCAAACAAAAAAGAAAAGTCTTGATGGGGGTGTGGAACTAGACGATCTTTAAGGTTGCTTCCAAACCCAAACCATTCTATGATTCTATATAAAACCAACTGATAAAAAGCTGTGTCTTGGCACATTTTCCCTTCTTCAGCCTTTTCTTGCACACATCCCATCTTCTGTCCAGACTGGTCTGTTTTGTACTTACCCTTTTCACTCTGGAGAACATTGTTAAGATTACAGCTGGGAAGGGAACACGGAAATCAGAGTAATTAGCAGTAAGTCCTGGGAAAACCGTGACAGCTGAGGATCTACGCCAAGCTAAGGTTCACCTTGTCACTGAAGGCTCACTGAGGAACAGACTGACAGAACAGTGAGCTCCAGGTCAGCAAGACTCAATAAACACACTTCAAGTATTCCACACTGCAGGACAATGATCACTTTGGAAAAAAATATCTTACTTCTAAAGAGGACAGAAAAAGATAGCTATAAGGTAACTTCTTGAGGATGCCACTCTTCAGTGCCAGCCTACCAGAGTATGGTTTAAAAGAGTACCATGCTGCATAGCAGATAAAATAACAATTGAAATATCAAGCTGGTGGGTTTTTTAACAGAACTAATGGCAATACCAGCCAAGTCATTTGTTTTACCAGATATTTCAGAAAGTGACTTGCACAGACAGGATAGGTCCATAGTGTCAGGATAACTCTTTGATGATAAGCTGTAGAAGCAAAGGACAGCGTAAACAAGTCTTGACACATTTGCTCCGTTATGTAAAGTTCCCTACCAAGAGTGAGAAGCATGAGAGACAGAGAGAGTAATTGGAATAAATATAAGATGGCTTGCCAGGAAGTGTAGTCATTAGGCAAAATAAAGGTGTTTTGGATCCTGGCAGAGACAAAGAGGCTAATGACCAGGCAGGCAGGACACACAAGATGCTCAACACAGACTTCCAGGTCCTTTGAACAGATCAGAAGTCTTTGGCAGTGGCAATAAAATAATATATCCATGAATATGTCTGAAGGGAAGATGGGGCATATTTTGTAAATCAGTCTTCTGTCAGCCTAAACATGCTTCCCCAGCAGCACTGGCTGCCAATGATCCAGGAGAATATGGTTTACTCTCATCTCAGAGTACTAGCAGAGACTCTGCTTTAGAAGATGATGCGCACAGAGACCTTTTTCTGCAAATTCAGTATATACATTCAGATCCCTGCACTTACCTAACACAAAAGCTGAAACAAAGGCCCCACACCCACATCTCCCTGGAGTTCACACAGACAAGCCTTGCAGTGCTCCTTGAGATGAAACATGTCACTTGCCACCAAAGAACTGAATTTCTTTTAAGAATCTTGCTCTTCCTGAATAATGGGAATCTTGCAATAATTAGTTCCTTTTCTTCCATGGGATAAAGGATTTAAATTATTCAATTCTGACAGTGACTGTGGTAATTATACCCCTGCAATTACATAACAGATTATTTTCACAGATGAGGTAGATTTTATTAAAAAACAGTTTCAGGTTTTGTTTTCAACAGCAATCTAGACTTAAAAAAACCACCACGTTTACAGAAGAAGCAGGGGAAACCTGAAACAAATTAGCACTTTGATTAAATTCTGTCTGGGCCAAACATATTTTTTGCCCAATGTGAAGCAAGGAAGGAGGAGGTATTTACTGCTTATGTTCATCAGTAGAGTCCCCTGCAAGCCCAGATGGCAGCAGGAGAATGTGCATTCGGGGCCTGACCGTGGGCTCGCTGAAACCAAAGGAAAAAAAAGCTAACACTTTGCACCTTGGCATCACCCCTGGATTTCTGCAGGCACATTACAGAATTTCATGCTGGTTTCATTTTCTTTTTCAAACACTTCTTTAGCCATCACATTCCCATCTCTAAGCACCCTTGTGAACATGTCAGTAAAATAACACCCACCGGTCAAAACATTTACATTTAGCTCCTCTGCTTTCCCTGGTTATTTATCTCGGCGTTTTTTCAAGAAATGCTCTGAGACACTCTGAAATTGCTGGTTGTGTCAAGTTCACGTTCTCCTCAACACCTGTGTTTATTATGCTGCCATTTCTTCTCTTCAGTGAAGGCTGAGGTGAGGAAGAGAGAAGGAATAAAGTGTTTGCTGCCTTTCACCTCCACCAACACATGAAATCATCCCAAGCTAGTAATAAGACAGCAGGCACTATTTTCAAGTCCACATTTTCGTAAGTGACAGATACTGAAGAGCCCAGGTCAACTTTAGATAACGAACTGCACTTCTCATTGTTGTTTCATTCCAGTTTAACTGCCACCCAGGCTAGGCAGTACATTCAGTCCCAGCACAGACATCTATATAGTCAATTGTGTACTAAAATAGACACTATCACAGGATCAGTCAGAAGTGGGGTTTTTTTCAGTGCCTAGGAGTTCACACTCTAGTTGCTGGTGACAAAACTACTGCTGAAACTATTTTCAGCACTTTTCGATACACAAACCTAGGTTGGAAAGAATAGTTCACTCACTAGACCTTATGATCAGGAGCATCTTTTAGTTCCAAAGGGAAGGATGAACAGTGGACATAGAAGCAGGCTAAGCCAATTGTACCTCAGTTTGCTTTTCCAAGGGTCTGATGCCAAAGCATCTGCTGAGGTACATAACACATAGATTGCATCCATATTTGGCCAGGCCCATCCCTTGCTGAAACAGTGTCAAAGAAGAGTGGACCGGACACACCTTCCACCACACAGAGCAACGAGTACAACAGATGCTCTGCAGAAGTATTGAAAAACATTTGTTTCCAGCAGAAACAGGACAGGCAGCTTTGCTGAGCAACAGCATTACCTGTCTCGTTTGGGCTAATGGGAGCAGTCTTTAACAAGCCTCAGAGAAGGACCTTCTCTACAACAGGGCTGTCTTTGAGGATGCTCTTCCCAAGAGACCACACATCTTCTTTGTACTAAAACCTTTGAGTTGTGCTTGGTTTGCGAGGTATTTGTGCCAGTTCACTGACAGGATGCAGGTCCCACCCTGCGTGACTAGGGGCATAGAAATAGACTAAGATAGTTGTTCCCTGCATGCTTTTACATTCTTGGCTTCCTGGCAAAGCTCCTCAGACATTGCTGGGCAAGGGATGGCCAGCAGTTTTTCATTTTGTGGGAACAAGTTGATAATTTGATGAGAAATATGAGAAGATTCAAGCATCTTCACTATACCAAATTTTCAATCTAGATTAAAATCTGAGATGAGACCAGTCAGTCAGGACTGAGGATGAAAGAGGAATGTTCCACTGATGCTGTGCCCTCACAAAAGACCAGCAAGGTCAGGAAACCCCATCAGAGCCAGAGTGACCCTGCTTCCTAGACCCACCATGCATTGAGCTGAATGTGCATAGAACCCCAACCTACATGAGGGGTCTTTCTGCAGTTGCAGGATCAGCCACCTCCAATGTCTAACAGAAAAGAAGTAATCCCTGTGCCTGAATGATGGATTTATCCTGCTCTCCTGTCAAGCAGCACACATTAAGAGATACTTCCAGACAACCCCACTTCTTGGGATCTTGATCTGTCAGCTCCTTTTTCAAGTGTTCAGGTTGTGTGAGCATCACAATACATAATTCATAAGCATTGTTGCCATGCTTAGAATTTAAGACTTTTACCAAGAGGAAATTCCACTGCATTAAAAAATGTATATAATCATTATCTATTAAGTATTTTTTAAATTATATCATTATTATATACTGAGTAAAATTCCACTGTCTTTGGGTCTCACTGTACACAGCCTAACAGGATACAAATTCTGAATTTGCCTCATACTCATTCTCCCTTGAGTATATAAAATTTTTTTGCAAACAGTGCCACGATACCCGTCTATTTGAAAGGGGAAATAAAAGCAAACATGCTTTCACTTGCGAAGCTGTTTGGACTGCCAAAACTGCTGCATGTCATTATAAATACAACTGTGCATGGAACACAAACAAACATTGCATCCTGTGCCTTTTTCTGTGGAATTTATTCACCTGAGACATACTCTGGTCTTGTTATTTTCCTGTTTTATTAAATACGACATTGTTCTGTTGGCTTTATTCCCAGTGAACGGAATCTGAACTAAGTGTTGTTCCAAACCACCCATGGCATGATCCATCAGTCCAGCTAATTTCTCTCTTATGCTGAGCAACATTTTCATTGCTATGGTAACTATACAGTTGTTACAGGACTAGGGTAGGAAATCAATTTAGGTAATTATTTCTCAATTCCTCAGATCCAAGGGAACTCCTGCTTATTCTGCTACATCTATGTATGTTTTGGGAGCACAGATATTCACTGATGACTGAACCTCTTTATAGCCACATCTGCAAATGAAAAAACCACTCCGGTCACTGTCGAGAAGCCCACAGTTCATGCCGTCAAAGGGATCTCAGCCATTTGCAGAGACGCAAGGTTACGTGCATTTTCCACGTTCATGCCATAAGATGGTTTTCAGAGTTGGACTAGAGAAACTAATACAGAGAATCAAAGCTAGGCACCTGAAAGAAAAAAATTTCTGGAGCTTTCAGCTTGTGTGTCAGATCAGGACACCTCAGTGCCTTGCTCTAAGACATCGTTTGGCTTTTTAATAGATTAAACTGTTCCAGCACAATCTAAGCTGTCCATCAGTCTCAGTTTATGGCTTCTGGTGTAAAAAACTGTGGTTCAAAGGCACCACAAAGCCAACCACTATGACGCAGCACAGACAAAACCAGGAGCATTGAATCTGCTGCACAATTTTGCTGGAGGACATACTGGGATATCAAAGTAGAGTTCACTGTAAGTTCTCTCAATGGCAACTGATGGGCTGAGGGAGCTGAAATCAATGTCTTTACTCCTAGTAGTCAATAAAAGGTTAATAATTGATGAAAAAGTATTTCAAACAGTTATTTTTAATCATCCTCAGCTTGCAGTATAGGAATTTAATTATTTTTTTCTGCTGCCTTGAAGAATATACAAAAGAAAATTTCTAGTTGAAAAAAACTAAGCAGTTATGCACAGGATTTGTGAGTTTTCTTGGCTTCTGGCAAAGGATGAAAAAGGAAAGGAGCTGCACTCAATTTTTCTTTGTAGTCATTCTGAAGAAGTCAAGCTAATAATCAGGAAGAGACTACATAAAAGTTTGGCCGTTACCTGCAAGTTTTGTTGCCAGATCTTTATTTGCTATGAAAGTTTTACAAACTATTTTACAAAACAATTTTTTGCTGGGCTGGGAGAAGCCCTTTTGTAGCTATAGATACACTGACATTTTATTACTAAATTATTCTTATTTTACTAAGAGAATGCCAGGGAATGTTACACAGATTTAATGCTCACCAAGATAAGTTACACCTTAGCACAAGGCCTTATCAAGAGAGATTGGCAAATGTCTCCCTTACATATGCAAGACCATTTTCTTATGTTCTCAACATATGCTAAAGGGCTGTGTTGAGGTTTTTTAATCTTAACAAGATGTGTTTTGCTGGGAGACACTATTTCTTGTCTTAGACAAACTGAAATAAGAAAAAAAAAAAGGAGGGCACACAAACAGCAAGAAGAGACTTCCAGCTGAAATTTGAGATGGTTGATCTGAATTTAACTTGATTCTGTTCCTCAGTTACTCAGCTTGAGGGGAAAGGAAAGAGACCAGCACAGAGCAGAGGAGAGTGCTCCTGAGGAGAATGGTGAGCACAGTGTTAGGCACAGGGGACAGAGACACACACACACCAGTCATGAGTGCTGTGGAGTATATAAAGTAAATAGGTTCATGCATACAAGGTGGTTTGAGACCTTAAATTGGAGGGAGTAGGGTAGAGAGACTGTTTGAGACAACAGCACTGATAAGGCAAGCTAAGCTAGAGATGAGTTGCACTGGACAAACTGATGTATGAACAACAAGTCTGAAAAATAATACACCAAATATCCTGTACAAGCAGAAGCTGGTATATTACCAGTGCAGAATTCCCTCCCTTGCCCTTGCTCACTGACCATCTGTGCTTCTGCAGGACTCCATTGCAAAGGCCTGATTGAAGGTCTCTAGAGTGGAGTTTTTGAGAGGCTATGTCTCAAACACAGAGTCTACGAGATGAGTTCAAAAGGTAACCAAAGCCTCATAGGTTCACATTTAAAACAACTGGTTTGTTTATTTATTTATTTAAATATGAATAAAATATCTGATAAGGCTTTGGTAGCTGTCTGCATCATCAACTGAGAGAAATGCAAGAACAAGCTGACTCTAATTAGGGGAAAGCCAAAATTGTATGACTGAATATCCATTCAAGCCTATGGCGCACCAAACTCCTGCTCTCCAAACTGGCTCTCTGCAGGAGCTGGAACACTCCACGTGTTCTCCAGTATGCACCAGTCCACAGCCTCCAAGGTCTGCAGGACAAGCCCTTCAGCCTCTACTTCTCTTCAGTAGAGGCATGGGGAGGTGCAAGGTTTGCAAAAACTTTTGGCAGGGTCCATCTGTACTGTACTCACAAAGCCCAAAGCTAGGGGAGTACTAGTCCTATGGTACCAGTCTCTCTCACACTGGGAGCCTGAACAGACACAGAGCAGCCTATGCCAAGCTGCGTGGTTCCAGGATGCCAGCTTGGGAGGGCTGGTCAACTCCCTGACTGTTTTCTAAGAAGAGGACATAGCAGTAACTCAGCATGTAAACTTTGCTGGCAAGTTTCCTAAAGTTCATGAAAAAAGAGCAGGGAAGATACTAAATTATTAAAATTGTTTCACTGGTTTCAAAATATGCAGAGGAATCTCTGCATATAAGTACTATATATCCAGAACATTTCTTATTTAAGATTTTCCTATTCAGTATTCTTTATAGAAAAATAATTGCACAGGAATTTCTGCACCAAAAAAAAGAACAACGTTCATTTGACTAGTGTACTGAATTTCAGTTAATGAATTTATTTTTCCAGGGAGGAATGATGCAGAATCTTGAAGGGACAATAGATGGATTTAAGATGGTTATTTAAACACATTTTTAGACTTAAAACATGCTGCCATAAAGAATCTACTCTGCTTTTATTCATTCATCTTGTTGAATGGCTACAGGGTGGCAGCAGGTGAAGATGACCTACTTAAAACTCACACAGTGTTATTTAGGAGCAAACTCCATTGCTCCAAACAGAATGAGCTACCAGAGGCACTGGATGCACTTTTCAACAGTGGCTCAGCCTGCTGTGGAGGTAGGAGATGGCTCTTCCTTAAGACACACATGACAACTGCTCACATTGGTGACCACTGAGGCACTCAGCTGCTCTTTGTGCCACCTGGAGTTAGTTTTCGTGCCCCTGCATTTAGGTATCTGCCTTCAGGTTGCTAACTTTTAGAAGTCTTCCCCACAAAATTTAACAATTACATTGTATATACCCTCCTTTCTTTCTCCTCCCCATGGTCTAAAAATACCTGTAAAGGCCTTTCCCCACTTAGATCACTGACATATGAATGGATCATTCAAGACATGAAGGCTGTTTTTAATTTCACAGTAGGCAGAAGCCCCTAAATTATCACCTTCCTGGACATCATTTCTTTCACCTCCCAAGCAGCTGACATTTAGACCTGCCACTTGTATCTCCCATATTGCCATTTTGGAGCATGCAGCTGAGCAGGACCTCCCTGGCTTCTCCATGAACACCATTCACAGTGTAGTTTTCACAACTTTAACTGAAACGGATGACTCTTCCCTAAAATGGCTTGTCTCCTCTTCATCTTTTATGGACTGATGCTCAAAATTTTACTTTGTGTTCTGCACTGACCTTCATTTGATCAAGAGGGACACAGTTCAAAGCTGAGATCAACAAGACCAAAAGGGAAGCAAGGTGAGCCCCTTCTCCCATCCTGAGCTGGTCAATTGGTTTAACAACTTTTTTCCTCTTTACTGGGAATGAGCCAGGCACCACTTCTAACTTAAGTGAGTAGAAAGGTCCTGCCATACTGTGCTTTAACTAACATACCTGTCTTTATAGACATTGGTAAAATGTATGACTAACAATCTAGTCAATTCGAGTAGCATGAAGTCACTTATTCCTCTATCATATAAGTGCTTTCCCACCCCTCCATTTTCTGCCAGGTGAGTATCTTTGTATCTTTTGCAAGTTGATTCAAACTTCTTGTTTTATTTGCTTTTAAATCCACAATAAGTGGATCTTCCTTACCTCATCTCACTGCATTTTAAACGGATTCCTTATTTCAAATAGGAGAAAATATTTCCAACAGGATCACGTTTTCTATCTACAGATGCAAATACAGACAGGATTGCCAGCAGGTATATTTCAGTTAGAAACATTTGCAAATTGGTGACAAATCCCAGACATTCCTCTTTGACCTCTACATGCCCAATCATCAATAACAGAATCAATAAATCCCTTGGGAAGCTAGAAAACACACAAGGCAAGTGCATTTCTCATGGTTAAATGCAGAAAGATATGCAAGCTGGGAGGAACATTCTGCCATTTTAAGGTTTAAGACCACCATCTGCATCCTAGGGAGCTCCTCACTCCCTTCTGGGACATCCAGCAGCAGCTCCTGGCAGATGCCAGATGCTCAGGCTTAGCAGCCAGCATGGACTTGACACTTTGCTACATCTACTAGAATTTTTTACCTGTGTTGCCACAGCAACTCAGCACGTCCAGTTTGTGTGAAGACAGTAATCTGTTTCCATGGGAACTAAGCACGCAGGCCTGCCCTGAAATTTCAGCTGGGAAAACATGAAATTTATCCAATAACAGGAAAATCAAAGAATGAAAGGCGGGCAGTTAACTAAGAGAATGTGAATTGCACACTCATAGGACTGCATAGAGACAGCCACAAAATATTTACTCTGGCCAAGAACTAAGTAAATTTAGACTCCTGAGTAGAGTGTTAAGCCACTGATCACACACTCTAGGACAGCTCTGTAAAAATACATGTTTTTTGCCCTCAGTGATTGGCAACTTTAATATTTATAGTATCTGCTCAAGAAGTTGAAAGGGCTGTGGTACAGAAAGTTTGGGGTTTTGTCAATCCAAATTCCTCCAGGCTAGCTTAGGAAAATTACATAACACCTGCTCTGAGTAGATTTAAGTATCTATAGAATACAAAATGAAGTAAACTTTTTCTTGCTGCTGATTGTGTGAAAACAGCTATTTTAATAGGACCATTTAAAGTAAGATCAGGAAAATCATAAAAGTATTAATTCTTTAGGAGTGCAGATATATTTTTTTTAATAAACATATACAGGAAAAACCTGAAGACAGTTTAAAAAAGACACCAAAAAACCTAAACCTGCTTTCACAGCACTATTACTTTACATCACTAATGATCAAAGACCTAGTTATTGAGACAGATTTAGGCAGCAAACTGGGCTTTACATGTATAGAAAATATTGTCTGACAGGCATAAACTGAAGGAAAAACAGACAAACAAAAAAGATGCTGTTGATAGGTCTGGCTTGCCACTGAACGTCTCAAATGGCCCCGGGCACCCTGAATCCCACATCCAGCACAGCTAAACCAGCTCTCAGACCTGCACAGGCTGTGCTGATTTGAATTCTAGTGATTACAAAGGGAGGTCAGAAATGTAGCTCTGCCGCAGGCAGGTCATTTTAGACAACTCATTTTCAACCTAAATCCTGCTCTGAGGTCAAAGAGACAGAGAAAACACTGAACTGTAAGGTGTTTAAAACCTTTTTATGATTTTTTTTCTGTCATTTCACCCCTTGCCCCATGACTTTTAAACACATAATAATGCAAAGAATGACAGAATGGGAAAGTATCTCAACTTGACAAAAGCAGCCATGGTACTTTCAATATCATCCTACAAAGGAAAAAAAATGCAGAGATAATTGTTTTGTGTGTAAAACATGTTGATATTCATCTAACCACAGAACACTGTATTGAAGGAATGTACTAGAAGCACTCAACTGAATATTTTAAGTAGTTTGTTTCTCTTGCTTGTTTTGTAAGTCACACAATTTGCTTTGTGTTATACTTTATCAACACCAGCTCACATACGAGCTTGGAAAACTTGCAGGAATCACAGAATCATTAAGGTTGGAAGAGACCTCTAAGATCATCGAGTCCGACCTTTGAGCAATCATCACCTTGTCAACTAAACCATGGCAGTAAGTGCCATGCCCAGCTGTTTCTTGAACATTCCATTGGATGGTGACTCCACCACCTCCCTGGGCAGTCCATTCCAATACCTGACAACCCTTGAAAAAACTCTTCATGATGTCCAACCAGAACCTCCTCTGGTGCTACTTGAGATTATGTTCTCTTGTACTGTCACTGGTTGCCTGGGAGAAGAGGACAACCCCCAGCTGGTTACAACCTCCCTTCAGGTAGTTGTAGAGTGAGAATGTCTGAGCCTCCTCCTCTCCAGGCTAAATAACCCCAGCTCCCTCCTCATATGAGTCACTCTCCAGACCCTTCACAAGCCTTGTTAACCTCTTCTGGACTCACTCCAGCACCTCAGTGTATTTCTTGTGGTAAAGGGGCCCAGAACTGGATACAGGACTCAAGCTGCAGCCTCACCATTGCAGAGTACAGGGGGACAAGTCCTGCTGGCCACACTATTGCTGATACAAGCCAGGATGCCATTGGCCTTTCTTGGCCACCTGGGCACACACTGGCTCACGTTCAGCCACCGTCAACCAGCACTCCCAAGTCGTTTTGCACTGGGCTGCTTTCTAGTCAAAAAGTTTTGTGCCTGTTTGATCACATTGCCAGCAATAAAGGTTAATTACAAGAAAAAAACCGACTGCCAGCAGCTCTATTTTAACTGCTGCATTAAGGCTGGGATGATTCCTAATGCAAACAGCCAGACCGTGAGCACTGCTGCCTTCAAAAAACATTTCCACTTGATTCTAGATGCTCAGCCTGGTGGCCTTCACCTTAGGAATGCAGTTTAAAATTTAGAACCTGCAACAAGTCTTTCAAGTATTAGAACAATATAAGTAAAACTTAAAAGATACACTTCAGGCATTTTTAACAAATTGTATCATATCTAGATTAGCAAGTTGAAGTAATGTCAAATGACGATTTGTTGCTGAGCTACTCACACAAAGATCTGTTATGAGTAATAACAGATCTATTCAAAACTCAAAAGGAAATCTGAGGCTTTTAGAAGTAGGACAATTAATCCTAAACTGCATCTGAAAAATCCTCGAAGTGCCTATGGTTTTGAGAGCCAGTCCTGGGGAAAACAAGCAATTGTTCAAAGTTCCAAAGTGAACTTTCTGCTGAGATAAGCGAAGTGTCCCTCCACTTAACTCCACTATAGATACCAAATTGTGACTCCCCTCAACTAGTGTCTTCTGAAATAACTTGTGACCTATGGGCAACAACTGACAACGATACCCTTTTCTAACTTCAAGTCCAATAAACTGAAGAGGGGCACTGAAGAGACGACAGTTCAGTTAAGCACAGCCAGTCACTGTCAGATAGCACTTTTAACCTCTTTAAAGGGTATCATTAAGACATTTTTCATGAATGTATTAATGCCACAACTACAAGGCTTGCTTCTTAGGAGGAAGAAATATCCATTCAACACAACAGGAAGACATAAACAGTACTAGATGTCACACAAAACAACGCCTACATACACTACTGACAACATCTAGACTGGGAGTAGCTGCTTTACTGCTTTTTTCTCCAAAATCCTATTAGGCAGCAGATTACTGCCTCATGATAACACATTTTTAATAATGGAGTAAAAAACCACACTGATGGAAATAACCTTATTTAATACTAGTGCAACCTGTCAAACATTTTTAGGTATTTCTGTGGTCCTGACTCTGTTATCTGTGCTGTCATGTTTTTATCTTCAGATTGTGTCATAACAAGGGATGCCTGACATCAGTCATGTGATCATATGAGTTTTGTGAGAGACCAAGACTCCATGGCTCTGTTTTGAGTTCTCAGCTGGAGTACTAAGCTTGTGGAAACCTTTCTTTATAACATTATTAACTAAAAATACAAAAAAAATTTGCAGAAATACATGAAGTAATGTAAAATTATTATTTTTTTATTATTTGATGTAAATTTTATATTTTACCAAAGGTACTTCTCTTCTTTGTTTACAAAGCCAAAAATGTATCTGGATCACTTGCAAGTCAAACAGAGACATCAGATGAAAAGGAAAATCTTTCAACGACCGATTACCTGAGTTACAGTGCAATATTTAATTTCAGACAGTATTGCTCTTAGGACTTTTTACAGTAAGAAATAATAAGCTTTATCAAGTCAAAACCTTAATTAGAGCTTGTCGTAAATTTAAGAATTCTCATGAACCAACAACATGAAACACCCGACATAATGTATACCATACTTTTTTCTTTCCTCTACAATAAATTAATACCCTGGATGACTTAAATATTAGCAAAAATATTTACAAAAAGAAGATAAAACACAGTATAAAACTTTTTTTCAAAGATATGTGTCTTCCAAGAAACAGTTTGGTACCAAGAGCGAAATTTCAAGTCTTACAAAATTGTCTCTCACTTAAATTCATGAAGAGAAATAAATAACACTGAATTATACAAACATTGGTATCCTCATATGGGTTTATGCAGTAAAAGCGTGTATCTCTTCTTGGGAGTATCCAAGATCCTTCAGATACCTGAAAGTCAGAAATCAAGTTGGTAATATTAATATTTGGAACTCAAAACCCACCACAGACACTGATGAAGCATAACTTCAGCACCACTTCCTTGTTTTTATTCAGACATGCTCAATGAACTTTACCCCTGCACACACATTTAGAAAACAATCAATGCCCAGGAGCTCAGATATACTACATGAACTTTTTGGGTAATGAAAACAATTTCTAAAAATAAATACAGATATCATCTGAATTATTTCAGATTTCTCAAGAGGCAGTGTAATTATTGGCCAATACACCTTGACTTCAGTAGCACTGCAGAAATGCAAATGATGTCATATTGGTTCAATATTTTGAAGCTGGGCAAGTGAAATTTAGAGGAGGTTTTATCTTTAAACATGCATATAAAATAAGAAAATACTAGGTACAGACACAAATAAATGCATTAGTTTAAAAAATAATTAAGAAAAATGTTTATGATAGAACAACTGCTTTGAACTTCTGTAACTTAATTTATCATGCTAACACCAACAAAGAAAGCTTATTTCCTATTATTCCAGCTCTTCTATTAACATCGACTTAAAAGCAGCATTTAAAACCTTGGGAAAAAAGGTCACTGTTAAAGAGTTGCTTTTAGAAAGTTCTGGACAAGTTACTAGAACTCATGAAACTTACATATTGCTGATACTTACTTAGCTACACATAAATATAAATATACTTCTCAAGTATGGTGCAAGGTGGTTTTTTTTTTAAATCCTTTTTTTTGTTTTAATTTTAAAAGTTTTCTTGCAAAGCAGACAACGTAAGGCTGTTTTTGAAAGACTACCAAATCAGAAACACTACAGCTGATTAGGTGATCAAATTTTTAAAAATTTCTCACTTTCCAGTTCATCATTTAAAATACTCACTGTACTCCTTGTTCTGTAAAAGGTGCTGGACCACAGATGCAGATAAGCACTTTGGAGTCTCTTCTGCTTCTTTTCACAAACTCAGAGAGAAGAGATGAAGAAATCTGCCCCTGTTTACCTACCCAGTCTTTTGTTGGTTGTGAAAGAATGAATTGAACCTCAAACCTGGTAAGCAAAAGAATATTTCATAAATATTCCCTCAGATTAGAAATCTGCTACACAAAATGCTAGTGACCAAGACACTGATGTTTCCTATGATTACCTTCCTGTTCTGCTCAGCTCTCCACTACAGAATCAGATCTCACAGATACTTAGTCATTCCTACTGATCAAGTCAGTCAAATCACCTCCAATATTGTGTATTTATTTAACCAAATCTTTCAATGTTAAAAATTCCAGCTTTCTATTTCACCTTACAAAAAAACCCCATCTGGGACCAATTATGATACTTAAGCACAGATTTTACTGCTCCATTATTCACTTATACAAACGTTGGTGTAGCTCAATACACAAGTAGTGAGATAAGAATGCTTGGCCAAACTCACGAAAATGTCAGAAAAATTTCAGTAATGAGAAAATACTACAGTTGGTTTCAAAAACTCACTAACAGAATAGTAACTGAGTAAAAACCAAGCACTCCTGTATCTGAGGCTCCTACTGCAAGGGAGAAAAGGCTTTTACTGCAAATTTGCACACTGTCTAGACTACAAAGCTTTGAATGTGCCAGACAACACTAGGGTATGAAGTAGTATTGATTTTTCACTTCAATGTTGTGAAGGAACAAGAGGTTTCTACTGAGGAAGAATTCAACTAAGAATTAACTATAAACAAAACATGCTTTTATCACATAGAATCTAAGCAATGACAATATATCTAGTGATAACAGCAAGGGAACCGAAATTAAAAAGTAATCTGATAATCCTGTGTCTCCTGACAGAACTATGGCCTGCTGAATTAAGTTGACATTACATGTGGACTACTTGCATTTTATCTGCAATTATATTGTAATTGAGGGCAAAATGCAACAATTATGAAGGAAAAAATTAAAGTAATGAGCCTAATTAAACTTTGAATTTCTACATAAACATTTTCATAACCAGTGACACCAAAAAGATTTTTATAAGCCTTCTCTAAATTTGGAATGTTGCTCCTGGGGTATATTATCCTCTCTCTCTTCCATGCTCCTTTTTGCATATCTGTGCTTTCTATTGTTAAGGGTAAGGCAAATTTTCTTCTGCATCAAAAAGCTTCTCAGTTTTTAAAACCATCTCATCTAACATATCATCTCCAATAACCATCTATTAAACATTGTCAGATCAAATCCCTGGCTTCCCATAGGACCTACAGAACAGAACAACGTAGCCTCTGCTATGCATCTGCGACCAATGGATCTCCTCGCACTCCCTCATTATATTCTTAGCTAAGAGCTTACAGAATCAGAATCTGTCCTTGTGCCAAAGCTGCACTCTTAATCTAAGCCCCAAGACTTGTTCTGTACACAGGGATGTCACAAGTTGTTCTCCACAAGACTTTTAATTACCTTTCATCTTTAAGAGCTAATTGCTCTAGTTGGTTTCTCCAAAGTATGTCATCCTCGGTTTTGTTGAAGAAGATCAGCTTCACTGTCCTTAAAAAAAAAAAGAAGAAAGAAAAAAACCAATTAAAATTAACTGCAGATAGTTTCTGTTAAAGAATCAGAACTCAATGCATCATACAGAAGCCTTTTACTTACTTTTTTTGTTTGTTTCCAGATGCATTATAAGGGAAAATGAGACACACAGAACAAGCTTCGGAAAACTTGCCTGGTATAAACAAAACGGCCCCAAATCAGCTATGCTACATCTTTAAACACTAAAATCATCCTGTTCAGAAGCTAGAATGTGCCAGAATCTTTACATGTTTCCCACAGCCCAGGTCTCTGAAAACATGGAAAACAAAGCCAACTACACTAACGTAGTGCTCTAAATGGTGGCATGGTGCACCACAGCATCAAGTATTACCCATGTTGGGGAAATGTCAATGAAAAGTGCATAGGAAAGTCATGCGTTTTGTTCACTGGGCACAAAAGTAGAAATCGGTTATCTGGAGAATAATGTTTTGAGACACCCTTACTAGTACTCCCCAGGGTAGACAAATATATCTGCTGCAGTTCTGCTCAGTACTCAGCACTATAAAGAACAGAAAACTCCAAACTTGGAATGAACTGGTCGCAGTTGTGCTGGAAATAAGGGAGAACACAGCTAAAATGAAGAAGTGGAAATTTAGATACGATCCCCACCAGTAAAGAAAAGCTGGTTGACAGAATGATGACTAAAATTTAGATAACAAATAAGAAGCTTCATCAGCCCTTTGGAAGGAAATAGTGTGAATCTAACATACTGGAAACTACTTCAAAGGATGTAGATTTTAATAAACTAAAAAAAACTTGTATGAATGGTCTTATGGAAAACTGTTCAGAAAGAGGAGTTAGAGACCCTCAAAGGATTTTAACACAGAAGAAGAGGAGACAGAAAGTTAAAAAATCACCTTCCAAACAAGAATGATGATGAAAGTGGGATACTATATTAAAAGTGAATATGAGAACAGAGTGGTAATTTAGGAATGAAAAGCTGGAGACGAAGCAAGATACAACTATCAAGGAGACTCAAGAATAGATTACAAGCATCCCATATTGAGAACAGCATTAGCCTCCTACCTAGTGTTTAGTGCCTTTGTGCTTCAGTCTTCTTTTAAGAAATGTACCTAACTGACTGCAGTTATACACAACCAGTAAAAGGAGCAAAAAAACCTCATCTTAAAAAGCAAGCATAGAGGACCAATATTCTTTTATAGTTAATACTTTGGCCAAATACAATTTGGCCTGTAAGAGCGGAAACAAGGCTGAAGAAAGAGTATCATGACTTGATGCACAAAAGGATAGTGCAGCTATGAAGGGAACAAATTGTTTTGCCCATTTACAATAGGCAAGAAATAGACTTACAAGATAGTAGGCAGACTTTGTCTGGACAGTAAGAATGAAAATCCGATTATCCAAGCTCATTACAGCAAATGCTGCCCAGGGAAGCTGAAGATTCTCCAGCGTTCACAGTGCAGCCCCAGAGCTCCAGCAGCACTCACCCAGCACACCAGAGAGGTTGCTTTGGCACCCTCAGGTGACAAGTCTGTCATTGTACAGATTATTCCTCAGCTTTCTGCAATTTGTGTTTTAGCATGGGCAATCCAAGCTTATGGCAACAGTTACTTTGCAAAGTAAGATACTTCTATACAAATTATATTTATATTGTTCATATATACATATACATATATAATATATATATATAGATTTAAATACACACACACACACACGTATGTCATACAGATAAACATACGTGTATTAAAGACACTTTTGCTAGTACTTTCCCAAAAAATAAACTGAGGGTTAAAGAGCAAATATAAGGCCAAGAAAATAAATTGCCTAGAACAGTCAGAAAAACAAAGGATTAAAGTGTCTACATATAAATAGAATCTGTCTCAGTTCAAGTCATTCAACCACCCTCCACAGCAAGAAGGAAAAATTCACTTACTTTGACTAGTAAGGAAACAGATGCTGCTGCACCCTAAACTAACACTGAGTTCCCATAAGAAATTGTGCTGAAAAGAGCTGAAAGTGTGTTCCCAAGCACTTTGTCAGATGATCGACTCATCCTTTGGATTCGCAAAGCCAGTCAGCCACTTTTTATTTTCTACTGACAATACAGGACATTTTGGAAGAGCCAAACAGTACAGCCTCTCTCCTCACAAAACAGGATTATATGTAACTGCTGAAATATAACAATATAAGTATAGTGTCTGGATTTAGGGTTCGTTTGGGTTTTTTTTAGAAACAAACTTTTGCAGTACATGACATCCTTTGTAGCTCTAGTATGTAGATTAGTGTACAATTAATCTCTCTATGTTCTTTCAAAAGCAGAAGTACTCATTCTACGGTTCTGAAGGACAGAAAAACCCATTCCCTTGACCAAAAACAAGTAATGCTTTCTTCTGTAGATTTTACAGAGTACAGAATGCATATGCAATACACATCTTTTCATGCATTTGAATATACTTAATGCTGTACTTATATAAGTGACAGATAAATCTTTTGTGAAAACTGGAACTTATCTGGTTGTTGTATAATGTGTTTAAACCCTGTTGGTATGCACTAGCCAAACTCTCACTCAAGACCAGGATCCACACCAGGATCCAATTATTGGCTCATTAAGCTCCTACAAACAGCTGTAGCTGCAGGGCGGGCACAAGCCCTATAAATCAAGCCCTGGGAGGAGCCAAAAAAAAAGGAGGTGGTTGTTCCTGGTTGTTGAGTGCTGCGTGTTGCTGGAGCTCTGTGCTGAGAAATTATAATCCAAGGATCAGAAGACTGCGAGCTCCAGCACATCTGGTAACAATGTGTTACTGCTGCTTAGCAGGTGAAAACCATAGGCTAACTATTTAAATGTATCAGAGAAAAGCTGTAAGTAAACAGTTGCAGCCCTCCTCAGTCCAAAACCCAGTATCTATATTGTAATATTTCTGTACTAAAAAAAGACACTCAAATGTGAAGCTAGTAAAAAAAAAAAACTCCTCAAAGTTTCTACTCAGTGAGGTCATTTGTACCACAACTAAATTCCAAAATGCAAATCAGTCCATTACATTGATGGTAGCCAATAACCAAATATGTGCAAGTTGCCTGAGCTTCTGACAGATTCTTCCCTAAAGCATGCCAGTTTTTGGTGTAAGTTCAAGAAAAATGTTTTCATACCATTTTATTTTTCTAATTGTTTTATTAACACTGAAGCTTGTGTGTCAAGAAGCCCACATACCTGAGACAGCTAACTTCAGTCAGAGCAAAATTCAGCAGTTTAACCATTGGTGTGAAGCCTGTGCCTCCTGCCAATAAAAGGAGGTCTTCTGAAGTTTGAACTTGCGACTTCTTGAAGTGGCCTTCAGGATTGCTGACAAAAATATAGTCTCCTTTATTTAAAAAATAAAAAAATTAAAAGGTAAACATTAATTTGCTGAAAACAAGCTAATTAGCATTCTGATTTTTTAAAGGTCATTTCATATTGCCTTCATCTTTGTAATATTAGGGTTTCTTTCAGAAAGGTACTATACGCTTCACATAAGGAACATTCTTGTTAAAAGAAGAGATGTATAATTAAAATGCTTTGTCTTGATGGATTTTACACAATATGAGTACACAAACATTTGCAAAGTCAGTGTTAAAAGTCTACCTCCGTCTCTGAAATGGAAAAGGAAGTGCTCCCTAAGTTCCATAAAACAGACCTCCTTTCTTTATGCAAAAGTACAAGAAGTTGTTCTCAGAGCATATGGCATCAAAGCCATCAACTACAATGCGTGATACAGTTCACATACATCAGTCAGGAGAGCTGTCTGTAATGGACAACTCCTAGTTACAGTGAGGACAAGCCTTTACATCCAGGGAATGGAGAATAAGGTTTAAAGAAAGTTTTAAGTCCTGGTGTATGAGTAGGTAAACAATAAGAACATCACAATACTCAGACAGTGAATCTTTAAAGATAATGCAATTGCTGCAAAACCAAACACAAAACCCCCAACGTATATTTACCAATTTGTAGGTGGTCAAGTGCCTGTGTGAACAGTCCACGAGAATAAACTTTAATCATTAAATATAAATGCACAGCATCCTGGTGAGGTGGTTCTTGGAAATCCAGTGGCAAAAAAGGCAACACAGGTGTGTATGGTTTTACTACCTCTGTCCCTAGAGAGTAGACAGAAAGATAGTTCAAATAATATGAAAAGTACTCTACATCAAGATACTACAAACAAATAGCAAAATAAACAAAGAGTAAATAAATAACATGTATATACCATAAAAATAACACCATCCATGCTTTTATGCAACTTATTACTTTCCACTGCACCAGTGTTTATTACAGAATTGGAAGCCTTCTACTTCCAATTAAAAATTTGAGTACATTATTTCCAAGCTACTTAGCAATTCAGGACACAGGATGAAAAGATCTTGAGTCATCGCCAAAGAATATGAAAATCTAAACATTTTCATTAATTTTCAAGTACCACAGCTTGATTTATTCTAAATTTAAACAGCAGATTTTTAGTACTGCACAATTATATTTTCTTGCAGTATCATTTCAAAAAGCTATTGTATGATAGAAAGATCTCAAGAGCTGAACACTAGTAAAGAATTAGGCAGGGAGGAGGAGGAGGTCAAAACAATTCTTAATTAATGGATGTTTAAAAATTCTGGGAAGTCTCTACCATGTATAGTGCAATCCAAGTACAGTGACCAGTATAACTATTAATATGCAAATTTTAAGAAGTATCCTTTAAAATAGTAAACTGGCTATTTCTTTGACCTTCCATTTTCTTGAGTTCACCTTTTACAAAATTTTGAATAGCACACTGAAGAAAGGCACACATGCTTTTCTAAACACATTCCTCTCATAACCTCACGTTATCGTTAATATTGTGCAGCTGGAGCGTAAAGCAGTGTTACCATGACTACTATAAATCCCTCAGAAGAAGAAAAAAAAAAAAAAGAAAAAATTGCAACAGTACCCTCCTCATTTCAAAAAAGCTGCAAACTAAAAGGAACTGACTAATGATACATCGCACATATACAATAAGCTTCCCACACTTCAAAGATGAACAACACTGCTTTGGTAGAGAGAACATTTTAAAGGGAGAGTTGAAAGCAGAGACAATAAGGTCACCAGTAAATGCCAGTCATCTCAGTAGTTAGATTTTCATTAATATTAATCCAGTCAGTTCATTAAGCACTGATTGTGATCCTGGAAGCAGAGACTTGCTAACAACAACCAGGGAATTAGTGGCCATGGACTTGGCATTCTCCCAACACTATGAAAAGGATTCATGTAAATATATCCATTACTACATTCTCAATTTTTCTTACCTGCAATAATTTGTTTGAGGTAAACATGTTGTCCAGTGGGAACACGGAGATGTGTGCCCTTAGGCAACATCAGGCAGAAGAGTTTGGTGTCATGGGTAACTTCTGTCTTAGAAACCAACTTGCATTTTCTGTAGAACAGTCCTAAAAACATCATTTTACATGTTAGTTAAGTTCCAATCTGTCATTCTATTATTATATATCTTTCAGTAAGAGAGAGAGAAATGTGTGTATTTCACTATATACTTATAAAAACACAATAAATAGATGCTTCTTGTATAATTACTTATAATAATTTTTATAATTTCGTACTAAGGACTCATTTATAATCTTACTTTAAGAACCTCGGAGTTATTGACTGGGAAGAAGTAGAAAAGTACCAAAAACTATCAGAACTCCTTGTACTGCATTGCACCTGCACTGAGTTTCCCATACAAGTACAGCATGGGTACACACAGGCAGACTGAAACCAGCTGGTGGAATGCAAATGAAACGTAAGCCAGCACAGCACCCCACTCCTCAGACTATCCACACCCACCCAGTAGGCTGAGGGAGGTCATTCTGCACCTCTGTTCTGTTCTTGTGAGAGCTCACCTGGGGTACCGTGTTCAGCTCTGGGGTCCCCCCCATAAGAAGGATGTGGACCTACTGGAGCAAGTCCAGACAAGGGCCCCAAGTATGATCAGAGGGCTGGAGCACCTCTCCTATGAAGACACACTGAGAGAGTTGGGGTTTTTCAGCCTGGAGAAGAGAAAGCTCTAGGAAGCTTATAGCAGCCTTCAATAAAGAAGATGACTGTAAGTAATTTTTCCTCCTCTACCTTTAGAAGAGCATTTTTCAGCTAGGCCTTTGTTTCAGCACTGCAGTATTTTAGCTCTAACCTGGAATATCAGTGTGATCACAGCACCACACTGCCTAAACAGGTTTGTAACTCAAGGGAACTTTCATGGGCTATCGGGTACTAGAAGCTCAGCTCTGCAAAGAATTAAAAAAAAAAAAAAAAGAAAGAAAAAAAAAGAAAGAAAGCTAACAAGCAACAAAATCCCATGAGCAGCATAATCTAAACTTCATACATCCAAAACAAGCCAAGTAATTTTTTTTAAAAAGGCAGAGAGAAGAAGCCACTTTCCTACAATAATCCCACCATGTCATTTGCCATTTTCAATGAAGAATTTGTGAGCAGTTCCAGTGGATATTTTTATGTAAAGCCTCTCAAAATTTGACAGGTTCATGTATGAGAATACTTGAACATGACATCCTTCTAACAACACTTTCTACATTGGAACAATTTCAGTGAAGTAACATTTCCCCTTTTTTTCATGGCATTGAAAAACACTCATGTTGCTCGCACAAATAGCTGAGCTACTCATCTAACAGGATGAGATGCAAAGGAAATTCCAACTAGGCATTGCCTTAAGGATGGTCTGGTCAAACACTGGGGCAGCTACTCAGAAGGAGTCTGTCCTTGGAGGTATTCAAACCTTGACTGAACAGCTTTGAGCAGGAAGTTAGATCAGATGACTTCCAGAGTTCCCCTTCACCTAAGTCAGTCTACGATTCTATTATTTCTTAAAGGTCTTAAGAGTTAGAAGTACCTTTATGTTTTGTGTTTTGCCACTGCACCAGCAGATGCTTCTTTACTTCCTGACTTCAATCTCATGTTGATTCTCTTTTGACAGGAATGGACTACCAGAAAATGTCTAATAAATGCTTATCACTTGTACATGGTCTAAATCCTGATGTGAGTCAAAAGTCTTTCTTGAGTCAACACAACTCTTCTTAAGAGAATCTTGCCTGAAGGAAGGCTTATGCAAGTTTCCAGTGAAGTCTCCATTCAATACTAATCAAAATGTAAAGGAAATTCTAGCATTGCTGCAGCTCAAGTGATCACTGCCATTGCTTTCTTAGTCTTTCTTCCAACAGCACCAAAGAGAATCCCAAGTCAGTACACCTGGTTGAACTTTATGCTTAACAAGGGCTACACTTCACAAACAGGTAACAATTCCTGGACTTTAAAAAAACACAAAAAAAGCTTTAGAGGGGATCTCAATAAGACAACCTGTCCAATCTTCCTGCCCAGTGATCCCCAAGAGCCACTTGAGGACCACGTTGAGTATTTCAGTAATTTCATCTAATGAATTATCCTTTTTCAAGTAACTTATCTGTACTGCAGTTTCCTTACTCCAGGATTATTACCCCAAACATTTTGCTCTTTCTAGATATCCTACATTAAAAACACTTTAAAAGCTAAAGAGTACAAGACAGCTGGAGACCAGATAGAGAATGCCCTCTGACAGTGCAGTCAATTGCTGCTTGAAGGAACAGCCACTGCTATTAACATTCCCTTCTTCAGTAAGTGCAGGATCACAGCCTGTCAATTCAACCATAACAGAAACAAAATAATTTTAAATAAAGTTTTCAACAAACAGTATTTATCCACACATTGCTTGAAAGTTAAAGGTTTAAACAATATGCTCCAGCTCAGCCATGCTTCTTTCTAATTGACTTTATTTCCAAGGGTATAAACAAACTCTGCTGGAACAGTCAAGCATCTAAATACATTCAGTTATGCCTAGAAATATACATTCAGGTTACTAAATCTCAGCTGCACATGCAATTTGTGCATGGACTAAATTAGGATCAAATTTCTTATATACCACTACTGCCAGAATAGATGGCCACGGCATTTTTCTGCTTACACTGGTTTTCTTAAATTATTCAAATAGCTACTAGTGAGTTATCTACTATAAATGCCTGCAGAGACATAACATAAAGCTTCTGACGTGGAATAAATCTTTCTTTATTAAGATTTTCTCACAACTTTCATCTAACATCCTACAAATCCCTTATTTTGAATGAACAAACATTTCAGATTAATCAAAAGAATGCCTAAAGCCCTGAAGAAATGAAAGTCAGTAATTCTATTTCATACCAATCTTGAAGTAAAGCAGAACATCAGCATCTCTCCAGCTATATAAATATTATGAAAGTTTGTGGAAATTTGTTTTCTATCCTTCTTTTGAAAAGCAATATGCAATAAGATTGCAAAGTACAGTAGCCAAATAAATATGCCAAGATTGCTGTCAATTCTGCAGACTTAAGAATTGCTTAAAAGGATGTGTGAGGTTGGTAATATAACCCTTAACAGCCATCAGCTAAATACTCTTCCAGATATTTGGGAGTGGAGAAAGAAGTTAAAAAACTGATTCATCAACTGATTCACTGTTCCCCGACAATTTTTTCACCTTTCCAACATGACTAATTCCAGCCTTTTCCACATAAATAACCTTTATCTCCCTTTTCCTTTTTAATTTGCCATACAGAACTTTTGTTTTGATTCATTCAATAACTTTTGAAAACAAGAGACCTTTCTAAGTGAACTTCTACTTTAGACTGTAGTCTTTGCTACATTAACTAAAATTAGTTCATTATCAGTCATTCCAATAAAATCTGAAGCCACAAACAAAAATGACTGTCAAAGCAGAAAAGCCTTTCAACAAAAGGAGCCAGTCCCTAGCAGCAAGCTGAAGGCAAACGGTTGTGTCAACCCACGAAGACACATCAACTGTCAGATGCCGAAAAAGTATGATTTGCTACTATACAGAAGCAAAAGTTACTGTTCTCTCAATTTTGGATCACGATGCCAGTGTCCAGCAGCAAATCCTAATTTTCGTAGTGGAGAAAGTCATTAGTGAAGAGGTTGGGGTTGATTAAATGTTCTACAGACATCAAGTGTCAGCACTGCAGCTCCTGATCTAGGAGAGGCAGCCCTGCAGCCCCTCACTACCAAAGGCTTGCCACAAAATCCAATACAATCATGGGCTACACATAATTCTAAATTCAGCTTCCTCTTTTGCTGGAATCAAGAACTACAGCACTTCGATTCATAGGCATACAAATTCAGTTTTACTAACAAAATTCAGTTTTACTATCATTATCTGCTGCACAGATAATGATACCTTTTGGAGAGTATCATCCTTTTGTGTACTGCGTGTTCTTCCTTGTCATGAAAGGGAGTTTAAGAATTTTTCCTTAATGATGTTTTTTGCTTTTCTTCACTGATAAAAATTCAGTGACAATTCTTATTTCTTAGTTACTAGTCATAATCCTAGTGATGCTACAGTGGCAACATTAGCCTGTTGGCTTTGCAAAAAGCCAAATTGCTCCACTACCCTTCTATCTCAGGTAGAGGAATTCCACTGCATTCCTAGCAAGAATTTACCACCCAAACATGTCCATCAGCCAGCTGAAAGTTAATCCTTATTTTGTTCAGGCTACTTAGTTATGGAGCCTCAAGTACTATTACTGCCAACATAATGGAGATTAGACCACACAGCTGAAGGAAGGTGGCTGCCTACCATTGCCAGCAGCAGCCCAGTTTTAAGAGTTAAGACAACCACAAACCCTCACTGCTGACCATCAAATCATCAGTACCCTCAAATGCTTCAGTTAATTACTAGATTTCACAAGCTAGCTCATATTATCCAAAAAGGCTAGCCATGCTCTCCCCAGACAGTCTCTCTTCCCTCCCAAAATAACATTCCCACTGAATCAATGCCTTCTAAACTTTGCCTGGTTCCACAGCACCCTGTCACAGCCTAAGTCTCACTGATACACAGGAAATGCTGCTGCAGCAGCACTCTGCTCCCTTCTGGTACTTCCAACAAAAAAAACACTATAATCTGCCACTTAATGTGGACAAAAACCACTGCACAAAACAATGAAATTGCACCCCATTTCAGCCCTCAGAGGCCACAACACCTTGTTTCTTTACTGAATGCTCTAAACATCTGCCAACAGTTGCACAGTCTTTAAAAGAGCAGAACTTAGTAATTAGGTTACTTTCCAAAACAGCAATCTGAGGAAAAGTTCAGAATCATTTTCAGAAGGAAGAAGCAGTTTATTCTCCATGGGAAAACATACACACATCCCCCCAGGTCATCCCTACTAGCATGTCATTTTTTAATTGCATCTGGCTACTGCTTTTATGTGCATTCCCCCTCATGAGTGGGCTTTCATATCTTATTTCCCAGAAAAAGCACTAACAAGAAAATAATGTTTTAATACCTATTTGAAAACCTGCACTCTATCACTGTGTCGTATGATATTTTGGTTGGTTGGAATGGGTCAGGTTTTAAGGGTTTGTTTTGGTTTTTTTGTTTTAATGAGAAAGGTCTATCTTACTTTTTATGCTGCATATAAATTTCACAGGATGCCAGCACTATGACAATAAGCTTTTGTTTACACTTTTAATGACCAGTTTCATAATAGCTACTTAAAAGTAATGTCACCAATTCCCCTACACTGACAATCTAATTATACTGAATTGTGTTTTCTATGCAATACTGTGGGTTATAAATAATTGTTTCTCCAGAAAACTAAGCACTTAATCCTTCTTAAGGAGTAGAAGCAGTATTGGATATTCTTCCGAATCTCCTGACCATCGTAAAACACAGTGCAGTTAACTGAATTGCAATACTTTTTTTTTTTTAAATCCCCTTCAACTCCAAGGAAATTCAAAAATTCTGTTCATTCATTCCAATTAACTAAAATACACTGGCCAAAATTTTAGTGTAAACTCAGTAGGAATTTGAGAGTACACAGGCAACTTATCTGGGAGTATGACTTTCCCAGCCTACGGAGAAAGAAGTAGGGGCTTATGTTAATTGTTTCTTCATATCATAAAGCTATCAAAGGCTTCCAGTACCATTTCTGGATTATGTCATTGGCCCTGAAGAAGACCTTTATCACTTTTTTGTAGAATTTAGATGTCTGCTTTGAAACTAAAGATTAAATAACCTTTAAGTATAGATGCTTCTGCACATGTGGTGGTCACACATCTCTCCTTTACGAACTCATTCATGAATGCTGTCATATGAACAAGTAATAAAAACATAAAATCAAATAAACTTTTCAAGTATCAATCCTGACTGGTTTTCAGCCCTTCCTCCTGTGTTCTGAATACAACTGAAGTGTTTTAACTGGTCAATATACACAGAAATACTAAAAAACTCAAAGACAAGAAAAACCTAATGAATTAAACATCAGTGCTCCCATAAGCACATACTACTCACAACCTTGCCGCCAAACTGGAATTGTGTAATCATTTCAGGTAAAATTATTACTTTTATTAGAAAGCATAAATTACCAAAAGAATATTAATATACAAAAGTTGAATAAAATAAATAAAAAACGTGTACCAAGATAACACAGCTACTTTCTATTCTGTTCCCAAATTTTCAGAAGTGGAAATTATTAGTTACACTGTCTTCACACAAGACTCTCATAATCCTTAGAAATAAAAGGTAATGCTGAGAGTAAGCAGATGAATATTCAAGTGAAAAAAATCAGAATATTTAGGGCAACATATCAGTGCTATCATGTATTGAGTGCTGCATAGAAATACCAGATATAAAGCTATAAAACAGATTTTTACATTTTTTTAAGCTATTAATTATTATTTCTTTGTTCACACTGCACAAGATAGGAGTTTCTTTACCCATAACATTATTTTGCTCCCACAGAAGTGAAAACAAAAACAAAAATTCTGCAATTTGGAATAAGGGAGCACAGTTCTAAGCAGAAAAGGAAAATGGCTACTTGAAACTAAAGCAAGTGAACAGAAGCCTCCAACATGCAGATTTTATGGCTGAGCTGAAAGCACAGGTTCAAAGGAAGGAAAGACACGTAGGCCTGAGTATTCTTCTTCTATAAACACTCTTACACGCTCAATTTTAAATTTAGAGATTTTAAAATTAAAAAACTGCAGAATAGGAGTTTCTGGAGTAGGAATTAAAAAGCCACAGATATCAATTATTTGCTAGATTACTAATGCTCAATATGTATTTTGTCAATTGCATCTAACTATCCCCAGCTTCCTCACTGCAAAGGATCTATAAAGCCACTATATTCTATATCTCTTGTTCTTTCAGATTATCTTCTCTTTGTTTTCTATAATCACAAAAAGCAATAAGGAGGCAGAAAATGAGCAATGGACAGTGGACAACACATTAGATCAGGCTGTAACCCCTTAGATACAGAGGATTATATGGAAAAATCTAGTATTAAAGTGGATGACCGTCTGAAACTCTTGTAAGGAAAATTACATTCTACATAAGCTAAAGGTAGCTAGAGAGATGTGCTTTTATGCAGTCTTCCTTTTGGTACCACAGTAATCTCTCAACTTTAAAGGTCCACGTAGCATAACTGAGTGGGCCAGTAAGAGGTGTACACCACGGTGAGCAACATTTAATTAGCTCATAAAAACATACAGCTTTGCTTTCACACATAATAAGGCAGACTATAATCCAACAGTCAATTTTTGAGCATTATTAGACAGAGGACCAAGAGGGCTTTTGAAAAACTAGGTGACCGTAATAACATCAGGAGTGTGGTTATAGTACACACTGTAATTTTGCAGAAATTTTTAATTTAGCTGAAAGAAAACTCAAACCCACACTGATCACTGTAATATACTTTGGTGCTGCATCAAGTTCATACTGTTCTGTTAGCACAAAGTGAATCCATTTATAACATTTACTGCTCCTTGCAGACACATCAGCTTATTCAGAGCCGGCTTTAATATCTATACATGATATGAAGTCCCTTATTTAATCTGAGCTTGAGTTACAAAGATGCAGTGTACTGGAACAACCTGACAGGACTGACAGATGTTACTGTATCTGTAGTAACAACTGGAAGTGAAGGTTTTTGACCCTTCACTCCAGTTACTCCCATAATGATTGACACATGTCCATGCACTCTCTCCTCAGAGTCTACTGTGGTTTTCATATGGACAGAGAGGTCATTAAGCACACAGGTAACCATGAGATGCAACAACACTCAGGCAGTGTTCACCTTCCAATATTAGGTTCACCCTCGACTCCACTGTGGAACAAAACAAACCAAGAAACCAAAGCAAAGCAAAAAAACACCTCTAAGTCAAACCCGTTCAAGGAAAATTCCTGAGTAGCTTCCAACAAGATCAGACAACTATTGTGAAAGAAATGAAGGTACAACAGAAAAGGAAAATCCTGGAAAAAAACAAATATAACTAACAAGCTCCAAGAAGTCCTAAAACAGCTGGTAGCTGGCCATGAAATTGCTTACCTCTGTCTGTGCGTTTGATAAAGGTATTATGACCCTCCCAGGGCTGTCCCAGCATTTTCCAATGAATGTTATCCTTTTTACTTAAGATAATCTCTACTTTCCCTACTTTTTCAGCAATATTTACTAAAAGAGAAAAGATTTCATATTGTTACTTTTAGTTACACTTTGTACAAAAAAATATTTCACGTCAACTATAATGACATTCAGAACAATTACTCATTTCTCAAGACACATGTAATTAATTCCTTAAATTAGAATACCAAATTAAAGGCACTTCCAGCTATCTCTTTATAATGTTTTAGAGTGCAGTTAAAACAAGCACTAACTGGATATGCATAATAAATACACATTATTTGCTAAATAGATTGTGGAACCAGGAGAGCTTCACAGACCATCTGGTCAAGAAAAATGCTCATGAACTCAGAGTCGTCATGTACTAGAAACTGGTAGTTACCACTACTTACTACTTCCTTTTCAAGGCCACTTGAATTAACAATTAAATCCAAGAAAATCCCAGTCTAAGCAAAGAACAATTTACAAACACACAACAGAACTAACTTCTAACTATTTTAACATTTAGTCATACTAACAGGGATCAGAGCACTATCAACTTATTACTTTCACAGGCCCAAATGCCACAATTAAAAAAAAAATATTTAATGTTATGGCTTGGTTTGATTGACTGTGTCAGGACCTGGTGATAACTAAAACTGTAAAGTATCTGATGAGTCAGAAAAATAAATTGAAATTCCACATTCTGATATCAGAATCATAGAATATCGTGAGTTGGAAGGGACCCACAAGGATCATGGAAGTTCAGCTCCTGACTGGACTGTCCTAGAAGAGACACACAAGGGCTGCAAGAGACAGAAATTACCAGCCACATCTTCTGAAACTGCATGATCCAAGTCTGAAATAAATACAAACAAACTCTGTGTTAAGCAATAACAAAATTCTATTCCAGTCATCCTATATACATAAAGTATTAGTCTAGGAATACTGAGTGAACTAATAACCCTAATAAGCTATGCATGTTTATCTGGACTTGAAATTTGACTCATGACTTCTACAAGCCTCGTGCACGAAGGTATTATTTTTCCCATTACTTTTAACAATGGCTCATGTAAAGCTATCAATCTGCATTTATGTAAATTACTGCACTTGCCCTTGGGAATGAGGGCATTTTAATAATCGTAAAAAACACACTTGAAGAAAAATTTTACACAACTTTAAAATCGATTTCTTACTGCGCTTTAGCCCGCATGTAAGAAATCTAGTACATACTAAACAAATGAAGATGTGAGTTGATAAACAACATAATTCCTTTACATCAAGGCACTTTAACAATCTCTAATGAAAGAGAAATAAAATATTAATTGGTACATGTAAAATGCTTATGGTCTGATGAGTGAGTTTTAATAAATAGAATTATTTAATAGAATGAAAATTCAGTACCTTCAATTGCAAAATTACAATACCTACCAACTTCTACAAGATATGAGTGGTCATCCATGATGATCTCTCCCCTTAATCGTTTGTCTTGACAATCAACTATCACCAACTCTGCATTCATATCCTTTCATAGCCAAGGGAAAAAAAAACCAACAATTTTTGTAAAGTTCTCCCAGATCACAACTGGATCTTGTAATTCTTCCCTCATGAAATATACTTACCTTCTGCTTAGTATATATGACAATTGTGACCAAACTATCTGTTTGGAACCAGTCATAACTGTAAAACAAAAAACACAATAAAGAAAAAAATATATACTTTCTTTGGGCATATAAAAACATATTTAAGCCCAAGCCTTCCATCAGAGCTTCTCTAACAAATTTACAAGCCAAACATACTACTTACTACTTTTGAAGACTAAGTCCAAAGTCAGTAATTTTGAAAAAACTACTAAAACAACTATCTAATTATGCATCCTGATAGTCAGTACATTGTAGTTAAAATTGTATGGCATTAGTTTTACTTAAAAAGCACATGCATTCTCTTTATAGTATATGAACCGTGCTTATGAGATGATTAAAATCTTGAGTCCAGACAAAAGTACTAAATAGGCAGCGTGGCTTCCAAGAGCTAAAGATTTGATGCACATACCACAAAACCACAGTTCCCTTCATCTCCACAGATCAAGTTTTTGCATTCATTCCTATGTTCCCAAGTCCAAATCTTGCAATAAATCCAGGGTAAGGTAGAAAAAAAGAAAGCCTTCAAATGCTAATTATTTGTATGGCCTTACACTTGCCAGGAAATAACTTCCATCTACTGTTTAGATTCCTGGACCAGAAAAACAGGCAGAGAGGGAGGAGCAAACTCTCCTGACAGCCTGAAATTTTAGGCTGCACACCTTTCAGTCACACGCCAGAATATGCCAGACACACATGGGAAGAAAGGCAGCAAGGTTTGGAGAGTACTTCGGAAAATAAACCTCATTCCAACTGTTTACAAGCCACAATATTTTATGACTGCACGTAACTAGCCCAGAAATCACACACTCACAGGGGATTTTGATTGTCAAGTGAGAAACTGCACCTTGAGGACCAAAGGCATCATGGAATAAAATGACACCTCAGTGACAACAGTAGGCATATCACAGTGAGCTTTTAGTGTCTGCTTTGCTTTACATGTTGTAGAAACTTGAATGCGGCTATCACATCTTAATATACTCCAGCTTGAAATGAAGCACTTTTTCAAGGCATGGCAATTCAGATGTTTATGGACAAATTAGTTAAACTCAAGAAAGTAGTCAGTCCAGCTGGAATCACTTTCCATGAGTTTTCTCAAGAAGCAAAGCTGAGGAGCCTGCAAATATAAGCCATACATTTGTATACAATGCAAGACAGCACAAGTGTTAGGAATCAACAGAACAAGCAGAGAACCATCATCTGCCCATATGACCTTAGGCAAGGCACGTTCTTTCAACCTGAACCTCAACTTTTCTACTTACACAAGGATGGTAATGACATATACTCATTTAACTGAAACTTCAAGAGCTAATCATGGAAGCAGTTGCCTGCATTTACTAAGAATTGCACAGAATTCTTAAATAGAATGTCCAACAGACAATAACAGACAAAGGCTTACCTCGGACTTGAATCTTTAGCAGAAGAAGCCAGTACATTCTTCTCAGGAAGCACACCTGCAAAGAGCAGAGAGTCATTAAAATATTTGCTGGGATACTTGCTTAATATAAATAATACTCAGGTATGTTTGGGGTTTGTGGTTTTAGGTTTTTTTTAATTGGATGTTCTAAGTGTCTTCCAACAATATTTAGTGGCTTTATTTCCACAGGTAGCCAGACTATATACTTTTTATATTTAGTTTTTATTCCGCATTTTTTCCTGGAGAGCAGGGTCCTAGAACACGGAGCTCTACTTCAGAACTGAAGAGTTCCATACACCACAGTACCTGTGTTGTACTCAGTTTCATCTGTTATTAGCTTGTGCTTTTACACTTCGTGATAGTGAAGCACAAAAAGACAAAAACGTTATCTGAATGACTTTCCTTTAACATAACTATTTGTTTCTACAGTTCAGAAGAATAAATTCAATTTGAAATGTCTGATCTAACCTAATTCACAAGTAAAATTTCATGTCAGCAGGTTAAGCAAAGATATCAGCCCTAAGCTTTCTACACAGCACTTTGCTAGGAATTTCCACAGAATTCAGATGCTCACTTTAAGTATTTAACTACGTGAAACAGTCTGAAACAACCTTTGACGGGAAGCAACAGTTGGTCAGTCTTTCAAAATGTCAGTTGTACTAACCTCTGGCATAATAGAAACTGAACATATTTGGCAAGATCTTGAGCACACATATAAAAGAAACTGCAATCCTGCATCAATTTTAACACCAAGAAGCTAAATAGAATGATGATGGAGGAAGCTGCAGACTGAACAGCTGGTAAGTGCTGGTTTCAAGCCCATTCAAAGTTAAGCCTTGCAAACCTGAAATGGCTATGCATAAAATAATTAGCACATGAATTCTCAGTTACCCAGATCATTATCTTCTAAATGCCAGAAAGTTTTGTAGCATGACTACAAGTTTAAACACCATAATTGAGTGGCTCCACCACGTGGGAAGTAGATAAAAACAAAGAGAGCCACTTTGGTCTAATCCAATCTGTCAAAACTATTTGATCACCCAGATGGGAGAATTAACCCAAAGCAATTAAAACTCAGTCGAATTACTTATTCTTTGATCCTTAATTACTCCTAAGTACACACCATCTGCAGCTGCCAAGGAAGCTAAATGGCAGAGCAGTCAGATCATTGCAAAAGAAAACCAATCACCTAATAAATGCCTTCTCAAAACCTAAGCCTTTCTTGAGGACACACATCATATGATTTGCTTGGCCTCCACAGATAACAGGAATCCATGGTCATACATACTTCTATTTGTTTTTGCAAGTCAAGAGAAATACACGAACAGCCACAATAAAATACAACATTCTGGCAAACCAAGTTATTTATGAATTATTTTGATCTACTGTGAGATGCTACATGAAAACAACTATTCACGCTGCAATAAAAAGACACTGATTCAGGTGATCAGTGAACCAATTAAGCAAAGTGCTCTATTAGTCATGGTGATCATAAATAAAGAAAAGCTGGGGGTGAAGCCAAAGACTGATGGCAGACATGAAATGAAGAGTTTAAGGTGACCACATAAACAGCAGAATTACAACCCTGCATGTCAAGGGACTTCTTTGCACAATCCCATGGGACAGCAAGTGATAAATGTTCTTACATTATCCTCATAGCCACATTGGAAAGAGCTGGGTTTGATAGGTGGATTGCAACACCGAGAGAAAATGAGTAGAACTGCCAGTCACAAAAGATGGGATCAGCATACAAAGTCCAACTGGAGGCTAGTTACTGTTGGCATTCCCTAGGGAAAAGGCAGTGCTGATACTGTTTCACACAGTTATTAGCAACCTATAGGGCACACACTCTCCCAGTTAGAGCAATAACAAATCATGCAAACAGGCAAAACATCAAAGGTTAAGATTATTAAGTGATGCAGAGAGACTGAAGAAATGGGCTGACAAAAACTTCATGAAGCTCAGAAAATGAAAAATTTTGCACTTTGAAAGAAAAAAATACAAAAAGATCCAGCAAAACAAGTGTAAGACCTAACTGGATAGAAAAGACTTGGGCAGAAAATCTTCCAGGCATTTCACAGACAAGCTGACCTTGTTTGTCCATCCCATAGCTCTCATATCTATACTACTCTACTGCAGTCTTACAATACTTTCAAACACAGAATTCACAATACTTGGTTAGGATTTTGCCTTCTGAAATTTCTTACAGATCACTACAGCCTCAACACTGGATTCGAAGGCAAATAGAGAGAAGTCTGGGTAAATACTGCTCATTCAATGATATTCTCATAAGTTTGAGATTGACTCCCCACTTCACTCCAGGTGAAAACCTACCATTAAGCTGTTTCTTGTCTTCAGACGCAGCAGAAGAAATCTCTGCAAGCATTAAGAAAAAACAACAAGGACAACAGTTAAGAAGTTACAGTATTTGCCCACATCATGCTAAATTAGGCAAAGTAAGGATCTCCCAATAAACCTTCCAAAAGGCTTAACGGAATGACCAGGACGCTTCAGACATCAAGAAGCAACAAATAAATACAGCACTGATTACCATTCCAAAAGATTATGTCTAATTAAAAAACTGGTACATTACAAGTAGGTACATTACTAAAGAATAGGGAATGCAAGAACTCTTGACAAAAAAAAAATCACACTTTATCTTGTGCAATTACAAACTTCAGAGCTAAGAAGCTCACTGAATCTGTTAAGAATTCCAAAGACACTTGTCTCACGACATCACATACTGGACTGCAAATCTGACTAACCCAATCCTTAGAAATCTAAACCCAGTCCTTGGCAGGAACACAGGAAAAAAAAAGGATTTCCCTAAGCTCCCTCTGCCAAATGATTTTATTTTCAAGTTATGATCTGAGTTTTTCATTTATTCTACAGTACGGTACAACTATTCCAAACCAACCAACTCTAGCAGAAAAAAAAAAAAGAAAGACGAAGCAGGTGAATTACACAGTGTCAATTCATTTATAAGGTGCTCAACTCGATGGGAAAAGCACTACACCTCTCAGCCACGTCCTTCTGTTCACAGTAAATCTGTGGGGAAACTAGTCCTCTGGTTATACCTGGGCCCCTTCTGCCCTTCTCTACATTGCACATCTCAGAATGTCCCAATATGAAAGACCCAATTTATATTCTCTCTTATGGGAGCCAAGTTTGGGTGGGAGAAACAAATCTGCTCCTCCTGCTCCCTTTTATGAAAACCAAAACAGGAATGTTTCTTCCCTATTTTTCCATATCCTTCCCAGTGCCCTGCATCACACCAGCCAGTGTTAGAGGAAAAATGCTAGAGAGATGTTAACGAAGGCTCCTAGAGCAAAGCACCAACCACACAGTATTCCAAAATAACTTGAGAGCTCTTCAAGAGCAACCTTCATCAGAGGTTTTCATATTGTGCCATTGCAAGATAAAAAGAAAATACTCCACATATTTTTGGTTGAGGCAACATTTGTCTGAATATTCTGCTATACATCACTTTATGGTTTCTGCCAGGATGGGCAAGTTGTTCACAAAAACTTCCTTCTAATGAAAGGCAATTTTTTGTATTTAGAAGTCTACTCTCATTTCACCCCATTTTAACATACTGCACAGAAATCAGCATCGCAATTTTAAGGACCACGCAAGACACATCGAAGGCAGAGCCCGACCTCTCTTGCTTGGATGACATCAGAGCTCTCAGTCTAATTTTGTTGAATTAACAATAATACAACAAGCCTTCTGACTCTCAAGTAACCACTGAAGTAGCATAGGGACGTACGCTAACGTGTCTCTGGAAACATCAGCAGTATTAAAGTATTTCAGACAACACACTGTCATAATGTTTACAGCTGAGCACCCTGAAGGGACAGCAAGCAGCTAAATGCTGTCCAGGTTTGCGGAGGGAGATTCTGAAATCATCTGTTACATACCTGGTACTGCACTGGCCTTCTCAGCAAGTACAAACACTACATGTTTCCATGCAAACATCCACTGTAACACTACAGAAGGGACACTTCAGAATTTCTTATTAGTCACTACCAAAGCATGAAGCAGCATTCCCAAAATACAAGTTGACAAAATATAAACTATCATCAGCATTTTCAAAAGACTCTTCTTTCTTAACAAAAAACAATCTAGATTGTGCAAGGACAAACTTCAGCTTCCTTAAGCAGTTCAGTAAGCAAACTATTGTACTATCTCCCAAAAAACCACCAGAACACAGGAAAAAAACCCTAAGCTAAACAACCACAAATCTTCCAGCAATGCCCCAACAAAAAAAATCTGCCGTCCTTGCTCTGTATTGAGATTGCACCAAACAGCAAGTACCAATGTTTCTCCTACTACTGAATACTCACTCTCTGTCACAAAAAGAAAGCAATGTAATCCATAATTTGCAGTCTTGTCTTCCCTCTGCACTTATGGGACCATTTAATCCTCTGTTCAAAAACATGCACCTTAAGTTAGTAATTTATTCTTCTATTCTGAAATGTAAACTTCACAGACTATGGTTTACTGGAAGGATAAAAGACTAGAATTACTGCTGGTTAACAGGGAAGTAAGTCAGTCACTTTTTGGTAATTCAAAAGAGGAGGATATACAACCTTCGAGGAATCAAAATAAACCTTGAGAATCTTACAGTGAAGGATTTCAGCAAGTCCAGTGCTGGAGAGTTCCAGAGAAGGGCCAGAAAGCTGGTGAAGGGTCTAGAGGGTAAATCCTACGAGGAGTGGCTGAGGGAGCTGGGGTTGTTTAGCCTGGACAAGAGGAAGCTGAGGGGGGACCTTACTGCTCTCTACAACTCTCTGAAAGGAGGCAATAGCCAGGTGGGGCCTCTTGGCTGTGCCAGAGGAGGTTCTGGTTGGAGATCAGGAAGAACTTCCCTGAAAAGGCTGTCAAGCGTTGTATTAGCCTGCCCAGGGAGGTGGTGGAGTCACCATCTCCATAAGTGTTCAAGAAATGACTGGATATGGCACTAAGTCTATGGTCTAGTTGACAAGGTGGCGGCTGTTCAAAGGATGGACTCGATCTTGGAGATCTTCTCCAACCTAAACTACTCTGTAGTTCTGTAATCAGCTTGATTCTTTATTAACAAAATTACTTTTTTTCAAGTCTGAAATGGCTAAAAGTGACACAGGCAACAGAACTCGTTTTATATAGTTGACAACCTTTATCCTGTAAATTTTACTACAGCAAAATGGATAGCAAAATAATTACAGAACAAAGCAGAAAAAGTGAACAGCAGAAAATGGACTGCCAGAGCCAGCAGGGGCAAAGATGTCTTTATGTTTTACTGACTGGCTGTCACAAGAATCCCTTCCGGTTGCAGAAAGGTTAGATTAATAAAATCAACAAAATTAATGTTTACTATTAAATTTCTAACTAATTAAACTTCTACCTGACAAAGTAGCACTAATGTCTCTGTAATGCCTCAACTCAGTGAGGCAGTTATGCTGCTGAGGTTTCTCCATACTTCGCAGCATTTACCTTAAAAGTTCCACACTGGAATTAGCTACCTAGCATCATGGAGATGTAAAACACTATTCACGGCACAGTCTAAGCTCAACCTAACTGTTAAGCTGATGTTATCCGAGCATTAAGCAAGCATGCAGAGCACCTTTTTAGGAGTTGAAGAGCTACAAAATGGCTGAAATTGTGAACTAAAGGATACCACAGAATTGGAAAAAAATAGTTGTAATCATTAATCCTTACATGTTTTCACTGCAGTGTTGCTAAGGGTCAATACTGAGTAACAGTGTCTGCTTCCCAGGTATAGGAAAGTTTGGCTGTGGCCTACAAACCAAAAGACAGACTGAAGATCAAACTTTCTGGAAACCATCACCCCCATTCTAAGACTATACTACATTTCTTACTCTCCTGGCTCAGAAGAGTCTGTTACATCAGCAAAATTTTCTCAAAGTAAATTCAAACTAAAGGACCCACTAAAGTGTTCCAGAAAGAATAACTGCCCATAAAGCGTATTCAAATATCTCAATAAGTATGTAACTTGCCAGAGGTATGTAAGGTGCTAGAATCACCCGATTGAAAATACTGTCTTTTATTTCACGATGAGAACTGCTTATGACAGTTTGCTCTCTGGGATACGAAGAAAAAAGAGGGATCTTGGAGGAGAGCAGGGCAGGAAAAGGTCTTTTCTATACACACAGACATATAACATACATACAGCTGTTTTCTAATGACTAAAAAAAAAAAAATGTAGCAGTACACTACTTATAAAAGTCTTCAACTATACAACAATTTCATCTTCAGGTATCTGCTGTAAAAAAATTAATATATGCAAAAGCCTTCAACTCTATGCAAGAACAGAGACTCTCCTCATAAATATAAGGTGATTTAGGATTTCTCAAAATTTCCAGATAACTTTGGAATAAAGTATAATGGACAATATTTCATTCTTAAAAAATCCTCACCTTTTGGAGCAGCAATAGGCTTGACAGCCATTCTCCCAACAAGGCATTCCTTCAGCATCGATTCATAATTGACCCAACGATGAACCTACATTAACAAAATATTTTTTCATAAAATTTGGAATTCTTACTATGTTGTTCTATGCACTGAAATAGAAAAGTTCATTTTTGTACATTGACTAACATAATTCATTTAGCAGATTATTTTTTAAACACATTAGAAGCCACTATTACATCATTCAGTACTTATTTGTACTTCTATTACAGGTATCATGGCATTAAATGAAAAAATAGGATTATGAAAAGTAGCAATAGGTTAATTTACTCATTTATGCTTTTCAATATCTGAACATCATAACCTTGAGCTACAGAATACATTTCAGAAGAGCATTTTTATGATGCATGCTACACAACTAACAGAACAAAGACCTTGTCATTACCACAATGTTTATTAGTCTTGTTTACACAAGTGAAGGGAAAAGGGATGAAGGAAACAAATATAAAGAATAACAATTAAGCCAAACAAACACCTCCTACCAAGCTGGGGTATTTCTGTTTGCTTCTGTCTTACTATCACTGAATCATTTGGAAGGTCCCTATCTTAAGAAGTAAAATAAAGTGAAGAAAAAGCAGTAGCTTTACAGACCAGAACTGGAGAACTTGTAGAGGAAATGGATGGCAGAAAAGCGAATTCTGATAGGGCATCCAGGATAACATCACAAGAAGAGAAAAGGAAACAAAGTGTTGCATGACAAATTTGAATGGTATCTAGATTTAAAAATAAGAACTTTAATCTGGACTAGCTAAGGAGATGAGATAAAGAATCCCATCAACAAATTGTAGCTTCTTCATACACAGATAACAGAAAGAAATGAAGGATTATGAATGACACTTAATTTTTCCAGAAATTTGGGGAACACTAGCAACCTACCAAACTCTTAAAAAGACCAGTATCTGACAGACACAGAAAGCAGAAGGGAAAACAAATGCCTCAGGTAACAGGAAAGTCATAAGCCAGAAACAATAAAGGTGAAAAGCATATTTTCAGGATCTAAACCCACTTTCATTCCCATGACTAAAAAAACCCTAAAAAAAAAAGTAGCAAGCATATATCTGAACAACTACAGGGGCTTCCCCAAATATTCCTGATGTCAAGACTCCTGTTTTCAAGGACATAATATAATGACACAGCCATATAATTCTCAGCCACAACTTGATACTACAAATTTCTTGAAACCAAAGAATTATGCCCAAATCCAACACTTAATTTGTGAAAGGATTAACCAAGGATAAACTCAACAAAGATAAAACATTATTCATCTTTATTTACATCATTAAAAACATTTTGCAAATGAAGGCATAACATACTCTGGTGCGTGCCATGTAAAGAGGTAACAGATTTCCTTTCAGAAACAGAGGAGATTTCTGCTCTTTCCCAGTTTCTCAGCTAAACCTGGTGAGTAATGGAAACTCAAAGAATGTCTGTTTCTAAAAAATACTAACTCAGTGAATCACACTTTACAGCAACAAGTTTGCAAGCGATTCTTTGCAGAAAGCACACCCATGCTGCAGAACCTTTATTTTCTGAGTCTTTTCAAAACATTTAAAGAAAGTTCACAAATAAGAGACCAACTGTCGTCCTGTGATTTGTTCACCAGTAAAAAGAAGCTCCAGCATTTTCTCTGATAACGCAGCTGCCAAGTAAATAGACAAGGAATTCTACAAGCATTTTTCAAAAAGTGAAAGCTCTTGCAAAAATAGGTCTCTCCAACAACACTAATTAGTCATTGCAGCAATTTATTAAGAAGGTGGTATCTCAAACTGTTGCTAGCTTTATTGCTATTTCTGCTAAAAAAGAGGTCTAATTGAAGCATAATTCTAACAACATAAAGTGACCATGATTTTTACTATGGTCTTTTGATACAAAGTTTAAACTACATGTCTCTTTCAGCACATAAAAGTGCCATTCTGAGCAGTGACCCACTGCCTTTCCTTAGGACTGAAAAAGTTTCCACTGAAATGCCCTAGAAATAATTGCAAAACATGCATTTTTCAAAGTATGGTGAGCAAGTGTCGTTTGCTGCCAGTTGTTCTCACCTGATCAAAGAGATCTGTACCATCAGTTCCTGCTGCCTTCATCAGTTCATCCTCACCACCTGGATGATATTCCATGTATGGTGTGACATTATATACAAATCCTGAGGAAAATAGAATTTAAAAGCATATGAGCAGTGTTTCTATAACCACTCCTGTCTCCAAAAACAATGGAAAGGTTAGCACAATTTAAAGAACGTACTGGCAAACAGTAGGCAAAATTGGAACAAACAGTATGACCTCACAAAAACAGAAACATAAGTGACACAATTGTATAGGGCACAAGAGGTATCTTATTACATGAAGATGCCAATCCTACAATGCCATACCACTCGCCCAGGTTTAAGACTTCAACCTAAAAATTGAACATGACGTATCCTAGCTAGAGGGTAAAAGTACCACGGGCAGGTTTAAAAAGAGACAAAATTGAACCAGCTAGTGCACAGAATTGTTTTCAGTTTCCTTTCCAATTAAGTTATCCCAGAAGTGTTGTCGTAGTTGTTTCCCTACCACCCAACACCACCATGGAATGAAATGCCTACAGGAACAACGTGTCTCACACAAGGAAAAACTGTTCACCATCAGCAACAAAACTTTCATTCTTTAGATTGAGCAAACTAAGAAACTTAACATAGCTTGTGCTCATTAAATGTTTACATGTCTGGTAGCAATCTGACCCAGTAAAAGGGCTCAGCATTGTTTCTACACTTGCAGCGAGATAAAACAATGTTTCTTCACATGTCTGAAATGATAAAAGATAATTACTGTTGCTAGGCAACTGGGTTATTGGAGCCTGAAGAACGCAGCTATAAACAGATTTAACCACAGACATATTGCTGTTAACATGATTATTGCATCCCCACCTAGCTGAATATTTGAAGATATTTAACATACCAAAACAGGAAGCTACAAAAGTCCAACTGTGGCACTGCTTTCAGAAAAAGCTTTTAAGACATTAGGAAGTGTACATTAATTACTTCAGGAGAGAAAGGCATTCAGCACTGAGCCTGGGGGCAGACATACTTGGGGCAATCCTAGCTGGCAAGAACAACCATTCCAGTCAACAGCAAAGAGCCAGTCAATAACAAAGGAAGGATCTCAGTACACTTTACTGACCTGCTCTTCTGATGGCTGTATTCACTGTGCCATCTTGTGTGCAGCTGTGATTACTGCACACAATAAAATATAAGTATCTGCATAGTCATGGCCTCCTGAGTATTATTCAAATTTACCATCAAACTTGCTGGAGCAAAAGAACTATCATTTATATACCCTTCATGCTTTTTTTAACCCCCCTGAACCCCCCCTTTATATACAAATTTGTGGCCTATATGACAGCTTTCTTTGATCACACTGGGGTTTTGAACAAAGTTAGCTCCTGTTCTTCCTTTATTTCACACTGCTCTCATGAGTTTCTGCTCTTTCATATAGAGACACAGTCTAACTGCCAATGCAGAGATCTCATTTAGCTTTTCCATAATTATATTGTTTTACTACCTGTCCACATATGAGGGCTATGGATAACCTACTGCGATTTTCAGTTACGATGGATTTTTCACTAGTCATCCGAGAACAAAGAAAAGGCAGACATGGAAAAATTTAAGGAAAGATACAGATGCAGCTTGATGGAGTTCGTGTAAAAAACCAACCTCAGAGACACGGTGAAGGTAACATGAGTTAAAAACGAAAAGAGAAGCATTTTTAGGCAGTAATTCTGTCTGTTCCTTTTTCAGAGAGAAAAATGAACAGATGTCCATAGCAAGCAAGCTTTCTTTAGCTCTCTTCCCACTATAGTTTTACTAGCACATGCAACTGCAGCACAGGGAATTAACAATCCTATTATTTTGCTCAAAGGCCAGTACTGAATAACATTTTACCTTTACTTTCACTCTCATCCCCTTTAACACCCAACAATAATACAATCACCATCACACGGAAATTCCTAACTTTCTTTTGCTGAAGTTCAGACATGACATTTTATCAAACATCAGTGCTGCTCCTTACCACATCAATGTTACCACTAACAGAACCACTCTTTCTACAGAAGCTACTCCGATCTTCTTAATCTATCTTCATAGAAATTGGTGCTACCTCCTAACAAATTTAAGGTGTATTAGTGTATTTTAGCCTCTAAATGATTAAACTGCAGAGCAAACGTTCTACTCCTTTCTGTAGGACCACTAGGAACTTCATTTGCAACTCTGAAAATACTCTTCTAGCCACAGCTATTGCTCCAGACCACCTTCACACATTGCTAAATGTATAACATATGATTCAACTTCTGACCTGAAATGTCATTAAAATAGTAACAGAAATAGAATTGCATAGTTACCACAGGTATTTGTTATTGTAGACAGAGAGTACAGTTGGTCTGTGTGACAACAGCCATTTGCATTACTAAGTATTATTTCCTAAAGACCATTCTACACGTTTAAGTAGTATTTTTAACATTTATATGCCTCTGGATGCTCAAAAGCAATCCCTAAAAATAGTCAACTGCTCAAAATAATAAACTGCCCAAGACTAAGGAGTGTACTTGTCAGCATTTTCAAACTCCTATTTTCTTGCTAAGCCCTTTTTATTTGGTACATTACCTAAAATCTTGTGTTTTATTATTCTCACAGGCAGCTATAAAATAGGTATAAAACATGCCCATTTCAAAGACTTCTTTAGAAAGGCTTGAAAGCAAAGAAAATCTTTGTAACACAAAATCTCTTACTTGAAGTTATGCCAAATTACATCAAGATTACACCTGGCCTAAGCACAGCAGGTGCATAGTTTTCCTTTGGAGTGCGGCTTTTGCTGTTGTTGCTGTTTGGGGTTTGTTGCTTCTTCTTTAAGTACAGAAAAGAGAAGCCAGGTAAAAAAACACAGAAGTAACATCACAGCAACCAACCTCTTATACATATCCAGCAGTCCTCCTTTTTTTTGTGTTTAGAGAGCTCATCTTCGGTCACTTCAATCAGCCTCCCTTTCAAACCAGTCAAGTCCTTCCCACTTTTAGTTAGCCGAATCCAATCCATAAGACTCCTTCCTGGTTTCAAAGGTACCTGAAAAATAACAAATGTACAAACAACTTTAAACTATAAAGGAATAAACAAAAAGCCATTTAATAAAATTTTCTAAGCTCCATAGGAGGGCTGAGACAAAAAAAAAAAAAAAAAAAAAAAGAAATAAACCAACTCATGTAATTCACTGATATTTGGGAGCCCTACTCAGCAGTAAGGGTGCTCAAGGAAGAGTTCCGGGTAGTAACACAGACATAGAAATTACTGAACATCAACAAGCATTCAGACGACTTTTCCCAAAGCAAACTGAAGAAACCAAGTCTGCCTGTGGCGGTAAATCATTTAAGATATAGTCTAGAAACTACGAGCAATAAAGAAAAGATATTTAAAAATCATGGTCAGGTAAGACAAGGTTTGCCTTCACAGCATTCATAAGACTTTCCACAAGCCCTACAGGAACTGGAAGTCTCACACAGAGAAAGCTGGGATAGAAGTCTGGTAGCTTTCCAGAGAAGTATTGCCATGGCCTGCCCTGAAAGGCAGAGCAAGATCTTCAGGGTGTCTAACACCTTCCTTTTCAACAGCAGCACAGTCTGGGAACCCTTTTGATCCAAACTTTAACAGCAGGAAACGGGGTTAAAGAACTGCGGTCTTACAAAACCACAGGAAAAACAGAAGCGAAAACCCTAAAGCGTACACAGACCCACATCTTTTAATGCTGCTTTAGTCCATGTCTGCTGTCTAAGCGAGGTCTGCAGACAACAAGTGTTCTCAAAACCTCTTCAAAGATGAAGATCCAACACATAAAGCGTAAGCCGCACGCAATAATTCCAAGGTGAAAGTCTCCATCTCTGCACAGGAGGAACAGCCCGGGCAGGCAGTGCCGGAAGCGTTATCACCGCCGCCCTCTCAAACGAGAAGTACCAAGTGTTTTCCAGCGACGCAGCCCAGCCGGCCCCTCGCCCGAGACCCTGCCGCGGTCCCTCGGCGGCCGCTGGAGTTTGAGACCGCTGGAGGGGAGCGGCCGGCGGCAGCCCAGCCCCAGCCGGGAACCGACCGGGAATGGACCGGGAACCACCGCAGCTCGGCCGGGCGGGGCCAGGCCAGGCAGCCGCCGCCGGCGCAGCGGGGAAAACGCGGGTGTCCTTCACGATCCCCCAAGCGACAATCGGCGGCAGAGCCGCCCCTACCTTGCTGCGGGCACCCGCTGCCGCCCGCTGCTGGGAGCTGGGCGCGGGGAAGGCCGGCGGCGTCACGTTCAGCATCCTGCCGGGCCAGGCCGCAGCCGGGCCCCGGCGGGCGGGCGGGCGGGCGGAGCGCTGGGGCACAGCGCGCAGGCTCCGCCGCGGCGGGCGGGGCCGCGGCCCGGCCGGGAGCAGGGCCGGCCGCCTCCGCTCGGGGCCGTCGCGGGGAAGAGCGCCCGGAACTGGACATCCGTGTGAGCAAGGAGCGGGGCGTGCCCCGTACGCCGCCTTGTCTCCCCCGGGGGTGGTAGGGGTGCCTGCCCCTGCGGTAAGGTTTGTTTTCCGTCCAGGTGTCCCAGCGCTCGGTGCTTAGGCTGGCAGGTTGTGACAGACACAGGTTCTGCACCCCACCCTCTGGAGGTTGAGTGTGAGAAGGCTCTGTGCGAGGGCCCGCTTCCGTCCTGCAGCAGGGCCCCTGCGAGCAGATGGGTCGGGGCACTTTGAGCCGACGCGGCCCGCAGCAGCACACACAGCACTCAGGCAAGGGCAGATGCAGGTAAGGACACAGCTCTACCTGACAGAGGCACTGGCCTTTAATTTAAAGCTTTGGATTTGCTTTTTTGTTGTTGTTCTTTTAGGGGCTTTGGCCTTCACGATGATTGGTACCAAACTTTGCTTCAATTATTAAAACCAAGCTCACTATTATAACAATTCAATTAGACCTTTTTCTCATTTCTTGATGTCCACTTTACAGACAAATGCAGTATGAAACTATCCCTTTTATGTATAACACAGCACATGTACATGAGAGCACAAGTGACTTGAGGCAAACACCTCCACACAAGGAGAACTAGATTAGAATGTGGACTCTTTTCTCCATTTAGAATAGCTATATTGTCTCTTCTCCATGTTTGAAACTCTGTTGTAACAGCAGGCACAACACAATTAGACCACTTAATCCAATGATTCCTCGATACACTTCCATATGGAGCCTACTAAATCACAATGACAAGCTTTCCTTGTGTCCTCAGACTTTGAGAAAGTCACATAACCATAGAGCCTTCAAAGTAAGGCATCTGTTCTCTGCTTCAAAAATTGGTGTTCAACTTATGATCTACAAACTGTAGAACCTCAGATATAAAAATACTAATCAATACCTTCCCCACTTAAAGCAGGACAGGAACAGAACAAAGGAAAAAGGCTCAGATAAAATTACAAGATATCTCAGTTTTATTAAGAATAACTTACATAGAAATAAATTATCTTTAAAAATACTATAATACATATTTATATTAAGTTTAATTTACATCTTAGAAGTGGCATTGGCCTTCCCTGCAATCAGCAACCTGATTCTGTTCTTGAATCTTGTTCCAGTTCATCTTCATCATCTTCACTATCCGAGTCTTCATAAAAGGAAATTGTAGCCTGAACTGGGAAGTTTTTCAGAAGTGCTTCAGCTTCCTGATACAAGTAATCATAGCACCTTGATTTGGGCCAAAATAGTCTGAAACAAGTATACAATAGATTTGCTTATTGTTATTATGTATTATGTACTTGGAGGCTGGCATGCAAAAAACCAAAGTGAAATTCTATTAAAAGAAGCATCCTACAGAAATTTTCCTTACATGCTAAATTGCTTTCTACATTCAATTAGGAAAAAAAAAGTTCTCTGGATTCTTATTTTCATCTGAAGAGACAAAGGTGCATGTAGAGTGCTAGTTTTGCAGCAGCTTTTTGTTTTATTTTTTACTAAAGCCCAAGACCCTGCATCTGAAACTTCCCACTCCAGTACCTCATTAACAGTACTACTGATCCAAGTAGTACTGCCCCTACTGGAACTATTCCTAGGGAATATAGTGAGTGTCAAATAGGATCAAAAATACATTTGAATCAAATTAGTAGTTTTTTTACTGAAGGTCCCCAGCCTAGGTAGTTGTTGATACTTGTTTCACACCATTGTAAAATTCAAAGGAATGATAAAGGTCTAGGGGTGATCAGACCTTGATATTTCATCTGTCTTTCCAAAAACAATCAACAGACTCCTTAAGGAGAATGTCCCACTGATGTAGATTTTAAAGCAGTTGGTGTTGTATCCAGAAATTAACAAAATAGGCTGATAAGATCACAGTTATCAAGGGCTATCAGCTAATGATCATACATTAATATTATTGTTGCAATTAATATACTCCAAGTTCTTGTTACTTTTCAACTACCATCCTCTTTTGCTTACAGTTTGGAAATAGCTAGAAGGAACAGACCATGGAAGTCCCAAGAGCCAAGAGACTAGCACACTAAAACATAATGAAATGCTGGCTACAGATGGTTTAAAATAGAAATGCATTAAGAAACAGAACTAGACGGCTTTCTAGCAATTACAGGAAATACTTTCTAGGCTACTGTTTAACAGAACACTGCTTCCTTGGCAACACAAAGTCACTGACATCGGCTTTGTAACAGGTCTCCATTCCCAATGTTCCCTGCAACAGCATTCACTCAAACCTAAGCATTGGAGCAGTCACAGTGAAGTCTGCCTGTACAGTTGCTTAGTTAGTGCATCAGTATTTGAAGGATCAGAGCCTAGATCTGAAAGAAAGCCGCATCTTGTCTGGAAAAACTACCTGTGCAATTATTTTAATTACCTTGCAACACCTACCAGCACTTCTGTATTCAGACTGTCCTACAGATTCAGCTGTTATTTTCTTTATTTCCTGTTCAAAACTGACAGTACAGATACTATCATTACCTTCGTCATTAAAGCAGTAGTTACACAAGTATTTTCCTCGGCAATGGTGGCTTAGCCAGTGCGTACCCTCTCCTCCTGCCACTGTCTCCCACGCCTCCACCTGCTTCCTTGCTGTGGGATGGCGCTGGATGTTTGCACAGCCACACAGCCTAGGAACTACGCCCCCTTGCCTTTTTTAATCCTGGGCACAGGAATGAGTAGCAAGGTGCTTCAGCCAACTCTACCACCACCAAAAAACACCACGTAACTGTGTAATAGGTCTTAAGTCCCACACCACAGGGGCACACCAGCGCCTCAAAGATGTTAAATCCACGAGTCCTGGCAATCATTTGCCCAAGGATCTGTCAGTTCAAAAGCGCATAGATGGCCAATTCACTCCTGAGGCTCTTTAATATCTACATAAATATATGGGTGGAAACAAAAGGGGCGGGAGAGCGAGTGCTACGGCACTACCCTGGCGAGCAAGGGACTCCCTCCCGGCCGCGCAGCGCCACGGGCCCCTGGTGCCCCGAGGTCCCCCGCGGGAACCGGCGGCGGCCGGGGACTGCCACTTACCTGACGGGGTGCGTGTACTGCGCCAGCTTTCGGGAGGCTTCCGCCAGCCCGCCGGGGCTGTGAGGCTGCGGAGGAGAGAGCAGAGGTCAGCCCGCCGGCACGGCACCGGGCCCTCCCCGAGCATCCCCGCCCCGCCGGGACTTCCCAGCCGTGTGTGCGGCGATGCCGGCGGCAGATGCTCCGCCGCGCCGCGCCCCACTCACCGCTGCGGGGCCGGAGCTGCTCCGCCGGGCCGCCTCACCCGGCGCGGGCACCCACGGTCTCCAGAAGGGCGTAGGGCTGCGGGGCGAGGGCAAGGCCGTCAGGGCAGGACCGGGCCGCCCCCCGCACCGGGAGGAGGAGAGGGGCGAGCAGCCCTGCGGGGGCACCGCCGCCGGGAGCGGCCGGGGGCAGCCGCCCTCCATCCTCCGCCGGTCCGCGGCCGCTCGCCTGGCGCTGCCTCCCGCGGGCCCGGAGGCTTTTATAGCCGGCGGCGGGCGCTGCGCGGCGCGGAGCCCCCACCTCCCCCGGCTCATCTGCCAGCGCCATCCACAAAAAGGCTCCGCGCGAAGGCGCCGCCGTGTAAACACGGGGCGCGGGCGCGTGCATGCCCCAAATGGCCCGGGGAGGGGAAGCGGGCGTGGGGGGGATTTGGCGAGTCGGTGCGAATCGCACTTGAGCAGACACATGGCAGCTGCCGGGGGGCGGGCGGGGGCAGCCCTGTGGGAACGGGGCGGGGGGCGCCGGCACTGGGGACGTGCCCGGCCGCTCTGCGCCCCGGCGGCGGGGTCCGGCCGCCGCGACCGCGGCCTTTTGTTGTTCCAGCCGTGTTTGTTTATGCCCCGGAGCGGCGGGTCACGGAGTGTGGGCACTGCGACCCGCCCGCGGATGGCAGCGCCCGCCGCTCCCATCGGGAGCAGGCACGGACAAAGGGATCCCATCCCGGGGTGGCGGAGAACGTGACGCTGTTTGGAGGGGTCCTGACTCAATAACGCGTCAGCCCCAGTGCGCTCCCTGGCGTGTTCCCCCTCAGGCAACGCTGATGGTTTTATATGTATATACATATATATACGCACACACACATCCTTTTTAAAATACGGCATTTTTACCGAGGAAGCGTGCCTGCCTTAATTCTTTTTTCATGTGGTCTCAATATTTCATTCCACTGCCAGCGCTGGTTGCTGTCGCCACACGTGCAAGGTTTTACACTGAGCTCCTGCCATTTCCATGTTCCCCAGTACCAAGGGAGTTTACTTTTGTTTCTATTTTTATTTATTATTTTTGTTTCCCCTTCTCTTTCTGAGATTGCAATCAGCGATGCATGTGAGAGGGGCAGAAACAGGTTATATAAGAGCTGGTAAACAGTAATAATATCAGTCTGAAGGAGGGCTGGTGGGATGGAGCTGCCCTGGATGCTGGAGGAGGGCTTAAACCTCAGGTAATTTATTGTCCCATTAAAGACCCACATTACTGAGGCACCGCAAAGATTGAGGCACTCTTTGGAATAATATTTTGCCTTTTTGAGTTTGTATGAAGCATAAGGAGTTAGCACTGCCCAAGCGTAGCTGCAAGTAGCTGCTACTCTCAAAAGAGTAGCTATAGGCTTGTGCCTTCTCCACACCATCATCAGCACAATCCATAGTGAAGTAAGTACCAGCAGAATAGTACCAGCAGTACCAGTTGTAAAAATGTTGCGTATTAGAAGCTGTGTGAGAAATGTAATCAGGTTCATCTTTCATGTCTTAAAGTCAAAACCAGATGTCGAGTGACTTGCCTTTCTGAAGAAAAGCAACCACTTACTTTGAACAAGAAATAGTTGGAGGAGTGCACACATTCAAGCTTGTGCATGCTGTGATACATTCCAACTTCACCAGTGGACATACTCTGTCATTTTGGAGATTTGTGCCATTTGGCCACTTGGAAAAGTTGATAATTAGGACTTTAAGAGTTAATAAATGAAAATGTATTTTCCAGTGAAAAGTCCAGTTTAGTAGGATGTGATGTTTGTAGCTGTTTGTGTTTTTCCCTGCCTCATTTTCGCTGTGGCCTAGAATCAGATTAATTAAAATCAGAGTGAACAAAAGGCTCAAACTACAATACATATTCATCTTACAGCTAAGAAATAGAGAATAGAGCAACGTATAGTAACTTGTGCAATAAACTGAATGTGATCATAAGGAAAGTTGTTTCTGCTTTTCCTCTTTTTCCAAATAGCTACTGTGAAGCTTGTCAGATGAGGTAAAGCATAAAAGAAATGTTTAAAAGCTGTCTGATGTCAGATTCTTCTTTGGCCTAAATGAGTGAGAGCAATAATTTTTATATTTTACATTTCTCTTTTGAGAAATTTAACACAGGCTGTGTAAGGAAAAAAAAAAAAAGAGGCAAGGTTCACTGTCTAAAGAAGAAAAGTAGGAACATGCTCCATCACATTAGTAGTGACAAAGGGCTAAGGGAACACAACATCAGCTTTAGCTGTTTGATAAAGCATAAAAATTAGTTTTAATGTCTACAGTGAAAGCAACAAAAGATGGAGTGTCTTTGACCAATGGCTCTTAATTGTCTCAGGATTCTTTTTAGTACCTGCCTGAAATGAGAGAATGTCCTAGGGAGAAAGTGTGATTTACCCATTAGAGAGCAAATTGAACGAGAGGTGTTGAAAGGATAAGGAGAAAATAATGACTAACAGCTGTTGTTCCCCTGCATATTTTCACACTGTACGAGTCTTCTTGGCTTTATAGTTCAGTAATGCAGTCCTGTTTATTGAGAGAAATACAGAAGTCTGTCTTTGCAATAATAACTTGTTATCATTGACATGATTAAAAAAAAAAAACAAACCAAAACAAACCCTTAACATTTTTCTGTCTTCCCACTTGAAATACAGGCTAGAAATTGGTAAATCAGGGATAAAAGATGCTTTGTCACGTTTGTCTCTTCTGCAGTTTGTGCACAGTAACAGTATATTGGTAATTTACTATCTGAGCCATGATTTCATCGTGTTAAAATCTCTTCAGGCAGGAGCTACGTACAGCTGCTGAACAAATAGTTGGTCAAATGGGAGTGATGGAATACACTTAAAACTGATTCCTTGCATATAGTAGTGGAATACATAGCTCTGAATTCAACATAAAGAGGCAGTTCCCTCATGGATTCTTGATTCATCTAACTAAAGCAATATTCCCCCTTAGTTCCTGCTTTCATTGTATTTCTACTTTTTAAAAAAAGTGCGAGTCCTAAGTTGAAGGTTGTTCTTGGTAGTACATATGTAACTAGACTGCCTCTAGGAAAGGAAGGCTGAGAATCAGGATCTAATACACTGTGCTTTATTATACTGGAATGAAAACTGAAATATTGTGGTTTATGGTTTTATTTACTCTTATGCAACAATAAAAATATCTGGGCTTTTGATCAGTTATCAGCTTTTTGAAAATTTCTCTCAAGGTCATAAATTTAAAAAAATTCTTTATACCACTTTCCAAGCAGATCATAGCTGGTCATTTACAGGGTTCAATCCTGCTTAGCCATAGTTTGATTTTTGTAGGGATTTTTGTACATAATTGCAATTGAAGAATTTCAAATGCAGTACCAAAATTCTTGTACAGTCACTCTGAATTTACAACAGTAGAACTAAACCCCAGTTTTGTTTTCTCAGAATTATACCAAGCAGTATTTTTCCAGAATGAAAATAATTTTTAAAATTTGATTTAAATTGATTAAAAGTGCTTTTGTGGCTTTCTGCAGTATGACATCTTGAAATGTAGTGCACTGTTAATAGGATACGCAGAAAAGCAAACACAGAGATCTGTGCAGATTTCAGTGTGCTACTATAAACAAAGAAGGTGTTCACAAATGGCTTAGAGCTAAATTTGACAAGACAGTGCTAATCACACTGGGACATGGGAATATCTGGACAGGGGACACTCAGCTGGCTTCATGTTCACCTCCCTTAAGGCAGAGAGAGCTCTCACTTATTAGTTAAGCCGGGACATTGCATGAAAATTATTGCATGAGTTGATATAGGGAGAGAATTGTTACAATGACAAAAGCAAGGTCAAACATTTGGAACTGTTCCTCTGCTTACTGAGACAGAACTGAGAAAACTGATTAACAGACAAAATTTGATCTTGATTATTTTATAGCCTAGCTTCACCTTGATGCTTCCACTTTTGGTAACACTTTAGGACCAGGTTTTGAAATTAAGTGTATCCCTGATATTTGCATATACATATTGACTGTACATGCATATGTCATTTATGTTTGGTCTATTAGCTCATAAATTGGTCTCTTTTTTTCCCACTATACAAAGTAAAGTTTGCACAGGAAATTTATGTACAACTTTGATAGATGTTCATCTGTGTGCAATGACAATTTACTGAAAACTTTGCAATGGTTTCTTTTGAGGCCTTCAGCATTTTTTAGTTGTGATATGACACAAAGAGCATTTTTTCTGCTATAGTTTGAAAACAAAATATCAATTTGCAAAGAAAAAAGACCACCACAGATGTTTTCACCAACCTTTATCCTTACCACTACTTGGATTTGATACAGTATTTTCAAAAGATCTAATGTACCTGAAAGTGGGCTTCATTCAGCATTTCCACAAAATTATTTATTTTTGTCAATAAATAATATGAGATCCAAACTAGATTCCAAGAAATAAAATAAATGCGAATTAACTTTTTTTATTAGGAAAAAAAAAGGAACAGAACTAACTCAGCAATCCATCTATTCACATTACCAGTGATACCAATGGCTATAAAATGATTGCTTGGCTAATAAAGGTTGTGCTTGTCCTGTTGCTGGTGTGTATTTTTTCCATCTATTTATACACAAAATTGCAGTATATATTCAAACAGTGTAATTCCACTTAAACCAAAGTGCCAGGTGATTCCTACAGAGGGGTATGTTGGAGATCTGAAGATGGAATCCTCTTTCATGGACACATCCATCCCACTTCTCCCCATTTCTCTGGATTTTGACTAGCCTGTAATAGTATCATCATTCTCTCATTTTATGGAGAAAATTATTCTTCCCCTTCCTCTATTTAACTGAAACACTGGAAGGAAAACTTTGTGAAAAGGAGGGATGCAATTCCAGGAAAGAACATCTTTTCATCCTCTTTTTGCCATTGGGAACCAGCCCCTGTTAACTCAGGAGTGAATGGTCTCACTTGAAGGGACACAGCTCTACACTCCCCTCTGTCAATGAGACTGAAACCCTCCACCTTTCCTAGATTTATCCCAGAACTGATGCTGTTACAAACTTTGTGGTGGGGTGATCGTTTGGAATCTGCTGGGAGATGAGCAATGTGCTGTGTTCGTGGCACACACGCAGCTATGTGAGAGCCCCGCGTGTCCATGTGGCAAAGTGTGACTGCACGCAGCAGGTTGGGCTTCCTCGTTTCCCTCCCCCTCTGCACTCTGCTCCCAGGCCCAGGCTGGCAAATGGTAAAGGATAATGTATCCACATGGGAAAGCAGCGCATTAAGGGACTGAGAATGTGTAATGGAATCAGCCACCAGTTACAGGGATCTTTAAAAAAATAGGGGTATCACTTGCTATTGAGTTATGGGCACTTTAAATTCCATGCAGATAAGAAACAGAGACATCAGTGCTGAACACCAATCTTGTTAACCTCTTTTAATAGAATGGGAGTCAGTGAAACACTGATACATCACTGATGCCAGGGCTCAGCAGAAGTGTCTGGCTGGCTCAGCATAATGCAGCATAATGTCACAGTGTTTGCTGCAGTTGGAGCACACAGTGCTGCAGTGTGGCACTGGCAGGATTTGCCCTCTTGCCTCTGGAAATAAGTGAGAGGCAGCCAAATGAAATGAAGTCAACAGCTATTGACAGAAGAGATGAAGAAATTAAGATAATCATTGGAATGCCCTGAGCGGACTCCTCTGGTAATACAGTCCCTAGCAATGTCATCTCTCTCACAATGTTCAATTCAATTAACTGTTTCTTCAGATATATTGCTTTCCTGGCTACAAAGATAGTGATGGAGGCAGAGTGGTTGTTTTTCAATTTCCCTTGTCTCTCCAAGCTATCAGCACAGCATCAACTCTGCAAAAGGATGCATGCCACTAAGCATGATGTATGTAATGCAGCATGATGTATATAATGCAGGAAGGAATGAATTCCTCTGTCAGGAAGGAATGAATTGCAAGAAACAGAGCTGTACCTCTGACAAACAAGTACCTGAGAAAGGGGATGTGAGTCCTAAAGATAAGCAGTGCCAGCCGGAGGAGTACACACAGTATCTTGTACTGCACTGCAGGGATGTCAGAGCTCTTACACAGGTGCCTGCAGATAAGTGCTGACAGAGACCCTCTAAGCCTGCAGTTCCTCCCTGGCTTCTTGTGACTGATGTTATGAGGCTGTCAATTCCATCATGTCAGAATTTCAACACTTCTTCGAGCATGCTCACATCCCAGGGGTCCCTAGTGGTAGCACTGAACACAAGGAATAGGCTGGTACAGGCTGCTAGCCTGTCTGTTTTAATGAAGATGCAGATAAATGCCAGAGGTACCAAAGGTAAATACTGATATCACTTGTTTTTAAGGCTGCTTGTCAGTACCCTTAAAATCACAATTTCCATTGCTTATAATTTTCCAAATTTTATTTGGGTTAAATTTTCCTGTGGTAGGGGAATTAGTTGCGGGGAGGGGACTGCAATCAAAATAAGACAGCTCAAATCTGTGAGCCATTTTCAAGAATCATAGAATGGTTTGTGTTGAAAGGGACCTTAAATATCATATAATTCCAATCCCCCTACCATGGGTAGCGATGCTACTCATTAGCTCAAGTTGCTCAGGGCCCCATCCAACCTGGCCTTGAACACTTCCAGGGATGGGGAGATCATCAACATAAAAAAGTTCTGGTGCCTTTTTTTGGAGAGGAGTGGGCTTCAGTAGATATGGGGAAGGGCAGCTTGAGGATGTGGAAACAACAGACAATTTTTGAGCAAGCAGACTGGATCCAAGTCCCTAATAGGCAGCAGAGAGCAGGAAGAGGGAAGGGGCAGGACAGTCACCAAGGAGCAAGGCTGCAGAAGCAAAGCAAGAATGACTGGAACAGGAGCTGGCAAAAGAAAGCATTGAGCATGGGAAGGACAATTTGGACTGGAAAAGAATAACTTGGTGATGTCAGACAGGAATAGGTTTTGTGAAGGGTGAAAGATGGATGGGAGGAGAAACTGGGAGAGAGAAATAGCATTAACAGGGTAAGAAGATTGAGGTGAAGGACTGAGGACAAGAAGAGCTCCAAGTGCTTACAAATGGGAAAATACTGGGAAAACAGTCAAAAGGCATGAGACAGGTTCTTCTTAGTGAAGGACATTAAGCCTGGAGGTCTTGGTCCCAGACGTGATCTAAAGAGAGGTCTGAGAGCTAGAACCTGGGACTGGTTAATAAGAAGTAAGATGAAAAGCCAAAATTGGGAAGATACATGGCTAAAATATTAGTACATTGCGGAGAAGGGAGAGGGTAATTGAGTTGGGAATAGAATAGGTATAGGAGTTGTACACCTTTCTAAAGCCTGTGTGGACCTCAGGAGACCCTATTCCAGCAAAGCCTGAGAAATCCACTGGAAAGGTCCCATCACCTTCTAGAGAGGCTCCCAGTTAGTACCACTAACAGTTACTCTGTTAGCTCAAGGAACAAAATCCTGCATCATAGACCTGAAGCTTTCTATCTGGGTGATATTGTTGCATAACCTGATGATTTCTTTCCCCCTAGTTGTTCCATTTGTATTTGTACAACATAGAAATTCACCTCTAGATTGCAATGTGGAGCAATTTTAATGCTGCAGTCAGTCACCCAAAAAACCAGAAACTTAAAAAAAAAATTCTGTGAGGTTCACATGTGAGTTACATCTCATCAAATTTAAGTGTTTAGTGGTTAGTTATCTAAAGCTAAGATGGTGAATTGAGGCTGCTGTTAGATAGAAACCTTCAGAGACAACTGATTGTGTCCTAGAAGAAGAGGATGTCTTCTAAAAATGTCCTAAAATGTCTAAAACGCACAGGACAGGCACGATGACAAGCTCTCTGGCACAATCTGTGTCTCTACTGTCTCTGAAAGACGACCAGTTTAACTTTGACATGCCTAGTTCAGCTTGAAAATAGCTTTTAGATGTCTCAAGCTAGGTAATGTGAATCCAAATGACATGTTTCTGTATTTGTGTGTCTGATACAAGACACTGCAGTAAGATTTGTAGAAGTGTTTAAGTCTAGCCTTTCCAGGGTTTGCAAGTGCAAATTCCCTCTTGCATTTGTGTGTCCTAAATAGCTTGAACACTATGGATCTGAGGCTCATGACTGCACTTGAAATTAATGAGAATCATGTCTTAAATGCAGCACCATATAATTCAAGCCTATGGAAAAAGGAAATCCTCATCATCTCAAACTGGCCGGCCAGGTTTAAAGAGCATTTTTAACATTAGCTACCTGGTATAAAATGGCAGCAGTAGTCCCTAAAGGCTCTGTGAAGTCTGTTTAATTCCTGCAGCCACCACAATTACTGGCACTGCAGAATCTAACCAGAATGGTTTGGCATAGAAGGAACCTTAAAGACCATCTAGGTCCAAGTCCCCTGGCCATCAGAGCAGCATTTTGAAATCTTGTCTTGTTTTTGCTATGCAAGAAAACCGTCAGAGTGTGCAGGCTGTGCGGAGAACAAATGATATGTTGAAAAGCCAGTCAATACCTTCTCATCACCTATTCTGGGCACTGAGAGAGGGAAGGGACTTGTGAAAAACAGGAGGTGGTGGTGCCATTGACTGCCATAATGCATATACACATGCAAGCTGAATTTAAGTTGTGCAGACAACCGTAATTCTGGCATTTTTTTCTAACTTTCTGGTGCTCAATCTCACAGTCCTTATAGTGTTGTTTTGATGCATGATTGTCTGTGAGTGTAAGACATATGTGTCTGTGGTGTATTCCATCTGGAGATTTTGCCTAAGATCCTCCCCTTTTTAATTTCCCTCAAAATTAATTTTAATTTCCCTTTGTGCATGTTTTTATATGCACAAACCTAATATTCAAGATATTATTTGCTGTCAAATTTACCAAAATATCCAATGTATTTTATATCCAGCAGAAAACTCTGGCGTACAATGCTTGGTTTTGACCTGAATATAGATGCTCAGATACAGGTATTGTACACAGGTAAAAGTTTCAAAGTAGATGATTGAAAATTTTCTCTGTTAGTCATAAATTTGTAATTTTTGAAGAACTAGAAGAACACTATCACAATGTTTTTTAAAGTGCATCTTCAATATTTTAATCACCTTCCTCTGCTCACATTTTTATTGATTTCTTTCTTGTTTGACCTACTGCCACAGTCTCATTATCAGACATTGCATTCCTGCCCATCCTAGCATTCACAGTATGAAATACAGGATAGCAAGTAAGTGTGATATCACATTATTAAAAATTTTTACTGTCTCATCTTTTAAATTTTCTTCTGGCATGTTTTTCATTAGTACACTTTAAGAATTCCACAGATCCCACTTTCCAAGTTACTGATGTGGCTTTTCTCTGTGAAACAGAAGTCTCTGAATAATTAGCATTTTGTTAGTCAGCCAAGTATCTCTCTGGCCTCCAGGCATTACTGCAGCATGAGTATAAAAAAAGAGTCTGAAATTTTTCCATTGCATTTACCTCCCGTCTTCCTAAACTGGTTCTTTCTTCAAAATAACAGTTCATATCTTATCAAATTTCTTTTTTTTTTGTTACTGAAATTCTTTGTGGCTACAATAGACGTTGTAAATTCTTGTTGTTTCTTTTTTTCACCTTCACGGAATTTATATTTATCTCCAGCGATATTTATATTTATACTGTAAAAATATATTGTATATAAAAGATGTGTCATATAGGAGAGTATATCTATTCTTACCATCCAAGAATACATATATTTTTTATATATATATACCATGAAATATATATGGAATTTTTACATATATATGAAATACATAGTAAATTAACTTTCACTTGAGTATATATGACCTAGTTGGAAACTGACAAACAGCAAATCTAAACCTTGTCAGATGTATCTTCCTGAGTAAAAATGATAAAAAATATGTATTTTTTAAAATGGTGCTGCTATTAAGAGGAAACACAAAGAATTTTAAGAGCATTTTTCAGCCAAAATGCAGAGCTAATTGTGGAAGTTATTACCTTGGGTATTCATTTTCTCAGCACTGCAAGAGATCTCTCATATTGTTGGCAAATGCTCCAAAATAAAATATGGTTTCACGTGCGCATCACAAATCTTTCTGTCTAAAATAAATACTTTAAATACATTGAAACATGTATATTTAATGGTGGGTTTTTAAAATTTATTTATTTATTTACTGAGTAACATAGAACAGATTAAGAGGACATGAATATGGAGTGCTAGGCATAATTTTTAAAAATATTAGGTGACTGTTAAAGCAACTTTTATACATAAGCATTCTTAAGCACCTTGTTGAGACAAAGTATTTTTCTTTGCATTTGAATACATATTAGTATACATATTAATATATCATTTTCATTATGTATGAAACCCAGGGCTATGTATTGACTGCTGAATAGCTGAGGACTTCATTTCCAGGTGCCCATTTTGCTTTTATCAGGAAAAACCTCATGTTGACTGGCAGCACACTGGAAATCTAGAAAGGATTCAGTGGCCTCAAAAGGAAATACAGTTTTAAATCCTGCCCTGGCTCCATCTGAAACCTGCAGCGACTTTACTTTGACCTGCAAGGGAGCTGTATGAACTCTCAGCTGATGTCACAGTGCCAATGAACACATTCCATTCAGAGGGAGCGAAAGAAAATGGGTCTTGACACTGCAAGACCTGTTACTGTTCGATCGGACAAAGAGAAAATGCCAGCTTCTGAGCATCCATCCTTTCATTTCAATTCTTCAAAGAACTGTAGAGCTGAGATGCCCTTCATGAGTTTGCTCATATCATGAACAGGGAAACAGTGGAAGATCCATGCTTGTTTTTCCCCACACTGAAGCCAAGAAAAAATTTGTTTGAAGAAAAACTGATGGTGCTTTTCTAAAGAGATTACTATTTTTCTTCCCTTTCCTGATGCAGCTTCTGTTCTCTCATTGGTCTCTTTCCATGGTAGGAGAGCAGGTGCAAGGCAGATGCTTTGGCAGATAGAAATGTTCTAGTACTATAATTATAATCAACATTTCTGTGTAAAATACCCAAGAGTTTATGCATGCACAACACACATAGGAAGTTCCACGTGGAGTTTTCAGTTTCTTGCTCTTAGTCATAAATACAAATACCTTTAATTTTTCTGGACAATTCCATTTTTAGGGGTGTGAGGGGGGTTGGAGGGGGGTGTCAGGGGTGGGATGCCCCTGGAAAGTACTGGCTTGACCATGCTTAATCCTCCCTTGTATTCAAGATGCCCTTGGTGTATTGGAATGACAGGAAGCACTGTGAATATTCTGCAAAGGCTTAGATTTATGAATGGCATCAGCCTCAGCCTCTCCAGCGCACCCTAAGTATGCATGTAAGGCTGACAGCAGAGAAGGAGCATATGCAACACAAGGCTTTGTTATTTTCTTGGGCTTTACATGGACATGGGATTCCCTACAGGACAAGTAACAGGACAAATCTGTAATGGAACTCAAGGCTGAAAAGCTTTCTGGAAGCACTCCTTGGAGGGGGAGGACACAGGTTTTGTATCTTCCTCCATGCTGTGCATGCAAACCACAGTGACAGGTGGGGTAATGGCTTTCCAAGGCAGACACAAGAAATTAGCTCAGCTTAATAGCACACTTCAGTGAGCACTGGAGCCAAGGATATAATTTTTAATAAATCATTTACTTCAAAAGGTTCATCTCTGTGTTTGCAAATATGCCTGTTTCTTTATTTCTGTTGTATAAATGTGTACAGGTTGAGAAACACTTGAATTTTGCTTGCTTATTTAAAAACACACATCTCCATTTTTAATAAATTATGCACAAACTGTGTTTGCTGTTCCTTATAACCAAACCGATGTGTACCAAGGAAGTCTGTCAGCAAGATCGACAGACTCACCATGTCTGTCTGCTCTCTTGTTGAACTGGGCTGCTGTGATTGAGTGTCCCATGAGGACATTACACAGATTCCTGTTTATCAGTTAAGATTTCTATTCCCTGAACATCTCAAGTATTGTGTTTAAGAGTCTTTATTTCCATAAACCATCATTCCAGTAAATAGAATAGAGGCAAATGCAGAATGTGTGAAAACCACAGCTTTCAGTGTAGAGGGGAAAGGGTCTGCTAGAACTCAAGATAAAAAAAAAGAAAAAAAAAGAAAAGAGAAAAAAAAGAAAAGACTGTAGGAGTGCTTTAAAATGGAGGATTGAGGACAAGGTGGCAGATGCCGGAGAGCATGCCAGTTGGAGTGACTCACTATTGAAAGGGTAAAACTGAAAACACTCTGCATGCCTGAAAGAAGATGACAAAATCCAAACAAGAGACAACAAATATTGGTGCAAATACTCCAGGGAAGTCAGGCATACAAATAGGGGTCTGATCAGTACTCCACATGAAAGTGCTCTGTGTAACTGCTGGGAGTCTGAGGATGGAGGTCAGTGAACTGGAATATTTAATTTTAAATGTTTATACTAGTAGGCATCTGATAGAAAATAATCAGTGTTATACTGTAATACAGTGGAGCTCAAATACATCTGAATAAGAGAGAAGACTACACCATTAGAGGAGCAGTAATGTTTGTTAAAAGAAAGCTCAGCTTTGCATTGGTAACAGACTGAATATGTGCTGTAAAATCAATTTGGGTTGAAATTTCCTATCCAAGCAGGAACAGTAGCTAAAAACCAGTTGTCCTGCACTGGGAGGTCAGCCTGGACAATCTAGAGGACAGCCCCCCCCATCCCAAAGCTGGTAGAACCAGCAACACTCTGCGCATGCCTGTCCCTCTCTGTTGATGACAAGCGTGGGAGTCTGCCTGGCAAACTCTGACAAAATATTTACCTGTTCAGTGGGTAAAGTTCAGCAAGATAAATCCACCTGATGATCGAGGCTGTGCTTCTAGTGACTCACACGGATGGTGGCAACAGCTGCAAAGCACCCTCAGATTAAAGGCTGCAAGGGGAGACTGCAGCTGTCTGCAGGGGGATTAGGAGGAGTTCAGAGCACGCTATCATTCAGACAACAGGTTTAGATAGTTTCAGTTCTTGGCCCAACTAGTCAGATGATCCACAAGAAGAAAAGGCATTCTAGATTTAATCCTGAGCAATACTTCCTGAAGGAAGTATTTCTGCATATGACTATGGAAGAATAGCTCTGTAGCAGTGACTCTGAGGTATTTAAATACAGTATCCCTGCAAAAATGGAAAAGGTACCAACATCCCAAATTCAAGAAGGGAGCTGTTTGCAAATGGTGAAATTAATCAAAAATAAATGACAAGAGTCACAAAAAAAATAAAAGTGAACGCTTTATATATGAGAGTAAGCATGGCTTGTAAAGGTTGAAGTCACACTTCACCAATGAACAAAACATTGTTTATCAGAAAATCATTAAGTGCAGTTATCAAAATGAAACTGAAACCATGATTATACCCCCCTTTGAGCCACTGGTGAAACTGTATCTTGAGTATTGCATGGACATTTGCTCCACTGATACAGTATAACTAGAAAAGGTACAGCTAGGCAGCAATTAGGATCACAGACTGGAAACAACACCTAGCAACCGGGGAGGAAACATTATGGACTGTTTTCTCTTATGTCACTCTTCAGCACAGAAAAAAAAAAGGTGGCTAAAAGAATTTTATTGGATATCTGTAAATCATTAATGATATAGAATGCAAACAGCTATTTTTGCATAGCTGTGGTGCATCGCAGGCTTAAAATTATCAGAAGATGCTTTTTCATATAATGTGTGATCAAAAGTAGAAACCATTGCTAGAGGGTGTCACAGAGACCAAAAGCACAGAGAAGTTTAAAAAACTATCAGACATAGGTAAGGCAGATCCATCTCATCTCTCTCAGCATCCAGTGTCAGAGACTGAACTGGACAGGTGCCCTGCCTGTCTGGGGGTTGCTGTTCTCACATTCTAACCAAAGTGATTTAAAAATTGCAAGAAAAAACCCAAGATATTATTTTCTCCACTTCTACCCATCAGATAACAACCTTTGACTATTGCAAACCAGGCTGGATTCCAAGTGAAAATTTCAAGATGAACACCTCCACCTAAGTTATCATATCCCAGAGGTTCTCATTTGTAAAAGGAAAATAAACATGAATACCAAGTCTTTCTAACTGAATGAAGCACAACGGCTCTCTGCCAGTTTTAATGCAGATCATTTGTATGAAATATATCTATTTCAATGCAACATTCAATTATTTCCACTTCCACATTCTTCTTTTATAGTGAGAATTTGGTAAGAAAAATTGTTAATAGAATAGGGTCATTTTCTGACTGGTGCTTCCACTTGTCACAATTACTTGAAAAACACAGAAAACGGGGTTGTCCTTATCTGCGTTTCTCTGGTGCTCAGTATGTGAGACACCATGGGCCAAGAATGATAAATTTGATTAAGTTCCTTAAGCAGCAGCATTCTGACTCAGTAAACATTAACACTTCCCCTTATGCCTGAGCAAATACAAAGATCTGGTCTCAGCTTGGGAATAGAGTGCTAATGCAAGCAACACAACTACAGCTATTTCTACAAATGGTCCTGGAGGATTTTCTAGCATGTGTTGATCACACATCTCACTTAGGAAGGTAACTTTACTTTGTTATTCTGTATCTTATGAGAGGAATCTTTTGTGTCAACAAGTGAAACTATTTCTTTGGGATAAGGAGGATCTGTGCTAAGAAGGCTCTGGATAGGCCTCCCACAGCTAAAAAAAAAGTGAAGTAAACCCAAACTCTCAATTAACTATAACATACGTCTGCAGTTATTCCTCACTGACAAGAAGAAGGTCAGATTTTCACAGGCCCACTGCCACAGTCTGGAGGGGCTAGAGTTACTTTTGTCCAAGTCAGTATCCACCCAGTCTACATCTTACCCAGAGAAGTAAAAGGCACATGTAGGCATACGTGGTTATATGTGAGTTCGTATGTTGATCAATAAGAGCCAATATCGCCACATGACCATTGATGGCATTGCTGTGCCAGACCAGCCACTTGCTCACTCTGCCCCAGCAGACTTTCCTCTCCATCTGAGGGGCTGTGTAACACTCCACTCTTCAGAATTCCCTTCATTTGTGTGGCTCTTTTAACTGCTGACTGGTGTTTGAGGTGGGGGTGCAGAGGGACCCTACAGGAATTATCCATCCTCATACTGTGGAAGTGCCACATGATCTCAGATGATTGGAGCTCCTGGGTCTCCTGGGGAAGAATGGCTCTACTCAGAGAGGAACAGCATCACAGCCATGAACCCAGTCATGAGAAGAGTATTTGGGAGCTACCATGTGGTAAAGTGTCGCCTGATCAGTGGCAGCACAGCTGAGGTCCTGGGGGCCTGCTGGAGTGTCTGAGGTGCTTCCCTTGGGGTTTTAGGCCAGGCATCTTTGGAGCACTGTGGGAATGACTGCATTGCACACTGGCCCAGTGATGCATCAGAAATGCAGCAATTTTTGCTTTTGAACTAACCCATGTTTAAACTCAGCAGTGCACATATGATAACATGGGATTTCTGTTGTTGTTTCTTATGCCTTTGATTACAATGGAGACAAAGAAAGCTAAAGGAGTTTCTATATTGTCAGGATTTCTGTAAAAGAAAACCAAAGCATCTGCATCTCTTTGCACTGGAAGACATCAGGCCTTGACCTGGTTACTTGCCTTGATACTTGTTATTACTTCTATTTCTTCTAAACTGAATGCCAAAAAATACAGATTCACTTGTCGAGTTTTTATGCTTGCCATTTTGTGTTCTACTGCTAAGTGCCAAATTTCATTTTGCAAAATGTGAAAAGAAGGAAATCCTTGTGTCCAAGGTTATTTTTCATTTGAAATACAGTCTAGTTATATTATTTAAATAAGTCTTTGAAGTTTTAGGAGCACTTAAGTCTCAATTGACCCAATTAATGTTCCATTCAGTCAGCACATAATCCAGCCCTGACTCTTCTTGACTCCAAACTACACCTTGTTTACAAACACATACATGTTTAGCAATCAGCCTTTTTGGCCTATGTGAATTTTGTGTCTTTTAGGTTCTGCAGGAAAGCACCAACTGGTTTAAAGGATCCCTATTGTTTCACTATCTTTGTTTGCAAATGTGTTTTGTTTCCTCTTAGGAGCCCCACTCTCATTCATCACGTTTCTTTTGTTCCCTTTTATTATCAGGCTGTTGTCTATGAGAACATGAGCTAAACACCAAAAGCCCCTTTGTTAGTTACTTGTCCTTATCGTTATCATCAGGATCAGTTCCCTTTGCATTTTCACATCTGACCAGCCTTCCTGAAACTCAAAATTATATTACAATTAAAATGCTGTCGACGTAATGTGCACAGGAACTTCCTATTCATATTCACAGAGTTGTGTATCTTGAACTGAGCAGAAAAAACAAGTCACTGCCTTTGGAGTGCTGAATTCAGGGACAAGGCAGGGTGGACTGTGGTCCGCTCTAGGATATGTCCGTTTTATCTGCCACAGTTATCAGGGTTGTTGATCCTTATAAACCATGTGGAAGATCACAGCTGTGTTCTGCACCTGGATATATCTGTTTGACTGTTATCTCAGACTGAAAGGACTAAAACTCAGGCTTTGAACTTCCTCAGAAAATGGCCTATCAAGAAGCACCAGGCCATGCTGGTGGGGGAGGGTTGTCCTGGGAGTAGGAAAGTCACACTATTCTCAAGATCCTCATTCACAGATTGAGTAGTTAAAATGCACTTTGTAACTCCAAACATATACATCTGCTTTTCCTTTGCTTTCAAGACTTCCTTATGCAGACCTGTTTCCAACAATGTCTTGTTTCTTTCTGGAGTTCCAATCTTAACTCCACCTGTTGGCATTTCATCAATACGAGAATGACCTGCCTTTTCTTCAGAGGTCAGCAGAGAAAAGAAGCTGGATGTGTGCTGTCTACATCTCTTCCCTCATTAACTGTGCTGGTAGTATTAAAGCTTTCATTATCTTCCTTCCTTGCTGTAAACCTTGGGAGTGCATTTTGATAATGTTGACAATCCTCTGAGCAGATCTCACTGTGCCTTCGATCAACTCAATGCATGAAATGAGGCAAGCAAAATATAGAGTTTGCAGCTATGATTCCTTGTAAGTATAGAGTACTTCTTGTCTTCCTATCGGCCAGAACCTATGAAGAGATTCAAGGTGAGCAGTTCTTCAGAGGATGATCTTGTGTTCCCTCCTAACCTGAGGAGATTCTGTGTAACATTCTTCTTAGGCTGCATATTTCCATAATAAAAAACAAAAATAGGTTGAAAATACATTCCTTGTTCCAGGTGCACAAAAAGCTGAGTGGGAAATCTGCAGATCATTGTGGTGCATCCAATACCCGATATATTGTTTCTCATATAACCTTTCCTTTCTGATAAAGATCCTTGTGTCTAACAAAAAAAATCTGTACAGTTATTGACGTTTTTATTTTTTCTTTTCAATTTTTTAATAGATTAAGATTAGACGCGAACATTCATGAGCCAAATTTCACTGCCTGTGCTAATATTGATTTAACAAGAGGGAAGTGGAGGAGAACAGCAGCTGGGATTGAAAGAGGTCAGGACTTCTTTGCAATGAAATAGTACAAAAACTGGAGTCACACCCTGGTAAGAGAACAAATGACATGAGGCTGGTCCTGAGGATTCATTCAGTTCCCAGAGCATCCCTTTGCATGGCCATGAACCATGCTATGCTGGTGCCCTTCTGACTGGGGGATCCTGCCACTGCACATTATGTGCTTCTGCAAAACAGTTTGCACAGTTTTATGCAGAAAGCGTACAGCCTAGGATGAATTTTTTGTTCATAATCTCTGACTTTGTGTCTCAAGCCTGAACAGCCTTACATAAGATATTTGAACACATTGAGCCAGGTGCACAAACTAGCTTTCAGTAAGTAAAGGGTACTGACACTCTTGAAAAAATTTATTTGAGATTATTTCTCATATGCCCAGAACATTCTGCTTTCTAATTCTTTTCTAATTTCTTATCTCAACACTTTACTCATTACCCATTTGATACTTTAGGGCTGACTCGACTCTGTGTCATATAAACTGAGGAAAGAGATTATACAATGTGGTTCCCTGTGTTTCAAAGTCGAAACACATTTTGCCGTCAGTGAGAACAGCATCATATCATATTCCCACGACAGATTGTGGTGACAACAGGATTACAATCTGTGGCTTAGGATAGGAAAGAAATAGTGGAAGGAAACAAAGTCTTAAGAAACAAAGATCCTGTTTTCTTACAGCTGGTTTTAACAGCCAAAAAAATAAAGCAAGGTCTTGAGAATTTCAATTTGAGGCATACCTGACAGGCATTTTATCCCAAAGTTATTTTATTTCACATTTGTGCCAATCACTAAAGCATCAAAGCTGTGGCTTGCAGGCTGTGCAAGTACAACTATATGTATTACATTTTATATATTTTTAATAGTTTTTTATGATATCTAGAAGAAGAAATAAGAAATCTGAAAAACGGAAACTTAGTAACTGAATCTAAGACAGAAGTAAAAAAGATACAGGTCTTAGACCTGTAATTAAATCTCCCCTATAAACCTTGTCTGGTTAACTTCAGTGGAGACCAGTACTCACAGGGATATTGGAGCATAATACAACAAAAACTGAAGCTGAAGCTCTGTAATGTCACCAATCAGAACCCATATTTTTAGCTTCTCAGCCATACAGAAAATCTCAGAAATGCCCATTCATCTTGTTCTACTGCTGGCTCACTTACACTGGGCACTTGATTTAAAAAGTTTTTTAGTGATAATGTTTCATTTGAGCATGTCCTGTACTTTGATGCTTATTCTATTTTCCTGCTCAACTAGCTTAGACACGTTAGAAATTAACATCTTTTTTTAAACTTACTAAAACCGAATCATTAATTCAGACCCAACTGCCACTGAGGAGTAATTCTCGAGTCATGGTCTCTCATGGAGGATCAGTAACTGCTCTTAACTCATTCATGGCTCCGGTGTTGGTAAGACTTCTCAGGTTTTGCAGTTTCTTGAAGGGCTGGCTCGGTTCCTTTAGGACAAAGAATTCACCTTTAATTATATGTTTATGCTTATATTGTTCTTCACCTAATTCATGTGCTTGGCCCACATATGCCAGCATTTATTCAACATATTTTAGCATTTCTCAGCTTGTACTGGGGACACAGCTATTCATGATGAAAAATACGTTCATTTTAGTTTTTCCACTTAGTATTATGTAACTTCCCTGAGAATGTGTCTCAATTAACAGCAGTAAGAGATTATATATGAAAGTTCTAACATAGTAAGAACGAGTTAAGGTCACACACATATGCCTTCAAAGCTCTGTTATCTGAGAAAGATGTTGTCAGGCAATTAAAGTCCAAAATAATATAATGCAATATTTAAGCATATCTGAGCTTATCTTAGCTGGAGATGAATTTGTCTACATGTTTAGCTCTTGTGGACAATTTTGGTGAAGCATCAGAAGTGTTTTACAAAACCAACTGAATGTAGAAAGCCTCTAGGATATATTTTAATATTTCAGTTAAAGCAGCTAATGCTTAGGTTCACATCTGTAGAGAAAAAAATCAAAGCAATCTGGGAGCTCTCATATCATGCCATGATATTTGTTCTTCTGGTTAAGTGAAGCTTTCTCAAGCTTCTGGAGCACCGCCCAGAGAGGCAGTGGACACTCTGTCCGTGGAAACATTCAAGGTTGAGTTGGACAGGGTTCTGAGAAACCTGATGTAGTTGAAGCTCTTCCTGCTCATTGAAGGGGGTTTGGACTAGATGACCCTTAAAAGTCCCTTCCAACACAAATTGTTACATGATTCTATGAAGCAGCAAGCTTTTTCTTGTGATTTTTCATTAGTTATGATAGTCCAGAGGAAAAAACCTGCTGATTGTCATTGTGCAATGTGACAAGAAACAACCAAAGGTGGTTGTAGCTTGTGTGGTAAATGTTGGAGTGCACAGAGTGATCCTGAACCTCCCCAACATTCATCTCCCCAGGATCACTGTGGCCATACTGTGATGTCTCCTCTAACTCCCCTTGAGTGATGTGTTCAAGCTAGCTGTAGGAAGCCTATTTCCACACTGAAGGAAAAGTGATTTAAATAATCCACTAACATCTATGTGGTTTAAAATCCAGTACAGTAAAAAAGATAACTAGTATTTGGTGCAATCTGAGAGCAAAATGCCCTACAGCATCAGAGGCAAGAGTTCTCAAACCACAGTCATCAATAACATCAATATCAATTAAGGTATCTGGGGGAAGGCCTCATATAGGTACCATAAGTAATAACTGTGGAGAGAAAACAGGACTGGTAAGGCAATTAGTGCCAAGATACACAGTAAGTGCTTGGCAATCTGCTAAATTTTGTAGTGCTTAAATACACCCGGAAGATCAGAAATAAGTGTTGGGGAAAGAAAAGGCACAGTGCATCATTAAACAGTGATTAAAGTACTAAACCCAGAAACGTTGCTTTCTTGGCAGCTCTTTAAATGCTTAGAAAAATCATCTGTTGAATCACATGTGATCAGGATGCAAACACAAAACCTGCCAACCATGTAGCTGAAATGTATTCAATTTATGGCTGCTTCCCAAGAGGAAGCTGAAGATGAAATAGCCAGGGGTGTGCTCTGGGCATCAGTGAGTGTGGCAGGCACTGAGGAACGTGCACTACAGTGGGCAGCCCCAAGCACCCACCACTGCAGTGGCAGGGACGGTCCCCAAAGCTGCTTCCTAAAAGCCTCTGTGTGAAACTCTCACATGAAGCTCAGATTTGCTCTGCATATTTTAGCTGTATGAAACGGTCAGTTTTCTGCTCAGACTGTGTAGGCAAAAAGATAAAATGTAAACCACAGCAACAAATTTTCAGCTGGCACAGAAGTTTTCTTTTTCATTTCTATAAAATTAACGTGGGAAAATTCAAAGCAGTGCCTATCAAATTTACGCATTTTCAAATATACCATCCTAGAAATTTCACACCTAGGATTTTAAAGGAAATAAATAGATTTTTTCATTACTAGCACTAATATTTCAATGTATTGAACTATTTCATTATATTCATTAGCAATATTAAAAAGATGGGGAAAACATACAAAACCTAAGAGGCAAAACACTGGAATGTTTTCTACAAGGATGTAGCAGCAAAGAGGGGAGGCTAGAAATGTGTTCAAGACGTGTCTGCATCTGATGCTGGGTGATGTGGTTTAGTGGTTTAGGGGTTACAGAGGCATTGCTGGATGAATGATTGGACTGGATGATCTTGAAGGTGCCTTCCAACCTTGATGATTCTATGATTCTATGAAAAATGCAAGTAATCAATATCATGGTTTCATGGCAGGTAGATCTTCTTAAATCAAATGTCACTGTCTTTGACTTAGCTACAGTTTGGGCAGTAGTGACAATATGTCAATATCATCTGCTTGGGTTTTGGCAAAGAATTTATATATATTTAGTATATCAATATGTATCTAATACATATTAACATATTTAATTTATATTATTTATTTGCATGTTTAGATTTAAAAGCTTCTATCTGGTGAAAGAAGGCAAGTGCTAAATCCAGACATTTACAGACAGGTCTCAAGGTAGATGAGAATGGAGATCTCCAATGAATTGGGCAGTTTTTGATAGGTCTCCCAGTACTCCGTTCCTGACGCAAGGCTATTCAGCATTTATGTTGATGGCTCACAGGATGAGTCACATAGTCTTCGCTGGCAAGATTTTGGATCTCAGAAGATTATATTGGTAAAGTGTACTAGGAGTCAGCTACTCAGTGCTCTGGATCTGCTGCGTGCATGGTCCCGATGCAGTAGGGTTTGCTCTAACATCTACAAGAGAAAGACCCAGTTATTGGGGGAAAAAACATATTTGTACACATTTTCAGTGTAAGAGAATATGCTGGAAATTATCAGCTCCAAGGAGGAGAAATGGGAAAATAAGAAAGACAAACCATGGTAAGGAAGGTGAGGTTATGCCAGGGTGAAGGTGGCCTGTAAGTGAGGGGGCAAACCTGCCCCCTTTGCAGTGCAGCTGGGAGAGTGTCCACATAGCACCAGCCTTGAGAAGAGATCCACAAATAATTCATAGATTAGGAAAAACCTTTCACAAAAGAAAGGTGGGAGGTGATTGGAAAACCTTGTCTCATATGGAGAAGCCTCAGTGGTTTCACCCTGGGAAATAGAAGCAAAATGTGGCTCAGGAATTTCCCTCTGAGCTTAGCTGAACAGAGAGAGTGGTGAATGCCTGAACACTTCATGCAGAAGAGAAAGAGATGCTGCTTACATGCTTTCAGGTGAATTAGCTGTCTCACTCTTGCCTGTGGGTGTGGTAGGGAAAGCTCTGTGTGTGTGTGTGCACTTGAAATCTTAGGGTCACCCTATGTATCCACCAGTGGTCTTCTACAGAGAAAAGGAAACTTTCTGCTGTGCTCTTAATACTCATAAATTCTGCAGCTCTGCAATGGGACAATGATTGTAATCAAATCTCAAGCTTCAAGGCTTCAGGGTCAGGAAAAAATAACACCCTCCATGCCATCATCAGTATATGTTCCAAATACCTCTGGGGCCTGACAGGAGAGTCTTTTCATTTTCCACGAGCTCAGGCATGTTGAGGACGTTGGGAACTCTCTACCTGCCTGTGCATGTGGAGATTGTTTTACTGCCTGAGGTTATACGAAACCTGCCGCTAGGTTTTGGAAAGCAGGTAATATTCAGCCTATCTAAAAGGCATCAGTTTGATACTAGGTGTCCTGGGATCTGCAGGTGAATTTATCTGGTACTCTGATTTGGACTTAATTTCTGTGAAGGAATTAACAGAAAATAAATTCCAAACTGAAGCTGAAAATATTGTCTTCTTTTCTTAATTCAGAGAGAGTCACTCTTAACACAAACTTTTTGGGCTAAGCCAAATGAACCTTTTTAATATTCTACTTCTGCATTTTGTGTTCCACCTTTACCAAGGCAAAACTAGCAATACAACTATAATTGGTTTCATAGCTAAAGTGTTGTACAGAATGCACAAAATCCCTGATCACAGAATGTTGTACAAAATCCCTGATCTCTGAAACTTATTATCTATTGTTTAATGACATACCCGAACACAGTCTTAAAAATCCAAATTTCTGTTCGCAAACTAAATTTGCTGATCCTGTTTCCGTATTCATGTAGTACTTTTCCCTTTTTAGTTCCAGTAGCAATCATTCAGTATCAGTCAATATTAATTGACTACAATGAAATGGACATGTAATGAAAGGAAAGGAGCCTTCCCAGATGTAATCTGTGCATCGGAGTTGAGGATTATGAAAGCAGGAGTTCAGACCCAGCAATATGCAACCTTTCTAGCCTCTGTTCTTAACTAAGGATACACAAAACATCACTTAATGTATGCAATTAAGTTTGCAAAGAGACGAGTAAAGCTGGACCAATATATAGTAGCTATGCTTTGGTACAAATTGCCCACCTCTGAGTAAGTATAGCAAATGAATCCCCAGTGTTGCCTGTTCATCAGGTTGTTGCTTAATTTTAGTCTAACTTTTTTTGTTTAAAAATAAATTACCTATTTCAGAGAGGAGAGAAGCCTGACTCAACCTCTGCAAAGTTTGTAATAAGCCTTCCAAATGGAAAAAGCTGTTAGCTCAACCGTTCAAGGAAGGCATGGTGAGGGGAGTTTCAAGGTGGCCATAACTGAGGGAGGGAAGGAGAAGGAGGGGTGGAGAATAATGGCACAGTGTGCTTGAAGGCAAGCAGATGATTAGAGAGTGTATTCTGAGAAATAATGGAGGATCAGCACTGGGATCCAGTTTAGTGGTCAGCTTTGGGGAATGGGTGTGCTCCAGGTGCACGGAGCTGTGGGACACCAGCAGGTCAGGGGACTACCAGGCTGGTGAGCTGCAGGAGACTGATGACCCTAATGGCAAGGCTCCAGACAACAGGTAATAGCACAGAGTGAGTTGAGAAAGGCCTTGACCTCACATGTGACCCAAAATGTCTGTTTTCTATACTCCCTGGTATGCCTGAAGCAGGCAATGACGGAAGCTTCCAAAGTTAGTCAAGAGAGTCTGCCCCAAGCCATCTGCACCATTGCTTAACTCCATCACCTTTTCTCTAGACATCCCATGCCCTCACTTCTTTCCTTGCCTGTTTACTCCTTACTCGTCCCTCCCCTGGCCTTACCTGATTCCTGCCCTCCAGATGGCCTCATCAAGCTGATGTCTTTATAAGCCCTTTACCCAGTCCACGATGCTCTAGCCCCAGTGGCTGATGGATATTTTGTTGGGACACAAGGAGGGAAAACCTCTGGGCATATCTTCAGGGTATGCAAGTGAAGGCTAGAAGAGAAAATGTCTTTCTCCTAAGCCTGTGACCCCGTGGCTGCAAGTTACACTGTCTAATGGTGGGAAGCTCTGTTGAGCAGGAGATACCTGGGAGGGAGAAGAGCTATTTAAACTGAAACACAAAGCTGATACAGAAATGAAAAAGAAAAGCATGACCACAAATTAATTTGGGCTGGAAATTAAAAACTTTCTAAGTTTCAGAGAGGCATAGGAGAAACACAGGTAACACATCCAGGTAACTTGTTGGAATAAAACCGAGTAATTAGGTTTTAAGATACAGCTTCATCATTTTATGAATAGGATGACTTCACCTAATTGCATGAATATGTAAAAGTTAGGTTTCATGGCATACAACCCTATGCAAAAACCTATTCAGACTGCTAGGTCTTCAAAGTAGCACTGGTCCCATCCCACGCTTTTTCAAAGTGTCAACGTTCTTTATCCATGACTGTGGTAGGACTTTCTATATGCTGCTGCATTTAAAAAGGAATAACTCGAGGGTAGGGAGGAGAATTAAACAGGGAAAAACAATTGTGACACTCAGAAAGGTTAGTTGATTTGGGGGGATATACAGAACCGTGTCTTGGAAGAAGTTGTGACATTCCTGGCACCTCATGGCAGGCAGTGTGTTTGCTCGGGCTGCCCCGGCTGCAGCCTCAGCCGGCTGCTCCATCTGTGAGAAGAGATTGCTCCGCTCGTGGTTGTTTGGTGCCATCTATGGCCAGAGACTGGCTCCCACACCCCAGGATCATTTCAGGAAGGCAAGCATGCATATGGATGAGTTTAATGAGATCAGCAACAACACGTATATACAATACATCTTTATATCTGTCTGTGGATATTAGTGTGCCGCTTCTCTGCCAGCTATTTGATGCTGCATGTGAGCTCCTAAAGGCTGTTAGTACCTTCTGGAGTGGCTAAAACCTTTTCAGATTGGCCTTTGTATACAAAGCACAGAATATTAATTTGGGGCATGGAGTAAGGAAACTTCATAGGAATTTATGAAGTTGGTTTCTTCTTTACTGAAGAAAAGGAAGCACAGTGCTAGAGAAGATGCAGCATTTGTTTTCCAGCACAAATGATATGTTCACTATAGACATCAGCTGCTGTGTCATCCCCTTTTTCCTCCCATGCATCCTCAAGGACAGCCAGCCTTCAGTGCCACAGCCAGAGATCGCTGTGTTGTTTTAGGAGTGCTGTCTGGCCATGCCCATGGCTTTGCAAAGACAGCTCTCAGATGTAAACACCACTGAGTGGACAAGCACATCCCCAGCAGTGCTGCAGTGTGTCTGTGGTCTGTGTGTTCACCTCGGCAAGCACGGCTGGCAGTGCTGCCTATGGACTCCTGCCCCAGCAGCAGCTCCTCTGAGGGGAGCAGTCAGTGGTGCTGGCAAGGGCATGTGCACAAACCCAACACTGCCTGGAGAGCTTGCCCAGCCCAAGGCAGAGGTCTGTGTCTTCTCTCTCCTCCCTCTTGGTTCAGTTCCAGGGTCTGACTCTGAATTTGTGGACAGCTGTGAGACCTCCCAGAGTATCCGTGGAGAAATGTGCTCTGTAGAGAACATCAAAACTAGGATCAGCCCTAGGTATGTCTAAACAACCTCTTGAAATGAATCCCTCTCCCTCAATGGCATACAGGGAAGGATGCAAACACCTGCAGATAGATGTCTGCATATCAAAATCTACATGTGAGAAAATTGTCCAAACTCCCACAGCCACTGAGAGACGGCAGGAGTGGGATGCAGCACCCACACACCAGCACCTTGTGCTATTCAAGACGCCCCTGTGTATCTCATTCATCCACACAGAGCTGCCACATGTGACAGTGAGACCTGCAGGAGACCCAAACCCTTCTGCAGCAAGAGCTGAGGGCCCAGCAGGAAGCCCAAGGGATGTTCAAAAGGCTCTAGATGCTTGTGTGTGGGCAACAGTATGTGCTTGAATTCAGATGTATTGTCTTGAGCTGGATCCCACTGACTGCATTCCCATCTTCTCTGAGCTACTGACAACCCACAAACAGCTGGTGCAGTCTGCACTAAACAGATTTCAGAATTTCCTCCAGTTACTCATAATATTGCACCAATAATTTCTACTGATATGATTAATGGCTGCAATGATGGTTAGTCAGTTTAGGTTGTGGGAACTGCTACGGAATTTAAAAGAAGGGTATTTAAACTGGTTATTTAAATGGCCAAATTATTAAAACATTGTCTACAGATCCATATCTATAGTTTGTCACCTGATGCTTACCCATGCAGCACATCTCCTGACAACATCAGTGAGGTCTCTGATGTAATACTCAAGTGAAGGTGTTGTGCATCTGCATATATTATGTGTGAGCCACAGAAAGGGGATGGAAGATGCATTCCTGTGTTTTGAGTAGAATCAGCAGTGTCACATTGATAGTAACACTGCTTTAGACTGCACACGAGCCAGAATATTACTAGTCAGGGGCTTCAAGGCTCAGAATTTGAAAGCCTGTCATTATTTGTGGCATTTGCTTCGCAATTACTAAATTACTTTTCTGTATTTTAGAAAATGATGATACTTAGAAAGACGTATGGCTCCCAAGTATTCCGGGATCAGTAGGAACCAAATGCAATGAAACAATGTTAGTTGCCTAAACTGTTTAAGAGATATACATGTATTAGAAAGCAATAAATGTAGTTGGGGGGTAGGAATTTAAAAAAAAAAAAAGAAAAAAAAAAGAGAGATGTGTATCCACAGCACACAAAATATACAAGAATATTAAAGAGAAATAAAAGCCAGCTGTGAATATACCAAAAGCGGGTTCAGGGAGACTGAAAGAGAGAGTTTAATATGATGAAGCTGTCAAACGACAAAAAACCTTGTACTACTGGGACCTTTTCTTCTCAAGGGGAGTAGATGTAACATTACAGCAGCACCTATAAGGACTTTTGATGGCTTTTGTAATATCAGAAGTACAGAAAATAGGATTGGGTATGGTGCTGTCATGAGTGTCTGAATTTGGTCAGTGATGGTAAAACTATCCCCTAATAGTCTAGCAATCATAGAAATTTCTTAAGAAGACTTTTACTCAATTATCCTCTTATTTTCCAATTTAGCCCACAGGCAGAAGTACAGCTGGGCCAGCCAGACATGCTGTCATTCTCCTACCACCTGACAGAAAAGGAAAAAAAGCAGAAGAGGGAAAGTTTTAAAGTTTCTTGCAAGGGGCAAGACACTTTAAAAATACAAATATTTCCATTGAAGTGACTCTTGGTATGGTTCAACTGGCACTGTTTGTGGTTTCAGTATTGTGCATAGATATCTTGAAAAGATGTCTGGCTTTTGAAAATGAAACTGATCAACACACAGAGAAATGCTTTAAGAACAATTATTGTAAGGGTAGTAAACATTGCAGCCAGCCTGAGCAACTTACAGCTGGAATAATGGGCTTGATCTTCAAATGACAGGATTTTAATATTTGGCAATTACAAGTCCATTTACTTCAACAGGAAGAAAAATATTTTTTGGTTTTGGAAAGGAGATGAAGAAGCACTGAGACCAAGTGTATCCTTTAAAACACAGGTCGTGACAGAAAAGAGCAATGCAAAATTCTTATGTCCCAGTTCTAACTATCATGAAAAAACAGTGCAACTCCATGCAAATAAAATGTGATACAAATAAGCCAGTTTCTGAAGTTGAAGCAATAGTCAACCCCGCTGAAGCAGAAGAATCTATCTTTTCTCTTGGCTCTTTGACAGAGATGCAGTCATCTCCAGAGTCCAGAATTATCCACTGCCGTTAATCCTGCTTCTCTTCACTGAGAACGCAGTTGACCTTCAATTTGACCCATCTTTGACAACCTCCCTTGCCTTCAATTACCAAAATTGCATCCATTCTTTTTGCAAAATCTGGATCACTAGGCTCTCCCCCTCTCATCTGCTGCTTTTCAAAGTCTGCGACGCAGCCCTGGTTCCAACTGTATGCAGGGTTATGTCCCAGAAGTGTTCTATAATTAGAACTGACCACACAGATGTGCTTCAAGAGACTATGCAGCTGAAATGCAGAAAATACTCACTAAAAAAAAAAAAGTTGGTTTCAATTTGCATCATTGCTGCTTTCTGTTGGCAGCTTTTCTTCATGGTATTGCACATCACTCTGACTCCTTTCATTTGAGCAGAGGTAATTAATACCTTTTCTATTATTAAAGCCTCGGGAACAGAAGATGAAATCCTGCCTTCGTTAAAGTCAATGGCAGAACTCCCGTGAACTTGAGTTCCTTGAGTGTCAGGCCAAAAGGGATCATTAGATTGTCCTGTATATCATTGATATTGACGTTTTTGTCTTGGACTACTGCCTATCCTCCAGATGGCATCCAAGCTGTGACTCCTAAAGGACAGAAAATCCACCACTATCCTTGGTGGTGACATAGTCCCATGATTAGTTACCAGCCTACTAAAAACCCCCTGAATTTTACCCTATTAAGCTTGCCTAATTTAAAATTCCAGGCACTGATTTTTTATAGCTTTCCTTCCCAATTGAAGAGACTTATCCCACCTACCGTATTTTCTCCAGAAAGATACCAATTTAGAGTAATTTAATCTCTTTGCAAAATTCTAACATCTACCCCAAGCAACAACTGTGATTTCTGACCCTTTGCCAGAAATTATTTTGTTTCGGTGCCTTTTGCCTGCATTCTCCCCTATGTTCTAAAATGATCAAAGGACCCTGTGGTATTTCGATATCCATCTTAACAGCTCCCCCCACAGCATTATCTTCCCACTCTTCTGCTGCTTGCAACCCCATTCAGGCACATCCTGTGTGGTGCTGGGTGCTCCCGGAGAGCTGTTTGTCTGCTTGTCCCAAACACACGGCCCTCATAAAGGCACAGCTTGAGTACTTTGTTCTCAAGACTGGGTACTTTTGTTCCTTGTATAGGATTGTTTCGGGCTATATCGAAATATATTTTGGTGCAGATAGCCAAGTAGTTCAGATTAATGTGTAGGATAGGCCAGTCCTACATGTGTATTTTCTTGTTGTCCTGGGTAGTACAGCTCTGAAGCCAGGCAGTGATGCCGCACATTTTATATTTGCCATGAGGGCCTTGGTACCTAATCATCATGCTCAGGCCAAGGAAAAATAGTGATATTAATAAAGAAATCTTGTACAAACAATTTTAAAAGGCTTATCTCCTAATACAATTATGCCATTATCAGTATTTCATAACAACACTTTGTGTTTGACGCTTCTGTTGCAGCATGCTGTTGCATAATACTTCACACTTTCATAGCACATTCCACCTGAGAATCTGACCCTCTACCAACAATAATGAGTCGAGCTCCACAAAACTGCCCTGAAGCAGCCCTTGTGCTAATCCAAACCTCAAGATGATGAAAGGGAATGACAGCAAGGATAAGGAGTGCCCAAGGTCACTAAGAAAGTCTATGGCAGAAACTATTCTGGAAATAAATTTCCTAATTTCTTGCCTTAGGCTTTCACCACACGACCATTCTTCTCCAGAACATAGCAGTGATAAGAAATTAAAAAAAAAAAAAAAAAAAAAGATAAAAGGTCCTTCTATAAAGAAATTATTTCAATGTTTTGCATGGAGGTATTCCCGTTGATGTACTAGAGAAGGCAGAGTTTGCAAAGTGAGGCTCTTAATAGGTGGGAAATGCATGTGCAACCTGCTCTGTTTGCATTACAGTGTTTTTCTGAAGATGATTCTTTCTCTGCACTGAATAAGCTGGGAAAAAATTATCTGCAATCAAATAATTAAAGAGGGTTTCAGGGTCATGTATCTGTTCTAGCTGTTGTCAGCATGACTCCTGCTTCACAAGCCCCAGGAGTTATAAAATGTGCAGAAAATGAGGCAGGGGACTGCGGGCAATTGAATGCTGCCCTGGAGAGATTGATGCTATCCCTGCCGCTGTCATTTTTCATTTTCTTGAGGCCCAAATGGAGACATCTGGGTCTAAATTAGAAAAAGGCTGAACGTTCACAGCTGCACTTAAAATTGCTAGCTGCAATTTGAACAGATAAAAAAAATCAGGCTCTGAGTTTCTAAAATTGGGCACTCAAATTTAGATAATACTTGATAATTCTGGGTTTAACATCCGTTCCTCAGGTCTCTCTGTCTCAGGTCCCTGGACATAAAATTAAGGGAAGAGTAACCTCAAAGCGGAGCTGTAAGAATACATTAAATAATGTTGATAAACAGTGATAATATTGCAAAGAGATCATCACAGTAAATCTCATGAGGAGATTAATAATTCAATAGAGGATTTGAATAATTGTGTTAAAAATGTGTAAGTAATACTTGAGCTTACTGGAAGTGGAATATTTGATTACTTGCCCCTCAGTGAGGTCTGTCCATCCTCCTGACAAACGAGGCAGGAGCACTGTGGGAAAGGGAGGTGACTGTGCCATTAGGTATATTACCAGCTGTACTCATGAGTGAGCTAAATTCCAGTTGCTCTTCTAATTTTGGCACCCTCTAACTTTTAAGAGCCTGAATAGATCTTTAAAAGCATCCTTTTATTACATGCCTCTGCAAACTAAATTCTATGTATACTAATTTTTCAGTGTAATTTGAGTGTAATTGCCATATACCCAATGGTAAATTGCAGCTTCCATGAACTTTCAATTTACGTGACAAGTAGAGGGAATTATGTTTAGAGAAGATAAGGCAGATTGCTGTTGCAAGCAGACTGAAATACCATGCACAGACTATAATCAATAACTCCCCTTTGTTTTAAGTAAGTATATTTTTGCTGCCTTTCTCTGCTCGGGCTTATTGACTATGCAAATCACATGTCCCTGCTGCTCATGAGAGGCAGGTATACTTTCCATATAGAAAAAAGTCTTTGGTCTTGTGGTGGGAGCACAGGCTGTTGTTAGACACGGCATACAAACCTCTGCCTTCAATTCCACGAGTGCCGCCTTGTGACGCTGCATTACAGAGCAAGGTGTAAGGTCTTGGACGTCCCACCGGTCGGGTTTGGCAGACCCCATCCTGGGAGTGCCATAACAGGCAAAACCAGAACCTGCTAATTTGCAAGGGATTTTTGCAAAATGCTGCATGGATGTTGTATTTCAAGGTGCACATGGTGGGGGGATGCTGCCAACTGCTCACAACCGCTGCGCTGCTGTTCCTCCACCCCAGGAAAAGCCCTTGTAAGGCTTTGCCACCACCAGCCTGATTTTGCCTCTCCTACGGTACCTTCCCACCACCAGAGGGAATTCTCTGGCAGCTTAATGTTGAAGAAACCCTGTCCCACTCTCAGAAAGCACCAATATAACAAGGGTGGAACTTTTTTCACTGATAGTCATCGACTTACCTATTGCATTGCCCTCCAACTACTGCTGGAAAATCAGGCTATGCAGGCCTGGGGCCACAACAGATCATGGGGTAATATATCAAGGGGATGATGTGGCTTGATGAAACACTGCATTTTGGGTTAGTCTTCAAATAATCCAAGCTCCAGTTGATTCTTCTGAGGCCACCAGCTGTCTCTCTTCAACTGCTTTCAGGTATTGGCAGCCCCAGCTTCAGTTTGGGGTCAGACCTTGCAGACCAACTTCCACATCGCTAGGAAATAGTGCTGGTACTTTTAAAAGTTTACACCTATCCAAATAAAACTAGAACTTTTTCTTTTTAAAAACAGGTTTTTATCAATATACAAAATCAGGCAATCTCAAAAACTAGAATCCTGTTATCTATTCCAACACCAATCCAGAAACATAATACAGCCTAATTTGAGTGTAATGAAAGAATCTGTTTTATATTATTTCTAGTGTAAGTTCACACAACAGATTTTAATAGTTTGGAATTTTTTTACAGTATGTGTTTTAATTTGGAGAGGAAGGACTTTTTCTTCTAGCTTCAGAGAACTTCTAAGGCAGTCAGCCAATATAGAAGGTGTATTTGGAAAATTTCCCTATGTTCAATTAAGACAGCTGGGAGCAATCCAGATTCAATGCAATGCTTTCTTTAACCAGCTCTCATCAAATTTATTATTCATTTTTTTTAGCCTAGCTTTCAAGTAAAACGGATGAGCATATTAAACTATGAAAAAACCATTCAGATGAAGGGCTGACTTCATCTCTCAAAAAGCAGGAGAGCCAAGGTTAAAACTGTCACTACTAGGAGACCTCTACAATATTAAAGAGACACAATGAGAGCAAGCTAAAAATGGTATTTCAGGATTAACTCATTTTTTGTGTGTGTGTTTGCAGATTTATTACAGAACCAACTCCTACTTATGTTAGGTGACTAATCTCTTTGCAATGTAGTAACTCACATAAGTAGGAAAATAAGACTTAGCCTTTACTGATTGCTAGCTTGCTGAATTAAATTATAGCTTATTTTAATAACTCTTTAAATATATTATACCCTTAACTACCTTAACTACCGCACTGATTTATATTTTTGATATTTGGTCCTACCAATGACAGAATGAGCTGGATTTTAGAGAAAAAAATAGGAACATGTGAATCATTTAAACAAGTATTGCCTGGCATGCTCTGAGCACTGCCATCCCAAGTGAGCAAGAGAGCAAGAATATAAAATCTATGTCATATTTAACTCTGTTCCTTGGTCTTACAGATTTTTAATTAAAAAAAAAAAAGAAAAAAAAAAAGATTAGCCTCTCCCACATGTGTGCAGATTGGGCTGAGTTAAGGTGAATTGTTCCATAATTGGTTTTGATAGTAGAATTAGTATTATGTCTAGTTGTGGCTTCAAAATCTGTGGCAAGAATGTTGGCTAGCTGGTGATCAAATACCAGTTAGTTTTATTATAGAAACATGGCACGGTAATCTGGAATGAAATATGTACCTTATTAGTCATCTGTTAGAATTTAAAAAAAAAAAAGTCAGAAGGTAGAATATTTATTAAAGTTTATGCCCTGACAGTGAAAACATTGGGTTTTCTTAAACTAAAGAACTAAATGCAAGAAGTATATGTCTATTTTCCAGCAATCGAACGCATCTTGAAGTCACAGAAGGTGCTGAATCATAGAGAGAAACATTAAATGAAATGACTGTTTTCAGTTCTGAAAGATTTTGTATTGGCTCTTGATTCCAAGAGAGCTGGAGCAATCTATGTTGTGATGATCTATGTCTGGCACTTCTAGACAAGTTCAAAAACTGGGGAAGGGAAATCTAAACATACTCAGGATGCTCTCTTAGATTCAAATTCTGAAAGTTTTATATCAAAGAATAGCTTATTATCTTTTTAGCCCTATAATCAGTGCTCATGTTCCACCAGGAGGGACTTGTCAGTAGATACAAACAATGACCTTCTTCCTTCCTACCAGTTGCTTCCCTGGTGCCTACATATAGGAAAATTAATTCTATTTTACATCAAGGAAAGATTTTTTTCTTCTATTTATCTAAGCTAAGAAAAAGCACTGAGGGCTGCTGTGTGAGCACAACTTCATATACTTCCTAGGTTCTGTGGTGCCTTCTCGGTTTGTGCAATCGTGACCTCTAAAATTTCCCGCACGTTACACGTGCTTGTCTGCACATTTATGCTCACGCACACACACAGTCTCTCACTGTGTCTCTTCTGCCAGCCTTGCCAGCTGACAGACACAGAGCTGCCACTGGATCTAAGTGTCACCAAACTGGGTACAACAGCACAGAGTGTCTTCCTTAAATTTTGCAGACAGTTTCTTCTCCTGAGGTAAAACAACCTCGATTTACACTAGATGAAGATCTTAGTGCTGTATTTCCAGCAAAACCCGTCACGTTAAAGTCTGCTTGCTGGAATGGGATGCTGATATTAAGGTAAAACTCTTTTATCCATCCTACAGAGTTGCACGGACAGGGGGGCATCAGCCTGTGTGACACGGAGCTGTGTGAGTGGGAAGTCCCTGAAACAGGTATGCAGCCAGTACATCACTACTTTCTCTGCTCTAGTATTACTGGGTCATGTAAGTAGCAGGAGATAAAAGCACACGGCACAAATAAGTCAGAAACCCTCCTGATGGTCTCTTCCATGAAAGCAGCCACTACTGCAGCCCGCTGGAGGAGCAGATGTCCTGTTCCTTCTCCATCTGCGTCTACACAACACAAGGAATTTCCTTTCCCTTGTCTTTCCCCACCTCTCCCACTCGGTTTCAAGGAAGAATATTAAAGCCTACTTACTCAGGATTTGTGGAGAGCTCTAAATTCACCCTCTCTAAAACCATTTTTTTCCCCATAAAAGAGGGCTGCAAAGGAGGATGTTCTGAAGTATTTACAGCAGCTCAGCAGGTCTCAGGTTTTTTGACCTTTGATACAGCCTGGAGCCTTTATTATCGCTGAAGACCAGGTGTTCATATTGCACTTGAGCAGCCTTTGAAACTGTCAGCTATAAGGAATTACTGACACTCTTGAAATCCCTGGTAGATGGATGCAAAAACACCATACAAAGACACCGTCCAGATTCCTGTATGTTATGTGTTTTGCAGAGCTAATACTTTTCAAGTGTCCTATCCCATTGTCTCTGCTTTGTGGGATTCATTCAGGGAAAAAAAAACAAACCAACAGTGTTAATGGGGAAGTAAAGGCCACAGAATTTAAATTCAATTGGTGAAGCTAGGACTAACATTTGTCTTAGGTCATTTTAGGTGCCCACACCATGGATATTTGTGTGTGAACTCATTACCTGGCTTTCCTTTATTGTCAGGGGAGAAATTTATGCAGGATTCATCTGATCTTTATGAAGACATCTATTTATTTTACAGTAAGATGGAGTGTAGCTTGGAATTGCCACCTCTTGGATGGAAAGCAGATAAATAGCTTAGCTCAGTGTCAAAATTTCAACAAATTAATTGTATTCCTAGAGGTAAATCTCAATCTCTTCACACTTTTGGCACTGCTAGCACAATGTTCTCTGTTGTAATAGTGACATGTGTATAAATGAGACCTAAAACCACATGTAGCTTTGAAGAAGGTTATAGAATATAGGAAATACAGCCAAAGACAAGGACTTCACCCTTCTGAGTAAGAACTGGAGAGCAATGCTTCTGCAATGATCTCGTGTTTCACCAGTTGCAGTGGGACATTTTTTACCCTTTTTTTTTCCCCAGTGATTATTTTTCTAGGAAAATTTCACATTTTTTACTATTTCAAGACAATACTTACATGTTAGGTACTGTAAAAAGCATCACAGTCTTATCTGCGATGCTTTTTAAAGTACCTATTTATTATCTATTTAGGAAACCTCCTCTTAAAATACACTCCCCAAAGCATCTTCAACTGATTTCAAGCTGAGTATATGTCAACACATCATTTTTAGATCATCGAATGTTAAGTAACTGGTTCACTTGTTCCTCGAGTGGGTGCTTAAAGCAGATTCACTGCAGTTTTCATTATTGTTTTAAGTGGGTGCTTGAAGCAGGTTGACTGCAGTTTTTGTTATTGTTTTAAGAAAATCCTGTTTTATTTTCTTTGCTATGAACCTTATGTTACTTAGTCTTGTCCTTTTGGGAAAACAGAAATATAATGACCTAAGCTGAAATATATCTAAATCCACTCAGTAATGTTACCTAATTCTTTATTTGCTATGTATGTTACATGGAGAAACAAAGTTTAGTTACCCTCGCTTAAAAACCCAAACAAACCACAATCTGATGATGCATGTGCACTTGAACAGATACCTCGGCTATATAATTTTCCTGGAAAAGACTAAAACAATTTATTGTTGCTGTGGATTGAACATGAGCCAGAACCAAGTTTACAGACTCACAGTGCTGAGAGATCATGAAGAATCCACCTCATCCAATTGTTCAAAATCAGCAAATCCACTGCCAAAATTAAAGATGGCTCAGTGAGTTTCAGAAGGAATTTTTATTTGTTTACAGCTTTGTGTGTCAGGAACAGCAAAGGTTATAATGAAACCTGATTTCCAGACCTGTGAATAGAGACATTTCTGAAAATTTCCATAAACCCCTAAGCAATGCAAATGACAAAACAGTAATAACCACCCCCCGCAACATTACTGTATCCAGTTTATTTGGATTCCTGCATTTATACTTGATTTTCCTGGAGAGTTCTGCATTTCTTGACCCCACTCTGTCTCAGAAGAATCCTGCCACTCTTACAGAGCCTTTGTGCAAGGTCTTACTGTAATGAAGCCTGTAAGACCCAGGTTCTTCTTTTATATCTGCATCAAACACATCAGGAAAATCTGCCAAATGTGAACGATTTATATTCTATACTTTTATATACTCTTCTCTTATATTCTATGCTCTCATAAAGCATCTATATAAAAACTTTCTACATGAATAGTGAACCAGAACATGGCTGAATTGTAAAACAATTCAATTAGACATTAACCCTCCAAGGTAACTAGTGCAGAGAAGGTAAGTGTGTGAGGGATGCATGCGGCAAGGCTGGCTGCATCTGATTTATTTGGGCAAAAACATGTTACCTCGTTATCCTTTTCTGCCACTGCACAATGGAAAAGAAAGTTTAAAGAGTTCTGATTTTGTTTTTCCCAGTTTGTGAGCAGTGATACAGAAGAAACCTTTTTCTTCCCTTCAGATTTTTTTTGAGGCAGTTCAAGAACATTTCAAGGATTTCTGAGTGCAGTGAAGAACCAACACACCAAAAATCAGAGCATGCAGGGACATTCCTGCATTGCCTCGTATCATCCAAACAGTCTAAACACTGAGGTAATCTCTAAAGTTTGAATTAACTCTACAGACTGCTCTAGCATTTTAAATAAAGGCTTACCACATAATTTGGGCCTAACTCAAACACTACAGCTGAGTTAGGGTCTATTTGATGCATTGCAGTGACCACTAAAATTCTCTCTGACTGATACAGGTGATGGGAAATCATGATGAAGGGCAGCAGCATCCCCATTACTCTTACTCATGGTTGAGATTAGCCATCCCTTCTGCTGAGGGGCTGGAAAGAGACAGCATGCTATCCATACGTCATTTTTATTCCACTATAAATACTTGTGGGATGATCCTGGTAGGTTTTCAGATCATTTATGGGGCAGGAGTGGCATGAAAGGGCATTGGCAGCTCCATTATTCTGCTCAGTTATTTGTTTGCCAATCCAGATCCTCAAAAACTACTTTTAATGCTCAAAAATCGATGGTTTAAATTAATAATGATGTTGACAAGATGCAATGTAAATGAGTTATTCCACTTCATTACATCTGTTCCAAAGTCAATATTGGTAATTAGAATGACTATCGAGCATTCTGGATATGAAACCTTCATAATCGATTCGGTGAACTCTCCTACGTCAGTATGGAGAAAGACCAGTTTACCCCACTGAAAAATTAATTTATTTAATGATGACTCTACTATTAATGTACATAACACGTACACATGGTCTAAATGAAAGCTGTCTTTTCATGAGTAGTTAGCAAATAGCTTTATAATCCAGGTGAAATTCTGTGTAAGTAAAAAGCAGTGTCTTCATGTTATAGAGAAAAATCTGTTTATTCTATGAATGCTTACTAAAGGGACATAAATGCATATGATCTATTATTTGAAAAGATATGTAAATATGTTAGCATTATGCAGGGAGCTAGCCTCCCTCTACAGTAGTCCCACTCACACTCATCAAGATGAAACACCCACAAATACTGAGTGTTCTGCCCTGATCTGCCAAGTCTGACACTGTAAATGCAAAAAAAAGAAAAAAAAACCAGAAAAGAAGATGCAAAAGGATGAACTTCCACACTCTCAATTGCAAAGTACAGCGGTAAGACTTACTGACTGTACTTTACACCTGAAAGCCACATGGATGTTTGTCCATGTGCTTATCAATAATGTTTGTACACCAAAATATAAATGGAGCATAACACAATATACATATTTTCTGTATCACACCCTTGCTGCCTCTTTTTTAAAATTTATTTCATTCAGCTGCGTTTTCCTGACCTCTTTTAGACTTAGTGCCTAGAGATTTATTATCAGAATTGTTTCATGTTGAACAAAGATAGTCTTTTATTGGTTCTGCTCCTTAGGTGTCTAGTGCTGCAAACAGCTTATTATGGAAGGTCTGTAGCACCACCAGCAATGTGGTGAGCACCTCCTTGACACAAAGAGAAGGCAGTCCCTGGGGGTAATAATACTTATGTTCCATACAGAGAAGCCGGGAGGTTAAATTAGCATTTGTGAAATACTTGGAGCTCTTTGAATGGAAGACACCATAGAAATGAAGGCTAAAGCAAATTACATTGTGAAGCAAAACTGTCAACAATTAGTATTATTCAGTAAAGGTCATAATTTTTCTATTAACAACATGTAGAAATGAGGCTCCTGTTAGATGTGAATCAGTTATTATTTTAGACTGAAATTTTCCATATAGGCACTTAATTGTATACACAGGGATATAAATAAGTAGCCCAGTAGACATGATCAGTTAGGCAATGTCTGTCTACATATTGATCTCAATCCATGTTTGCTTCTAGAGGCTGTTCCTCTCTTTCAAGCATAAAAATTCGTAGTCATCTTTAACCTCCTGCTCTTGCAGGGTCTGCTGTGCTTCTTTTTATGTGGCCCCACTATGGCAGTACTGGATTATCACTTCCTTTACCATAGTTCCTTCTGGAGATCATTTTCACTATTCTGCCCACTGGAAGCAGCATTTCTTGATCAAACCATGCAGGCTACATATACAAGTGTGCATGCCACAAGAGCATTGCATTTTTATAGTTACAGCCTTGCATTCTCTAAGTCACCCCAAACTTAGCACATTATTAGCTCTCACACATGTAATTTCTAATCTGATGTAGGGTCAATAACTTGCTCCTGTCAATCTTCGAATCTTAAAAAAACAACACTTTCCAGAGCTGTGAGATACCCATAGAAACATCACTTCCAAGGAGAGTGCTGGCAGTCAGGACTTCTAGAGAACTGTCTCGTCAGATACCTAAATAAAGATTGAAAAATGTCAATAATATTGGGTTTATTCTTCTCACAGGATAAACTCAACATGGCATCAGGAAATATTTTTCTCTTTTTCTGAACTCAAAGTAATTAACAGGTAATTGTTTTCCTCCTACACTGAGTATTCCACAGCAGCAGGATAAACGCAGTCTGGCTTTGTTAAGGATGATGCTTAAGCACTCCTTACTGTAATTAGTATTTTTTTTATATTTTGAGCACTCCACAATGTGTTTACCCAATTGCACTAAACTCAAGAAGAAATCAACTTTGATGCATATTCTTTTAAGTAGTAATTTAGTTCACTAAGGTCAGGTGCTGCACCTCCTGTAGAAATTATGCTTTCTTGTGTGTCACCTAACTGTGTAGCATGCGAGGAAACATTCCTACCACGGTCTTAAGAATAAAATGAGCTCATCTCCTCAGTGCCAAATCTATGAATCTGGTTTTTTATAGTCCAAATTTTCAAGTTGAGGATGGCTTTTCTGGATTTCTCTTCAAGTATAAGCAGTTTTGATGAAACAAGAAAATCATTGCACAAGAAGAAGATGCAAGGAAAGAAATGAGGAATACCCCATGAGCAAGAAAGCAGGGTCTCATTATAAGGAGGCCAGAAAGAGCCTTCTAATACTCTAACGCATTTTCTCAAAATTCCATAAAGAGGACATGAAAATAGGAGTTTAAGCAGTCTTGTAGTGCCGGTGTTATTCCAGTCATAAACAGAAAAGGAAATGACACTCCAGTGCTGTTGGGGGTATCTGATTAAAAAGTCTTAAGTCTGACAAGGTCTTGCCACACAGCACCACACTGAAAGTTCAAACATGTTGTTTGCCTGCAATGACCCCTAATCCTTTTTCAGTGTAAAAGCTTTCCAGCAAGTAATCTTATAGGATTTGCTTCTAGATATATGCACTTGACTGCATTAAAGTGTTGTTAGTGGTTCTAGTTTATCAAGCAATCCAAAATCAGAAGGGCTTAGTCTTTCACATACTTGCGACACAGTCAGAATTGTGCAAGCAGGACCAATTAAATGTGAGAGTCATAAAGTCAAGAAGGAGGAGTGAAGGGTTGATTGACTACATCCCACCACCAAAATGGTTCTTAGGTTGCCACTGGAGGCCAGTGCAATCAAAAGTGTCCTTCTGTGGGTGTACAGATTCAGTTAAAGAGCAACTTCAAGCCTGGAAGAGTAGGAAGTGAGAACTCACTAAGCCGTACCAGTCACACTACGACTTCAAAAGCATAATAGCTGAAGAATTTGATCTTACATTAGCAGACTGAGTTTCAGGCTCATAGCCCTTAGCAAAATTATGATGTGCACTGAAAATACCAAACTATTAAAAGATTATGGATTAAGTATTGCTAAAACCAGGAAAAAATCACTATGATATACATATTTGCATATATAAGTTTTAGCATACATTCATACATCTAATTGCCTAAACCAGCTTTTTTTCAAGTGAACAGAGGTCATATTTGGTCATAAGGTATCACAATCATAATCTCCCTTTCCTATTAAATACATACTTATCTTTTTTTTGCTTAAAATTTATTTTACCCTCTGGGTTGAAAGTTGTACTCTTATTTGACATATATCTGGCATCTATTGAACTTCTGCTGAACAAATCTGTCACTGAAATTATAACTTCAGAAATTTCCTAGAAGACTTTGACTGTCACTTTACTATACAGCTGGGAATTTCTGAGCCTAGAGCAGCAGCAGGCGGGGCAGGGAGTGTGTGCTTGAAAGCTCAGTCCTGAACTTTGGATGGTACCACACTTCCATGGACCGGGAGGAAAATGATTATCATTGTACTGAAGTCCTACAGCCTCCTTCTTTTAGGTCAGCTTCTTTCTACGACACACCAAGTTCTTCTTTGGTTAAAACCTGCTTCTAGAATGTCAAAAAGCTCAAATAAACAGTTCACATCACCTAGCAGAGCTCGTAAGGAGAAGGTGGGTCACCCTTCCCAGACCTGGCTGAAGGCCCACTGTCTTAACAGCTTTTGCCTAACACTCTCCGTCAATCACAACATTTACCGGACAACATGTAAAATCTAAAAATGCTGTAAACACACATAATTTGCAAAGGAATACTCAGCATGTTAAAAGTTACTGTTTAAAAGCAGTGCCTCTTTTGCAGAAATTGGGGATTTGCCAAAAGGCAGAGAAGCAGGTGAGAGACCAGGCTTTGGTTTCAGGATGGCAGCCTTTACTGATTTAGCAGAGCAAAGAAATGGAATTTCCTTCTCTTGACAACCTTTTCTTTTTGGAAGAATATAGAGAAGTTTTCTCCTTTGCAAATCATTGCTAGCTGCTTCTCAGGCAGTTTGTACCACTTGTTCTCAATGTAAGAGACAGCATTTAATGCTTCCGCTGGCAGAGCAGACAGAAGTCAGCGAAGCATCCCTGGTTCTATACATGATGGTCATAGCCAGGATACAACCACTACTGTATTAAAATACAATTATTACAGCTGTACAATTATTACTATTATAAATATAACAGTTTACCATTTACAGCAAAATGCTGCCACTTTGTCAGTATGAATAACAAAATAATACATCTTTTCCAAAAAAGTTCGTTTTGTTTGAAAAGAAAAATTGAATGTCCACAAAGCCAAGGTAGCTTAAAAGTCTGTTGTTGTTCATGGATCAAAATTTCAATGGTAGATGAAATCTAGGTTTTATTTCAGGCAGCGTCCTTCTCTCTTTGAGGAAATGATAAAGTTGGGATCAATGCCTTCAGAGTTACTTTGCATTCAAAGACAGGACTGTCAATTAGTCAATGAGTAACACATTTTAAACATCAATTGGTACTAAATTATCTGTTTCTTTATACTCTGGCAAATTTGTTTCATGACGTCTGTGAAGCTCAGTATGACTCCACCTAAATTTTTTTAGAAATGTTCCCCTTTCCAACATCAACAGCTTCAATGGAATACAAAACATTTGTATTGAAGTTGATTTGCAACTTTCTTAAATTAATTCTCCCCTCTGTCTAATATCAATAGAAAGCTGCTAGTTCCACATTGACTATATTAGAATACATATTACCTATAGAAGCAGTAAGTTAGGTAGCTTTTGGTACACAGACTTGTTTAAATAAATCTGTAAAAGATTAGTGCTCAGTGTAAAAGAAAAGGTTAAAAAAAAAAAAAAAAGACAAATTTAAGCCTAGTCAGAATCTGTTGTGTGGAAGTGCAACATACTTCATACCTCCAGACTATTGCATTGGAAGCTCTTCAAATTAATGACCAAAATCAATACTAAATAGTGAGGAGTTTCACAGGTACTGACTTTCATGATTGCAGGACTTTTGCTCCATTTCTGATAAATGTGTCCATCTGTCCCCTTTCTGGTCTATTAACCTCAGTGTTATTGCCAGACAAGCCACAAGCTACTCCAGCAGCATAAGCTATCCTTGTGATGTGGATGATGGGGTCCATTAATACATCAGTCAAAAGAGGTCTCTAAGATAATACAGATTTTAAGATTGTCCTTGTGGGAACCAGCATGCTGGATAAGTGGAAGGAACACACCTTTTTCCTCTGTACAGAACATGCCAATTACCACTTTTCTGTAACCATCAACTCTGTAATATGCAGTCACTCCATATTCTGCAGAACATGACCTCACTCTGACATGGCTTAACGAGCAGTAAGAGAGCCCATTAACTACTCTTTGTGTAACTTTTCTCCGCTATTAATTCTCTCTCTTATCTAAATTAACTTTTTAATTTTCAAAGTTCTTCAAAGACACAAAAAAGGCATTTCCTATGGGATGTAGAGTACATACTCACGCCTCCAAGCCTTGTACCCTTACCACTATGTATTGCTATTCTCTTAGATTCAGTAGCTCAAGTGGTTTTCCAAAACGTAATGAATCTTCTATCTGGGATGTACAAACACATTCAGGCTACATCCTTCTCAGACCATCATTCTGACTGGAAAATTGACAACCTGCTTTAATTTCTCATTGCTGCTTTATATCACAGCAACCAAAGGAACTACTGGAACAATGGCCATTAAAGGAGGGTGAGTATAGAGGTGAATGAACTGTTGTGGACAGAACCCACACAAGACCAAGCAAAGAGGTTATATTTAACAGCAGAAGCACAGAAACTCCTGAGTATTGCATTATTTGAGTACCTACTGTTGTTCTGCAACTTCTGTTGCATGTGCTGTAGAAGGAGCATAATGCAAACTACCTGGCTCCATCAGCCTGGTACAAAGTCAGGAGGATGATTCTCCTTTGAAAGTCCTTTTTTCCCTCCCCAGAGCAAAACAGATCTGTTCAGGACTGCTGCTATCACTATGGTTACAGCCAGCCTCTCCAGGAGCTCTGCTTGTACCACTGGCCCTAAGAGTAAGAGGGAGAAGCAGAACAACAGCACTGGGCCTGATGCAGGCTCAGGCATAGACAGGGTGGGGTCCAAGCCTCTGCTTGGCCTGTGAAGGCAGGAGGAAAGGACATCAAAGTTGGCTGAAAAACTGGAAGACTTGACAAGGGAAACCAGGAAACAAATGGAAAAAAAGCAGAATTATGGTGAGAAACTCCCAGCTTTTAAGTGCACCTTAGTGCATTAAAATAGAGTCTACATGCTTTACATCACCCAAGACATGGGCATATCTGGTGCAGAATTCAGGTGTGAGGTGTGATGAATCAGCCCTTACACATGCCTCCTTCCCTCCATATGTGTGCTTGAATGTGAGATTAACACAGACCAATTCTGTTTTTCTCAATTCAGATTCAGTTAATTATTATCTTTGTGCCTCAAAATGACTATTCTGTTTGTCATTAATATATATCCTCTTCTTTAAGGTTTTCATTATGAAGTTGAAAGCACAGTTACAGTCAAGAAAAAAACCTACTGATTCTGTGGTATTTTTAACAGCAAGAACCCTTTCCAGTTGTTTATATGGCCCTCATCTAGACTTCCAGTGCATCCCACCAGCCAAGCTGTGAACCTGGGTTTCACAGAGCCAGTACATCAGGCAACTTCTTGGGACTTCATCTAAAGCTATCCTGTGAAATGGTAACCCCAACTCCCCATCTACTAAGTCCCGGGCAGCTCCCTCCATGGCGCATCCTTATTCAAGATGGCTCCTACTTCCTGCGTGGCTTTCATTATAAACATGAACTCCTGTTTTGTGGGGTTGAGTTATTTTGGGGGGGAGGGTGGTTGGTTTTAAATCCAAAAGCAGTACAGCTGCAGTAGATCACATCCCCTCACTCTGAATTTCAAGAGTACTAATGTCATCTTGTCTTATCTTCTTAAAGCACCTTAGGTTTCCATTAAGATAACCATGCACCAAAAATTCAGATAACATGTTTGTCAAGAATGAGATTTGCCCGAAATACCTCAAGAAACTTTCAGGTCAAGTGGTCCTGGTTTGGCTCAACAAAATCTTTGTATGCAGTCAATGGAAGTCCATCCATTGACTTTAGGAAGAAATAGGGGAGTCCTATGTAGAGCAGTACTGACCAAATGCAACACAGATGTAAATAAGACAAATTTTCACAGTGTTTTTTATTACCTTCATTACTTGTTGAAGAATATGCAAGTAGTGGCAGATAAATTAAAATCTTAAAGGGCTTCTGTAATTGCATTCTGGTGATTTGTTCCTTTGGGTGCTTGAGATTGTGACTTGCTGCCTTACAACCAAAATACCGGAGGGTTTCTTTATTACTTGCATTTAAATTCAGTTTGCACTGCACAAATTTTAAGGCAATAGTACAGATTATTTGACTTGTTTTTTGCTTCAATATTTTGACAATGTGAAGATATAAAATTAGCTGAGTATTAACAATCACAATTTTTGGTGACACAGATGAGAATCTCAGTGACAGTAACTGTTGATAACAATACGGACTAGTTCAGAAAGTATCCAGACCTTCACACTGAAGATGTACACTAGACATTAATAAAAGTTGCATGACTAATTAAATACTTTGCCTAGCATAAAGTCGAAAACTATTTTGCTTGCAGGAAATAAAACCATTATAAATTTCTGCTGTGTAGAGTCAACAAATTCCAAAACAGTTTGTGCAGTTGTTTTTTGTCTTTTATAATATACCAGTTAAAAAGAAAGTTTCTCTCTTGAAGTCAAGCCACTCTAAACTCCTGTCACTCTTACCGAGAAAAGTTCAGAGTCACTCTTCATGCCAGTAATGGAACATGAACTAGATCCCAACTGTTTCTTTCCTCTGAAATCGATTGGGAGTATGACCCCAATAACTGATCGTGAAGTACATAGGAAAAATTTTTTGTGCAGCTCTGCTAAGACATGCTTCTAGCTGCCACAAATCACTCCATTAATGACAAATTCCTAGGCATTGAAGTTAAAATTTCTGTGGTAACAGGGACAATTTCTAAATATTACTAAGATTTGTCCGTACTTGAACAGTGGACTACAGTAATGCTAAAGAACACAGTACTGTCTTTCTGTGCAGCTCCAGGGTTTATTTATTTGCTACTCATTACCGAATAGAGCTGAGAAGCACGCACACATTCTCTCTATTGGAATATGAGAGTCTCTCTTACAGGAACATTCAAAGTTTGCAGACTCCTAATACTGACTGCTAATAGCGATACACACTTTACATCCTTTCTTTTTTTTTTTTTTTTTTTATTAAATCCCTCTCTATATTCAAACGCTGCATTTGAGAAAAACTTCGAATCTTGAAATCCAAAAATCTCTATCTGCTCTGCAAAAATGAAGGAGATTTAACCAATACCAAAAATGTGAAAATCTGAACACCTCTCTTCAGTGGTCCAAGGCACCACATTTTACAGCTATTTTGGAAGAGATTTCCCACAGAAAAGATAACTTGAACTTTTGAGCATTATTTTAACAGCATTCCCAAGATTTCAGGCTACCTAGGATTTTTAAAGCTCTACGTTGTTAGGGGGGAAAAAAAAAAAGAATGAAGTAGTGAAAAAGCTGCTGTTTCATACTGTCACAGACCACAATCCCTTGTCAGTGTTCTGCTCCTGGTATAACAAATGAAAATGGTGCCATATGTCTTTGTATGCAACACAACCCAATTATCACTTGGTGTGCACAACTCTTCAGTACTGACTGTACATAATGTTTTCTCCAGCTAATTAATAACATGCACTGACATTGTCCTCTGAAATTTGTTCTTCCGGCAGCTCGAAGTAATTGCTGCCAGTGCCATTTCGTTTAGACCCCACCCACTTAAATCACTTTACTCCAAAACTAAGTTCAGCCAATTTATGGTAATATATGTACGCCGCATTTCCCAATACTCCACGGATCACTCCGGTAGGCTTCAATTACACAATAAAATTGTAGCAATATATCCTCCCGAGTGCAGCTGGGTTTGTAACCAAGACCTTTAGGGTATCTTAGATAACAGACAGAAAACCCTTCTGGTGACATATTTCAGATGTTTTTGATAGCAATAACATCATAACAATATTCTGGAGAAATCTCGTCTATGTGCAGTTTTGGGATCCCTCAAGGCACTATTTTAAGCGTTCACGACAGGACCATGATGCAGACGGAGGAAGAAGCATCAGTGGCTTCGGCTCCCCCCAGCCGCGGATCCACACCGGGACAGCCCCCGCGTGGGAGCAACTCCCGCCGGCCGTCCCCGCCGCCACCTCCGGGAAGCGGGATGCGGGTGGGGGAACGGGGTCACCTGACTGCGCCGGGCCACCGATCTGCGGCGGCAGCGGCAGCGGCAGCGCCGCTCGGCTCCGCTCCGTCCCGCCCTCTGCACCGGGGTAGGGGGCGGCGCTGCTGCGGCAGTAGCGCGGGGATTAGGCTGCGGGAGGATTAAGCCGCCGGCTGGAAATAGCAGCGTCGGCTCCCGGGCGTGGACGCCCAGCGCATCCCCGGCGGCGGCGGCGGGAGGGGACAGCCCGCCCGGCACCTGGGGCCACCGGGGCCGGGGGGACGGGGGGGGGGCTGCTGCGCCGCGGGGCGCCTCGCCAGCGGGCCGGGCCGGACAGCGGTCGCGGCGGGGGCCGGCAGTGCCCTCCCCGGAGCGGCAGCAGGAGGACGGGAGGGAAGGACGCGCTGACAGGTCGGCCGCTGGCGCTCGGTCCATCCTGCTGTCCCCCCGCGCCGGGATGCTGCATGGCGCTGGGCGCCGCCGCCGCCGCATCCAGCGGCGCTCCGCTTCCTGGCGCGGGTGGGGGGGTCCCTGTCGGGGCCGGGGGTGGCGGTGGGGGAGGCACCGGGAGGGCGGAACATGGCGCAACGGTGCCATAATCTCCCATCGGGGAGGCGGCGGCGCGGGCGCTGCAGCGGGGCCGGGGCGCGGCGGCGGCTCCTCCGCGGGTCGGCTCGTGGGGCGGGCGCTGCCGAGGCAGGTGCGGGAGGGCTGCCTTCCCCCCATCCCGGGGGCTCGCACCGTGCTTGTGTGCAGCCTCCTTCAGCTGCTGTCATTATTTCTCCTTCATCCGTTCCTTGCAACGCCTAAAATACCCTTCTTTCTGCCCCAGGCGGCTTCTAGCGAGGCAGAGGCTTACACAACGGGGCGGGGGGGCTGCGCCTCGGGAGGGGCCGGGCTGCCCGGGGGACCATTGTGCGTGTGGCGGGGCTGTGTGAGTGCCCGTGTGCGTGTGCCCCTGCGCGTCCCTGCCGTGCCTCCCCCCGGCCACAAACCCGGCATCTCTCCCTCCCCTCCCGTGTCTTTCGCCCCTGCAGAGGAGGCAGCAGCCAGCACGCCGTTCGAAGATGTCGGGTCAGACGCTGACAGATCGCATCGCAGCTGCTCAGTACAGCGTTACGGGATCGGCCGTAGCCAGAGCCGTCTGCAAAGCCACCACGCATGAAGTGATGGGGCCCAAGAAAAAGCACCTGGACTGTGAGCATCCCTTTTTGTTTCCCCAGCGAAGGCCCGGGGCTGAGGAGCCTGCCCGCAGGGCACTTTAGTGGGCCTTTGAGCCGGCTGGCTGTCACGCTTGCTCTAATCCAGCTTGCAAAGCGTAAGGGTGATGGGAAATCTCCAGGAGAGGATGAGTTATTATTGCATTTCTTCTCTTATTGCATAATACTGCTCTTTCGGCCATTTTTTTTTTCTCATGACCTCTTGCCTTTTATCCAGGAAGACAGTGGAAAGAGCGCCTTATGGAGCAGGGGCTTGGGAAGAGGGGAGGGAATCGGACACAGGGAAAAATGGATGCACGCTTGTCACTGCCTACTTCTGTCAGGATTAAGCTAGGATGAGATATACATAAATGATATTCCCAGAGCTGGCCAAGCACCAGTATGAGTGGGGCCATCTCCACAACCTTCTGAAGAAGTTCGGATGATGGTGTGCTTAAATGGCAAGGCATTGGGAAAATGCCGTGCTGTAGACTGGGACAACCTTTGGAGAGTTCAAGGGCTGTTGCTGAGGTCCCAAATATCTGGCAGCAACTTTGTGAGCTGTCCACTAGTTTGCATCATGTTTTATTAAAGATGGCTGTTGGCTTTATCTCAGATTTATGATGTATTCTGGAGTGACATAAGCTAGTTAAGGCATGAAACAAGGTTGAGGCAAAACATTTATTGGAAAACAGTGAGCTAGTCATGTTTTATCCTGATGATTTCGTTTCAGCTGTCAGTCCCTGCTTGGAGACACCAAGTAGTAGAATGGTGAAAGAATTTAGTTGTGTGATATTAATTGGCCTTGTTTACCACTAGTATCACTGTCCAGCATTGAGCTTGGCAGATCAACAGCAGGTGTTAATATCTAAAACTAAGTGGGTTTCCCATGGTTTTTTTGGACATGATAAGAAGTACTTTCAAGTAAAGATCAGCAGGTTTTATACCAGGCAGTCTCTTGGCTGCTGGCCATTACTAAGTATTGCTGGTGCAGGTGTTTGTACGGTTCTGATGATGCAGTGTTTGTTAAAAGGAGGTAGCATTACTTCTAGAAAATAATTCCAGATTTCACTTCAAATGACTTTGTAGCTTATCCTCCAAGTGACCAACCGTGGGCTGGTCTTTCAGTATATCTAGATACTCTTGCATATGTGTCCAAGAAATGCTGATGTAAGCAGCATTGATTGAAGACTCACTGGAGTCTAAACTGTTGTTTAAACAGATAATTGGTCTTCATATCATGTATTCTGTCATGTTTTCTTGTATATTTTAAAAAATCATCTTTGTTATTGATGTCTGTCCTATGTTGTGTGGTAGCTGTCAGCACTCTTTAATCTGTAGGCTCTGTCTGGACTGTCCTATATGGACTGTATCTGTCAGTAGAAGCTTTAGCTTAAAAAAAGCATAGCTCATGTATTTAAAACCGTGCTGTGTCTCTGTGTTTCTGTGTGTATATACATATGTAAATAAAAGTACTATCTGGAATAGGCAGGATTAAAGGGAGGTAGAAGTAATCTACTGGTGTTATATTAAGGACTGTAAAGGGTCTGTGTTTGGATATTGGTGCTAATATTACTACTTAAGAAAGTGGTTGTAGTGGAGACAGAAGCCAGTAGAATTCCACACAGTTTCATACCTACCTGCATGTCGCACATACAAGAGGAAAAAAAGTTATCATTTCCTGGGAAGATAGATATATGCCTGCTTATTTTTCTTTCTATTTTACAAGCTGTAAATAACAATTCAGAGTTTAATTGGCTGGGTGCATTTCAAGTTGGATAAGTAGCTTTTGAAGATGTGAAGAATGGAAGGTAAAAACTTCCCAGTGCCTTACAGTAAGTTTTATGTCAAGGTATGAAGGATTTAGATGATTAAAAATTCAGGTTCATCACAGAGAGTGATGGTTGGAGTGATGCTTCATGAAGAGCTGTAATTCTGGTATTGATGTTGGTGTTTTGTGTCCTTAGGGAACTCCATAATTTTATTTAGTGTCTTAGTGGCCAGGTGTCAAGTCACACAACCTCTCTTCCACTGCCCTACTTAACAACTGGGCTTTGTAAATGAAATTGAGAGATCAACTATTTAACATGGGTTAAGTAGTCCTGTAAGGATAGGACACAATGATGCCTGTCCTCATATGTTTTCTGCAGAAGATACTAATTCCAGAGGGTTATAGGGAGATTATAGGAGACAAGGTGAGAGGTGGTGTGTGAGGAAGGGAGAAAAGAACAGAATTAATGTCTTCAGTGTAGAAAAGCTGAGCTGCTAAGTGTTTACTTTTGTGTGGTTTTCTATACTTGCTGTAGCTTTCAAATACAGACTGGAATATAGATGCTGCTGTCCTTTGGCGTGGGCTCTGGGTGCTGGACAGGCTTGTCGCCTAAAGAAGTACTAAAGTATCATTTGGTTGCTATCATATGCTTATTAACAGGATTTACCGTTTTCTTGAACTCCAGATCTCCTACTAGTGAATTTTCAGTGACTGCTGGAAGTAGTGCCAGATGGCATTAAATGAGCTTCTCAAGTCCCTGTGGGGGGAAGAGGAATGTAAAGCTAGGATGCTCTGATGGTTTGGGACAGTTGAGCTCTGACCATTTTGGACTTACAAAACTGTTGCCATCCAAAAGTTGTCTTAAAATCACCACAATGATATGGATTCCTATCCCTCAGCTAACCAATATTTGTTTGCTAAATTATTATTCCTGTGAAGAAGTGGGGAATTAGGAACTTTGTTTTGATGCAGTGAGAAGGGCCATTGCAGAGTGGGTGAACGAGGCATATGGGCTACATTAAGGATATATAAACTGGTGATTCAAGTGGGAAGGCAATCCTTGTGCACAGCATAGGAGTTTGATTCTTAGAGTTGTTAAAGATGTGTTAAGGCTTCACCAAGGGTTTAATTGTGTGGGACAAGACTGCTTCCAGCCTCAAATGTGAATGACTCTGAGGGTATCAAGAGGGAGATCCTTTTGGAGAAGGGAAATAACATGACGTCCAAATGTGAAAACACATGATAGATGAGGGAAAAGTAGGTAGATCTCAACTCAGCTCTTTCTATAGGATCTCACTCAGAAACAGACCTTCAATTTTCATTGAGGGAAGTGAATTGAAAACTAGTGAGGTTGTTGCGTCTGCAGGTGGTTTTAACAAGTTCCTGTTTGTGAAAATGATAAAAATGGCTGGGATTTTCCTTGACTTATTTTGCTGAGTGAATTGCTTTGCAGCAGGAAGAAGTTCTGCAGTGTGTATTCTGAAAAGACCACATGTGTCTCCTTACTTCTTCAAAATAATTCTCGTAAGGTAGAAGACCCTCCCAGAAGCCTGATCAAGAGCTGGGAGATGTTTGTGAAAAGCGGAAACAAAGCAGATGAAGATCAGGATTTGATTTTCTGTGGCTGTGGAGATGACCTGTGTATCTGCTGTAATTTATTTTCATCCCAAGTTTAATTTTGCATGTTTGCATCTACCTGGCAAGCAGAGGCTCTAAAAAGAAGTTTATGGTTTAATTCATGGTGGTAACTGAACTTGCAGGGTGGTGTCAGTATTTTGCTTATACAGGCAATTCTTTCCTGCAGTGTTCTACCTTTCTTCTGCAATCTCTGGGGCTGACCTAACAAGTTCGAGTCACTGTGATCTTCAGTGTTGAAATAGAAGTGTCTGTTGACCAAAAGCAATGCATTAAACTTTTTTCCTAGGCTCGTAAAGATGAAGTTGCTAGGTCCCACAGGTTAGCCTTAGAAACCTCTGTCTTATTCCTGAGGAAGATCTGTCTCTGTTTTTTGGGAAAGGTGGGGGTCACTGGAACTACCTTGAGTCCCTAGACACGTCAGTGTCTGTTGACTCGGTGGGTTAAAGGAAAAGGTTGACTAGGATGTGTATATTTCAGAAGCAGTTTGCTGTTGAAGTGATTTGGGGAGTGTTCCAAGTGCTTTGGCACTTGTGGCCCTTTCCTAGTGGGAGGAGTGCAGATGTACTGCATTGCTCTGCAGTCCAGGTGACACTCGGTCTTTAGGGCTATGGGAGTATCTTCAAGAAAATTGCCAAGCACGGAGTCCCTGCACACAATGGGCTTAATCCTTCACACTTTACTAATGAAACTGCTTTTATGTCTCACTGTATCTTGTGTTGCAGTAATTTGTCACAGTTTCTATGTGTGAGAGAACTGACTTTGTTTAAATGTTACTATTGAAGATCAGCTGGAATACTCTGTCTTGGCTTTTGTTGTCATAGCTTGTGTGGATTTTATAGTGTGAACTCCTCTGTCACCCCAATGAATTGCTCTCACACCTGAAAAGAAAAAAATCCAAGCAAGCAGTTGTTTTCTTTAGTTCTTTATTGGATGTTGGATTAGCACATTTACTGTGTGTAAGGACTCATCATCAATTTTTGTGTTGAATGGCTGTTTCTGTGGGCTTTTACCATGTCCTTTCCCAAAAAGGTATTGAAGACACACTTCATTTGGAGACATGTAGACCTCTGAATGGGAGTAGAAATGTCTGTCATGGGTAAGGGGAGGTAATAAGAATGCTTTTTAGATTAGTTGTTCTTGAGTATTTAAGTGGCATTAACTTTCAATTCCCCCTCAGCCCCATACTGTTTTTAAGGCATGTGTAATTCCAAGAGAAGACTGCCCTTTTAATCAAGCTAAGACTTAGCTAATTTTTCAAAATATGTTTGAATCAGGGTAGAAAGTTTGAATTCATGTTAAGATCCAGATGTTGAAATATGGGCAGGGTTACTTGATCCTGTGGATTTCAACTGTTCTGTGTGCAAGTTGTCTTATGGTGCAATGCCTGAGGAATGGAAGAGGGAAGATGAGGGAACAGAAAAGTGAGTAGGCACTGTAATATTAAACTTTTTTCATCTAAGCTGTGTAACTTGATAAAGACTGACTAGTCCTGAGGGCAGGTATTCTTAGTCTTTTTCAATAGTAAGCAAGATACTTCTGTTAAACATGCTTTGTCAAGGTCATGGATGACAAATTCTGGGACAAGTCAGGTCTTTCTTTTGTACTGGCTTCCATTGTAGACCTTGATGGAGTAGCTGTTTATGAGATGGTCGGGATCACAGTGACCAGAGCATGGTTTTAATCACTTCTATTTAGTAGTTGAGTGTGTTTCATAATAATCTCGTAGTGTTGCTCCCTTAGATCTGAGATGGCAGCAGCTGAACATCTTCTAAATGACAACAACAAAAATCCACAGATTTGATTGATTTTCTGTGTTTTGATTGATTTTCTGTGTTTTGATTTCATCTATGTCTCTGGTTTCCCAGCCTCACTCTTAAGCCCTTTATCTTCTGTGCATGCCACACATGGGCCTGTCACACTGGTGAGGAATTCTGTGAAGTCTCTGGGAAAATGCTCAGTAGGTGTGGTCAGTCCATGCTTCTGTGTCTCTGCCATGTGGAGGATCCCCTGAAGTGCTTAAAAGTAGATGACAGCATAACTTTGAAGGGCATAAAGCATTTTGAAGGCTACTCATTTTCTCAGCTTCTTGCTGGATTGAGAAATTGGCAGCCAAAGAGGAGATTTTCCTGCTCTCACGGTTCCCACTTTTGAAGAAATGGTAGTATAGTAGAGGCACGCTGCTTCTAATATTTTTCTACTGCTGCTCAAGATTCTTGAGACTACTTTGCCCTTCCTGCCCTGCTTACCTTCCCCAGTGCTGGGTGTCCGTGACAAGTTGTTGGCTGCAGGGCTGGCCTCTGTGAGAAGAGACCAGGATCTGCTCTGTGCCAGACACAGCCAGCTCCACGGTGGATCTGCTGCAATACCCAGCTAAGCCCATCCACCAAGTTTGTGGCATCTCAAGGAAAACAAACCTACGAAAAAGCAGAAAATACTGGACAGACAGAGGAAAAGGAAATGGCAGAGGGAACACCAAGATAAGAGGTGGAGCAGGAGGTACAGGAATGCATTCCATGGTGCGGAGCAGATGCCCTCTGCAAACTTCAGACTCCTGTTTTCAGAAGTCACAGCTCCAGCATTTCCCAGTGCTACCAAAACCTTGCCTTGTCCATTGAGTTCACTCCCTGTCACCGAAGAAAAGAAAGGGATAGACCTTCCTCAGTCAGCTGTGGACATACAGTATTGCTGAAGGAGCTGGCTCCAGTATTTCTGAGGATGGGGAAAAATTGGGGCTGGAGTGATGACATTTTATTCCTTCCCTTAGCCTTACTATAGCCTAAAGGTGAGTCCAACCAGTATCAAACATTATCCTTAAGTTACCATGCCCTGTTCCTTTTTTGGAGCACAGATCAGGGTGCTGGTAAGGGTGGAAAAGCACAATTTCTATTGTGTGCCTAGGGTAAGTACAGGGGTCTCACCAGTGAGTGATAAACCTTGAATCCCTAAGCTTCAACACATGGCATGCAGATTAGGAATAGTATCCTGGCTGGTTTGGAGAGAGGAGTTTCAAATACCGTAAAAAATAAAAAGCAAGGAGTAAAGCAAGCCAGGAAATCAGGATCTGAATCTCAGGACAGGACATATAAAGAAAAGGATGGGTCATCTGGCACAGGACTGAACCCTGAACTCAGACTAAATGAGATGATAGAAGAAGCCTTCCTAGTAGCCTTGCAGGCAGTGATCTGTAGCGCAGGGCTTGCAGCAGTACTTCTGTTCCACTGAGTCAGCAGTACCAGCAAGATTGCAGTGTGAAGCCTCACTGGTAAGCTGATATTAGAGTATCCCACCCCATCAGATTCAGCACGGATGCTTGATTTTCCTTCTGCCCAAAATTTTGCTTGGATGAGAGCTGGTGGCTTAAATTAACCTGTATAAACCAGATGTAGGCAATTGCTGGAAGGCAATTGGAATACTTGGCACATGCTAGCTTGTCGCTTTGCAGAGTGTGGTAAGGTCTGCTTTTTCTGGAAACTTGCAAACCGTATGCTAGACCCTTAAAACAGTTTTTAATGCTTTTAATATTGCTATTTTGATCGTGTTTACTTCAGAGCTGCCTGAAAATACTCAAAATCAATACAAAACATGTTTTGCTTGTGCTCATAAAGTCTTCTCTTTAGATTGTGAAACACATTTACTGAAGCAGTTGAGAGTTGTAGTTCAGTAAGAGAGGGAATATACTATACTATCCATCTGCACTAGCATCACAAGTGATATTGGACATCAGCCTTGAAATGAATGTAGGTGGAATACTAGAACAGCATTTTCTAGGCTGCTGGCAAATGGGGCATTCACTGGGCATCTGAGGCTCATGGCTTAATTGTAGGCACAAGAAATGACAGTGCACAATATTACTGCTTACTTCTGGACCAGCCACATCTAAATACCCTTCTGTTTCTCTTCTCTGCCCAGGATAATGTGATCTCATGCTTTGTTGTAGATTATATCTGTATCTTAACTTAGTTTAATGAAAGGGATTGGATGCTAAAAGGTCGTGCTGTTATGCTAATGTTGTGTGTTTATGTAATTTTTACTCTGGCCATCTGAGCTGAGGCAGCATGTCAGTCAGTTGCCTTTCCTAGAGTCTCTTTTTTCTAGCTATTGATAAAACTCAAATGTGCTACAATGGTTTTCGTAGAGGGGGTTTTGTGAGTAGATAGACACGATCACGCTTGAAGACCACCAAACCTTGCCTCTCGTGTGTAGTGAGAACTGCAGGTTGCTGACAGGACATGTCTGCAGCTCAGGTCTGACTTGTGGCAATCAACTCCTTTTGGTCGTAAGCCAATATGCGAAATTACCACAGGTAAAAAGCAAATTGGCAGGAACTTCTGTGTTGCGATTGGACCACAGAGCTCTAATGAAACAGTTGAGCCATATGCTTTGACAAGGTTGCTTTACTGACTCAAAGAAGGAATGAAAAAGAAAACAGTGTTCTTTGCTCATTGTTTTTAAGTGTTTAGGAGACTAGGTTATGACTGAGATGCAAAACACTGGTAAGGATAGATTGGAGAGTTTGGTGTCTACTTGAGCTAAGACTGTTCTACCATACAATTAAAGGACCAAAGGACATGTCTTTTCAAGAAAGTGTCTTAAACCTTTCTGTCCTAAGAAATGATACAAGGCTGTGGCTTGACTACTGACAGTACAGTGCATCACTTCAAACTGGCTCTTGGCTTGGCACGAGCGCTGATGACACGATGGCAGCAGGTGCTTCCATAGCAGATGGTCAGGGGTTAGCCTGCAGAGCCTGGCAGGCTCCTGGTGCCTCTGGCATAGTTTTGTTATATATCTTAAATCACTCCGATAGTTTACAGAATGTTCTGAAATGGTCCTCCACAGAACTGAGAGAAAGACATGGCTGCTCTAAGCATGAATAAAACATGCTGACTTGTCGCCCACATTGTTTAAATGTATGCAAGTTGACAAGTTTAGGGGAAGGTCCTCAGAAGAAGGCAGAGATTGGTGATCCTGCTGCTGTGCAGGACGGCACTAGGAGGGTGCATGTCTTTAGCATTAATGAAGAGCCAACGTAGATGCACTTCAGTGGGAGTTCAAACTGTTTAACAGGACTCTTCCTTTCACTTCTTCCTTCAGGGAGTGTAGGACTTGTGTGAAAGGGACAAGCCAGCTGGCCTATTTCCTGCCTCTTGAAGGCTGCTGTTTCTTGTTGCATATAGGTCAAATATAGATGAAAACTTTAACCTGTCATTGCATCAGTCCTTTAGCAACCCTGAAATTTTGAAATCCAACCTTTTCAAATGGAGACTTGGGTTTGGATCCTGTTGCGTGACTCTGGAATCCAAAGTATGTTTATTGTGCCTGTAGCTCTTAATTTGAGTTTTATACCTTCATCTAAATATATTTACAGGAAAATGTACATTCTTTTAAGGGACAGCAAGCCAGAAGGAACTCAGTGTGTTTAGTGTGCCAGTGTTTTGAAAACATGTACATTTTATCATGAGTGATGTTTTGTTTTGGGCAAGTGAAGCAATGGTATTTTCATATGTGAGCCTTGCCTGTGACTTTCTGATCTGCTCTTTTATTCTATGAAATTACTATGAAAGACTCTACATTAGAGTTTTTCTGGTTTTGCTAAGTTGATTTAAACTTCAGATTGCTTTTTTTGTTTGTGAATGGCAAGAGTGTTAACAGGCAAGGTTTGCTATGTTTGTGATAGGTGAGTTTAAAGAGCTGCTTCTTATTAATCCGAAAGCTGGAAATTGCTTAGACAGTATTATGAGAAACTACCTTTCAAATATCATGCTCTATGTCGTGCTTAGGAATTAAATTGACACTTCTGAGTGTTCCAGTCTAGAGATCTGACTCTGCAAAAAGCTTCACTGCCTGGATGTGAGCCTGTGTTATGGATTCCAACTTCCTCACTCATCAATAGCTTGATAGGAGACTTCTACTGCCAGTGGCAAATGCATCATCCAGAGGCACTGGTGACTTCAAACTATTGATAGCAACTTAGTACTGTCAGGTTTATTTAAATGTTAGTAGTCCTCACTGTATCTTCTATCTCTCAGGTGGATGTTCCACTGAATTTAACAGATTTTTTTTTTTTTGCAACATCAGGAAATCTGCAGTATGTGAAAGGCTGCTGGCTCATGTTGAAGAGTCAAGTCTATTGGAAGTAGAATTTAGCTTTTTCAAAATTTTTGAGACTTAAACTCACCTGTCTGTGTGGCAGAAGCAAAGGATTATTGTTTAACTGATGTAGTACAAGGGAATGGACATAAAGGAATTGCACGGTTTCATATTTTACGTTTTTTTTTTTAACTATGAAGGATATCAGTCGTTTTGTTAAAAAGACTGTTTTAAGGCACAACATTCACATATGAGGCAGCCATCTGGTTTTAGGAACTCTTCTGCTTCGTGATAGATACCATGGATACAAGACAATGGATTGAAATGATAGCAACCATGTTAGAAAGTATTTGCTTCGTAGTTGGAGCTGCTTCAGTGTGCTTCCAGGAGGTCATGCTGTTGCACTGGCTTGTGCAGAGGTTTGCCTTACACTTGGTTTCTTTTTCCTACAGGTATGTTCGTGCTTCCAGCAGGGCTGCCTGCATGGTTGTGGGCATTTCATTCCTGGTGAAGAATTTCAGGTTGTGTCGTTATGTGGCATCCACTGATGAACAAACTGAGAACTCTGAGAATAATCCTGCTGAGGGAGTAGGAAAAGCATGGACCGTGGTCTGGATATTGAGTCAGATGTGTCAGCTTCTGAGGCTGCCTGCTCAACTGATCTCTTTCCAGCACAAAGGCTGTAGCTAATTACCGTGGCGCTGAAGTTGCTTGCATGTTGTCTCATCCCCACCCAATTTTTTTTTTTGTTAATGTATTCCCAACATGTAACAGCTAAGTACTGGAGCTGGCACATCAGGCTTCTTGCAATATATTTTCAGTCGCGTTCAGCTTTTTAGTGGATTACAGATTGCTGTTCTGGGCAGAGTTGATAGGCTAGTGATAGTTTCATTTCTACGAGTTTATTAAAAACAAATGGTCTTCTGAGGAAAGAAGATAATTTGGGTGTAGAATTCTTCTCAGATTCCAGTATGGCAACTGAAAGAGCTCAGGTACCATGCCTCAGCTGATTACCACTTTCTGACAGATATGTTTGGAGTGTGAGATCAGCCCAGCGTGTAAAGGCTGATTAGAAAATGCCATAGTGCAGAGATTACAGTAAATGGCCCGGTGCTACTGTGGCAAACATGAAATGCTTGTGTTTCTAGTGTAGCTGTACTCGCTGGCTAAAAGCTGAAGTTGATCCTGTTACTGATATCCCAGCAAGCACCCAAGTGATAGGAGTTATGAATTGATACAACCAACAGGTAATATAAGGGGTTGGTCACTTTCATGGAAGGATAATCATCGGCCACAGCTGGAATCCTGGTATCAGGTTGTGGATGTCCCTAATGTCAGTAGGCAATTGACAGTAGTCATTTAAGTAGATTTTATTGACTGTTACCCTTCTAAGCAATAATCTTGCGACTCTGTAATGCCTTTAAAATTGCTTTGTTGTTTACAGCAAGAGCTAGGATGCAAGAGAACTGTCACTTTAATGCTTGCATGGATGGAGAGAACAATTCCCTTAGAGGAAATTGAATAAATGCTTTGAAGGCTTGGCAGAAGATTGGCTGGTGGTTGCAGTTTCGTCTCTAAATTAATGTGTGTTTTGGTTAAGGCTTCCAGGTTGGAAGTGTTGAAGGAAATGTCTTGTAGAATGAGGTCTGAGATTTGCCATGCAGGGTAAATGTTCCTTTTCATGCAAAGTTATTGGTCAAAAGTTATTTGTAATGCTAGCAGGGTTTTTTCCATGTCTCTTCTCCCCCTAGAGTTTGGCATCTGAGATCCCATATTACAATAGGATGGGAAATAGCATTTCTCCCAGACAATTGCTATTATATTTTAACCTTATAACCATTGGTTGGTGTCCACCAAATGCAAATGGAATTTTGTGTATCTTAAACTATTAAGGGCTATGCAAAAAATGTAGTGCTGTGATGATTTGTGGCTCATCTCTTACCAGTAAATCAATAAAATAGAGAAGTGGCACATTTAGCTCCAGAATTACTTGGTGTTTCATACCAGCTTAAGCAGAAGTGTTTAATTCTTGTATTTGAGCAGAAAAATGCATGTTTCTGTTGAGCTAGTTGTGGAGCAGGATTTGTGTGGAAGGAGGGTTGGAAGTGGGTTCTGTGGGTGAGAGGAAAAGATCATTAAAGCTGTGATTTCTCATCTTTCCTCCACTTTGCTGAACTTGTATTATTGCCTGAGACAGATTCTTTGGCATTCAAAGTGAGTGAATTCTGTACAAATGAGGTTCAAGACTGAGCTGCTTATGGCTTCGGACAGGGAAAATATTCCATGCTTAATAGCTAATACTTTTCCTATAGTGAAGATGCTTTAAAAAGCTGTGATAGCTGTAGTTGGGAAGAAAGCAGGCAGAATTCTTGGACCATGGGGCCTCTTCCCCTTTGTTTAGTGTTCTGGCTTCATATGTGTGAGGGTAAAAAGGTGCTTTCCATAGCATGTTTGCAGTAGAAAGTTTGTGTAGCCTATCTGCTGTTACTCCAGATATGTAATTCCTGAGTAAAAATGAAACTTTTATTCTTCTGACTGGTTGGGTCATGGGTGCCAGCAAGGTCTCAGACTTTGTTAATAAAATATATTAATTGCTAATTAATTAGCAGTCTTAAAGACTACACTTAAAACCTCAATGATCGCTCCTTAAAACCGAGTCTCTGCAGGTGGCCTGAATGTCTCCTTTCAGCTGTACTACTCTCCTTGAGAAAACTCCAGTGTAAACATTAAAGATAGTATGCACTGTTCTCCCCCAGAGGCAGTGGAGCTCTGAGTTCTGGGAACTTTTCTTTTACATAAAGAATATTCATAGTTCATGAAACTTGAAGGAATTGCTTAAAGCAAGATCTATATTTTTAATCACACTTTGCCCCCGTTATTAACTACTTAGAGAGACAGCTGCTGTGGTTGCACACTTTTAGATCCAGTAGTAGACCGTCTGGTGGTTGGCTTTTATTTCCTGTTTCCAAGAGAGCTGAACCTGAACCTCTCAGGAGGAAAAGCCATACATATAAATAATTAAGGACCAAAAGGAACACAAGTGCAGCATAACTGAGATAACACTGCTAATGAGATAGGGTGATTTTTGCAGATGACTTAAAGCCAAATATCTTGCCTTGGTATGTTGATTAAGGAGGGGTGCAAACCATATGGCAGTATGTTGGAATAAAATCCAGCAATGTGTATGGGCAGTAGATTTTTCACTTTGTTTCAAAATAGGTATTTGATAATATAGGAGCTGGTGCACTGTTGTATTTAAAAACGAGTAGTGAGATAATAAGATGATTCTAAGGCTAATTAAACTCTCAGGCTGAGAAATTGGAGGATGCTTCAAGAGAAGTTTGCTAGTACTCAGTCATTTACCCTGTCTCGCTGCAGACCCTTCATGCGATTGATAGGTTCTGCAAAACACTTAATACTATGGGTAGTACAATATTCCTGTGACTAGGCAGAGAGGAAGAAAATTTTTTTTTTTGTAGATTTTTTTGTATATAAAAACTTGTCTTGATGTGGGGTGCTGTTGTGTGGTTCAAAGATTGATTGTTGTGACCTCTCAAACTTCAGGATCTGCAGCAAGTATTTGTCCTCACAAGAGTCCGAGATATATTGTGGAAGGAGGAGATCTTTGAAGGAAGGCTGGACAGAGGAGATGGCAGTCCCCCGAGGGCTACAGCTGCATTATTGGGAGTCTATAGTACCTGGAGAGCACGTGCTCAGTGGAAGATTGTGTTTAGGTTTGTTGAGTTGGCGTAGGCATGGAGGTTCCAAGGCCATATCTGAAAGATTCTGGACTTCGATAAAGGGTAGGCTTGCTGGCACCAAGGTGAGATGCAGCAGCCCTTGAGGCAGACTTTTGGGGAGAAAGGAGGAGACAGCATGGACTGCTGTTCTGCTTGGGGTGATTGTTACAAGCCAGATCAAGATGTGTGTTTGTGTAGACAGAGCAAGCTGGAAGTGAAAAGAGTAAATGATAAATTATATGCTCAGAAATTAATTCCGAACTCTTTTCCGTGGAATTGCCTGGTAGTCAAAGCCAACAACATTCAAATTGTCTAATGTTCTTATGAGCAGTTGTTGTAGAAGCAGAAACTGGTAACTCTGTTCTTCTTTCCTTTGTTCTGTTTTGTGGTCAGGTTTCTGTAGACGTGGAAGTTCAGCTCTTGCATTGGTTAGCACAATGCTGCAGTAGCTTCCTAATATGGTTCTGTCTTGCAGGGGAGGGACTGTACTCTTACTTGCCTATTTAACTTTCTTAGTTGATGCTTGAAAACTCTGACCTGCTTCTTTGTGTTCTTGGCTAGCCTGGATTTCAATTCCTGCATTTCCTTTTCAATGGGTTCAAGGCATTATTTAAATACTTATAAGTGAGAAAAAAACCTCCTGAAGACTATTTGTAGCATTTGAGTAATAGTTGGGAAGGTCTGTAAGGGGGTTACTGTTGGAGAGATTTGGCAAAGTTTGGGAACTGAATGTATGACACAGCTCAGATGCTGAGGCAGCTTGTGTGTTAATTCAGTCTGGAATGACAGCTGCTCTTAAGTTGGCGCTGATATTCCTCTGAACAGGGAGGTCTTGTGCGCTGCTGCTGTTTCTCTGCATACTGAAATGTAAATTGTGAATAATTAATCATGAACTGGGAAATCCCAGGTCTGCTTATTAAAGAATTGGGGGGCGGGGGGGAAGGCTGAAACAAACCAGGAAAAATCCCTGCCCAGGTCCAGAATACAATCTGGAAAGGTAAAGGACTAAGAGAGATTCTTTAAAGTATGATCTCTCTCATTAAGAAAACAAAAGAACTAGAAACTAGTTTTTAATGAGACTGAAAGAGTCTGAAATTCTGAAACCTTTGAAATGTTCTTACTGTTCCCTTTTTTTACCTTATGAGCTTAACAAACACTAAAGCTAGTCCCATCTTTTAGTGGGCTCTTCAAAATGTCATGAAGAGAGAGCTAAGGTCTCTTAACTTACTTCAGTCTGCCTCACTGAAGCCTCTCCCATTCTTCCTCTGCGGGTTTGTCTTTTTATTAATGGAGGTGTTAATTAGGGAAGAGAAGTAAACCTAGAGTATGATTAAGTTGCAGTTGTCTTAAGTCTGGGTGAAAAAATTGGTCTGTTCAAGAGCTTAAAGACTGTTGTTTAGATTTAAGTTATGGTGTCAGAGAATTGACAACTGTTTATTTCTTCTATGTGCATGGATTTTCCATCTCAAAGCTTAGCTAGAAAAAGTATATGGAAGTAAAATTATAATTTAAAAAGTATCTTTAATTGAAGAAGTCTTTAAAATAGCAGCTATGAAAATGTGAAGAGAGGGAATAGGAGAAATCATGTGTTGTGATTTGGCAATTGTAATTTAGTCCCACAGTAAACAAATGGATTCAAATAAAGGGTGTATAGGTCTTCATTCTCCAATTACTTCACTTCTGTGAAAGTTGTGGTAAAAGCACTTGCTGCTACTGCAGTACAATTCCTGATTTCTTACTGCGCTTCGAATTTGTGTTTGAGCTCAGTGTCTGGGTTTGGGGATTAGCTGTCAGTGTACTGGATGCCTGCAGTAGCAGAAACTTTTTCAGGAAGGTACCTTTAATCCTTGTTTGCCCTACTTGTGTGTGCCCCAAATGGAATCAACTTTGCAAGAGAGCTTCATATGGCTTCTGTTGAGTTGTTCTTCATCTGTTACTTCTTAATATTGCCTATTTTGTATTAACAAATGTGCCTGTGACTTCCTTGGAAGACTAAGTTTTATTGTCTCTTTGTAAACTGTCCAACCAGTAAATGTCTGAATCTGTATATTTTGAAAATGTAGTTTCTAGATTTTTTTTCCTGTATGTTGTTTCTTTTTCCTTGTATCTGTTCTTCCTTGCCACGTTAAAGTAAAATTAATTTTTCCAACTCTTATTTTAAAATTTAGCTTAGCCACCAAACTGTGCTGCTCAGTTTGTTAAAGTTAGCTCTGCTGGTGCTTCACTCCAGATGCTGATGGTTGCTGGTTAAGCTGAGACTCTGTGGTATTGGGGAAAGAAATCCAGGAAACTTGAATACCTTATCTTTGTGGTGTGACTAAATGGGAAACAGTTCTGCAAGAATTATCCCCCACCCCCAATCTCCTTTTTCTGGCCTCAGATGACAAGTGACATCTTCATGCATGGTTTAATTCTTTTCTGTGCACTGAAAGTAGTAGACCTAATTTTAATCATGCCTCTCTATTTTGCACACTATAATTACTCATGTCCTAAAACATTCAGAGCTGCAGACTGAGATGCTGTACCCTCCAGCAGTTTGGAGAGGAGACAGAAATGACTGAGGGACTTCAGAAGCAGTGCTGTGGCATCAGGTAGCAGTGCCTTGTTGCCTCCATTGCCAAAATTTCTGTCGGTGGACTCCTCTGAGGTTTCATTATCTAAAGTGCACCAATGGAATGCCCAATTTGTAGTGTCCCTCTTTCACAGAAATCTACATACTGAAGCCCAAGATGGAAAGCTTACAAATTTGATGTGTTTCCTTATATTAATAAGACAAATGCTGTCACCTGCAGTAAAATCTCTGAGCGGGGTAAACAGTGAGCAAGCCACTTGTGACTTGCTTCTAGGCTTTTACAAACCACTGTCTTCTGTAACGCATTAATCAGCAGTACAGAATAAAAAGATCATTGGCCTGTTTGTACAACAAGATCAAGGAGAATTCTTGGAGCTCTGTGATCTTGAACTGCTGTCATTCAATAGCATGGCTTTACAACTGTAATGCTTTGTCTGCAGAACTGCCTCCTTCAAGGGCGGTATTGCTGAGGTTGTAGAAATAAACAGATTTCAGAAGGTGTTCTGCAAAAAACTCAAACCCAACGCCCATAACCAAGACAACAAAATGCCATGACAACAAACATCTTCAATTCAAACTTAGCAAACAGATAATAAAATTTTTGTCTCCCGTCTCATCCCAGAAAATCATTCCCCTGGCCTGAAACTGAAGGCAACTTGCAGCTTTTATGCCCATGCAATAGACAATTTCATGTGCAAGCAAGCACTGTGTTTTTCCCAAGCTTGTGACTCTGAGCTAGAGATTTCTTGGATCTTAAGTAAGTCTGTGTAATAGAAGGAAAAAAACCCATAAAGATTACGTGCCAGGAATTTAGAAAAGACCCAAACCAACCAAGCAAAACCTGAACTTTTGAATGCTTCTGCCGCAGCAGTGTGGGTTTTTGTACACACCAGGTGGGTCTCCGTATCTGATGTGACTCATTGATCTGTTCAGACAGACTGGTCCTCTGAACTCCTTCTGTCCTGCAAAGGCAGAATCAGTAGTTTAGTGTTGAGTCTTGACTTTCCACTCTTGGCAGCATTAATGCTCTCCATTGCATGGGGTTGTGTAGGGGAGGGAAAGGAGGTCTGCAAAGTGGTGACCCTGCTGTCCTAGTGGATTGAACTCCTCCTGTAGACTCGCATAGTTTAGGTGTGCAGGGATCAGTCACAAAATACCCTGTCTGCTTTTGAGGTAGAATATCTGTCATCACTGAATGACTTGACTAGTTGGAGGAAAATTTCTAGTCTGGGGGTGGGGAAGAAATCATTAACAATGATTCCTCTGAGGGAAAGTAAGAGATGAGTATTTTCATTTCAGATAATGCTTAGTCTAGTAGTTAAACTTTTAAATTTTTTCTGCTTAGGTCTTCAAACTTTAAGCCTCAGCCCTACAATTAGATCTGTGTTTGGTGCTCTTGGTGTTGCATAAAGTTGTCTCCTGAAGTCTTGCTAGGGCTGTGTCTGGCATCACACGGGTTTTGGTCATGCAGTAGCAGTGTGCAGTTTCCAGCTGTGTCTCAAAAATAGGTGATAGCTTGTAAGAGGTAATTGCTGGCTGCCTAACTGGAGTCTGTAGATAACAGGTGATGTGGTAAATCACAGATCCTATCAGTAGATGTGGGATATAGAGGATAGTGGAAAGCTTGCTGCCCTACTGTTTATAATTTAACTGCTTACCTTAATTTCATTGACTCTTCTGTGCAAGTCTACGTCTTCTTAATGTACAGGACACCAAGCTGTATGTTGTTGTTCCCTAAGACAGTCTAATGCCTTATTTCTTCTATGTAAGGTGCAGTTGCTTCAGTATAAACTAATGTCATTCCTGGTGTTCTTTCTTGCCGTTGAAGAGGTCTTAATGCATGCCTGAATGTACTCTTCTGCTTTCTGGGTCTGTAGAAACTCTACGAGGTGTGCTGGAGCTTGCTGATTAAAACATCCTCTGGGATGACTAGAGTATCTGTTTCTGGTGATACCTCTTTTTCCTGGTATGACTGGGTTCAGTGTGCTTGACACCTGTAAGTGAAGAATTCAGTAGTACTTATTCCTCTAACCCAGAGGTAATGAACTGTGACAATTAACTTAAAAACCTGCAAACAGTAAAGTCATATGATGTTGTGCACCCTAACTTCATCTGGGATAAAGATGGAGAAACGTTTGGTCATAGCTCGAGACAGAATTGTTGGGAAACTATTATTGTTGGATGAAAAAATTAGACCACTGTTGCTGTCAGCATGTACTAATATAATTTCAGTTTGGGGTTTTTTTTGTTTTGTTTTTGTTTCATTTCTTTAAATGTGGAATGTAAGCACTGAACTTCCTGTTTGTCACAACCGTGGCCTGCAGCCTGGTGGGCTGAAAACTGGGCCATGCTGCAAACTTTCTGTCGTATTTGTAGCACCTAACGCCTTCCTTTTCTCTCTCTTACAGACTTGATCCAAGCAACTAATGAAACAAACGTGAATATCCCTCAGATGGCTGATACGCTTTTTGAGCGAGCAACGAACAGTAGCTGGGTGGTCGTATTCAAAGCCTTAGTCACCACACATCATCTAATGGTCCATGGCAATGAGGTACGTGTTAACAGCTCTCTCAAGGCCACATTGGCACCGAACACACTCCAAGCCAAAAGTGTTAGTAGTGCAGAGGCATCTTGTCTGAACCAGTAAGGACCTGAGAACAAAGGGCAGGAATGATTCTTGATGAAGAGAAAACTTACCTTCAACAACAGAGTCGGACTGTTTTTCTGTCTCTCCATTTATAAAACCATAAAGTAAGACCAAGATGCAGCCTGTGCCTGGATGCTGACAATTTATGCACTGAATGTGAAAACAGAGCTACATGGGATTAGACGCTACCTGGGATTTTTTGACTGAGGTCAAAGTTGATGATCTGGCGCGTGTATACTGCCATTCAAATACTTGCTTTCTCTGCATAAATGTTAAAATATTTCTAGAGCTGTAAATTCAACTTCAGCCTTTTGGATCAAGTTCTCCTTATCCTTGCTTTTCATTGACCTGAATAGGCACGTGTGTTTGCATAAAAAGAGACAGCATATTTAAAGCATTTCAGTATGACTGTGAAACAGCTTCGGTATGACTGTGAAACAGTTCCTCCCTGCTGTATATAAAGTGTTTTCATGCAATGAACGTCTCACAGTGCAAGTTTTTACTCCTGTTTTTTCCATTCCAGGTTTTGGTCAACATTGTTATCTGATTTCTCTAACTGTTTCAGGCTGTTAGTCCCTGTATTTGATGGGGGGCCTTGCTTGTTATTAAAACAGGCCCTTAGCTTGCCTGAAACAGAGGGCTGCTGGATTGAGAAGTCTGGGACTAGCCTGGATATGTGTTTTGTAAGCAGATAAATGTGCTCCCTCAAATCCCTGAGCATTAAACATTTCTGTGCTCCTTTCGCAATATATTTTGTATTTTGCACATAATCTATTTTTCATATATACAGTAGAATATTTACTAGAGATTCTGACTAAAAGTAGTTCATCTGAATGGACAAAAAAAAGTTTTGAGGAAGGTATTGCAGGCTAAGACAAAAATCTGTGGTTTCATGTTGTATGCTGAAAGTAATCATGCTTCTAGAAGGTACAAAGCCTTCAGATACAGCCTGTGATAAGAAAAATGACTTTGTGTTGCAGAGATTTATTCAGTACCTGGCATCTAGAAACACATTGTTCAATCTCAGCAATTTTCTGGACAAAAGTGGATCTCATGGTAAGCCTACTTATGTCTATAATCTTAACAAGATTTTAAATAAGATACTATTGTTAATTTGTTCCTTTGTTCTTAAGATGTAAATAATATAAAAATGTGCTGCTGAAGCCTTTTAGTAAGTACTTAATAAATACAGGAGACCAAGTGAACTGCTGAACAAATTCAGAACAATATTTCTCATCTCCTGCAATATTTTTACTCAAAAGGTGAAACTGTACAAATCCTTCAAGTGCTGGTTGAAATCTGGGCTGGGTCAGCTATCTCCTTAACTCTTACGAATGTTAAAAGTTGAAATGGATAATTTTCCATTTAGTTTTTTGGGTTTTACTCAGTCTTAAATAGTGATTCGGTTGCTTGAGGACACTGTGCTTTTTAGGCATTATCTATAACTGCTTAGTGGTAGGGCTGTTGGCACCAGAAGAACTGGTTGGTTTTGATTTGATTTGAGTAATGAATTTAGAAAGGTCTAGGCAGAAATTAAGGACTTGTTCCTTCTGAATCTTACAAAGTCTGCTTTTCTACTTTTTGCTCTGGAATTATTAGTGAATTTTCCTGTGCCCTCAATTAACAGAGGAAAAGCTTGTTTCATGGTAGCTCTACCAGAAAAGAGGGAAAATATAGTTTTTCAGCTGTCAGAGAATATTTGTAGATTGTATGCATACTACAGGAATGCTACAATAATGGGAAAATTCAAAGCAATGCCACATTACTTCATCTCTCGATGTAGACATATGACATCAAAAACCTATAGCATCTTTTAGACGTGGTAACAGGGCAGGAACAGAGCTAAACAAATACCAAGAGTGTGTTCATCTAAGCAAAACATGATATATGTGTGCATATATATATATATATGCTCAAAGACACTGGTGTTTGGCAGCAATTAATTCTGTTAAATGCATGCATTTATGTTCTTCACTACTTTCTTTAAACTTGAATTGCCATTTCATAGATAATACACAGTGTATCATAGATAATGAGGTGTCAGATTTGCTAGTGTTTTGCTTGAGTTGGCAAGGATACTTAATGATGAGAGATATTAAGGGAAAATATAGTCAATGACTGAATTGGGGGGTGTGGATTTTTAGAAACGTAACAAAAAGGGCCCTGAATCAAAGAGGAAGATGAGTTGCCTTCTGCACACATTTCTGGGGCTTAGAGGAAGAAACTTTGGAGGATAGGCTGTAAAACTAACTGCTCAGATATCATAGGCTTAAAGGTCACTGAAGTTTGAGGTGCCTTGTACAGTATCATGTGTCTTGAGGATTTCCAGTGTAACAGTTCAAGGAAGGCACTGATCTCTGTGGATTCCATCATAATTTCTTTGTTCTGGTAAACCTAGTCAGGGGAATTTTGAAGGTCCATGTGAGAGTCAGAGTGACTAATATACATTAAATATAAAGAGTGTTTTAAGTTGCACTTGAGCTTTATCTTGGAAGTCATGTACTAGTTCAGTAGAAACTTTTTGCTGAATTGGTATTTTTCCCTGTTAATAGAGGGGTAACTTTTTTGCCATCAAGTAATGTTACCCCATAACTATGTAGGGACCTCTTGCAGGTTTCCCCAGGAACCATACCACTGGTGCATTGCGTGAATCTGTTGGAAGTAGAGGACAGTGGTAGATTGTTTTGGTGAACCACTACTGATTTTTCTTCAGAAGCTGAAAGATGTCTTGTGATGCCTGTTCTGTATGTGAAGCTGCATAGAGCAACAGAAATCACATACTCTTGGGGTCTGCTGGCTGTATATTATTGTTTACTAAAGAACTTCCGAACAAGCATGAAAATTAAGTGTAAAATGCGTAACTGTTTTTTGCAGGTTATGACATGTCCACCTTTATAAGGCGTTACAGTAGATACTTGAATGAAAAAGCATTTTCCTACAGACAAATGGCATTTGACTTTGCAAGAGTGAAGAAAGGGTAAGCAAAGTTTAGTAGATACATAAATTAATAAGGTTGCCTAACCCATGAAAGTCTTATTTGTGGCATTACACTTAATTTTAGTGTCTCAGTGACTTCGTTGTTATATGCTTTGTGTAGCTACAATGAAAAACCTGATTTTTAAAGGACTTGTAATTGGTTAAAAATTGCCCAAAGAGGAGAGGAAATACTGGGTAGTAAGGCAAATACTGAAGACTAAAGTAAGGTGCCTTGCGGAACTGGGAACTTTTTAGTGCTAGGTTTAAATCTGACCCTAATTAAATTTTGCTGCAGTGAGGCTGTGTTTAGGATTTGGAGAAGGAAACACTCTAAAACTATGTTTAGGATGTTTCAGTACTCTGCAGACACTTTCCCTAAGAAAGGTGGCTGATTGCAAACAAAGCCTGAAGTGAACACCTGAAGTTCTTAGCAGGCAACAGAGCAAACAGTTACAAGCTGAACAGAATAACATTGCAAACTGCTGGTTTTATTTCCCCCAAGAACTGTGTTAAAAAAAAAATTAACACAGCCCAGAGTAGTGTGTTGGTATTTATGAGAACATTTTTCTGGTCTCTGCCTCCTCTAACTGGGACTTGAAGGGCTCTAGGTTCTCTTGAAGCACAGATGACACAGCAAGTGGCTTAACCCACTGAAGGTGCAGCTTAATTGACTGCATACTAAAGATGCTCCTGCTGATCATGAGTTGCATACAGGATCCTTCTGGCAGTTCTGGTGTGTTCTGCAGCTTGGGATTCTGACCTGTTGATGCAGGCATCACTACCAGGCTGCTCTCTCCTGCTTCTCAAGCAGCCAGAAAGTGTAAGGCCTGCTGGAGCAGCCTTGCTGTGTAGCTGGATGCCATTCCCTTAGAGGGGACCATACGAGTTCGCTCTTGCACACTTGATGTTAAATAAAGCTAAGTTTGGGCTGCTGGGGATCCGACTGTTCCTGCCTTGCTGTAAATTCCTGGAAAGGCTTTCTATGCCTCTTATTTCTGGTGCTCAGAACAAGGTACTGCCTCAGAGTATAGCATAAAATAAGTAAGAGTGTGCATTTCCCGTCTGCATATATATACCTGTCTGCAGCCAGAACAGGGCAATACGTAACGATGGTTGTGCAGGTTTGTCATAATCAGAGATAAAAATGACCGTGCTTGAAGACTGCTATGAGACTATGGGTGACTCTTAAATACTACACATCCATGGACATGTCAGCAATGAGTTGTCATTAGTCACTCGTAACAAACTTTGTGCACAAAGTGTATCAGTTCTCTAAGTACTTCTGTGGCAGTATTTCTAGTTAGTAATTTAAGCTCCCAGTGTCATCTTTCCATAAAGAGATCAATCTCTTGCGTTCATCACTCTTAACACAAAACCTTTCCTCTCCTGCTGTCAGGAAGGGTGGCTGGATGAAGTATCTTTCATGCCAGCTCTCATGATGACATGAGAAGAAGGAGAATCAGACTGTGCTTTTGAAATGGTTTAAAATGAGTTATAGGTGCTTCAAGCATAAATTTTAGACAACATATCAGTTTCGGGGGAGGGAGAGAGGAAACAGCCTGGCTTCTAATCTGTATTCCTTCTTGCAGAGCGGAAGGTGTAATGAGAACAATGGCTCCTGAAAAGCTGCTGAAGAGTATGCCAATATTACAGGAACAAATTGATGCACTACTTGAATTTGATGTATGTATTGAAGCTGACCTAGCATTAACACTGGGCAGTGACTTATAAATGATTCATTGTAATGAGCACATTTCATCTTGTAGGTAATGCTTTGCTCATCACCCCTTATTGAGGGCCAAAAAATCCCCTTTTCAGTGTCCCACTGAGGTATTGTGGCCGAGAATGGCCCTTGCCCATATGTATGAAATGTAAAGATTGCACTTTTGGTTTTGTAGGGAGGGAACTTGGAGTTTCATCTTCTGCATCAGTGAGGGGGAAGAAATGGACAAAACAAGGAGACTGAACACTCCCTTTTCTCTTTCGGCAACCAACTTCTTTTGGGGGGGAGGGAAAAGCCCATTAAAATACCACATGTACATTGTTTGACTTCCTCAAAATCTTCATCTTGTTTTCAGCTGTGAACTAAATTGGCTGAAGTTTAATCTAGACTGTTCATATAAATAAGTGTGTGCAATATATTTGTCGTGCCATGAATGCTGATGGGATTGTTTGTCTGACCTAAGGATAAAAACAGAAATCATTTGTTGTGGGAGGCACAGTGTAACATTTCAAAGAGGTTTTTGAAGGAATTGGTTCTTCTGTTGGTGGGCAGCAAGATACACTTCGAGGTGGAAGGCAGAGCCTACTACAGCTCTCAGAGGAAAGGCTTAGAACTACGTCTCACAATGTGCTTTCCATTCCTTAAATGGCATAGGAATTGTGATAGTGCTCTCAGAAGAGGAGATATTTTTAAGAAAAGAAAGACCTTTTAATAAATAAGCACATCTTTTTTTCCCCGAGTTGATGTGAGAAAGGATCTTGACATCATTAATCCAAATACATTGTCTCATAGACTATTAAGTTTTTGTTAAGCTCTGCTGTAAACTGACATATTTTGTCCATTTCATTAAAACCATTAATAGCATCTCTGCCTTCCTGTTCTTCGTGGTAAGTGAAGGAGACAAGACTAAGATGTCGATGTGGATACTCCTCTGCTGTAGCTGATTGTTTTGGAGTGGTGAGGAAAGCAGTCCTTGACCTGCTAATCAAAGCTTTTGTTTAGTGTCTTAGCATGAAAACTTCAGTGCTTGATTGTGCCTATAACAGCACCAAATACCTGGTGTAAGCCAAAATGTTTGATTGCATTTGATGCTTGTTTTGTAAATAACTGATATTTTATTTGTAGGTTCATCCAAATGAACTGACAAATGGTGTCATAAATGCTGCATTCATGCTTCTGTTTAAAGATCTCATCAAACTTTTTGCTTGCTACAATGATGGGGTTATTAATTTACTAGGTAAGTAACCTGGCTTTTATCTCACATACCATAAGTGAGTGAACAATCAGTTTCAGATCTGCTTCAGTTTTTTTACTTAACTTCCATTAAAGCTACATTTATCTTGACTGTTCTAGTCTGAAACGAGAGAAAATTTTAAGCTGTACCCTCTTACATTAGTGTTCTTCTGAGGCTGGGTCATCACATGTCCTTAGAAGTGTGTAGATGCATACTTTAAAGACACTGACCATCTCTGTGCTTAAAGAAGTGTACTGTGCTGTGTGAGCATGTGTAATATGTCCTGCAAGGTTAGAAGCTTTTGCATTTTTAAGATGCCCACATTCTTCTGTTATATATCACAGAATCAATTAGGTTTGAAAAGACCTTTGAGATCATCAAGTCCAACCTGTGGCCAAACACCACCTTATCACCTAGACCATGGCACTGAGTGCCATATCCAGTTTTTCCTTAAACACCTCCAGGGATGGTGACTCTGTCACCTCCTTGGGCAGCCCATTCCAATGTCTAATCACCCTTTCTGTGAAGAATTTCTTCCTAATGCCCAACCTAAACCTTCCCTGGCACAGTTTATGACTGTGTCCTCTTATCCTGTCGCTGGTTGCCTGGGAGAAGCCACCAACCCTCACCTGGCTATAACTTCCTTTCAGGTAGTTGTAGAGAGTGATAATGTTATGTGGTAGCCTTGTATGAAATAATATACTCCTGAATAACATTCCTGATCTGCCTGAAAGCATGGCTGCCTGATGCTTTACCGCGCCTTAATTATGTCTCCCCGGATGGGGGAATTTCTAGAGCCTTTGCTTGGGCTCTGCAGACGAACGGGACTTTTCTACGCTTCTTGCTTTTAGAAAGTTGTTTATTAAGTCTTATCAAAAGGAGCTCAGCTAGGGACATGACTCCCCTAAAGCCGAGTTATCAAGATTACACCATTCATTTAAAGGTAAATTACTCAATGAAAACTCAAAACGAAAGATATTTTTACTTTTCTACCAATGTTCAATAAATCTTTCTGTCACGTGAAAGGAACTGCGGCATTTTTCACTCAATCCTCTCAGTCCACTTTTGCCGCAGAACATGGGACACTTAAAGAAGGAGGAAGAAGGCCTAAAGAACAACAACAATCCTCCATTTTGGAGTTTTTGCTTTTTATCTATTTACTATATTAACAAATCTAACACCTCTAGATTTTCACCCTGTGACAATTCTTACGTAATGTTCTATCACTTAGTTCACACCAGTGTAGATTCTGCTTCTTCCCAGAGAGTAAGTAATTTTCTCCATAGACGAAAGTCAAAGTTGTCCAAAGGAGTAGAACTCTTCAAAACAAGCAAAGAAATATTCCCTGCACTTTAGACTCCAACAACTGCCAAAATTGGATCCCCTCCAGTACCCTACCTACCATCAGCCTACAAAGTGTAAAGGAGGCTGTGAGCATGTTCTGAGGCTCAGGCAGCATGGTGTGATCGCCCGCATGACACAATGGGTTGGGCGTAAAAATTCAATTGAAATTTCACTGTCTACTGCTACTTAAAGCATAAGTTCAGGTTGAAGTATGTGGCGGCTGTGTTTAGTAATGGACACAAATGGACCTTAGAGAGCTACGTAAGTGAAAAAGTACAGTTCTTTGGAGTGAAGACAATTTGGAGAGGATGTATATTAATATATGTTTAAGTATACTTAATTATTTTGAACTTTAAGTTGGGTAGCTACTTCATCTGCTACTTTTTAGTCTTTAAAAAAGTGGTTGACATCACACACAATGCTGTGACTAGTTGGGGTTCAGTTTGATGGTCTATATAATTCTTCAGCAGCTCAGCAAGCCCAGCTTCTAAATTATACTAGGCAAGAGGGATGCCACTAGATTAATGTCCAAGTAGTAAATGTTAACGCAGTGTCATATTCTTGAAACATGATTTTTCTGAAGACTAGAGTTGTGGATGTAAGACCGAATGTAAGACATCTTAACTGAAATTTACCACGTTATTTCTTTAGAGAAATTTTTTGAAATGAAAAAGGGACAATGTAAAGATGCTCTTGAAATCTACAAACGATTTCTAACTCGAATGACCAGAGTATCAGAGTTTCTTAAAGTTGCAGAGGTAAGTGGCTTTGTCTTCTGGAGTCTGGCACTTAAGTCTTCTGTGATTTTTTTTTTTTTTTGGCACCAATGTAAAATATTAATTGCACTTGTTAAGAATCTACCTCAATGTGTATAAACTGATCTGGATCTTGGATCCACTTGTTCAGGTCTTGTAGTTAAGCCCTGCTTAGGACTTCCACTTGTCTCTATGGTGCAGCCAAACTCAACTTTCCTGGTTAAATTAACAGATTACATGACTTCAAATGTACCAGTATTTTTGAGAAATGCTGTAATAAATGCATACTTCTAGGACAGGGTTGAACATTAGAGGAAGATTTAGCAACTGGGAATAAAAGCATGCAGATTTTTTAGGTCTGTTTTTTTAGTCTTTGCAGCCAACATTAAGTTGACCGTAATGTGAGATTTTCCTGGTTTTGTTCCTTGTTATCATCCTCTTATGTGGATAATAGGAATATTACATGGTTAATTAACTCCTTTGCTGGATTCTCATTTGTGGTAGTTGGCTCTTTGGCACAGGGTGCACATTTTCCATGTTTCATACTTCATTATAATGGACAGCAGTAATGAGCTGAATAAAAAGTTTGTTTCTTTGCTAATTCACTTGTCTATGGAGAAGCCTGATAGACTCCCTAATGACTTGTAATGTCAGAAATGAATATTAAACTTGAGGGAGTAAAGTACTTTAGAGACATAGGTCAGCTTTTCTGGACAGGGGTTATATATAGTGACTCTGCTTCAGGATTACGAGGTGCAGCGGAGCTTGCTGCTCTTCTGCGAAAGCTGAGCTAGCAGTCACTCTGAAGAATCATAGTGAAGCAACAAGACAATTAATAGAAGATTGCAGACTTAGACCTTAACTTGCTATCCTCTGAGACAATGGTACATGACCAATGTATTTCAGTATAGAGTATGAATTTCATGTGTGTGAAATCCTGCTCCATTTTTTTATCCTTTAATTTTAAATGGATTTTTAATTTGTGGGGAAAAAAACCAAAAACCTGCTGCAGGTTGTTGAAGGTAGCTGCTGGAAAGATGGACATCTGCTTTCTAAATTTGTAGTATTTTTCTAAAGACAGAGTGCATTATAGCTTGAAGAAAATTAATGCCTGCTGCAGTGGAATAATGCACTTAGATTTTACCTTTACTCTTTTATCTCCACAGCAAGTTGGGATTGACAAAGGTGATATCCCTGATCTTACACAGGTAAGCTTCTCTTGTAGTCTTTTCTGGATTTGTGTAATAAATAAAAGTTCTGTAATTAGGAAAGCACACCGGTGAAGTCATGCCACCTAACATGCTGTAGCTGCTGGTCCATTTTAAGTATCACTTGCAAATTGGCCTGGGTGCCTGGCTTTGTCTTTGATGTGAAGAGGATATTTACTTAGAGGAAGAGATCCATGCTGAAGAGTTCACCTGTGGCAGTTTTGATGCCAGTAAAACTGGAACAGAAAAGCGACCCAAACTACTGAGCAGCTGCAAACCCCAACTGTTCATATAGTTTTTGTTCATGCAGTTTTTGATAGCCTCCTGAAAGCCTGGTTTAAATGAGCATCAGAATAGTGTTTCTCTCAGTTAAACGCCACTTAAAAATTCTGAAAGTGAGACATTATGAGAAGGTGGAGCATTTTAATCTTTGTGGATTTCAGATACAATGGGGCTATAAAGTCTGGCCACTCTTTCAGCAGAGAAAAGCAGCATGTGCAATACCAGAACTAATCCTGAAACAGCTGCCGCAGTATGTTCCACTAACTCTGTACCTCAGGGGCTCTTTTTTAACACAGTCTGGTCAGTGATGAACTGAGTCCTTAAACCAGAAGAAATCACGTTAAACCCAGTTAATGAAATATACTTTATACATTTCTGTGGCATTTTTATCTGCTTCCGCTTGTGTTGCGCCAGCCTGTTCTGCATCGTCCGTCAGTGCCGCACTTGCTCAGCAGCACCTTAGTTGGTGCTCCCGGATGGTCCCTTCCACCCCATGAGCCAACACTTTAAAATAGAACAGTTCTTTTGGAAGGAAGGGATCTACAATGATAATCTCATCCAACTTCCTGGCCACTTCAGTCTCTGCTCAGGTAGTCCCTCACAGCTGTATTCTCCCAAAGGCTGCTTGGCACTCGATTGCTAAGGCTAGCCTGAAACATGCTGTATAGCTTATGTATAAGACCTCAGCAGCGTATTTCAGAGAGAAATAAATAAAAGCAGAATAATAAAACCAAATTTCGGTTAATAATTAGCACATAATTCTACGTAGTCAATGGTGTACCTAAATTTCTATAGCAAGCCCTGGCAATAGTCGGTATTCTGCAGGAAGTTGGCTGTGTTGACACTCTGTGTGTACATACTCTGTAAATCCAGACAAGTGGTCCCAGTAGTGTAATCCAAGTTGATAGTTGTCATCTTTGGACTTTATAGTTTGGCTACTAAGTTTTGGAGACTGAGAAAGCATCTTTGCAGCTAAAAATCTTGGTTCATTTTTATTTACTAGCATTTCTTAAAGTATGATAGTTTTGCCCCTAGTAGCTAGTAGGGAACCCATATCTAAGGTTCCAGCACAAGGCTGACTGATAGATTACCTAATGTTAAAGTGATATCTAGAAGACATTAAGCAATGTTCAGTGTTGCAAATTGGGTATTGGATAGTATTTCCTTTCCAAATTGGTGCATCTGGGTAGAAATTTTCTGAGGCTTCTTCTGTGAGTTCTGTTTGATAGGTAAGTTTTGTTTTACCTTGCTGGTTTTTAAAAAACCTTTGACTTATATATTGGAAAGCTATCTGAAGTGTCTAGAAGTAAATGGTAACGGTAGATAATGAAATCTTTAAAAAAATTTTTTTTTAAACATAGCTTTTACTTACATGTTAAAGTCTCACAACTTGTATCTTACAATATAGCCTTTTTGAACACATAAAAGTCTGAATCTCTCTGGATTTTTTTAGTTTGTTTTACCTTTCTTCTTTTATTTTCTGCTGGAGAACTCTTATAACTAGGTCACTTGTGTTTAACCAATTCTTATTATGCCCAAATGAATTGAAAGTTAATAAATATGCCTGTAAAAGCAGCAAGGTCAAGATGTCATTTAAGATTATTTTGAGTGTTTTAAATTTCTGGATGTGTTAAGTTACTGGTTTTAATGATAAAATCAATATGCAGACACCACAAGTACACTGAGCTGTGCACTGGTACTAGCAGGTGCTGTGCATCCTGAAATATCTGATGCAGCCAGTCAGCTGGTTTTTCAGTATAGCAGCAGTGGATAGTCTGTTTCCAAGCATCACAAACTGACTTGTTTGATAACTCTATGTCTGCCCTGAAATTAAAGATGTTATTTATGAAAAACATCATAGGTATTGCTGTCAGGAATTGTGGTTGATCTGAAAGAGACTGATAAAGAGAATTCCCTGTTTAGAGTCTGATAAACTGATGAACTTGTAACGCTGATGAAATATTCAATTATTAAATGCTACTGTATCTCTCAAGGGTTTCTTCTTTGCTTGTAGATCTTCTAGGAGTCTACTTATCCAGACTCTATTTTTATACTGGAGTAGCTAAACCCAGTGTGCATTTACAACTGCTTTTTCTGTCTGCCATTGTAACAGCAAGTGCCTGTGGGTATTGGCTGCTGACCACAAAAAGATGGCTTAAAATAAAACCTAAGATCAGGGAGGCCTGAAAAAGCTTAGTTTTTTATAGATGTCTGAAATAGTAATCCTTCTGCATTTTGAGCTATCTGCACAGTAGCCTGTGTCAGGGTACCGTTTTGAGAAGAACAGCTATAAGGTTTTGTGATGTTGGGAGTCTTGAGCCAAAGGTAGCTCCTTCTGGGGACATTGGAAAGAACTTAGTTTCATTTAGGCTGCAAATGCTTTCTAACCCTCTGGTCATGAAAGAGGTGTTGGAGATCTGACTACAAGCAAAACTGAAAGTGTGACCTTGAACCTGTGAATCTTAAAATTAACCCTGTGGATGCCTGTGCTGTGGTCAGTGTTTAACACTGATTTAAAGCATGATGAGCAGCACATCCTGGATTTAGATTTCAGGTGCTGCATAGTGGAGATAGGCATTTTCCCTCTGCAAATTTGGATGCAGTAATATCTTTTTAAAAACTGGCTTTGCCTGAATACTTCTAGCATGGAAATGCACTATTTCCACACTGATGTAAATAAAGTAACTGCATGAGCACGTACATGGTGGGCTTCAGGGAAGTTGATGCTGGATTTCAAAGTATGGTTAGATCACTGCAATACATTGAGGTGTGTATCTTTCTCTTTGCTTTCAAGGCTCCCAGCAGTCTCATGGAGACCCTTGAGCAACATCTAAACTCACTGGAAGGAAAAAAACCTGGCAACAAGTAGGTATATATGGTGTACCATGTATCTAGGCATAATAGTGACAGTGTGAGATTAGTTCATGTTTAGGTTTGCCTCCACCAACCTCCTTCTGTCACTTAGCTAGAAAATAAGTAAGACAAGGCTTTTCCTTTCCTTTAAAAAGTCATCTTAATGGCAACCTTTTCTTTAATTACTGGTAGAGGGGGAAAAACACAGAACAACTAGACGCTTTCCAAAATAAAGTAAAATTACTTGAGGAAAACTTAAAGGGACTGGGGGTTTGCATGCTGCTAAGGCTTTTATCATCAAAATCTATTTCTTTTCTAATGGTTTTGCATCTTCTTACTAGATACTTGCCATGGCTAAATCTAGGAAGGATTAAGCTAAACCTCTGTTTTCTCTTTTACTGTTGCTTTCCTTGCAATTTAGCGAAGGGTAAGTACATACCTTTACATATCACTTGCTTGCTAGCATGGTTATGTGTATTTTTAAAAGATTGTATTGAACACTTAGAAATAGATATTTTCTTTGAATTGAGCTCAACTGTTCTTTGCTTTTGTATATAGTCATTAAGTTATTTTTTTGTTATTTCTGTGATGAGAAGATCTGGAAATCTTCTAATCTGTTCTACAGCTCCTAGGACTTATCCAATTCAAGTAACTTATGGGATGGATGCTAGTTCAATACTGGTGCAGCTTTATCTTCAACTCCTCCTTTCATCTCTTAGATCAAAGCACCTCTAAAAATATGTAGCAGTATTTTCATACCTCATAATGAAAGCAAACAGATGCACTGACATGCATTTTAAGTTATGATTAAGGCTCTGTCAGTTACTGTTAGTGTGATTTTTGTGCATGTGGGAGAACTTTCAGCTTGAACTTTCCAACTCACTGTTTTCATACTTTTAAATGCAGTTATTTTCAAGTAACTCTGACTTTCTTTAAAAGAAAGCAAACTTTGAAAATTTGCTGACACATCCTCAGAAGACTTATGTTAGATAACTGCTTCGGTGTTGGTGGTGTTCTGCTGCTGTTGCATGGTTTTCTAATACGGTGACATCTTGCCCCAGTAACTCCTTCCTACTGGCTCCTGTAGGCACCGAAGCAAGATATTTGCATGCATCTCTGCCTTTCCTCCATTTAGTAGAGCTTATTTAAAAAGCAGAATAATCCTCTGATGCTAGTTAGCTTAAAAGATTAATTTAAGATTTGAAGTAAAAGTTGCATTCCTTGTCTAAAGTGGCACATGGAAGTTTGGGAAACGTAAAGGGCATGCAATTGCAGAGGTCTTCAGAAAGCTTTCATGGTTAGGTTTTGGTCTTTTTGCAGGAGTTTTGATGACCAGAAACATAGTTTCAAAACCATACTTATCTGAAAATCCCCTTTTTTTTCTAGATCTGGGGCTCCTTCTCCTCTGAGCAAGGTAAATACTGCCAGTTGCTATACTAGATAATTCTTGTTCAGGTGATATGGTTTAGAACATTGTAAGGGCATAAAGAGTTAAATTTCCATCTCTTAATCTACTTTTTAGACTTTGCCACCTAATTGACAAAATTGCATCTTTTAATGCCTTTGTAAATAATGGCCTCATAAGAGCATGTCACTGATCCAAAGGGCTGCAGTGCTTGTACCATCAGGATGCTAAGGAATTTTACCTGAATGTGATAATTGCTCCTTGTGAAAGCATAAAAGATACATATATTTTTATCTCAATTTCTTTTTTTTTTTTGTTTTTTTTTTGCTTTCTCTCCACCTTAATTGTCATGTCACTGAGAAACTTGCTCCGGGGTATTTCTCCTCCAAATCTTTCACTCCTTCACTCTCTCTGCAGCTTTTTAGGAGGAAGTTCTGACTCTTTTAAAACCACGTTCATGTGAAAAGCCAGGAAGAAAGGAGGAAAATTTTCATCCAATATATTTAGTTTCAGAAATGACCTTTATTAGTGAGACTGCTGACCTTAATTTAAAGCAAGAGTTGCCAGTGAGGATACCTTGGTTTGAGTGTCAGATAAACTAATGAGCTTTATGGTGTTAGTAATAGTATCTCCTGGTATCCCTGGAGTATTGCCAGGTGCTATAGCTGTGTCTCATAATGGGTGTTGTGCAGGAAAAACTCAATGAAATCTTCTGAATCTAAGGCAGGGGGGTTCAATGTCTAGTTCTAGAGAAAGCTCTTGAATTTTTTTCTGAAAAGCCCTGTACAAAAAAGCACCACAAAACCAAACTAAAACAAAACCAAGCAAAAAACACCCGCCTCTGACTCTCCTGTTTTATACAAGAGCAGTTGGTGAGAACTACAGAACTACATGGTGGCTCAGAAAGTGTTCTTAAAACTTTAACCACATCTTCCTTGATGCACATGAGGGATTGGGACCATTATAGTCTCAAACCTTACTAAAGCTTTGAGGAGAGTCTAGAAAGCTTACACCCATCTGCTAGAGTTATGATGATGAGATGGCAGTAGAAGAACTCAGAAGAAAATCTCTTCACCTTTGCCATTCTTTTGCCTTCTTGGAAGTGGTCAGAATGGCAAACAGTGCTAAAATTAGGACTTGTTTTCAGTTGTTAGGAAAAGGATCTCTCTAGCATGTGAGATGCTGTACCAAAGTTTATAGTATCTTTTAGAATTAAATTGGCACTCTACGAAGTAACTTGAGTCTTCCAAGTTCACAGAGGAGTTGCAATGGGTGTCCGTCCTTGCCATACTTAAAGTATCTTTATCCAGAATTGGAGGAGCTCATGAAGCAAAGTCATAGGCTGAGCTGTCTTTTGTATCTTCCCAAGGACTTAACCTTGAGCGCTGTTGATGGCTCTGTAAATGCTCTTCTGAAGGTTTACAAACACACTTTTAACTAGTTCCTAACCACTTCTCTTCTCTCACCATTTCTGTGGTTAGACTACTAAGATGCTGTTGAGGGCAAACAACTGTTTCATTCCATAGACAACATGAAGAGTCTCACAGTTATAGAAACAACCCCTTTAGAATAAATCTTGTTGAAACTTTTTTCCTTCTTTGGAGTCACCCTATGGTTTCTCAGCTCTACTACCATCTGAAAACTTAGCCCGGTCTTCCTTAAATTCTTTCAGAGGGCAAAACAGCTCACATTAAAAAGACCTGATGTCAAAATTGGGTTTTTAAAGTATGTGCATCTGTGCACGAGTTGGTTGTGGAGAAATGTTGGTGTATTGAATGTATGTTTAAAATATTTCTCCAGTCTTCTCCAGCCACAACTGTTACATCTCCTAGTTCTACTCCAGCAAAAACTATTGATACATCTCCTCCAGTTGATCTTTTTGCAACTTCATCTACAGCTGCTCCAGTCAGGTAAGCTAAAAACTGTATTTCAGTTACTGAGCTTGATGTGGGTTCCAAAGTCATACAACAGGAGGCTTGCCGGAAAGACTTTGCTTCTTTTACAAGTAGTGTACATCAGTTTTCAATGGTCTACATTATTCTACCAGTATAGATCACAAATAAACTCTAACACAAAAAAAACCCCAAACAAACCTCCAAACCCAAAACCAAAAATACTGTATGGAAACTTCTAATTGAATAGACTGAAGTAATGTGCAAATCCAGAGTAGTCTTTGCTGACCTTCAGGAATCTCTTTCTAAAACTGCTGAATTAATATTCCGTTTTCTTGCTTTTAAAATCAGTTAATGAAGCACAAAGATAATGAACTTCTGGAGGTTAAAATAAAAAAAATAAACATTTTACCTATGAGAAAATCTGAACCTTGCTTTCAAGTCAAAACCAGAACAAAGTGCTCTTTCTCATTGTAAAAAGCAGGTGATTGAACTCTAGAGGTGTAAAAACTTAAAGCTTGAACCCAAAGTCTGTAAGATGTAACTAATTTAAGTGTCAGGTGAAGAACTTCACTGAAGAAAGAGCTTTTATTGTTTGTTATTTGAATGTTCTAGATGAGCAAGATCTGGTTTCCTAAGTAATTACCTGACTGGCTTAACCCATAGAAATTTTGCCAGTTCTCTTCTACCTAATGCCTGTTTATTGCCTGGAAATGCAGGTTTCTTGCTTTCTGACATGGCATGATGAAATAATGAAGTAGAATGGTGCTGGTTTGAGTCACAGCAGTTATTTTTCTCTGTTTTTAGGGACCACCTGGGATTTTGCATTTTCTGGTTTGGGTGTTGTGGTGGGGTTTCTTTTGGTTTGGTTGGTTGGGTTTGGGTTGGGGTTTTTTTGTATTTGGCTATTTGTTTTTTCTTTAAAGAATTGTACATCTTGTAGATCTGTTGCAATGTCATTATCAGGAAATGGAAGTAAGTTAAGGTTGCCATCCTGGGTTGTAATTTATTCTTGGGACTCACTACACTAGAGGTACTTATGGCCACTTCTCTAATCCTAAGGCCTGAAAAAAATGTCTCTATTTCATCCAAACTAAGGTTAATTCCTATAACCCAGTCATGACTTTTTAAAAATTTTGCTTGAAATGGCGAATTCCTCCAGTATTTAATGCCTCTCTTCCTTTTCTTGGCAGCTCTTCCAAACCATCCAGTGATCTTCTGGATCTTCAGCCAGATTTTGCTGGTACTGGGCAGGCAGCTCCAGCACCTGCTCCTGCGGGTGCTGCTGCTGCTGCTGCTGCTGGAGGCACTTCATGGGGAGGTAGAGAAACCTCACTATCAGCTTCTCTTCTTGCAGGCTCCATCTTTTCTTGCCTGGCTGAGCCGAAGTCTGCCTCTTTCTCTGCTAGCGCAGGATGTTCCCAACTCACTCCCAGGCTTCTGCTGACCTGACAGTCAGGCATCCCTTTGCAGCACAAGGCTACTTCTTCTTTCCAGGGATATGCATAATAGTATAAGCTGCTTATAAGGGCCTGACTGCAAAGCTGGGGGAGCCAGGATTATGTGACTAAAAGTGAGCAGGAAGGGATGGATGAAGGTGAGCAGGTAGGGTAGGCACTTCAAAACAGAAGAACCAGAACTGCTTATGTGCTTACTGGCAAGGTGGGAGCAGAAACCAGCCCTTCTGTGCATAGAGCAAAGCCCACAGATCAATAGGAGGAGGAACAAAAATAGCTTTTAAAACAAAAATGCATGTAAAGCAAATGGTTGCAACTTAGTTCTGCTGCAAGTGTGATTACCTCTGAGAAGCCTTAACATATTTTAATAAAGTATCTTCCTTGTGTGCTTAGAATAATAATATGGAAATAGAAGTAGAGGGCTAACTGCTTTGAAACAGGAATAGCTAACCAGCTCTCTGAAATCTGACCCTGTTGTTCCAGGCAGCACTAGCAGCTGGTGGTCTGGAGGACCACAGTAAATGTAGGCAGTGTTCACTCCTGTCCTGTTAAGACAAGGAATTAGGCCAGTAAATGTGATTTAATTTACACAGTTGTAAACCCATTGTGGTGTAATCTTAAGAGATCCTGTGTGGCATCTTAATGAACTCATCAGCCCTCTCCCGGCAGGAATGCAGCACTGAGTCATGCTGACTCTGCTGTCAGTGCTCATAGTGGGTACTGGTGGCTTCTGCAGTCCCTGTTTCCGTTCTTAGTTGTAGTTCATTAAAGATGACGTTGTACTTCAGCCACTTCATTATGAGAGGATAGCTAGGGCTGTCATGTAGACATTGTATTGCATATTCCAGTTTAATCTGTTGAATTAATTTGGTTTTTTTCCCCAGCAAATGTCAATTTTATTAACAGAAAGGTAATCTTACCCAGAAAGGAAGACCAAAGAGTCATCTATTCTAAGACGCCTGGGACTAATTATTCTGCAGTATTTTGATTGTGTCCTATTTGTCTTACTTTGTCATTGCCAAGCACTGAAATACAAGCTTTTGAGATGTTTGAAAGAGCATGAAAGAGCTAACTTTTTAAAGCAGTTGCTCATTCCTGCAATAATAGAAGTATAAATAAATAGCCAGTAATATTTAAAGTATTGCTTTGCATGGAAATTGAAAGCTGATTTGGTTTGCTTTTTTTCTTTTTTGGACAAAACATTCATAGTTTGGAACTTAGGTGTTTTTATTCTTCTGAATTACTAAAGCTTTAAAATTGACTAGTAATGCAGCTAGTCTTACTCCATGACAGAAAAGGACAGCTAACTATTTTCCTGTGGCCAGAACTGTCACTACCCTCATCAAGAATTCTTATCTTTCAGAATAGCATTTTGGTAACTTAGTAAGCTTCAGCTTTGTCTGCTGCTTTACTGCTGGCAGCAGTCCAGGTATGATGACCTTTTACTGCACTGGAATCTTGCTTGCCTTTTTTTTTTTTTTTTTAAACTCTCTGAAAGAATAAAAATATTTCGCTGGGAGGGTAGGGCAGTACTGAGGCAGATCCGTGATGCGAGCTAGTGAACTCTCCATTCCTGGAGATTGTTCAAGACCTGACTAGTCAGAGCCATGACTGACCTGATCTGGTGTTGGGAGCACTATTGTTCTGAGCAGGAGGCTGGACGGGATGACCTTCCTTCCACCCAGGACTTTTGGGAGGATGTGTAAGCATGCCTCCCTGCTACTTGAGCTGCTTATTCTTCTGGGCTACAGCAAGTTAATGTGGAAACTCATGAGAAAATAGTAGTAGAGGGAGGAAGCTGGAAGAAGTGCTGCAGTTCAGAATAGCCAGGAAAATGTGAACATCAAATACTTAATGGTGCAGCATCAATACATGTCAACAATAAACAGTCCTGCTTTTCTCAGTCTCACTGGCAGTGTTGATTCTATGTATTTTGGCTGTATATTCAGTATAGTGGACTATGTTTAGGGGTATGTAGAGAACACTGTGTATTTTGTTGTATACCTACTGTCTTTCTGAATACACAATATGTCATCTAGCAAATGAACTATAACGTGAAAATCTACACTTCTGTGCAATCAAGATAGGGTAATATGCCACCTGCAGCATACTGCAAGGAGAACAGATAGGTATTTGGCAGGCAGAGTAGATGATAGTATTACAAAAAATGCAGTAGGCCGAAGTCTGCATCTTTGTGAGGTTTGACTCTTGGATATAACAGCAAATTGACTTGAATTTCTGCTCTGAACTACCTTGCAGTGTGCCTTAGAACATGGATTTGCTAACAGTATTGTTACTTTAATATTACTATACAAAAAACCACTGGTTTTAATCATTCCCATATTAAGACTAAGTGTAGATTGTGGTGCTGGATAATTGTAATTTCACTGTATTAAGTTCTATAACATAACTGAATGCCAAAAAGGCGTTGAAGATGAAGCTAATAGAACTTAAAAGTTTACCAACAGTTGTTTATTTCAAGTCTAGCTGTGAGACATTCACCTGGTGTGCAGTAATGGGATACCAGAGTGCTGCATTTTTAATGTACTGTTCTGCTCTTTCAGAATGGTATTTTGACTTAGTTCAGCTTGTGCAGTCAGTCTCAAGTAGAGCTTGCCCAAGGAACCAATTATGAAAATTGTAAAAAACCTAAATGTAGGTTTTCCCTGCCATTTTTGCAAGTGTTGTAAAATAAAGACAAATTTGTGAAGATAGGGCTGTGCCTGCTCAAATCATTTTGCTTCCAAATGCTGACCCACAGTCAAGCATCAGGACTTTGCTTGCTGTTCAGTGTGGATCAGATGAACCCATGACCCTGTTATGTGTGCAATGAATCTAGGAGCAGCACTGAGCTACTGGTTAGTAAATAAATAGTTGTTGAGCTCAGACTATCCTAACTACAGAATAAAAATTTAATAGGACAGACTCATTAGTTTTCACATGTTTTTATATCTCGTAGTTGATTTTTATGTAGGCAAAACTTCTGTGTTTGAGCTCAATCTGGCTGATCTCAGAGGACATCAAATTGTAGGAAAGTCTGTCATTAGGGATGCTTCATTGGCTTCCAGAAACAGTTGACTGAGGAACCAAAGCTGGAGCAGAGCCAGTCTGCTTATGCTTATGCTGTCAACATTCATACTCCTTATAGCAAGTGTTAACAGAGTTAGTTGTTTCTGCAGAGCATGTTTGCTCTATCACAAATGCAGAAAAAAGCTTTCGAAGAGGAGCTGCTCTGTTTATTTATTTATTTATTTTGCACTTAACAGTTGTCCCAAGTCCAAGAACCACCACCTGTTTGTCTCTCAGAATATATTTGGGGACTAGGGATGCCATGTATGATATCCTGAAGTAACTTAACGCTGTATTTGCAAGCTGCTCACTGCTAAAGTACTCTTGCTTTAGAGCCTGTTCTGTGAAGGGTTCTAGGCATGTACTGGTTCTGTTTTGAAGAGTTATTAAACAGAATGAGCTTTGTCATGGCAGAATAACTTCTTGAATTTTAGAAAAGCAAGTGTAGAAATTATGTTTGTAGACATAACCTAGACGTGTAATTTAGAATGAACATTTGGCTAATGAACATCTTCAATCTGGCAGTTCTGCTAATTGCTCTATTTTTTTATTCTGCTGTCATTTTAATGGACAATCACTAGACCTCTTGGGAGAGGGTGAGTAGTATTTTTGATTTCTAAGACCTTTGTATGTTAAGACTCCTTACTAAAAGCTCCAGCTTTCTGGAGCTGAGTGATTGTGGTCTCTGCCTTTCCCCTTACCTTTCCTGTTTGATCTTCATTACATGGTTGCATATAGATAATCTGGCTGCGCTTTCCGGTGTTACCTCTGAGCCACAGATTTCAGATCCATTTGCCTCAGAGCCTACTGCAACTACTGCTCCAACCACTGATACTACAACTACTACGGCTGCTGCCGCTACAGCTACCACTGTCACTGCTGCCACTGCTGAAGTGGATCTCTTTGGAGGTTAGTTTGGTTGCTGTAGTCCTCTACACCAGTCCGTGATGCAGTCGAAGCAATACTGAGCTCAGCTGTGTAGCAAGGCCTCTGGTTTAACCAGCTGTACCAGAAGTGCCTGTGTGTTGGATGCTAGATGGAACAGGAAATACAAACTGCCCAACTGCCTCTGTTTGCTGTGCTTTTAGCTATTAGACTCCTCTGCATATATATGGAAAAATATATGGAAAGCTGTAAACCTTAAGGCTGAGTTATTTTATGATTGAACGGCTAAGAACAGTAGTTCTCAGGTCCACATGGGGGTAAGCAGGAATTGTTTCCACATTATTCAATAACTATGCACTGTACTGCAATTTCTAGGAAAAGCAGCTGTGCTTTCATAGTTTAAGAGGATGGATGTGACAGTGTCCTGCCCCTTCGTTGCTTGTCACGCTTGGGCTGTGTTGTGTTTCTTTTGGGTATTTCCTGTAAATTGAGTATTGAGCCAGCTGAGATTACTGTATTTCAGCAGTCTTGAATATGGGTTTTATTTCACAAATATTTGCAGTAAATTGAAGTGGTGATGAACTTGTACTAAATGCCAACTATGCAAATAATAATATGTAAAGGAAAAAAGGAAACTTATTCTTAGAGTTTAGTCCTGCTCATTCCGTTTCTAATGTTATCTGCTATCCGTTTGAGTAAGAATACATTTCCCACTGTATGCTGTCAGTTTTCTTGTTACTCCTGTGGAGCAGGAGGCTCCCCAACAGCATGCCAGAAATTACATTTTTTTGAACAATATACTAGCCCAGTAATGGAGAAGTCTTCTCGTTTACAAACTATTAACATGTGTTGACATGTGACCACTGTGTTTTTCTAGTTTTCTCTCATGCATACTTACAGCATGACAGGGGATGTCAGGAATAAGTAATAACTTATTTGCTATCAAGACTGAATTCCAGTATCTTCTCTGTGGGGTGTGTTTATCTATCACTTCTACTGACAGGCGTGCCAGAGAGGTCTCATACATAAACAGCTTGACTACAAAGGTGTTTCCTAAAGACTGAAAGTACCCAGTTAGAAGGTTTTTTAGGGCTGGCTTCAACAGACAGCACCAAAATATCCCCCATTAAAGTGCTGAAAAGCTGTAAGAAAGGAATACAGCTGCTACTTGCTACCTACCCCTCCTTTTACCAAGATTGATAATAATCCGAGTGCCACAAGATCAGCCAGTTGAGAATTAGCTTCACATTGTCGTGGGCAAGGTTCTGGATGCCACTAGGAATGAGAGAGAGTCTGATGTTGGTTCCTCTCAGGAGCCTGTTGCAGAAGCCAGGGCCTGTGCTTGTTAACAACCCTGCAGATGCATAGAGTGTGAAACTTACAGTAATGTAAGCACCGAGGTCGAGCCTGTCTTGGATACCACACCTTCAAATTGCATTAGTAATTTAGTAATTTAGTAATAGGTATAGGACTTTTTGAAAAATAATAGTTAAATGGATAGAAATCACTGTAAACTTGAAACTGGATTAGAAAAACACCTATCTGTGCTTGTTATTCCAATACTACAGCAACAAGATGCAATCTTTTTTTTCTACCTTTTCCACTACTCTGTGCCTGGAAAAACAGCTACTGCCAAATCATGTGCCTGCCTCCAGGCTTGTCAGGCAAAGACTTGGAAGTGTTTAGTTTCTAGTGATTTAACTGATCATTAGATAACTTAGTGACGCATGTTAAGAAGTGGAGCTTCACCCTTCAGTATGGAAAGAATTTCACTTTTGCTGTATGCAGACTTCTGTGACTTGATCTCTTCCTTTAAAGAGAATGTATTTTGTCGCTCAAATGCTATAAATCTCCAGTGGATTATATATTCGATGCATACTGATTTTTTTTTTCCCTGGAGCACTTCAGAATGAAGCAAGGTTCTATTATTTATGATAGCAGAAAACCTCTAGTTCTCAAGAAGAAAAATCTCTAAACACACTCAGCAGTAAAGATACGTTTGCAGTGCTTTCAAGACATGCACTGGACAGACCCTTTTAAGATCCATGAGTCTACATTGAACTTCCATCTCTCTGCTCATGGTTTGAATTTTTTTGTTTCTTTGGGTTTTTTTCCTGAAGGCTGTGCTGTAATTATATTTTAGCATCGTATACTAACATTCCTTGTTACCTTAAGACTGTGTACAGTGCAAGAAGAGGTAGTTCTGGGGCAGACACTGCTGCTCTCTAGTTTTTGTGATGCTAGACATGCTTACACTTAATCCTATTAAGCAGGTATTTCACCTTTGAGGTCTGCTGGAGATACAGTCTTCAAGGTCACCTTAACTTCTTGCAGCTTGCCAGTACTTCACACAATTTCTTGTGGTAAGGTATGGTAGGAGAAGGTACAGGGGCAGTGATCTCAGGAGAAAAAAAGAGTCTTCAGGGAGTGTCTGTGTAGGGAAAGAAGCTGACAGCTGCAGGAAAAAAGTAGCCAAGCTGAAGGAAGAAGCAGTAGAGGAGACTTTGGAATAACTGTTGACTGCACTGTATGGCTGATACTTCTGCTGGTAGGAGCCTGCATGCTGCTGAGGACTGGGCTTTGTCTTGGAGAGATAAGCTCTGCATTATGTGTTCGTTGCTAATATGGTATTGGAAAGCAGATGAGAAATGCAGGATTGGTCTAGCTTAGCTTTTTTAAAGAGCTCAATCTGATTAATAGGCAAGCTTTCAGTTACCTGGGCCAACTTGAGGAACTCCTTACTGTGTTTCAAAGATAAGCAAGAGGAGGCTGTTTTCAAAGTGCAGCTGGAATCATTCCTGAGAGGGAGAAATGCAAAGGTAGAAGAAAGACAAAATACCTTGATATGCCACTCAGAATTTGGGCATGGTATTTTTGGAAATGTGTCATGTGCTCTTGAGTTACATTTTGTTGTGGGATTACTCTGTAATCAGTGCAAGTAACAAGTCATGGCAGACACTGTGCAAATGCCAGTTATGAGGCATTAAGATGACTTGAATTGTAAGTGGGCAGAACTATGGTTTTCCCTGTAAAGAAACTACAGGCAAAGTGATGAAGACTTTTGGCACTAAAGGGCTAATGAATGTCCCTTGTGCTGGTACATGATGGTATAGCAAGCTAGCACTTAGTTAAAAAAACCCAAACAAACGACAAACACTTGGCATAATTACTATTATTTCCTAGCTCTGAGCATAGTGAAATATTTCTTTTTAACTCAGGTCAGGTTTTCTATATCAAAAGGTAATGAAGGGTGACTGAAGAGGGAGAAAACTCTGGAAACAGTTTCTTGTGTACACTTTAGTTCAATGATCTTTCCTCTACTTGTGACTTCCACAGGATTGTTTCACCTGTTGCATGATACATTGATGAGTATAAGTCAGTTGTATCATCTCTGTGAGTAAATTTGTCATGTACTGATGCCGTGGCATCAAATAAAGCCTGAAATTAGGAGATGAAAGAGATCACTCTGCAGGAACACTTACTTTGCTGCAGACAAGATGTATTGAAGCACTGCTTCAGTATTTAACAACTTTGAAAAGCCCTTGTTTGCACATTATTTCAGTAAGAACTATATTTATGAATTCAAGTGTAGTGCAGTACATAATACATACCTGTCACTCCTGGTAGATGTTCCATGCAGTGTGAACTTGGAAAGGTTTCAGCAACATCCCTTTAAGTTTTCAGGATGTCAAGAAATTCAGGTGAGGACCATATGTTACTTGATTCTAGAAGTCAAAAGCTAAATTCACTTTTGAAACAGGAGATGCAAAAATGTAATGAATACAGTAACAGCTTTAAAGGGAGAAAAATCTCTTACACTACTGAATGTGCAAGTGTAGGGTTACTACACCAATACGGAGGAACAAAAAAGAAAATAAACTGTCCTTTTTGTTAATAATAAAATAGGCAGATTTAATTGAATCCATTTTTGCATGTTATGCTGGACTTTACCAGAGGGCAGCTGTGCAGGAGCAGCAGAGCTTTTTGAAAAGAACCTAATAAGCACTAACTTAAGAAAAACCCAATGGCAAACCCTTGGTTTAAACTGTGAGTTGTAGGGTCACGCGTTCAGGTTGCTTTGTCTCTTATGTTTGTGTAGGTTTCTTGAACTTCTCAGAGTAACTAATATTAGGAGTTCTTACTATGACATTTTTCATTTAGATTCCAGCGTGAAGTTAGGTGTTTATCCCACCTGCCATTTAACCCAAGTCTGATACTATAAAAAATTACAGTGCTTGGCGAAAACCTTACTCAGAAATGTCAGTAAATAATAAATCTGGTGCCAAACTATCTGTTTCCTTGCATCTGTGGTCTGGAAGGAACTTGTGCCCACCTAAATATCTATGACTGTTACATGTGGAACTTCAATAGCCTACATCTGGACAGGAGTGGGTGTCACTCTGAGGCTGAAGTGATCCCAATATAGGACTAATGACTAGCTCTGTGCATTCTGATTTTCTGCCTTAGATGTCATCTGGAGTCTATCCTTTCATTCTGGGAAATAATTATAAGTGGGGCTGAGCAGTGTCTGTGCTGTTGGCCTACATCTTGTGTGGGCACAAATGTTTTTTCGAAAGAGCCCAGGCTGCCCCTTCGTCTGAAAGCTGGCCCTGTAGAGCAAAACTGAACACACATGACATTACACAAAACATCTCCTCAAGCAGGATGATGCAAAACTCTTCAGTTCAGTTCTATGCTGAATTCCTTCCACGCAGTGCACGCCGGTGTGTGGTATACGTACAATACTGGGATGTTTGACTCGTTCTGATGTTTTTACTTGGACAACTGCCATCCAGTTTTGTTGTTGAACAGCCCTGTTACTTGAAAAATAGAATTATATTTGAAATGGCTTATTAGCAGGCCCTTTTTGCTACTAACTCATTTTAATTCTATTGTAGGAGACTAGTGGGCTTTCTTCTCTTCTGTTGAAGTTTCAGTGCATGTTCTTTTGAGCTTTTTAGATTACCTGGCACGACTTTGTTTTTAAAATTGTTGTTTTCATTTTAAAATTGACATTCAAGTTAAAGCATGTTAAGCTTTTTCCTGTGCTATTTGACAGTGCAATTGCAGTATTCCCTAACAGTTTTTTTTAACTTGCTAACTTTTGTAGCAGTAGAAAAATGTCCTTTGCAAGCATCTTGAAGTATTTAATCCTCATTGTGCAGGTTTTTTTGTGAAGAAAATGCTTGCCTATGAGGATAGTCCAAATGGCACTGTCCATTAGGACTACTTCATAGAATTAAGAGCACAAATGCTGGTTTAAGCCTAGAAATAATGCTGTTCATATCTTGAAATTTAAGCATGCCACTTAGGAACTGGCAAACAAAAAGAAAAAAAACAGGCAAAGAGCAAGTGACAAACAAAAAAAACATTCAAAAAAACCTCATGAGCAAGTCATTCCAAAACCCCAAACTAGTTGTTTTCCCTAACTTGACCTGGTTGGCCTAGAAGTGATCCTAAAAGGACAGACAGGCTATGGCTGGCCAGCCATTGGTTAGGATGCACAATCTTCATCTGTTTGAAGCAAGCTGAGTAAATATAACCTATGCATCAGGTTATGGCTTCAGAAAGATCCAGTTGGAATACTGTTAAGAAACAAGTAAGTTCAATTTTTCAGATGTTGCATGACTGACTTGGCTCAAAGACTAGAAATGGTAGATGCAGATATCTGCCAGAGTAATTGGATTGTTATTCATAACAGTGCAAAGCACTATGCTAGTAAACTCACAGGTGGAGATTAGTAACATGTAATACAGGCTTTGAGCATGCAAGTTGTTAATATCTGCTCTTAAGTTAATTTTGTTAATTAGTTAATTTTGGGTAGTACATGAGCATGCTGCTCTGAACCCTTATACAATGAGAATAATGCCTTCTTTTACACTCACTGTGCTTATTGTGGGCAACCCAAGAAGCTCCATCTGCAAACCCTGTCCAGAACCTGCTTGTGTGGGGTTGGGGGAGAGGCAAAGCGTTTTGCGCTGCATGACTTGTCTTGCTGTTGGAGTAATTACATTCATGTTGTATAAGGGGATCTACCTATGCAATTTAACTTGGTTCTTTTATTATATTTTTCTTCTCTTTATTATTTTTTTTTTTAATTTCTGTTCTTAAACTGCACCCAAGATGCCTTTGCAGCTTCTCCTGGGGAAGCTCCTGCAGCAGCTGAAGGGGCAGCAGCACCAGCTACCCCAACCCCTGTAGCAGCAGCTCTTGATGCATGTTCAGGAAATGGTGGGTTTTATGTCATTAGATAGTCTCTTGTTTTGCTGTTTTGTTTTTTTTTTTTGTTTGTTTAAACTACATGGCAGTGTGTTTTCCTGAAAATTTTAGTGTTTGCAATTGGTAAAAACAAACCTTAGGCTGAAGAGCATGCTTAACAAAACTGCCTGTTTCCGAGTCCCAGTGACTTTGTGTTTATTTGGTAGTGCTAATGAACAGTTCTGTCAGTGCTGAGTTGTAAGCAGTAGCCTGGATAGTCTTTTGCCATATTTGTTTTTTTGGCCTCATCAAACAGCCTTTGAAAGTTCTCCCCTGTAGTAACTAGAATTGCTCAGCCTTTCAGACAGTCATTATTTTAGAAAAACTTAAGTAACATGTCTGGATAAGTAAGCTAGATGTTGGAGCGACCTGCTCCGTGTGTGTGTGTGTATTTGCAGTATGTGCATTGCCTATAGTTGCTTTGTTCTTGACTTCCTCCCTCACTGATCCTAAGTATGCATACACATATATTTCCCCTCTCCTTTTTACAAGACCCCTTTGCCCCATCCGAAGGTAGTGCAGAGGCTGCTCCTGAGCTGGACCTCTTTGCTATGAAGCCAACAGAGACTGCTGTTCCTGTAGTTACCCCTACAACTAGTGCAGCCACTCCAGTTCCTGCAACAACTCCTTCTCCAGCTGCTGCTGTTGCTGCTGCTGCTACTGCTACTACAGCTACTGCCACTACCACTACTGCCACCACTTCTGCTACCGCCACCACCTCCGCTCCTCCTGCTCTAGATATATTTGGTGGTAATTTTGTTTTTAACTCTTTGATTCTGGTGGATTGATCTGTCAGGAGTACCAAATGAACAATTCATTGTTGCATGCGTGTTGTGTGCTAGGCTTTCAAACCAGAGAGCCTATTAATTTCAAATATGATATGCAAAATTGGAAACTTCTGTTTTCAGTCCTGCCTTTCAAAAATGAGTTAAAGATGTGTTGTGTTCTTGGCCTTAGATTTATTTGAGTCTGCTCCTGATGCACCTGCAGCACCTAAACCAGATGCTACTCCTAGCATAGATCTCTTTGGTACAGGTAAAGAGAGAATTCTTCCAATACTCTGCTGCTTTGAGGCTGTGCAATGGTGTAAACTGAGTTGAGTGATACTTACTTCTCGTTTTTTCTTTCATTTCTGGAAGATACATTTTCATCTCCACAACCTGGAGCTTCTCCTGTGCCTGAGAGTTCTCTCACTGGTGATCTCTTATCTGGTGAGTGCTTGTTTTCACAGGCCATTCCACAAACTTCCTGGGCTTGGATACTTTTCCAAAAGTAAAAAAAAAAAAAACAACTTACTGCCAATTCACACCTTTAAACTGAAATACTAAGAAATATTAAGTTTTGGGTTTGCTGCTTTGGTCACAAGATGTGCACTTGCTGAAAATGGAAATCATGAAGTGGCTGACACTGAAGTTCAATTAAGTAAGTAATGTGGTTGTTGAGAGAGGAAATCCTCCTCTAAGCATAAGAAAATGCTTCATAAGCAATGTTTTCTTTAAAGTACTGTGGTTTTCAGTTGCTGTGTGAGAAATGTAACATTTTCTGTTTGCAGTTCTGGAGACTATTACCCAAATTTACCAAATCTGTGGTTCTAACTGTTGGAGCCCATGTGGCTTTGAAATATTTAGCTATCATTGTTGCCTTGCTGATACTAAATATTATTTATCCTATGCTTACTGCAGTGGATGCATTTGCAGCCCCCTCTCCTCTACCCGCTGCCTCTCCAGCAAAGGTGGATTCTTCAGGTGTGATTGACCTATTTGGTGGTGGGTATTCTTGTTTCCTCACCACTTCGGAGTTGAATCACTTCATTTCAATTACCTTTGCGCTTTGCGAAAGCTGCGGCTTTCCCCTTCTCACAACTTTTCTGTGTGGCCTTAGGGCTGAGTCTGGCATGTCCTGTTCCTAAAATTGCACCGTAAGGAACTGCAAATCAGCTGTCGGTGTGGTCGTTCTGTTGTCAGGACACTTGCTGTTCTGTCCTCAGTCAGTGCATGTGTGGCTCTTCCTCAGCTGTCCAGTGGAAGTCTGCTCTGTCCTTTTTCTTCTTTGCTAATCTCCATGGTCATGCTGTTTTCTCTCAGTTCCGTTTCTCAAAGCAGCTGAAGTTTTGAGGGTGACTTGTCTCAAAGTGGGTATATCTGAATCACAGGGTTTTTGTTGGATTTGACAAGGTGGAACTTAGGATGGGCACAACCAGCTCTAGGCATGTTGAAAAGCAGAAGTGGTGCTTAGAAACAGTGAATTTCAAACATTAGTGAGAAATTCCTCTAAAAAGATTTCATGTGAACCACTGGCTTCTGGCTGGAATTACTCCAAATTTTCAACCAATGCATTAATCTCCAAAAGACTTAACCCTGTTGTCTTGAATGCTGGGGTTTGTATCTGAGAAGAGGCCCAAATAAAAGAGAAGAGATTTCTTTCAAGTGCTGGTTTGTTGCACATCCTTTTTTCCACCTGAACTTTGCATCCATGGTACTGCTCTGCAATAAGGATGGCCAAGCAGTTTCATTTTCTTCTTCTGATGTATGAAGTGGTTATTTTTTTGTCATCCTTTGTTTATGATAACTGATGAATTGATGTATTTAATATTGAACTCGTCACTTTTTCTTGATGCTTTCTGAAATTCCCTTTAGATGCTTTTGGAAGTAGTGCTTCTGAACCCCAGCCCACAACCCAGGCTGCTTCTAGTTCCTCAGCTTCTGCAGACCTACTTGCTGGTAATAAAGAACTTCGAAAAACTTGTTACTTTAGAGCAATACCAAGAAATGTGTTTGAAATCTTTTCTGTTCCTTGGGTGTAGATAGTGGAATAAAATACTTGCTCACAAGATTTCTTCGTACTTTAGATATTTTAATTAAAACTAGAGCGATTTGTAATGGAGGCAACATACTGAAGTACAAGCTAACTTCCTAGATTATCTTCTTTTGATGTTCTTTGTTTTCCTACCTCCCACACAGCCTTATTTTTCTGTACTGTTCCCTGAGTATGAGTGTCTGCATAAAGTTTCTTTGGCTGTCTTTAGCAGTACTAAAGTTAAGCAATATTTCAGGCTATGCTTCTTGTTCCTTACTGCTAATTAAACTTCGAGTTCATTCAATTTGGTTGCTTTAATTGAGGCAGGTTGAACACTTAAATGTTAGTAGCTTGAATGACTGACTTAGTAGCAGCCTTGTATTTAGCCAAGGAGAGTGGGACGATGAGAGCACGCTTTTCTGAACACAAGGGAAGAGAAGTGATAGAGACCCTGTCTTTATCTGCTAGTGCTGAATGTGGGATCACTGTCACACCCTATATCAAAGGTTGGATAACTGTATTATTTTAGTCTGCATCCTACAGATAAGCAGATTAAGCTGAATTCTGTGTGTACTATTCTCCAAAATTCATGCTATACCATGTATTGGAGTGGATACAGTGATTGTGCTGAACAACTGTGACTCGTCCCCATCCCAATTTGAAGTTTGTAGAGAGCAAAATCCCAACACATGCACTCCTGGTTTGTAGAAGACTTGTCTTAAATTCTGCCATGTTTCTGAAAGGTGAATTTGTGTCATGATTTAAATTAATGCTACCCCAGCCAAAACCAGCACAATCTGTAGAATTGGTGAGTGGGTTATCACTACATTTTCAAGTACCTGCTTGAAGTGTGGACATTGTTTGTGCCACAGGAAGGAAGAAGTTGTCTGGATAATAATAAGGCACACATCCATTCTCAATCAGCAAGCCAGATTCTTGAACTGGGACATAATGTGTAAATGCATGCTAAAGCTTTAGGGCAGACTGCCTCAGATTTTAAGGTAGAAGAATACTTTTTTTTTTTTCATACTGCTTCAATAGGTCTTTTTATTAGTTTATGGATGGCTTAAGGCCATAGATCAGGTTTTAACTAGTAGATTCTGAATCATTACAGTCTTTTGCAGTTACATGTGTTATCAGGACACTGAGTGCAATGAGGTTGTTGGACAGAAGCTAATTCTGCTTGTGCAAACATTACAATACAAAATATTTTATGTCATTATCCATAACTAAGCTTAAATGCAAGTAGGAACTGTGCTCCAGATGGCTTGAACTTCAGCAATGTGCTCTCTGAATCTGATGAGTTGCATTAAATCAAAACCTAAATTATAAAAGGGATGTTCTCAGTCTAAATACTCACGCAGACCTGAAGCAGTTGGGGTTAATAGATGATTTTTTTAAAATTTATTTTATTTATGCTTTGAACATACATTCCAAAGGGCTCTAACTAGATTTGATTTTTTTTTTTTTGGCAGACAGAGAGAGTCTATAAACATTGCAGCATATTGCTAAGCATTTGTTCACTTTAGATAATGGCAGATGTATAGCCTGCAGTGTAATCCAGTTTTAAATTTAAGAGTGTCTGGAGTTCATATGGTGGCTGAAGGCTTGTCCTTCATGGTTTATGAGTGTTTCGTTATTCTAAGTGTTTATATGCATAATGTTATGAGTATACTTACTATTCATAATTTTCTTAAGTGTTCTGCTGTCAATTAAGTTACTGCTCTTTCTTGGCTTGCTTAGGAAATTTGGAAGGCATGTTTTCCTACTCCAAGCTTTTCAGCAGACAAAACTAAAACTAGGCTGATAAATACAACAGTCAAGCCATTTTCCCTTCTAGATCTTTCTGTCCAATTAAACTGTGTGCATGTGTCCCAGTATGTACTCTAATAACATGTTGTTATATGAAATTTTACTTGACTGTGTAAAATCAACCTCAAAATCAGGCAGTTGGGGGTGTCCAGGCAACACATCTGACTCAATTACTGCTGTTTCTGTGGACTTTCTTGGGGTCTTCTGCAATCTCTAGACAGGAACTTGGTTTGTTAAAGGATTTTTTCTGTGCCTGGTATTCCTGTTAAATTGTGCAAGGCTAAAAGCTATGGAATTAAGACCAGTCATCATACAAATTTTCACCAGAAGCTGGGGAGTCCTCTATTCTGTAGCTGGAAAAGCAGACACTTTATGAGGCTCTGCAAAAGCTTACAGAACTTTCTAAACAGAATCTTGTTAACTGGATCATACCCCTCTGCCAGGCTCCTTGTTCTCCCTCAGGAAGTGGAAAGACAGTCTCTTTAGATGGCTCCTGTGCTTTAGGAATTGCTACAGTGAACTGCCTTTGTCATCCCTGGGTCTGGTCAACCTGCTTCTGGTCTGATTCTGTGGAGATTAGTACTTTTGTGCAGATAGTTGAATGCATGGAGCTTTTCCTTGGGGCAGGTGATGATCTAGTGTCAGTCATGTTTCAGCAGGTATGTGCTGCAGACCACCTGCTCAAGAAGAGGCAAGTAGAGGAAGCCTTTTTTAGGCAGCTGGAGAAAGCATTACTATCACAAGCTTTGGCAGCTGGGCAACTGGAACCACGATAGTATGTGCTGGAAGGGGGATAGGGAATGAGGCTGGGCACGGGTAATCTGGAATGTGTTAGAGAATCTCTTGATGTGGGTGATCAAGGCATGACAGAGTGAGTTCAGTGGAGAGCCACAGAGATGGTGACTTGTGCATATGACATATGCAGAGAGGCTGAACTGGACTCATTCAGCCTTGAGTAGGCAAAAGGGAATCCTTACAGATGTCTAAACTCAAGGGAGTATACAGAGAAGACTAGCCAGGTTCTTCTTGGAGGTGCACAAAGATAGTAAAAAAAGGCAATGTGTGTGGGAAACTCATTAAATACTGTAATTGTCTGATATGACAACAGGCCACCCAGAGAGTCAGTAAGATCTCTTGGAGGTGCCAAGGCAAATTTCTGGGCAACCTGATTTGATTAGACTGACTTTAAACAGGTTGTGTGGCTGGCTGACCAGAGATCCCTTCCAACCTACATTATTCCATGGCAAACTCATGTCAAGAACAGACCATGGAGAGATGAGGGCAGGTCTCTGATCCCACTGTGTTTTTCCATATTCAGGGTTAGCAACTGTGAGCATGAGACTTGCTGTGGGCTAGGATTTGGGTTATAAGGGCTTCTTGGTTCCATTATACTGAAGTAAGCCTAATAAACACAGGGAAGCTCACATTGGCTGCTGACATATTCTTTATTTCAGACTGCAGAAAGCAGGCTGCTCTGCTCTTCCTCCTCCTGGTTCCCTGGCTCCAGCTGGTGCCCTTGGTTGGTGGCATCTGAAGGGACCAGTTTAGGTTATGATCTGGGTGTTTTCAGTCATTACCTGCAAGCTGGAAAGCTTCAGCTGAGAGGTGTAATTTATGAGGTGTTTCTAATCAGGTTGCATTCTCCTGGACCTGTAGTGCACAGTCAGGTTTGCAGTCCCTCTCCCAGCTGTGTCTGGGGCCAATGTGTTTGTTCATATGGGCCAGGCATTCCACACCTAAAGCCTGTCTCTGATGGTACAGCAAGTTGCTGGGCTGCTGCCCAGGACCCAGTGATGGCACATGACTCTCATTTCCCCACGGAGGGTTTTGGCTTGAGTACAATTGATCCTGCTTTGGCATGGGGGCAGAGGGACAGCTTGAAGACATCTTGACCAGGAAAACCAGGATATTTTAAGATGGTGAGAAAGGCTAAACTGGATTAGCAAAACACTGCCTTATGAATTGAGATTCCAGAGTAGTCGATGGGTGATCTATGCATTTCTCAAGTTACTCTTCTGTTTATTTTTTTTCTGAACTAATAGTTTGTTGCATACTGCCTGTGATACTGTTTCCCTAGAACGATAGTGTGTAGAGCCAGAAGTATTGCATTCTCTACTCTGTTGGTCTGCCTCTGCAAAAATCTAAATTAAAATCACTAATGTTTTAATTGGTGACTCTCAGAAAATCTTTAAATTCTCATGGTCATACCTGGCACATCAAGGATGCTTGTGTAGCACTTGAGTTATTTAAAATGGTGTAGTAAGAATTGTCTTTATCATTCTGCCTTCTGTAGATTGTGGTTTTGGTAAGCACAGTTTAACAAGGCTGACTCTAATGTCTTCACCTCTCTTAATGTGTCTTTTTAAAGGCTTTGGAGGTTCTTTCATTGCTCCCTCTCCATCACCATCCCCAGTCACTCCAGCTCAAACTGGATTACTACAGCCTAACTTTGATGCAGCTTTTGGGACAGCAGCTCCAACAGCTGGCGGTTCGTTTGATGCATCAGGTGAGCCACAGGGTTTCTTCCTGTGAATTCTCTAACATGTTTTATGTGGTAGATGAGGTAATGACATCATGTTTAGGCTCTGAGTACGAGCAATATCAGTGACCTCCTTTTTCCTTCTCTACTGGAAGAGCCTCAGGGTGGTGATAAGGCTGGTGTGTGCCCAAGAGCTCTCTATACCCATTTTTTATTCTACCATGTCAGTAAAAAACAAACTAGTGTATACATCATCCTTGCATGTGCTTGATAGCATGAATCAGGAGTTACACAAGGAAAACAAGACTCTGTAAATCAAGTATACAGGCAAGTCATCTTGCCACTGCTGCTGAAGGTGCTCTGGAGCTTGCATGGCACCTGAGGGCACACACAACAGAAGCTGGCCTAGAGTTCTTTGCCTGACTATAAGCTTAAACTTTTATCATTGCTATCATTTTGTTTGCATCTCTTCCATTCTATATTTTTCATGCTGGGTCCTTGCTACAAACTTAAAATTGGTGAGTTCTACAACCGTACAAGAAAAAAGATGGAACTAGTACTGCTGCTTGGTTATTTGGTTGCTTGCCAGTGCACATGCTACCCCTCCCTGTTGACTTAACATTAGCATGTACCTCAAATACAGATCAGAAGATAGAACTCAGGCATGAGATGTACCAAGCAGTTTGACTTCAAGGGATCTAAAAAACGAACTTCTGAGTTAGATGACTGGACTAAGGAGAATAGCATTGTCAGTGTGGATGGTTCGGGTTCCTTCTGATCTCATAAGATGTTAGTAGGTTTTCCCGATTCCCTGCTGCTTGCAAGTGAATAGTAACATCTTGAGACTGCCAATCCTGTTGCTGTGAGATGTCAAGGTATAAGACTGCCTTTGCCACAGTAATTCTGACTGGTGTTTGCAGCAAGATGTTCATTTTAAAAACCTTTAAATGAATATCTCCTGACAAATGTGTGTGTATCTGACATCTCTGTAAGGATGGTTGTAAGAAAAATAGTGTCATGTGGAAGTGGTGCTGTATCTATGTAGATTCAACGCTCCAATTAAATTCCTTTTAGGCATGTCTTATCATATTAGTTTTCATTGGTATAGCTTTTTGAGGATTACTGTATATTCAATGTCTAGTAAAATGACATGCATGCCCTTGTTGGCATTACTTTTAATGTCGAATGGTGTTCTGGTAAGACTTGTCATGTGGTTGTCTGTGCTGTATTCGTTGAGCAACAGCAGAGTAGCAGGCAGTGCTTTTTTGATCACAGCTGCTGTTCTAACTTACTTTCCTTTCACTTCCAGTGTTTGATGGCTTAGGTGATCTTCTTATGCCAACTATGGTTCCTTCTGGTCAACCTGTAGCACCTACAGCCACAGCAACAGTCACTGCTGCAGCAGCAAGCAAAGGCCTTGGAAGTGATCTTGATTCGTCTCTTGCAAACTTAGTAGGCAGTAAGTGACAAATTTTGGTTTCAAGTGGTGTGGCATGCAGCTATGTTGCTTTTCCATGGAGCCAAATACCTGTCTATTTTAGCTTGCTTCAGTCTCCTCCTGTTCAGCTGGGGAGATTGGGGAAGTTACTGGCAAGAATAAGGCTTGGTTCAGATAGCTGATTCACATAGTCTGGGTTTGCCCTTCTTTGAGCCCAGGATCTGAGCCAAATAATGGCATTTGTTTGGTAGTATGATTTGTAATGTGTGACCATCCCAGGTACGTTCCAGAGGCATATCAGACTCTTAATGGATGTGCCCTTCTGTAATAGATGGAAAAGTTAAAATTGTCCCAAGTGTCTGATGGCATACTGGAGTTTAAGCAGCAAAGCTGGTGGACACAAATAGCTGACTTCATGTTTAATGAGAGAAAGAGTAGCAGTGGGGTGATGGGTGCATTCAAGAACAGGTTTTCTCTCCGGCAGAGAGCTTACCAAACATGTTCTTGAAATGCTAAACTAAAATATGTTCCTGTAGGAGGAAAAGGGCTAGGGCCTTTGTAATTAGAGATCAGTAGCTGCAACTCCCCCCAAAAACCTAACAGAAGCCCACCTAGGCTAAGGTGTAATCCTGCTGAAGTTGTATTTTGCAGGGCTGTATAGGAGGAATACTCCCTTAGTGTACGTAAACACACCACAACAAAGGTATAACTGATCTTATGATGCAGACATGGCTGTTAGGTGTAGGGGCAAATACTGTGCTTAGAAGTTAGCAAGACTTTTAATCCCTTGAAACGTCTTCTGCAAGTCATTTGGTATATCCAAGTTTGGAGGAGACAATCAAACAGCAATTTATGACTTACGGGACTTATACTGGTCCTGTGAGAAGAGTACTCTTTAAAATTTAACTTAAGACTTCTTCCAAAGGGTAATTATGGAAACCATTTGGAGTTTCCATGTATGGCAGAGCAGATAAAACACTGCAAAACTCAAAGGCAATGTCCAGATTTATGTGTATGTGGAATACAGCTTTTTATTTCCATATGTGTAATGAGGAACAGAAACTAGTGTTGTCGTTCATGGTAAATAGTTTGGTGCTCTTAAATAACTTAGCATTTTGTAGACCTAAATATAGTTACTTTGGTTTGCTTTTGAAGCAAAAATGACTTTCTCAAGTGCAAGACATCTGCAGGGTTTCTCACATGCTTGTCCTGAGGAATAGGTAGATGTGGCCAGTCTTCTGATGCTGTCTAAATGAAGACAGCCAAAACTTTTTTCACTCTTGATAAGCCCAGGTGCAACGAAATGTAAGCTGTTACTTTGACAGGCTTCAATTTACTAAACATGTGGCTTCTTTTTTACTTCCTTTTTTTTCTTACAATTTTCAGATCTTGGAATTTCTGGTACTACTTCTAAAAAGTAAGTTCAACTTTGCTTAAAGATAAAAGGAAGTTGTCTACTCTGCTGTATAGCCCTACATCTATTTCAGTGTTTATTAAGAAACAATGAATTGGTTATATGCCCTGACCTCCCAATCCAGAAAAATTCTGAAGAAAGCATTCTATTCTATACAGGTTCACTGAATAATTAAGGTTCAGTGTTCCTGATATAGCTTATAAACTTGCTGTCTTTAATCTGAGTCTTAGAAATGTTTTTTTCCTGTAATTACTGCCTTCATGTTGGGTAGCTGATTTCCAAACAGCTTATAATGAACAAATAGTCCAGATAATAAATTGTATAGCTCCCCCCAGTAATCTATGCTAATATGTAATAGTTTTGTTATATTTTACAGATGCTGGATGTACTTATTGTGTAGGCATTGAAGTACTTCCAAAATAGAAAAGAGGTCCATTCCATGCCATGATAAGCTTCTTTTTGCAAAAAGAAATACTTACAACATTGCATTTATTTTTTAATCTTTTAATCTAACTGCTTGCTTCTGCCCTGAGTCTTCCTCTGTATGCAAGACTTCAAAATGGTTTGTGCCTGTGTGGAGACGATAGGAGGGATATGTACAAACACATTGTGAGGTTTAGCCCCAAAATTCCTTCGATCTACTTTGTTCAAATGGTGTATTTTATTCTGGGTAGAGCAGCCTCTAACAAAACCTGGTTTTGCAACAGCCTGTTATTCTATGAATGATTTGTTTCTCTTGTATCTATCAACTTTTTGCAGAACTGAATACTTTCCTTCTTCAGCTGTCTGAGCAAGATTTCCAGCACTGAAATGGCCTTTCAAAGACATCTAGCAGGCAGCTCTCCTGCCTGGCCCCAGTAGAATAGGCAGTAGCAGTCCCTCTTCCTACTTTGCAAGGGTATATGCGATATGTTACCTTCAGTCAATACTAAGTAAAACTTCTCTTTAATTCTCACCACAAAGGCCATAACCATGTAACTGACTTCAGCATAGAGTGTTCTGGTGTCCACTGCTAACAACCCTTGAAACTGAGTGTCACTAAGAGTATATTTTTCTGTTAATAACTGCATACACCATAAGCTAATGTAGCTGCACGTCTAATGCTAATGTATGCTGCAACTGGTTTTGGTTTTCACTGTGGAAGTATGCAAATAATAGCCTGCCTCTCTCCCTCTCTGTTAGGGGAGACCTTCAGTGGAATGCTGGAGAGAAGAAGTTAACAGGAGGAGCGAACTGGCAGCCAAAAGTAGCACCTGCAACATGGTCAACTGGTGGTGTCCCAGGTGGTCCACTGGTAGGTGGTTAATCCGTAGACAGCACTGGTGTTGGACTCCAGTATTTGGTGAGACTGTGCAAGCGTATGTGTAGGCACTGCTCCAGCCTACTGAGGCTAAACAGTTTGCTTCTGTGTAAATTATGTGTTTCAAGTCACATTTTTTAAGAACAGATTTACAGCTGGTATAAATAAACCATTGAGTAGTAAATGAAAAATACACTAGTGTACGTATGAAGATACTGCTCTACGTGTACATTTAATACCCGTGGGCATTTCCAAGTGTGTGATTAGCCATGTAGGCCTTGCCAGGATCGGGCCCGGGTCAAGTGCCCAAAATAAAACACTATCGATGTAAGCCGATGTATTATAAGGAGAGAAAATATGTAGGTTTTTCTCAAGTTTTACTGAATGAAGTAGATCAAAAGACTACACGGTATTCATACTGACCAGGTAACTGATGTTAGATCAAGAGTGGGTAGCTTATTTAGCAGGGTAAAGCAGTTGGGAAAAGTGAGATTACCCTGTAAAAAGTATCAGAAGGCACTAATTTTGAGAGAAGAGGGTCGAATTGAGCTAAAAATCTAAACTTGGCACAAGAGCAACTTGATCATGAGTAAGCTACAGAAGTATTCTGCAGAGGGGTCATAACTCATGAAATGTCTCACGAGGCTTAGAACAGCCTCCGTTTGAACAAGGTTGGGTTGGCAAAGGAAAGAAAGAACTCTGAAGGGGGACCATGACCAATTCAGTTCCTTGCTGCCACATCCAGGTGTTAACAGGACTCTGAGCATGTTCCATAACCTTATGGAAGATACAAGAATTCCCTATACTTCACTTAATGTGTTAGTTGTAACATCAAGTTTTTTTCTTAATAGAAAGGCTGGGCAATACTGTACAGCGTAAGTGAATTTTTTTTGATCTCTTATTGCACTTACTAAACATGAAGATACTAACAGCACCTCACCTGCACTACAGTTATTACTGCTGGCTTAAAACTAGCAAGAAGCTTCTAACATGGCTCCTCTTGGACTGTCTGTCCAGCAGGCAATTCTCAGCCAATGGGTTGAATATGGTTGTAGTGATTAGCCATTTCTGTGCTGTAAGCTTGAAAATGATGTCTCCACTGCTTTACTTGGATGTGAGCTACCTGATGACTTGTACTGCCTGAAATTTCAAGCTTCTGTAGCATCAGCCTCATCTTGTAGTGATTTTACCATCTGATAAGTAACTGGTCTTTCTGGAAGCTGGGTAGTTTTGATAGCATTTCATGAAACATATGTGTTGTATGTATTTCTTAAAAATCATGCACTTAGTTACTTTTTGAGTCCAAAGAAACCCAGGTCTGCAGGCAGAGTAGATATGGAGACAAAAATGAAGCTTTTCTTCATGTCACTGTTGAACCACTTAAGTTTTGGTCTCTTCTTCCCTTCCTTGTGACCTTTCAACTCCAGGATTAAAATCAGCAGAATCACATCAAAGCCCATTCCCTCGAGTGACCTAGTGCTTAGAGGCAAAAGCAGATTCAGTTTGTGTGGCCATTTTCTTGGCATCTGCCTGACTGGATGTTGAGCTATAATGTGTTCCTGTAAAAGCAGTCAGATCACTGCATCTGGTATCATTAACCTGTGTGGTTTGATTTCTTGCTTTGCATACCTGAGTGTCCAGATCTTGGTTTTAGTTTGGGGACTCTGTTAGCACAGTACAGTTTTTAACTGAAATGCTCCCCAGAAAACTTTCAGACTGGAGTAGAGTTCATAAACTAACAGTTCTCTCTTCCTGAATTCTAGTGGAAGATAAACTTTTTTTTTGCCTTGTATTATTTGAATGAAAATCATAACAAGTTCGGCATATGAATGAAAAGCATAGCAAGATAAACTAAACCCTCCTATGTAATGGTTCTGATCGTGGTTTAAATGTGTGAACTTATTCTTCAACTTCAGTAAATCTTGGTGCATAATTATTCTTTTTTTCACTGCAAACTAATTACAGCAGCTGTTTCCCTTAGCTTTACAATCTGCTTAAGCTTTTACTAAAATACAGTGCTACAATAAGTGCCATAGTGTGTTAGCTGAAATTGGGATGCTTTCTTACACTCTTTAGAAGGAGGAGCAAAGTGTGTATTTTCTTGGGCCTATTTTGAGTTGTAGTCAGTAAATGGACTCTGTTCATGAAGAGAATGGAGTCTGTCACCCTTGCTTTCTTTCGGAGAAACAAGCTGTGCATAAGGACTCATTCAGCTCCCTCATTCTTTGAAGCATTGTGGTTTTGAGGCTGCATATGTGCTGCATAACAGTCCTACTTTCCAGAACAGCTTTGAGAATGCTGGAGACTCTGTGTGGTTTCCAGATGGTTGGTGCTAGATTTTTGCTCTTTTTTTGCTTTTTTTTTTTTAATCTATTTTTTTAGGCGGGAGCTGTGCCTCCAGCAAGTGCTGTTCCTGCCACAGGAGGTACTCCACCTGTCCCACAGCCAGGAGCAGCATTTGGGATGGTGAGTCCCTTTTGCTACACTGCTCTCCTTCCCTCCCCCAGACCCCTGCTGACTCGGTGTTGGTTTCCAGCCCCCAGCAGGTGCAGGGGTGCCCATGATGCCCCAACAGCCGGTCATGTACGGGCAGCCGATGATGAGGCCCCCCTTTGGAGCCGCCACTGGCCCTGGTGTACAGGTGAGCCTTGCTGCTGCATGAATGTTTTATTGCTGTCCACGTCTCTAGAAAGTAGCTTGTGTGTGTGCATTGTCTCAGCTCAACTCTAGCTCTAAGTCTGTAAATGAGATGTCGTAAAGGATCAGCTGCCTGCCTTGCAGCAGATCACATGAACCACCTTGATTTTTTATTTCAGTTGCCTTGTATGAGACCAGTGGAATGAGTTTGAAAAGTCTCCTACAGCTAACTACATCCAAGATCTAGTTTTGGGGGATATTTGAGTAAAGCTCAAGGTGGAACTCATGGGCATTGCTGTTCTGCTCACAGCCTACCAAAATTTACTATAGCTATACTACACTATAGTGTACTATATACACTGTAGTATACCTACTACAGCAGGTGATGCAGCATAAGCTATAATGCCTGTTCCAGGCTATTATTTCAGAGTAGGGTTTGGTTTGTGATAACACTGAAAAGGAAAGGCACTTCTAGAGGAGAGGCAGGAAATTATTTAGCTGTAGTATTTTGATTTTTGTAAATCAGAAGTCCATATTACCTTTCAAGTAAGGAGGGAGATGGAAGTCTATGCTGCAGCTGTAAAATCTCACTAGTAACCCTGGAAGCCAGGCTACCTCCCTTGTATTGCAAATACTAAGCAATCAACATCTAGCAAACCACGCTTCTTAAGTCAGGAACTACATTCCCAATGAAGCTCGTCAAGGTTTTCTGTGTAGAAATGGAAAGAACTTGAAACTGCTCTAAGTAGGAATATATTTAGTCTTGCTTTCCCTCTCACCTTAAAGTATCTCTGCACTTACCAGGAATAATATTATGGGACACAGAAAATTTTTTCTAAAAGAGCGGTCATCAAGGTGCCAGGGCTACATATAGAATACCTCTTGTGCCCTGAGCTGAGGTAGGAATGAGGAGGAGCAAGGACAAAATGGGAGAATGATTTGACCACCATAGTCAAAATGTTGCATGGAATTTGAAAACTGACATTTTCTATGGAATAACTGATGATTTTTACACCTATCAAAGGATGAACCTAGTTTAATCTAGTCATATTTCCAGTTTGTTTTGGGCTCTTATTTACATTACCAATGTCAAATAATTTGTACTTAACTGCCAGTCGCAGGGATTTTCAGTCGTACCCCACAGGATGCACTCTGCTTGCTCTGCACCTTGGTTTTTAACATCTAACAATTGTCTTGTCTTCTGTCTGGGCTGAAGATCCTAACACCATTCTGTCCTACAGGGAGAGAGTGATCTGAAGCTATGCTAATTAAGATCTGCGGTGTCTATAGCCTTGTCTATTAAACCTGCCAAACATTGCTAACCCTATAGTAAGGATGGAATCCAAACAATGCTTGAGCAAAACAGCACCACTCTGAACTTGCAGACAAATGAAAACTTTGTATGCTTGCAACGTGCTTGTGTGAGAACTGCTTATGTCTATCTAATGCTTGTGTATTCTTATCTGCTTTGTTTTTTTTCCTGCCTTCCTGGCTGGCGTCTGTTAGCTTTCTCCAAGCCCAACTCCTGCTACTCAGAGCCCCAAGAAACCTCCAACAAAGGACCCATTAGCGGATCTTAACATCAAGGATTTCTTGTAATTGATAAGGTATTCTGTGACTGCCTGCTCGAGCATGTCACACTGTGGTACATGTCTGGCACACAGATGTTGTTTAGGATGAGTATGACTGATAAAATCGCAGCTGCGGAGCTAGAAACATGCACTGTAATGAAAACCAAATTCTCTGTCCACACTCTTAACTTTAGCCTGAAAGCTCGACTCATGGATAACTTCTCCTGACAGTTGCTTTTGACAAAAAAAAAGTATCTTCAATGTAAAACTTCAGTTTTTACCTTGTTTCCATTCAGTCCAAGGATTCATGTTTGGTTTTTTTCTTGAAATTAACACTGAAACATGTAGAATGATAACAGGGTGCAAATACTGGGGGGTGGAAAAGGTGCTGAAGAGGCTTCTTCCAGTCTTGTGGGTGTTGAAAAAGATTTGGTATCGTAGGTGTGAAGGTATTAAAAGGGGAAAATGTATTCTTGTCATCAAAGGAAGGTTGTTTGCATCTCTTTACTGCTGCCAGCTAATGTTCTCCCCTGCCATGCATTTTTTCAAGGCACTGCTTTTCTGAATGCTAAGGCCATGAGGTCCTGAGCAGTGCTGTGTAGAACAACAATGGGGAAGAACAGAGGAGTAAATGTAAAGAAAAATGGAGGAGAAGAAAAAAACCAGTACTGCATAATAAAAGGAAATAAAGGCCAAAATATTATTCTGATGGTTTTGGAGGGCCAGGTAGGAGTATCAGATTGAATTAAACACTAATTGCCAATTAAAAAATAATAATGCAGACGTAAGGTACGCATTTTATAATGAAGACTAGAATAATGTGACTAGAATAAGGTGAGGAGAGGACAATCATTACATAACTTTAAAGCCTTCTTCATGAGTCACTTTTCTTCCTTCCTAGAGCTTAATTCTAAAATTTGTTCTGAGCCCACTCTGCACTGGAGCTGGCAGCAGTGATTCACACTGCTCTTAGCAGGCATCTCCCAGTCCCACTTCACCCTTCTCCAAATTCCAGCCCCAGGGAGGTGTACCTGGGACTTGGCAGAGATGGCCAGGAGTGGAGATACACTTTCACTGCTGGGACTCACTGCTTTCAACTTGTGTTTGTAATAGAGAGATTCATAACTGGCTGTGGGAAGACTGCTGCTTCACTAGAGTCTGATAGCAAATCCTTTGAGCTGTGAAGAGATGAGCAGATTTGGTGCTCTTTCTAGAACGTGCTTTACTAACTCATTGTATCAGTTTTCATCTAATACTTTTCTATATTCACAGCTGCGGTTTTTCTGACTGGATGCTAAAAACATGAGTTTGGAGTCTACAAATGGATGCTCAGAGTTTCAAAGTGAGCCACCAGTACCAAACCCAGTGCTTACTCAGACTTTCTCTTCCTCCTGAAACGTGTAGCACAGCTGTGAAAGTGAACATTAGGAATGTGTACTACCTTAGCTGTTATCCCTACTCTCTCGAAATTTGTGTACTTGGGTTATTTGTGTTTTACAATTTAAACAATGGATGTATGTTTCTGATGCCTTCTAGTGCTTTTCTGAACCTATCCCACGGGGGCAGATTATGCAGCTGTTGTTTGGTGAGCCATTTGGAGCAATGTCTGTGGTTTTTGAAGGTTTCAATGTATATAACTTTTTGAGGACACCCAAAGTTTCCCTAGGACTCAATTTCTCCTTTATCTGTTACAAAACATAGTGTGATAATACCAGATAGTAAAGAAAATACTTACGGAATTGTGCAGAATACTTTTTTTTTCCAGTCACAGGAATCTCAATTGTCGTGAAAAAAATGTTTTATTTTTGTGGCACTGTATATGTTAAAATAATTTAAAGTAATATAAAGGAAAACTTCCATGACAAATACTTTTTCAATGATTTACCAAGAATGAAAAATCATATCTGAAAGAACACCATATTTATTGCTGTTTTTATTTTTAAATCTGTTTTAATTATTTACGTTCTTGCATTTATAATTGGCATATTTATCAGTTCTTGCTAAATGCACTGAAAATTAAGTAAAGGGTCAGTTTTTCTCCGTGTAGTTGGGAAAAAGCAACCATAGTTATGCTGGCATTAAGGGATTTCAAATACGAGAGCACTTTTTGGTATATCTGTAGTCAAAACATTACAAGTGATGTTACCCATCTCTGTTCAGTTCTTCCGTACATCTCTTAATTTAGTGCTTACCTGTGTATGCCTTAGGATAGTGTTTTCTCATTGCCCCGAATGCGCTGTGAGTAGCTTTTGTACTATTGGTGATTAGATTTAATTCTGATCCAGAGATCCATGCCCTTTACTGTACATACTGTGTTTCTTTAATTTTTATTTGTTCTCATACTGTTTCTGCTGATGGCTTGGTGTAAGATCTTGACTCTTCAATGAGGTCACTGTTGATCAGTGTTACAAGTGGCTTGGCAGTTCTCTGTAAAAGCATATTGGGTTGGAAAGATATTCACCTAAAGTCTTTCAAATGAACTATTTAATCAATGTATGGTACCATTAAAAGTGGTTGTATCTGAATTTGCTGTGGGGATAACATACACTGTAATGGGAAAGTTCTATAAAAAGCGAATTTCAAAATGGCTTTTCTTTGTATTTGAGTTTAAAAAAATCCCAAACAAAAAAAACCCCCAAAAAACAAAAAACCCCAGTGCATGTGTGCCCTCTGAGATGCAATAAACACCTTGATCAAAGTAAACATCTTTTTGCCAGTTTCATAATCATTAAGATGTTGAACACAATAATATACTGTGAGAGGAGAAAAATGTGTTTAGGTCCTGACACTGATTGATGAGTCTGCTGCATATGGGAATGACTTATATGGAATCATAGAATCATTTAGATTGGAAAAGACATCTAAGTTCATAGAGTCCAACTGTTAACCTAACACTGCCACCTCCACCACTCATCCATGTCCCTAAGTGCCACACCTACAGCTTTCTGCACTCACTGCAGCAGTTTTGCGGCCAATGAATTACCAAGCATGTGCTAGAGGATTGTTTTTCATAGTTTATTTTATCTATCTGAATAACCCCATCAGTAGTTTCATCTCACTACCATTCCCAGCTGTTTTCAGCTGTGCCCAGTGTATGGCAACCAAGAGCAGGAACGGCCTCTTGGGCTCAGGGACTGCCCTGGGACCATAGAGGCCTTCCTTGAAAGGGTGCTGGGTGGAAGGGTGGGGGGTGGGGGGGGAGGAGGCAGGGCTGCACGTGGGGGACCCCAGAACCCCCGTGTCACAGTGCCATCACCTGGCACTGCAGCATTCACAATGTCCCAGGGCAGGAGAAAGGGGGCATTGGTTTTATATCTCAGCCTTATGATGAGCTCACAGTTGCAGCCCAGTTTTCTGGATTAAAAATACGTATTGCTCAGCAAATTGCTGTGTTTCCTCACTATTTGAGCATGAAGACGAACAAGGTCAGTAGCTGCACCCCCAGAAATGCTCACCATGGTTTTTCCTACTCTGCCTGTGTACTGTGTCTTGCCAAATGCAGGGAGTGCTCAACTTCTTACCACTGTGTTGTGCATGTCTTCTCAAAGTGAGGACAGCATTTTCAGAGGAGAATCATAACCAAACAAGTAAATATATTTAGACCAGTTCATTATTGTCTTACTCAAATTGAGATAATGAGCTACTACTCACTAAATTGCAAATGAATGTTTGCAATGTCACGTGTTTCAAGGGGCCAGACCTCAGGGTGAGGGTTTTCTCCTTGCCAGATACATGCCCCTGCCACAGAGTAATTGGCTTTCTGCATTAGCTTCATCCATGTCCACAGCTCTTGGTCCTGATTTTGGTTAGTTTTCTCTAGATCTCATGGCTAACAGCTCTGTGTGGGTGTGGGTGTGGGTGTGGGTGTGGGTGTGTGTGGTGTGGGTGTGATTTGTTATCCTGTAAACAAACAGAAGCCTGGACAAAAAGGAAACTTGGTGGAAGAGCATCTAGAAGCTTGTTCACTGTGGGAAGTAAAACCTGTGTATTTCCCCAAATGCTGACTAAGGCTAAACAAAAGTGACTTGCTCTCCCTGGCACAAAGGCATTATAAAATCTGGCTTGCAAGGGAACCACGTGGTTGTCTCCTGGCCTATAGACAAGAACATGTTCTTGTTATCATCTGAGTTTCATCATCCAGGCACGAACGTGTCTGTGTCCTGCTATGACTAACCACTTTTCAATACGAGCTGTAGGGAAGAGTGGGTGGGAAGGAGTGCTCCCATCTGTGGAAAGAAGAAACTGTCTCCTTCCCCTGCATTTTTTGTGAGGGGAGGACAGATTTCAGACAGCTGATAAGTCCCTTATCCAAGTTCTTGCTGTCCTGTGTGCTGGCTTCTTTAAAAGCTGGCCCCTCTGGCCACATGAGGCTTTTGTAGCTCCCCCTTAAGCCATGAGTGTCTTAAGGAGTGGTAAACACCTGGAGAACCTGAATTCAGCTTACTGCAGAGGTTTGGAAAAAAAATCCAACTCATTCTGCAGAACTGACTCACTTTTGAATGTTTGGAGTTAGAATTACCTCCTACTCCTCTTTGTTAATTTGTTCATTTATTTTAATTGGCTTTATTTGAAAATTTTAGCTGCAAATGTACTGTAGCTTGAGTTGATGGCTTCTGAATTGATGCTGGTGTTTCCACAGATGAAAGCTTGGATGGTGAGAACTAAATTGTTGTCTTCTAAGATCCTGGGGACCACCTTAGCCTTTCAGGCTGGTTGCACAATCAGGCTGCTACCTGAACTTCCATTCTTAAGATTTGGTAAGGCAGCTGCAAAGGCTAGTGACTTGCCCTAAAAACAACCAGGAAAGTCAAGAGCAAAAGCTGTTCTGGGGTGGGAGGAAAAGAGAGGGAAAGAAAGGAAGATTTGCTTTGTAAATGTACTTGAGACTTCAGTATTATGAGGTACTACTTACTGGGGGCAGACAGCATCTATTTCATGAAATGTCCAGTAGCCACAGCTGACATTGTTTTGTCTTTGTGGCATGAACATTTGCTCCTGCCCCCCTTCCCCATCTCTCATCTCAGAATAAGAGCTGCATGCTCAGGTAACTTGCTCTGCATGGGGGAGAAAAAAATCCCAGTAATTCTTAATGCCTAGGCAAGCCAACTGAAACTTGCTGTGGTAGGAGTAGTGGCAGTGACACAAAGATAATACACTGAGTTAGTGATTCAGATCTTCCAGGACCTGAAATATATCAGAAAATTTATTAAAATAGAAAATCTTTTTTCCATGTGTTATATACTGCTAGTGCTGTGAGCAGTGTGGGAAGTGGCAGACACTGGGTGATAATGAGGGGTTGAAATAAGAATTTCAGAGATGGGACTACAGAAGGAGAGAGTCTATAGATATTTTAAAGCAGACAGCACTGCTATTTTTTCTGCTCCAGATCTTGGCTCCTAAAGCTTCACCACCTCTTCCCTTTCCCTTAATTAAACTCTGCAAGTGGTGTGGGCAGCAGAAGACCAACGTTTGTTTCATTGCCCAAGACATCTCTGCATGCAGTTAGAGGTGTAAGAAGAGTAGCCTTTGGGAGTTAGCAAAGGTGGTAGACCAGAAACAGAAACTGAAACAAGTGAAGAAATGTGTGTATGGGTGTGACATCCACTGCAAGGACTAAAGAGAGCAAATGTCTTCTCTGATGATGTTGGAGAACCTGTGAAAGGGTTGGTGGACGTCCACCCTACACAGCCCTGTAAAGCACCTACATTCAAATGCTCATTCGAACATGGTGGAGTTTGAGCTGTATTTTCAAAATACAGTTTATTATGAGGGAAGAGATTTCTCCATTTACCTCAATATCGTAAAACCCTAAAGTAGCCATCTTTTTAAGAGGTCCTGCAGGTCCTGCCAAAGCACTATCCCACTCTGTTGGAAGCAGAGATTTCATACCTCCGAGTGCACCAGTGAAGACACGTCCTGCAAAATCTGAGCCAAATTTTCAGACTTAAATTGGTAGTTGGAGACAGCTTACTTGTTGTCCATGAATGTATGCAGGGACTGATGGGATCTTGGTGACACACGGTAGGAGGGGTCCTCCCCTGCCCTCTCAAGAACATCACCTTTCCATAGTCCTTGTCTGTACTTTTGCCTATCCAGGCCTGGAAAGAGGCCGACTGTGTGGGAGAGGGGATAGTATTGCATTAAGGAGGGGAAGGAGAAGAGGGCCAGGATGGATGCACTAGGGAGTGGTATGGGGGATAGACAGTGTGTTCTTGCTCTTGGGGCTGCAGGTTGTCTGTAATTGAGGAAGACGGTGGGCACTGGAACATTGTGGGTACAGAGTGACCCCAGGGAGGGGGCAGCTCTGTGCCCTCAGCCTTGTAAGCTGCTGCAGGCCTGCAGTGCGGGCATTAAATGTCAGCAAAAAGATTTTGCATACAAGAACAATTTACAGCTCCAAGCAGACACCAAGCTTTAAAAGAAATAGCCTTTCATACTCTGAGTGTGTCTGCATATAAATAAAAGGGATTTTTTTAAATGCTACTGAGATGCAAGAGTAGAACAAGTTAAATTCTGAAGATAATTTTAAGATTATGCCTTATGTGTCTACGATGAGTCTGTAATTACACCCTGTCAGTCTGGGTTGATCGATCTGGAATAATCCCACACTGTCTCCAGCCAACTGAAAGAGCAGTATTGAATTTGTTTTGAAAAACATCAAGACAGAAAATAGATCACTTCTCTTTTGAAACAGGGAAAAACTAAGTTTTTAACAAAGGAAGAAAGGGGAAAATAGTAACACTGAGACCAGCATAATGCATAAATAAGATTGTCTTCCTATACAAATTCTGGCTTAGGTAATACAGCATCTTTGAATCTCCCTTTGCACAAAATTCACAAGGCTGTAGCCACTTTGAGATTTTGGTTTAGCATCTATTTCTGTGGACATGCCTTTGGGAGATAGAGCACATGATCCTCTGTGCTTGAAAAGAGAGATTTCCAGCAGTGTATTGAAATCCCCATTTCCCAGCTCACCTCCATCCCATCGTGACAGTATCCAGCACCTGTCTAGCATCCCGCTGCTCAGGGTGAACAGACACACTGAGCTTTCCCAGCTCTGTGTTTTGCGGGACTTGAGCTGTCCTGATTTTGAATATATATTTAAATATAAAAATAAATATAGATAGTTAAATACATTTAAGATTGCAGGTAGCTGGTGACTTTTCCTTGCTGCCTGAGTCCCAAGTATTGCAGTTCTCTTTGGGAGTTTGCAGTGTTGCGCGCGAATTACTTTCCTGTCACTCTCATTTCAGAAATGGCATTGATGGAAATCCAGCTGCTTGCCTCTTTTTGTTTTCTTCAAGATTTGCTTGCGTAGAATTTGCTTAAAGAACCTTTGGCTCCAAGGCAAATCGTGCTGGAAATGAGCTTCTCTCTCAAAATATTTGACAGCCTGTGATTCCTGTAGGATGGCTGAAATGTTTTACTCTTTAAGGCATGGTCGAGGCCCAGACAGGGAGAGGGGCAAGGCAGCATTCAACACAATAAACCTAATTTTGAATTGACATAAAACTCCATTAACTCCAGTTGTATTCACATCACTCAGCAGTGCATCTGGGTTCGTGCATGGACAGTTTTTAAGCATCTTCCTAAACTTTTGTGAAATTAAATTAGGCTAATTATTTGGATAAGTTTCTTTTCTCTTTTGAACTTTATATTTTAAAATCCAAAATATGCAGATGAAGACACCTTGTTACCATAGTCCTTGTACAGACAAGTGAGTTGATTCCCACTGACTAACTGAGACCATACAAAAAATACTGTTTTTTTTCAAAGTAGCATAAAAAGATTACATAGTGACAGTAAGCAGATTTTTCTATTTAAATGCTCAGCTATTTTTTAGGACTGTAAGTAGTAATTATAAAACTAACGTGTGTGTGTATAATTCTCTAATGCTCCATACACTTCTTAGTCTGAGATACTAAATAAACCTATTTCTCATGAGTAGCTCTTTAACCACGTTACTGGAGGACAGGTAATACTTGTGTCCATGGACACTTAAGCCTACCTGGTTTTTCCAGTATTTTCAGTTATCTAAAAAAAGTGCACCTTGTGGTTCCTATGTGGAGAGCTGTTTTCTGGAGGTTTTGAAACACAGCCTGACAGATTACATTCTTGATGATTACTAAGATGTAATATTAGGTCTTGATATATATGTCTTGCACATATACATTCAGCAAAGGAAAATGTAATTTAGAGAAATGTTACACTGTTCTGTCCACCCAAAATACAGTATTTTGCATCTAGGACTGATTTTCCTGGGATTTTAGAATCCTGGAAATTATTTATTGTAATACAGTGGCTTATGTATCTGTTAAAACATTTTGTTTCTTTAGACATTTGGCTTCATGACTGATCATCAAGATTGACTCTAATCCTACTCCATCATTTAGCCTGGCTCGTGGATTTTTCAGACAGCTTTTTTTTTTTTTTTTACCCCCCAGCAGATGTTGAAGGCTGGATTTGGGTGGTGTGTGCTTTTAACAGCTTTTAGAAATACCTCCAAGAATTTGCAAACATATCACTAACAGCCTCCATCTCTCTTTAGATGAGGAGTGTGTACTGAGAAATGGGCAAATCATCTACATTCCATTCAACTGCGTATTTTAGAGAAACACAGAGCTGCAGAAGAGTTGCAAGCCCTGCAAACAGTGACACCTAAGCCAGGCTGTATCCCATGAACTGCTTCTGTCATTAGCAAGGAAAATCTCCCATCTCAAACCAGCAATGCTGTCTTTGCTGTGCCTTTACCCCTTTGAGGCTAACATAGGAATAGTCCTAACTTACATTTTAACAAATTTGACACCACTGTAGTATGACAAGTGGTTGCTCTGGAAATCTTAAAATGAAATAGCTGGTCTCATGTATGAAGTAATTACAACTCAGTTCAGCACAGTTTGCATGAAGAGCCTGTCATGGATGTGCTTCTGTCATTTAATGACCTTTAAAATAGCTGGCAGGCTTTGAGAATATTATTTTTCTAGTAGCAGAGTTCAGCATGCCAGCCATACTTTTTCATTTGAAACTGAACTTACAGTGGCTGGAAACTTGAACTGTAAATCCAGTATTTTGATAGATCTGTCAGAGATGGAGGAGAGATGCAGCTGAAATGAAATAATTTTTCCCTAGCCAAACTAAAGAGCTAAGCTGATCCAATCTATGCTTTCCTGGGACAGACTCTAGTGTGAAATACAATATTTTTCTCTTAGCCAAAGCATTTTATTGCCAATATAAAAGATCAGTATAACTATGCATACTGTTTCATTTAAAATTTGGCTTTCTGCTACAGATAAACAAGACCAACACAGCTTTCTGCATTCCACTGCAAAGGCAATGCATTCAGAGCACATGAAGTGCTTTAAGACTGCTAGGCAGAATGATAAGATAGAAATCCCATATATCTACTCTATTCCCCTGCTCTAAAACCAAAATTGGATAATACAAAGCAGATTTTTCTAGAAGACCTCCATCATTCCACAGCCTTTCCAAACTCCACTGAAGAACATCATCACCTTCATCCTGAGAGAGCTGCTGGGGTTTTTTTTGCTCTGTTACCTGACAACTCCATGCTGCATGTTGAACTGTTATTTCTTCTGTCCATGGGGATGCCCTCTCTGTTCTTTGCAATAGCAGTGATGGTATTTGGAGAGTTATCATGGTCATGCTTTTGGTTTATGCCCTCTGTCTTCAAACTTTCCTTGCCAATCAAGTTTTCTAGATACCAGTTCAATCTTGGTTCAATCTCTGCACTCTGGTCAACTGTGGCACATGTGCCTTCCCCAGCAGGATTGAACTGTCAGGCTATGGTCATCCTATGCTCCTCTGTGCTCTCAGAGACCTTCCTGAAGGGCTGTGGTTTCAGCAGCCCTTCAGTGGTTCATAGTGTGTAGCCGTTTTGGGGAAAAAAAAGAACAGAAATAAAAATTCTAAAATGAAGTAATGTAAAAAATGTTTAAAAGGAAAAAAATTGATTGTTTAAATAGTATCAGTATAGAGCATTACCACTGGGCTCTTTGTGACATTAATAAGACTCAGTGCACTGCTAAATCTTTACAGAAAAGGAAGAAATTTGGGAAGGAAGAGGGAATCTGTGGGCTGAATGTCTCTCCACATCCTGCTTTTCATCTGGTTGTATTTCTTTGTGCATCAAGAATTGTCCTGGGAGAATTGAGCACACTGCAAAGACAGCAGGGCAGAGTGGCTCTGGAGGAGATGGGACTATCCGTCCTCCTCAGACCTTCAGACGCAGGATCCTCAAACTCTGTTTCTCCTGTGTGGGGCTTGCTCATGCACCTGGCAGGAGAGACAGAAACAAGAAGCAGCTGCAGGTCTCTGGAGGGTGATGGGAGAGGTGAGGGAGGAGACAGGAGACAGCAGTGCGTGGGCACAAGATCAGGGTCTCGCAGGCTGTGACAGAATCATCAGCTCCTCTTCTGTTTGAGTATCACACTTACAACTGCACTGCTGTGTATGACTTTTTTCTCTGGGTTGCAAGCTTGAGGTTGCCCCTGCTGCAAAAGCATCTGGAGCTGTGCATCTGCTGTGAGACACCCAGCTGTGCATGTGAGGGTCAGCAGCAAGGTCCTCACTTGCAGGGTGATGAATGTGCCTATCTGGGGGTGTCTCCCAATAAATGTAATGATGCAAGCAGCTGGAAATAGCAGAAGGAAGAGTTTTTGATGCCTCTCAGATAAGGATAGTGGTAGCATTAACAGATTGAGAGCACAGGTTTCTTTTCCTTGCTAGTTGCACTCATTCATGGCATGTGTGTGTGACACAGGTAGCAAGGGAAAGAAACCTGTGCAAGGAAAAGAACCATGCTGTGAATATGGAAGGAGCAATAACGAGAGGCAGAACACAGGCCTGAACTGCTCTGCTGTCATGTAAAGTTTTGTGGGTATTAATGGCCAGAATATCTGGATTGGTTTTTGTTTGGTTTTTTTTCAAAAACCAGTCTCATCAGTAGAAGGTTGATCATCATCACCATCACTACTGCCTCTGTATTGCCCCAGGGCATTTAGCATTACCTGCTGAAATCCTAATACTGTAATTGGTGGAGCTGCCTAAAAATCCCTCTGCTAAGAGACCACATTGGAATCTCACTAAAATAAAAATTGGAATCTCACTAAAATAAAAACAAAACAAAACAATTTTTTTCCATGCACATAGCCAATAGGTAGTAGAAAAAACCACTCTCAAATCTTGTCAAGAATGGCTGTGAGTCTTCCAGTTATTTTAGCAATTATCTGCTTCATTCATCTGCTTGTTTCTCATCAGTCTTGTATCTCTGAGCTGTATCTTTATCATGTTTCCAGCAGGAGCTGGTTCCATAGTGATGTTGCTAGACGAGCCTAAAAATTTACCAAAATTTTGCTTTCAAATTAGGAAGAGGAAGCTGGCTTGTAGATCTAGAAATGTGACTTCTTACGTGTCTAAAAATACTTACCTGGAAGCCTAGTCTTTACCAGATTAAAAAAAGAAAGCTACGTTGTGGCCTTGAAAAGTAGGTGGCTGCACCTGTCTGTCCCAGGACTGTGTAATTTTGGCTCTGTATGTGGGCTCTGGCAGCTGTGGCAAGAGATGAGCACGAGGGCCAGCACAGGTTTGGCAAACAGGCTGTGCTTACAGCCCTGACCCCACCCTGAGTGTTAAAAAAGGGCTGGAACAGGGATATAACGAAGCGTGGCATTTCCTAAGTTCTTTCCAATACTTACAGTGTTTTAAATCTGTGCTGTTTAATCGTGTTGGGGGGAAGGGGAGGGAAGGCAGGTGCATTGCACATACTGGACTACGACGACTCTGCCCTTTCTGTAGAGTTGTGATGTTCTCTTTGGCAAATGGTATGTGAAGAAATGCTGCAGGTAAGACCTATCAGAAACATCTATAGCTGTCCTTTTCCAGGCTTTGTCCGTGGATTAGCCCTAGAAGACTGTGCTGCTGCAACAAGACATTACCTTAGCAGTAGGCTTAAATAACTGGTCTAATAAACATCACCCACAGCCAGCTACCGAGAAAGTTTCTGCCAGATTTCTCCAGGTGTTGAGCAGATGTGGATCCCACACAGGCAGATATTCCTGTCAGTGATCATTTGCTTTTTATTTGATACTGTCATTACAGTGGATCTTGTGATAGGAGCCATTTACAGCCCAGTTAGTATAATTTGATTAATAGCATCAAATCATTGCTATTTTTGCAGTCATTTAAACCAGTGAAATTAAATCAGTTTCCTCTGGAGAGCAGCATGTGCCTAGGAGATTAAACCCTGTGCTTGCTGCTGGGATGCGGAGCCTGTGGCCTCTCCCTCAGTCAGCATCCGTGGCAGGAGGAGCTGTCAGGGCAGCCCAGAGCTGTTTTGTAAGGACGTCACAAAATTGTTCTTTCAGCTGGCAGCCTGTGTTTACATTGACTCAAAGCTTAGGAAAGCATTCCCAAGGCTAGCTCCAGATTTGATGTGTTGTCTTACACCTATAAACACTGGCTTGCTTTCGGTGATTTTGCCTTTCATTCTCTGTTTGCAGCTGTTACCTTATTAGCACTTTGAAGTGGCTTCTCTTAAACAGCAACCAAAGTTCCTCATTATATAGCAATGGTTGGGCATTATTTAATTTAATTTAATTTTAGGTGTTTGGTGTTAGAGTAGAAAATGAGGTGGAAATCCACAATGGGCACAATTAAAAAAATTAAAAAGTGGAATTCTCTCTCTTAGAAAGAATCCAAGATAGGCAGGAAAGAGTGAAATGAAGTTGGAAACTAATATGAAATAATGAAATACAATTAATGGCAGCTGGTTTTGTGGGTTTTTTTAAGCTTGTAAATACTGTTTTCACACAGATGCCTGATTTTACCTAGTCTGAACTGCTAAGGAAAAAGTAGTTTCAAGAAGTGAAGGACTCAAGCACATCAGTTGAATGAGCAGCATTATTGGAGCACAGATCACTGTTGTACCAGGTTAATTGGCAAGCAAGGAAGTAAATTGAGCAGTAAATTGAACACTGACAAAGCTACTTTCCCTTTTGAGTATTGGCTTCCTTTTTATTTCTTTCTGAGAGGAATTTACAGGTCACCAATGGCTAGTGTATAATGTTCTATAACAAGTAAATACATATACTATGTGATGGGTCAAATTCCCCTTCAAGACTGAGCATTGTGAATGAGAGGAGAACGTGATGCAGAGTTTGGTTACAAGAGCTTACTGTTTCAACTCACTGTTATCAAAAATGGCTTCATACATCCTCCATGTAGATGCAGAGCAAAATGTATAAAACCTAAATTGTCAGTGGCCACATCCTTGGAAGCCTCTGTTCATGTCCACTGTTTATGAAAGCCAGGTCTGAGCCCAAACTCACAACAGGCAGCAAGAGTTTGGTAGTACAGTAGGTCCCTGTTGCTGGGGGGTGGTGGTGGGATGGGCAGCTAGCAGGTGGATTTTCTTTCACCATGTAACTCACCACAACTCTGGAATGCATCAATGTCCTGCACAGACAACAGTGGCAGAAAAAACCATATGCCACGTGTAGCTATGAAGTCTCCATTGCCTTTATGCATAAACTTTTTTCCCAAATATCCCATTGGTGCTTTTCTTAGAGGTGACTTTTGCCCCCTCTTTGTATTACTAGTAATTCCCTTTGGGGTAATTTGGCATTCTCTTTTATTATGTGTGTTTTGGGAAGGGGAAGTCCCTGTTGGCGTTCAAGGCCATGTTGTATCCCCACCACCGTTGGTCCATTCCTGTACACAGCCAAAAATATTTAGCTGATGAATCATTCAAGAAAACACAAAGACTAAATACAAAAACTAGTGTTGCCTTTGACAGTAGGAAAAAGTAGAAATCACATTTTCTTCCATTCAGTAAGGCACTGTGCTTTTTTGCTGTTGTTCATGGGCTTCACCTTTGCCTTCTCGTGTCCTCTTCTTCTGCCTGTTTCAAAATGTCCACAGAGAGATACAGCCAGAAAGGGTCCATTGCTGTGTGCTGTCTCCTGGCTGCTTTCATCCTTGATTAAGCAAAACTTTAAACAGCATTTAATCCATAAATTTGGAAATTAAACTGGAGGAGAGGGGTGGGAGAGTGCTGCAACTGCAGCCAAAGGGCAGCTGAGTAATTTGTCTGAAAACCAGCCCAATTTGGTTTCATCCAAAGTTTTCAAACTCTTTCACATGGAAAAGAAGTAGAGCCATAGCAACTGCAATAAGTGTGGTGTGTCCCTAATTACCAAGAAGCAAAAGTAAATATTTGTGTGGCTTTTCCCGTATATCTGATCTCTTTTCTTAGCAATAACAACTGAAGGATTAGCCATTATCCAGGTCTAAAGACATATTTGAAGCAGAAGGAATGAATGACTCATCAGGAATACCTGCATAATAAACAGCATAAGGTGCCACTTCTTTGGAGGATTTGAGTGTCTGTTATTTGGGGAAGGCCTTTTGAGCATTTGTTAAAGACTATGAGAAATGGGAGTATGACTGGCAAATACCTGCACAAGGATCTGGGTTGTATGGGAACATTTTAGGGCTGAATAGACATTTGGATAAGATTCCAGTTCAAGCCCCTCAGGGCCCCTGGGAGTGTGTGATCCATAGCGTTTGTTGGAACATATCTTCCACCGAGGAAACCACATCCGTGCCAGTGGCTTGGGAACGGCCTGTAGAGGACACAGCTGTCACCCCTGGGTCTCTGTTTGTGTTCCCCGAACGGAGGCTGAGAAACATTTCTCAAGCACCAAGACATTCTCCCAGATGGTGGCAAAAAGTGGATTTCAGCAATGAAAAGATTTAGATCCTGTTACCAGCCCCAAATAGTCTTTTTTCCAGGTCACAAATCTTTCAATCCTATTTATTTCCCTGTGGCACTTGCTTCTCCCCCATGTGAGGACCCATATAAGAGCTGGTGGGTAAGCCCTTGCCAGACCCCTGGTAAATATTGCTTGTATTAGACACACTGTTAATCACAGCTGTAATCATTTCTTAACTTTCCATTAAATATTTCCAGCAGCTCTTGGCCTTACCAAAATTCTCTCCTTTTACTGTCAGAGACAAAATCAGCACCAGTTTCAAGGGCACAGATTTAAGATAATTCTAAGAACCAAGATTATCATGTTTTACATACTTCTAATTTGGCCTGGCTCAACAGATCTCTGAGGCAGAAAGTGTAAATATAGCAAATAGCAGAAACAGAACTAATAACTTATTTTAGAATTAATAACTTGCAGAAGAGACTATGAGTCATTTCCTTGCTGAACTAAATTTTTTTACTCATCAAATTTGCTCATGGAGTAATAATCTCGAAGACAGGGAGGTTTTTTTCCCAGAACAAATTTAAAGAGACATTAATATCTTGTAAAACCAAGTCCCAGATGATTCACCGATAAATCATTACAGGCACTTAGAAAATGAAGTTTGTGTAACACAACCATAGCTAACAAACTGCATCATGACAGAGGAAAAGGGAAACAACAGAAAATATTTATTGACATAATAAGTGCATCATATAATATCTTAACAGGGCAAAGGTTTGCAGTTATTTTCTCAAATGGCTTGTCATTTTGCACAGTTAAAAATATAAAGTTTTCTGTCAGTCTTAAAAAAGCAAAGTACATGAAAGAATCCTCAAAGCTGCTTCTGGAAGTTTTTAACCTAAATGCTCTGACACTTGGAGCAAAAGGCCGGTGCAAAGGGGACCCAAATATACTTCCAAATCCTTTGAGATTAGAGTGAAATTTTAAGCTTTCAATTTAATAACATTCTTTTTTCCCCCCCAGTCATTCGTTAATCCAGGAATTTGTAGATGGAAGTATCTGCAATAATCTGTGCTTTAAAATTAGAAGCAGTTGATTAAATTTCTACAAATGCCAAACACAAACAGAAGACATTTGAAAAAAATTTATTACCTAGAATTTCTAGATACATGCAAAAAATGGAGCCAACATTTAAATGCCTCAAGTCTGAGATTTTTTGTTGGATTTTTTTTCCAGTGGAGAACAGCCTTTACAGGAATCCCAACAAAAGGTCAGGTTTGAGAAACTCCCTTTACTCACTACACTCTCAGTGATCCAGTGTACTGGGATGTTCGTACTGCCAAGCCTTTTGGTCAGGACACAGATCTGCTGCTTTGCAAGGACCCTAAATGAACAGAAGCACAATCCCTGGGAATTCAGGCATGGATTGTAGATCAAGGTCAAAACCCCCTGCCTGCTAGAGGTCCCTGCCACAACCTGACTCCTCTCACAGCCCCTTCCTTGTTGCTATTGGCTGGGAAGAAAAGCCTCATCTTTAACAGTGAAAAATTGTTCATGAAACTAGTGATTTTCACATCTTAATTAATACTATTAAGTCTCAACCAGCTGCCTACTCTTTCTCACAATGGGGTCCCTCTGCTACCTTGTAGCCATTTCATCTGTTACTTTGCACACTTTCTTTATCCCTTGCATACCATCTCCATCTTCCTGGTCTTCCATACCATCTACTTGTTCTTTCTTTCTGTTTTATTTGCTGCTTGCTGCCAGGTCATCCCTTATCGGCAGAATAGAAAGAACTCCCCAGCTGCTTCTCTCCTCCACATGTGGATGAGTTATTTTTTTACTTAAGCCATATTTGTGCTGATTCATACTCCATACAGACACATCAATCTGCAAAATTAAGATGGTAAGTTATAAACTGAGTCAAGGAGTTTCTTTAAGCAGTTATTAAAGTACTGGGTACTCTATACCTCATATAACAAATAATTTTCCTACATAATGTAGGGAAATTATTTTCTTTTGCTAAGTTAATAAAAACTTCAACTAAATTTTTCACATTGCAGATAACCCCCTTGACTTCCACTGTGTGTATCAGAGGCTCAGATTAAACACATCCACAAATACCTTGCAGAATCTGCTCTGGGTGTGTTAATAGCTTGCATATGAGGTTTATCTTTGGCCCCGAAAAAACTTACTTGTTCACTTTATAAATTCCAGTAGCCCTCTAGGAGAAAAGAGATTTGACTGAGTTTGTTTTTTCCTAAAGCCAGGAATACAGTTAAATAAAAAGACCTACTATACCAACTCTTATAGAAAAGCATTAGTACTGGTGAAAACAAATTATGTACAGCCTGGTACCTGAGAGAGGAAAAATCCTTTAGGGAAACATCACAAGGGCTGGAAACCCAGCCTTGCTGCTGGTGTCCTAGACAACAGCAAGATCTGATCTCTTGAGATCATATTTTCCTCCTCATATTTTCTCATTGATAACTAGATAGTAACTGCAGGTCTTTAAGAAAATCTGAGATGGCCATGGCTCAGAAATTCTTGTTCCATTTGCAGTGGTGGGTACCAAGAGCTCTATGCAGGACACTGAATTCCTGGGATTGCGTGTAGGTACTTGATTTATGAACTATTCCAGAAGTCCTTGTAATAGATAGTCACAATGCCTACACAGAGCACTTCCTTCTCTATTAGACCAACTGGAAGACTGAAATGTTGCCTAGCATGCAGAGACAACAGGAAAAACATTTTGTCTGTGTCTTCTTGTACCTGCATTCCCTGGCCTGAAGGTGCTGACTCAATCAAAACAACACGTGTTCTCCAAGCCTGTATATTTGCACGTTTGTGCATGTGCACTCAGACACACAGGTTTGTTTGTTTCTTTGTTTGAAATTAATTTTTATGTTTCTCTGGCCAGCCTCTTGAATCTCTTAGTACCACAAAATGAAGCACTGAGCATCTAGTATTTATTCTCTGAAAACAAAGGGGTTTTATCAACCTGGTATGAGAACCTCAGGTTGTGGCTGAGATATTTACAACAGATGATTATTATAACAAGACCATTTGAAAGCTGACATCAACATTTTTCATTCTTACCTTGCTCCCAATTCCCAAACTGATAAAGAAATAGATTTTATTTCTTCTTCTAAGGAGCACACCTAAATAAGACTCAACAAAACAAGGATTTTACTATGCCCCCTTATCTTGATCAGTTTTGGACCCAAAGCAACAATGACAAAAATTGTAAAAAAATCCATAGACCCGGGTTGTCTTGTATTAGATTAATGATGTGGTACCTTATTTGTCACAGTAACTAGGAAAAAGGCACTTAAGAAAAACATTACAGAGCTGACTAAAGAATATTATAGGTCTGTTGCATAGAGTAGGAGTATTAAATACTGGACTGAGGTGATTTAAAATTACTGTCAGCAAAGCCACATGTGTTAATAGAGATGTTAACAACAATAAAAAATAATTAACCCTAAAATCTTAGAGATTTATTTCTAAACTTTAAAAATTATTATTAGTTTTCTGCAAACAATCACACAAAATAAAATTTAAAAATATTAAAAAAAGAAAAGTTGAGTGTTCCCTGGAATGGTTGACATTAAAAGAAATAGTTTCCTTTAAGGTGAGATCTCTTCCAATTAAAGAAATATTGTTAGGGTTATGATATGGAAGCAAGTCTTAAATTTTTATGCTTTGGCAACAATAGGACAAAGCTGCCTGCACATTCAGCGTGTCAGGTTACATACTTTCAATCATCCATAAAAAGAGTGGGTTACTTAAAATCATCTTATTCCATCAAAAGATATTACAAGCATGTTTTAAAAATACCAACAAACAAATAATATTTTTAAATCTTATTGTATTTTTTTTCTCCTGCACAGGAAGAAAATGTATTTTGGTCAGCATAAATTTATGGTAAAAAAATTTAAATATTATAGTGGTGAATATTCTAAAAGTATTGAAACCCAAAGGATATGATCAGAAAGGCACAGTATCTTTTTATGTTATTAGATTAACATAGCACCATTACAATTCCGTGTACTTCAAAATCTTGACGTAAAATAAAAGATACAGACTTGTATAGTAATCAACGACAATTTTTAAGAAGGTTTTTTTCTGTTTAAAGATGTGTAAAAGTCAAGCTCAGATTGTGTCTTCATTAAATACATGGTTCTGCAAACACATTGAACCAAATTATTTGCTAACTACTGCTCCTATCTAAGTTACCCTTTATAATGCACAGGATAGTTCTACCATTCAGAAGGTGCTATAATTTTGTTGGGAGGAATTTTTAGTTAACCTTGTAAATCATGTTGAGGTGGAGTCTGAATATAACATGATTAAAACCACCCACTTTGCAAAAGTGTATAAAGCCAAACTAAAATATTGATTTCCAGCTCCCAGTCTAACACATACTATCCTATCTATGAAGCTGAACTCGTATAAAAGTAATTTATAAAAACTGAAGAAATGTTTAGCACCCAAAAAATATATCATCTGTGAAGCTCCAAATGATTGTCAAGTAGCCACTTCAGGAGTAAGTGACTTCTCCCAATGGTAAAGCTAAACATTTGACTAGAAACTAAACCTACAGCTCTCCAAACACTAATTGGAAGGCAAATGCATGTGTTTAAGATTTCTATAGCTTCTCAAAGAATATTTAAAGGTATTAAACTATGTCCAGATGTGTCTTCTTCTTCCAAACATGGAAACTTCTGTTTGTTAATTTCTTTTTTGCTGTTTTTACTGAGCAATGAAGTGAATTAGTCTTTAAGGTGTAACCCTCAGCTACACAAATTTGGAATTTCCATAGGAGCGTTCCTGCAGCAATCAGAAGAGCAAGTTTTCCAAACTAACAATCATTAACTATAGTGCTGCTTCTCAACATGGACCTGTGGTCTTTAGAAAATGCCAGAATAATGTCTTGTTCTCATGCAGTTCTCTGGATCATTCTGCACATACAGTTACATGCTATATGCACTACTTGCATTTGAAGAATTGGAACAGAACCCTGAGAAAAGTAAATCCATTGGAAAAAAAATAGATATTGTTTAATAACATCAGTTTGAGATGTTTCAACCCTTCCGCTGGGGAAAAAAAAATGACAAACAGGTGCAGCCATTTTTTTTTTCTCCTCATGAATGACTTGAATTTATCACAATTGCAAACATAAATATAGTTTGGGATTTTAAGTGCGTATCTAGGTTGATTACAATTAGAAATATTTTGTCTGACAATTCTACCCCTCCCCCAGCAATTCAGTGTTCCTCAAGTCACCATAGCACTACTTGTGAGCTTTGAGTTCAAAAACATTCTGACATGGAGTGATGTTCCTCCAGTAACTGTTGTGGGCAACTTTCACTCTATGGCAGTGCAGGTGCTAAGCAGGGGTGGTTCAGCTCTCTTCAGCCTTGTGTGCAATTCTCATCGTTCCCGTGTATCCAGAAGCAAATCTGGGCATATTTGAGAGGAGTAATTCGGACTGCTACATTGTAATCCTGCTGTTCACCGTTGATGTCCACCCACTGGTGGCCTGAGTAAACAGCGATGATCTTGCGTTTCCACTTCTTTTTGTTCGGCTCCTTAAGACGGAGATAGATCCCAGATCCTGTGGAGCCAGGCTCAGCATCACAGTACTGATAAAACAGATCATTGGACTCATCAGAAATGCTACAAAATCTATAGACCAGCTGCCCAGACCGATCATTGTCAAAACCTGAGAAGTGGATCATGCTCCCAGGCATCATTTTGATTGTTGGGCTGATTCCCAGCTCCATGTATTTCCTTTTGTGGGGACGCTTGAGCTCAAGAACAGCATAATCATAATCCAGGGCAATATCCCCAGAGACACCCTTAAACCAGCCTTTCGGGATGTGCGTACTCTTCACCCGAGTCCACTGGAAGGAGGGCATGCCATCCGAGGTCTCTTGCTTCCTCCCAGATCTCCTTTGCTTTCTCCCATCACCTCTGGATTGTCGCCTTAATTCTGTGGCAGCTTTGGGATCCTCTTTGGCCACAGAAATTTCTCTCCTACTTCTTTCAGCACCTTTGCGTTTCCTGCCGTTGCCTCTGGATTTCATCTTCATCAGGCCCACCCTGAGTCTTTTGCTGCCCTTGACATAATCCTTGCCGTTGTGCAGGCAGTGGGCTGCTGTCAGCACGTGCTTGGGGGAAACGAGAATGCCGCTGCAGCCGGTGGAGATCTTTACAGCTGTGTTGAACGGAAAGTTGGTCATAAACCTCTTGTCATAGATGCTGAACCTGCTGTCTGTTCCATATATCTGCCTCTTCTTTCTCGAAGGCCTTCGTGTGGTTGTGTTCCCAGCTGGGTCAAGCACTGCTCCGAGGACATTCACTTCAGTCAGGGTCCTCGTGCCATTTTCAAAAACAGTCTCATAGGATAAGAGGTTCTTCAAGTCAGACAAGCTTGGCACTGGCAGTTTTCTTTGACATTCGATTCCACATACACTGTTCAGCTCTAATTTGGTTTTTGCTTCAAATTTAGGGCTGTCAAGGGAGAAAGTTCTTTCTCTCACAATCTGGGGAATCTTCTTTAAGTGCCAAGTAAAATCTTGTTCAGTTTCTGTTCCATTACTGAGATCCAATATAGGTATGAAAAATATGAATAGCAGTAACATGTGCTCCATTTTATTTTATTTTTTTCTAAAACAAGAAAGAGAGATTTGAAAATACACTTTGGAAATATACACTGTTATCTTAACATCTTCTAAGTATAATCATGCAATTTTAGAACCGACATCAATGGAACAGAATTCTACACTGCTCAAAATAGAAATGCCTCAGATATTCCCCGTATTGCCTCTGACTCTTCCAATGGTTTCTAGCGAGATGGATGCAGATAACTCAGCCAGCATCCATGCTGAGCTACCTACTGGAAGATGAAACCACCTGTTTTTCCCTCAGTGGACAGCAGTCTGAGTCATTCCACTTGGTAGAGCATCCTGGTTTTATTTATTCCAAAGGAATGCAGTTATATGTTATGTTTCTGCTTCTCTTTTCTATAGCTATATAGTTGAAGGTAGAACATAGTTGAAAACCCTCAGTATATTCAAAAGTTGGGATCCAAACAGAGATGGATAGACAAACTACACTCATGAGACTTAGAACACCTAGGAAACCAGACCAGTTGTGCTCTTTCATGTAATGGCCAAAATGTGGCTTTAACTGACTTAAAAGTCACCAGTGCTTCTCCATTACCCACCCAGCTGAGAATTATGAATCTGTCTGTATGAAAAGTGGCACTTTGCTAACTGCTATCTCAAGGAAACAAGGTCTTCTAGTACACACAGACAAGTGAGGAAAGCAGAGTGTTGCTGGTGTAGAGGAGTCTCCTGGTTATATGTACATGCAGCAAAGCTCAGCCGAGTAGGAGGGACAAGGCTGGTTACTCATCACATGCCTTTTTCAGGATCCCACAAAGGCTGTAGGAACTGTGCTCTCTGTGCCTTACGGTCACATACGGAATGCCCCACCTACATGGGGTGATGCACCACACCAAGAGCTAATACTTTAAATGGGAAAGACAAAAAGCACTATTATTCCCATCTGTAGTTGGGAAACATGCAGAAAAAATGTAAAATTGTTAGAAGTCTGAGGCAGAGCCAGAAACTGAACCCAGAACTCTTGATTCTGAACTCAAAACATTAAAAAGACCATTTTTCTCCTTTGGCAGCACTGATGTCAGTGGCATTATCCAACTACTGGCAGCTGCCACTGGGAAACCTGTGCTCAGTTCCAACACCCTTCATTCCAATTACATGGAAACCTCAGCAGTGAAGAAAGAAAGGGTCTATGATTAAACTTTAAAAGCCAAGCAATTCAAGGATTTGTATGTGGTTAAGCTCTCTGGTTTACATTGCAATGGCAGTGTAGGCCAGGCCAAATATAACCACTTTCCTTAATTTTAGTTTAGAATAATAAAAGTGGTGCTCTCCAGTGAAACAGCCTGGCTACAGGCTAGCTGAAGATCTAGCATGAAAAACAGGGGTATATGTGCAACATGGAAAAAGAAGTGGGAACATCGCTTTTAAAGCTGTATAATGGACCAGTGACTCATGATTTTTGAGGCATCTTTACCCTATAGACAGATTTGTTGTCTATAGTAAGTAATAATTTTAATTTTTAAAAATTAAAATAAGCACTACAGTTCAACCACAGCTTGTTGCTTCTGATGCCAAAATCAGAGAGTGGATTTGTTTTAGCATAGTTTTGACACTTTTCACCTTTGCTAGAATGGAACACCAACTTTGAGCTGGAGTCCACTTCCTAGGAGATAGATAGATAGATAGATAGATAGACCATATTTTACAATACAAAGAAACCCTCCCTGGCTTTAAAGTAGCTAACTCAGGTTTTGGAGAAGATGTGTGGACTTTCCTAAAACATCTGGAGATTACAGTGACTCACAGGTCTGAGTTCTGGGGTGTTATGTGGTCATAAGAAAAGATTTCTGGAAGTTTTGAAAGCAGAGCAGAATCACCCCAGGCACAAGATTTTGTAGAGGGATGCCAGTTGTTCACACCAGTCTAGCTTATTGGTATAGCAGAAATGTGCACATTTAAGCATTAACTTTGATATACAAAGTTACCTTCAAAGTGTTGGTTCGGTTATTGCTCAATTAGCACTAAATCTGAGGAGGAATGACTATTTTACATATCTATGGGTAAGTTAGAAGGTGCTGAAAAGAAAAAAATACTATAAGGAGTACATAATAATACTTTCCTGGCCTGACCAAAGGCCTGCCTGTCCTAAAATCCTGTTTCTGACACTGGCTAAATGTGGTTGCCTAGGGTAGAGGATAGGAATAGGGCAACCATGTATGCTCCTCCTCCCTCATAGTTTCTTAACTTACGACTGGTTGTACCTGGTGGACTTTAAAGCAGAGGTAGTTTCTGTGGTGCAAGGAAAACTTAGTTAATTTGTCTTCCATAGTTTGACAGTCTTCCCTTGAACACATACAAAATTTTGTAGCCATAATGTTCTGCATCCAGGAGTTCCACAGCTTAACTACATGTTGCATGAGGAAGCATCTCCTTTATTTCCAGCCTGTCACAAACTAGCATGGTTTGAGGATAACTAATGTGATATTAATGTAGAAAAGCTGGTTTAAATTTGCTTTGCCCTAATATAGCTGCTGAACAAGACGGTTCCTAATGTCAGGCTTGAGAATGATTTTCCTATTTTTCCGTAGAATACTCCTCACTTTCTCAGCTCTTCCTCAGGGTCTGGATATTTGATTTTGTCTGTAGCTGAACTTTGTGAGCCCTTAGGAAAGTTCAGTCACTAACTGCTTGTTCATACAGAAAGTCTGGGTTGATGTCATTCCACTGTGATGACTGAAGTCTTCCCAGATGCACTCATAACTAAGTTTATAGGGAAGTCTATGTTTTTCTCTCTGCTTTATAGAGAGACTTTCTGCAAGGAAATGGGTGGAGTACTACGACTGCCTTCTGCCACTCGTTAGAAAGAAAAAAAACCAGTCAAAGCACAGAACCTTCAATAGATGCCTTGGAGCCTTCCATTTGAAACATGATACTCAAGTGCCCACTGCTTACAAAGGCAGTCTTGGAAGCCAAGATTTTCTTCATTTATAACGAACCACTTGTCACTGGGAATGAACTAACTACACTTCAGGATAACTGGAAGAAGTTCAAGGAACTTAATAAACATGGTAATTCTCATTACAGACCAGAGCAGTGGTCCTGCTAGGCAGCTTTGTCATTTCCAGCCATGCATTTAAGATCTGTTTACTAACCCCATCCCTACTGTTTAAGGGAGGCCGACTCCAAGCATGGGCAATGTCAGCAGCTGCCATCGCCCAGTACAGGCTGCTGGCAAACGGGAAACACAGGGCTTGTCTTGCCAGATGATGAGGATGTAAACGTGTAGATGTGTGCAAAGACAGCATTGCAGGGTGGGAGAAAGGGAGAGAGAATATAGCCTCCAGGGGAAGGAAGAAATGTCCTGAGAATGCTTCAAGCTGATTGCAAGAAAAAAAACCCTCAGTGTGTTACCCGTTCTGCCATGCCGTTCTCCACTCTTCCTCCAAACCCCAAGATTCTCTGCCCTCTCCTTTCCTTCTCTCCTTTCCCATACAGATTTTGGGTTGTCTTACAGTAATTGGCATTCTTGAGTCAGCTCTTTAAGATAGGATGAATTGCTTCGGAGAAGACAAGATGGAAACCAGAAATTGAGAGAGATTCCCAGCTATATGAAAATGTTGAAGTTCTTCCTCCAGTTTCCAAACCCAGCTGATATCAGGACTCCCTGTTTGGTGGGATTCCAGCTGCCAGGCGTATCCATAAAAGTAAAACTATTTTCAGTTCTTTCACTTCTTGCTTCCAACATGAAACCTTTCTGCATCCACAGGACAAGAACTGCCTAATTTTTCAGGATGTCCTTCAAATATTTTGTCATTATAACCTACCTTACTCCAGCTGAATGCATCTCAGATGCTCAGGAACAGGCTTAGAGACAAGCAGAACTAGAATAGGTTTCTCTTCAGGCTACCACAGAGGGAATTTATGTATCAGTGTAGCTCAGAAGAAAAGTTCAGTCCAGCTTCCTGGCAGTGTTTTACCTTGGTCTGTTTAGTGCAGCCTCTACCCTGGGGTTTCCTTCTTCTTGGAGGAAAGTGAACACATTTCAGACTAAGCTTACACAATTTTAAATGCAATTTTCAGGCCATAAAATAACAGGGGCTGCTATAGTAACCATCTCCTTTAACTGCTTTTGGTCTTATTCTTGAAATGACCTGAAAGTTGGAATTCAAAGTTCTACTCTGACAAGGAAAAACAGAGAACAAATTTTTGAAATCTCACACTCCCTGGAAGAAACCATTGCCCTAATCTTATCTGCCACTGATAACCCTTCCCTCCTCCAGGTGCGCTCACTCTGTACAGTGGTGCATGGATGTTGTCCTCCTCTCTGGCTTGCGGGAAAAAACCCGCTGCGGCTCCTGGCTCTTACAAAACTTAGGCAGCTTCAGTACTCATAGGAAGAACTAATTGTATATGGCAGGCGCGACAGCTCATGTCTGAAATCCCACCCACGGGGGAGATGCGGGCCCGTGGATGAGCGGCGCTGGCGCGCGGCTCCCCTGCGGCGCAGTGCCCGCCGCGGCCGCGGGGCGGCGCTCCCGCAGCGCCGGCAGCGGCTCCGCGCCCGGCTCCAGCCCCGCGCTCCGGCCGCTCCTCCCGACCCTCCCGCAGCCGGGACCCGCTCCGCGCTCCTCCGGGCCGGCAGGAGGCGGACGGGAAGGAGGTCGCGCCCAGGCCACTGCTCTGCTGCTGAACGGCTCGGGGGTCCAGCCCTGCCAGCCGGGCAGCGGCCCCGGGATGGCAGCGGGCGGGCACAGACCGGGAACTGGTCGGAGGAACGGCGGGGACGGGAAGGCTTTGCCGGGATGGCCGCCTTCCCACTGCCCTCTTCACTGCTCCCGGCCGCTCCTATGTGTTCGAGTGTTAAAGCCCAGGGCTATCCTGGAAGACGAGGATTTGGGGAGTAAGTCTTTAACTCTATCTCTCCTTAGCCATCCCCTGGTCCTGCTCTCCGTAGGAGGCTCTGCTTTTCCGCGCCTGATCCAAAGGAGTTTCCCCTCTACAAAGCCTGCAAGTTAAATACCTTGGCACGGCTCTTCTATTTTTGCTATTCCAAGATAAATCTGCTTCCAGCAGTGACGAGTCTGGATGAAATTAGTGTCAATTCCAGAGGAGCGCGGAGATGGTAGCGCAAATACTGAGGGGATGAATCAGAATTAAAGGAGAGTTTGTTTTAAAGGGTGAAGAGGCTCCTTGCCTGCTCTCCGCAGAAGGCACAGCACAGAGACAAACCCCCGAAAACCCAATAAATATGTCCCTTGCCTCAGTCCCGTTACGCCGTCTTGTGAAACCGGCTCCAAATATTGAAAAACAAGGACCAGAGAAACGCGTGGCGTTTTAGTCCTATCAAAAATATATCCATTAGGCTAAAGAGGCAGGAACTTTTAAACAGAACATCTCAGCTGCCAGACTCAAGGTATTGACATCGCTCAGCGCCATCATTTTTTAAAACGACCCGCGTAGGAAGAATGACATCGCAAAAAATCTATCACTTTGGAGACGCTGGTTGCCTCGGACTGCTCGGTCCCCGGCACGGGGCAGTCCCCCTCAGCCCCCATCCCCAGCTCCGCTCCTGCCCCCTCCAAGTCTCTGGGGGCTGCCTCTTCCCCCGAGGCCGACGCCGAGAAGGGTCTTGGTCATACCTGGCACCCCGCAGGACGGACGGAGGGGAGGGCGGCCGCAGCCTCGGGGCTCAGGCTCCCCGCTCCGCGCCGCTCGTCCGCCGCCCAGCGCCCGCGGCTACTGAGGACGGGGCGGGGGGAGCGGCCAGGTCTTCCCAGGCGGGGGAGGGGATGGAAAAAGGAAAAAAAAAAAAAAGACAAAAAAAAAAGAAAAAGAAGGCGAGAGGGAGGAAGCCGGGAGAGCGCGAAGGGGAGGGCCGAGGGGAGCGGAGGCAGATCCCGGTGTCTCCTCGGATGGGAAGGGAAGAAGGGGCTCTGCCTGCGGGGCGGGGAGGCGCATCGCCCCGGCAGCGGCTTCTTCTCGGCGCCGGGCGCAGCACCGGGATGACCCGCACAGGGACGGGGAGGGAGAGGCTGCCGGGCCGGGCCGGGGTGGCGAGGCGGGGGGACCCCGTCCCAAGGGAAGGGTGGCGGGGCTCGCACCGTTCGCACCGCTCCACCTGTGTGGGTGGCGGGACCGGGCGGCGGCGGCAGCGGGGAGGGCCGCTCCCCCGACCCGCCGGAGCGCTCCTGGGGAAGGCGAGGAGCGAGGAGTGGCGTTCCCACGGACCGTGGCCTGCCCTCTTCTCCCTGCCCTCGCCCCTGTCTCCCAGCCCCGCTCCTCTAGAGCGCCTCGCTCCTAAGGGACCCTCCCTGCCCTCCTCCTCTTGACCATCTCTGGCTCTTCAGGGCCTCAGAGGCCAGGTGAGAAGCACCTTCCTCCTTTCCTCATCACTCTTTGTTCCTCTTTGCCTTCTTCCTTTCCCTCGGTGTCCCTGTGGTCTCCCCTCCCAAGGCAGAAAGCTTTGTGCGGTGGTCTCTCCTCCTTGGATCACCCCCTGGCACTACAACAGGGTCTTCCCCAAAGCCACACTGCCACACAGATGCACAAAGTGAAAAGCACCCTCACTAAGCACTTCTGCAAGTGCTTAACCCGAGCCCTTCCATTGAGCTCATCTGCTGAAAACTCATTTCACGCTAAATGAAGGACCATTGATTTGCCAAAACCAGCAGGAAATTTGTGGCATTGCTGGAGATCAGAGTGAGATCTCCAGAGTGCTGCTTCGTTGTTTTAATCATAGGCATATCCTTCCTTTATAAGTCTTAATTTCCAAAATTTAGTGGAACCAATTATGTAAACAGGTTGGAAAGAAGGCTTTGGCCAGCAAACTGCAGCCTGCAGTTTTATTTTGAAGATCGAGGCTTATTTCTTCAAAATGTAAATTTCATTTGCAGTTCTGGTTTTGTTGTTGTTTGTGTGTGCAACTTAATAACAAAGTGAAATAATAATAATAATAATAATAATAATAATAATAATAATAATTCATGTGCCTGAGAAAATGAGCTGAAGAATTCCCCATATAATTAACAAGGCAAGACAGGAATGAGGGTAAGTTAGTTAAGTTTTACAAGCAATTTTTTGAACATAAGAGCTTCCACACTGGGTGAGACCAAGGGCCTTGCTAGACAGTATCAGGCTGCATTACTGAAGGCAATAGTCCCCTCCAGCACTTTCACTGCCACCAATATTTCAAACTCAGGGATTTCTGAGGCAGATGTAGTTTCTATGACCTTAGTAACTTTCACTGGTTTTCTCTGTCAGGCACTTGCCTGTCTTCTCTTTAACCTACATAGATCTGTAGCATCTACAACTTGCTCTGGTAAAGAGTTCCCCAGGTCAAACATATGTTGTGCAAAATCTTGCCTCTTTTAGTGTCTTTTCAACCTGGCTACTGCTAGCTTCATTTGATGCTCACTAGTCCTTTATCATACGCTCTATAACTCCTCTCCCACCCTGAAGAATTCTATTTAAGTTAGCTGTGCTTTACATCAAAAACGTTCCTGTTTTCCATCCTATTGCTGAAGTTCAGGGACCAGAAAAGCATCTGAAGGAAGGTGCAGCCAAATGCTTCTTGGCAGTGGCAAGTAGAAAACAAGGAGAAACAACTACTTGCATTGGGCAGCTGTGTTGAGCAACAACAACTGCAGCTAGGGAGGTTCAAACTGGACATGGGGAAAAATTTCTTCACCAAAAGGAACATGCAACACTGGAACAAATTACCCAGCCAGGTTGTGGAATCACCATCCTTGGTGGTTTCCAACACTCACATAAACAAAGCCACAGCTGATCTGATCTAGTGTTGGCAGTAGTCCTGCTTCAAGGGAAAGGTTGGGGCTGGGTGACCTGCAGAGGTCCCTCTCAACCAATATTTCTATGATTCTTTACCTATACAGAAGCTGTAAGCAAAATACGGATTTTTGTAGCAGCAAAAAGATATTATTTGTTTTGTTCTCAGCTGGTTTCTTAACACTTACTAGGTTTTTTTGTTTGTTTTTTTTTTTTTTAATCTGGTGATCACCAGGCTAATGTTCCCATGGGGTCATTTTCGTACTCCAGGACTCTCTTTTGTGAGAAATAATGACCAGATCAGATCCTGCCATTTCATACCTGAATTAAGGGCCCTTTTCTTCTTGTGCAGCACTTTACATTTATCTACTCTGAACTCCACTGCCATTTTATTGCTCAGTCACTCCCATAAACTTTTCTGCAGATAATCAAGGTTGTCTCATCTTTGTTAACATAAATAATTTGATAGCCTCATCAGGCTTTGTGACCTGACTACTCATCTCTTTTCCAGATCCTTTATGAATACGCCGAATAGTGCAGCACAAAGCAGGTTGTTATTGGTAACCTATCACCCCTAGAAAAACTGATCCCCTTGTCCCATACTTCCTTTCCTGTTTTTCAGAAAATACAAATGGTGCAGGTTCTTTTCTTGAACTCTGGGTGATGGGATCAGTGTGCTTTCAACCCATCAGTCCCCTCACTCCTGATTTTCAAATCTAAATTTCAAATTTAAATTATTTTAAAGCATTTTTTCTTCAATTCTGTGCCATGGTTTAACCCCAGCCAGCAACAAAGCCCCTCACAGCTGCTCCCTCACTCTCCCCACCCCAGTGGGATAGGGAAGAGAATCAGAAAAAGTTAAAACCCATGGATTGAAATAAGAACAGTTTAATAATTAAAATAAAGTAAGACACTATAGTAAAAATAACCATAATATTCATAGTAAGAAAAACGGAGGAAATTAAAAATAATAATTAAAAAAAAGGAATAAACCTCCAGAAAGACAAGCGATGCACAACACAATTGCTCACCACCCACTGACTGAAGCCCAGCACATCCCTGAGCAGTGATCTGTGCCTCCAGGCCAACTCCCCCCAGTTTACACACAAGGCATGACATTTCATGGTATGGAATATCCCTTTGGCCAGTCCAGGTCAGCTGTCCTGGCCATGCTCCCTCACAGCTTCTTGTGCCCCTCCTCACTGGCAGAGCACAAGACACTGAAAAGTCTTGACTCAGAGTAAGCACTACGGAGCCACAACCAAAGCATCAGTGTGTTACCAACATGATTCTCACACTAAATCCAAAACACAGCACTGGGCCAGCTACTAGGAAGAAAATTAACTCCATCCCAGCCAAAATCAGGATGCCCCTTTCACTACTAGTATTTTATTTCTTTTAATAATAAGATTATACAATATGGATAATTCTTCATAAATAATGAGAGATTTAAAAACATAATTACCACATTAAAATTTTCTTCAAAAGATATTTTGCAGAAGACATAAGATGTGTATTTCAGAGTACTGATTCTTTAAAAATACACTGTATAATGTACATGGTAGGGCTGTAAAAATATAACTGTTGGAAAATTTCCAGCATGCTAATTTTATCCTTCAGAAGTAATTTTATCTCATCAGAAGATTAGTGAACCCTTCTGGTATTTTTACATGTTCCAAAAATAAGTTTGAGATGATATACTAACTGAGAGATGTTCACTTGGAACCGAACATTGAAAAGAGTGATACCTAAAATTAAAAAACCCTGAAGTCAGAGAAAAAAATAAAACCAAATCTGCATTAACATCAAGAATGCACTAACTTTTATCAAAATTCTTCCTGCATATCTACAAAGAATAGAAAGAAAAAACCCCAAGTTTTTACCATCAGATTTGTAGCCTGGGTTTGAGTGAATTCGCAGAACTGTTGTATTCCTATCTTGGGGTAAATAATTCACAAAATGGGTTACAAAATGTTTCCAAGCAAGATTCTCCTAGATTTTTTTTTTTTTCCCGGTAGAAATTTGAGATAGGAGCTTCAGCTTTCCCTGTGGGGAACATACACTAAGCGTGGATGTAGTGGCTGAGCAGCTGCTCCTGGAATGTCATTTGGCCCTCCGGTGCTGGATGAACACATGGGTCTTGCACACGTGCAAAGAATATTTGATCACAGCAACAACACGCCTTGTCTGCAACCTCCAGGTGGTATTCCTTGTAGTGCACCTACCCACAAAATATTCTTTCACACATTACTTAAGGGAAAACAGGCAGGTGCAACTCAGGAAAACTGAAACAATGTTCATGGATGCAAAAAAGAATGCAATTGCCTATAACCAAATTAAAAGCTAAATGCATTGTCCTTAGCCAAAAACCACAAAAAGCCAGATTTAAGCTCTTCCTTTTTTCTATTCAGTCCTTCTTCTACTCATGTATACATACACCCATGTACTTTATTCCAAAATTAATTACTTGGATAGTGCAGGTAACTCCCTTTTCTTCATCCTTTAATTCTCAAGTTGAAGCTTGAGTGCTTATGGGTACTCTTCCAGTTCAGCTGATATGCATTTCACTTCCTTTCTACTCTTCTTATCCCAGGCAGACTATTTTCGGTGAGTTTTAACACTTTTCCCGTTACCAAACTCTAAACTGGGGATAACTCATTGGCTCGTGATGAATGGACGTGAGATATTTCCTACTGCTTTCAGAACAAAGGGATGTGAAATACAATGGATCTTTCTTACAGGATCACGAATAGTCTCCATGGTAGTGTCTCTTCTGTGGCAGCTTGTTGCCACAGAGGCCCTTTTGTTTTGTGGACCAGTGGGGTTGGTTATTGTGCTGTTCAGAGGTGCCTGTGACACAGTGCTGATCAGTTAGACTAAAACCCTGAATGAAGCAGGCCTCTGTTAGAGACCCTGCCTTTGAGAACTTGAAAAAGACACAAAAACTGCAATACATCGCGTGATTGTTTAACAGTGCACACAATGGGGACAGAGAGGACGACAAACAGCATTGCTAGCTCACCTCAAATGCTAGAATTCAGGAGAATTCTGCACAGACCAATGGACTACAGCAGTACAGGCTGGCGAGGTATCCACTTAGGATTGAGTGTATGAAGTACTGTGGTGCCAGACACATGGATATTAGCAATGAGTGCACTGTCATCAACACAGGAACTTACAGATGACAAAAAGAAGGAGGGCTGTGAAAGTTGAGGCCTCTAATCGTGACCTGATTTTCACAATATGAGTTTAGGAACTAGATATATGGGTAAGTAATGAAAAAAACCTCACTTTGTAGTAGCAGAAACGGATGAAGTCCCATTTCTGAGTCAAAACTGTGTCATGTTTGTGATCAAATTAAGTGGACACATGGAGCTCTGAGCAGCCTGGTCTAGTGAAAGCATCCCTGCCCAAAGCAGTGTGGTTGGAACAAGATCACTTTTAAGGTCCCTTCCAACTAGGCTGTTCTATGGTTCTACGATTCTTTCTTCAGTGAGGCAGCAAGCAAAAATAAATGTGGTTCTGCGTAAGTGTATGACCCACAGGAGAGAAGCTATTCTAACTGTGAAGAAAGGAAATTAGTTGATAGCCCAGTCACCACCTGGCTCTTGCCTTTTTGCACATTTTTATGTCCCTCTAGAGCAGCAGCTGAAAATGAAGCTGGACAGGCTCACTGTTCTAACATTCGTGCGTTTAGCAGAAAAGCAGAGTCAATTGTTCACTAATCATCCCTAAACAAACACAACTTATAGTTATTACCTCAGGTGAATCATCATGGAAATTATATATATATATATATATATATATATATGTAAAGTGAACATTTTCCTCAAGGAAAATTTCCACAAGAAGAGGTACTTCTGGAGATGTGTCAGATGGCAAATATTTTTATACATGCAATGTGTTGGCAGGTTGCAAGCAGGTACTGTTAAGGAAAAAAAATCCACTCCACACCATTTTTGTGAGCATACTACTTTGAAGGAAATAGTTTCCTCCAACTGGCATTCCCATTGCGCAGCCCATCAGCAGCTTTACTGGAAAATCAGGGAATTACAGATGCTAATGCAGCATACCATGATATGAATAATGACATATCGATGTGAGGAGAAAAGAAGTGCACGAACAATGACTCTGAGAAGCTTTGGAAGAAAACCCAAACTTCGCTGGCTAAAGCTGGATATTCATCCTCTCCCCAAGCCTCTAAACTCCTATAATTGAAACAGCATACCACAGAGGAAAGTTAATAGAGTGACATTGACATGCTAGATAAAATTAGATTTTAGCTACCTTCAGCAGAATTGACTTAAGAGAGGGGAAAGAAAATCCAGGGAAAGATGAACTGGCAAGGAACATGCCACCTAATCTCACCATTCAAAGCAGCACAGGGTGAGTGGCAGTGAAATGCACATCTTAAAAAGTCTGAGAAATCAGAGAAATTAACAGCAATATGTTACTGGAAAAAACGTGACATTCAGCATAAAACTGAGTTCCTGTGGAACTTCCAAACAGAATATTGAAGCAGTATTCCTCTAGAAGTATGGACAAAGTAGGGAAATACGGAGTAACAGAAATTGCATTTAAAAAAAAAAGAAATTAAAAGAGGGGATGTTGGCTTTAATTCATGGGTATTATGTAATATAGTCTTTATTGTTAGTGTTAACTGAAGGTGACCATAAACCATTTACTGACATTGTAAACATGCCTAGGAGAGCACAAGACTCATTTTTCAACTATAGCTGTGTTAATTTAAAATTAATACAAACCTGAGAGGAAAAAGCACGCTTTAAAAAGACCACTTACTAAACCACATTCCAGAATGTTATTCCATCACAAGGCAAACTTTTTTAAAATTCTTAGTAAACTGTAGGTATGAAGTCAGATGAGAAGAAAACCTGGTGATACTGTTTTAAAATTCCATTCACAAGCTTGAAATAGCTGGACAGTTCTGCTAAAATTATTAACAGTGTAATAACTAACAATGGTGGAAATTTTAAGGTTTCACTTTAGACTTCAAACTTAATATTCCACTGGAATGAACACGGGCATTTTATACCTCTCAGAGCCATAATTACTATTAGGAAAACAACATGATATTTACTGCCAAAATCCAGGGTGAATACGGCATCAGGGTTGCTACGCATGCCTTGTTGCCACCCAGATAAGGGCACATTACCTTTGTGCCTCTGAAGCTGGCGTGGAAAACTAGGACCAAGCAACACCCAGGACATGTTTTTAATGCAGTCTTCCATCTTCTGTTTTGCACCCCATGTAGTTGTCTCCTGTGCCTTCCTGTTCATGTACTCGCATCTGTGACCACCCCTGTGTCAGGCAGGACCGGTCACGTTGGTAGCTGTGGGAAATACCGCTGCAGCTAAAGAAATGGGGGATCTTTTCCGTGGGTGATACAGGAGATTGAAGTCATCACTCATAACCATCCCTCTTGGATAACAAAGCCTCTGCATATTTCAGATAGTTTTACAGCTGTCTGTAGGTTTTCAGTTTGCTGCTGGAATCATTTCCACATGCTAACAACCCAGTAAATAATTCAACAAGGAGAGGGAAGGCAGAAGTGCCTTGCCCTCATCAGACACCCATTTGCACTTTCTCAGTATGGATTTCTGCAGTAGTATTTGAACAGAATCGCATCTCTTGACTGTTAGTCCAACTGTGCTAGTGCCCTAAGGATTTCTGTAGATGTAGCATCATTCTCAAGAGGCTACAGGCAGAAGTACCCTCAAAGGCAACCCATAGATAAAGAGGAATATCTATTGAGGGATGATTTCACCTTTTTTTCTCTTAAAGTCAGATCTATATTTGACTTTTATCTTAATAAAGACATGTCCTAAGACTGTCAAGCAGCCTTTCAGTCTCATTCATGACATGCCCAGGTTCAGGAAAGGTGCATCCTCATGCAGTCACAAAAAGACCCATTGGGTTCTCTCTCAGAGGAGTAGTATTTTAACAAAGGAAAGACAGAAGAAGGAAGATACAGCATGCATTTTTTTCCCCTGTGGCAGGCAAATTAACAAAATACGTTAACTTCTCTGACAAACAAAAAGAAAAAGAAAGATGATAGAAATTAGAAAACATGTTATCATTTTGTTTTTCTGATGTTGCTTGGGAAAACTGTAAGTTTGGGCATAAGTCTGGAAGGTAATTGGAAAAACAAGAGCTGAATTAACCATGATATAAGCTGAAGTTTTTTGGGAAAAATTCCTTTCATTCCTGTCTCACAATTCTCTAGCAGATTGTCTCAGCTACAACACAATAAAACATGAAATGCAAGCAGTGCAGAGCAGGACACCAGTAGCACCTGGAAGCAGTTTAAATCAGACCAATACTTTCAGAGGTATCAACAAATCAAAAGTAGCATATTGGTTTATTTATCATCCCAGAATAACTGCACTTCTCACTTTGAATGGCTTTTTGACTTAAACATACTAGAGAGTGCATCTTCTGTGGCATCTTCAACAATTCTATGGATTGTTTGATACCAATGTCCTATTCATCCCTATTAATTTATTTGGTCTGCTTGCTGGTACAATAAGGTAGGGGAGACAAACCCAAAACTCAAAGTAAGATAGTGAAAAGATTTTTTTCACTTCACTTTGTAGCAGGTCTCAAGAGAGAAAAACAATAGTGGGGATTCAATAACCTCATAGATTCTCCTCCTCTACCCATTACAATTTTTGCTTCTGATTAACTCTCTAAACCACAGTCTCTTTGCAGAGTGTAACAACATTAAAACAAAACAGATGTGAGAAGATTGACTTCAGAATGAATTTCATGCAAGCTAAAATAAATGGAAAGTTATAGCCCCAACTTGTAATGGAAAACTGATACTCATCAGAATTATCACCCATCCACATACTTCTGCTCAGCCAAGATTTTTAAACTAAAAACTGCATGTGATTCAGTTACCAAATCCTCCTTAGCTGTATGTTTTGTCAAAACTCCCTAAGAAGGGGTTTGCCTGCTACTTGTATTTCTATAAACCTCACCTTGCTTGCAGCAGAGGCAAATGTTTATAGACAGATTATTACCAGAAATCATGGGACTGCTCAGTGTATAATCCTTCCCCACCACAGCAAGCATAAGCTAAATGTCTTCACCCGTGGCTTATGGCTGCCCATTAAATATTCATTAAGGTGCTGCTTGTTGTTAGAATGCCAGCTCCTCCCACTGCCTGTAACATCATCCAGTGTTTTCCACACTTTGTGTTGGAGCAAACACCATCATGCTTCACCTGCTTCTGCTGTTTTCTCTCTCCATTTCCCTTCAAAAGGAGCTTCTCTTTTACTTCATAAGGCCCTTTCAAATGCTTCCTTAAAGCTCTCCCTTTCTGTGACACACAAAGAATACTTATCACGCTTAGCCTATTGACGAGCAGAAACCAAGCAAAACCAAGCGTGCAGACCATTATTATTTTATTATCTCTTTGTAGTCTCCTTTCTGTCTGTGTTCCATTTACAATATGTATCAGCAGATGACTGTAGAGTCCTGGTTTGACGTGGAGATTATATAAGCAATCATAACACAAATAATAAATTAATTTTTGCAGCATGTGATGAAACATGTGCACATGCATTACTTCAGTTGTCACAATACTGGTTTTGGAAGAAATCTAAATACATGTAGTTGCTCTGCTTGTGCCATTACCTATTCTGTTTTAATCACAATTGCTGTTAGCACACTGTTGCAGCAACAGCTCTGCGCTTCCACTTGAATATCTTGGGTTTAGCAATTCATGAACTGCATCTAAAAATATGTCCTCATTTGAAAATTGGCATTCAAGGTACAGTCTACAAGCAGTTCCTGTTTAAGCATACTTATTTAGTTGAGCAGCTTTATCTCAGAGCACAAAAGATACCTTTGTTGTTCCAGAAAGCATTATTTAATTTTTCCATGTTCAGAAGTGATTGTGATGATATTCTTCTGTATTTCAATTATCTCTAATACGAGCCTTAGAAAAAAAGATAGTTCATTTACCATGTATCAGCTTTGTACTTCCTCACCCTTTGACAGTCAGTGCTAAGTAGAAGTAGGAAGCCACCATTTGTAGTCACACGGATTAGAAAAACAACTTTAGAATGCCAGAAATATATGGAAATTACTGGTCCCTTGATTTCCTTTGGAAATAGATGTTGAAGACTATATGCCTAATTGAAACACTTACTACAGAACAAAATGGCTTTGGCCTTCCAAGTTAAACAAGCATCCAGCCAGAAGAAAGCTTTCCAGTTGCTAACAGCACAATAAAAGGGAGTTCTCTAGGATACTGTAAAACTCTTCCAGAGAAAGAAGGTCCCAAGTCATCTAGATCCTCTCCAAGCTCATTTGTAATTCCTTGTTCCAGTTATTTACCCCTTTTTCTCAAACCCAGGAAGATTTTACAATGTGTAGACATTTACTCCAGCCCATGGTGGACTGTTTGAACCTCAGAGTGGCTGAGGAAAGTTACAGAGTTGTCAGTGACTCCGTCAACTCTTCTGCACTTTTCCTACAAGGTATGTTAAACCACAGGAGAGGAATTAAAAAGGAAAGGCCCAGTCTGGCTGGCTTGGGATTTTGCACATAATCAGAGATTTCTAGATGTCAAAAGTTTTGACCAATGGATACCTTTACTTAGGACTAGTTTCCATTGCTTTCTGGAACCTGCTAAAGGTTGGAATGGGGATGTGGCAGATATCAATATTTAGAAAGGGGGCATCTGCCCTCCGTAAACCTCATAAACTTAACTGCCACTGAAGTTCATTCAGCAATTTATTCAAACATTCCAAAATGTGTGGCTACACAAGCCCAGAACAGCATAACCACTGTCCTCTTGGCTTAACTATACATAGATACGAAGTGTTGCTCACAATACTTACGTGTACTTTTGCCTTCTGCCAAATAATGCAGGCATATGCTATCTGTAAGGATGTCAAATGCATAACTTAATAGCTACTTGATTAATTTGAGTATCCCATGGCAAAAAAATGTATTATTTACCGACTAAAATGGGTGATGTAAAACTAAGGAAGCAAAAGTAATGGGTCGAATTTCCAGACAAAATTCACTAAAGATTATTTTCAAATTATGTGTACAGGTAGAGCCTATAAAAATATAATTATGTGTTCAAACTGTTTGAGTGGAGGTCATACCATCTTCCTCATAGGAAAATTCCCCTAGGGAGGTAGACTGCTCATCTGGATTATTAACTGGGCTCAGGAAGCCAAGATTCTTAAACAACAGTTGTTAGTGATTTAATAATAGATGAATATGACTCTGAGGTTGAAAACTAAAGCACAGAAAAGAAAAGCCTAAGGGAATAAGATATGACTAATGAGAAAATTCACTGTCTTTGAATTTTTCTTTACATTATCACAGTCATGCTTTGTTGACTTCAGCAAATTGCATTGCTGCTTAGCAGCATTATTATCTTAACTCTAAAATATTCAATTAAGGTTTCTTGAATGGAATTAATTAGAAAAACATGATGGTATTCCCATGGTGTGATCCTAACTTCATTCTTTACTTCTTTATTCTTTCACTTGCCAGAAAGAATTGGAAACACTGCACTCAGTTCCACTGAATCAGCTCTTTCTTGTAAAACATACAGAATCATGACTGGTTACTCCCATTTATCAATTCTAGAATGAGTCTTTTTCGAGATGACTACAGAAAAATTTATCCTTATATCAAATATTCATATTTTCCTCCAATAAAAGAGTTTTTTTACTTCTAAGACATAATTCTAAAAAAAGATGATTATTAATTACTGTTGTGAATTACTAAAAGTGTGAAATACTATTGGGAAAAGGTTTTAATTTGTAGAGTGGGCAAGCTTATGTACCTCTGTTAATTTACATAGTTTTTACTTTTCAATTCTGCTATCCAAAGAACAAACCAGTTCTGCTAATGTTTGCAGAAGCCAAATTCCATTGCTTTGCAACAAGCAAATGTTACAAAACTAACATTACTGCTTAGACTTGAAGTACTAAAAATGTCCATAGTCTATGCAGAAATTAAGATAATTTTAAAATCAAGGTTTTAACTCATATTTAATCAAAACATCAGTGGGTTAAAAATACTACATGGTTAAGTCATCATTTGTCCAGATCACCCAATTCAAAAAGGTAGTAACCAAATCACAGCAGTTAAAAGAACAAAGATTTATTAACCCTGCTAATAGAAAATTAAATTGGTTTAGTCAAAACCTTCCTATTCTTCTTTCATTCCCAGCACACAACAGTGAAATTGAAATAGTTGTCAGAGACCTTTCTACCCATGTTGATTTTAGTCCCTAGTTACGGTTATTACCTAAAGCCCTAAAATCAATTTAGCTAGTCTTAAATAGCTTCCTAGATTTCATTTGCAGCGCTATTACACAATTGCAAATTAAGCTTTGTGCTTTGTGGTTGTGCAGTCAATCCAATCCATCTCAGGATGGAGAGCCCACAATGGAGCCCACTGGGCTTTCAGCCTCCCTCACCACTGGCCCATCTTTATGTTTCTTGGGTATTTTACTTGATGAATCTTGTATTGTGTTTCAGGAAATGTCAGCAGGTTTTGGGCGCTGCTGACTGACAGAGTGATGAGGTCCTTATGTATGGGCAGAATAATTCCATAAAGATCAGACAGAGATTTCTTCTGGAGATAGGAAAGTAGTTAGAGAAAGTCCTGTACAGGATGATTTCTGTGGGATAGTCACTACTGCAGTCATATGGTAGAAAAGGTGAAAAACAGTCTAGGGCTGCCTTTACAGAAAAAAAGGCCACTTATTTTAAATAAATAGACGATAGCCATATGATCTGCTCTGGGTATTTTTGCCCGGTTTGGGCATTCACAAGCTCACAGAAATAGCTGCAGGCCTCATTGTTAAGACTTTTCATTCACCCCAAAGCATCTTGTGTTCCCTGAACATGCTGGAAATCAGCTGAACAAACCCACAATCAGTAGCCCTATCATAGCACCAGGCAGAGTAGCTAAGGGAGAATATACGAAGTTTTGTTAATTTTTACCCTGTATGGTTTATACCCATTCAATAAGAGGGAACTAACAGCAAAGATGTGCTTTCACATTTAATTGACCTAAGCTCCACATGATATAAACCCATTAAAGTATATGCCACGGAAAAATTGCCATTTGAGTTATTTCTCTCACAGCCCATTGTTATCATAGCCATCATTTTTTTCCAGTGCATTCTTTAAAAATTAAATTGTACACAGATTGACATCATGGTAGTTTTAGCAACACAGACTATGAGCCCATGGAATTTATATAGTTAGTAAGTCATAAATTGCAGCTTGCATAAAAATATTAAAATAACTGAACTAATACTACCATAATGAGTTTCTTAAAACAAGAATATAATAAAATAAATTGTGTGAAGTAGCCTGCATTTGAAAATTAATGACCTATTTTGCCTCATTTTGTCGACTGTTTTCACAACATTTTAAGGCATTCACTGTATCAATATCAGTGTAATGGAATAAGTGCTACCAGAATGAGATGCCCCACTGTTATTATTGTTCATTCCAGTCATTGTTCTAAATCAACTATTTCATTTCAAACCGAACCTTCAGACCAACCTTAAACCTGATACGTGTCCATTTGTTTATTGATTTCAGCTAAGACAGGACCAGGGTAAAGTAATTGCAAATTATTTTCTTCTGTGTGTTCCAGGTATCCAATTTGGATTTCTTTCTGAGAAACATAGATGTAAGCTACTTCACAGCTGTCTGTACCTCTGACTCAAAATGTCTATATCTTTCACTAAGTTAATTGTCTTCCTCTGGATTTTCTCCAGAAATTGTATTTAGCAATGGAAGGAAAAAAGCAACTCAATTTACAAGCTCACAGTATTCTGTAGCTTTGTCCACTCCATCTGTTTTAAGGCGAGATGCTTTTTGTTTCTAGGATCTATCAAAGGAAACTCTATGACTAGAGTGAAGGCAAGGACGGCTAGTAAGGCATGTGGGACAAAGGAGAAGCATTTCACTCAAGCTTTCAAGGCTCAGTCCAGAGCAGTTAGGCTTTTTGGCTCTGAATCTCCTGAAAACTATAGAGGCAGCCTAGAAAGATTAGCTTGAATGGCTAAAGTTACCTTTTTGGAATACTTCACAGTTGCCAAACTCTTAGGTGGCTAAATTTAGATGAGGTAAATCCCAGTCTCACTGTGGTGCACTTAATCATTTTATTGCAACTGTCTCCTATTGCTGAAAATTAAAGAAGAATACAATTATTTTTTTCTGGATTTGGGTTATGAATAAGTATAATTAAAGAAAATTTTGAAATGTAATTTCTTAAAAAAATTATCAACATTTTAGGATTAAAACATTCATTAAAGAATAAATTATTTTGATAGATTTAAAGAAAAACATAAACCCAAACAGCAAGGTAATAACAATTTTTTAGATTATATATCCTTCAAGTAATACTTGTGTTCTTGTGGGGAAATAACTCTGAATCCTTAATTAAAGGATTAAAGTCCAAAGATTTTTGGAATAAAGTCTGAAAGCTTGGGATTTGTGGTCCTAATGATTCCTTTGTAATTTTTTAGGACACTTTAACAATGAGATATTTCTGTAAATGGGAATGGTAATCCAGATCTTTATTTAGAGTGGAATCTGTCTCTACAAGATTTCCAGAGTTTCGTCTTTTATGGGAAGATTGGATCCACACTGTTCTATCACTTTCAAAATACGTATCAGAGATTGTGTCTCAAGACTAAATCTCTCACAATATGCTTAAAATTTTATCGTTCTGTTTTCCCATGCCACTGCTTTACACTTCCCTGCAAGAAAGAACAGATTAAGAAGAGAAAAATTCCAGTACTTGAGGGGTGGTTGTTTACACAAATTCCTTTCTCCACTATATCAATTACAAAGAAGAGATGCTGGTGTTCTGTACTGTCATACTCCTTAACAAACAATGCATCCAAATGAATTACAAGAACTTTGAGCTGTTGTATTTGCTAGCTCAGCAGAAATGACAGATTTCCTTCCTTCCTTCCTTCCTTCCTCTCTCTCTCTTTCCCTCTTTTTATCCAGTATTTCTCATTATAGTTTTGTATTTCTCTTGCTTCCTTGTTTTCCACTGTTCTGGAATTCCAGTACAAGATAATCCTACGCACAAAAATTGTGAAAAGTCTATATAAACTTCAGAATTGTAATAACCTCCAGCTGCTAGCAGAAGGACAGTTAAGCAGCAATCTTTATTTTATAGGCCTATCCTGTCACTTCATGATTTTGGAGAATGCAAAAAATCCACATAAATGTGATTCATGTTTGACCTGTTTTTACGTAAATGAATGGCATAGTAAAGAAATCTGCAAGATACCTTACTTCAGATTATACCCATGCAAAAGGGCTCTTCTTTCAGCCATCACCAAGAGTAAGACTTGCTCATATCTTGTCAGGTCTTTGTCCTGTAACACATATAGCTGAAAACAAGACACAAAATTACTAAGTACAGGCAATTTCATGAGCTGGTATAATCACATGAGTGTTTTACAGTCACTGTTTCTTTAGCTGTCTGTGTGAGTAAGTATTTCCTGTCAAACTTAGACTTGTAATTTCAGGTTTCAAATGAAAACAGCATTGGGTTTTGATCTGATTTTGGAACACTTTCGTATTTTTACTGTACCTGGCTGTCAAACTCCTTCTCATAATAATAAATGATATGAAAATATATAAAATTAAGTAATTAAGGGCAAAAGCAGAATATCATAATGTATTTCAACATTTTGTATTTTAATGAACTAACCACGATTCTGCTAATACCTAGTGCAATCCTGGCAGAGATATCAATCATATGAAAAATACCCCAAACCCAATAATTAACTAGACAAATGACATCAGCAAATTAAGACCCTTTAGAGTTTTGCCAAGGAAAATTGTGACTAGTGAAATTAGATACAAGATCAATCATTGAATGCAGTGGGCTTGGCAGAAGGGAGTCAGAAAAAACTCTTGAGTCTCGGAATATGTGCCTGAGGACATGGACAGGATTAGTAAATGAGAACCCATGCCTGCTTGAGATGAAGAGGCAGGAAATTCCCCCTGGGCTCCTGTCTCTAGAGGAAAGAGGACCTCTAGTAACAGAAATCTTTGGCATAGTGTTTAGGGTTAGTTGTTGACGGATAAGAGAAGAAGATGTATGAAGAATCAGCTTTTCTGTACAAGGTCAGTATTAATTCTGTGTGAGAAGGGAAGAGGACCGAGAAGCCTGGTGCAAAGATTAAGTAGGGAATCAGGGAACTTGGATGCTGGATGATAAAGAGAACACTCTATCATCCCTGTGCCTGCTTGGGAGAGGGCATCATTCCCAAGCCTAACCACTGCATTTTGTCATTCATTAAAGCAAACAGCCAAATCCCCTTTTAATTTACTGAGAGCAAGTTTTCACACATAACCTTAGCCTTTAGCTTTTTGCTACCTACTCTCAATATGGCATTCTGCATCCTCAAGTCTAGGCATCTGGGAAAATGGTTTGATTTCTTAGGGAATTTTCTGAAGTTAGATAATAAACTTTCCTTGCAATTGAGCCCATGGAGATGACATATGAAAGCTGATTTATTAGGTCTCTGTAAGTGCAGAAGGCATCCAATTACGTAGGGAAGAAATTAGAAAGGTACCACTAGTACCGGGGCATCCCCCTTTGAGCCTTATGAGGTCTTCTGTTTCTAAAAGTAGCTAGAGCCCAGTGTGGCAGGAGAAGGAAGGGGAACATTTTCCTCCCACGGGCACAAGTTTCTCAAAGATTTCCTCTCAGTACACTCTCTTTTCTCAAACTCTTAAAACATAAGCTAAATCCAAGAAGGGCCTTCCAGGACAAAGTAGGTACCACAGACAATGTTTGTTGATACACTTAGTGACTGAAGTAAATTAAAAATGGTGGCCAATATGAAGAGCTGCAAAAAAAATATGTGGCAAGTGTGATGTGATTGATACTAACTGAGTGTCCAGGTAATAAAATGGCAGATAAAATCAAGTAGAGATTACCATAAAGTGATATATATGGTAAGAAACAATTTCAGCTTAACATATACGGTGGTGTACCTAGAGTAGATAATTACCATTCTGGCCTGAAATCATGCCACATAAATAGATACTTCTATGGAAATACCACCTCATGGTTAAACAGGTGTCAAAAAAGACAGAAAGTTAGGAATTATTACAAAAGAATAGAGGAAAAAAAGGAGAACAGTACTATGCTACCATAAAACAAATTTACAGTGTCCCCACATCTTGAATATGACATGTAATTCTCTTAATCTGTCTCAGAAATTACAAAATAAATCAAGAGAATAGCAATAAAGAGGGTGCAGAGTATCAAACAGGTTCAGTATGAGAAAATGGAAAACTCATTCTGGACAACTAGAAGAAAAAGATAAAAGTTTATAAAATGCTGGGTAGCATGGAGATAGGAAACAGGGTATGATTTTTCACTGTCTTTTTCAATAGAAGCTGCTTCAAATGAAACAAGCAGGTAACAGATTCAAAATAAACAAAAGACGTACCTTTGCATGCATACATAATTAACCTGTGACTCTCCCTACATGTTGTGGATTCTAAAAGTTTACATAAATAAAAAGTGGTTAGGACAAACTCAGGAAAGCAAAATCTGTTCCAGGCTTTTAATGTAAATGCGCCTCTGTGCCGGAGCTCGCAGTCTTCTGATTCTTGGATTATGATTTCTCAGCGCAGAGCTCCAGCAACACACAGCAACCAGGAACAACCACCTCCTTTTCTTTGGCTCCTCCCAGGGCTTAATTTATAGGGCTTGTGCCCGCCCTGCAGCCACAGCTGTTTGTAGGAGGTTAATGAGCCAATAATTGGATCCAGGTGTGGATCCTGGTCTTGAGTGAGAGTTTGGCTAGTGCATACCAACAGGGTTTAAATACATTATACAACACACCTCCTCTCTTGTGAGATATGGAAGATGTGAGAGATCCTGAAGCCATCAGGCCACACTAGGATGAGAAGTCAGGTGAGCAAAAGGCTCCAAATTACTTGGTAGCTACTGTGACCACTAGGATATTATGTGTACAGGGAGAGCATTTTAGGAGCACCCAAAACTGTAGGTCTGACTGGACTCAGAAGACTCAAGCAGAACAATGCTCATTGCTAACTCCCAAACTTCCCCGGACCAGTCCCAGAGACAGAGAGGCGTATGTCTGGGAGAGGCCAGAAACCACCCTGTGACCTTTTCTGGTCCAATGGGGAGCTTTTGCAAGTTTAGGCAAAAGCTCAGTGTTGGAGGGTGGAGTCAGACTGGCCTTCCTCACTTCATGTCTGCTTTTGATGCTTTCTAAGCCCTTGGTTAGCTGAAGTCCTCGATCATTATCTTTTTTTTAGTAATGAGAATTATAAAGATTATAAAGATTAGGGAAAAATATACATTTCTCAGGGGAAGTTATGTGGCTGTTTCCTAGATATGTTCTTAGTGGGGCACTGCTCTTGTAACAAAGAGGTGTTTCTGCTCCTTGTGGGAAATGCAGTTCCCAGAAGAGTCAAGGACTGCAAAGGGAAGTGCGACATTCTTTAGGGAGCCATAACAAATACCATCCCCAAGGCCCACAGAGAGAAGCAGGGATTGAGATGCTGTGTCTGCAGCGCTTAAGTCAGACTAGCAGCAGTGCAGAGATAGCCTGTGTGGTTTCTACAGTACAATCATGGTTTATTTGTCAGCTATAACATTGACCTACTTTCCATTTGTACTGCTTTTCCTATTATCTGCATGTCCTTCCCACCTGCTAAGAAGATATTTATTAAAAACCCCAGATACAAGGGCAATAGCTCCTATGCTGAAGAAGTCAACAAAAAAAAGTACATTGTCCTTAATGGAAGGTAGAAATGATTGAATATTATTGGTTGTACAGGTTATTGTCTCTTTGTCTTCCCACTCCAGTGTGCCCAGAAGCCTAGCAACACCTTTTATTCAAAGTTTAGAAGTTTAACTAAAGTGCTTAGGACTGTCAAAATATATGGAACACAATTAATATCTATGTGAAGTAATTGATCTGTAGCATATGAACACTTCATTACACTTGCATGCAACAACTTAAGCTAACAATACCCACAGCTATAAATATACATAATCAGACTTCTTGGAACAGTTTGTTTCTTTACATTTGCAGTGCTGAAAATTATGCTGTTGATCCTGTCGATACAGCAAAATCACAATCAAATTCAAACAGACAGCGAGTGGCTTAAATGAGTCACCACTAGGTGTTTCCTACACTACTGTAAAATAATAAATGTCACCAACATAAACAAATGAAGAACATGTAGTGTTTCAGAAAGCTAGATGTCAACATGACTCTAGTATTACTGACATTAAAATGGAAAATACTAAAAGTTTGGCATTAGCAGATACTGTAATACAAAATAATTGTACAAATCCCAGGCTGGATACCACCACACCATGCCCTAACTGCCAAGTATAGCATGCCCTTATATCTTCCCTACCAGTGGATTCCTTGGCCTACAGACTGTCACCTACTGGAGGGACCAACTGTGGAAGTCAACCCCTGCATTCTTAGTGAGATAGATCTTAGCTATACCTCCTGGCATTGTTTTTACAGTTCTCAACTAATTATTTTTTTCATTGCTTCTACAAAATTTATTACCTACCAGGTGCTGCTCTGTTCTGAAATGTTCTTCTAAGTAGCTTTACACTCATTTGTCAAATAAATTAACCTGGCATGTTCTTTAATACCCTTATTTTTTCTAACTAATTGTAAATCATTCATCCTCAGACAAATTTAATCCTTAATGCTCTGCTGGATTTTAATCAAATAATAAAACTAGTGATACAGAAACTACAATAGGATTTTAAATCACTACAGATTATCTGGATAACATTACAAATACCATCTTGTCACATGTCCAAAGATTGCACTTACAAAATGTCTTTTTATTGACAGAGGTGGCTTGAGCCTGGCTGGACACCATGTGCCCACAAAAGTCTTTCTATCACTCCCCTCCTCACCTGGGCTTGGGAAAGAAAATACAACTAAAGGCTCCTGGTTAAAGATGAGGACAAGGGAGATCACTCAGCAATTACTGTCATGGGCAAAACAGGCTCAACCTGGAAATTAATTTAATTTACTGTCAATCAAATCAGAGTAGTATAATGAGAAATAAGAACAAATCTAAAACCCACATCCCCTCCACCTCTACATCTTCCCAGGCTCATCTTCGTTTCTGAATTCTCCACCTGCTCACCTCCAGCAGTGCAGGGGGACACGGAATGGGGGTTTCGGTCAGTTCATCACATGCTTCTGCCAGTCCTTCCTCCTCAGGGGAGGGCTCCTCACACTCTTCCCCTGCTCCAGCATGGGGTTCCTCCCACAGGAGACAGTCCTTCACAAACTTTTCCAATGTGGGTCTTCCCCATGGGCTGCAATTCTTCACAAACTGTTTCAGTGTGGGTCCCTTCCACAGGGTTCAGCCTTTCCAGAACAGACAGTTCCAGAGTGGGTCCTCTAATGGCACCAGCAAACCTTTTCCAGTGTGGGTTCCTCACTCCATGGGGCCACAGGTCCTGCCAGGAGCCTGCTCCAGCACAGGCTTCCCACAGGGTCACAGCATCCTTCAGGCATCCTCTGCTCCAGAGTGAGGTCCTCCACGGGATATCTGCTCCACAGTGGATATTTGCTCCACTGTGGAGCTCCATTGAGGGACAGCTGCCTCACCATGATCTGCACCATGGGCTGCAGGGGAATCTCTGCTCCAGCACCTGGGAAATGTGAGATCACATGCAAACTGAAACTGAAGAGTGAAATTAGTTAGTTAGGGAACAAGTGCAATCACTGCAGAATAGTTAGTAAATAGCAAACACCTGCAAGCCACTTCCTAAGAAACAAAATTATATACATAATATAGTGTGTTATGCCTTAATAACTTAAATGATTTTGAGTGGTTTTGCTTTACATTCCAGCCCTTCTTGCCTGTCTGGCTTTTCCCATGCAACCAGTTTACAGACTGAAGAAACATATCTTTGGAACATTCTCTACAACAATGTATTTTCCGACAAATGGAACAGCCAGTAATTGCAAGATTGCTCATGTCCACAGGCAGTGTCTCTGGCAGAAGGTCAAGTTCTTTTCAGAGTCAACTACAAAGCTCTTCTATCTACCTAGAAAGGGTCTTTTTAATACTTGTTTTCCATTTACACTGAAAACAAGTTTTCAGGTTTCCACTGGTACCTCAGGGACAAGTATATAGTGCCACTACCAAGTGAAGTTATTGCTGGCATTCCACCCCTCCAGCCTTTTTGCATCACTTCTACATGCTGGTATATAGCTCTGTGTGCATCACACAGAGTGCAGATAATTACTTCAGTTAGCAAAAATCCACTGGAAAATAGTTAATTTTAATTAAATTGAGCTGCTGATCTGGTTTACTCTGTTGCCTCCACAGCTATAGCTACAGAAGTGAGTGATGTGGGATGGCGTCACTGCCACATTTAAAATTTATTTTTCTTTTTCACACTATAATGCAGTTTATATATGAGTGCCAGTTAGATGATCCAAAATTTTTCCTTTCCTGAAGAACATAACCCCAGTATGTTTGAGATAGTTTTGTGTTTTCCTCTCAGTTCATGGATTAAATTACTGTGTAAGTCCTTGCTCAAAGTTGCACTGCCTTCCTGCCTTCCAAGAAAAGGTTTGTTTTTAATTGGTACATTAGTAATCACATACATGAATCAATTATTTCACTGTTTTTCTATGCAGTCCACATACATCTAAGTGCTTAATTCACAGAATTACAAAATATGCTGATTTGGAAGGGAGCCACAACGATAATGTAGGATTTAATAAGTATATTTTTAATATACTGGCCAAATTCCCAGTTCATTATTGCTTGATGAAATAATAACAAAGCTAGAATGTGTTAGATTATTTTTTGGTATTATTTTTGCTATAAATTTAACTTTTACACAGAAATATACAGCTTATCATAACCTTAACATCATTATACAGCAAAGCAGATGGAATATTATAAGTTGAGCTGATTTTAAAGTCCTCCAGTCTAGGTTAATAGTCTCTCTTCTGCCAGACAACCAAATCAGAAAGACAAGATTATTTGCTTTATTTAGGACCCATCCTCTGATAGGAGTAAAGGATGAGCAATCCTTCTTGGAGCAAAGCTATAACCTGAAAAGTGTTAGACTCTGATCTTAGCCCAGCAGCTCAGTATATAAAGGCTTCAATGAACGAGGGCCAGAGTGCTCAGCACCTTGCAGGAGAGACTGCATAGTGAAGCAGCCTCTGCAGGAGACAGGCACTGCTCTTTAGAAATGAGCAGGCTGTTACAATACATGGTTCAGTTACCAGTGAAAAAAAAGGAAGCTAAATATAGAGACAGATTTAAAGTCTTCACTTCATGCAGAGTCTTTTTAATATATCTTGAATTAAACCTATGGTGTTCAGGAATCTGGATCGCCATTTGAAAGAAAGCATATTCAGACAGAAAACATATTTTTAGAAACTACAGGGAAGGTTCATCGTGCTAAAAATTCATATGAATGCCATCTATAGGTGTAAGGGAGAAGATTCAGAAGCTAAAACTATGAGACATGCCATACCTTAACCCCAAATGAAATAGTAGGCCTATAAAGGAGCTTGGGGTGAGAAGGGAAAGGGGACTGAGAGCCACTGCAAGGCTGGCAAGAGCTGTAGAGCATTCAGTCTCATCAAGACAACTGCTAACAACTTTAGAACGTAAATAAATAATACATACCAAGCCAAATCCATTGCTGTCTTCATACGGTCTGTCATCAGAAGTAAGTAAAAAAGAAGAAATTTACAGCTGTAGCTTGGAGTCCACAGGCAAGATACAGGATATGTATTTCATACATAGTGTTTTTCTTTTGTAAAACACGACATAGATTCTTAAAAATGCATTGCAGTAGATTCCATGAAAAAAATGTGGACAAGGGAAAAAAATTAGAAACTGAAGCCAAGACTGACATAGAACTTGCATTTTGTTTCTTTTAAACATCAGTATTATATTCTAGTATAAACTGTCTCAGGACTACTTGATTCACAAACCCCTTCAGAAGTACTTGCTGGAACACAAAAAGTTCTTCCCAGTTATTAAAGTGGGTCACCGGTTTCTGCATTCAGATACATTCAAATAATGTGTCTTTTTAAACTTTAAACATGTCTCATTGCATAGAGCCCTCAGTAACAAACACCCATGCACTTTGGTGCATATGAGAATAGTGGCTGAGACACCAAATGTTTAATATACTGCACATGCACCATTCATTAATCTCCCTGACAATTTATATGCAGAGCTTTCAGGTTATCTAAATATAAACTTGCACATAGCTTCAGAGCATGGAGGGTTCACACCCTTTTTAAATGCAGGCAACCTTTCTCCTCCATGAATTCCCACTAGGCCTCTATAGTGCACTTGCCAAAAGGCTGAAGCTCAGCAGGTGTGGTCTTTCTGTAAATATTTCCCAGTGGAAGTTTAATGTGAACCTCTCACACATATAAAATATAATACGCAGAGAAATGTTTGCTGGATAAGGACCTCAGATTTAAAACTCAGAGGGGAAGAGACTATGTCTTTACATATACACTAGCTAAGTGTATTTGAAAGCTGCTAAATCATTTAAAGGCACAGTTCTAGGAAAGCCATAGGCTCATTCTGGAAACCAAAGGAGATTCAGGATACTCAACACCCAGCATAATGTTTTGCAAAATGAAAGTAAAAAAGTGCAACTACATGTTTCCAGTTAGGTGGCATGAAGATTATTCACTCGGTCTTTACAAAATAATTTGTAGATTAAATGTTGTGCAAATGCTATGTGTAATTGAACATACCCTCAGTGCATCTTGGCACTGTCATGCTTGTAAGGACACAGTGATTACAGTGGTGCTCTTCTGAGAGGGAGATTACACTTCTCACAGATTCTGTTCCTGACCCAGACGTAGTGTGACCTTAAAGCTAAAACTGAACATACCAACATCTGGCCTGAGAGCAACCACGTTATACCATTTGAATTGAGATATCTTTTAGAGAGAAGTTAAAATTGATACCTTCTGATATAGGGAAGTTACCCTCCCCCTTTCAGCTGAACAATCTGTTCAAGGGTCTGAGTCTGGACTCACTGCACATCCCACGTAGCTGGTTCTTAGAACAAACAATTCCTTTGGGGTCTAAAACGCACACTGGATTCTGACTCAGTTGGAATAAATTATTTCTAACAGGAAAGAAATCAAATTAGCTCAGTTTTGAGGCACACATGATCAGAGAAGTAAATGCACATATGTAGTATAATTTCATTACAAGTAAACTGTCTATAGTCAGTTACAAGAATAACAGAAACATGCTGCCTACTCAGTTACCTACTTTATGGAAGCACTGTGTGGTCCATCAACTCCTGCCTTCTGCAAAACTCCTTTCCAGTCCACCTATATTTCACTAGTTAATGCTGTATCTACATCACACAGTGAAAAAAAACTGGGGACTCTTGCACTGGAGGCAATTAATTTTTTTTTAAATTCTTGTAGCAAAAGGGGAAAAAAGCCCACCATCTTTAGGTGGCTGCTTAATGAGGCAAGATCTGTCACCTTCTGATGGAGAAGCACTATTTCATGTGATAAAGAATCCTGACATTTCTCTTTAACATATGCTAATAGTACAACATATATCCCTTTTTGTTTTCCTCATGTCCAAATCCACCACTTGCAGTTTGCATAACCAAGGATAAATGGATACTAAACCTTATGCCAGTGGAACCTGTGCTACACTATGATTTCTGGGAACATAGCCTACATTCATTGTGCCACAATGACTGGACTTGCTTTGGGACAGGCCTGCATTGCTAGAAGCCTGTTGCCCCTCCTCATCCTTCATGCAGATGTATTTGAAGGTATTTGTCAAAACCCTTCATGTTTGATTTTCTATTTGCCTTTTTCAGTTTCTGCTAGAGCATCAACTGTTGTGATCTATTCCTGCTGATAAATTTTGGTGGAATAAGCACCTAGTGAAGCTGCAGCATACAGGGCTCGAATATGACAACCACTTTATTGACAGCCACAATAATTTCATAACTGCCTCTCTGCAGACCAGTGCTCCTAACACATGGAATTAGCACAGTACAGTAGGATCACTGTTATGCTTTTAAAAGACAAGTTGGTTGATACATCTGAGCAGCTGAGTAGTGCAGAGGTAAATTGCCATAGTGCTCCACAGCACAGCCATGTGCGCATTGTATCCATCTCCTGCAGGCCTCGTTAGTGTTGGCCAACCAACCATTAGAACTGTTGGGTTAATGGAGGTTCTTTGGTTTGGCCACAGATGACAGGCACCGGAAGGAGAACAACCTCTGGCTTTCAGATAATGGGGAGCACACACTATGCAGGGAACAAGGGTAATACTCGTACCCTTAGCTCAGTTACCACGAATAATGTCACCTGCGGCATTTGTTCGCTGTCAGGGCAAGTTCATAGAAGAACTTTTCCATATAGAAAAGGTAGATTATACCAGTATTTTGAGAAAGTCTTGTCTTCTCTGACTCACGAAACTTCTCTTCTTTGCCAAATAGAGCTTGGCAAAAGAAAGTCTGACTGTATGCTTACAGCTGCAGGGAGGGAGGCAGAGTGAGATGCAGTTTCAAAAGTCCTTGCAATAGCAAATGAGTGAGTAACAAAATGGCAGATTATATTCAATCCAAATGTTACACATACACAATGGATTACTTTAATTTACTTAGCACCACTTAGGAAAGAGGCCTCTGAGTCACTGTAGCTGTTGTCCTTCCCCTGTCAGTGCCTTGCTTTTGAGGCATGCCACAGCACACACTGCATGGGTTGTATAGAGGTGGAATTTGCTGAAAATCAATAACTTTGTTTTTAATGGAGATTTAGAGGTTTTGGGTAAGGCCATAAGGGTAACCCATGGTGTAAGCATTCGCTGGAAGAGTTATGAGGACTCTACAAGCAGCAATGGTAGGATAGAGTAACAAGTAGTGGTATGTAGCTCTATTTATGTATTTATTTATTGTACATAAACACTTAAACACATTTTGAGTAATGTTTTTCTTCAAGAATTCTCTTCTTACAAATATGAATCAATAAAATAGCTCACAAACTTAAGCAAGAAGGCACCTGATTATTTGCCAGGTAAGTTATCTAATGCTGTGCAGGAATGTTTTTATCGGTCTACTTCATTTACTCTACCTAAAATTTCTCATTTACTCATATTTCTCCCTACAGCTTTTTTATAGCCCAAATTTGTTTAATTTTTGGATAAAGTTTCCTGAAATAAATAAACTGTGCCCTTCAACTGTCCCTTGCAGTCAATTATATTAACTAGGACAGCTATTCTTTGGACACTTTATAAGACACTGAAACCCTCATCTGAAGTAGGCCACCAACTAATTGCTATGCACAGGCAACAACGCCACATTATTTCTGAAACTCTGTCATCCTTGCCCTGTAACTCCAAAGCCACAGTAATGGTGAATTATCTTGTGCATGACCACTTTTCATGGTGTGAAACCAGAAAATCTGCTGCTTAAACAAAGTCTCTGTTATTTCCTTTCTTTTGCACAACAGAAGATAACACTGGACATTTTTACAAATTAAGCTCAGAAGAAATAACCTTAACTTTATGAAAGGACATAATGCTATTTGGAAAATATTGTCAAACTTCAAAATGACCAGGTTAGTTCATCTTCAAAATATTGTCTTAGAAATAAGGCATCATTTTGGGTTTTTGGTACAGGAAGTTGTTCTTATCTCTGTAGAAATCTTTATTAGGTGTTTGTTAGCCTCATATTAAGAATTTGTGGTATGCAGAACCACTGTATTAAAGCTATAGTTTCCAGACCTTTGAGGGCCTCTGTAGAGCTGTATAGAAAGACGCTTTGGATTACAAGGTTAACAGATCTATCAGTGAATAAATTAATGGGACATTGATTACTACTACCTGAGTAACCATGAGGTGAGAATCACCTTAAAAGTATTTGGAGAGAAACACTCTTCTTTATGCTCTAGTGAAGCGTGAACTCATGAGCCCTTACTCAAGTGTTCTCTTTTAGGTGTTAAGCTTGGTAAAATGATAAACAGTGAGATCGAGTGCAGCCTCAGCAGGTTTGCCAATGGCACCAAGCTGTGTGCTGTGGTTGAGCCATGCTGGTGGGAAGGGACGTCACCCAGAGGGACCTGGACAATCTTGAGAGATAGGCCCATGTGAACCTCATGAAATTCAACGGGGCCAAGTGCAAGCTTCTGCACCTGGGCCAGGATAATCCCAAGTACAAACACAGGCTGGGTGGAGAATGGATTGAGAGCAGTCTTGGGAAGAAGGCTTGGGGAATTGGTTGACAAGAAGCTCAAAGTGAGCTGTAAATGTGCACTTGCAGCCCAGACAGGCAACCACATCCTGGACTTTGCACGATGAAGACAGGCTGAGAGAGCTGGAATTGTTCAGCCTGCAGAAGAGGAGGCTCCAGGAAGGCCTTATAGCAGCCTTCCAGTACCTGAAGGGGGCCTACAAGGAAGATGGAGAGGGCACTTTTTATAAGGGCATGTGGTGATAGGACAAGGGGGAATGGCTTCAGACTGAACTCTTTCAGGTTTAGATTAGATATTAGGAAGAAGTTATTCACTATGAAGGTGGTGAACTGGAACAGGTTGCCCGGAGAAGCTGTGGATGTCCCATCCTTGGAAGTGTTCAAGGCCAGGCTGGATGGGGCTTTGAGTAATCTGGTCTAGTGGGAGGTGTCCCTGCCCGTGGCAGAGGGTTGAAACTAGATGATCTTTAAGGTCCTTTCGAGCCCAGGCCATTCCATGATACTACTTTTGCCTTTGCGTTGTGTACTCATGCTGAAGATGTCTAGGCCTTTTACAGGTTATTACAAACCAAGTATCATTGCCATCAATGTCCATGATTCCTTTACCTAGTCCGTACAGCCTCCTGTTAAAGTAGAGTGGCAATTCTCTACCTCACAAAGTACTGCCTCATCCTTCTTCACTGATGATTCAACTAATTTTAACTTTTAATTGGTCTTGTCTAAGTGATTTGTACATAAAAAACCTAAGCACGGCTGGAATCTCATGTGCTAAACCTCACGTGCTTTGGCAAGTGAACTGCATGTAAAGGACCCCACACAGTTCCCTTTGCATAAGGAAGGGTTTCTGATGAACTAGGACTTGTGTTTGAGTTTCTGCCAACATTTTTGTCAGGTTTGTTTTTAACATTGCTAACGATTTGGAAAACAAAACAGAGTTTGTAGAACAATCTCCAAAATATTTATGGTAATTAGCACATGGAAAAGAAAAAGCCCTTCATGGGCTCCTGTGTGTAGGAGATGAAGTAGTTAAAAGAGGAAAATATCTGAGCACACTTTGTTGCTAAACTGTTAAAGTTCCTGTGCCAGGCATAACCATGGAAGCAAACAATGGAAGTGTACTTGCTAATACTATTCTAAAATTATCCTAAAGGTGCTGAAGTTGTTTGAAATTTTGTCTAATTGGCAGAGCTGAAAGAATTCACCCTCTTTTTATAAACAACGGAAGGAGTCTTGAAGATTTTCCACTCTTATTCCTGGAACATAGATCTGACACAGCAATTCAAGTAAAAGTGCTGTTTGGGGCCTTTTTCTAAATCCTACTATTCCTAGCAAGACAGTGAACTCCCAGCATTAAGATACAAATCATACCATAAAGTCATAGTAATTTAATTCTGGCATTCAAAAATCTTCAGTTCGAAATTCAGTGTTAGCGCAACTAAAATGAAGCCAAGGAAAATTTGTTCTGAGACAGTTAACCAAACAGTCTAAAAATTTTTAATTCTCCTAATCTGAAACATTCTTCCACAAAATACCTCTAAAATATTTGAGATGGAAATAAATGTGCACATCTAAATTTCTATGTGCAGTGTTAAAATAAGCATTTGCATTAGTGATGAAAAGATAACACTATCAAGATTTTCTATCCTTCAGATAAGCAGGCTTGGGCATCTAGAAATATTTTACATTCCTTATCCCCAGCCAATTTAGGAAATTAGTTTTAAAAGGATATTTCAAGGAAGATTTACTTGATTTTGAATAGTTTGAAGAGAAGGAATGTGATTTTTCACGCCTTTATGTAGGTCATTTAAGTCACTCCAGAGTGTCTGTATATTCAAAATAGTGGCATTTTAAACCACCTTTGAAATGTATTACTCCTCACATTAGTTTTGTTCTTGTGAGATTAAAAGACAAATGAATAGTTGGGCCTCTACAGTTTTGTGAGGTTTTTTAATAGAAATAGAAAAATTCTTAGAAAACTGCACTATTTGAACAAAACTGAAAAAGGGTTAGATGCTTATTTTGAGCATTATTTAATCTTCTTGAAACATAAATACAGCCAGAAAACCTTCTGAGAACATGCTGATCTGTGGCATGCATATTTTATTTGCCGTGTGCTAGATTTACTATAATAACAAGGACATGCTCTATCAGTCAAAACATTAACACTGGGATGTAGGAAAATTAAAGTCTCATTGTACCCCAGGCCTACTGTGAAGCATAAGTGAGCGGCTATGTAGACATGCAACTGCTTCTATGTGTCTCTTTCTAATTTACATCTGCCTTGAGAACCGATGGAAGTTCCTAATGGTACCATGTGTGCATGGACATTCTCTCACAGTGCTTAAACACCTCCAACAACATGTACTGGGCCAGGTATGGCTTTTTTCCTGTGACACCTGGACAATGCAGTGTTGACTAATAGAAATTGTAACAGGCATTCTTACTGTTCTGTTGACCCATATATGGATTATGTATGTGTTGTGCTGAAATAATTTTAGTATTTCTATGAATCCAGCACTGGATTCCAAGATTGTGGAGTCTTAGGATACTTACCACTAGTTGTTGAAGTTCAACAGTTTAACTAGATTTAAGGCATGTAGGATAAAAACCTTAACAGAAAGGGATAAAAGGTGAGAGGTATGAAGCAAGTTCGGAGTAAAAATCCCACTGGTCAAACAGATACAAGCCTAAATAGAAGGAGAGTCAGAAACTGAAGGGCAAGATCAAAGAAAGCTGGTGAATTCATGAGCAGGAACAGCCTTTTGTGGCTCTAATGAAATTCCTGTAAAAATGCCTGCACGTTCAGAGACTTTGTTACTCTCAGCAGTGTACTACCCACAGAACCACGTAACAGTCCAGGTTGGAAAGGATGTCTGAAGTTCATCTGGCCCAACTTTCTGTTGTCAACAAACTGAACTTCAAAGCTGGATCGTTCACAGCCTTGTCAAGTTTTGAAAAGCTCCAGGCATGAAATTCTTCAACTTCTCTTGGCAGCCTGCTCGAGTGCTTGCCACCCTTCTGAATGAAAATGTTGTGCTTAAGCCCAACTGGATGTTCTCTGGGTGCACCTTGCTACTGCCACCTCTTGGCACTGCCCTCCTCATCCGTGGAAAGAGCCTGGCTCTGCCTTCTCCATACCCATCTCCCGGCCAGGGTGCGATGGGGGCTGGGGCCAGGGGCGTCCCCGTTTGGGCCAGCAAGGCAGACAAGGTCTCACCAGGTGGGGCTCTTCCCACCACCCCCACTGAAGGAGGAGGGCAGGCTGGGGCAGCCGAGGGCAGCCCCGTCCACGTGTGCTGCGCTGCTGAGGCCGATCTGAGGCTGAGCTGAGGACAGGAAGCAGGGTCAGCCTGGAGAGGGTAACCAGGGTCAGGGACCTGACCACTGAGTGACTCCATAGTTACGAGGCTGCAGGGGCCAGGCTGGCAAGTCAGCCCACAGGTGGTCAGGGTCCAGGACATCAGGGCCCACGGCCAAGAACAAGCAGCGCTGTGGCACTGCTGGGGCAGTGATTGATGGCCCTGAGAGCTGATATGGGGTACTGAACCATGGCAGGGTGGGGAAGAGCCCTGTGAGTGTGGGCAGGGACAGGCAGGCTGGCAGGGACCTCAGAGTGCTGGCACCTGGGCATTTCAAACCTTCTGCTAGATTCTGCTCTTAACTCCAGGAGTCCATTGTCTACTTTGAAGAAGATGTTTTTCAAAATCCACCTTTGTGTTATAAAAATCACTTATAGGTAATAAATCATTATTAAACAATAACCTCATACTGCTTATACAGTTCAATTTTTGCTTCTCCTTCAGACTAACTGAAAACATACCTCCCAATGAGAAAAATTTAACTTCATTTTCAAATTACCTAGCACAAATCAGGATTGCTACCACTATTGTAAAATGTTTAAGTTATAGAGACTTTAAAAATGCTCCAATTCTGTTTATAAATCATTAAACAATTCCTCTTTTTTAAAACTAACCTTGTGTCCCTGCCAAATTTGACTTGGTATTGCCAAGCCAATAAACAAATTTATTACTCAATAAAAATCTGTAACTCAGTAAACAAATGTATAAAAACAAATGTTTCTATAAATACATTAGCAGCAAAAGGAGGGTTAAGGACCATCTCCATCCTTTATTTAGTCACCATCCCTGGAGCTATTTAAAAGTTGTGTAGGCCTGTCACTTAGGACCGTGGTTTAGTGTTGGACTTGGCAACGCTGGGTTAACAGTTGGACCCAGTGATCTCCAAAGTCTCTTCCAACCTAAACGACTCTATGAACTCCCCTACCCTCCAACCCCTCCCAAAAGGACCCGGGGCTGTACCAGATTGCAAGCTCAGCAGAAGTTAAGAGTGTTGCACTATTACAAAAAAAGCAAACATTGTGCTGAGAAGTACGGAGGGCATTGCCATGGTTAACACATGTGAAGTAAGGCTTTCCATTGATTCAGGGCTGCTGAGGTCTTGCCTGGAGTACCGTGACCCACAGTGAGTGTCCAACTGTTACCATCAGTTGGTAATAGTTCAACTACAGATCTTAATGGGGTAAGTGAGACATGACACACGAGTACCACCCTAAAAGTAGTTAACTGGATGTTTTCATCAGGACATAGGAGTTCCCTTTCTCTTCTTCCAAACCGGTAGCCCTGGAAGCTGATCCCTCCCCAGTGTCACAGCAGGATATGGAGCTCCCAAAATGAACGGTGGTTCAAAAAATAATGTAAGGGAGTCCAAATCCTCTGATCACTCATAGCCTAACACAAGGATATTTCCCAAGTTCCATTCTTATGTATTTAAACAGAGTGAGTCATCTTAATTAACTACAACGAAGAAATATTTTTTTCCTGTACTTATCTATCCTTACTACTGGCTTGCCAAAGCAGGTTGTCAAGTTTCTGGCTGCGATAGAGTTAATTTTCTTCCTAATATCTGGTACAGTGCTGCATTTTGGATTTAGTAGGAGAATCATGTTGATAACACTCTGATGTTTCAGCTGTTGCTCAACAGTGTTTACCCTCAGTCAAGGACTTTTCTTTCTCTCATGTGCCAACAAGGAGACACAAAAGAAGCCGGGAGGGAGCATAGCCAGGACAGCTGACACAAACTAACCCAAGGGATGTTCCATACCATACAACATCATGCTCAGTAAATTAAATTGGGGGATTTGGCCAGGAGGGGCCAACTGCTGCTCAGGGATGGGCTGGACTTCAGTCGGAAGGTGGTGAACAATTGTCTTGCGCATCACTTGGTTTTCTTGGGTTTTATTCCTCTCTTTTTGTTACCTCACTTTTAATTACTATTATTAAATTGTATTTTACTTTATTTTGTTTATCAATCTGTTTTCAACCCATATGTTTTACCTTTTTTCCAGTTCTCCTCCCCCTCTCAGGAAGTGAGTGAGCAGCTGCACAGTACTTAATTTCTGGCTGGGGTTAAATCACGCCACCAATGTTCCTTCTAGTCTTTTCTTTCTTTTTCCTAGGACTGTTTCAAGTAGAGCTTTTCATATATCCTGAGTACATCTGAGGAGATTTGAGAGAGACAAGAAATACAGAAGGTGGGAGGAAACCATAAGTACTTATGAAAAATAATGAGTAAGAGTTTTAAAAGTGCTCCATATAGAAACCATTTGAGAAAAAGAATTAGGTGCCTGCCAGAAGGGCAAAACCAATGTATTTTCTGTCAGAAAGATATTGATAGTGTACAGTGCTCACTAATAATCTGAATGTGGGCTAATGTTTACAAAAATACCCGTATCATGTACACAGACATTACAAATATTTGGTCACTTACAAAGGCTTTATTTATAGTCCTGTAATACAGCCTTATTATGCAACACAGTCCTCTTTTGGAATAATGACCTCTGACTGCAGATGTAACTGCTGAGCATTACCCCTTTAGACCTCTGAAGTATTTTAATGGTTTGAATATTTTGAGGTCCTGGAAAAGCCCCTCTAGTATTTCTCTTGATCAAAGATACTCTGTAAAGGCAATACAAATGCACAACTGAATTTGCAGGAGGGTATAAAATCTAGAAGAAAAGTCATCACTAACAGCAGACTTGGACAAATAAATCCCTACTAATCTCATTAAATGGTAAAATGTTCCAGGTCTCAAGTGGAAGATTTCTACAGGTGACAGGTGGCATGTGACATCATTTTTGCTTGTTTCTTTGGTCTTCTTTTTGAGCTGAAAAGATCTTTTGCCATTCTTACCACTCATTTATCTCAAAAGATAGTTATGATTTAGTTTTTATTAGTATTTGAACATAACAAATGGAAATAAATTGTATTTTTAGGAAGATAGGAAGGAGTAAATTTGTACTTCAAACACAGTAGTAAATGGTTTCTGAAGTCTGATTACATAAAAAAATACGTATATATCGCAGTGAACTTGACTTTATTTAGCTGTTTCATTACCTTTTATAACTTGGGCAAGGTGAGTCAGGACAAGTGCTTAGCAGGGGTCAGACCTCTGAGCAGGTACTCACAATGATTGCAATGACTTTTGACATAAATCAAAGAGGGTTTTTTTATAAACAGTGTTGCAACATGAAGATAAAAATTACATCAGTACACATGAATCTCAGATAAAATATTGCATTAGATTAGCATTCTATCTGACTGGTTTCAGTGCACTCACAAAGAAAGGAGAAAGGATGTTTCTATGTTGCTTTTCAATTTTATAACCAAGAAAGACCTGAAATGAAACCCCATATCCCTGATACCTATTACAGGTAATATTCAGGACTTGGGTGGGGAGGAAGGTATTTAGCTAGCCAGACAAATCCAAGGAAAGCTGGATAATTGACAAGAAAGACTCCAGGTTTAAAGTTTTGAAGAAACTTTCTAGTTTTAGTTTACTGCTTTCCATAATACTGAGAAGGTGGAGCAAGGGAGAAATCTATTTACTGAATTTTCTGCTGACTTGCAAGTCAAGTTTTCAAAAATAGAGACTTGGAATGCTTCCAACTTTCCTTTGTTAGTTAACTGTAAATAAACTTTTCAGAGCTACTTAATAGGAAATTCAGTAAAGGCCAGATTTTTGTGAGTCTTTTTTTTTTTTAATAAAAGTTGAGGTGGTAGTAATATGGATACAAGGCCTACTGATTAAATGTGAAGAGGTAAGTTTGAATGAGCTGCAAAATCTTGATCTGTTCATTGCTGCTTGACAACAGAAACCAAACCCTTCTAAATTAATCCTCTAGTCACACATTTAAAGCTGTGTAAAATCTCCAGCAGGACTACGGCATCCATATGGAAATTATTTTTGCTTACATACATGAATTTAGAGGAATAAAGTCACGGTCATACAGTACACAATGGGTTGTATGCAAAGAATTCCAGAACATACTGCAAACAAATGTCAGGGCTACCGGTACAAACCAGCTAAACACCTGCTCTGCCCCAGTGCTCTCCATCCTGATCAGGCATAACCCCAACCACCACAGCTGAAGCCAACCCACAGCTAATTACATCAAACATGTGCTCCTAACTGTAAGAAGCTACGCAGCCCGTCCCCTTCGGGAAAGATTGGATTTCATGGCCATTTAAATAGCAGAAGGAAAGTGAAACTTGAACTTGACTGCAGCGCAGAGGTCCGGCTCCTGCGTGTGGCTGCGCCCAGTGGGTTCAGCTGAGCCGCGGGGCCCCGGCCGATGGGGTCCGGGCGCGGTGCTCGGCAGCTCCTGTGCCAAACCCGGCGTGACGAGGCAGAGCCGCGCCTGCGAGTCCCCCGCAGCAGGTGATCCCAGACCGGCCTGCTTCTCCGGACGGGCTCTCCGCTGCACTAGAAGCCAGCGCAGCCTGCACCCGCTGCATCCCCGGGCAGGGCAGGGCTGCGGGTCCCCAGCCCCGCTGCCCCTCGCACTTGGGCGGCCGCGCGGGTGTGCGCGGAGCCGCCGGTGACTCAGCGGCGCCCCGGTGACCCCCTCCCGGCGGCGGCGGCGCCTCGCCGCGGCTCTGCCCCCTCCCTCTCTCCCTCCCTCCCTCCCTCCCGGCAGGATCATCCCACCCCGCCGGGCGGTCACCTCGGCAGGAGGAGCCGCCGCTTCGCCTCCGCTCCCGCAGCGACCTGACGGCAGTCAGCCCCGCCGCGCCGCGCCATGCAAGCAGGGAAGGCAGCCGAGAAGAGGCGGGACGCCGCCCGGCCCCTGCAGCTCACCATGAAGAGGGGCTACGAGGTGCTCCGCGACCCCCACCTCAACAAGGTAGGGGCGTGCAGGGCAGGTGCGCCGCTGGGCGAGGACGGCGGCTGCCCGAGCCCTCGCCGCGGCCCCCGCGGGTGACAGACGGTGCTGCCGGGCGCTGCCTGCGGAGCCGGGGCCGCCTGTCGCCGCCGCCACCTGTCCCGGCGCAGCGGCTGCCGAGCGCCCGGGCCGCCCCCGCGCAGCGGCCGCCGGGCCGGGGGCGGCGGGCGCGGGGCAGCGGCACTTCCTGCGGGCCCGGCGCCGCTTCCTCTTCCTTCGGGGGGCGGCCAGCGCCCTGCCCGCCCCCGCCCCACCGGGCCTGGGGCGCGGAGCCGTCCCCGCGGTAGCCCCCAGGGGAGAGGAGCTGCAGCAGCAGCAGCACGGGGAGGAGGATGCTGCTGAAAGTTACGCCGCTCTGATGCGAGTTCCTGCTGCCGTGCCTGTGTTTTCCCGGTACCCTCCTTCTTTTCCAATCTTCTTTTACACTGATGCCCCACCTCGTTTTCTGCGGGCAAAAGTGGCTGTTGGTGCTGTCCTGCGTTTTCTCCCCTGGCAGGTGGAAAATGGGTTTATCACCGCTATTCCTCTTGGAGCTCTAAAATGCAACTGCAGTTTCCTCCCTGCTCTGCATCAGTGAATGCAGTCAGCTATTCTAAGAGATGCCATAGCACAGCAAAACCTTTTGACACATTCCCAGTTTGCTTAAGAATGGTAATTCAGCTTGATCAAACTTTCTAAACATGTAAAACTAATCTGGGAAAAACTAAGCTGAGTAGACAAGTATTTGCACAATTGCCTTGGTAAAGATGCAAAGTTCAAATAGTAAAATAATTAAATTGGCATGACAAGCCCTGAACTTGCTCCCAAAATGAAAAATGGTTAAAGGTAGAAAATAAACTAGCACATAAAGCCTTGGTCAGACCCTTGCCTCCAAATTTCATCTTGCACATTACCTGGAATGGTGCTCTGACTTGTACATCTGCATTAGAATGTATATACAATAATTTTGCTTATTGCCGAGTTGGATAAATTGACAAAAGCTATGTCTCTAGTTTTACTGGGTAGGTTGACTCATCACTAACAGCTCCATGTATTAGTTAGATGAATAGTGCTTTTATTAGTCTTGGTGCTTGACTACAAAGTTTCCTTAGAGGCTGTCTTAAGTCTGTGTGTAGGCCTGAGAAGGTCTCCTGAGGTCAGGTTAAAGGAAAATTAACCAAAATATAAAACTCCCAAGAAGAAACCAAGGAGAGGTTGTTTTGCTTGGGGTTGCTTTTAAGCAGCTGTAATATTAATGGAAAAAGTCTGATTCAGCATAACCAGGAAAGCCAACCCAACAGAAAACTTACCTTGTTTTAAGAAATAAAAAGGGGCCTGTTCTAAAATGCAGTGACTAAAGGGCAGTCAGCGGCAGGCTCATTGCTATGGTTTTCCTCTCACACACCATCATCTTGCCTCTCAACAGCGTACTGTAAGGGTGGGTTGTCACAGATGAGGTGCTAAAGAGGGAAGGTTTTGCTTGATTTTAAGTTACAGGAGACAAGAATTACAGGATATTCTGAGGTGGAAGAGACCCACAAGGATTATTGAGTCCAGCTCTTAAGTGAATGGCCCGTGTGAGGATCAGACGGACAACTTTGTTGGGTTAGCACAATGCACTTTCTGGGTTAGGCTTTATTCTTTCATGCCCTCTCAGCTGTGGTATAGCACATAGGTACCGTAGAGCAGAGAAGCAGGAAGAGATAGTTGTTCATTACCAGCCGCATCTGCCCAGTGAACAGAATTCCATGTTAGAAATGCTCAGCTGAAAAATCTGGTCTTCGTGCCTATGAGAAAAGTCTGGTCCTGGTGTGGTAAAGGATAGGTAATCTGGTTTTCTGACTGAGACAGGTGATGTTTTTGTGGATGTAGATGTATTACACCCACACCCTTGTATGTATAATAATATATATTTGATTCTGTGTAGGTGCACTAAATTCAAATATGTCGAGGACTGCCAACATGGTTGCCAGTTTGATAGCTTGTGTTGATAGGCTTGCATGCACACGTGAAAGCTGCTTCTCCCAGTTCACTTTCTATTGCCAAGGCTGTTAAACAAGCATCAGGTTGCTGAGAATTCAATTTGAAGTAGAAAAAATACCTGCTTTAATGATTCTAAAGTACAGGGATTTTTTGCAGTCCTGCAAGGTGCCAGAACGTTCTGCTGTCTTGGCCCTGTCAAGGAGTTGCAATTTCTTAGGATCAGCACTTTCTTTAGGACATGGTGCCAGTTTTAAGAGGCCTATTTGCACATATGTGGCAAAAGTAGATTCTAAGTACTAAATACTAGTGTCTAGCAGTGACTTGTACAAAAAGAAGGCAAATGATGTTTTCAGGATCTCTTAAGACAGATACCCTGTAAACCAGGTAAAACTGAATTGTGCTTCAGTATGTGGGGCCTGTGTTGTCAAATAACACATTCGTTTTCTCAGGCAAGTTGAAGATTTTACATGGAGCCATTTATATTTGAACATCTTAAAAACAGATGTAAGAATAAATAAGTGCTAGATTTAAAAAGAAAAAACCCCAACCAAAACAGAAAACCCAACCCCAAAACCGTATCTCCATTTAGGTGCTCCATTTAAGTGCCCCATTCATCCAAGACGAAAACTGGATTTCTGCACACTCGTCCATTGCTTTTTATACTTAACCTTCATGGCTTGTGAGAGAAAAGGCTGTGTGAATGCCGGGGTAAACCCCCAAATTTCTTCTTTTGTGCTTGGCCTCTACTTCTACTTGGACAGCAAAATTGACACCCTAGGCAATGTCATTCTTAAATACTTTATGTTTTACTACGTTAGTAATTCACAAACATGTCCAACCTTCACTAGGGGAAAGTTCAGTAAAAAATGTTTGGTGGTTTTGTGATTTATTTCCCCTCCCTTCCCCACCCCCAATCCCTCGGTAAAGCATTTTGGGTCCCTGAGTGGTTTGTGCCATCTCAGCAGTAGTGATACATCAAAAATCATGACAAACAGTGGATTGTAACAGACTGAAGTTAATTACTTGAGGATGTGTGTCCAAGTCTATGGACAGTAACTGTAATTCACTTTATTGTCTGAAATTTTAGGCTGTTAGTGTTTAAAAGTGTATTTAGAACCTTTCTGGTAATTGTCTGTCCTTTTCCCTCAGGCAACCAAACACATTGTAAATAGCAATTACCAGGAAAACAAACACAGTTTCACTTCTTTTCACTGAAATAGATTTGGCTGAGAGTTGTATACGCCTTAAGCTGATGAACTACAGAAGTGTGGAAGTAATTTGCTCTTTCCCTACTGTAAATCTCATTTATGTTTTATTCAGTGGACAAGTTTACAATCTTAAAGCATGCAAACAGTTTAACATTACAGTTTCGTCTTTAATTTTTTACCTTTTAATATTTAAGCAAATCATGTTTTCCAATAAGCTGTTTATTTCCAGAATCTTAGTGTGAAGATAGACAAACATGCATTTTAATACAAAACTTTCCCAATAGCCTGTGTTAGTTGCTGATTGTAAACTCTTCCATGACTGAGAAACTTTGCCATTGGAGAAATGTTTTGTTTAGAGGCTGCTTTTGTATTCTTGCAGAGCAATTCAGTGAGCAGTAAATAAGTGACTCTCTTAAATCTAAGTGCTGGACGACTCTTTCTCCTCCCCAGATGCCTTATTTTAACTCCTCTACTGAGTGACTGCTGTTGTCGTTGCTGAGTATAATGTGCTTGTGAACTGTTGGTCTCTCTTTTTTTCTTTCCTTTTATTTATGTTGCACTGAAGTGCTGGAGGATTTCAGAACAGCCTGTTTGATAGGGCTGCTGAATATCTGAGAGCACCCAGTGTCCGTCCCACCTGCAATTGCATTGGTGTTTTATCCTTACATCTCCCAGGTGTGATGCCCCTGGATCTTAGCAGGTTCTCAGCTAAGTGACATTAGTTGTTGGCTGGAGTTGATTGTCAGTGCATTAACAGGTTTGCCCTGCATACTGTTAATAAGGACAAAGTCTTGGAAAAAGCACAAAGTATTTAAATCACATCATTTTATCACTGTCTTCTATTTATTGTATACAGCTTACAGTGTTCATTGCCTCCAATACTTTGCTCCTGACATAGCAGGTAAGTAGCTGTGGTTGGTGTTATGTTCTTTTCTGCCTGCTGGCCTCCAGTTCTTTGCTTGCAGTTATGAAACAGAGTGCTGAGACAGCGAGTTGGGAACAAAGTTCTGTGACTTGAATTAAAAGCAAATAACATGAAGAAGTAGTTATGCAGTAAGCTATATAGCAGTAATAGCAACTGAATAGTGGTGTAAGTTTTCACAGGAAGCTGAAATCTGGAATTGTTTTGCTGCAAAGCTGCTTCAGGCATTAAAAACAATTTTCAGTTGTGTAATTTTCTTGTGAGCTTCAGTAGTTGAATACAAAATTGACCTTTTTACTTTTGATTGAGGAATCCTATGCCCATTGGTTATAAATGCTATTTGAATAGAAACATTAATCCTGGCACAGAGCACCTTGTAAGCAGGATCTCTGTATTTTAAAATGGGTTAAATGTGCCTTTCTACACTAAGTTTTATGGAGGTGCTGGCCAGAGAACTTGAGTGTTGTTTTTTTTAATCTTACTTATGGATGCTGACAATAAATAGTAGTAGAGTTCACGGAGAAATTTTGCTTCTGTTTAGGTAAAATGAATTACAGAGAGTATTTGTGCTTTCTGCAGAAAGCGTATCTTGGAGTACAGAAGTTCTCGCTTTGCATTCTGCACTTTATATATCGAATTCTGCTGAACCAGTGTCTTGTATCGAGCTGTTCCTGAAAAAAGTAGAAGTTGCGGCTGTAGGAGGCACAAGGTTCTCTCTCCCAGCCCTGCTTGCCTTGTGGACGGGAGGAGGAAGAGAACTGTGTGTGACAATGTTTCTTACTAACCCATGACTGGAGGTTAAAATGTGCCATCTTTGCTTTGTCATGCTTTCCTTTCTTGCCTGCTCAGGTGGGCTGTGTATTTCATTCATGACTTGCTTCTGGCAGCTGTTGCCCATGCCTGCAGGGGTTGATGCAGAGTTTCATGGAGCAGGTCTCCTTGCTCCAGGCTCTGATGTCTTAAGTGGCCACTGCCAGTGGGCTAAATACTGATGGAGGTCTGAAGCAGAGTATTAATACCCTTCAATTAGGTCCTTCACTAAGTTTTTTCCAGTTTATAGTTGAGAATTTTACAGTGGAACAGCTGTTTCAAAGAAGGTTCAAAAGCATCGTTTAGTGGAGGATGTGATCCTGGGGTTTCAGCCACAGTAGCAAGCGGTTTGTCCTCCCTGCAAATCTGAAGAGCTCTTGTAAGGTGTCGTTTGTGCTGCCCCGGCTGGAGCGAATCTATGGAGGTTGCTGTGACCGATAGGTAAAGCTCTGTAAAGGGAAGGCCTGGTAAAATCATGGCTCTGGCCTGTTCCTTAGCCTAAGTAGAAATGGACTGGGGGAGAATGACTCAGCTAGAATAGGGGAAGTAAGGCATGCTGCGTGAATGCCTCATGCCTGCACCGTGGTGTATGGTGGTTGGTTCAATTTGGTTTGTTGTGCCTTAAAACTATGTAAACTAACAACCGACTAATGCCATAAAAAGGCCGGGTTTTTTGTAAATAAAGTTCCTCCTTTGCCCCTGCCTGAGGACTCCTCACTGCTCCATATCGCTACAGGTTGCCTGTGTGCTCTGTGGCTCATCATGGCTGGAAGACTAGCATGGAAAGGGCAGAAAAGAACAGAAATAACACTGTTGGCTTGTGTGCCTGTCTAATGAGATTGGTTATACAGTAATAAAGTTTGTTAGTAGTAGGCTATTAGTTAAGCTTTGTTTGCATGTTCTTGTCATTCATGGAGATGCTTTCTCTGTACTTTGTGCCCAGACCAGGCCTGGCCCATGACTGGGAATAGTTTTACAGAAATTATCTCTATTGTCTGGTTTAACACAACATCAAGGAGCTAAATCTGGTGTAGGAAAAAGGCAATAGAATGTGGGTAGGATTACCAATTTGTAATATATGGTAGCCGACATTTTGTATGGGAAGCTGCAGAGAAACATGACACAGCAACCATGTATCTACAACCTAGGATAGAAGTCTCTTGCTACTTGCTAGAAGTAGCAAGACTATGCATAAATTGCAAGAGACTGGGGAAAGGCTTTGGTGCTTCCAGGCATTTTACCTGAAATAGGAATTCAAATATTTAAATAAAGATGCTGATGGTTTCTAGTTAGAGGCAGAGGATGTATTTAGCTTGACACTAGAATATTCTGCCATACTGTTCAGGGAGAAGAGTATTGCACACAGGCACCAGCGCTGCTTTCTAGAAGAGCTTGCAGTCATGAGAAATCTACCTTACCCAGCTGATATATTAAGTGTTATTTATTGTTGGTGTCCTGTTCTCAAAACCTATGAAGTGGCTTGTGGTTCTGAAATTGCGACTGTGCAAGCTCTCTGTGGAATGTGTTGTATGTCTGTTCATCTTCAAAAAAGAAAAATTGAAGTCATGGATGAAGTCAAGGAAAATAGGGGAAGCCATCTAATTGGTGCTTTAAGAAATTGTCAAAATGAATTAAATAATTTTTATTACTATTCACCCTATGCAGCCCACATAGATTGAGCTGCTACGTCAGTCACTCATTTCTTTACCTTCCCCTTTCTCCCCTCAGTAGCAAATTTATACCTTTGATTGAGAAGTAAATGATTGCTGTCAGGCATATTGATACTGAACCTCCATGAACTTACATTTTAGAAATATTTTTCTTTTTTTTTTTTTTTCTAGAATGAAATTATATGCTTCCAGAGAAATAAGAAAATTGCTGTGTAATTATGTGTTGGGTTATCATTATAACTAATTTTCTGATTTCATGACATGCAGCAAGATAGTAGGAATTTTAAGGTTGCCTCAAAGGACTGTCAGTGTGACACACATTACAGATAGCTCCAGAAGCTGCAACTGACAGGATCTCCCAGCCACAGGAAACCTAAGGGCTGGACCATACTCACAAATAAGCTCATGGCTTTTATGAGGATGATAAATTTGTATAGGAGGTATTAGGGAAAGACCTAAGAACCTGATTCTAATACCAGTTTTCGTAGTGTAAGCTGAGAGTAAACGAATGGTAGAAGGATTCAAGAGAGGGAGCTGCTGCAAAACTGGTGTGAAATTAGCCCTGGTGCATTAATCCTTAAAAATACCCAAAAAACCAACCCATTATCGCTTGCAGAGTTTGAGCTCCTTTAGCCTCCACAGATTTCTAAAGCTTGTTTCCTAGCAGCAAGTTTAGAAAGAAATGTTGAAATATTCATAGTTTGCACGGTAAGTGGTTTTGGCTAGTCTGACTAATTTGTTTAAAGTGATAAATATTATAGTATCTCATTTTATGTTTAATTAAGATGACTTTAATAGTCCAAGTCTTTGGTGATTTCAGTGGGAAAAAATGCTGTGGAGAAAGCTAAATTTGTTTCCGTTAAAAACAGATCTCTAATTTTGTCTGAGTATTACTTATGCATACTCCTTGGTATAGATTATTTTAGGAGTTAATAAAAAATAACCTCTGAATTGCATGCATAAGAAAACATGTTTTGATCTTAAGCTTTGCTAATGTAATTTGTTGCATAATTCCGGAAGCAAAAATCCTGCCTTAGCAGAAGGAGGTCACGGGGCACCCTAGAGGCAGTCCTTGCAGGGCACTCTGTACTTTCTGTTGAAATCAGTGCTTGTAATTTACTTGAATACTGTTAGTGCCTATTCCTGTGTGAAACAATACTCTGAGCCGGACCTGAATTTGTTTACAATTTAGAGGAAGCAAAGGCAGCGTGGAGTAAACACTCTTTATATACATAAAGAACACATAACATAGAACTGAAGTAAAAAAAGCTCTTATGATCTGAGTACTTGTGACTTTCAGCTGAAGATGTGGAAATATGTCAAGATGTAGTTGTCTGGTGAGAGAGCTCATAAAGCACATTCGTCAGTCCTAAAATATAAATGAGGCGTAGAGCAACCATGCATTTTATCATTGCGTGTTTATACTTAGGTTTTTACTTACTTCATTGTTTGAGTAGCAGCTGTTACCCATTTTTGGCTTAGAAAAAAAATCTTTTCTCCTCAAAAAACAAAGTTTAATATTAAAACAAAATCATTGTTCTGCTTCTTATCTCTCTTATCATTACAAGTGGTTTGAAAAATTGAAAATGCCTTTGGTTCAATGTAACTTTGCTTAAATAGATGCAGTCTTGAGTCTTCTGTTAGTATTTAAGATTCATCTGTCTTATTAATGAATTGTGTTTATCTTTGGAACAGAGTAGGTGCTATGAGGTATGAAATCATTTTGGTATCCAGTTCAGATTGGTTATCGCAGTTTAGTTTTCTTCCTCTTGTCCCTTGTGAGTGATACCCTTTTAAGTCTGCTTTTGGCAAGGGGTTTAGATAGTACTGCTCTGCATGAGAAGAACAAGAATTATTTTGAAATACATAATTCCTTTTCCCACAAAGGCAAAAATAATTTTGGCTTTTTAATGACCAAGAAAAAAAATCTTTGCCTTAAGTCTGTCCTGGAAAGGAGTGCACAGTGGTGATTATGAAGCATGCTGTAACATTTACAGTAGTGGTGTCTAGCTGACTTACTGGATTTCATCCTCCAGATACCTGACTTTACAAAGCAGATTTATGTGTGTGGGATGTGTTTACGAAAGAGACAGTAAAGCCTCTTTACTGAAATAGTAAAAAAGAGTTCAGTAGGTACAGATAAAAGTCAGAATAGAAGAGCATAATATTGTCCAAGTAAAATGAATAACTGAGTTTGCCAAAGCATTTAATGTTGGTTTGATTTGACTTGATTCTCTATGATTGAAAGGTAAATTTATCTGCTGCTATTTACAGGAAAATGGAAAAAATTGTGAAAATTCATTTTGAAGTTTTGGTTTTGTGCTGTAGCAGTAATTTGTGTAATTCCCTAAGGTCCTTAGGTTTGTGTAGCTTTGGTTTTGCCCAGGCATAAGCCACTGTTAAAAGTCATGTCCTAGGAGAAAGGGCTGGAGAAGGATGAAGAGCCTTCTTTCAGGGGATTGGGATTCAGGCTCTTGCACCTTCCGCAGGAGTGAGATCTTGCAGCAGTTTGTTCTTATCTCTGTCCAGTCTTTTCAGTTTTCCTTAGATCATATGTTTTAGGTGACTGCTTGACATGTTAATTCCAAAGGTTTCTCTGAAATTCTTCCCTTGCTTTTGTGTGGAGCTCATGTGGGACAGTTGTCCTTTCAATTCCAAGACATCATCTTGGTATGTTTCAAGTTGCCTCTGTCCCAGGAGTGTTTTGAAGTTCAGTGATGCAAATTTGTGACTTACTATAGTCTTGGGAGAGCATAAAATCAGTGTGGTTTATCTCTTTTTGTGTTGTTGCTTTTTGTTAAGACAAGAGTTCATGACAGATTCCCGAAGATTGAGGCTTACCAATTGCATTGCTTTCTGTAAATGAAATCTGGATAAAGCATTACTCTTGTGTCACCCTGAGACTTGCAGTCTTTTGATGTTTTCATTTCTGTGATGAAGTTCTCACACACTTTCTGTAAACACAGTTATGTTTGGCTAACCGTTCCTTTTTGTTTTCATTCCTTCTCCTGAGGCGGAGAAGTTTGATGGACCTTTTTGTTTGACCAGTGTGGTTGGAGAGGTGGTAACCTCATCCTCCAATCCACGGTCATTCCTCAAAACATATATATGAAGTAAAATAAACAGCTGGGGGCTTTTCCTGGCTTCTTTTCTGTCCTAAACTAAGCTGGGTCTGCATGGTTCTTTCGTGTCCAAGTACGACACTCTTGTTCATGTAATAGAGGATTTGGCATCTGCCTGTTTTTTTAGGTCAGTCAAGGGTCAGGTAAAAAAAGAGCTTGCTAATTCTGAGTTATGTTTTTTAATTTCTATAGAGCATGCAGATTCTTACATTTAGCACAATGCAGTGGTTGAACTAAATGCATTGATTGTAGGTGGGGATAAATAAATAAATCTGGGTGAGTCTGTGTAAAGAGGTATCAGAAAACGTGTCTTACTGTACTGCAGTACAAAGAGGTCTTGCAGCACTCATACTCAGCAGCTGCTTGAAAGGAACACTTTATCTAAGCTCAGAAAAAGTAGAGCATCTCACTTTGCATCTTACCTGGGAAAACATAACCAGTGTGGCTCTGTCTCATAGCCACTGGTGTTGGGTTTGCTATAAGAGCAAAAGTGTTCCAGGTCAGGAGCCTGCGAGAAACTGGAGCCTCTGCGCTCCTGCCAGGCTGTTTGTGGCAGTGAGCTCTCGTGCTGCTTGGAGTACGGAGATAAACTCCAAGTAGGAAATAAAAAGTGAATGTTTACTTCTGAGGTCTAATTCTTGGGAAAAGAAATATTTCTGTGGGATAAAGACGCTTGTCCTTCAAACTAAAATTATTTCCTAAACTTCTTACTTTTGTGTAGTTTATGGCAAGAAGTAACTTTCTTCTGGTTCTGTAGTTATCAAGTCCTCTAACTTTTCTTCAGTAAGGAGTAGTGGGTAAAATAAAGGTAAGAAGAATACGTGAATATAGGAAAGAATCATATATAGTTGTCATAATGTACCAGTAGCAATTTAAACAGGGTGTATGGCTGACAGACACCCTTTCTGGTTTGCTTTGAGGTACACTTGACAAATCTTTAAAAGCTTTCTTTGTCTTACTTCAGAACTATGTAATGCGTATGAGCACACACATTTTCCCCTCTTAATTAGTGAGCTCTGCTTCATCAAGAGAGACAAAATACTGTAGTAGATTGGGCACTGGACTGGAAACTAGGTCATGCACTAAGGATATTAAATCTTAGTCATTTAGTTTTCTCATCTGAATAGGCAAACAGCATTTGAGAAATGTTCAGGATGAAAAGTAGTATGAAGTACTTGGTCTTGTATAATTAGTCTTTGTAGATAATGTTTACATCGTTGTCTTTATACTGCTATAATCTAGTTTCTATTTACAGTTTCTTTCCTTGTGGGAGGAATCATCTAGTTTTTGCAGTAGTCAGTCAGCAAGCTGATAGTTCTTTATAAGTCGTATCTAAGTAGACCCATGTTGAATCTATATAGTCCTGACATATTTTATCCATGTGCTTTTACCTTCTGCTGTGTTGCAATTAAAAGTAGTGAGGATATTAATGGGTATGCAGTCTCCTGCACATACCGTTTCCTAGGTCCATGAAAATCATTAGACAGGACTGCAAATCATGGCCTGTGCTGAATGCTGTGGGGGGGAAATGAAGATCTGAATAGGCAGGAAGAACTCATCCATCTGTGTAGCTAAACTTGCTCCTGGCTTCAGGCCATGCTGTGCCACATGCAGATTGGTTCCAATTAGATGAAGTGGTAGCTGACCCTTGGCTGCCTCCTCTAAGCCTCCTGGTCCTGGGCAGCAGTCGGAGGGTTGCCTCCATTCCAGCTGAATGGGGAGAAGAGGTGAGAGAGTGTTCAGTATTTATCACCTGAATGCCTGGGGAAACTCATGTCAATACTTTTTGCAAGAAAAGGTATTTTAACCTCCAGCTAGGCACTATTCAGTAGTTTTTAACTCAGTGAAACTTCACTTCTTTAGGAAGCTAGAATCATGTCTCCAGGACTTAAATGCATGCGTGATGTGAATGAAGGCTGACTTTCTATGGGTATATTTAGCTGTCTGAAGATTTTGCTAGCTATTGAATAGGCAGAGGTGATACAAATCTGACACCCACTATTTTCCCAAACTTAGGAATTTTGATGTTGATTCCCTAGAGAAATTGTCCTGCACAGAATTGTGTATACAGGCTGAATAAAACCACCTTGTATGATGGAGCTGACTATTACTGTCAAAGATACCTTTTTAAAATTTTTTTATTCTTTCCTAAAATGTGCTAAAACATATATATATATATGTCTTCTAAATAGAAGGAGCTGCATACATTTTCTTTAGGGGTGAATTCTTATGATATTCTTGGAAATTACACTTCCGTAGTGTAAATACCCAGGAAAATAAGATTTTCTTTGAAAGATAACTCAATGAAGGTTTAACAGTTAGCAAAATTAATCTATTTTCGTGTCAAAGTATAGAATGATATCTTAATCCTCTCGTATTTTGTAATAATTTCTTAATTCAAAGTAGATTCTTTTTTTTCTGTTGTGGGTTGCAGCAGTGACCAGAAAGCCTACATGACGAATTATTATCTGTGAACCTAATCCTGAAAATAATTAAATAAGTGGCTACAGAAAGGTAATGCTTGTCTGGCTGTGCTCCAACTTGCCAGCAGTGCAACTCTCAAAGTATACATGGTAAGCATTTTTTTTTGTCCCTGAAAATACTTACATGCATCTATTTACTTAAATACAAAGAAATAATCTTTCAGCTACCATGAGGAAATGTGGCACATGCATAAAAGCCCCATTTATTTTGTACTGACCTGTTACTTACACTTCATTACTTTACACAGGCGAAGCTGCCATGTGGAGAACAGAGCAATAGGGCAGTATTAGACATACAGCTGTAGAGATCCCAAGCTGGATCTGTCATGGTGAGTCTGTTCTGCATTCCCTGAATCTGTTATCCTCAGCAAATCTAATTAATAATAATAATAAAAACCTCATCAATCTCATTTTGGTGCTGTGGGTGTTGTGCTAGCACTGTGAGAAATGCAGCTTGGGTTAAAGGTGATATGAACAGGAATTTTTCCTACCTGTCCTGTCCTTTCTTCATTCCACATTATATGTTGTTATAGGCAAATGGATTTCTGTTTCCAACACAAAATAAATGTTTGCAGGAGCAGAACCTGTTCTGGCTGGAAACTTTTTTTGAGTCATAGCAGGAAGAGTATGTCAGCCTCTCTAGATCGTGTGTGCTGCTGTTCTACTCTGCCTTGAAATGAGTAGTTAAAACAAAATGCAAGTTAACCGTTGAGTGGTTTTGTTAGATGTGGCATATGGGACTGCAGTATTTGAAGTAATCACAACAGCATGTCTTGGTTTTAAAAGAATACCTTCTAAACAAAATTACTCCCCCTCTTAAAGCTTCCTATACTAAGGACCTTGCAAAGAGAGTATTTTTATAAACCTTTTCCATGATTTAACTTCCCCAATTTAGTCAGTGCTCTGACATTTTATCTGTATAGTAAGTTTTGTCAAAGCATGTTAGTTTAATTTTGGGGAAAATTTCTTTTTTGGTGTATGTTTATTGCACTGCAATTGGCCTATCTCAATGAGGTTTTCCAGTGCTTTGGCCCAGATTCCTCTGGTTTACACAGATGTATGAAACCAATGCGTGCTCACTTTTTTCCCTTCCCTGACTCAAAGAGTACGTCAGCAACCATAATAATGCGTACCAATTACAAATGAAAGTGCCTGGCATTCCTCAACATGAATTAGTTACTGTCTGTTGCTAAAACTGCGATGCTTCTTGAAATGATCCTTTTTTCTGTGAAGATTTTTGTCTGAATGCTGCTTAGTGAAAGAAGCTTGTAATATCACAGGGAATGTGAGTGAAATGTTATTATAAAACCATAGTGTAATTCCTGTCAAAAAGGATCTCAGGAGTCCAGCCTCCTACTCAAAGCAGAGTCAGATATGGAGAGAAGACAGGTTGCTCAGGGCTGTATCCTGTCAGGTCATGGAAACCTCTAAGATGGAAACTGTACGGCTTCTCTGGGCAACCTATGTATGTGTTTGTACTCAGGATGAATTTCTTTTTTCATTGTATTTAGTCTGAGCCTCTCTTTTATCTCATGCTTGTTGTCTCTTGTCCTTGCTGTAGAGAGCCTGGCTCTGTCTTCTAGACAGCCTCAGCATAGGTGCTGGAAGGCTGCTCTTAGGTTTCTCCCAAAACATTCTCTTTTCCAGGCTAAAAAAGCCTAATTCCCTAATTGGGGATGTGCTTCAGCCCAAATCATCTTGGTGGCTCTTTACTGAACTTGCTCCAGTTTATCGATGTCTTTCCAGTATTAGGGACTCAAAGTTGGACTCTGCAGTCTAATGAGTGCCAAGTAAAGCAGGATGATCATTTCCCTCGGCCCATGGCATACCATACTGCTGCTGATACAGCCCAGGGTACCGTTGGCTGCCTTTGCCTGTGCACACCGGTGACTCCTGCTCAGTCTGCCATCCACCACATCCTTTTCAGCCAGTCAGTGTGTCGTCAGGCTGAATCACTGCAGCCCATATTGTTTACTTTCTGGGTTGCAGCATTTTGCATTTGTCCTTGTCGAATTTCGTAATGTTCCTGTCAGCCCGTTCCTCCAGGCTAAGTCCCTTTGGATGGCAGCCCTGCTCTTGGGTATATCCACAGTTGCCCCAGTTTGGTGTCACCTGCAAACCTGGTGAGTTTGCACTCCACTGCCTTTCCAGGTCGTTGATAAAGATGTTTAACAGGACAGGTCCCATTACAGATGCCTGCAGCATTTTTTCTGGGAGCTGCAGTAGAACCCATTCACTGATTCCTTCTGAGCCCCATCATCCAACAGCAGCTTTTTACCCATCTGGTTGTCCACCCATCTGCACTGTAATATCCCAGCTTGGGTGCATGGATTTTTTGGGATCCAATTGTCAAAGCCTTGCTTAAAGTGAGATTAATGAAAAATTCTGTCTTCTCTTGTCCCTAAGTGCAGTCATTTTACCGTAGAAGGCAATCAGGTTGATCAGGGATGATTTACCCTTGCCTGAAGTCCGGTCTGTAATGTCTTGCTTGCCTTCTTCTGTTCACTTAAGATCTTGAACTGTACTAGTCCATGGTCATTTCACCTAAGGCTGGCATTGATTATTGTATTCCCAGTCAGGTCTTCCTAATTTGCGAAAAGCCAATCCAGTTCTGCATCACCTCTGACTAGGTCACCCAGAATCTCCTATATCATCTCTGACACTTTCCAGTAATCTCCTGGATTGTTTGTGTCCTGCCATGTCATTCTTCTAGCAGAAATGAAGGAGATGAAAGACTACCATAAGAACAGGGAACTGTGGTCTAGAGACTTACCTTGTATGTACTCAAGGAACAAGAACAGTTTGTCAGCCTGATACCTGATTCCTATTATTGCTACCTGCTGCAGTCAGAGATTTTAGTTACTTGGCTAAGCATTTATATTCTTCTTATAAAAACAGCAGGAGGAGGAAGAAATGTTTGCATACACATAGCCTATGTGCATGACCTCTATGTCAAACTTGTACATTTTGTTGAATAGGAGTCTCTTAGCAATATTGTACAAGTTTTGGAATACTGCAAGAAAAGAGAAGTTATTGTGTTTCTGGTTCCCCTGCTGCTATTTGTGGAATTTTGAAAGTGTGATTTTTTTTTTTTTTTTTTTTTTTGGTGTGTGTGTATGATTTTGTAATCATCACTTCTGTAAAGGAAATACAGGGTAACTAAGGCAGCTCCTGGAGAAGCTGGAGAAATACTTACTCAGGTAAATGTTCATTCTGTTTGTGGAAGTAGCTGTTGTGGGGGGAAGTTCTGTGAGAACCCTCTAGTTCTTATCCCACCCTGCTCTTTCTGGCCTGAGAGGAGGCCGTGTAGGGCTGATTCTGAAGCAAAATTGTTTGTAGTAATTTCAAGGAATTCTTCTAATAACTACTAAGTAGACAATCCCATCATCACTAAAGAACTTAATTTCACAGATTGAGAACCTTCTGGCTTGGTCTACAGAGAAACTAAGCTTTGATGATTTTATTTCTTTTATTTTTCATACCCTAGTTGTTTTTACTCTCCACAGCTCATTTAGGTTTTGGTGCATGAAAATTAAACTGCAAGCTACAGTTCAAGTGTGCTGCAGAGGAGACATAACAGGAAAGGTTTGAAAAGCCTCCATACCAACTGTGTCAAGCTGTCTTCTGCTCCAGTTGAGTGAATTGTTAAAGTAGCTACTACCTCTGTTACTAAATAAAGTAATACAAAAGCTAGCAATAGCAACTTGAAACTCCCCTGGCTAGCAACCTACACATAGGCTGCTGTAGTTGAGAGTTCAAAGCATGTAGAAAGGATGGTCTGTCTTGCTGTCATTACTGATTTCACTCACTTGGAAAAGGGGGCAATTGGTCTTGCTCGAATTCTGTCTCTGATTTTTGGAATCTTTCATTCTCTGTTTTTCCTGTCTGTTTTCAGCTCTCAGCTGTTCCCATGCCAAGTACCTTTCTAAAAGTTGTTTTACAGCTTTGAGGTCTGCTTGGATTCTCAGTGTTTTCTGGATGCCGTAACAGTAGCCTAGACTCAGAGTCACAAGAATAATTTAGGTTGAAAGGGACCCCTGGAACTTATCTAGTCCAGCTTTTTTCTCAAAGCAGGGACAGCTTCAAAATACTACAACATGTGTGAATGTGATGAAACCGGATCAAGGAGCCTGGTGGACCCATAGCCTAGAGAAAAGGGAGATGCCTGTGTGCTTTTACCTTTGGGTTCCTTGAAAAGCTTGTCCCTTTGCACTGAAAGGTTGCTGAATGTGCTGTCTACTTCAAAGGTGTAAAGCAACCTCCATGGCATTGACTGGCTAACTGACCACCTTCCTTGTTGTGCTGTTAGACCCTCAGATGAGCTGGAGCTCTACAGGCTCAGCAGTGCTGGTGACTAGAGAAGATACTTGTCTGCTAGAGGTTTTCTAACTATGGAGTTACAAGAGGTACGAGTTAACCATAAAGTTTGGCTAGCAGTAAGGAAGACATATTGGGGCTGCACTTGACCTAATCAATGATAGTAGAGTAGAAATAGCACAAAAAAAGCCTTCATGAATCAGAATCTCCACGGATCAGGAGCCTCTTAAGGGAGAAATCCAAAATCTGCAGCTGTAGTTTCTCTTGGAGTTACAGGCTGTTTTTTTTCAATTTGCAGTTTTTCTGAGTCATGTGCAATTCTTATGACTGCGCAACTCAGAGTAATTTAATCATATTATTCTTGCTTATGTTAACGTGTCAGTGGAAATCTAACAAGTATGTAAAAAAAAGAATGTGACATTTTTCTTTATTCTGTTGGAGAGAAAAACAGAACACTTGCTGTAGCCTGTGGTCTTACTAGAATAGTTTCCATACCAATCTCTTACATCTTAATTAAAGTTATGTGCTCACATGTACAGATTTGCAAACAGTATGCAAGTAGAAAATGCTGAGGTTTATGGCCTGTATTTTCAATAGCAAATGGCATAGATCTGTAGATCAGACACCCACAGTATACAATGTTAAGGAATTTTTAATGAGAATTTGAGGCTTGGAGCTATTAAAGAAATGTTCTAATTTTTGTTTGTTTTGTTTTGTTTTCTTCATTAGGGAGCAGAATGTTTGTGGTGGTTTTGTGTTCGGTTGTTTGGGGATTTTTTTTTTTTGTACTTTTGAGCTAACTGTAGTCTGATCCCATGAACTGAATGTCTGCTTACAGCTCAGGCATACTAGATGAACTCTTGGAACCTATCTTCCAATTGCTTTTTATCCAAAAAGAATTCCCTTTGAGTGCTCCAAGACTGTTCCACAACATGAGAGAAATACAGTGAGTGGTGACAGCCAGGAAATTTGATTCAAAAGGCTTTCTCCTGTTCAAGCAAAATTCCTAATGTGCATTGTACCTAATATGTATCATTAAGAAATAAGGGATTAAAAACCTTTAGTTGTCTGGGTTTAGGCAATTCTATAGGCCCCAACATGTTTTAGTGCAGTAAAAATGTTTCATTGTATGTTTTAAATGTACACATACATACATTAAATGTATGCTGTGATTTAAATCCATGCAAGAGAAGACAATAGCCTTTATACAAGTTTCACTTTTATCAGACACAATTTATGATGTTGCTGTGGCTCAAAGTTAGTGTGATATACTGTGATTTAGTTCTGCTTGAGCAACCATCCTTCTAACAAGGAAGTGAGAGAATTTCACCTATAATAAGATCAGTGAGATTAGACATGTACCAAAATGCGGGCAGCACTTTCCTGGGAGTGTCCTGTCATTTCTCTTCCAAGCTGTCATCTGCCCCAGCTGAGCGAGTTGTTAAAACTAGCAAAGGCAACTTAAAATGCTACTGGCTTGCTGCCTACAGATAGTTTGTTGTAGTTGAGAGAAGTATGTTATTTCGTAGAGTGTAATAATGAAAGAGTGAAAAAATTGACAATGTAAATTGAAAAATTGAAAATGTAGGCCTGCCAATGTACAACATGCTTTTGCTTTTTTTGCACTTATACATAGAAGTAGCTTAGAGAAAACCTCATCATTTGGGAGCAGTGCTTGCTCTGTATGAATATAAGACAGGGTCTCTGAGTCAGAGTGATGAAAATATTTCTGCTGTGCTTACTTTACCTGAAGTTCTAAAAATGTAGTGGGGTCCAATATCCATAGCTACTAGTCACATATGCATGTAGTAACATACCATAGTAATCAAACCTAGTGCTGAAATTCCTGTACCTCTTACCACTGCTGGATGGCTATTCCTATCTTCTGCCTAATGTCTTGATAAAATACTATTTTGTAAGAGATATTAAAAAGAATTAAATAGCTGACTGCCTTTGTGCTGTTAAGCTGGTAGTATCATGTTATGAAGTCTGTCTTGCTATTGCTTAGTGCCAATTCAGATGCAAACAGTTGCATCTGATCTAGGGTTCAAATGGGGAAGAGTCTACCAGCCTTATTCCCCCACTGCTGACCTGCTGCCGGGATCCTAGTCTGTCTGCAGCTGCTCGTTCTGGTCAGAACATACAGCATTTAAATTCCCAAACTCTGCTGGTTTTGAAAAAGATGTGTAGACCCTCCATTTATACATTTTTCTGCATATTCATTCGAGGCACAAACCCCATAAAATAAATTAATAAAGGAATCTTAGAGCTTGTTTTACCAAAATGTGGAAATGAAGAACAGAACAAAGAACCAGCTTTTTAGGTAAACCATGTTCTGACAGCTTGTAAGACCATCTGCAGGCCAGCTTTTCCATGAATTCTCATAGTGTGGGAAGTGCGGGAAAGAATAGACAACAATATTTATATTCATTAATACTGGTGATGTATCCTCTGATTTTTTTTGGTTCACGGATGTGTGTGTACCTAGGAAAAAACTTCCAGAATTAGAAAATCCTGTATTAGAACGATCACCTGGAAAATTGTTTTTGCATGGTTCTGTAAATCTTTCTGACGGTTAGACACTAATCCTTGACAAAATGTAAAACATTCATTTGTAGGATATAGAGCAGGTCTGGGTAGGGGTTTTGAAAAAAACACAGAATACAAATCATGTGCTTCAGCATTTCTAAGTGTCTCAGCCTGAAAAGTTTCCAGAATGTTTTTTTTTTATTGTCAGAGTAGTTAGGTTTTTTTCTTGTATTTCTAGAAGAGAAAGCTGATGAAGTGCATGCAAGAATCACCTCATTCATGGGGCTGCAGCACTTCAGGTTGTATAAGTGTTTTCTACTGGGAGAGTGTCCTGACTGATGTTCCATGTCCCCTTCCCTGCTTAAGAAAATGACGTGTGACATTGCTATCTGCTCTCCCTTAGCAAAGAGAGTAACAACACTCGTAATTTCAGACATGGTACTGCATTAACCAGGGTTATGTATTAGTTTCCATTTCATTTGGTTGCAAATGCATGACCAGATTAGAGCAGTTCGTGTGTGTATGTGTTTAAAGAGTGGTTTGCACAGGCTGTTGAGCAGAAACAAGATACAGACCAAAATTATTTAACCAGACTTTCTTTTTTATGGCAATGATATGAAGAGCTCTTGAAGGTTCTCTTGGGGAGGGATGGGTGGTGATTTTGTGGAGGGCTGAACAGAGGCTCTGCTGGTGGAGCTGTGTTGGTAGAGCCCTCTCATGGAGATGGGATGTGTGCCTGCAGGAGGAAGTGTTTTGTCAGCATAGCTTTGCTGCTGTCTTAGACAACAGGAACTGATCTTCCAAAAGCATTCTTCTGTTGGCACATCCAGCAGGGCTGTTGCTCATGTAACTGCCTGGCTGGAGTTTGTGATTTCCTCCATGTGATCCAGCCTGGCACAACCGACTGTGTTGGCTTTATGTGGGCCAGTCCTGTGTTGGACAAGAGCAGATATAGAGGTCTGCCAGGTCTTGATATCTGCAGAGTTTGAGCTAAAACAACGTGAGAGAGGGATCTCTCTCTCTCTCCGTCTCCCTCCTCCTTTGCTGACACTTCTTACCATCTGTAGTGTTTAAAAAAATAATATTCTTAATTTTCTGTATGCAGACGAAAATGATCCCTTCTGGAATTCTACCTTAAAATACATCAGTCAATTAACAGATACTGTAGGGAATTGTTGTTGAACTGTGAAAATTGCAGCTGTTTAACAATACAACATTGGTAGGTTTGCTAATCCTCTCAGAATCGGTGTACTTTAATATTTCTGCAGCGTGCTCTGGCTTTTTTTTTTGTTTCTTTTTTTACTTAAAACTGTTCAAGGCTCAGAATTGACATAAAAATCTGTCCAGCAATGCCATTTTTTTACAAAGTCAGACTTTAGGCTTTTTTTCTAATTTGTCAAATAATGTGAGTAAACACAATATAAATACTAAGAAAAAATTGTCTGTCCCTAATTATCTAAGAACGATGCTGAAACAAAAAATTCATGTTGGGGCTTTAAATATTTCTATGATCTAACGTCATAACTATAATTAATATTGCTTCTACGTTAGATCATAGAAATATAACATGAGATGTCTATCTTTCAGCCATTAGTAATTTAAGTATGGATAACATGATGTTGTTAATTAGAGAAAATTAGGTTAGATTAATCTTTCCACTTTTCATAATCCCAACTAAAAGTTTCTCATGGAAGACCAGTAGATGCTACTACAAAAATTTGCCTCAAAATAGAAAAGCTTGATTCAAATAAACATAATAAATCTGCTAGTAATTATCAGATATTTATTATTCTTTCTTCTGTTGCAGAGTATTCACCCGTTGAACAGAGAAACAAATTAGCCTCTATATTCTGTCCAGAAAAAGATGAAGTTAGAAGAGATTTCTTAGAACCTCTTACTTATTTTCCAAAATGAGAATGTGAAAATAAATACTTAAAATTATCTTTAAAGAAGTGTTTCTGCAACTTTTTTTTTCATTTTTGAAGAATTATCCTTTTGCACACTTATCCTTTCAATTTCTAAAAACCTGAATTTAGAAACAAAATACAAATCTAAACCCAAACAAACCCCATGGTCCAAAAAATCCTGTCAAGGACCACAGGGGAGTAGAGGTTGAAGGAAGGCCAACGACGCTCAGGGAAGATAAAGAAGAAAACATATCTCAACAATACGAGAAAAGCCTTCGAAGAGAAAGTTAAAGTTCATGTGGGTATCACAGAAATTACACATGGCTTGGAATTTTACTTGTGTGAGAGGAGGCTTAGGAGCAATGGCAAGAGCTGCTCAATTCAGACCACTACTTTTATGCTCTACTTATGATTTCTGTTCCACTGGGAAGTAGAACGAAATTGTTATTTCAGATAATGAAATACTGTGGTTAAAGCATAATGGGCTCAACAATTTAGCTTCGGTATGAATAAGCTGTGTAATGAGACAGACTGCACTGTCTGCAAGCCTGAGGACTGCACATGTTAGAAGGCAGGCTGCATTTTGGAGTGACCTAGAAACGATGGAAAAATGGGCTGACAGGAATGTCATGAATTTAGATAAAGGCAGATGAGCAGCTCAGTAATTAGGATGGAATAACCCTGTGCAAGAGAACAGGCTGGGAAACAAGTGGAAAGAAGGCAACCCTGTAGGAAAAGACCTGGGTGACTTGGTGACATGGTGAAAGGGTCAGAGGCCAGGAAGACAAGTTTGAGTGTGGGAAATTTGAAATAGTTCTGAGGAAAAATAGAAGGAAAAATTGAGGACAGTCAAGTGCAATGGAGGGCTGCTTAGAGAGAAGTGGAATCTCCATCCTTGGAGAGACTCAGTACTCACCTAGAGATGATCCTGAGCACCCTGGCTCAGCTGGACCTGCTGTGAGTAGGGCTGGACCTGTGGACCTCCTTAAGGCCTTTCCAAGCTGCATGGTTCTCTTTTATTTGTGGTTGTCATGAACGATATGCACATAATAATGGTTTGGACATCATGGATATCTACATTATAAATGTTTGTTCTCTTAAAATTATGTCCAGTTGTTAGCTGTTTTCCTATATTTTTTAAAGAGACTTTGTTCAGATTGATTCATAGTAGTGACATCTGACTTCTAGGGAGCAATGAAAACTAATTTAAATGGGTAAGGATGGTTCAGATGCTTAAGTATGCACTTACTGGTTTTATGAGTTACATGGGACTGTAAATTATCTGCTTTAAACCAGCATTTCTCTTTTCACTTTGATACAGCCAAAGTACCGTATATGTGCAGGGTTAGGTGTTACTAAAGGAAATTAACCTGAGAAGTCCCGTTATTTCTTATTGGTTGTTCTGTCTGTCTTCCAACCCGATAGGGAATTTCTGTCTGTTTTTACAAATGTTACAGAAGGACTGGTATAAAGTGTTGTAATCCATGGTTTTACACGTCTCATGGACATTTTATCAACTTAAGGGCAAATTTTTTTTCTAAATCAAGCACTTTAGAAGTAAAGTTTATAATTGCTTTAATGGGGTCTCTAGCTGCCAGGAAAATATTTAGTGATGCGGTAGTTCATTACAACCACGAAGTTGTACCTAAAACATTTTTTGAGTGCTCTTGTCAAAGGGGGAAACACGTTTGGGGTTTTTTCAGTTGATACATAGTAGTGACAGCCCCTAAGAACAAGCCTATATAGGGCATCTGAATTGTGGCCCCTTAAAACTGTCTAATGTTGGCATGAAGACTTTTTGCATCTAATTTTGAAGAAAGCTCAGGATGTATTTTAGCGGTTTCCTCTCTTTAGAAGGAAAAAAAAAATTAAAAAAAATCAAACAATAGAAAGCAGTCTAGACCTACTTCCGCTCCAGTGGTAATTATCTATCAAATAGTGCTAACCTGAGCAGATATTCTCAGTTTCTGGTCGGCCCTTTCAGAGCCCAATATGTGGTTGGATTTGTGGAGTGATGATGGAGGAAGAAGGGGACTTCTATAATAATGTGTTTTCTTTTACTTGGAGTCTTTTTTATTCAAGCTGCCTGAAGTTTTATTTATGGATGTTACCATTTCTTTATTAAATGATCTGCCCCCAAAGTCAGACCATACATCTAACATCAGTACAAATGCTTGGGAAACTTGTGGAAAGCTAAGAGCAGAAAGAAGTAAGTGTTGTTTCTTAAACAGAATAAGTAATGGTGATTTTTGTAATACTGTTGGGCGTTTGTCTGGAGTGAAAACATACCTAATATTAAGGTATGTTAACCTATTAAGTTTTGCTTTAATAGGTTAGAAGGTATGCTGAAATCTCTGGGGTTTTATTGCAGACTTCTGCCAATGCTGTGCATTTTCACTCAAGGTTTCATCTAAAACAAATCAACAAGCAAAAATGTTTTATTTCTGAAGGACTCTGAATTTCCTCTTATAAAAAATTCCTCTTAGAAGGAGGTGAGTTGACTGGTTTTTGAACTGGCAGATTTCTTTAGCAGTGTAACTGATAGCAAAGAAGGCATTCAAACTTGACACAGTTGTTAGTACAAGATCTACTGATCTGCAGTGCTACCTGATCCCAGCCAAGAGGTTCTCCTGACCTACTTTTAGGTAACAGATCTTAAACTTGACTATTACTGACACTTGAGAAATGACAAACCACAGATACCATAGTATCATAGGTAACAACCCAAACAAAACCTTTGGGACTAAATTACTTTTACTTTAAAATTGTGTTCTCCTTCTGTTGTTTGTGCTAGAAGATGTTTCTTAGACAAATTGTGTAGTCTATGGAGGAAGTTACCTAGTTTGTCAAGAATATGTCTGTGTGTGTAACAGGATAAATGTGGATTCTGTACACATAAATTCAGAATTTTCTAATTATCTGTGTTTATTGGAGTCGCATATGTACCTTTCACAGCCTGTGTCCCTGCTTTAGAACGTAAAAGGTTAGAAATCTCTCAATGCCTCTCAGTTCATTCTCCCACATGTGGAAGAAATTAAGAGTACCTAGTTAGAGGGATTTTTAATGTTTTCTGTAGTACTACTAATAATAGACTAGTTTAAGCCTTTAAACAAAAGCATTCATTTTACAGAAGACTAGTAAATAGTTCTGGTTCAACACAGTAATTTAAAGATTCCAGCTTTAAAAGCTTGCCAAACTGGGAGATGCTTTCCTCATGGATGATGTGTTTTGGGTACCTGCTTTGTTTGAGGGACCCTCATATTCCCCTCTAAATTGTGCGATTTGTAATTCCCGCTGGAAGCTGGCTGGGGTTCTGGATTCATCCTTGTGAGCTGCCAGTGGGATAATGCTGCCCACCCCTGCCTGGGAAAAGAAATGTTGCCTTTTGCAGTTTGATTTAAGCTTTCCATCCAGGCATAATTAGGAACAGACAGCAAAGTAAGGTTCTTTGTGTGTGCAGTGTGTGTGAAGCAGATTGTGGCAGTCCAAAGCTCTTCTGGCACAATTACTTGCAGCACCTGTTTTTTCTTTCTGGTATTCATCTGAGCTTCATTTTTCAGCCTTCACATTTGCATTTGTGTGTGTTCTCTGATCTTAGTGTTCCTTACACAGGTTGGACTTGGTCTATTTTGTCCATGACTCCTGCCTTTGAGCTCTCTTTCAGTTATTCGTTGAAAATAAATCCTGTTACTGTTTCACTTGCTTTGCTGGCTCTTCATTCCCATCTGCTTGGGCCTTCTGCTTAACTTTTCCGTTTCCATTGCTTTCAGCCACATCAGTTAGGCGTGCTCTCTGCTTACTGTTGTGCTCTTTCAGCAGCTCCAGGCAACTCCTTATTGTGCCTTTCCTGTTCTTACTTTCTTTCTAGAAAAGTCAGCTACTTCTCTTGGCCACTGTTAGAGGCAGATAGACATAACTAAATTGGGTTGATGTCCCCAGTAAGGCTAGTGACTTTGCAGTATTAAAGCTTACTCCCTGTGAGCAGTGAGAAGTGGTTTTTCTATACTATAAGGAAGCCAGTTTTTCTCATGAATCTTGTAAACGAATCCTAAAGTTCAGTCTATGTAAATTACATTTCCTACTAGAAAAATAAGCTGTCTTTGGAAAATCTTGCATATTATAGCTTAGACATATGGTCTTATTTTGAGTGCCAGTACTGGTGAAAGGAATCTGTTTCTTTCAAGGATTGCTTTGCTGTGTTGAGAGACTTAAAACTGATGCTTCTGTACAACAGCAGAAACTACTTTTGAGACCAACACTTTTGGGGAAGGAGACTCAAACTAGTCCCTCTTGAAACCAGTCATGCTGATTTGGAAGATTGCCACTCCCATTTCACACAGCAAGTAGTATTACCTTTGCCAAAACAGCAAAGACCAGTGGTGAAATAAAGGATTTTGTTTTGTTGTGGAGCTTGCCATTAAGCTCTCAGTGCATAGTCATCAGGAGTGATTGTGAATATCTGAAGGCTCCTATGCCTTCATGTGAAATGGTCTGACTAGCATCTGGCAGTGTTACTACAGTGTAAGTAGTCAAGGTACAACAACCACGATGAGTTTGGTCTACTTTTCCATTTAAAGTTCCTACCATAAGCTTTCTAAAACCCCCCAAAGGCAGTTCGGTTGACTAAAGGTAAAGAGCAGATTTTTGTGCTCTTTGAAACACTGTTGGTTCAATTTATTTTCCTGTTTGAGTTCAGAAAATAAGTATGTGTGTTTTGTTGTATGAGCTTTTCAGCCATTTCATTATGATACTTTCATCTGTTAAAGCATGACACTTAGAAAAGGAAAATTTTGTCTTGGTGTCAAAATCTGCCTGTGCTGAGTTTTCTTGTTACTGTTTCTTATCTCCCTTTTTTTTGCCCTTGAAGACAGTGCAGATCCTTGATGTTCTCATGTGGGAATTCCTGTAATAGTGTGCAACAAATGCATTTGAAGAGGATCTGCTTACTGCAAGCTTGGAAATAAGATATACTCTCAAATACGTATAGAAATGGTAAAACTACTAAAACAAAATCCCAGTGGTGGCTATGCCTGCATTGCCTGTACTAGATGAACTAGTATTTCTGTACTATGGTTTTCTTCATCAGCTGGTCTTTTAACCACCAGGTACCTGCTGAATACTAAAATTAATTTAATTAAAGCAGCAAAGAAGTGTCTGTGCTTTCCATGTGAAACAACCAGTACTTTCCCCTCCATTTGCATAACAATGCATACAAAGTTAATGTGCTGCATAGGAAACTTTCCCTTGGGTGGTCAGGACTGGAAGTGATGCTTGCTCAAGATCTGTGGATCCACTGGATGATGGATTTCAGTTAGGACTTTGTTGGAGAAGATTTTTTCTTAATATAGCCCTTATTATCTGTGGGCTTCTTGCATATTTCCATTTTCTGTAATGAGAATATGCTATTTGAACTTTAGGAACTAATAAAATAAGTTTAGTGTGCTGACTTGTAATGTGGAGGTTAATAAACAAATAGAATACGAGTGTCTTTCTGAGTTGGTTTTGTAACTGTATTTTTTGTTCAGTTTTGCATGAAAGGGGCTTAATATTGGTATTACTGGTCTGGTTGACATGTTGACATTACTCTGTATTGTTGAAAGGTTTCAGGAAACGGACAAACTTACTTTATAGTTAACTGGTTATAAAATTGGTGAAAATTGATGATCTTTCTTAACCTGAGTGAATCTCTCATTGTTGCCTAAAATACATTGTAAATAGGTATCTTAAGCTTAAGGACCCCATGTAAGATTTAAGAAGCACTATTAGAAGTATTTCCTTAGATCTGTCATAATCTTTTACTTGGTCTTCATTGCATAAATGCTTCTTTGGGGGTTTTTTTTGTGAAATGCCTTAACTATTAGTCAGGAAATACTGTGTTTTGCCAGTTTATCTCAAAACTTCTTCCTCATCTATGTTCCTGGTTGCTCCATCCCGTGTTGTGTAGATGCTGTGTTTATAGGTCTGCTAACTCAGTGCGTCCAGAACAAGTTTAAACCAAGGACAGTGGTTAATGGCCACTCCAGATTAATAAGGTTTAAACAAGATATTCTCATTTTGTACAAGTGAAGGGTCTGGCACCATAGTTTCCTTTAGGAAAGGTAGCAGTTAATCTGTTATGTAGCGAGAAGAAGCTTATGATGGGTCTGCATAATTAGATTCTAGGAAATGTGAAAAGTTAGAATAGAGGAGCAATATTTCCTACAGATTCAAATAGGCTTGTGTTTAATGTTTACTGTCAGGTTACATTTTTCAACATCAACCTAGAAAATTGGTTTTTTAACATAATGGTTTGGGGCTATTTTTGTGGATTTTTTTTCTGTTTTACTTTACTTTTCCTGTTGTTTTAGACTCAAATTTCTGTGTATGGCACAGTTAGATAAAAGGGCAACTAAATCCTTGGTTTGCTTTGAAAACGGTAGCAACTTGAAATGAATCGGGTCTACTGGGAGGGGATTCTTGTCATTTTTTCACTTTTGTGAATTTTCTTTCAGGTGTGCCTGACAGCAAATTCAGATGGTTTTATATTGGCTGTTTTCTTTAACTACCATTCAGATTTTATTTCCATAATGCTCACTTTTCTTCAGTCTACTGTTTGCTTTGATGAGTCAAGCTCTTTTGGAGAGGAGTCAAATAAAAAGAAAAGTGATATACCCCATTTTATCAAGGTTTTTCCATGATTTACTTCAGTCTAATCTTTTCTATGCAAGCAGATACTATTGATATGCAGGTTGTATCTTGGCAAAAGCAGAGCTGTGTGAATGCAGCTGGTACAGCAGTTTTAAATGAAATTGTTCTGCCATTAGTAGATATTTTCCTTCAATCAGATGACTTCTTGCATACTCTGGAAGGCTTTGCATGACCTTGCTGTCTCTGTGTAACTGGTTAAGTAGCAGTTTTAGGCTACAAAATCAGAGCTCATGCTAAAGTTTTAGACTGTGTCTTATTTTCCCTGTTGAGTTTTAAAGAATTTGCCTTCACAGTCAATCTGATCCTTCAGTGTGTTTTCCTCCTGTCTTAATCTGAAGGGACAGAACCACACAAAATTGTAGCAAAGTTCAGGTAAGATTACAATTTTCAGGAAGATGTATGATATATGACAATGTGCACTCTTCTATCCCTTAGCTGCTATTTCAAATGCTGTAATAGTCTCAGTCTGTGGTTCTAGTAATGACTGTGGCTGCTGATGACTACTCTGAGTGTTTTAAGAATTCAACATGGAAAAAATAATAGTGAGCTTACTCAAAGTCTTAAGTTGGCAAATTTTTTTTGTCACTTTGTTCATGATAACTTGAATTTTCAGTGACTTTTCAGCAAGAAGAAAAATACTTTCATTTACCGGAGAATGTTGCAAGTAGGATGCTTGTTGTTACAGCAACAATTGAATGACCGTCTTCCTGCTGGATAGCAATTAAGGCTGTGCTTATATATCACGTGCATTCAGAGTGTAAATTTTGCATGTTGTTTTACACTTGGTTTTAGAGTACTGCCCAGTTCTGAGAAAAAGTACCAAGACTGGGTGTAACAAGCTCCCCAAACAAAGAGTTTGGGTAGGCTTTTTTCATGTATGCATGTACTACCACCCCTTAGACTGAGATGATTGAAGGGAGAGTAAGTTTCCATCTGTGGAATGGGAAACGCTGGACAGGTATGCAATATATGCAATACGTGTGTATGGCAGAAAGGCTTACAGATCATATTACCAGGCTGTGGGAATAGAAATACCGTAACTATAGGATTACCTCTGACAATGGAAAGTATTCATCTCGTTTGTTTTGTCTGAAATAGTTCATTATAATCCTATAAAGGAGAAAAGGGTACCACCTAGGGTCCCACTCAGACTTTCTCCTCAGTCTGGAGGGTGCCCAGAGGACTAATTTTGAGTCGACACATCACTTCTATGTCGCTGTTTTCCCCATGGACGAGTAGAGAAAGGACACGAAGTCCAGGCTCAGGGATAAATGGAAGCGCTTTAATGAATTCTCAGAAGACTTTTATATGTTAGTTCGCAAAGTGTATTAAATGGCATAAGGTAACTGGTTTTTTGCCATCCACCCCTTAAGGGGATTGGTCAAGTTCTAAGACACCCATCTCTGAGTGTTTTTCTAGTTAGAACCATAACAATTCTACCAAAACAATCCGCAGCTGCAAGAAGTTTACAAAACTGTAACATTGTTTTGAGTTACTTGCATGGGAAAGACAGAACTCTCACAAAAATGCTGCAGAGAGCTGAAGAAATTCTCTGCTGGAGTTTTTTCAGCATCCATACTTCTAGGCACAGTGCACTACCCATGAGTAACGAGATAATCTGTGTGCCTGGTGTCGCTCAACACGACAGTGCCATCGGCTCTCAGGTCAAACCTTTGTGGTTCACCAGGCTGGCCAGTGCCCCTGTCACCACCTGGATGCAGTAGGGAGAATGTATACCATTGTAGCAGTAGAAGCAAAGACCACAGCATTGAGATTGGGCTCTGTTCTGCTCTACACAACTCTGTTTTACAGTATTTAAAATATTTATTTTTGTTAATTGTTTATCGTGCCAGTGAAAAGAAGTTAGTTGCTTAGTCCTATCAGAAGCCCAGCATACAGTAGTTGGTAATCTGTTTAGTCTCTGAAAGGCAACAATAAAATCTGTTAACCATATTAGGTTTTTCAACTCCCCTCAGGATTTCAGGGCTTACTAACCTGTATTTGGTTAAGTACTTATTTTAGACAGATGGAATTTTTGGCAGTTACTGAAATTCCTCTCCTACTTACATGGAAATCATGCCTGATCCTCAAATAACACCTGATTTGGCAAATGTAAATATTGTATATTGGAGACTGCATGCCTGGCGACTGTACTTTATTTGTAAAATTATTACAGTTAGAGAGCTAATATTTGGCATTTTGTTTGGAATAATTCTAGCTAACAATATATTCTGTGTCAACCGATACTATGTTCATCTAAATTCCCTTCATAAATAGGGATTCCGTGTCAGTTATTCCACTGATAGCATTGCAGGCGTCCTTTGATTAGAGTTACATATTAGAGATATAGGGTACTGACTCATAGCATCTACTATACAAGGAAGTTAATATTTTATGTAGGATTTCAGATATGGTCTAGTAAAACTTAGTGACATCTTTATTTTTAAAAAATAACCATCATTATTCAGATTATAATTTAATATACAATTATTATATAAATGTAATATCTAAAAATAAAACTGCACATTGATACATCTTTAGAAGACAAAGAGTATTGACAAAGGTGGTAATTAACAAGATTATTTTTGTTACCATGATTCACCCAGGAGGCTAGAGCTCTGAAGTGTCCTACAACCAGGTTTTTAATCTATAGGTAATCTGTGTTGAAAATGAAAATCTGTCATAAGAACATGCTCAACAAGTTTGTAAGTCATGTGGTAAACTGCTCTTGTCTCTGGTTCCCATAGTCAGAGCTTTTCCAAGTAGTAATCTTTGAGGGTCAGTACATCCCAAAGGAGTTATAAAAGAATAAAAATGGCTCAGAAATATCCAGGGACAAAAAAAACCCCCAAACCCCAACATATGAATATTTGTTCAGCTTCTCTGATGCTATAGTTTAAACTGTGTTTTAGGCTGCTCTTTGGTCTTGTCTGCTCAGGGCAACCTAGAAAGCCAAGACAGGTCTCTCTCCACTGGTAGGATACCTCTGCTAGGGAATTGAGTCAGGGGAGGTGCAGATCACGCCCAATACTTGTTAATAAGCCTGTTATTAATTTAGCTGCTCTTACAAACAGAGCCAGGGTGGTTGCTCTTAGTAGCAGATAACTATGTCCATTGGTCCAGTTCCCAGTTTGCTCATGCCTACGTTCATTGTAGCTCCCAGGTGAGAGCAGCAGTAGGAAGACAGCCAGCTATCAAGACAGCCAGCTCTGATTTGAAAGTGTACAAATGCAGCTCTAGCAATTTTTCTGGTTGCTTTGGGATTAAATATCCCTGTAACAATATGAATAATTCAGAGTAACGTGATTTTTCAGTGGGATGTGTGGATTGAGGAGTCAAAAGGATGGTCGAGTTTTGGTGTAGCAGCCACATATAGGCAATGAGCGCCCCTTGAGATACAGAGGTGCCTGGCTGTTGTCTAGTGCTGTGAAAGCCTGCAATGCAGTGGATTCAGAGTTGATACTATTGCCATAATGAGCAGTGTTGATTGTTCCAATACCTTTGAGCCTCCCAGTTGTCAGTAAGTGCTTACGTGTGCAAATCTGAATTTGGTCTGTAGTCAATATAGTAACAGGAGCAATTTGGATTAGTGACTGCAAGGTCCCTATTCTAGAGTGAGCTTTACCCTATAATTATCATGGATGGATAGGTGCCTATATTGCATATGAACAACTACATTTAGAATCTTAACTAGACCCAACCCATCATCCTACATTAAATCACAGCATACAATATATTTTTATACATTATTGTCTTGGTGACTTCTTTTACTGTCTATTTATTACTGTCTGCTGTTTGTGTAATACAGTCTTCTCAAAATTTGGGTGAGGGGAGATTATGCAATGCAAGAAGATTTTACTCTGTATATGTATTATAAAACACATATGTAGAAATAGTTTCTTAAAATAGGTTTGCTTGCTTACTTTCAGATAACTGTTTACATTAGCTTAAAGGATTGTTAAAATAAGAATGCTGTGATGTGGCATTTCTAACGCACTGGTCTGAATCATGCTTGTGTGCAATCACTGTATCAGCTCACGGCACGGCTGCCAAGCTGCCCACACATTCCCATGATGAATTTGCCAAGAGATGTCTGATCTCCTTCTGGCCATCTGCATTTGTTTTGAGTCATAAGTCCATGGGTGTGGTGTGTGTATTAGCTACTGTATTTATCTGGGCTTTATTTGTTGGAAACTGGTTTTGACTTTTGCTTCAGTTTCCCCTGTTAATTTGACTTTTTAAGTTTGCTTTTGAAAATCCTATGGACTTAGAATTGGGCTATGAGTATGCTTCAGGTCACTTGGTGTTCCTGGAAATAAAAAATTGTGTGTTCAACACGCTGCAACAGATCTACCACAACTCTAGAAAAACAGCTTTGAAATATAAATGCCAAATGTCACAATACAGTTTTTCAACTTAAAGTACTTGTTAAGAAGCTGTGTTTAAAGAAAAGTGCATAGAGCAAAACCTATGCCTTTTGGCACTTTATAGCTGAAACTAGGACAGTTTCTTCTTTTCTTGTATGTTCAGAGCTGTGCCCATCAACTATTGTATATTTTTTTAAATTTACCTTCAGCATGCCTCACAGTCTCGCAAGTCCTGATGGATGCCTGTGCACGAGGGCTTATCAAAAGGAGCGTGAGTGCTGTATCTAAACTGGGTTCTGCTGTTTATACTTCAGCAGTCCTCCTTCTCTAGCTTTCTCCTTCCTTGTCTTAACCAGGGTAGATACCTGTCTGTGTCTGGCTTTTCAAACTCCGGTGAAGGCACTTAGTTAGCAGGATTCATTGCTAATACAGGGATCTCAGCTGTAGGCCAAGACCTATATCTGTGTGTTAGGTACCGTAGAAAGGCAAGAAAAGCACAGTTTCTCTGCCAGAGAAATTAATGGACTGTTAATCATTAGTTAGTATACTGATTTTTAAGCCTTAATCCAAGATGCATAATCCAGTGTGCCCCATGAAATGTCCAATAGACAATCTGAGCATAGATTTGGGGAAAAATAACTTATTTGAAAGACAGCAGTTCTGTCACACAGTGACTTTTCTACTTGCAGTCTAATAATACTTTAAATAATGTGTGCATTATAAATGGTTATCAATGTTCTTTGCTTCTGAAAGCAAAGCTGTTGTCTGAATGTGTTGCCAGAGGGTTGCAACAGAAAATTTGTATTTACATATTCAGTTTTCATTTCTTAACTCTATGCTATTCATCTTTGAACTGTGATAACTTTCTGCTGTTGGGCATATTTCTTCTTCTTACCAATTTGTATTTGTCATCTTTCTCCCTAGTCTTCATAAACACCATTTGAAAGGATTTATTTTTTTCTCCAAAATTTTAATAATCCTGATTTTATCTTGTTAAATTGAAACTGGACTCAGCTATTCAAACCCTTCTTTTTTGTATAGTCTTTACAGCAAATGATTCCTAAGAAGAAACATGAATCTCTAAGTTAATGCAAATTGACATTTTTCAGAAATATTTTTTTCTTCCAAAAGAAATCACCTTTACAGAAAACTGTGTGTGAATCTGCACCACTAAAAAAAAATTAGTCCCTCTCCTTACCTTCTGGGGTACTTACTGTGCCTGGTGTGGCCTAAAGCACTGGTTGCAGAAGAGATGTTTGCCTAAATAGCTGCTTTAGCTGCCTCTCCTTGTAATATTTTTTGGCAGTCATGACAAGTATGGGTAAAGAAAACAGCAGTAACATTTTTAGCCATATGTGCTGCTCCAACACCAATTTCTTGCCATGAACCACATTTGTTTTCAGCAGAATGAGTTCATTATGGAGTGTGTGCTCAGATTAGTTATTCTAAGTATTTCCTGGTGTATTGTGCCTTGAAATGAATGTTGGACATGGAGTGTTAGAAGCATTTATCTGGTTTCTCTGAAGTCATGTTTGGATAATAAAAAATGGAGAGGAAATGCTTGTAAAACTTTCTTTTTGCCTTTTCTAAGGTGACTTTTTTAAAAAACACAAATTATATAAAATAGCTCAGAGGGATTTGCAGATCATTAAACTCTTAAATGTAGCTTAAAATGCTTGAAAACCCATATGTTCTATAAATTTATAGAGATTTTATAAAAATTTCTTTGAACGTGTAAAATTTCGTGGAGTTGTGTTTTTGGTTGGTGGGGTTCTTTTTGTTTTTGTTTGTTTGTTTGTTTTTAATATTCAGATCCTAAAGGGGTTTATCACATTAGGTGCCTGAAACTGTTGTCATGTAGCTCATACCTAGCAAGCAGGACTGTACATACATTTTTTTGCTTCCCCAGCCAAAGTAGTCCTTAAAAGACATTAATTTTGACTTGGATTCCTCCCTAACAGTACTAGAGTAGTATGAGAAGCCAAAATTGCTGAAGGCAAAAGCTTGACCAGCGAAAGAATTGCCTGCAAACAGTCATGCATACTAAAGATCACGTTTTCCTAAGGACTGCATCTAGTTCTGCAGTTGAATTTCTCCTGGAGACGGTCTTGTGCATGAAGTGGTGTGAGCAGCGTGGGATGATGTGTGACTGGCAACTAGTAGTGATGCCACTGATTTTTCATTTGGGACATATTGAGAAAAAAACTCGTCTCTAGTAATTGGAGAATGTTTTCAGTCTTTCAGCCAAAAGCATTCGTCTTGTTTGTGTGTCCTTTTTTTGCTTGTTTTTAAGAATGGAATTTTTAAGATTGGAATTGTGGTGTTCTGTAAGTCCATTTGTTCAAAACGTTGATTCAGATCTTGAGCAGACAAGTATGGCAGGCAGCTGTGGGGTTTTCTCAGAGCTCTGTCTGGCAGAGCGCTCCCTGGCCTTTGCTCAGGGATACCAACTGCTGCGGTGGGAGCCTGCAAGGAGGGGCGAGGTGCCAGCTCTCCTCTTTCTGGCCATGGCACCAGATATTGAGCATATCTGAGTCCCTCAGACTTGTGTGCTTTTATCACAGTATCGTTGAAATTTTTTCACTGCACTTTTATAATTTAGATACAGAGAATGTGTTCTTTAACAGAGAGTTTTTTACTTTTTGATGGACTCTGAGGCAGTGATGAGCCTACTTGTCTGTCCCCAAAATATTCTAGAGACTGTAACTTTCCTCTATCAATGTCTTAAACCAGCAATCCAGAGATTTCTTGTTCACAGAATAGAAGGTACTTCTAGATAAACATCCTTGCTGCACCTTTTCACTTTCCTCCTCATTTTTCTCTTCCCCCTTCAATGATCCAGTAGGCTCAAATATACATGTGAGTACTTGAGCTTGAGTACTGCTGTTGGTGGTTGTCTGCTGAGTCCCTGAAGTCTTATGAGTCTTGATTTTCTCCTTCCAGAGGCTGATGAAAGAGTCCCTGAGGTAGAGAACCTTGGATGTGGACATGGTTTCCTCTTGTAAGCCAGCCTCCTTCTACATGCTGTTAGGCTGATACTTACGTGGTATACCTGCAGTGAGGCCAACAGGAGGAAATGACCTATTCTTCTAAATGAGTTGGAGTTTTTAAAAATGAAAGTTTTGATCTACTAGAACAAAAGATGGTTAGGTCTTGGGAGAAATTGGAGAAGGATCCCTGCAATGAATACTGGCTACTCTTTAGTGAAGCTGAATCTCCTTAGTGCACGGACAGGATGCACATACTTCTTTAGTACACTCTCTTTTTCTAGAGAGGTTTATATAAACCTAGCAATTATATGAGCTTCAGATATTCTGTCTGAAGGAAAACTATGTCAGTGCAATCTAATTTGTATTAAGAGAGAATACTTGTCTCTGTTGACTGTGAACAGAGGCTGAGACACCTCTTGAACTGTTTTGAATGCGCTCTCTGTCTTTTCAAGCACTGCTTGAAAATTCGGTCGAAAGCTGGTGCAAAAAGCTGTCTGATACAAGATGATGCTGTTGTGTTTATTTTGTTTTTTGGTTTTTCAATACTGCAACTGAAAAAGGGTGTTGATGTATATGTTACTGCACTAGAACAATATTGTAGATAAGGGGCAAGGAGCCTTGGGGGGTCAGAGGTTATGATCAGAGGACAGATAGTTAAAAGCAGAGTTGATAGACCGATAGACGTTAAATAGTGGAAGAATACTGTATGATGTGCAGTAATTGAAATCACTGCTGCAATTAAAAAACTTCACAACATTACAAATGGAGAGAGAAATTCAGAATTGAATGTATTTGCAATGAGTTAAATTTCTTGATAACTCAGAGCGCTTTCTGTGTACAGCTGAGAAGCTGAAAGAGTATGTATGCTTAAGGAGCAATAAAAAAAATAACCCAGAACTTTGACCAAAAGGTTTGTGAGAAAGGAAGGTAGTGAGGTGGCTGAAGAACAACTTGGTTTTGTCAAAAGCAAACCAGAGCATATAAACAAACATGTGAAACACAACTCTTGAAAGATTGCAAACTCTTAACAGGGAGGGTTGACAATAACTATATTTTTCATCTCTATGATGTATATGATGCATAAAGCAGTGAATAAACCAAAACTAATTAGGCAGAGGTTAGTATTTATGGTTGTGGTCTCTTGCCCTTATGCTGCTTTTAGATTGTCATACTATTGTTCTTTAAAAGTTTGTTTGTAATACAAGCTGCAGAATAAAAATATTCACATTGTTTATGATAGTTGGGATGCTAGATGACAGAAGTCTGTCCCATCCAGGTGTGTGCAAAATACGCCTCTCAGGAAGGGAAAGGAATGTGTAAACCAAGCTGGACCTAGAGCCCTCTCTGCTGGATGGCTGGGAAACAGCACTTCAAACAGGAAAAAATAAGAATTTTGATGTAGAAAAGAAAATCTGAGGCTAGTGCAAGAAATCAAGATGTAAACCATAAATCCTAGATAGCTGAATTCTTGCCTATTATAAGCAGATGGAATAGCATACACTTATTTAATAAAATGGCCTTCTCTTATTAAATTATCAGGTGATATATTTTAATGATAATTCTTTTCTTCTGAGCAAATATGGGATCTGAGGGGGGAAGAAAAGAATTAGCATTTCATCTTAGAACTTTGAAAAATCCATGATATCTGTGCCAAAGAGGAATATTCGACGAAAGGATTTTCTAACCATATATAGCCTAGAGGGTGTAGGTGGGTGCTGTGTTTTTGTAGTAATGAACCAAAGAAATTAACACTTAGTGTAGAAACTGTAGTAATACATTGAAAATATGCTATTCCAAGATGAAGTACTTTTAAAAAAAGACATTTGGCAAGATGTAACACACGTGTTTGTTTTAAAATAAAATATATTTTCCAGTAAGAGGGGAAACCCTATTATAGTAATTAAAGTCCATATTTTATTCCTAATGTAAAGCCAAACACAGACATTCAGAATTTTTTTTCATTCCATTTGACTAATGGAAACAGGGGAAAGGAGAATTGCAGAGAATAACTGGATTGCCACTTTACTGCCAGCACCAGAAGATCCACTAAAGCTATGCAGCTCCCTGAAGTCCAGTCACTTGGAACTGATTCTGAAGTGTGTGTGAGCACACATGTGGGTTTTTTAAGCCCAAAAAAGTTTAGTGGAGATAAGAGGGATCAACACTGAATAAACTTGTGAGAAGTGTACCCTCTTCCTTCTTCCATGGCTTTTCAAGATTGGATAGCAGCTGAAGACATTCATGACATAACTGGTCACAGAAAGTTCATTAGGGAAAAAAGATGCAGGCTTTGTGTACGCATTTGGAAACCTCTGAAATCTCTCATGCATGGAGAAGTACAGAAAAAACAGTTACTGATCTTTATTAAACTTGGTTTCCCTTCATTTCCTCTCTAGGGTAGAAGAAGCACATTCTGGAAATGTTTGATCTTTTGTAAAGTGTTCATTATAAGGTATTTCTTTTTTTTGAGTCATTGTTTCGCTTAAGGTAACAATTTGATTAATGGCATTATAGAGCAGATAGTGTGATGGGGTTGCTTTAGGGCTTTTTCCCTACTTTTTTTCAAGTCACAATGACATAACTTGAAAATTTAAATTAAAAATGGTGTAAGAAATGTAGGCTAGTAAGATACAGGAAGATTGGTAATATATTTTTGTTCTGTAAGAATAAGCCGTATGAGGTGACTATTTCTGAGAAAAAAACCCCAACCAAACAGAAACAAAAAAGAAGAGCCTGTCTAGGTAACCAAACTAAGTGGCATGAATTTATCACATTGTATCACTCACCAAGAGTTGTGTGAGAGGCAGTAAGGACATTGTTTAAAGGACTGAATTTGTTCTCTTGAAAAGACAAGAGTAGTCAAAATGTAGACTGAAGGAAGCCTTTTGTATTTATGCCCTTGTTTTCCCTGTTTTTTCCTGGCATTTGTTGACCCAGCGAATTCTAATGGTAACATGAACAAAGACATTTTAAAAGTCTGTTTATAGAGGTGGTTGTGAAAGTACCTCAGTAGTATTTATTTTTCACAGGAGAAGTAATGCAGATACACTATATTGCTATTTTTTCCTCCTTTAATGGATCTCAAGGTGTTTTCTCAAGTATTTTTTTGGATAAGAAACAGTATTTTTTATATAGTTGTATCACAGATGTTGAATATTAGGCAACTGTCTAATCTATGGCTTCTTTATTTGTGTATACACACACATCTTCTTGTAGAGTAATACTTGCTACCTAACCTCTACTACATGAGCTTTAGAATATGTTTTAAGCTACATGGTAAGCATGTCACAAAGACAGTTCTAGTGTTAACCTAAGAGAGGCCTCAAGGACAGGTGCAGATCAGCCAGTGTTGACTCTGGAGCAGAAGCAGTGCAGGTGGAATGGTGCTAAAGGAGAGCTGCCACATGTCTGTGGAGCCAGCGACCGAGGGCTACAGTGCGAAACGCATGCATACATTTCACAGCTCATATATAGAAGAAATTCCTCTGACTCTTCTTCTTATCTCCTAAAGCTGTCAAAGGTCTGATCCTGTCTGTCAGTCCTGCCTGGCTGTAGTTACCACAGCAGAGTAAAACTTCAGCAGCCAGAGTGCTTGATGCTGGTGTGCTAGTAAACCCACAGTCATGTTTCTGCTGTAAGGGCACCATCTTTCTTACAGTAGCTTGGGTAATTTCTCGAGGATGTTTTAGACAGATAGACCTCATTAAAAGCAGAAAATGAGTGGAGTGATTATATGGCTGCTTTCTTCTTCAGCTGTAACTTAACAGTTTTGCAGGTGTTACTCTTGTGGTGTCAGGAGACCTTAACTTGTTCTGTGCTGGGATGGAGTTATTGTACTGTACAGGCCTGTTTCCTTACGGCTCAATAAAACCTTTTCCCAAAATAATTGCACAATTCTAAATTCTGTTTCATTTTAAATAGTTTTTCTGATGCTGATTTTACCTGTGCTATGATCTGCTGCAGAATTTTTCTTAAATTAATTCTGTCTCATATTCATCTATGTGTGTTTTTTGTTTTTATTTTTGTTTTTTCAGGGCATGGCTTTTACCTTGGAGGAGAGGCAACAATTGAATATTCATGGATTATTGCCGCCTTGCTTTCTTGGTCAAGATGCTCAGGTTTATACAATTCTTAAGAATTTTGAAAGGCTGACATGTGACCTAGACAGGTACAGTATGGCTATGAAAGTTTATCCTACTTATCAATTCATGATTCGCTTACTTTTTTTTGTATAGTAGTATAGATGAAATTTTGGGGTATTTTTTTCCAGTTGTGGCTGTTAATTATTGGGAATTGTTAAGCTAAATACATACTTTTGCTAAAATGCTTTTTTCAAAAGATCAACTCTTACTTTAAAATTGTAATCTTCCAGAGCTGTTCACATGAAGTTACTTTGATAACCAAATGATACAAAGGTCATTGGAAGCAAATGAACTAATGTGAAACTAAAAGTCAGTAATGACTTTACATGCATATAGATAAACATGCATTAAAACATTCAAAATTTATAAAACGTTATAAAACTAATAAGTAATGTAGTACTGCTGTGCTTAGGTTTTTTGAAGGAAAAAAAATCTGTAGAGGGCTTTAAACTGGTATGAATACTAAAATTTTTTTCTTAAAAAATAGTATTTTATAGGCCTTAGAACAAAACACTATTTCTTCATTTCCTTACTCCCGTGCCTTGCTTTTCTCTGTCGTGGGATGTCTTGTTATCAGTATGTCATACATGGCCTCTAGGTACCCATCTGTTGGTGACAAGGCTTGTTTATAATTTAAAGTTGCCACAACCTTTGTTTTTTATGGAGTCAGAATAGGATGAGGACAGCTTTCCTTGCAAGTGAAGCTCTTGCAATTGTGGGATCTTTTGTAGGTTAACTATTCTCCAGTGCTCTCAGGAAGGCCATTATCAGTTTTGCAGCTGTCTTTATTATGTTAAAAGAAAGAAAAATGTCTGTCTTGGGGGTGGGGGAGGAAAGATTTTTTTAAAAGTATAATTAATCCATGTATGATAGACACAAATAATACAAAACTATAAAGAAATATAATATGGTTACAAATAAATATAAAGAAAAGGTTTACCAGAAGCCATTTGCTTCAGAGAGTATTTTTCCAAAACTGCTGCTGTTAAGCTTAAGATCTGTAAATACTTAATTAAACAAAAACTCGGTGTCATTCTTTCCCACCTCTGAGTCTTCTTTGGCATTTTCTCTTTTCCAAATACATAGTTGGGTAAGGAAGAAATTTGTTTCCTGCTCCTGTAACCAGACATCAGTAAAACAGAAGTGCTAACATTAAATTGTTCCATCCATGTGTCTTGAGCATTAGACTGTAGCTTCCCATTTTATACCATAAAGCCAGTTTTTATTATAATGCCTGCTTTAGTATAAAGGTTATATTGTACTGTGCAGCTTTGCAGTAAAAATTTATTATTGTTAATTTGGTTTTAGTGATGCAGTTCAACTGAGAAAACTTGCAAGTCGTCCATTCACAGAAATAGCTTGAAACTATTACAAGTTAGGCTTTTTTCTCACTAACGTGTCCACTAGTCAGAAACTTAAATAAATATTTTAATAATTAATGTATTTAAAAAGTGAATAGCTGTGTTTATTTCTCAGTTTTTTTTATCTGTGGTATTTTCTCAGTCGTAATTTTTGGCCCAGGTATTTGAATCTTCTCCTTCCCCTTACAATGTGAATAAACAGTGTGGCCCCATTTACAATGCTGGAAAAGCTGTGGTGGGATCTCCATCCATGGGAGATATTCAAAACCTGACTGAACATGGTACTGGGCTGTAGCTGACTCTGCTTTGAGCAGGGGATCAGATGAGGCAATCTCCAGAGAGCCCTTCCAAACTGAGCTAGTGTATGCTTTCATAATGCAAGTCCATAGTATTTAAGAAATAAGCTTTCAGGGATAATCTTGGATCAATGCAAATTTTTGTAAATTAAGTCAGGTAGTCCCTTAAGAATATTAAATTATATAAATCCCTAAGTACCCTTCAAAGGGAATTGTTTCTTTAAGAAATCATATTTATACTGTGTGAACACCTAGCAGATCTAAATTGACTATTTGTGCCATGCTTTGTTTTGATAAAAAAATATTTTCCTCATGTATTATTGGGGCTTTATATAGCTGTGGTGTTTTCTCCATTTTTTAGCAAAATAAAACTGTGTTATATGCATAGGTCTACATTTAAGACCGCTGATGGAAAGACTTGGTAACATTTGCATGAAGATACTTCCTTTTAAGACTGTCAGCAGTGACATCTTGGGCTCTTTTGCAGATAAAATGCTTGTGTAAATTGAGTGTGCAAAAAGTTGCATGTGTAAAATGTGATTTGCAGGTGTGTTTATAAGTCAAGTGTCTGACAGTTTCATTGGAGTGTGTCAGAAAAGAGCCTGCTTGGAGAACACGTGCATTACATGTGTGTGAGCTCAATCCTCAAGGCAATATGTGAACTCTGGTCTCCTATATTTTTACTTGTATCAAAGAATTTTAAAGAAGAGTGACTGTGATCCCACCACAGTTACCCCTTAAATCTCTTCACTGATGAAGAATGTCAGAAGGCTTTGGCTATTTTAACTGGAACTTGAAATCAAGTGCTCCCTGTAAAGGCAGGTGCTCAAGGACAATCTTGTATAAGAGCATGCAATTATTGCCTTCTGCTGAGTGTAAATGTCCTAATTCCAGAAAAAAACCCCATGTTTCTTGCAGTATGCATCTGGCATAGTCTTTGCTCCCATAGAAACAGTGACTGAAAAGAGACAAAGGGAGGCTGTTGTTTTCCTTCTAGAGCTTGGCAGTGGGTGTATACTTGTGTGTTTTACATCGAAATACAAGAGATTAAGTACAAGCATTTAGATACTGCAGAGGTGGAAGCTGTTTAGTACCTTAGACAGAAGGGTATTGATGAAACATAAATGCTGTGTATGACAGCATCTTACATTGGCAGGATTGCCCTGGTTTTGCTTGGAAAAGAGTGTGTGTGTAAATTCATAAAGCTAAATTGATAGTATCATGACATGACATGTTTTGGCCCAGCTGAAACGCCATTGTGAACTTGTAGCATGAAATTGTTGTACTCTGAAATTCCAAGAGTTCATACACAACATGAATGTGGAACAGCAGCAAATCAATTGCCTGGTATGCTTGGCAAAAGAGACACCGGTAAGAGGGAAAAAATGCTATTCCTCTAACTTAATTTGGAAAAGCTGTGATGGATTCTGTAAGTAATTTTTTTTTCTCCCCTGCATGTTCTTAATTGTCTTTCTTCTTGCTCTATATTGATACTGAAATTGTTGCTCCTGGCACGGTGACATCTTCCGCCTGAGCTTTTCTGTCTTCAAAGAGTCACACTGGCAAAATGTTATACTGGATGTGTTAACTGGATTAGGAGAGAGGCTGTCAAATCACATTTCCAGAGGATGCCATCTTATTTTGTTTTTTTCTTGAAGTTCCCTGTTTTTAGTACATTTTTATATAGATACTGAAGATGCAGAGTAATGGAGCTAAGTGTCTTACACAGGTTAAAAATAATAGCCTTTCCTCCCACCCTCCTTTATTTACTCTCGTCTTTTTCAAGATAAGCGCGAATGAATTTGGGGTTTGTTCAGTTTTCACCTTTCCATTTTGCCTTGTAAAGTGCATGCCAGTGATAGCTGGGCCAATTATCCTAAGAAATCATCAGTAACTTTCCAGTAGTTATATCAGTTTTCTTTTGGGTTTTGGATGATATGTGGTTTATATCCTTTTGTTGCTACTGTATTTCATTCCCTTCATAACAGCAGACTACTATGAAGCATTCTTAGGGGAAGTAAAGGCAAGGGGGGAAAAGTGACACACTGAAATTTGAATGCTTGGCAGTCTCCTCTGTCTGATTTGCCAGACCCTGGGTTTTGTCCTCTGAAACTCTTTCCTGAAATCATCATTCAAGAATCCTTGTTTGAGGACAGATAATATTTTTCTCCCTTTTTATAGCACAAATGATTGTTCTCAGTGTTTTATTGCTTGTTTTCATGATGTTTTCAATTAAATGTGGGCTTCAGTAATAGATTCCAATAAATACTGAATTTTAAATTTATTTTTTAAACACAATTCTGAAAAACACTTCATGCTTCTAGTTGTGTAGATACTTGGATGTTGCTAAAAGATGCATACTTGTTGTCTAATGCATTATAACCAACCCCACGTTGAGGATGAGGCATTTTTGGTTTTCCCTTTAGAAAGAATTTTTGAGAAATTTGATACCCCCAATGAAGCAAATTATGATGCTGAGAAAGAAGATAAAAGTCACCTTCTGATAAAAATTGCACTTCTCTAGAAATATTTTTCACTTTATAATAATATTTCTTGTACCGATTTGTATAAGATCAAGTATGTTATAGTTGAAAATATAAGTAGTATGCAGTTACTACTTTTGCAAGTTCTTTGGCATATCCTGAATATAAAAGTGGCATGATAAATACAAATAAGAAAATAAAACCCCAGTTTAATGCCATAGGACAGTAAAAGCAAAGGGGAGACTTTTAACAGAGAGCTTTTTGATTTGAAACGCCTGAGGAAGCCTTTTGCTAAGTTTTAGTTTCTTTTGTAAAAGATTTCTTTACCCCATTTAAAATCTAGGCTTGATCTGAGTGATAAGAAAGGATGATTAAAAGATATTTTATACTCTTAAGTAGCCACACCTCATTTTAAATGAAAATGATAAAAAAAATAAAATACTGGCAACTGCTTCAGAACGATGCTGTGGCTTGCATGGTGCTTGCAGTGTCCAGTATTGAGTGGGGGCCAAAAATATGCATGATATTCTCTAGCATCACTTTAAGTGTTCTCTGGAAACAAAATTAATGTCTTCATGTGTACTCACAACTACATGTGCATGAGCTTGTATTTCAAGATAAATGGTGGGATAGTCGTCCTCAGGAGAACGGTTTTAATAAAGAAAATGCTCTGAGAATTCAAGGGCATTAAAAGATATGCTATATCATAATGAAATACTGGGAAAATGAAAGGCTATAGGGAAATGTAATAATATGAAAGAAAATTAGTATGTATGTATATTTGTATCTGAGAACTACAAGAGCAGGATATAATTTAACCTTGGAGAACTTTCAAAACTAATGTGTATGATGGAAGGTGGTTCCGATTGCCTCATGGTGATGATATTTAGAGTACAACTGCAACTTTTTGGTTTCTAGATCTTTATCTGTTTAGGGTCAAAAATACCCTTCATGACACAAGGAAAGAGATATTGTTTTGCCTCACTTCTGTCACCTCATTACAGTCACCAATTGCCAAACTGGCTGCACTTGCCTTGCTTATGGTGCTCGTTAAAGGTTTACTTAACAGATCGCAAAAGAAGTGCTTCCCTGATATATAGGGATATGCAAGCTAAGCTTGAGTGGAATGCATTCAGATTTACTAAGCTGTTCTTTGTCAGATGGTTACCTGACTATGTTTGTGTCTTCCTAAAGAATGAATTAGATTTTACTGGGGCATGTGATGCATATGTATGCAGAAGAAAAGTTCATACGAATAATATTTAAGTACACAAACTTTACTTTTGGCTTTTGGAATGAATGTGTTCTATATGTATCCTCAACACTTGTGTAATGAAAGGATGCACATATTAAACTTTTTGAGTGTAAGTAATTAGTAATCCATTGTAAATTAAAAAAAAGTCCTACATAAATTGTATGCAGAAATTAAGTTAAAGATTTTGTGTAAGCCTATTGGTATAGAAGACTACTTAATTTTTACAGCAACACTTAACATTGCTAAAACTAGTGAATAGACAGGTAAGGTTTAAGATCACTAAATTCCTAAATTTTAAGTGTTCACGAAGTGACAGTCATACTTATGTGAACTGGTATAACTTGAAGTCAGTCATAGACTCATATCATTTGTCACACTCAGCATTGCAATTTGGCTTCCCAATTGGTGTCTGGAAACAGTAATGTTTCATTTTTTTGGTTCTTTTTTTCTCATTGGTTTTCTTTTTAAATAAATACAGAACTTCCTCAAAATTCATTTTAGTTAGGAGATACAGCATTGCAGATTTCATGTCAAACATAGACTTAAGGGATGAAAAGCCATGTGTGTACGCGTTGTTTTCAAAAGCTTTGTTTTTCAGTATTTATTTGAAGTATTAGTTTGGATTTAAGATAAATTTCTATTGAGGCAAGGGCATGCAAAGCTTAATGTTTTTAGTTCTGTTTTCTTTGGGCAAGTGAGTAAGTGTGTTTAAGTTATAATTAATGCTTGTCTCATTTCAGGTGGAACAAATGATACACACAGATAAGGTTCTGACAGACCAAATCCTCAATTGCAGCACAGTGTTTTGTACCTGAGAGGGATTAGCTTCCTGAGCATGTAGAGTTTGACAGCTTTGTTTCAGGTTTCAGGTTCTCTGTCTCAACCAGTTTGTTATCTTTTGTGTCTGAACCATTTGTGCTATTAAGACAAGGAGGAATTTAAATACTTTCAATAAGAGAGAGGCTATTATAGAACAAACATAATTTTAATTATCCAAACACTGCTATCTTTCTAAATCTACTTTATATGTTCCCTTGATGTCTGTCTAATTATATGTAATTCTCCACAGATACATGCTGCTAATGAGTCTTCAGGATCGAAATGAAAAGCTTTTCTATAAAGTGCTGGCTTCTGACATTGAAAGGTTCATGCCTATTGTTTATACTCCCACTGTGGGACTGGCTTGCCAACAATATGGTTTAGCATTCCGGAGGCCAAGGTATGTAAGTTTATACTTCAAATAAAAGAAATTGTATCTTATTTTCCTCTTGGCAGATTTCTGCAGGGGTTTTCTAACAGCTGAATGTAAGACAAAACTGCAATAATTGACATAATTCAAGCTACACTTTTGGTCTACATTAAACAATAATTTGTGCGTTTCTTATCTGCATTGAGAAGGCAAACGGTTGGTTTAATTACATTAAAACATGAATATATTTTTAATCTTATTAACTGACTGTTTTAGAATCCTAGCTGCGTGTTAGAAAACTGGAGAAAAATGGAACCTTAGTTTTAGATTTGTCTTAGAAACTTGAAAAGCATAGACTTTTGCCTATATAAATATTTATTTTATTGGTATTTTATACATACACACACACAAACACACATATATATATATGCAAAAACAATATGTATACAAACTGAGGATGCATTACATATGCATCTACTGATACCTTAAGAATAATAAAAAAATCATCAAAATGCCTGTTTCGCTGCTTAATACTTAATAATTGCTTGCTTCATAGGGTGGTTACTGGAGTGCTTTTATTCTGTATCCAATATCTGTATTTATAGAATGATGAGGAAGTGGTATGAAAGAAGGATAGACTCTTCTGTTTTGCTCTGCCTCTTGAACATCAACTCACAGAGTTTGAGATTTATGGTGGTTGCTGTTTGAGAACATTGTGTGTATCACTGCCTTCAAGTGCAAACTGGAACAACACTTTGGAGCCTTCTGCAGAATTTTCTGGCAAAGACAGAGATAAATGAGCTGCATGTGCATAGCTCTGTTAACAGAAATAGGTTTTTTACAGTCAAGGCATTGATCAAAAGTAAGAAGCTTGCAAGATGTAAGGGAACAAATGACTGCTCACAAATTCTTCAGCAGGAGATATTTGAGAGAGACTTATGGCTTCAAGGTTTTGTTAATGTGAAAATCATTTTGGCCTTGCGACTGACAGAATGAGTCAGGACCATCTGGTCAATTGCAGAAAACAAGAATTCCCACTTCTGTACACATTAAAAAGTTCAAAAATACCTCAAGAATGCTTACTTAAACCTGTTTAATGATCTGTGGCTTTTAGGTGCCTCCCTTAGTAAGACAAGTTATCTCCTTTTTCCATCTCAGTATTTACCACCGTGGTGATTTTATTGGCTTTCTAGGAAGTGATAAATGTGTTTGGAAATAATGTCTTTGCTTACACTGGTCTCATTACTCCTCATTTTGATATTCATTGCCATATAAAATATTTCACAAGGAGCACCTCTGCCCATGCACGTACTTTTCCCTTTCTCCCTAGACATGTGAAGCATCTGTGGAGAAAAACCCCCAGTTTAATTAGAGTCATGGAATTGTTAAGGTTGCAAAAGACCTCCGAGGTCATTGAGTCCAGCTTTTGACTGAACACCACCATATAAACTAAACCATAGCACTAAGTTCCACATCCATCATTTCTTGAACATTTCCAGGGATGGCAACTCCACCCCCTCCCTGGACAACCCGTTCCAATGCTTAACCACCTTTTCAGTGAAGAAGTTCTTCCTAAAGTCCAACCTGAAACTCCCTGGCACAGCTTGAGACTATTTCCTATTATCCTGTCATTAGTTGCCTGGGAGAAGAGGCCGACCCTCACCTGGCTACAACCTCCTTTCAGGCAGTTGTAGAGAGTGATAAGGTCACCCTGAGCCTCCTCAGGGCTAAACAACCCCCAGCTCCTTCAGCCACTCCTCCCAGAACTTGTGCTCCAGACCCTTTACCAGCTCTGTTGCCCTTCTCTGGGCATGCTCCAGCACCTCAATGTCTCTTGAGCAGTGGGGTTGGAACTAGATGATCTTTAAGGTAAGGTCCCTTACAATCCAAACCATTCTGTGGTTCTGTGATCTTTGACAGACTCTTTCCTGCTTAAGAAAAATACCTACAATGCAATCTTCCACTGCGCTGTTACAGAGATATGGGGATTTTTTCTAACAAAAACCTTTTCTAAATTATTCCAAAGCCAACTGTGCAAAGCAACCAATATAATTTAGTTTGAAATTGCATTCTAGACCATGAGTCATTTAGCATTAAGCCTTATATGCCAGCATACCTCATAAATAGCATCTTCCATGAAATGGATGGAGAAGAAAAAATAAACATTAAATTTAATATTTAGAAGGCAAAAAGGAGTAAAAGATGTGAGATTTAGTCCAGGCTATACCATCTTACAATTTTGATTGATTTTTTTTTTTTCCAAGAAGTTGCAATTAAGGAAAAAGGTATAATCTGATCATACCTTAAAAAAAGGTATTCTCATCTGTAAGAACTGTGTGTATCTGCTTTATGCTGACTCATATGTAAATGCTGTCTTTACAGATAAGCGACTGCTTTTCTTTCACAATGTATTTTTATTTCAGAATATTTTTAATACTGGCTCTTCCTACAGCTCAGGAAATGTTTGCTATTTCATAGTTTAATATATATCCCATTAGACACAGACTTGGAGGTAAATAAGTTCAAAATTACTCAGTTGCTGCAGATCATATTTATCTCACTGCAGTTTGCAAGGCAGTGTCAGTTAGTTTACATCTGTAAGGATTTTTTCCAATATTCAATATTCAGTTATACTTCTTTATGTTTTGAAATGAGTTTTAAGCCCCTGGCTTGCAAGTTATCTCTTGAGCCAAGGAACAACAAAAATTAATTTAGAGTTCAAAAAATAGGTGTCTAGTGGAATCATTAAATGAGATCATCTTCTGTGACTCCCTTACGTGTTTTTAGAAGACTTTATGGGCTCACATGATGTGCTTACAGGCACAGAAGGGCTCTGTGGCTCAGACAAAGGTTTTCATCCTGAAGCAATATTTTGCAATTTTAGAATAAACATTCATGGCTGACCAGCCAACCATCTGATGAAGCATCATTTCCCAAGAGAACCAGCTGCAAAGCAACTTGACTCACTGGTTTGAAGCTCATCTGTATAACTGACGTTTATTTGTAAAATTCAGACTCAACTCAAGATTGCATTAGTTGCTCTGATTATTCAGCTCTAAATCCACCAGTTTAATGAATAAGAGTGTCACTGTAGAAATAAACAGTATGAACCTGATAGCAGTTCTGTAACAGGCACCCACCTACACCACATTGTTACATAAACATAATTTAGAAGACCAGTCTCTCTGGTCTTCTTCCTAACTGTTGAGGAGGATGAGGGAAGAAAGGATCCTTCAGGAAGTTGGTCAGAGAAGGAATTTGGACCTGTATGGATAGAAGCTTTATGTATGCTGGGAATATAGTGGGGTTCTGGTTTTATTGTGATGCTCACACTATCATTAAATGCATTATCTCAGAATTTCTACTAGGTCACTTTTTGGTTCAGAGTTTCTATCCTTCATTTAAATTCCTAAAGTAAAAAATTCTTCAGTTGCACAAGGCATGTACATACATATGACAGCTTTTGATTACTTACCCAGAAACAATCTATTTCTGTAAATAGATTTCTGAAATGTAACAGTTCTTTCATCCAACAAGAATAAATATGGGAAAGCTCAATGGAAATTTCCTCTAAGAATCCAAAATCAACTTTTTACATTGCATAGAGAACACCCAGGAGTTTAAGATTCTTGTGTAAACTCAGCATTCAGAGAAGGGAGGTATAATTGCCAAGTACTGCTATGCTGAAGACTTTGGATGTTGTTAAAATGTTAGGTGACCGTTTATATATTGCCATTCCTAGAAGGAAAAGCCATTCCAAACAGAATATGATCAGAGGAAGCCCTGGTAGCTGATGCAGCTACACAGGCATGGCAGAGTTGTCTGAAATAACTTCCCGGTGCAGTCACAGACTGACAGTCAGTCAGGCTGACTAGGAACCATTTTTAAAGCAGCTCTCTTGGATCTGATGCAGTCTCTTAAAAGGCAAAGTATGTCAGCTTTGAAATTATTTACCAGATTTCCTCCTCACTGAAGTGCGTGACTGACTCAGCGCCTACAAACTTGAGACTTTGTCCTTTCCTTTCCTTATGTTTCTCAAAAAGAATGTACTTATTTACATTTATTTTATGTATTTACATTTACACTGATTCGGATGCACGGTATTGAATGCAAATGTTGCAAATGTGAGTTGTTTTTTTGTTGACAAATGTTTACATGCTGAGATTGCCAGCTGCAAGATAGCATCGCTTTTAAATAAAGAAAAGAGATTAGAGAACAGGGAAATATTTATTTCCTGTGACAGAACATGCAAAATGTTAGACTTTGGCATCAGAAGTTGCAGTCTGCTTGCCAGCACAAGGTTGATCCTGTGGTACATTTAATAATCTTTTTGTGGTTTTTAATGAGGTTTTTATTGGAATTATTTTTCTTAATTCCAATGAATGTCTGTGGCATCCAAGTCTTTTCAGAAACCAGATTTGGCTTACTGGAGGCCAGAAGCTTGTCAAGTACTCCTGGATCACATGAGCCAAGAAAGTTCAGTTCCTGGAACTTTTTTGTGACACTGTCTCCTTCAGATGTGTGGTGTTTTCTTGATTGAGACTACTAGAATGTCTGGATTTATTTCACATAACTTTTTCACCAGTGTAACAGCTCCCTTAGATTTTTTTCAGCACATTTAGATGGTTTTTTCCTCCTCTGGAAAAGCATATCTATGTATACATATGTCTATTTAGGGACTTTATTCATCTGATTGTTGCTATACGTAATTATCTTCATTTAATTAGAAGTGATTATTGTGTAACATAAAATTATATTAAAAGATATAAAAAAGCAGTAGTTTCACAGTTTTTTTTCCTAGTATTTTCTTCTCTGAAAACTATGTAGAATTTTAATCTGTAAGTGAAAAAAAGACAATGTGGAGGCTTTTTAACCGATCTCTTGTAATGTCCTAAATGTTAGGACAGCATATGAAATCAAAATGTTTTGCAATAAAGACATAAAGAACAACAAAATGCTTCTTTGAAAATAGACTGTTGGAATTCTGTTCTGCAGAAGGACCTGGTGTGTGTATTAACAACATGGTTCCAGTGGCACGTTATTTTGTAACATTTTGACAGAGAATTAGCATAGCTGTAGCACTTCTTCTAATTTTAGGTAGTCTTTTCTTTTATGGCTTCTAAAGCCTGATGATGATGGCAATTGCAACCGCTCACCAAGCACTTTTGAAATACATGTTGGTCATTTTTCACTTTTGTCTTTTGTGAAGATGACAACTGTTGACATATTCCAGGCAACTTTCTTCTCTTTCTTTTTTTTTTTTCCTGTGTACAGCCTTGCCATTGAGTTCATGCCATCCAGTAATTTTACTTTCTGGCATGATTTTGATCTGTTGTTACTTTCACCAAGCTAAAACTTAGCTTATAGCATGCTGTGGCTTCCTTGGCTCGATGGTAAAGCTAATAGAATTGTCCCAGCAAAAGATTTGCCCTGCTCTGAAAAGTTGGAAAAGGAGAATTAGCACAATGATAGAGTGTTGAATTCCTCTCTCCTGGACTGTCTTTTAGACTGGATTGTGCCCAAAGTGTATTCTGCTTGGTCTGTCAGCAGACAGTAATGCTGCTGCAGGGAAAGCTGTGAGGATCTTGCACAGAAGATGTCAGCGGGCCTCATTTTGGTCTTAGAGTGCTTTGTAAATAGTAAACCAGTTTCTCATGTAAGAAATTATTGAAGGAAAAAAAAAGTCTTGATTTTTGAAAAATTTATTATATTCTTTGGTTTATACGCATGTAGTCATCTGGTCTCTCTAGAACTGTTAAATTCATGGCTTTTCATAATATTTTGGCAATAGATTTCACCATTTAGGTACAGTGTGAATTTTTATCTTTTTATTAAACTTCCATCTCAGAATAAAATCATGAGTAGTTAGCCTGTGCCAAGCTGAGAATAGGTAGTCCTGGCCTAGCATTATAAAATATAATGTTCTCTGTGTGATGGGGTTTTTTGTATGTACTTGGTGCTTGCATGTAGGTATAACCTACAGCAGTACTTGAAGGGGATGGTATTTACAGAAGTAGCACTTGGAGTTGTTCTTCCACTTAGTCTTGTCTGAGTTGGAGCTTTACCTATTATTAGCCTCTTCCTGCTCTCATAAATTTCATACATGATTTCTTCTGCAGGTAATATTTGAGGGACTTTTGATCATGGTCATAAAAGCTTTATCCTAAAGCACATCACAAGCATGGAATTTCTGGCTTTCAGACCTAAGTTTGTAGGTGCATTGCTCTGTTTTCTCTGGATGAAGTACATCTTGGCTGTGAGCAGGAGGAAATGAGGCCATCCCTTCTCAAAACATGACTCTCAAAATGTTTGGCAGCGGTCAATGTTTGGTCATTCTTAACACAGTCTTCTAAGGAAGACAGCTAGCAAGACTCAGTGCTTTTCTACAGATGTCCTTGGTGGTTTCTGAGCAAGAGGGCCAAAATTCAAGTACTGGCCATGCCTTTCTGTTCCCTTGTTCACTTCCTTCACAGAGTCCTGGATGTTTCCAGGGGATCCCTGTTCTCATTTGGCTTGTACTGTTATTTTTTAATAATTTCTACTATCTGTTGTGTGAGGTTAGAACTGAATGTTCTTCCTTCTCCACAAGTTTGGGGGAATCAAATTTATCTTTTCAAGGGCATCTGCACTTTGAGCTAATGGGAACTTACTTCTGTGGGTTTTGGCATATGATTATCTTCCTCATTTCCTTATATCCTACTGAGACAGTCCTCTGAAACAAAGAAGTTTCATACAGATGCTTTTCACTAAATGGGAAAGACAGTTTGTGTGACAGTTTTAATGCAGTATTTATTAGAACCTTCTTCTTTCCTTTACTAAAGAAGTCATCTTGTGGATCTACGTGCAGAAGACTGGACAGAAAGTACATGATCCCAAGTTAAATATCCTTACTCTGACTAATCATTTCTTTCTAGTGCCAATACCACATAAAAGGTAGGCTATATCCTTTTCAACAAATAAACTGTGTTTCTGCATTTTAAAATAGAGGTATTATTTTGGTATGTTACAGTTTCATATCAATAGCTACAACTTGTATCAAAATATAACCATGTTACTCTTCAATGTCTTCCTATTTTCCTGAATTTTTAGGGAGATTTTGGTTCTGTGCCAGCCTGCAATACTGCCTTCTGGTTACAAACTCCCCTATTTCCCCAAGCAGTACATTCCTTAATGAAATGTACTGTAGGGGCAGAGATTTTATTTAGATTTCACACCTCTGCTTGGCCAAAGATTCCACTGGCAACAGTAAAGTATCAGGTCATACAGTACAGGAGAGGTCTCCTCATTAGCTCTGTCCAACTCTAGCCATATTTAGCTACTAAAATTTTCCCCTCATGAAACAGTCTCTGTCAACCTGACAGATTTATAGACATTTCTAATTGTCAACATCATTTGACCCCCCAAAGCAAACCTTTCAAGAGTCACTTCCTTCAATAAGAGAACTTTAACTTTCCTTAGTTCAACACCTTTTCAAGGACAGCCTATCAAATCCCATGCAGTGTCTGCAAATGAAGTTACTCCATCCTTCCTTTTGCACAAAATGGTAGGTACAGTTGCCTTCTTTCTGCCTTTAGAGGCCTTGGGACAGCCCTGAAGTTGTGGCTTGCTCCTGACAGTAGTGTGCATATTGTATCCATTTCCATGGACTGGAATTCTGCACTAATCTAGCACTCATTTAGGACAACCCAGACACTGGCAGCTTGTGCCACATGAACAGACAACTGCAACAGACAACATACAACTTGCAACTCATTGCTTGGGAAGTATGAAGAAAAATGTGTAGGCATCTTTCTCCCTTCCTAGGCCTGTGCTGTGGAAGGGAAAGAGCTTGCTTCCAGATATCAGTGGGATAAAAAATAAATGGTGTGGCTGCATGTGTTTACAATTAGGTATCACCAGCAGTAGAGATTTATGCGTTGGTAATGTGAGCTTGTAGCAGAGAACTGTTATAGTTGACTGATAAACGTCTAGTGCAGGTTTTGGTTTTGTTGTTTGTCTTTTTGTTTTTCTTAATATCATGATCTTTTTAGAGATAGAGGAATCCTACTCTCTCTTTCTATGCAAAGAGTTTTCCATGTCCCCAGTAATTCCAGATGTTATCATCTGATACTGCAAAACAAGGTACCAGTAGTATTCAGATGAGATGCCAGTGATTTAAAAGCATTACATTGTTTTATTAGCTCATTCTGTATATATCCCAGCCCATGCCCAGAGGATGTTTTCCTTTAGGAGTGTGCTTATGCTGGAGTTTCTCCAGCTCCCATTTTCTGTACATTTGTTGCACGTCCTTCGGCACCACCCAAATCCCCTGCTTACACATTCAGCAGCTTCTCTGTTCAAAGTACTCTCATTACTCAGCAGTCCAACACTATCTCATTGTTGCATTTCCAATGCAAGATATTTAGTAGCTTTTAAAAAAAACCCTACAGTAATTCCTGTATTTGGTGAAGTCTGAAAGAGGAAGGAAAAACCCTAGAAAAATCACTGTAACTTTGCACTAGCTTGGCTATTCTAACATCGTAGTTTTCTGTCTCTGTCTAGAAGCTTTCTAAATAGATAGGGTAAATAGTCAAGTCTTAACATGAAAAATCAAAAGTGAAGACAAGGCATAAAGATTTTCAGCCTTTACGAGCATAACAAATGGGATGATTGTGTGTTGTAATATATCTGTATTTCTCTATATTTATGGCTAGATGTTTTGGTCCAGGAGCTTTTTACATACTACATTTGAGAGAGCCATATGCATAGGAGGCTTCTGAAAAAGACAAGAAAAAAAGTTTTGGGATAGAAGTGGATCCTTTTATTTCTTGCAAGGCACTTTCATCCTTTTTTAGCAAAGTTTTATAGCTGCATAAAACTATATGGGCACAGCTCAATAAAAAATGTCAGCAGTGTTAATTATAATAAACTTAAACATAAAAAAACCATAAAAAGACCAGGGCATAATAACTTTACTGAATCTATTGTAGAGTAGCAGTAGCATCATGTAGTTTGCAACCGGGTGGAGAAAGGTTTGTGAGGCATCTGACATCCTGCCGGCTGCTCTTTGAGTTAAGTGGTGACACTGAATGTCAGTTCTGCTTCTTTGGCTAGTGAGTATTAGGTGATTAAGCCGCATGCAGGAAACCCAGTATCTTTTAGAAAGTGGTGGGTAAGGGCCTGCTGGGAGCATAGATCAAATAGATGAATGTGCATAAACCAAACAAAGCAAGTTGTTTTTGTAAGAAAAGCAAGGACTTCCAGCTGAAGGCAGACAGTGATATGGAAGGCTTAAATCAACTGGCAGAAATAAGGGAACCATTTACTGAACCATAAAGTATCAATTTACTGAGAAATATAAAAAAAGAAAAGCAAGCTTCAGTTTGTACTGAAGGAGAACCCATGCCTTTGGCACAAAGATGGTCAAAAGCCAGTTCTCATTTTTGCTTCTTTGTGCCCAAAGTGACTACATTTAAAATTAATTTTTGTTTAGTCTTAAGGAAGAAGGGAGTTTAGGAGATCTCACAACTTTATTTTAGTACTGAAATTAACTATTGTTTTCAGCATTCTGGTGGAATTTTCCATCTAAAGGAAGAGCTTCCCATTCCTGAGACAAAGCTCTAATGTAGCTTACAGAGACACAGCAGCACATTTCCATTTCAGAAGTTCACAATATTATGACGACTTTGTTATATCAGAGGGTATTTTTGGTTTCTTTTAACTTTTCTCTTAGAGATCTTTAGATTTATTCTAAGCACACATGAATGTACAGGTTTGCTGCACTGTATGCTGAGGGGTCAGGTTGTTCATATGGCCTGTTTTAGGCAACAGTATGTCTGAGAGTTTCCCTTGGTCATCCACAAGGAGCTTCTTAAACATGACACGTAGGTATTAGCTCTGACAGTGAAAATACAGAACATGGTTTGTTTTCTGTTCAATTAATTAATGGGGTTTTTTTTCCATGAATAAGTAGTATATGAGCATGAGGAACTTTTCATTCTCAAGAAAATAGTGTATTTAAAAAGATTTCCATTCTGCCTTACTTCAGTTTGCTGCAAGCAATGTGCCCATTTCTACTTTTACTTTGCCCCTTAACGTAGAATGTAGCAAGCTCCAGTTCGTGCATTGAAATGAGATTCTTCTTGAGGGTGGTTGTAATGTCAGTCGTTTGATGAATGGTTGGTACACCACATTCAGTCTTACAGTGAAACAAATTTCACCTTTGAAAGATGACTTAAAATATGGCATGTAGACTCCCAAAGGCAGTGTCCTCAGAAAAGCTTGTGTGCTTTCCAACACTGGACTCGAGCCTTTGATTCCCTTGAAGAGGCTGGAAGCTCCCAAATGACATTTCAGAAGCACTTTTATTGTGACTGCTAGATGATGTTTTTTGAATACTCCATCACCCCACAGGACTGGCTCCAAGACTCCTCGCTAGGTCCATTCCATATCCTGTGCTTCGTTTCCTGTATGTGTGTAGTGAAGACCAGCAACATTAGGTTGTGTTAGCTGGTATCATTGGGTGCTGTGATTTTTCCCAAAATGTTGATCCTGACTTTATGGAATAAAAAACTTTACATGAGTTCATGACTGAATTTTTATAAAAAGGAAGGGAAATATATGACTATTTGCCTCTAATGGACGAGGTTAATTTTTATCACAGTGGGCCAGATACATTCCAGATGTTTAATGCTCAAAATGTTTCCTTGGGGTTCCATCTATTATAATTATTTTTTCAAATTTTGTTATAACGGCTTCTAGTAATTTTTAATTGAGTCAGAAAATCATTATTTTTTCTTACATATATTCAATTCCCTGTAATTGGAAACACTTTTTATAGGTAATATACATTTCCTGGGTTTTGCTGGAAAAATTTTAATACATCTTCTGTGAGTGAATTTCAGAAAACAACTGGTATGTTGGAACTTTGTTAACATCAGATAACATAAATCTTAAGAATAATCATGTTGCTTCTCAGTTTCTCTGTCTGAGATAGAGCTGGACCTGCAGCTTTCTTCCCCTATGTTAAAAGTTGTTATTGAACACAGTACTAAAAATTTGGTCTGACTCATATATTCATTCATGATGTAAATTTAACAGGAAGTAAATACAGAAATAGTGCTGCTGATCAGGTTGTTTACATTTGTGAAAATGTGCAAATGGTAAATGGAGATTTGTACTTTTTCAGAGTGTTCATTTTCAGCAGTTAGAGTCAGCTCTACAAATGGAAGATAGTGTCTCATTCCAGAAGTGACTTTTTCATTGAAGTGGAGGTTGGGTAGGATATGCTATAAGAAGAAATAATTTTTAATAAGTGTTCACTTTTGTCCTGGTTAATAGTTACTGAGAGCAAATTATTGTGATTCAAAGGTTGATGAAAATTTGCCTTAGAGTACGTTATTATCTAAATATGGGAAATTTTCCATGTTCCAATGAGCCAAGGGAGCACAAGTTTTTGAAGTAAATAGAAGGACAGTGATCTCATTTGTTTAAGTATTTCACAGTTTAAATAGCATTTAAACGTTTCTTTTTAGAAAAACATCACTAGCATTGCAAGATTCCTAGTAGATAACATGGTTGATGTTGTTGTAGATGGCTTTCTATGCAGTTAATATTAGCATAAAATAATAGAAACATGATAACTATTGAAGCAGAACAGTAGGTTATTTTTTGTCTTAAAAATGAATGGGTCTGGCTCTGGTAAACCATTCTCTCATTCACAGTCTTCAAATAGTTCTATTTGTATCCATTAGAGTGTAACTAATTAAGTTATTTATTGAGCAACTGTCAGAGGAATTTAAGTAGCTTCTGGAGCAAAAGAGCTCCAGTGCTTAAACCATAGTATTTTGCAAAGTCTGCCTTTTCCTTTGCAAACACATCCCATTGAATTGCTGTTGTGTGGTTAAGCAACAATACGTAAAAGCTGATTGTCTAGATGAGTGGTACTTTAGGAATATAGTTAAATCAACAAATTCATGTTTTAAGAAGTGACTATAAAGATATGATTTGCTTTACTCTTTTGCTCTATGAAGAGGATGCATCATTAGTTTGAACATTCAGACCACAAAATGCTGTGCAAGTAAAGGAGGCGAGGCACTAATTGGAAAACAGTGTTAGATATCTAGATATACAGTAAAGAGTATTTTATATGAGTGTTGCAAAATGTCTGCAATGACTAAGTCCATGAAGTGTTTACTATGAAGTAGTTTTAGTATAGTTTGAGGTGAACATTATGGTTTCCAAAATTAAGTAGAAATTTTTGGATTATTAGTGAAGTGTCAAGCTATAATTACTTTTGGTACCATGTAAAATTGGTTTTAAAGTTTTCCAGTGTAAGGCTTGTAATGTTATTACTCAGATTATTTTTATAATGTAATGGTTTTTTGGGTTGAATGAGAGCAGTTGAGGAATTACTTCATTGAGTTGCTTTTTATTGTACAACAGCCTTGACTTCTTTGCCCACTTCTGGAGCCTGAGTTTATCTGATGGGCATTTTACAGAGTAAAAGCAGAATGTTTCAAGAAAAAAAGATTCTTTTTGCAAAAATCTGTATACACTCAAACTCATAATGTAGAGATTACATGCTTTGGTAGCAAGAACAGGCATCTCAAGGGGCTGGAAAAGTCCAGACTTTTTGGAGAAAAGTAGTAAGACAGGACTGATGCAGGTTTTGTCTCTGCTCCTTTGTCATTTGCCTTCAGTCTGTACTGCTATGGGCAACTTGTCCTTTTTATTTTCCCTCTCTCCTCTGTTGTGTTACAATTTAGAAAATGTGTGCTGCATGCAAGCTCTGAAGCCTGTTTCAGATGCAGAAGGGCAGATAGGGCAATGTCTGTGTGATCTGGCCCCTGCCCGGAGGTGTATCAAGAGTGTTACAGTGAATTACTTAACTCACTATGTTACAAATTGTGGAATAGCAGCCCCTGGTTCCCTGCTTCCCTAATCCCACATGGAGGGGAAGAAGGAATGAGCTGAGACCTGAAGTCAGATTTCTGAGTAAACCCGAGATATGGGCAAGGGGACTTTTATGTGGAAGTTCCTGGAACCCATGAGGTTGTTTGAACCAGCTCTTCTGACTGATTGCCACCTGGATGAGCCTCTTTGAAGCACGCAGTGTCCATTGTCAAAGAAACAAGGCAGAGCCGTGCGCTCTAGTTGAAGATCTTCGGCAGGCTTGAGCATGGTGTGGATATTGTATTTACCTCTGGCAGCATCTGGAGCACTGCAACTTGCCAGGGCTTGCCTCAGAAAAATGATAATCTTAAGGAGATCTCTAGCCCAGTTGTATTTTTTAATTATTTAGGTTTTTTTAAAAAAATTTCTATCATTATAATTTATTTTTAAATAATGTTTTAACATCTGTACTAAAAGATTCTCCCAGCTTCTGAGTCTTTGTGTCACTCGAGTTATGTATCTTTTATTTCTCCAAACCCTATGCTTTCCTTTCTGAAACCTCATTCCCCTGAGGTTGTATTTTCAGATGCCAGGGTTACAGCTGCTGTCTTTCAGGTTAACTTTATCACTTTTCTGCTCTAAATGCTATTTCACATTGGATACTGTACAGTTCTGTAAGTGGCCCAAACTTACTTCTCTCTTCTCTGTAGATGTTATTTTTGACTGTAGTGACTATTGGAGCACGACACTCACTAACAGGGATTGATGAGCAGCTTTGATGGACTTGGGCATGTGAAAGAGTGCTACAGAGGCTGCCAACACTGGATAAAGACTGTCATGAAACAGTGTTTTTCAGAAGGGATTCTTGAAATAAGACTAAATGCTGGTTTGCTCCTGTAGCTGAAGATTGGCTGTTCGGACCCTTTGACATTAGCATTTCCCATTCACACGGATTATGAAAACTGTATTTTTCTGTATTTTAATCGTTTCCCTACACTCTTGTGCCAAATTGGGCTTTTGAGTCGCTATAAAAATATATGAGGCTTTCATTATTCTTTATGTATAGCAAACTGAGTTGGCAGATGTTAGCATCTGTCTTTGAGAGTATTTGAAGTTTCTACAAAATAACCTTTTTAATCAGTAGTCATTTAGGAAACCATATGCTAAGCATATATATAGGTACTCTTAGTTCCTAGTACAAAGTTTGTATTGTATTGCTTTTTATGATTTTAAAAATAGGAGGGAATTTCAACAGGGACCAGGGAAGTAGTTTACCTCTTTCTTGCAGGAGTTTGGAAGAGTCTAGGCTCAGAAATAAACTGTGTCTGGCCCCTGAGATTTTTTTTTTGTTATTATTATTAAGCTTGTTGGTTTAGGCTGCCTGGGGAAGTGAAGTCACCTCTACTGTAACTCTATGTACAGTTCATAATTCAAATAACAGTTTTGAATATGTAGGGTTGTAGGGTTGTGAGAAAAGTTTGAACTTTTTTCGTTAAACATGTTCGGCATTTTCTGAGACATGTTAAGATTGCCTCCTGTTGTTATAATAAGAGGAAAGAAAGGATTATTCTGTTACAATGACACATTTTCCCAAACTGTTCTTTAATAGAAAATAGACAAATACATTGCTGGTAGAACATTGCTTCCTCGAAACATAATAAACAAATGCTCCATTTAATTCTGTGGACTTTGTTCTCATAGATCAGAATTTTAATAAAACAGACCCAAATCATGTGCTGTAGCATGACCTCCACATAACTGGTAAAATTTGCTACAGTGTAGTGAGCTCAGTGACCCAAAATAGATCCACCCTTTGTTGAGTGGATCTTGATGTCCTCATGTGGGCTCCCCCCTCACTCGTCAGTCATACTGCTGGTGTGATGAGAAGAAAGGAGGCATAGTTAGTTCTTTGCCTAATTATTCCTCTGCTGTAGTTTCCTACATTTTCTGGCTAGCTGAAGTGGGTGTCACTGGCAGTGTTTGCTTTGGCTGGGCTGGTATAAACCAGTACTGGGCTGAGGGCTGACTGGGGCAAACTGGCTCTAGGTGAGCACTTCTGCATGTGTGCTTAGGCGAGCTCTATGTCAACCTGCACTGTGCCATGTTCAAAATGAACACATTACTTAGAAGACTGATCTGAGGCTGCAGGCTTCAGTTTTAACTCACAGTTTTGGTGATTGGTCTTCTTGCCTTGCAAGAAAAGATCATATGTATAACTGAGATACCAGGTAAAATAGAAAGGACCATACTGTGTTGTAAAACCTACGGTTGCTTTTCCAGTGAGCTTGCCAACCTGGACTGCTCTGAAAGTGTGTGCAGGAGAACTTAATCCTGCTCCCTCCTGAATTGCTTTTCTTCTTAGAAATGTGAATATGTGCATGCTGAAAAACGAGCAGCATATTCTTCTCCATAACATTTTCCGTGTATCTTGCTTCTTTCTCTGTGTGATTATATATATTACTTGTGTATCTGCTTTAGCAGCCCCATCCTGAAGTGCTTTGTCAGACAGGTGCACATCCTGCAGGCCATCTCTTCCTCATCCAGCAGAGCAGGGTGTGTGTCACTGGCGTGACAGTTCTTATTTTTGTTATTAACATCATTCTCAAATGGATAATTCAGTCATATTTCTGGGTTGAAATCCATATAGAACTGAATCCAGTTTAAATCATGTAGCTTGCCCCATGCTTCATTCTTTTTGTAGCTGTGCTATGACAGCTCAGAAATAACTATAATGTCTGCTAGGTAGCCAAATTGTTGGCTACCTTTTCAGCTTGTCAGCCCTATCCCACAATAGTCTTATGCAGTTGGTGCTTTCCCTGGCTATAGCATGACCTCATGGAAAAGAAAAAAACCCACATGTAGTGCTACCTTTTGATGGCTGTCTGCAGGTAGAATTGCCAGTGAATTCAGTCTCAGTAATGTGGGCTGAGTATTCTTGTGGCTGACACTTTTGCGAACCAGGGTTCTTCTTACCAGCCTGGTGTATCTACTTGCAGAGAATACCTTATAGGAGAAAAGTGCTTTAGTTAAAGAAATGAAGGATCAGGAAAAGAGATCCAGATAAAAGAATAAAAAATTCTTCTCTTTTATTCTATTCACTTAAATCTAAGAGCATCTTCTTGGTCAGGCCAGTGTGTCCAGAAATGTTTTACTAAACTACAGAAAGAATGGAGGGAAGGGGAGAAAGAGGGGAGTGAAATGCTTTTGACATCACTATTTACACTTCAGCCTCTATTTTCTGTTGTGGCTTGAATCTGATCCTGCTTGAACAGATTTCTGAAATACGCTCTCAATACTTATTCAAAGGTCCTTACAAATGTTCTAACAAAATTCCTTCTGGAACAGTCACCCTGCATTTATTTTCCTCTGCTGGGGAATTTATTCCATGATGACCTCTCTCCCTAGCTTGCAAGGAAGAGGTTATTTAGGCACTCTGGGCTGGACTCTGACTCTTTAGAAAATCAATACAAAATCTTGCTTCATTTAACACAAATCTGTTAGGTTGGTGTAAATTGGAGAATGGAGACAAGGAGAGGAGTGATCCCACAAGATAGCTTTCTTCCAGCACTCTATGCTTGCTTTCACACACTCGTCTGTCACAGCTGTCTCTGAGGCTAGCAATTTTGATGAGATGTACTTTATGATTTAACAGTTTACAGGCTGTTTTATAAAATGACTCACGATACAATACATCAGAAAGGAAGCATCATTTATTTTTCTTTGCTGTTTCATGGCATTTCACTGTAAGGGACATATTTTTTCAGGTAGCTGGCTCACAAATAGATATGCTTGTGTGCAGTAAATACCAGAACTTTTCAAAAGTGTTGTGAAATTAACTCTCCTGTCCCTGAGGACCTGTCGCTTCCACTGTGAGGGAGAAATTAATTTGCTGACGGATGCTACTTATTAAGAAACAACTGAGATACATTAATATCCAGCATGGTGTGTTAGTTCTGAGCATGGGAAATGGACACAGAAGGAGAATTAATTGGAAATGCCAGGATGAGAGAATTTCTAGTTCTACGGGAAAATGCATAAAATGAAATACTTTGGTTAATTACAGCATGTCTTATTTTGTCCTAAATAATAAAGAATTTCTGTTGCGTATTTTTGACATCTAAGAGGGAAAGAAGATATTTAAATATAAAATTAAATGAAAAATTCAATATAAAAATATAAATCACATAGTAATTTATATATAGAATATCATCTGTTTGAAATATATAAACATATGAAATTAAATATAATGTTTGGACTAATTTTGCTGTCTTGGTTAGTATACATTTACACAGCAGGAGATTTTTTGCTTGACTTGGTATATGTGCAGTCATATCTGACAAGCATTTTCTGGATTTATTCGTTTTATTTGGACCTGTATGACCCACTTTTATGAATATGGTCATATTCTGGTAGACTTAGATTTCAATTATTTTTTCAATAATTTTCTCTAATTTTTACTTTAAAATTTTTAAAATAGGCAAAGGGAAATGCTTTAGAATAATTCTAGAAGACGATGCCTTATATGTATTAATGCAAAATGTAATTACAAGAAGGCATCTTTGGCATGTGCTTCTTCGTTGATGTTTTCTTTGCGGATTTTGAGAGATTGCATTTAAGTGCGTGCATGGGTTTTGAGAGATGGCATTTTTCCACTATCTCACATGAAAAAAGTAGGTAAGAAATGGAATTAAATTAACTCTGAGTGGATCTGGATGTATATCTACCTGACAAGTAAAATAAATGAAGAATGAAATGCTGAAGAGGAGAAAAACATACCATATTGATTTTGCATATGTAATAAACAGAAAATGAATTGAGAACTGCACTTTTCTATCATTTTGTTTTAAGCTTTTTCGTGCTGGTGGAACTAAAGGCCAATTTTCAAACACTCTTTGGGGTAAAGATTTGGTCTGTTCAGTATTGAGGATCTTCTCTCACTGTCGAGAAGAAAATTTCCCACTTTTGTAACTGAAAATGGCATCTAATGAAACAGGGAGACTGTTTTCTAACACATAGCTGAATGCTCCTGATTTATTTTATGTAATGATAATCTATGGCTTATTTCAGGTTTTGTTCGTAGCTTAAAGCTTCAGCCTATTCTCGTTTGTAAATGTTAGGACTGCTGGGGCAGTAGTGATCACTGTCGTAAGAGGAACTCATTTTGTGGTCGGGGACAACACAAAAGTGAACACATTTGAACCGACCAAGTGAGTTGGTTTCAGAAAGGCCTCTTACAGGTTCTCTCTGCTTAGTAAAGCTTTACTGAGTTACTTGTTTTCTGATTTCTAAATGCAGGTGATTAATTTACTTATTCATACAAAATGGAGCTCTTATTATCAAACTGAATTTATGTATGTTGGAAACACATTTGCATAGATTTAATGTATTATTTAGTTGAATTATACTTTATTTATATTACATTGATTTATAATTATTTATTTACCTGTTTATATGAAAAGTATTTTTTTATTTGCAGAGGTCTTTTTATTTCTATCCATGACCGGGGTCACATTGCTACAATGCTTAAATCCTGGCCAGAAAGTGTCATCAAGGTAAGTCCAGTTTCAGTTGCATAACAAAGCTGATGCTGTTTTGTACCCAAGATGACTTGGTTAAGATATTTTTTATAAGCTTTTTATCAGTTTAGATGTTGGTAATTTCTTTAATCATTTTTTCAACAGAAAGAATGCTGCTACAGCTAAAGTTTGAGGCATTTAAACACTTACTTGTTTAGCTATAGGCATCCTTTACTGATTAATTGGTCACTTATATTGAATATTATGGGAAAAAAAAAAACCTGAATGTTTTTTCTGCATTTCAGGAGATCATAGAATGGTTGAGGTAGGAAGGCACTTCTGGAGATTATCTAGGCCATCTTCCTGCTCAAACAAGGTCAGCGAGGACAGGTTGCTCAGGGCTATGTCCAGCCTTTGAGTTTTGAGTATCTCCAGGGGTAGAGACCCCACAAGACCTCTTGGCAGCCCCATTCTAGTGTTTGAGTTAATAGTTCTCCACTTACGGTGCTTCATGAGCTCTCTCACAAAAAATATTCAATTTCCAGCTAAAATGGCTTGTCACTGAGTACGACAAGGAGATTATTGTGTTGTCAGCTGTTTGCCACACTGAGCACTTCTCTCCTTTAATATGGAAAGTCTTTCTTATTAGCATAGACAGTTTTTGGGCTTTACTGCGTTATTGTATTTCTGTCAATGAAAACACATGCTTCCTGATATGTATAAGTTTGATGGAGTGTGTTATTTGCTCAAGGGAAGAGGACATATATCATTGAAGGGTAAGAACCAGGAGGTTGTAGACAGCCCTGACAAAGGCCAGTTGGAGTGGCTGGCTCTGGTTCTGCTGAAAACAGACATGACAAAACCCAGGAGTTTGTGGTTCTTCTTTTTTTTATGGATAACTTCCTTTCCCTTCCTATTCTGTTCTCATACTGTTGACAGAAAAATGTGAGAGGGAACAATGCCAGTTCTCTTGTAATGTAATACTAAACACCTCTCTCGTGTATTCTTAAATGTTTTATACGAAAGTCCCATTTACAGTGAAGCAAGAGTCTAAAATAGTGTAACAAACCCACAGTAAAATGCAATAAAACAATTATTTGCTTTTGTTGTACTATTGATTTGTTTGCACCTGTTACAGTTTTTACATGTAAAATAAAAAATGACGGTAAGAAAACAGTGGAATACTTAGTACATACAAGTAAAGAAGTGATTTTTACAGTGCCTTTATTTCTTCCTCCAGGCTATTGTGGTTACCGATGGTGAACGTATTCTTGGTCTTGGAGACCTTGGCTGTTATGGAATGGGCATTCCTGTTGGTAAACTGGCACTTTATACGGCATGTGGAGGAGTAAAACCTCATGAGTGTCTACCAGTGATGTTGGATGTGGGAACAGATAATGAGGTAAATCCTTTTCTGAGGCGTAGTGAGTATTAGCTATTTGAAGGGAACTATATAATAGTGGAATTATAAAAGCTAGGGGGTTTTGTTACAGTACTGGCTTTGATTCTGTGCAAACTAAAAAGTCGTAAGGAAAATGTCTCAACCTAATATACAGTGTAGATATACTCATCCTAATGTGCAGTGTAGACTGCTTGGTAAGGTTTAAGTAATTAAGGACACTGTTGTCTCTAAAAATGTGCTGCATACATTGTACATGTTAAAAAGTGGTATAGGAAATTTGGTCTCAAGAAGAGGAGGATGGTAGAGGTAAAAATACAATTTAAGGCAGCATTCTTTCTTCACTTATGTCACAGAATTTCTCTGCATTGATTTCAGATGCAAATTTTGAATTCAGATTCAGAATAACTGTGCCCCTCATTTTGGTGAACTGCTTGAAGCTATAGTCTGAGCTGTGCTGGCAAGGTGCGTCTACGTACTTCAGTTGTACATTCACTTTAGTTATAAAGAGCACTGTAGTGCTATAGATTTTCCCCAAGTGACATTCTAGTGCTTCAAGTAGATGGACCTTACCCTTTTTAAGTTGGCTTCCCATTTGTGTGAAATGCAGAGATTTAAACTTGTTGAAAATTGGCTCTCTTCTTTCCAGTACTCGTGGGATTACTGGTTAATTACTTGGCCCCGATCTTCCTTTTTTTTTTTGTCTGAAAGAATATGTGATTACTTGAAGACTCCAAATGATGTCAAATTAAAAAGAAAACCACCTTCAATGTATTTATGCTTTTGTAGAAGTAAACACGTGGTCTTGGGATGACTCTATGATGTGTATCCCCTATGCCGGTATCCCAAACCGGACACACGTTGTATTATAAATGATATAAGCGTTAAACTTTATGCATGATAAATGTATCACAGATTTATGTGTATTGTAGCTAAACACAGCATTCCTGCATCAGTAAATTTAGCTGGGGCTTCTGGATTGTTGGGTTGGGTGTGTGCATCTTCAGCTTTATACACACACCCTCACCCCTGCCCCAGTGGGGTCATTTAGACAACACATCATGAAAGCTTTAGTGAATGAGAAGTGTCTGCTCCCCTCTCTCTCTGTCCCCCCAGAGCCCCGTTCTAAAAGTGGACAGGCTTTCTTGTGAGATGTATCTGAACACTGTAGCAAGTAGCCACATCAAATCACATACAAGTCATTAGCTATAAAATATTTTTATTTTTGGTCTGAGCAGCTGGGCCAGTTTTGTAATCTATTAATGAATGTTTCTAGGCAGTTAATTGCAACAGCTGCTTCTGATACTTCAATAGGCTTTTCATTTTGCTTTTATGCTTGTGTTTCATTGTAATTTTAAATTTTTTGTAGCATATTATTTGCTTGAAAGATATCAAACATCTATATATACACACAGCAACAGCAAAACTGGCTCATCCATGCTAGCAGCCCAACTTTCATGTCACTGTTCTTGTGACTAAGCATTGAGTTCAGTGTGTGTGAAGGAGTGGCACACACAAAGTATTACAATGTGCATAACGTGTGTGACCTGAAGTTTGTTGATGTTCTGAAACACCTTCTGATCAGGAGGATGCCTTTTGGGTTTTTTTCATTTTGGGATATGGTTTCTTATATTAGGACCACAGGGAATGAGACCTCTGAATTCTGCTCTTGGGATATGAACGGGTGGGACTTTGTTCTGTACTCCTTAACTGATCAGACTACATGAGCCTGATAGCATTCATTAATGGGAGCTTGGATGTAGCTCCCAGGCTCCTTTAGTCAAAGTCAGGGATCCTAGGGCACCATCTCTCTTAATTTCTTCCCTCTAATACCCTCCCTCTCACCCAGTAGCACATCCCTGTTCCCTCCTTAACACTTAACGTTCATGTTACCAGGTGATGAGTCACTACTGAGAACTGAAATGACCAAGAAGAATTCACATTTTTCTGGCTAAGCTGATTATATTAGGCCAAGCTGGCATGGAATTGCACTGCAATTCCTTATCTTAAAAGCTAAACCTCTTGAACAAATAAGTATATTTTTAGACTATATTTTCTTAGTCTAGTCAGGATTTTCCATAATAAGACACGATAGAAATCACTCTCACTACTTGTGCACATATAAATAATAATTATGCTGAACTTGTTTTTTGAAATGTGCAGATGTTTTTCATTTAGATTAGTTCCTTCTCCTATTCTGTGGGGGCCTCCCTGCTTTAAAGGAAGTTTTAAAAAATGTACTTTTGGCAACTATAATGCGGAGGTGCACAACCTGCAAATTCTCCAGAAAGGTTAATTCTTACACTAAAGCAGATTGCAAAAAAAACCAACTTCACAAGCTCTCATCTTGTATTCTTTTGTTGTATACAGAACTCAGAACACTAACTTTGAGGAGCAACTCACTCAGTTGGAGATGGTTATTAAAGTCCTTGTTACTGTTAGTTTTAGCAGAGGTATTTTTAGCCTGTTGCTCATAAAATCAAGGAAAGAAAAGAGAAGCAAGTACAGCATTTTTATACAATTGCCTAGATAATAAGCAAGAGAAATGGAAACTGCTTATTTATGGGTAAAAAATTGACTGCTTATTTATGGGTTAAAAATGGGTAGAAAGTCCCGTGTGACCAAGCTAGTAAATGGTTCCATGTAGTCGGTGTGGGACTGAGCGTCCTAAAGAAGCAGCGTTGACTCCTGCCAAAAATAATAGGCCTGTTTTGTAAGGCATTGACAAGGAAAGTCATTACCGAGGAACATTTTTATTCAAAGCATTTAAAATACTATTTGGAGTACTGCTAGTTACTTACTACAAACCATGGCAATCTCACTAAAAGTTGTGCCTTACCCGTAGTCATGTATTTTTTAGGTATGAGGATGGTGCTTCTTAGGTGGGATTTCAACACAATTAAAACATACTTAGGCACTAGTCTGAGTGCTGATATGAAAGGTGGTGGTGGAAATCCTGAGGTGATATGACCTCTGGATCCTGAGTGTTCATCTAATGTTGTAGATATGTTAATATCTACAGAATATAGAATGTGTTAAATCGCCTTGCAATGGTTAAAGAAATAGACTGTAGAAGAAAAATGAATAGTTGTCAACATACAAACAGCTGCAATTTAGTGGAGACCTACCTGAAACACATGTTCAGCACTGGAAGAGGGATGGTTTAAGGATGATGGAAATAATCAAGCTGGATCAAAGGAAACATTTAAACATCAAAATGTGAGTGATGATTGTTTTCTACTTAAAAGATGTGAATAAACTCTCACAAAATAAACAGTGTTGAGACAAGCCTGGTTGGTTAAAAATCAGTCTGGCTTACAGGGATATGAAAACTGCCAGTTTAATAAAACCAAACAAACAGCAAGGCCTAGTAATAGAAACAAGGGTCAAAAACTATCTTTATAGGCAGTAAAAAAGCAAAAGACACTAAAGTCACTTAATGAAAATAATTATGAATGGTAAGAATGAGGTTTTCTGTTTTTCCTGATGCTTTTCCTTAGTGATGGTACATATGGAGGTATTAGATTGCCACTATGAATATGGTAGATACTTCTTAAATGTAAGTTTTATCTATCTTGGCACGAAGTCCTATTTTCCATTTTATTAACAGCAAATTAATATGTTGAAAAAGGCTTTAAAATTTTGTCAAGATCCTTAAATCGTAATGTCCAAATAATGCTTTGTCAGTTCTTTAAAAAAAAAACTTTGTAAAAGCTTTCTGTACCATGTTGAGCTGGGTGCGGAGGAAGTGCTAATTTTTTCTCAGGTATATCTGGGATAAATTGAAAAAACCAGGAAGATAAGATTAAAGGTAAGGCTCTTATTGAAAATACAACAATCCTGGTCTAATGAGCGTTTACAGATTTTTGGTTGACTTATTTTTTACCTTTGAAAGACATTTGAATTCTTACCGTTTCTTTTAAGAAACTACACCAATGAAAAAAGCAAAGCAGGCCTCCTGTGTTACTGGAGAAAATGCGATTTAAAAATATGTATTTCTGTGAGGAATAACAAAATACTTGTGGGTTTGTGGTATCTCAGGGGTTTTTTTTCAGCTCTGCAATGTTTAATATCTTTATCAGTGACTTGGAGGCAATATTTTTATTGTTCAAGGGTCACAAAAGAGACATGGTTTAGTTAAAGTACTATTCTCCAGACAGAGGAGTAATGAAATCTAGCAAGACTGATGGCTTGTGTTATGTAAAAGTCAAACCAATGGTGAAAGGGTTTCTTTTGGCCATAAAAATTTTAATCTAATACTGGATGCTTAGCAGAGGAATGAGAACTGTGTTTATTTGATACCTTAGAAGAGAAACTCTGACAAGCTCATGGCTGCCAGACCAATTCTAAACTGATCACACGTGTAAATTCAATACTGGCAATGGCCAGTTGTGGGAGATTTGAAAAGATTGTGTGTTAGCATTTAAACTTAAACCATTTACCATAAATTTCAGTTTAAGTAGAAAGCATTCAACTCTTTCAGATAGTACTTTCGCACGATGTGGAAGAGCCAAGACAGCTCACATTGAAGGGATGTTTTACACAGGCAGTTTCTAGCAGAAAACATTGTGGTGCTCTGAGCACTGGGACAGTGCTACATGGATTGCCCAGGGGTCAGGAGTCATTCCAGCTGCAGCTGCAATGGCTGCGAGGAAGCTGGACACACAAACGTTCTCTTGCCCTGTGTAGACATAGCTAAAAAGCTGACTGGTCACATATATACACCCTTAATGTGCAGATGAATCATCACGGCCAGTTTGCTTTTAAAAAATGAGTATCTGAACTGGTTTTTATTTGTATAACTGTTGGTCTCTTCTCCAAAGTAATGAGAGAGAGGATGAGAGAAAATGGCCTCAAGCTGCACCAGGTGAGTTTTAGATTGGATATTAGGAACAATTTCTTCACAGAAAGGGTTGCTAAGCGTTGGAACAGACTGCCCAGGGAAGTGGTAGAGTCCCTATCCCTGAAGGTATTTAACAGCTGTATAGCTGTGGTGCTTAGAGACATATTTTAGTGGTGGACTTGGCAGCGCCGGGTTAACAGTTGGACTCATTGATCTTAAAGGTATTTTCCAACCTATGTAATTCTATGATTCTATTATTTAAGCACTGAAAAGTGCACAAGAGAGAAATACGCAGGGCAGCTGCTAGGGCAGCTACTCCTTCATCTGTGACAGTTCAGGAACTTGTGGGCTGCTGTTTCAAGTTGTTTCCTGCATGTTTACTTTGGAATATTTTTTTCTCCTAACTTACTAAAATACTGAAATGCAGGAATGTGATGGTTCTCACAGTTGCCCATAATAGGTCAATGAACGTGCCTGGGCTGGCAGTTCCGACTCCTCTGGAGGAATGACAGGCATCTGTGCTGGAATATGCAATCCGGAAAAGCTGAGGTGCAAATTCAAGCGCAGTTTTTCATCTTATCCTAGTTAGCTTTTTGTATTTCCCTAAATTATTTCCCATTGTTGTAAGAATTAGTGCCAGCCTTCCAAGATTCATATTCTTGAGGAATACCTACACATAAATGTGCAAATGAAAACTGTTCAGAAAACAGAAACAAACCTGCTTTAATTATTCATATTTCAACCAAATTAAAAACCTGGACAGTAGAAAACTGATTGTAGAGGAAACGTGCAATTTCATACCTTATCAATCTAAAGATATAAATGTGGCAAGTAAATAATTTAAATTGTGCACAGCTGCAGGGATTTCTAAATAAAAGACAATCACAATTTGCATTCATATGTAGAGTAGTGGCACTTTTGGACTTTTTAAAAAATGTAGTAAATACATAATGGGAATGATTATGCTGTCTGATTTTAGAAAGGTCCTGTTGCCTTCCCTGTGAATGATAATTGTTAGAACTGGAGACAACATTTCAGTGAAAGTTTTACTGTAAAATAGTAGTAACATCTCCTGAATTCTATGAATAGAGATTGGTCCCATCTATATATAAAGAGTCTATTTTTGTATCTGGTGCATATATGAGAATCTCATTTCTAAGTTATATTCTCCAGTGTGTTCCCTAGTAGTTTTGCATATTTCTGCAATACAAATGACACTATGTGTGATCAAAACAGGTTTCCAGATGTACAGCTTTTCATTTAGGGATGTTAACATGTTATTGACCAAATTAACCTAGCTGATGGAAAGAGGCTTTTTAATATGTTCCACAAAACAGTCAGGCCAAGGAAGGTGCTCAGAAGTAATGCTGTGGCCCAATGGTGCTGAGTTCCAGGCGTGAATATTTGTAAAACTATTGATGAAGTAATTATTCTGTGGGTTTTTTATTTTTTGGCTACTGCCTGTCTGTGCCAGTCTGGTAGGAGATAATTGCACTTTCCTTTACCAGTTAAGTTCTATTTCACAAGTGGATTTTTTCCCCCTTAGATCTTGCTGCTGTACTGCCTTCCCTGGTAGTATACAGGCAGCACTTGAGCAAAGGAGAAAATAGATGACCATTCCTTTTTCTTCCCCTGTCCGAACTTCCAGCTGGCAAGAAAATAGTGCGATTGGATACTACTTTTCCTAGAGTCAATGTCATGACCAATATTTTCTATTCTCTTTCAGTGTTCAGAAGTACTGAAAAGTAAAGTAATTTCTGAATTTAAAGTCCCATCTAGCCCATTGTGAAGGAGAAAAAACCCCACACTGTTTTATTTTGTCGGAATTGGTAGTCCCCTTTTAAATCTATTCAGTTATTTGAAGTGGACTGAGTTTGTGTTAGAAGAGGGAATGGACAAATGCATCTGCTTTTATAGATGCATGTTTTAAAATTGAGGGGTTTAGTGTCATCTTTCCAGTGTGTTTCAAAAGGTTCCGCCTCTAAAATAAATATGGCATCATCAATCGCTCCTAAATATGCTTTATTTAAACATCAGAAACACCTGGAGCTGTGCCAGCATCCATATTACACCTGCAGACCTAAAGAATGATCTGAGGAAGGGATGGTACTTACAAGAGCCACCATTTTCCCTCAGTTCAGGGACTGGTGGGTGACATGTTTGAGTGGATCACAAGTATGACAGGTGATGTTCTTCAGTAGTTTTTGAGACTTTCCCTTTTCTTCCTCTTTAATGCTCTTATTGAATAGCTGCAATATGTCTGGTAATACATTCACAACTTGAACATTTCAAAAGTTATTCCTACTCAGTGTTTTAACTCAGATGGGTTGAGAATTTGTAAGCATAGTAATAAATCTAGATTTACCCAAGATACTGAGGTTTCCAGTGTGTTTCAGTCTTTTAGAGACAGCCTCTTTGTCTTCTACTTTGTCCGTGGCCTTCTGCAATTTTTTAATTAGTTTCTTCTGTATCTTCTGTCTTACTGTGTATTTCCATGGTTATATTAAACCTTCAAGAAGACTGTGTACAAATGTCTTGTGCTTCCTAGGGGATGCATTCTACTAATGATGTATTAAGAGAGCTGAAACACAGAACATTGCCTCCCCCTTTTATGAAGTCGTGCCCAGAAGGGAACAGCATTTCCCACAGTATTTAGAGCTGTTAAAAGTTTTGACTTATTTGCAAACGTAGAAGATCATTTGCTATTCTTTACCATGGTGTTCCCAGGGGAACATATTGCATCTCCTCTCTTGTTTTCATTTAGCTGCTTTTCTCATATTTTGTTAGGCATACAACAGCAGCTATGAGTACCAGCACTTTCACTAATAAAACTCAAATATAAATGGGCTTGGATTTTAAACATTTACTCTCTTTAAATATTTTTCTTAGTTTCATAATGTGTACACTACCAGCATTTTCTTTAATGTCGCAGTCACTTGTAATGGCCTTTGTTCTTTATTATTACAGTAGAAAGGCATTCTGTGTTTACATTACTACTGTTTTAGTGCTCATTTTCTTTTGCCCTAATACGGGGACGAAAAGTACCTTGATCTACACTTCCTGTCAGTAGCAAAAATACTTACTGTCCTTTTTAAATAAATAAAAAAAACAACAGGGAAAGATGTATTTTTCACCAGGGACTTCCTGTTTTTATTGTACAACAAAAGATTACTGCAATTTAAAAAATTCATCCAGTTTTTCTACTATAATTAAATTAAAGGAGACTTTCAAGTACATATTATCTTTTTAATATGCATGTAGTACAAAGTAATATATTGTTATATATTTCAGTGCCAGGCTTACATCCACCATCATTCTAAATTGCCTTTCCTAAAATTCTCTTATGCTTTCATAAAATACTAAAGATGTGGTTATAAGTCTTCTTGTAACCATCCAGCCTTTCCATGTTGCCTGTGTACTAAATCCAAATCTAGATTTTTCTAGTATACCCACTTAGGCAGCAATGCTTCTGCCTCTTTCTTTCCCATACTTAAGATTCAGTGGACTGGACAGTTATAACCTTGTGTTTGAATTATTAGTCTTGAGAGTCTGGGGCCAAACTGGGTAAGCTCAGTAAGACTTACAAAGAGACGTAGAGCTTGACAGTCATCTGAACCTAAGCTAATCCTCCTAGGCTAATTTTGTAAGGGGAACAGGTGCTGCTTCTTGTGGAGGAACTGTCTCAAACCGCTCTGATGAATTGTATTTTAAAATGTTTTTTAATCTTTTTTTTTTTTGCTTGTTGACTGTAAAAAGAGCCTAGACTAGTTTAGATGTAGAAGTATCCAGTATAGGTTCTTAAGTTAGCTGACATAAATTCATACTCAGTTTGCACTTCACTTGCCTCTCTCTGCGTCTGACATGTGGTTACTGTGTGACTCAGGGGACTTCTACAGAGACTAAAACTTGGTTTTGAACTTATGTCAACCTCTTACTAAACAAACTCTTGTTATCTTTGAGAAGTGTCATTCTACTGCTCTTTGAGAAATGCCATTCCACTGCTTAGTGCGTGAGAAGACCTCAGCAATTGTCTGCTACTTTTGATCCACTGTCATCCTTTAAACTTTGTCATTTTGGCTAGGAATATGTTCTTTTTCTGAGGCTGTTAATTTATTGTTGTGAAGTTTGTTATTTATGATTGTTTCTTTTGTGAACTGTTCTATTTCATTAGACCATGGAAAATGTGACAAAGCTAGGTGGTGCCTCAGATTTTCATGTTTACCAAACCACATGCTGGTAATGAATTTTAAGACCTGAGAAGTTGAGAAGGGAAGGGTTTTAGAAGAAAGAATATAGATGGTGATACAGGATTTAAGTCTCAGTTTCAGCTGACACTAGAAAGAACGAGCCATGTACTGATGTTACAGGCAGTTCTGTCAGTCCTTTTAATTTCTTCCTACTTCACTTTTCAGAGCAAGGGGATCTATGAAAGAGGGCAGAAATTAATATCTGGAAATGCTTATTTTGGATAGCACGCATGAATATCCATAGACTAAATTGATGGCAGACTTTGTTTGAAGATACATTGGACATTTCCAAATCTTTATGCTCAGAAGACAGCAACAGATAGTGTTTGTTTTTGTTGGCTTTCACAGTAACTGCTATCAACCTCCTCAGCAATTTCACAGGCAGTGGAGAAGATAAGAGAAGGAATGGGCATAAATATAGCTATTATCACAAAAGGTGGGAAAATATGTTTTACTTGTGGCTCCATAGAAGACAGCCTAGCATCTGGGACAAAGCTTGTCATGCTTGAATTGTAAAGGTGCTCTTAAAAATGTTGGCCTTGCACTAGCAAGTCTACTTTGTGCACAGAATGACTTTTCCTTTTTTTTTTACTGGTGATAAGGCAGATAGATAGCTGAGATGCCAGCACTAAAATAATACCAACATGTTTTTTTCAGTCCAAGGGACACTGTGGATGTGACTTGCCGATGTCAGAAGGGGTCCAACCCATTTGGCTCTAGTAAAGAAAATGTCTGAGTGTCAGCACAGGAGACAGGGATATCAGGGTCAAAGGAAGGACCATGTGGAAGTAGCTTATGGAAGTAAATTAAATAAATAGACGTAAGTTTAATAAAAGTGAGGAGAGGTCACAACAAGTGGTGGAGATTTATATTTACGTGTGAATGGAAAGAAAATAAAAACAAAATATCAGAGCTGTTGGTGTAGAAATGAGATTTACTGGTAACCTAGAACAAGATTTTCAGTTCTGTAAATGGTATCTGTTGATAGGTTAAAATTCTGTTCAATTACCTATCTGATGGACTTGAGGCACTCTGCTGTCATAATGTGTGAGCTGATACAATATTAGCAAAATCCTCTTTCTTAGTAGAATATTAAATATGAATGAAAAAGGTATTTGAGGGTTTTTTAAGGTTCATCTTATCTTTGTAATTTTTCAGATGATGAAAAATTATTAGGATGGCATTCTTCTGAAGATTGCTGATTAATAACAAAACTTTACTGGTGTCATCTTCAAAACAAGAAGTCTTTGCTCTTTGCTGATTCACTTTGTTGGTGGTTTGCTTTTTGGTTTTGGGTTTGTTTGGGTTTTTTTTCCTTTATTTTTGTCTGGTTTTGAAAGCTGGATGACTCTTTATATTCAGACATTCCAGCTCCCTATCCTAAACAAAATCTGTAAATGTAAGTGCGTGAACAAAAAGGGAATGATGTGTGTTTGTTTCTTTGCAAAAATGGTGTAGAAGAGTTTGGTGTATTTAAAGTGTTTGAACCACCCCAAGCAGCTGTATCTTGTCACTCTCTTGTCTCTCTTAGCTTTTTGATTAAGCTAAAAAATGTAATGTATTGAGATAGCTACACTCCTGCTAACTTTGCAGGAAAAAAAATTGATAAATATCTCCAGCTTCTCTAAACTGTTTCACTGAGGCTGGACTTGTTTTTAGAGTACTATATAGGCTACCATGAGCACTGTTTGGGCTCTTCTTAAAGATTATTGTTTGGCCACCTTCTTTGATTTATTGTAAGCACTTATGGCAGGACCTTCAAGTAGGTTTTAGCATGTCATCCCTCATGCTTTTTGAGAGCAATAAACTTTTGGAAGTTTGGTTGCAGTAATCTGTTTCTATAGCTTCCAGTTCCCATTATCCATCAGCTATATTTCAAAGTGTAGCAGGGAGGGTATTGTTCCATGTTTCTTGATGTGTGACAGGACATGTGCCTTGTTAGCCATGTAGCTGCTGGCGATCAGGAAGAAGAAATTGTAGTTGTTAACTCTGTGGTGCCTGTGGGAGGTCAGTTGTGTAGGGAGCTTAATGGCTCATCTGAGCCTTTTCTGTGATTCAGTAAAAGCTTTGATAGAAAGTAGACAGGAGGAGTTTTACGGGTTTTCTTGTGAGAGTTCTTCTGAAAATTATATGAATAAAATACGTGAGATTTCTCAGATTTCTTCGCTTTCTGACTGTTGTTTGTATGTTAAAATATTAGTGATTACATGCAGCCCAATGTGCTGAAGTCCTAAACGATGTTGGATTCTTCAGGACTATTGTTTTCTCAATAGGCAAATGATTAAGTTTTTCAAGAAATGCCACTGGCATGCAGACAACCATTTGTTTTCAGTTTTACTGTGTAAAAGAGTTATGCACGCTAAAATTGTGTCTGATGAAATGTTTCTCCAAAACCATGGTTCTGAGTGTCTTCCAAGTTCCAACTCAAATTACAGGCATTTTTGGAATTGGCATTGTCCCTATCCCTGCAGGCAAATGTTAACATCAGGAGAGTTCTCTCAGAGTGTTAAACATAATGAATTTATTTATTTATTTATTTAATGTATTTATCTTGCTGTTTTGTTTTGTTTTGTTTTCTTAAAATACACAATGAATTAGGCCTCTCTGTTCTCATTACCAACTCTGCTAGATATGGCTCTGGTAGCAGGTTGAATCATAGAATCATTTAGGTTTGAAAAGACCTATAAAACCATTGGGTCCCACTGTTAACCCAGCACTGCCAAGTCCACCACTAAACCATGTCCCTGAGTGCCACATGTACTTTTAAATACCCCCAGGGGTGAGGACCCAACCACTTGCCTGGGCAGCCTGTTCTAATGCTTGAGAACCCATTCTGTGAAGAAGCCTCTGTATTCCACCCATGGCGACAGTGCCCCATTCATACAAAGCATTCCATTATTTTCAGATTGGCACAATTAACACAGAAAATGGATCTTGCTATACTTTTCCTCAGTATTTTTCCAAGATTAGAAATTATTTCCCCTTCATCCTGGTAATCACGTGCCTTAGTTATGAGCTGCTTGGCACAGCTGCCACTTGGTGCAGAAGTTAGATGTTGATTTAAATGAAGGACCTGATGAATCCTTATGGTGGTGATACACAAGCATAGTACTAGGAGGACTCTAGTGCTATAAAGATCAGTCTAACAAGGAATTTATTATTTTAGTTTTCAAGCTAACTTTCTGTAACAGAAGATGTTGGCACAATTGTATGTTTAGAATTGAAAAACTTTTTAGTTTTTCATTTTCTGATATGAAAAACTGTCAAGCTAACTTGCTAGCTTTGAAGGCAGTTTTTTTCTTTCTTCAGTTACAGTACTTTCATAACAACACCCAGTCCAATCCTCAGGAAAATGCCTGCTTTTCTCACTATGAACAGCACATGACTCGTGATGGCCATTCTCTGATACTTACTTCTAATAGTTTTTAAAAGTTAAACTGGTTGAAAATCATCAGTGTAAGCTGTTTGACCTGAAAAAAGATTCCAATGGCATTTAAATTTCAGGGAAATACCATTATTTTTTTGCTTTATCTGTTGGCTAGCAAAGTTGTAGTTGAGGTATGTTTCACTACTCAGCTGTTCCCAGGTCTTTCGTGGTTGGAAACTGCCATCAAGATCAAGGTGCACAGAGCAGTTTTTGCTAGATTGTCCAAGTAAATTGGACAATCTAGCAAAGATTTTTTTGCAATTGATCAAGAATCAATTGCAAAGATTGAGAAGAATTTTTTGAATATCAATGCAAGAATTTTTTGAATATCAATGGTAACTTACTGAAAAAGCTTTGTCATTGCTGTGTGAATCTCTTACACTGTGTACTGGAAAGGCGAGCAGGTGGAACAAAAGCCAAATTGCTCTGAAAAAGATATAATGTATCTGATGTCAGGTGTATTATTGCTTTTAAAAATTTTTAATTCTTAGTATTCAATATCAAGCATGGCAATATATAGTTAGCCTAGAAGTACTATGTATTACTTGTAGTTTTCAGAGCCCACCAAGTAAAGAGGTTCAGGTGTCATTGTAAATTCCTGATTGTTTGGAGTGGAAAAGTTAGCTTAGAAAGGAACTTCTTAGACATATGCATTAATGGACCCCTGGCTGTAACTGATATTGTGTGTTTCAAGTGCTCAGGAATCTTGAATTACACCTAAAAATCATAAGATAAACTTTCTCTAAAAGTATGATTTCTATAAAATATTTTATAATTCCCAGCATTTTGGAGTTAAGCTATGAGAGTGACTCAGGTGTATCTAGAGACTCACACTAGAAGGCAACACTGCTCTCTGCCCCTGCACCATGAACAACCCTTGAGCTTTTCTTCCATCACTTGGTTCCACAAACTGACTCGTGGACACAAGTGAGTCATGTCCCAAACACAAATGCATTGTCTGACTTGAAGAGACAGCAGCCTCTTGAAAAATCTGAAAAATCAAGTGCATCTTGCCCCTTGCTACTGCAAATTTCTGTATTTGGATTTTGCACTTGGTGCTCCCTTGCTAATGAGGGCTCACGTAATCACACATTTGTGTATCTCAGGTATGTTTGTAAATGTAACCCTCAGGGGGCTGGGTGGTCTTTAGCTTTGCATGCTCACTCACAGGAATGAGTGTGACTTCCTGGAAGAGCCATGGCATGGGATGGAGGGATGCAGGCAGATGGTGCCGTGCGAGGGGGCTGGAGGCTTGTGCCCCTGGGCACGCAGCCACTGTCTGCCCGCAGCACTCGCACACTGGGGCCTTTATTCAGTGCCACATACATGCGCCGGAAACATCCCACAGAATGTCCTTGGCACAGCCTGGCTTTGTGCAGTCTTCTTGCTCGGGGACGGGCTGTGGTAATTTCATAGCGTGTTACGAGATTCCTTCATGAAGCATTCTTTCCAGCCATTAGAGGGATTTTTATTTTGTTGTTAAAGTTCGCTGGAGCTGACAGTTTTTCAGCTGGGCAAGGCTGTTTGCATGCGTGGGAAATAACTAGAATATAAGCAACAGGGTTCAGTGAGCATTCAAAGCTACAACTGGTAATTCCTCTCAGGTTAAGAAGTGAGTAAGCTTCCTGAGCAGAAGCAAGCTCAGGATGTAAAGGTCACCCTGACACTTTAATAACCTTATGAAATTAAAGAACAAGTTGGATTGAATTAATGAAGCCTGTCTTTAAGGAGAAATAATTGAGAAAGTCTAGTCTGAGTGTGCAAATATATAGTATCATTATGCATATATGAAAGAGAATATATTCTCTATATTTTTAGCACAACCTTAAATTCTTTTAAGCAGAATTTGAAATACTGTAACTTCTTTTCTGTTACATGAGGATATTGCTTCACTAGAGTTTTAATAATTTTTAATATTTTGAACTGTCTCAAAAATTCATAATACTCTTTGCTAATTATTTTATTTCACAAAAGTTTTTCTCTTCAAGCACTACATTTGAGATTGATGACAAAGGAGCACTATGAATGTATTATCTTTTAAACTCTTTGACTATTGAAGGTGTCTATTTTTTCTGTGCAGACAAGGGACAATTTTCAGTGATGTTTTTAGGGTTACAGGTGGGAAAATAGTAATTCTAGTATGGCTGTATCTTTGTCTCTAAAGAACTGACAGCCCCTTGGTTCTGGCAAGGTGAGCACAGCTGGGCTCAACTGTTAAAACTCATGTCCAGTGTGTGGGGTTTTTCCTCCTTTTTTTTATGGCTAGGACAACTCATTGTGATACCCATTTTTGGCCTCCTGTTTTGGGATCTTTTGTGACATCCTGTCCTATGGAGGATCCCGTGGAGGAAACTAAGGGGCCAAGAGAGCTACTGCTATGTATGCCAGTACCTGTCTTGGGGAGGTCCATATAAAGTGTTAGCTGAGACTCCCAAACATGAGATCTCCTTCTTTTAGGGAGAAACAGAGGACAAGGCTCCTTTTTTCTTGTGCAAGAGGCCCCTTGCTAACGTTTGCAAATGTGTTGACAAAGGTCTGGTGTTTATGCAACTTATTTTTGCAAAGTATTCTACACCCTCAAATCCAATTAGCAGCATTGAACTCATCCAAAATTCATTTAGCATTTGGAAACATAGGATTTGTTACACATTTTAAGGGTATCATCCTGTATTTCAGACTTCAAAATAAGCTTATTTGAAGAAAAGAAAGGCTTTCTAGTCTAAAATAAATTGAAATCTTGTACAGTCTTTCTAATGCCATGAAAAACACTTTGCAGCTGTAAGCAGTTCTTGAAGGACAGAAAATTGTGATTCAGCATGTTAGTGCTTACAAACCAAAAATTTAAATGAATGCAGATTGATTACTGGGTAATGAGTATTGATGGAAGCTGAAGTTAAGTCCAAAACTTTGGCATGTTCCTAACCAGCTAACTCTTTTTATTGGAAAAAGTTTCACATTGAATGAAATTTCAATCTTGCGGAACAAAAAAAAAAAAAGTTTGGAATATGCAACTTTCCTGGAGAACAGAAGCCTCCCTGTGCTCACTAGCCCTTCTCCAACCTGTTAAAACTGAGACAAGAAGGTTACAAAAAGAATTTAGAGTGTATTAATGTAAGAAAATACTAAGATTTGAAAAAGCAGCGGCCTCCCCCTGGTGTTCTTGGTAACTGTGTGCCCTGTTAGACCAATCATGCTCTGAAATGTGTTTAATTTCTGGCATGTGGCATGTCTTTGTCCCAAAGCTTCAGATGTCCCATACAAATATAGCTCTCTTTTAGCTTTGTAACTGTGGCTCTAGTGCAAATCGTTTCCCATTGTAGAACTGCTGGAGGGTTTTGACATTTTAGTGGCATGGGGTTAGTTGCTACTCTGAAGCATTACTGTACACCAAACACTGTGTAGGTGGCACTGGTTGGTTCTGAACAATCTCTGCTCCATCTTTGTCAGTGGAAAGGCTCAGGGTCTTGCAGATGTTCACCTCCAATTTTCCATGAAGCTGTTCACTCAAGTATGTATCTGTTCCAAAGAAACATCTCAGTGCCAGGTGTGGGAATAAATGACATTTCAGCGTGTTTGTGCTCAACTGATGAAATATTTAAGTGTGCAGTTTTCTGTTTCTCACTGGTTTGGCTTTTGTAGCTAAATTAGAGCCAGGTGCACAGCTCAGCCTTGCTTGAACTTTGATGGTTTGCTGATCTCTTTACTCTGAGTAAGATGGTATAAACGGCTTGCCTTTTTCTTAAAGCCCCCAAAGGTCATTACAGTTTTAATGCGCTCAGGTGGTGCTTCAAAGAACTCGTTATTTTGCACAGCTAATTCTAAATAGATCTACATGCTATTTCCACTGCCAGAAGTTCAAATGAGCCCTTTATTCTTGGAAAACCCTATTTCTGTTAAAGCTTGAATGTGCCACATTGGTAAACCTAAATGTTTTAGAACTTTTTTTTTGTTAGCCTTAGAACAAACATGTCTAAAAATAAGCTGGCATCAACTTTTTCAGTATTATGTAATATGCATAGCGAACCCACTAACCTGGAAAAAAGGAGAGTTATGTTTTGAGGGAGATTGGATTTCCAAAAGAACAAAACAAAGTTTAAGCTTTCACAACAAGCTGGGTAACAAAAGAAACCCAAGTCACTGAGGAAAATACCTAATCATCATGTCAGTTTGACATACTCGATTGTACGATGGAACTTTTTTTTTTGGTAATCTGTTTTGAAAGCCATGAAATAGTTGGTAGCAAATGTTAATCTCTCAAGATGTGTGAACCCTCTAAAAAAAACAAGCACCACGGTCCCGGTTTGCATGGTGTTGACCTGAATAAGGGGATAATGTGCTTAAGCAGCTTATTCATTCTTCAGTGCCTTTGGAAAGGGAGCAGCTCCACAATGGTTTGCCACTCAGGGCGCAGACGTGACCACTGTTCTTTTCACTTGCTGAATGTTTCATTCTTTTGTGTCCGCCACGGGTTTCTTCATACGTTGTTCCAAACAGGACCATAAAGGAACTTTTTGGGGCTATTTCATGTCAAACTGTAACGTTTGTTAAGCCGAATGCACTGAGCTGTAAAGGAATTCTGAACTCTGAGTATATAGCTGGCCAAGCTTTTCATCAGAGATGTGTTGCTGAATTAATTGTCTCTGCTTGTGAGACTTCCCAGGCTAGAGGTTTATACATACTCCAGAAACACTGTAATAATTGTTTTAAATATTTCACATTAAATTTCAGCATCAAAGATAGGTGAATAAACTCAAACAGTGGTCCTAGAAATGGAGCTGCTTTGGAGTTCTGAGTTTCAGTTTTGACTATAGATTTAAATGCTCACAGACATGAAAAATGCAGAAATGGGGAAAGGAGTGTAAGAGCCTATGTAAGTTTCAAGGCAGACCCATGGCTGGTTTAGCACTTTTTTGGACAGAGTAATGTGATACCTATTTCTCTTGAACTTTCACAGAATCACTGCCCATCTAAACTGCCTTCTTGAAGGAATCAGACTGATTCAGTCTGCCTGCAAAATGTTTTAGAAACACATCTTTAGACTTTAAAAAATAAAGGGACCAAAGATTTTTTTTTCCCATTTTGAGCATTGTTTTATAAAATGAGAAAACAGACCTTGCCTAATAAAAAGCTTGTGGAAGCTCTTTGCAAAGAGCAAATCAATTGAGGAAGAAGAATTAGGGGAGTTGGAAGGGGATTAAGTTATTTACTCTGAATTGGACAGTGGAACATGCGGTATCCTTGCACAGGACATGGAGTAGCAGTGGCATGGAAAGCTGCAGCAATGGGATTTTAGAAATGAGATTGCTGTTTCTGAGTCCTACCGTGATGTTCCTGACAGAGGCTCCTGAGGCTTGCCAGCTCTTCTTCCCAACCTTGTGTGCTCAGTCTGGTGGGAAGCATGAGACAGCTCATATGGGCTCTCCAAACTTGCCTTAAAATTTCATGTTGTTAAGTAGTTAATTTGCACTTCCTGTGAATTTATCTCCCAGAAATATATATTTATCCTTGATTTTTCAGATTCCTTTTTAATAACTAGGCAAACTCAAAATGGAAATGAAAAAAATAATTCCAGAAATAGTTCTTGACTACAAAGTTTGAAGTGGTTATCTAAAAACACGAAGACTATACAAAAGGGACAATTACTTTGACAGATACCAGATCAAACTCTTGCCAGTTTTTCCTGCAGATCTAGAATAGGTACAGAATTATTATTTTGATTTTGCTGCTAGAATATTTAGGATAACGTAAATACATAGGCAAAATTATTTCCGCAAAAACTATGCTACTTAAACATGAATGCTACAGTGTGTTGGTGAAGGGAATAAATAAAATACTTACAGTGTAATGACTTCACCTTCATTTACAAAGTAATTTTAATTTTGAGCTTTATTCATGTTTCACTTCAAAAAGTTGAACTAACAACTTCTGAATGGCTGTAAGTAATGGATTACAAAATTTTCTGAATTGGTGATTAATGTAGCAAGTTTTAAAAAGTTCAGCTTTTAAACCTGCTTGATCTTTTAAAAGATTCTAATCTTATATCTTTACTTCTTTGCGGAAGTGGAGAGAAAAGTGAGGGAGAGACAAACATCTCTATCTATAGGTCTGCATCAGGATACTCCCAGGGGAGGCAGAATACAACCAAAGATTTTAAGTTTCATACTGATTCAAATCAATCTTTAACAGAGGCTTGTGGCCCAGAGGAATTTTTTCAGTTTTACAGCATTTAAAAAAAACCTGAGATGGGAATTTAGGCACTTCTCTAAAATTCAGAAATCAGATTTCTGTTTCCCAGTCTGGATCAGGGTGAGCTGGCTTTCCAGACTTCTTACTTCATTTTGCATTCTGAAGGCTCTCTGTTGGAAGGCGAGTTGGTCTGTATTTTTCTTTACAATGTTTTTCTAGTTGAAGCTGAGGTACAAGTTTCTGCCACCCTGTCGGGTTTTCATATTGTTTTTAGATGAAAAATGTTTAGTCAAGCTTCTGACCTGTTCTGCAAGCTGTTTGGGCACGTGTGGGAGGATTGCACACTACATACAATGGGGAAATCAGCTTATTTGTTTTCAGAGGCATGTGAGAAATAATAGCAAAGAGTGTCTTTATACCTGAGTTCCTGGGAGAGCCAGTGGAAATGCGAGACTTGCTGTGGGGAATTGCTGTAGCTGAAGTGGATGGTCGAAAGTGATTGCAAAACACTTTGAACACTTTTAGTAATTTGTAAATTATAATTTGGGAATATATCTGACCTTCTAGTAGTGAAGACATACAGACTTAATGTTTTTATGCACCATGGGGAATCTGGATCATAAAGGTAAAGGAAGAAAAAGTATAGGATTTAAGCATAGACAAATTCAGAAATCATATCCAACTGATGGAACATGGATAGCTGAAATGAAGAATTCTAGAATCTAAACTGATAATCTAAAAAGTTTGGAAGAAAAAGGGCAAAGGCTTGGTTATGTTTTGGCATATTGAATTTTAGAAAGCAGCACATTTTCTGAATATCAGCTCATCAGCTGTTGAAATGATGGTCTCTGGGAGAGGTTTGTGAAACATGTTGATAAAATTAAGGAAAATGGCTTTTTTAAAATGTCAGAGCACTTTCAGGATGTAAAAGAAAAATAGAAAATGACTAACTAAACCTTTAAAAGATACTTTTGAAACCTGACATCCCAGAGTAAATTTTACTCTTTCACTTGGAAACTATACACTTCCTTTGAGACTAGGGTATCCCTTTCCTTGGTACAAAAGGGTGTTTCTTTAATCTCTTTATGTTTCTTTGGTCTTAATGTAGAGGTGGATAAATTGGTATGTACTTCATATGCTTGGGTTAATCCTCAAACACTGTATTTTTATCCCCTTCTTATTAACTAAGAATGTAGTATTGTAACTTGCTCATGTAATAGTTCAAACATTTTTTTTTAAACAGGCATTGCTGAAAGATCCTTTGTATATTGGGCTGAGACACAAGAGAATTAGAGGTCAAGCCTACGATGATCTTCTTGATGAATTCATGGAAGCTGTGACTTCAAGGTAAGTGATATATCTGTGCTAGTCATTGATTAATTCCACTGTGAACTTCATCTTGAGAGAAATAAAGGTCAGTAGCTTATGAAAAGAAGACAGAGTTGTTAGGTTCCAGATCATTTTTATTTTGAGCATAGTATTTTATCAGTTTATAACTGCCTTAACTATTTACCCTCAATATTGCAGTTTTATGAATTATATGAGCTGTAAAATTCATCTGAATATAACTCATTTTTCAAACTTCTTTTTCAAGGTTTAGATTGTTAAATATTTGCTTAATCATTTTCTCTGCCTAGCACTGTGCCTACATGATCTTCTCTGTCTCTGTGATTTCATATGTGAGATGTCAGCAGCCTTAAAGAAGGTATCATACTGGGCAACCCCTGCCTCTGCCCCCACCAAACCCACGACAGGACTAAGTTTTCAGTGTTTGAATTTTAAATGTCATGGTATGGACCTACACCAAGTCAGCTCTTTCACTTGCTTCTTTTTTCCTATACAGAAAGTAGTTAAATTTATTATTAGACTGTGATGCATAAAATATTTCTCCTTACATGTCAAATAACACGTTTGCTCATATTTTCCTTGTTTGTTAAAATATTTGGAGTTCTAGCTCTGCATTCAATGTGTATACCTAAAATAGCTCAACTGCCAGGATCCATAGAGGAACGTGTTTTCTGCATCTGCATCCCAAAGGTGAGGCTGATCTGTGGAACCTGGAGATACTTTCCAGCTCCTCAGTCTTGTCTTGTGCCCCATCTGCATTTGACACAATCCTGAGACCTTACCTGGACATACACAACCTCTGTTCTTCCTGCCTTGATTGCTATGCGAAAGAAACTTGACCAAGCAGGTGGTATTAATTTCTGTGCTGAAACACATATTCCTTCATGTACTGCTATACTCTTCCCCATCATCCCCAGGTAGCTGCCACTCCCTTGTTCATAATGGTCCTGTGGAGGTTGCTGGTTTGACTCGATCCTGTTGTGTTTGCTACTCAGCTAAATATTCCCTTTCAGATAAAATCGATGAACCTTCTTAATAGAATCAGCTCCCAAAAAGAATGTTCAGAGCATCAGATGTTGCTCTGTGGTCTGTGTTTTGAGAATCTCTAACATACTGCATTCTCTAAATCGCCCTTTCTTTAAAATGAACCACTGTTCTTCATACTAAAGGAAATAACCAGAGTCAAGCAGAAGATTATCTCATGAATGTCTGAAGGTCTGGTTGGCATGCACTTCTTACTTAAACATCTTTAAAGCTCTGTAATTTTGAGCAATTTTGAGCAATTTGTGTTTGCTTGACCTTCTGAAAGACCACTTTGTTCTCAGCTAAATCTGTTATGGTCAGCAGTGGTTGAAGTTCATGTTTGAAGTGGAGCACTTAAAAATTGTAATTCCAACTTTGCGTGGTTTACTTGTGAATTGTTTTGCCTGTAGTGTGACATCTACATTCATTACGATACCCATTTACTAAGGTGAAGGGAAAAGTGATGTAGTTAAATCAAAATCAAGTCCAATAGCACAATAATTTTACATGTTCCTAAATTCAGATTTGTGTTTCATGTGCCGCTGGCAGACTCAGCACTTACAGCTGATTCTGGTATAGCAGGTCTGACTGTTAAACATGCAGGTCATGATGCCCTTTGCAACCATCATGGTGATCTAGGTAATTGGATACTTTGGTTACATGATAGTTATTTTTTTCCTTATGAAAATTTCTATTATGTTTTTCCTCTTTTCATTTTGCTTAGCCTTCTGCTGGCTGTTTCACTGAGGGAGTATTTGCTTCGCTAATTTTAGATGCATGTTTGGTGTGTTAAATTTTATGTTAGTCATATTTATTGTTAGTTATTGCCATGGTGCTCCAAAAGAAGCTTTCTTATTTAGCACTGCCTAATCAGTTCCGGGAATGGGATAAATTCTGGTGAAATCTGTTGTCGTGGTGTTTTCAGTACATCTCCAAGACACACGTAATCATGAACATTGTAAAGCACAAGGCTGTCGTGTATTTTTAATAAGTCAAAGACAGTGTGATGACAGATATTTTCAAGTTGGAAAGCTGTGTGAAATACCTATTTTAGATCTTTTTCACCTTCATAATTCTCCAGAGAAGCCAAATGCTAACAGAAGTGAGAGCCAGGTTTTAGCAGCATTGCCTGGGAGCAAGAAGGACTGGGCAGCAGTACAGGGTGGTGCGCTTTGTACAGTCTTTTTATTGGCTTCCAGGGAATTTTCCTAGATGTCATCTTGATTGATTGTTAAATTTTGAAAATCTAGATTTTTATAAGCTGATGCGCCATGATTTATAGTGTTTCACGTTGAAATGTCACCTTTATACAGTGAATGGCATGGTAATAAAAAAATGCTTTATAAAAAAGGTATACTTTCGTCAACTGCAATACTTTCCTCTTCTCAGCCTCCACTGATACTCACCCCAAAAAAATTTATTTTTATGAAACAAAATTATTTATGAAAGAGTCAGGATTAAAAGAAAAAAAAAAACCCAAACAAACCAACACACCCGAAACTTAAACTATCCATACTAAAAGATTTTGGTACAGTATCCAGTGTGCTATCATGGCAGAATAGAACTAGTACATTGTGATTTTTCCCAGATGATGGAAGGCAGAAACATATGGAAAGCATCTGGATTTCTGGTGACACAAATCCAGTGAACAGCTTTTATTTATTTACATATGCATACATTTATCTGTTTATTTATCACCAGTGCCAGCAGCTGCCCTCTCTGAGGGAAGATACTATAATTTCTCTGGGCATTACCAGGTAGTTCTTGCTTTTGTGTCAGTGCAGTTATTTAGAGGAACCGGAATATTCTAAATGGAAGGAATGTTTTATAACAGGAGAAAAAATGGACTGTTGTCTTCATCAGTGAAGAACATAATTCCAACTGGAATTCAGAAACGTTTGTTAAGTTTCTGCCCTGTGGAGAAATGGGTCATAAAACGTTTTATACAGACAAGTACATTTTTCCAAATGACAAGTTGTTCTTAAATATCTATGTTTACAGAGGAAACTTTGAGAGGAGGGATTGCTAAACAACACTTTGGTAGCTGGGATTGATCCACCAAAGCTTCCTGTGTAACCAGAGAAAGTAACTCTATGTTTTTATTCCAGTTCCTGTTTCTTCTCTGCTTGACTGTGATGATGCAAAGTGAAATATATCAGTGGCCAAGAGGTATTCATGTACAACAGTGAAAGGATTATGGAAATGCTTGAGGGGAAAATATGTAGAATGGACATGGAACAAGAAATGAAAGGAGAGGAAAAAGGCATCTTTTCAATAACAGGGACCTGAATTTCGTTGTCCAATGCAAGAAGTAGATTTAAAGAGTATGGAAATTTTTGTCCATATTTCAAAGGATATTTCATTTTAGCAAACCTGGTAAAGATAACTCCACCCTGAATGCCTCAAAAGAATGTCAGAGTAGGGAAAAACAGCATCTTACCAGCTTTGCTTTCTGCTGCAGATCATCCTCAATGGAAGTGATTGTACTGGGCAGGGAAAATACTGACTTGCACCTCTGGCCTATGAACAGATAGGAAACTTAGAAAATGGAAAGAATCTGGTGGAATTTCCATAGATTATTTTCTTGCCTACCTACCACAGCCCCAAAGAGTTGGGTGGAATTATTGCTCTGTTATGAGCTAAACTCTGCGGATTTGTGATGCGTATGAGCAGCCCTGTATCACTGAAATTATCTTTCTGCGTGTGTGTGATGGTAAGTTTTCAGTTACACTTCCAGATACAAATAATAGTGGTGGACTCTTCAAAAGTAATGCCATGTGTTGTTTACGTTCTCTTCTGTAATCATATTTTGATTAAATCCTTCCCCGCTCTTTTTATATGCTGTTCTTTTCTCAAGTTTGTGAGCTATAAACCAAGCTGCTGACAATTGTAATTCAGTATGTTCTATCCTAAATTACCATGATGTAGTCATTATTCCTCATTTGCCTGATTACATTATTCACAGATGGTAGCAGTATTTCATTTCACTTCATGTACTACTTTAAAGCAGTGTTTTATGGTAAATATGGTTTAGCTAACTTTGAGAACAACTGTAAAAGCAATATATCCACAAAATCAAAATAGAAAAGTATTTGAATAGCTGTTTTCATTTAGTAGGTTGCATTAGAATATAGTTCAATTTGTGACTAAATTAATTAATTCATACAGCCCTTACTTTTAGCAAGAGAATGTACTGGCAAGAAGTCATCTTAAAAGGTGCATATAGCTGTGCATCATTAAGGGAATGGTTGGACCACATAGTCATTCTGACAGTATATCCAAGCACAGGTTGTGAGAACATTGGTGCCTCTGTCCTCTTTTGCACTGTAATGGTGCAAGACCAAGACTTATATCATGCCTATATGTTCCCATATTGATCAAGTTAAAGTGGCTGTCAGAAAGCATGCAGGAAAAAATGCTGCTGCAACAACTCCCTCCTATGGCAGACTTAGTGAAGATCTTTTTGCATAGAGATTTTTTCCCTCAGTGGGGCTTAAGCCCTTTGAAGCAATTTTTCAAGTCTGTGACTGCCTGCTCCTTCCACCATGCAGTGAACATTAACTTCCTAATGAAGATCACTGTGTGCAGCAGGAGAGGAGAAAGGTGGGTCCTTTGGCACTTGCCCATAGACTGCCTTGACTACAGCTACAATTGCTCTTTGAACCTACCCTCAGTTCCTTCCTGTTCTTACATCTGAGATTCGTTTCCAGTCATTGATGGGTTTGCATTCTTCCTGAAACTACCTGGGTCCAGGCTTCCTTGCCCACCTAGACTCCCAGGTGGACTTTTTTACACTCACGGGATAAGACCATTCAGAAGGCTCTTTAGCTTGTTTGACTATTAAAAAAAGCTCCTGGATTTAAAAAAACCACACTGTGGTTTTAAACGAGGAACTGTTTCTTTGGGTAATGGACAGTGCTGTGGAAGAGGAAAACTCAGTTTCATAATCAGGGTTTATTTTGTTATCCTAGTTTAAGCAACTATGATGGTTTGCCTGAGGAAAATGTTCAAATTTTGTGATTAACCATGATGACTTGTAACTGATATCACTTGCAACATTTAAATTGTCAACAGATGATGCCATCTGTAGGAAGGTTGTTAAGGAACCCTGAACCCTTCCCCAGGCTGTGGTGCTTAGTGAGGTACCCTGCTTGGAACTGTCCTCACCTGCCTGTGTAGGGGAAAAAGAGAAGTAAACTAATTGTACTGTTTTTCTTGAGATGGGATGCTTGTGTGCACATTTGGCATTCCTTCAGTTCCCAGATCCATGGAACTCTGACATGGAGGAAAGAAGACTTGGTAGAAGACATCTGCTTCTGTATATTCTGTTACGTTAGTGGGAGTAGGTTAATTAATTCACTCCTCAAATGAATACCCTTATAAATAGGGTAATCACAGAAAGAAGAATGTAGGCAAGCAATTTTTGTTGGTTGGTTGGTTTTGTTACTTAGTGCCTCGTATCCTCCTTCTTCCCTTTCCTGTTGGTTCACTGGGTGGTTAAATAATATCTGATTGCTGGAAGTGTTACAAATATATGCTCTACAGACTTTTTGGACCCAGTAAGTAGTGTAAGGAAAAGTGAGTCTGTCAGTGAAGCAAAGTCACAGCAGGATAGACAGAACCTAATCACATCAAGTTTGTTTACAGAGAGAGACCTATTATTGTTTGTGATGCAAGACCTTAGAGAAATTCTTAGCAAAGATCAGCAGAGGAGCTTTAAAGAAATAAAACCTCATTCACCTTTAAAGGAAACAAAAAGTAATTAAATCCTCAAACATGGTACTGAGAGGCAAGGCTATTGTTTTGGGTTTTGAGATAAGATAGAGAAAGTGGAGGAATATTTTAGTATTTTTAATATGCCTCTTGTATCAAAACTGATTCTGGAGCTCAAATTGGATGTATTAATGTTCTAATAATGCTCAGTTATGTCCCAGACTTGCTGCAGTCGTTCAAAACTCAACAAGTGAAGAACATGCTGTTCCTAGGCTTTTCTTCTCCAAACTATTTTAAAACAGGATTTTTCAAATGGAAAAGGCCTGGGTAATCTCAGTTACTTTCCTTCATCTTTTATAGCTCCAGCAAATGGTGGGCAGCATTCCCAACAGAAGTTAGCTGGTGCACTGTATTGTAAATGGAGTGAATGTTGATTTATTTGAATAATTTGTGTGAGTGTAATATTTTAACAAGGTTTATATTGTTGTTACGGAAGTACAGTAGTTTTCCAGGCTGTCAGAAGCAGCAGTTTCTCTTTTTTTTTCTTTTTTTTTTTCCCCTTTGGAAACTCTGGTAAAGTAAAATAATAAAATTTTGGCTTCACATCAGAATGCAGTAACTTATCTATCCCTTTTATCCCAGCTCTGTCTCTTTCCCACTAGAAGTCAAGAAGTATTTTTATCTATATTTCAACTCTCAGGAAAACTTTCAGTTACTGTTGGTCTGGCTAATTGGATTTGAGTACCTCTGCTTCATCTCTCTTCGGTCCTTTACCTCTACCAGAGAGCAACACTGCTGTGCTTTATTCAGAGTATCCCACCCGAACTGCTGCTGCTGAGATTCCTGATCCATGGCACTGGATCAGCCTGTGCCCATGGTTGCCTCTGCTGCCTGGTTGCCTACAAATAATAAGCCATTCATAAATATCACTGACATAACCTATTCATCATTTGGTTGTTACTAACTTGTTTTGCCACTGGCTGGTTTAGCAGTAAACCATCATGGCTCACTGTTTTGTATGTCAAGTACTTGCAAATTGCTATATAACTGTATTTTTATACTGTTTTTCATCGTAGTTGTACCTTTTTTAAATAAAATCTAGCATGAGGGTATAGATACATTGCCATGGATCTTCAGTGGCTATCCTAGAGCTGAAGTTTAGATCTTTTTGTACCCTAGTATCATTTTTTTTTTCTTTTAAGTGTTGTCATCACTGCATTAAAAATTGACAGTGATATTAGACAAAGAGCTATAGTCCCAGATTAGACAAATGAGAGTATTCTCAGAATGTAATTATCCGTGCTCCTTGAGATTGTTGCAAGACAGGGCACTTTCTAGGCTCAACAACTTTTTTGCAGTCTTCCCAGGAAAATTGCAATGGAAACTTCAGTGGCTTCCCTGGCCATCCTACAATCCTAGTAGTAATCCATGTGTGCTTGCACAGCCATATAGTGTACTGAAGTGTGGGCAAACAGCACTTCTGAAAATCAGGATACTTCTCTTTTGCTGCTTAACTGTGGATTTCAATGCTGACTTGTAAAATGCAAGTATTTAACTGTATACTGAGGTTGTGTTAGTCTTTCAGCCGTGCAAACCTTGTCATATGAACTCTTTGCCAGGGTTTTGGGACTGGGATTCAAAAGCATGCCAGAACTGAATTCTGGAGTTGTGTACATTATCAGTTGAATGCTGGGAACTGCCTCTCTCCTTCTATCCCTTCAGTCTCTCTATACCAATTTCATGCCAATAAAGCAAACTGAGAGCTTGCTTAATTGAAGGGAGCTAAAGACTGATGCTCTTAATTGCAAGATCATACAATTGATTCATTTCACTGATTCATTCTAGGGGTTTTTTTAATCTAGAGGTAAGGAGACAGTATTTGGTATCCACAGAATTTTTTACCCTTTTTGGAAATTCCAGATGCACATCTTATTTTTGCATTAGCAATCACTGGTGTTTATAAACCACTGTAAAAAATATTACCCATGGCTGAAAAATGCAATATGACACTTCAAGCCCACTACCATATGTAAGTGCAGTTAACTGACACTTCACAGACACTCAACAGTGCTGCCAGTGCTAACAACTTCTGAATAAATCATGTTATCTCTGTAGCTAATGTGTTTGTTTAATTGCAAAATCATAAAAGTTCTTTGCAATTTTGTAAGTGAATTTATTTTAATAACTGGATTTTTGGAGTTCCAAAGGATGCTGATTGTATCCCCAGAAGCAGATAATAGTGATCTGGTAGGTCATCTTTAAATAACTGGGGGTGTACATGAGAGAAAAAATGAACACATTTTGAAAAACAGACTGGAGTTTCAGTGATTCAAAGATCCTTTTTTCCTTAATCCCTTACTCTTTTAGATCTTCCTAATGATATGGTGGTAAGAATTTCTACTTCTCTCCCTGCACTGACTCCTGCAGAAGAAAAGTCTTTACTGTTCTATCTCTGGCACCATGTTACTTCGATATTTCTCCTTTTAAAAATGGGATCTAGCTTTGTATAAAACCTGAAAGCTGTCCATTTCAAACATTTTACTTTAGAAACTGCGAGAGAATAATTAGTGAACTACATTTCAGAATTCAGTGGATTTTATCATCAAAGTTAATCGTTCATCTACTTGCTGATTTGTAGTAAGCCTAAATGGCAACTGGAAAGAGATTGCTGGCAGGGATTGTTCAAAATGAACTATTAAGAATTTAATAAAAATGGAGTTAAATACTGCAAGAAAAAGTTAAACCTTCTTTCTAGAATCATAGAACTATAGAAGATATTATTTCTGAAATACTTAAAGGATATATAAATGTAATTTGATTATAATTGCTTTGTGATTAATTTCTACTTCTATAAGTAAATTCCTTTATTCCTTTTTTCTTCTCTCTCTCCCCCTGGTCTAACAGACCTTGATGGAATAGATATTTGGTACTTTGCCCTTTTTTGGGATAGAGCTCTGATCTAGAAAACATGTACAGGTGTTATTTTTCCTTTAACAGAATATATGAATAGGAGCAAGCTTATTTGTGTCTGCTAGATAAACTGAAATGTTGTCGTGATAGTTACTAATAATAGATGAGTCTTCAAATCTGAAAGCATACTGAGAAAAAAATGTAGGGGAAAAACAGTGTTCTTTTAATAAGACATGAGCAGCCACAAAGAATTTAACCAGTGTTAATTTCAGGTTCTGTACACCCTTTGAAAATGTTTAATCAGCTTATTTTTTGCCTAGATGTCATCTGTGTTTGTGGTCCCATATGTAAGAACAGAAAACACTTGTGCAATTCTCTGAAATACCACAATTCTCACAGTAATCTTGTATCTCATATGCTCTAACCAACTATGAGAATCTCCAAATTTAGCAATAATATTGAAGTCCACTTGCTTAAATATACTTTGGTTCTGCACCATTAAAATTAATGTTTTTTGGTTTTTTAAAAGCATTTTCCAGTAGCTGCAGAATAGAAACCCTGTCTTGTTAGAGGTCTTGCATTTGGCAACCCTGGAGTTGTCTGAAAACCTATGGAGTCCATTTCTCTGGCAGGATATCATGATCCAGACATTAAGAGATCTTTTTACAGTATCAAGTTTTTATTAAAAGTCTTTGATTAGTCTTTTCTTGTGAAAAATTAATTATAATGGGAGCACATATTTGACTTCTGGAATATTACATTTCTTCAGCTGTGGGACAACAGTGATTCTACTGAATTAATACTGGGAAAACAGTTAAATAATTCATCCTTCACATTTATACCAGCTGATTTAAGAACGCCATAACAGGTACAAAGGAATGCTGTGTTAAATTTGTTAATTATTCTAAATTTGTTTCTAAAAAGTGATTTTTCAGTTTAAGCCAGACTACACAGTCTAAGCATTTGTTTTCTTTTCTTTGCCAGAAAAGTATAGAAGCTGTAAATTATATATGGAAAATATTTTTAAAGAACGATATTTTCAGGATAAGAGAACTGAGTGCATCTGGCTTTGTATATTTTCCAAATCAGATTTCAAAATGGGAACCAGCTGCTCATCTGTAGCTCTTAGCTAAAATACCAGCATATGCTGGTTGTTGTGTGAGGGCCATTTTTGAAATTATACACGTGAGGAGTACTGGGTATGATCCTGATGTCAAATTCAGCTGCACATCCTCACTTAATCGCAGCACCATCTTCAAACGCTGCAGGCCCACAGCCTAAAGACACTTGAGTGACTTGTCTGCAAAAAATCCAGGATCAATGAGGAGATTGTGGTGTATAGAATCCACTGTGCATTTTCAACCAGCTTTCCACCCGAATTACTCAGCCTCTTGCAGCTGTGCTGCTCAATTGCATTAACAGACACCTCCATCTGGGCAGGCAGCTCCTAAGCATTGGTCTCTGGACATAAGAGCTGACACTGCCATGCTTTTGTCCCACATGCCTTCTCCTTTGAGCCCTACAGGCAGAGCTGCTTTGATGACGTCTGGTAGCCATCATTCTGCTTCTCTGGGTTTTGGTTGTATTACAAACTCCATAATTCTGATATTTTGTACGTGCACCTATTGGTATAAAACCATGTTATGGAGAAAACTTTAGAGCAGAAGACAAGGAAATGGCTGTTTCCTACAACTCTTAAGTATGTGCCACAGAATAAGGTGCTAAAGCAAATTTTTCTCTGTGTTTGAGAGAAGGAGGTCAGATGGTCTAGAAAAAGGAGCTGATATGAATATAAACAGTGGAAGAGGTCAACAGAGCTATAGTGTTTTCTCCGTTGAGGCTTGTTGGCAGCAGTTTTGGCTTATAGAGCAGAGGTAATGTCAAAGAACCGCTTAACAGAACGTGGGACAAAACAGATTTTTGACAAAGAACATAGTCTGTGCTCCAAAGAAAACCACTAAACTAGTTTAAACTTGAGTAAATAGTGCCACAGTTTTCAAATTTCATCTCATTTTTGTCGCCTTGCATTCAATCTCTGTTAGAAATCCTGCTGTGATTGGAAAAAATTCACCTAAGTAACTTTTTTAGCTGATAAACACAGCAATATTGCTGATAGAGGTTTTAAGTAATGTTCTGTGCCTGAGTATTTGAAATTATTGTTTTGCATGTAGGTGTTTTAGTGGGGTTTCAGGTATGTAACCAAATTGCACTGACATAAACTAAGCAAGGTGATAAATATGAAATCAGAGTTTGAAGAGACTTTTAAACAAATGCTCAGTTCTGTAAGATAAAACCTAAAAATGAAAAATGAATGTTAACTAAACTGCCCAGGATGTTCAGGTTTTTTTTTCATTGCATTTCTTCTCCTGCGTTACAGAAGTGACTTTGAAGCAGTTGAATCATTCTAAGAGAAATGGACAAGGCTAACTTCTGCTTCTTCACAAAGAAAAAAGGCATCAAACTCTACTCCTGTGTTCAGTTTTAGAAGTCAAATGTGGATGTATAGTACAAACAGTAGTAAATATCTCCTTTAGATAAGAATGGCTAGATGGAAAGCAGTTCCATTTTTGTCGTAGTTATTTTAATTTAAAAAGAAAATGTTTTAACTGTATTCCAATTTTGGTAGTATAAGGTTTTAAAATAGAAGGGACTAACTTTTGGCAGAAGTAGGATACAGGAAAACAAATGCTAGTGTGCTACTCACCTGTCAGTCATAAGGCAGGAGGGTGCTATGAACTAATTTTGAAGTTCTGAGCAGAGCTGGTGGTACCATAATGGACCTGGCTTAGACTGATTCTATCATTGTGAAATGTTATGCAGTTTATAGTAGTTATAGACTTAACTACCATCTGCATTAGGGGCACTCTTCACTTGCAGCACCTGGCACTGGGATTCAGATTGTGCCTGTGGTTGAAGACTTTGCTTAAATATTACATTTACAGGAAACTGAGTTCTTTCATTTTTAATAAGGTTAGTGTTTGCTTTTTCTTATTTAGTTATTAAGCAATAAAGTCCAGTGTTCTGCTGCTAAGAGGTGTCGCCTTGAAACCCTTAATGCAGGCATGACTGTTGTATCCTCAGGAGGAGGATGTAATAACAGATGGTCCTCTGCTGGGAAAAACCTGGTATCTTCTTTTTGTATACTTTCCTCTTATGTGTGCTGTGTGAGACCACCAGTGGGTTATACCTTTTCTGCTCTAAACTGGTAGTTGCCATTCCTGGCTGCAAGCACCATGATGAGTGAGGGAGCTACACTGCCACTAAAGTACTGCAACTTCTATCCCAGTGATGCTGTGGATTAAGAATAGTGAAGGCATCAAAAAAAAACCTCCAAAAAACCAAACCAAAACCAGAGCAACAAAGTAATTTGCCAGATTTTGTGGATTCAAGCAGTCCTGATAGACCAGCTGATGTCAGAACGACTCATTCTTTTCCCCCAGTATGGTAGAGACCTTAGTTAGGTTTTGAATGTCATGACACAATTATTTGTGGTCTGCTTGGTTTTTTTCCTTCCTTGGTGGGGCAGGGGTAGAAGCTTTTAAAGACAATAACTTTGTCTGGTGTGATGTGTCTTGGATGTTTTTTCCTTAATGTGACAACACCTTACCTCATTGGTAAGTGAGAAAATGAACCTTCGTGCTGTCTGCAGCAAAGCATCTACTGCAGCTGGTTAGCACAAAATACGGTGCAGTCTGAGCAGTGCCTGAGCTTTCAGTTAGTGTGGAAATCAGACATCAGGGTTCTGAAAAGCCTGCTTGCATGTAGTAGGAGTCTGCAACTCTTCACTGACTCACTCACTCCACATTTTTTCTCTCTTTTATGTTTCCGGTTTTGCTTACATCCTATAGTTGCCTTCTACTAGTAATATCTCATCCTACTGCCTTTTCTTCCTGATTGGCTTTTGTAAATTCCCACTGTGCTTCCTCCTTTATTGCCCACTTCTCTTTGTATAGGTTTGTTCAATCCTAATCCTACCTGTGTTCTTAGCCATTTTTGTTCCCACCCATAATTATCTCTAATCCTTCTATGTCACAGCTGTTCTCTCTTTTATATCCTCTTGGGTTGTTAATTTGTAGTTTTAAGTCATGTTTTCTAAATACATTGGTTTGGTTATTTAATGACTTCATTTCATGATCTCCTAACTTCTGCTGTCTCTGTCGTGCTCTGGCTGGCTGTTATTTGTCCCATGTCCTTGGTTCCTTTTCTGGTTCTGTCATAGCACACCACAGTTCCCACCCTTCCCTTATTAAGGGATAAATAGATGATAAGCAACAAAAGCAGGAGTTGTTCCTTGCTTTTCAGCTTCATTAATACTTCCTTGCTATCACTGCCCCCACTAAAAGAAATATTTAAATAGTTTTTGTAACTGCTTTTGTAGATCACTGAAGCATCTCAAATTTTGCTTCTTAAGCTTTGTCCCAAATGGGATGTATATTAAGTATTTAGTAACATTGCTAAGTACAAAGGACTCAGCAAGATACTATCTTTATAGTCTTATTTTAGAGTGATTAATACATTGTATGTAAGAAAGAGGAGACAGTTTCTTTCCAAAAACATCTGCTTATGATTTAAATTCTGCAAAATACCCAAAAAAAAGGCTGTGTGGTGAATACAGACTTAGAACTTTCGCCACGTATCCTACTGTCCCGAGGAATGCTCCTATACTACTATTAATTATGTTGGTATAATTCCAAATCTGTCATACAGAGTTTCAAAATATTTTTTGTCACATACCCTATTACTAAACAAAAATAAAATGTGAAAACTTGGGGTCTATTTCTGTAGCTGATATATATTATTTGATTAATCCTGCAACATAAAGTTACAGTCAAAAGCGTATTGTCATTATGAGTGAGTTTTGCTGTAAATAGATGAGAATGTATTTGAGAAAGTCAGGTTTGCTCCACGTGCCTTTTTTTTTTTTTTTTTTTGCATGTAGATCTGTTCCTTTCCAGTGACAGATCACACCTGTTTTCCATGTAACAACCATCTGGTCTTAATGCTGGGGATGCAGCCCCCTTTTTCACAGCTTGCTCAGTCTCTTCCAGTTAGATCTGCTCTGGTCAAGTAGTGGCATGCAGAGCTAATATGTTTAGAGGAACCCAGATAAACATTAAATTTTGCACAGCCTGACTTCTGCACTAACAAGCTTTTTTGTATTTCCTAGCCATCTCTTGGACAAAAGAGAAGCACATTATGTCAGTGTTTAAGAGGCTTTTGGGAAATGGCCTTAATAATATGCCTTGACTTGTGGTCCGCCCTGAGGTGATCAGTTAGAACAAATGATTCCTGTAGGTCCCTGTCAACTGGAACTATTCTATTTTCTGTGAGCTTTGGCTCTGTTGAAAGAAGTACATATTTTTGACGTTGGATTGTACAATTTGCTGAGGAGACCTCAATCCTGAAGTAAATATGGATTCCATGACTTGTTCGTGGTTCTGCAGTTTGAAAACTTGTTTTTTCAGACATCTGGTATGTTCCAGATAGTCCTGCTTAGGGCATGCCTTCTAGGAGAACAAGTTGTTTGTCTCTTGGCACAAAGATAAGGCTGTCCTGTACAGCAAAACTTATTGGATCTGTGTTCAAATTCTACCAAGCAAACACTGCAAGAAGATCAGGAAAAATGTGAGATTCCAGCATCTAAATGCAGTTTGGTATATTAAGAAAGTCTTTCTTTAAAGTACTTTGAATCTACAAAAAGGGCAATAGAGATTTTTTTGGACTAGATATGAAAGCTGAGAGCTGATGAGGGGATTTTAGTAGGACAGAGTGAAAGTCACAGTATCACTCATCCTCACAGAGAGAAGAGATTTGTTTGGAGCTCAAGTCATGGCATTATTGCTCATGACTTCCAAAGCGTTCAAGAATTTTTGCCAGAGACTCAAGCCAAGCCTTGGAAAAGTTTAGCTGCTGAGTGCTACATTTAAGAGCCCACCTCTGGGCATGTGGCTAGTGCAAGATTGCTGTTGTGATGCTTCTAGACTTTGTTGGTGATTGAAGGATAAGAAGCAACATCTGGAAGATGCCAAATGGACATCCAGGGCTGTTATTTGTAGTGTTTCTCTGCGGGGGTTTATTAGTCTTTATGCTGCCCAGTAGCTCGTACATCGTAGCCATTGTACAACAACTCAGACTGCATAAGCTGAGTTTCCTTCACTGTATTTAAATGTTTTAACTATTTTCACAGCACTATCCATGCCCCTAACCAGGAGGTTCATGGAGGAATCCCTAGAGACAGTCTCTTATCACTCTTCTGAGTTGTTATCTCAGAAATTATATAATATTTATGAATTTGCAAAATCGTAATGTGCTTTTTTTTTTAATGGCTCAAACAAAGAAAGGAACTGAAAGCATTTTGGACACATCTATACTTCAAATATTTAGAGACGGGTGGGGACTTGATTATTTAGCTGAATTTTGTGAAGATTTAAAGCACTAGTTGTCTATATGGAATGCCAGGAAATGTAGACATTTTAAAAGACACATATGTGTGTATATACATATAAATTTATAAAGCAATAATAATTCCAGAAGTATAAAATTGGCTGTAGTCCTAGTTTTTCAGTTAAAAATAATAATGCTGGAGATATTGAGTGGATTCTCATGGCTTTAAAACTGTTTTACCAGATCATTGCTAGATGCTTTTCTTATTTAGTAGACTTTAAACATTTCCAAGAGCTCATTATTCCCATCTCTAGGGAAGAGACTTTGCAGACAGCTACAGTTATTGTACATCTTTCCTGGCTTTTTTGAGGCAAGTGGGGGAGGGAAGCAGTGTAATGGACATGTGTTTCCTGACCAAAAATCCATCCGTGTGTCAATGTCCTGTGAGTATTTGAATGAGAAACTGAATAAATTCAACAACAAAGAAGTATCCCCTGACTTCAGTAGCTAATGTCTTGGTCCAGATGATCTAGCTTCCTAAATCATATAGGGGAGAGATGCAGAATGAGGAGAGACTTTTTTCTGCTATCTTTGTCAAATTGTGAGAAGTTTACAGAACTAATCTCAGTTCACCATCTGATCCTAATTTTCGGCTGAGTTCAGTTTATCGTTGCCTGTCAGAGCCCTGAGACAAATGAAAACAAAAAGAAATTGGCTGGGTTTCTGTGTAAGAAAACATTTTCCTGAATTCTGGAGGAGTTTCCTCCAGAACCCTGAAGGAGGATGTTCAATAGTGGTGCAATTCCCTGCTGACAGCACTCACCATGTTCAGATGGTCATCCTTTCATTAAGTGATTGGGGTCGGATGGCAGCTCTCCTAAGGCTTGTGAAAAATACATTTTACAGTTCATCATTTTCATTAATATAAACAGCATAAATTTTAATTTTTGCTGATTACTGCAGCTCACAAAAATAAATTATGAAAATACAAGGTAGTCTAATTGTAGGATAGATGAACATTCAAATATATCCTGGTATTTGCTACTGTAGGAGCTTCCCTTTTAATCTATTAAATGGAACATTGCAATAGAATGTGCAATTAAGTAAATAAGCAGTTTCAAAGTGTAACACTTATTCTCCTTTGTGCATTCTTATTTTTTTTCAGCCTGTCTTTCATAGCTTTTTGAAGTGGAAGCAATGGTTTTGTCATTACCTTTTGCATTGCTTGAGCACATGATTCAATATGATACAGGGTTAGGAAACAGTTTTTGGTTTTTGTCCATTGGCAGTGAGTAGAGATATTTGCTATTTACTTTCTATTTTTATTTTTTTTTATTTTAATATACAGATGATCCTGCCAGTATGAACAAATCTTATGATGTAATCATTCTGACCCTATTTATATTTTTAGTTACTAAAGCCTACCAGCAAATAAAAACATTACTCAAACCAAGGTCTAACTCTGTCTTTATCCCACAAAGGTGGAATTTGGAGACTGAGGACCAAGGAGAAATACAGATGCCATGCTCTAAGCTATATCGTGTAACAAGAAAAATTATCAGCAAGAGATTTTTTCATTAAGGGGACCCAGATAAGATTCTTTGATAGTACATGACAGTTTACATTAGAGGAACATAATTTGATAGCATAATTCTGATTATATTCAGTATGTTATGAATTGTATGCATCCACTGAACTACAACTGAACTACAACTAGCAACTGAGGGATGGGTTTTGGGAGCCACCTCAGATGCCACAGTGAATATGAACATGCACATTTAGTTATTTGTCTGATACTGTACAAGTTGGAAGCATTATTCAATCTATTAACTCCCATTTCTTCATAGGACTTCTCCCCATGTAAGCATTTCTTCCCAAAAGGTTGATTGTGCATATGTGGATTTGCTTCTGAATGAAAAAATTTGCTTTCTGGAAGAAAAATGATTGTAATATCTTCCTTCTGCTTCCTTCCCACATTTCTTCAAAAAAAGTATTTTGAGAGTGTTGGGTCACACAGGGCTTTTGTGGGTGTTCTGTGCTTGGCATCACCTGAATATAGCCTTTAAAAAGGTCATATGTATTAGGTGACAGGGAAAATAGCTTTTAGTCAGGTAGTTGAAAGAAACAAATAATATTATTAACACAGAATAAGCAAAACTAACCTTTTACACTTTTTAGACTATGTAATCTATTATTATAAATACATTATCAGACTTCTTTCAGAAAACTCACAGTCATAGGAAGTACACAGACAAATCAAAAGCTCTACTTTATGATACATAATAATAACTGCCATGCTAAGGAAGCTCAAGCTGAGCTTGTTTATTCTCAAGAAGGCATTACAGAAAGAAAAAAACCTCCTGATTTTCTTTGTTATGTGCTTCATTGCATAGTGTAGGCATTGCAGAGGAGTAGAATACTTTGCCATATTTTTCCCACATGCACATATTTTTTCTGCAAAACCTATTAAATGCCCTTTCCTTACTCAGAAGTTAAGTTTCTGGCTGGCATGAAGTGACAGGATGATTCATCTATGCAAGCAAAGTTCTTTGATTTTTTCTGTGATTTAAGGTTCTGAGTTTTTAGGGGATGCAGGGTGGTCTTAGGAAGCTGGAGAATGAAACTCTATAGTTGTGAATGAGTAACCCTAGAAAACAGTAAAGTTGCATTAACTGGCATTCTTAAACTCCTCTCAGTAGGTCCTACACTATTCTTCATATAATACACTCAAATAATGAGTACTCAAGTAAACCAAGTAATTCTAACTGTAGATGTGAACATTTCAATATTTACTAGACAACAAAGACCAAAAGTCAGATTATTGGCTAATGAAAAAGTAATGTTAACTAATCTTAAGAGGCAGATGGGATCTCTCATCAATACATCATGATCAAGGGGCTTAAACTTACTGAAATAACCAAGATATATTTTTTTGGGCAAGATAACCTGAACATACGTATTAAACCAATTTATTTCTCTGAAGTCATTTGAATACATATACGTATTAATGACTTTGGATCATAGAAATCATAGGATTTACCAGTAATTACAAGTAACAGAAAGTTTTTTTGTCAAACACCAAAAAGAGAATCTGGAATGAGTATAAAACTTCCCTTCATGATTCCCTCCAATCCTTCTAAAACAGTGTGACCTGGGTCTAGTTTCAGTGTATCCTCAATGGTGATTGAATCCAATAAGAATTCCAACAGTTCATCTCCAAAAAAGCAATTTAACAAGTCCACTAAAATATATACAAAGGTTTTTTGTTGAATTAATATTGATAAATCCAAGGTATAAGTGAGTTATATGCAAAAAGCAAATAATATGGTTAGTAATAGAATTTAGAAAAACCATAAAAAATATTCTTTTGAACTGTTTGGTACATCCTACTTTTGCAGTCCACCGTAGGTAGTATCTGAGCCAGCTAATTTGAAATGCATATATATTCTGCAAAGTCAATATGCCACAGCCTGATCCAAGGATTCTGCTTTAGATGTAGTGTTATATTCTAAACATCCTGAAATAAAATCAGAGAAAAACTGCATCTCATTAGTGTGCTGCCTCTATAATGCAAAATAAGATCTTTAACAGGAACTTCTTCCTTCACTCTGTGACAGACATGGGGAGACCATTTGGTACACGTCTGATGTTCCCTGGGGAAGGTGTAAATAATAGTGTGAAAAGGATATTTGGCTTAGCAGAGGATTATAAACAGTTCTGAGGAGCATGCAGCCACTTCCTTTTCTCACTTAGTTCCTGATTATAAGAGCTATAATTTTATGCAGTGCTCTTTTGAGATCACTGATATAATCCCCAGGATCTAGAATATTTGAGGAGACAATGAGGAGGAGCCATTTAGAACTTCTAACCACCTGTTTAAAACGTTAAAATAGAGTTAGAACACTTCTGGGACCTTAATTTAGTCTCCAATTAACCTTTTTTCCTGTCATTGTTAATAAATATTTGAATATAAATTTACCAGTGAGACAGCTTGGACTGAAAAGTTTGAACTTACTTCAAAGGCAGTTTTTAAGAAAGCTAAATTCATGACGATGAAGAGTAACCGTAGCCACAAGCACAGGCAGTAATAACATGTCCAGTGTAGGTGAGCCGAAGGTGTTGCCAGTTTTTCAATGTAAAATACAATGTTCATACTTTCCCTTTTTCTTGGGATTCCAGAGCACTTCTGTTTCTGCAATGAAAGCAAGAGCGGCTGTTACTTCTTTATGATGACTTCTGGAAAAAACATTACTCTTATAAATATACCATTTTATTGAGCTTGAGTATTCCACTTCTATGGCAAAGTTCATAAACATTCCTCCAATTTTTGCCTGGTAAAAATCCAATTAGGAGTGATTTTAAAGTTAATACATGAAGTCTTGGGTTCGTTTAAATATTAATAGTGGTGGCAACTTTTGGAGGATTGAAGAGCCGTTAAAAGAGTTTTGGTTAATCTTTGAAGCTTTACTTTTTGTGTGGAGCTTTGAACATAGTGACTTATGTAAACCGTAGCAGTAAAGTTGTAGAAAAATGTGTTTAGTTTGTTGCAATAAAATGTGATTTTCCCTTAAATTCTGGTTAATATTTTCAAAACAGTAATTACTTGAGTACTTAAGAAAAGTATTCTCTCAGTTTTGTTTTCTTTCTTACCTTTACATAATACCAAATTTCTTCAGGAAAAATTTTTGTTTAAAAATTTGTGATTAGTTCTGACCTGATTTTATGTAGTCATTGATCCAAGAAAGCTCTGGGGCTTTTTTTCTGTGTGAACAACTCTTTTCTGGTCCAGAATACCCTAAATCAATCATCACATGTTAAATCAGAGAGCAACCAAGCAGTCGCAACTTGGATTTGTAATTTTGATGTGACTGGTCAGGAAACCATGTGTGCTAAGGGAGATGCAAAATGTGCTGTAATTGAGTGGGAATTGCTCCAGTTTTAGGCCAACCATCACAAGTCTAGGAGAAGTGTTTTAAAGGCAACTATGTAAAGCCTGTGGAGCCCTTCTGAACTTCTATTAAATTTTGTTTTCTTCTGAAAGGTAATGATTTCCCTTAGCTTGCTAATGCCAACTGCTGCAGATTAAATGTGCATTTATTAACTTGGGTTGCAGTTTCACTTGCAGAGCTGATTGGAAAAGCTTTTTATTAATTCAGGATAGTAATCTTGTGGCATGACCCAAAAGTGCCTGGTGCTTTTATCTTTAGAGAGTGTCTGACACTACTGCTACAATCATGCAAGATATGGAAGCTATAATCCAGGTTTTCATTGTTTTGTGTATCTGCTCAGGGAAAGGCAGAAAGAATGAAGAGTGCTGTCTGAGGAATGGCAGATCACCATTCCCAGGAGCTAAACAGTTTGGTTGAAGACATGCTTACGTTTTTTTTTATAATGTTATCTGGTTTGGGGTATCTTATGTGTGATGTGTTTAATTTCTGCTGAATAAATAAATAAATTGCACCAGCAATGCTACTCAAACAGAACCCACTCATTTTCTGCAAGGAAGTAACAGTGCTCTCCATCTCGCTAGGGTGTGTGGGATGAATCTGACGTCCTTCCCTGGGCATAGTTCTTCTCTGTGTTTATGTTTTATTGGAATAGATTCCAAAACATTTATAGTCTTGGATAATCTCCCTTGTGGATTACAGTACTTTCTGGCCTCTGTGATACAAACTGGGTTTCCTTCCAGGTGGTCCAAATGTTGCTGCCAAACTCTTCTTCCTCTGATGCGCTTTGTTCACACTTCCTCTTGAGAAACTGTCTTTATTGGCTTTATTATACCAAAAATAATTTTTGTTCTTTTGTGGTTCTACACAACTTTATTGCTACCTCTCCTTCATCTCTGCTTTAGTTAAGCAGCTCTGCTACCTTTTTTTTTTTCACATTTTGCTTAGGAGAATTTGGGTTTTTTCTCCACTAATGTGGAATACCTTTCCCTGTTACAGCTGCAATACAACTTTTCTTCATTTCTTTCAGATTGCCATTCAAAACCTACCTTTTGTAAGCACTTTCAGTCATCTCATAGAGTGCTAAGCATGTCAACTTAATTGAATGTTTGGAATTCTATCTTATTTAAGCATTTTTTAGCCATGTTCAGTGTACTGCAAGTTTATAAAGATAGAAGACATTTTTGTAAACTAGTTTGGCCTTCTGCATAAAATGAGGCATTTGGTTAGAATCAATTAGTTTGATATTTAAATCTTCAATTACAGACATCAGAAATAGTCATTATAGCACTATTTATACTATAAAAAAATATAAAGATGAGATTGTTCTATCCTTACTTGATAATCCCTTATCTGTTCAGCCCTTATTTATGTTAACCTTTTCAGCTGTGATAGTTGCTGAGCAATAGCATATGTCCATTAGCTATAGCTTTTAAAATTTTTTTTTTTTTCATCCAGAGTAGCGTCCTTCACTTTTGATCCTTGGTTTATAAATTTACATTTGGCCACACTGAAATGTTTGTGTCTTTGCCCAGCTTATAAGAAAGCAACCTCAATCTTTATAATGTGTAAACTTTATAATCTATACTATTTTCCTCCATGTTTTTATTGTTGTGAATACTTAATAACTTTATGCTTAAGCATTAATTCCTGTAGGGCTCACCAGAGGAATAAATGCTTATCCTCCTCTTTCTTTCTTCTCACCTACTTTCATTTAGTTGCCCGTGGATATGTCTTCCCATGGTAATTAGATTGTATGTAATGGAGAGCAGAGATTTAGTTGTATAGTTTAATTGTCAAGTAATCTCAAGAATGGAAATAGAGTGGCATGGAATGAAGGTCACATGCTGAAGATATATTGCAGAAAAATTTCCTAGAGCCCGTGTAGATGGTGTTTTTGGAAGAGTCAAAAGAGAAATTGGAAGTTGGATGTCCTCTGGGCAAGTGTCTGATGTACGAGATGTAGACTACAGAAAAGTTGTGGCATACTGATCCGGTGCTTTCCAGAGTAATGCCATCCCTAAAGCAAGTGAGACTGACTTTAGGTAATCATAAATGTCAAGGTTATTTCTTAATTTGTAAAAAATCTCTGACCAAGATTGTGGCATAAACTTCATCATCACAGCATGATTTTGAAGAATTTTAAAAGCACAAGTTCAGATTTTGTCTGGACAGATTTCCTTTTCTAGTGCAGTATTGATACCAATATAGCAGATGTTCCATGCTTCTTTCTTTCTTCTTTGAGTCAAGAGTGGAACTGAAATGTTGCCTGGAATAGGTCACAGAATCAGAGAATCATAGGTCAAAGGCAGACTGCAAGTTTTCATGTTCTTAACTGTAGAAAGTTAAAATCAGTCATTGTAAAACCTACAGAACCATTCTTTTGAAACCTGCTTTCCCTCAGTCTTGTGGAAGTATTAGAGACTTAAAGAACCAGTTGCTTTACCATCAAGCACTGCTTATGTATACAGTGAAATGCTTTCTTCATAAGTATGGTATGGATCAACTAGATATAATTCTAAAGACATTAATGTAAATGGGTTTGGCACTGAAAAGCTAGCCAAGTACTAGCCTATCCTCATCTTCAGTAACTCTCATTACTTACATATAAATTATTTCTCACACTGCAAAATTAGTCTTGCCTAATTGGAGAAGGAATAGGCCTTTGTATTATGTCAAATAATCAATGCTCTACTCAGCCTACGGTTAGTTAGATTTTATCATTCATATTCACCAGGAGTGCTGTATCCAGTCCTGGTTTCCCCAGTACAAGATACTGGAGAATGACGAGTGAAGGGCCACTAAGATGATGCACTGGAGCATCTCTCCTGTGAGGAGAGACTGGGAGCTGGGGCTGTCTATCCCAGTGGAGCAGCAGCTCATTGGTGTATAAAATATTGGAAGGCAGGGTTTAAAGTAGACTGGGCCAAGCTGTTTATAAGTGGTGCCCAATGACAGGCCAAGAGAAAATAAGATGCAAACATTTTGCTTAAATGTAAGAGAAATTTCAGCGTTTAAAAAAAAAACATTTTACTGTCAAGGTGACTGAGCATTGGCACAGGTTTCCCAGAGAAGTTGTGGAGTCTCTGTTCCTGCAGATAGTCCAGAAGCTGTCTGGATGTGGTCCTGCCCAGCCTGCTTTCGCTGACCCTGCTTGAGCGGGTGGGTGGTGAAATGATCTCCAGAGGTGCCTGCCAGCCTCAGCCATTCTGTGATTCTGTAATATTCCACTGTAATAGTCACAGTTCCTCAGGTCAAACAGTATGCTGTCTAAATAATGCTTTGAAAACAGTAAGCTCCTTTTTTCTTAAAATTCTACATTCTCCATTTCTTCAGTCTAGCCTCCAATAGGCTTCTTTTCTCTCAAGTGTAATTTGTGTTGCAGGTACATAAGATATTTTAATGCCTTAAAAACACCATCAAGAACTTGGAAAGGGAGAAGTGTGTTTCATAAATGAGCAAACAGTACAAATATTTGGAGTGTATTTCATCTATCAGAAATGCTTTAAGTATTCCTGTTACAACCTCCCTTTGACATTTCTGAAAGCTCATTACTTCTTTGCCTTTTAACAGTCAAGATGAAGGCTGTCAGTGGTGGAATTGAGATTTCCATCTGTTCATTATACTTGAAGTAGCAGAGGGAAAGAGCAGATGTGCTGCCCCAGGCTTTCTACTAATTTGGCTATCCAGCTGCCTCTTTTACTTTGGGAAAAATACCTATAATCTCATACAAATATATTCAAATATGTAAGGAAGTGCAGTCATCTTGGTTCAACCTCCTATAACTACTTAGAAATCTTTAGATTCTGGTAAAAGATACAATATCTTTTCCAAAAATGCATTGCATTTGTCATAAATCACTCAGGCCTAATTCACTGAGGCATCAAAACAGGCACTTAAGTAAAAACAAAGGAGTAATCTTGTTGACCCAAGCTGGAATGCTCATATGTTTAAGTAAATACTTTAATAAATTATCCTTTATTGAAGTAGTATTTTTGAATACTGTCAGATTCAGTTAAATAAATAGAGTTAAAAATTATTAGGAAACTTTCTGGTGTAGAATAATCAGACAAGGATCTAATTTTTTTTTTTTTTTCTGTAATCCAGACCCTTCCCCCTTTTTGGAATGTGGGAAAATTTACTGTCTGGGCAGTGAATATATGAAGGTTCATTCACAAGAAAATAAAATGCAGCTTGTATAAGCAAAATGCCACCTTAAAATACACACAATCAATGCAAATATAATTTTTCCAGCCAAATTGAAACATTTACCTTTTCCAAGTGCAGCTTTCATTTTCATACAGAAATCTGAGAACTTGTCCAGAGAAACATCTCTTGCCTGGATTTAGGAATCCAGGCTTCTTGGAATAGATGATTACACTAATCACAGTAATTATGAATAGTAATACATATAATACAGTATCTTTCATACTAAATGATCTGTAGAGGACTTCCCTCTGACAGCTCTGTGCAGTTGTTGACCAGTGTTCAGGTGCTGCTGTACTTTTTTCTTTTTGATGACTTTTGCAATATTTAGAGCATTAAAGTCTAATTTGTAGAGTGTGCAGGTGCATACCAACACCAGGGCAATCCTCAGAACTGTGGCTTTATGGTATTTTTCTTGGCAAAGTAAAATTGCTGACAATCTGAACCAGACAGTAATAATCAGTGACTTTTAAAGATTGCAGTCATGAAGTAACCAGGAAACACCCATTTGAAACTAGGTTCAAACGATTTTGTGTAGGATGACTAATCAAACAGTGCAATGTATTTTATATGCTCTTTTTTTGATAACAACAGTTCTTTTTTTGTTTAGCATAAAGCCGTTTAATTAAAATTTTAAAAATAAACTTGAAGGGTTTAAAAAAGACCACTCTATATTTTGGAAGGGCAAGAAGTGACACACACCTTTCGCTAAAGCTTAAGATTCATGAGGAATAAAACTGCTTACTATTTCCAGCTGAGATGGATTTCTTTCCTGATTCTCTGTTTTTCTGATTTAGTCTGCTCAGACAGTTGACCAATCCATCTGTTCAGTACCATTCCTTCCCTCAGCCAAAAGTATCACAGTGCCAAGTCTCTAAAGAAGAACTGAAGAGGCTGAAAAGAAAAAAAAAAATCTCAGGTCATCTGTTTCAAATCTGCACTCATCTCTTTTAAGTGAATGTAAAACTGAAGGTAATTTGAGATTGTTCTTTGGTCTAAGTTACAGTTAAATCAGCTAAGTGGTAACACTGGAAAAAGCAGTAGAATAGCTAGGAGACAAGTAGAATTCCATTTTCAGGCTCCTGGAATTTTACTTTTGACTTAGGTGGGGTGAGGATCAGGTAACAAGTGAACCAGTACAAATTCATGAGATACCATATTCAATTTGCTGTTTACTTCAAATTCACATGGAACCATTTTTTTCCCCTAAGGAGGAAAACAACCAAAATTTACAATATAGTTTTCTTCCTCTTCAGATTTAACCTGAGTGTTAGGCAAGCCTGCACTCATACCTCTGTATTTGTGGAAGTTTGTGCTGTGTATTTTTTCATGGCAATGATCTAGTCTGCTGGGGCTGGTGTTTGGGCATGTCAAGGACTGAGTCTAAGCGTCTGGCTCACATCTGACTTTGTGAAATTTCAAAAGTGTAATTTATTTGTATAATGTACGTATCTCAGTACTATGTCATCCGTCCACCTTCCTGCTGAGAGGAAGGCAACTTGTTTCACAGCAGAGAGGAGGCAACTTGACACAATCTACCACAGGAAATTGATTTGACAGCACTCAGTGAAAGTTTTTATGGAACAGAGAGGTGGATTTATGTTAAAAGTGTTCAAAAAAGTTTATTTTGTTATTCAGTCTGATACCTACATATTCAAAGCATCAGCGTGTTTGTGTTCCTGTGGTCTGACCAGGGTTGCTGATGTGTGACACTGAAGGCAAAAGAGCCGTGGCTGTCAAGTCCTCAATGCTTTTTCTGGGCTTCTGGTGATAAGTGGTGATAAGGTTTGATTTTATGTAGGTCTTCTATGCCTTTAAGATCCAGCAGCTGTGCTGGCATGGTTATTTTGCCTCAGGGTATTGCTTACTTCAGCCTCCATAAATTTTTTGTGTCCGTATGTCCTCATGTTGAATTTCTTCAGATTGCAATATGACTTCCTGCTGTGCCTGTAGGATAAAGAGTGGCACGTGTGATGTGCTGTGATATGGATTGTTGCTGTTGTCAAGCTCCCAGAGGTGTCTTTGCTGTGGCCTTACCAGAGCTCAGGCCTGCTCATCTTGATGTAAATGAGACATTGTAAATTTTCCTTCAGTCAGCTTTGTTCTTTGTCATCTGTGTGTGCCACTGTTTTCAGCTCTGTTTTGCTGCTGCTTCCAGTAGTGCCCACATTTCCACTCATACTTCATTCACACCACCCTCCCTAATTCTGTTACAAAAGTCTATACATGTGAACTGGAAAAGTCTAAGTTACGATCAAGCCCAGTTCCTGACAACATTGTTATGTGCTGTACTTCAGAACAAATATCAAAATCATAAAATAAAATACAAATAGTTTTGCAACAAGAAGAAATATAATTTTACAATGGTGATAACTTACTTCTTTTGCAACCTTTATATATTACAGTCCTAAGACATTTGGGAGTTAATTCAATCAGGTGTTGAAGAAATCTAGTTCAGGTTCACTAGTGACCATCCATATTAATCCTTTAGCAGCACTTTGAAAATGCACAAAAACTTAGAGTGGGTGTGTCTAGAACTGTTGTCAACTTATTGTCCCAGTAGGATGGACTTCGAAAGACTTCAATTTAAAGAGCCAGTAGTCCCTGCTACAGTGTGATGCAACCACGCTGATGAAAAATTAGGTTAAAAACAGCAACTATCCTTTTCTTATAGCAAGTGTTTCTGTTAGTATACCACAAAAGCTTTTGATTTCATTACCTTCTCTCATAAGAGAAGCCCTTTCTGTATATAGGGCCTGACTGTGGGCAGAGAAACAAAACCAGATTCTGGTTTTGCTTCTCTGCTTATGAACAACTTCCAAGACCACCAACCTCAAGACCTTCCTAAATGAGCACTGCTCTGCTCCTAAGCCTTGCTATTCCCAAGGCTGTGAAGTCCACACATGTAGCAGTGCTGTTGGCTGGGGGGAATAAGGGAGATAACTATGAGTCATCTCCAGCCCATTCTCCTCACTATTCCTGGGATAGAAAGGCCATGGAAATGAATACCAAATCTGTTCGGGACAGGCAAAGAGCAAGCAGAAGAGTGTTAGAAGCACTGGTGCAGTGCCAGAGCACTGTGGCTGTGCCAGGGAATAGTAATATGGAAACGTTTTGTAGAGTTTTATTTCCTTAAGAGAACAAGAATGAAGGAAGGGTCTGCTGCTGGTACTAGGATGGGTGCTAAATGCTGCCATCTCCTGCATCCCCGTGCCTACTTTGGATAGATACTGAGCTCATTGAGGCAAGGATTGGTTTGGAAATGGAAAATGGCTATGAAAAATAGGCCTATGAAAGTACTTGCTTTCTGTAGCTAAAATAAAACCAGTGGTTGCCTACAGGGGAATAAAAAAGGAATTTTAAACAGAGTCCTTCATGTGGAAAGCAGAGATGCTGACAGTTTCTATTAAGTTCTTTAGAAAATCTCTTCCTGTGAAGAATGTCCTGTCTGACTTGCTGGTCCAATTCAGGACAGAGAAAGTTATTTGTAATTTAATGATACCTCTTCTGGGAAGGTATTTGCATTGTAGAACTGGCTGGAGCTCAGTGCACCTTGGACAGATTTTTGTCCTGTGCAGCTGTAGCCCATCAGGCTGTTGGAGAGGCAGCATGAGTAGTACCATCTGCTGCAGAGGGGCTGGGGTGCTTGCTGGAGGGTATCCCATCTGGGCCACCTTTTCCACAGAATATATGTGGCATTTATTGTGCAAAACTCTAACCCCCTCATTTAAATTGTGTTGAATTGAAGCAGCGGGTTACAATTGTAGCAGAAGAGGTGCTGGGATGGATGTATGACCTCATTGCAGCAATTTAATTGCCTTATGAAATGAAGTTAAAGATAGCTTGGAGGAAAGCAGGAGGAGAAAGCACCCAGGTCCTAAGAGTTGTCAGGAGAGAGGGTGGGAAGGCATCCAGGGAAAGCCCTGGCACAAAGAGGAGTTTGTAGCAGTGTTCTTTATGCTTTAAGTCTGTTTTGAGCAGTGGGATATATGGTAATGAGCAAGCTTACAGCATTTGGAGCGGGCAGGAAGGAGATAATTTCCACATTGTCCTGGTGCACTATAAATGGTTCTTGCTGGCAGGGCAGCTGCATGACGCACGAGGCAAGGAAGACAGCGCGAATGTTGCTATCATTTTGGTTTGCTCCTTTTTAAGAATGGGTGGCAGCAACCACTTTTGATGGCTTCTAAGGCTTTTTCAGTTCCAGGCATGTATGAACAGAAAAAAAAAAATAGTCAAATAGGAGTTTGGAAGCTCTAAAAACCTAAAAAGCAACCACTTGTTCCTTTAGGACAGTTTCCAAAACAATGGCTGGCAGTAAGAACAAATGATCCAAATATACATCCAGAAAAGCTTCTTAGCTGTAGAAGTAAGCACGGATTTTACTGATCATATGGTTTGAATTCAAAATGATGCCTAAACTTTTATAGCTCCCACTGTCACCAAAAGCCAGGTTCTTGAGGGTTTTCCCTGTTGAGGTCTTAAGAGCATTGAGTTGCCAAAATACTTGTACTGTATATTTGGGATGGTTAAAGAGCTGTGGACATTTTTCTCCAGCCTGTTACATAAATTCTCCATAGAATTATTTGGAACATTAACATTGTTGTCATAGACAACTGAATATAAATTTATTTATAAATGGGGAAAAATGAACTAAGACTGTCACAAAAAATATGTTGTAAATTGGGAAAAGTATTGGAGACGTTGTTTTTTGGCAACCACATGTTATTCAGTGGGATGGTTCATTTTAATCCATTGTCCAGCGTTTGCCTCCCATACTTGATGACAAATATGATGTTGCATGCTTGCCACCTCTCGTCTTCATAACAAAACAAAGGAATTACGGCTTTGAACTTCTGTCCAGATGGATCCTGATTCAGACTGCCTGTGTGACTTGGAGCAGGAATCTAAAATCCAAGTACACAGAAAGGCATGGGTGACAAAATAGGATTTACAAGGGGAAACAGTGATCTGGATTATCACTTTCTAGGGACAATTTATATTTGTTTAATCAGCTACTGCAGTGACACATCCTTAACAGGCAGAAGAGAGGAATTCACAGCTACAAAACACTTGCCTGCAAAACTCCATCAGTGCTAGGCAGGATCCAAGCCAAGCTATTGCTATCAGAGAAGTGTTTTCCAGAGCACAAAAATAGTTAAGAATTCATTAGTGCATTTGTTATGGTTGCACACTGAGGAGGAATGTCTACCAGATTTTCTTTTTTAGTTTTGACAGTGTAGGACTAGATCTCATAATTTCTTCTGGTTAAGACAGTTGGTGCCCTCTGGATAGGTTCTTTCTTCCATTTATTTGTACCACCCTTCATATGAACATTGATATTGGTTACATGTTCCTCCATTTCCCCAGTTATCCTCTATGTAGCCCTGAGTCAAAAGCAGTGACAGCAGGAGAACTGTTGGCTCTGCTTTGAGCAAGCTGTAAGGCATGATATGTTTTATGTGGCCATACCACAGAATCAGTTAGGTTGGAAAAGACCTCTGAGATCCTTAAGTCCAAGCTATGCCCAAACACCACCACATCAACCAGACCATGGCACTGAGTGCCACATCCAGTCTCTCTTTAAACACCTCCAGGGATGGTGACTCCACCACCTCCCTGGGCAGCCCATTCCAATGTCTAATCACCCTTTCCATGAAGAAATTCCTCCTAATGTCCAACCTAAACCTCCCCTGGAGCAGTTTGAGACTGTGTCCTCTTATCCTGTCGTTGGTTGCCTGGGAGAAGAGGACAAACCCCCACCTGGCTACAACTTTCTTGTGGCGGCTTGTAGAGAGCATTAAGGTCACCTCTGAGCCTCCTTTCTCCTGACTAAACAACCCCAGCTCCCTCAACTGCTCCTCACAAGATTTGTGTTCCAGTCCCTTCACCGATTTCATTGCCCTTCTCTGAATGCACTCCAGCACCTCAGTGACCTTCCTGACTTGAGGGGCCCAGAACTGGACACAGCACTTGAGATGTGGCCTCACCAGTGCCGAACACAGGGGAGACAATCCCTGCCCTGGTCCTGCTGCCCACACTGTTGCTGATACAGGCCAGGATGCCATTGGCCTTCTTGGCCACTTAAGCACACGCTGCTTCGTGTTCAGCCACTGTCAACCAGCATCCTTGTGGTTTTTTTATGCTGAGCAGCTTTCCAGCTGCTCTTCCCCCATCCTGCAGCCCTGCATGGGGTTGTTGTGACCAAAGTGCAGGACCCAGCACTTGGTCTTGTTGAACCTCATACCACTGGTGTTGGCTCGTAGATCCAGCCTGTCCAGATCCCTCTGCAGAGCCTTTCTGCGGATCTACATTCCCACCCCCATTTGTGCAGCATTGTAACAGAATACAATGTCTGCTTGCTTCTGGAACTCTACTGCTGGTGACACAGTCAAAATAAAAGGCTTTTAGTTTCTGCTGGAGATATGCATGTCTTCAAATTTCAAAGAGGAAGATGAAATTGTCCTAAGGTATATGATGATGTTCAGCTACTTAAATAAGCAGTACACTCTATTATTTCACACTATCATATGAAATAGGTAGTCCGCTACTTTTAAAATACAAGAAATACCTCTTAGAGAGTTTTCTGTCATAACAATTTCCTCTAATTTTGTCTCCTAATCTTCTTGACATGCCTGAAATTGCTGTCTTTTAACATGCTCCCTTTTAGCAGTCAATCACAGTCATGGAATGGTTTTAAATCTGATGATTTTGTGTGTAGCAAACCTGTTACTGGTGTCTGGACCTGCCTCATCAGGCACTCTGTGTCATCAGAGGAAACTCTGTGAAGCCAGTCTGTGCTGTATCTGTGTCAAGTATGGATGGAAGATGTTAAGATGGTCACATTTTAGGATAGCTGCAGGCTTTGTTTTCTCTTTTCATAATGTTTGAAAGATGATAGGACTCACAGAACTGTAGTGGCCCACAGTTGCTGGAATCGAGTGGTTTGAAAGGCGCAGCGGGGTTTGATGACTGTGTGAGGACAAGCACCAAAGTGCTTGGTTCCCTTCTCATCCTGCAGTCATTTGTGTTCCATACCCACCTGTGAAGAGGTGCAGTTCCAAGATGAAAATTTGCAATGACAGCAGAGTATGAGGTGCAAACAGAGAGGACACCTTCTGCTTCCATGAGGGTTGATTCAAGCAGTTACCCTTCATCGTGCAGAAGCCACAAGCTAAAAGTGTTCATCGGCGTGTGAGAAGGGTGGAAGGTTATTGCAGAGTGATACAGGAAGGAAAATATTGGTTTAGGTTTTGGCTCAACTTTCTGCTTTAAGTGATTGCGATAGTAAGATGTGGAAGTCATAGAAGAATTGATGGCTCTTTTGGTATGGTCACTGCTTCCAGAACTGTGTGGCACCTTTGTAGCCAATTCATTATTGCTAAGGGATTTTCTGGAATGCCAGATAATGACTATTTTGTATTACCTCATCTGTATGTCTCATCTGTTAGTGGTTTTGAGAATGAGAATACTCCAAGCAGAGAAACGGTGCATGATTTTCTTGTCTCTCATGGGTACCCAGCCACTGGATTTGATTAGACTTTTTTGAGAACATAGACCTCAAAATTCACAAATCTTATGAGGTACTGCTGATCATGGGCAGCACTTGAAGTCTCACGTTTTTACCTGCATGTCAGGTGCTACACGTGCAGTGAATAAGAATGCTGCTTAGAAAATTTTCTGCTATAACACCAAAATCTCAGAGGCCCAGAGTTAGACTGCCTGCATTTTTTCCATTTTAATTAAAAAGCCATGATATCTGGCTCAGAGAATTAATATGGATAGTGTGCCCAGTACAGGATGATTATTTTCTACAGGGACACTCTTTTAATATTACTCACAGGGAGTTTTGGTCTTTGTCTACAAAGGTAATGGACAAGAAAACAGAGAAAAATAAAATGCAGATGAGGAAATGGAATGTTATATATGGTAAAATAAAGAAACAGACCAGCCTAATGACATCCAAGAAACACAAATAACCCAGCTCCAGGATTCCAGAGTGATAATCTCATTATTTGCATATTATTATGCAACTGTCAGCTCCTGGACCCTTATGGAATCACAGACATTTATGTCAGAAACTGAATCAGATTAGAAATTTAAATTAATTATTGAAATTAGCTCTATTTTCTTACTCGAACTCAGTTGTGATTTACAGTACTGGACTTGCCAAATTCTCTTTTAAACAGTTGCCTGTCATTATGCTGCTGAAGAAGTCCAGGTTTTTCCATCAAACCTGACGATGTATTTATTTTCAGCAAGGATTACTATTCCTGCCAGTGGAATCCCCATAGATTTGGCTAATTGTAATATGGCTGTAAATATGTGTTTTCCATGGAAATTAGTTTAGTCGCAGGAATTTTTGTCTTTTTTTTTTAATACTGATAGATTTGCTTAATGTGGTTGCCAAATACATGTATGGTTTAAAGAAAAACTCAGTAAATGTATTTACGCTGAACTGCTCGCTATATGTATGTCTTGCTTTTCTGGATGAAACATGAACTGCTTGACTGCCTCTCATGGATTTGTGCTGTTAGCAAATAAGGAAAGCCTCCTTTAGCTCAATCAGGATGTGTGCTGTTGAGATCTTGCCCTCTTGCAAATGTCTGTGAGCTTGAATCTAGTCTTTATATAGTTTTTGTCTAGATCTATTTTCATTGCTTTGTAGGTTTTTTTTTGCTTTTGTTGTAAGAAAGTACTTGAAAATGCCGTATGTGACTGGTATGCAAAGAATCTAGAGACATCTGGATGCATAAAAATGCATCTAAGGACTGGGCGATATTTACAAGAGCATGTAGTGACAGGACAAGGGGGAATGGGAATGGCTTCAGACTGAGAGTAGGATTAGGTTAGATACTGGGGTATCTGAGGGTCGTGAGGCACTGGAACAGGTTGCCCAGAGAAGCTGTGGATGCCCTGTCCCTGGAGGTGTTCAAGGGAAGGTTGGATGCAGCTCTGAGCAATCTGGTCTAGTGGAAGATGTCCCTGCTCATGGCAGGGTATTGGAACAAGATGATTGTTAAGGTCCCTTCCAATCCAAACCATTCTATGGTATATAGTGGTAATATTAATTTATTTTAGCTTCTTACTAACTTCCATTTTAAAGAAATGAAACAGCAGGGCAATTGCTTACTTCCTAGGTATTGGCATACAAGTCTAGTGCCAGGAGTCTTGAGTTTCCATATTAAAAAAAAAAATACAACCATAGAATTATAGATTGGTTTCTGTTGGGAGGGACCTTTTTCTGTTCACTTGGTAATTGCATAGTGAAGACTTCTGTTGAGATGTCTGCAGAGGGTGAAGGCCTTTTCCACTGATGATCTACTCATAACTTAGAACTGATTAAATACTATTAGTAGTATAATTATGCCTTCTAAATAATCTGTATGAACATAAAGATACATAATATAACAGAAACATATTAAGAATTGTATGATTCATATTATACTTTTATTCAAAATCTGACCCTCAAATGTTACTAGCTTTTTAATGTATAATTTGGAAACTTTTTTTAACATAATGCATAATTTCTTGTTTTTCTAGATACGGCATGAACTGCCTCATTCAATTTGAGGATTTTGCTAATGCCAATGCATTCCGCCTCCTGCATAAGTACCGTAACAAGTATTGCACTTTCAATGATGACATTCAAGGTAACAAACTTTTTCTCTTTTCTTCACTGTTGTTCCCACAAGCCAGAAAAAAAAGTCTTAATTTCCAAAGGGAAAAAAATCTATCAGCTTTACAGTGATATTTGTAGATGTACAGCTCACATTTTGCATTGGGTTTCCTCAGCATGGTGAGCTGGTGAGCTGCGTTTGCTCTTAACCTTTCACTGTATTTCAGTTCTTAAACTGATAACTCAGTTAAATATTCATGTAATTTTCCTTGCAGTCTCATTCAGTTTTAGAGAGAAATGGTCCCCTTGACTCTGTTTTCCCGTCTGAATAATTTGTGGCAGCTAGTAAAAGGAAAATATCTAGGATGGGAAATGTCAGCAAGGGGGATTTCCCAGTGCTCAATCTAAACAGACATCCTGTCCCTCCCCTCCAAAGAAGGCAGACAAGCAGGGCTGAAGTGGTGTATGGGTTGCCTTATATCCAGTGAGGACAAGAGCTCTGGAAAATAACTTTCTCTAGGGCAGTAAGTGTATAACTTCCTCTAGGGCACTGGCTCCCATCCTTGAGAGGAGGCTGAAGTCAGATGAACTGCTGGAGAGAGGTACCCAGAGAAGGCCCTGGGTATCCAGCTGCCTCTAACCCCCTCATGTTTCCTTGGGTAGATGAAGGTCTCAGCAGTGACAAGTCAAAAATGGAAGTTAACCTCTATTCATTTCTCACGGTTTTCAGTGACACTTTAAGCCAACTATCAGGAGCTGGAGTTTTGCAGAAGTCATTATTGAGTCGTGCTTGGGACCTAAGTCATGTTTGAGTGACTCAGTGCATGGCAGTGGATTCAAATAGCCCTTGTCTTTCTGTTGTGAGGGATTTGGCTATCCACATGAACTGTGTTCCTGCTACAAGCCTGGCTGAGTTCTACTTCCGCATCTGAAACAGATTATGGAGGACAACCTCCCAGATGGGAAATAAGCTAATTATAAAATGTCATTTCCCTTTGTAAGAGGCATGGTGCTTCCTACCCTGAAGGATCTGAGTGTAGCCATGGCTACGGCAGTTCCATACAGCAGGCCAAACAGCACCTGGAAGTTTCCCTGGTTGTTTAGAGGCCCAGCTCCCACAGGGAATTCCCTTTCCTTGCAGGATCAAGGTCCTTAACCCATATCAGAAAGAGACTCAAGTAGAGGATGGTTTCACAGAAATGGAAAGGAAGCTTTTCAGCAAAAGTGTACCAACTATGGGTAAACTTATTTGACAAGGTGTTTTGTGTCTTTATTTGCATTTTCAAGCCATTTCATTCTCTCTCATGCACCTTGGAAGGAGGTGTCTTGATGTTCAGAAGTGTAGGAAGGTATCCCTTTAGCTTTTGTCTGAGCTGCTATAGCAGCTATCGACCTTCCTTACAAGTGAAGCCATGTGCAGTCTTTTAATTTATTCATTTTCTGCAATCTAATTTGTGCTTGTGGGGCCTTTGATATTTTCACAAACAATGCCTGTGACTTTTGGGTGATCTCCATCCTTGATATTTGTGTAGCTTCCAAGAGGTGAAAGTGGATGCATTTATTCTTCTCTGGTCTCTGTCATTTGTCATCATATCCCTGTAATTACCTTCAGAAACTTTTTTTTTTCATAGCATGTCATCTTCTCGTATAACATGGAAGTAGAATAACTGCCCATTGATCTTTTATCCATCTTCTTGTTCCAACTTTGTAAACCCTAAGGATCTTTCACCTAGCAACTATAATGAGACTCGATGGTGCTAACTTCTTGATCAATCCTTAGAGATTTTCAGATCATAAATAGCATCATTTTCTCCAGGCTACTTGAAAGAGGGTTTTGTCTATATGCAAGTTGTATTTTCTACAGCACTAAAGCTGGCAAGTAGTGCCAGGCCAATAAAAGCAAAGAAACACAACAATGCATCTAATTTGCCATCATCTTCTGAAGATAGTGCTTACATGATATTTTAAACACAGTTTCTCCTAGGACTAATATTTTTCAAGAGAAAGCTACCTTAAGATCAACAGAAATGTTTAATATGTTTCATAGAAAGGCTTGAGGATTTTTTTCTCCTTATAAGATATTCATAGAAAAGATTCCTATATATCGTAGTGATGCAATGAGGACCTTTCAGTATCTCAAGTCTAAAAAAAAACCCTAATATATGATCTTGATTTCTGACAGACACTAAAAAAGACAAAGAAAACATGGCAAGCTGCATATACCCATCTGCAAATACTGACTTGGACAAATGCAGTTGCCTTCTCTTAGCTCACAGCTATTTACAGGGGGTCAGCCTGCTCCTAACTGATGACTGCAGAACATTTGGAAAAAGTCTGCCAAAACACTGATCACAAAAAACCACTAAAGATTGACCATTAAGGCTCACCTATAGACATATTTGAGAATTTCTGGAAACAGTCTCCATCGCTGCTACAGTATGATCACATCCTTTACTTTGGAGAAAGCTTTGTAACTTTTTCTACATTACCTCTCTGTACACAAGGAATTGACAACAAGGGTGAACAGGATTCTGGTATAAATCTGTATTGGAATAATAAAATTCTTCATACTTTAGCATTTTAGAAAGCATCTTTGTTTTTGGATAGGTGGTGAATTTCTTCCCTCTGCAATTATAATAATTTCTTCATATTTATATTTTAAAAAAATCTTCTTACAAACACAATAGCAATGTTTCCTTAGGGAGAAAATATTCACTTTTTCCCATGGATTCTTGTCTGGTTTTTTTTCTAACCACAAATCAGCTTGATGGGTTTTTTTTTCTCTCTCTCTGAAATACAGAGACAGATTTTTGGAAATGAAAATCAGAAAAAGCCTTTGGTTTAAAACAAATATGTCTATCTGGTTCTAACTATTAAGAACCTTTTCCAAAACAGAGTGGGGTTTGATCATAATTTCCCATATGGGAGAAATATTAATTAGTTTAGTAATGTCAAACTTCATAACATTTAGAAATTCCTGAATTAGGTCAGGCTGCTAGCTTTGCTCATCTCCAATATATTTAGGAAGGAGGTGTCATAAGGAAAGGGTGGAATTTTCTAGAAGATAAAGATATGTGATGGTTTTTTATTTTCCAAGCCCTGCCTGGGAATGGACCAATGGTGCCTGTGTTGCCAAACAAAGCTGTTTCTCAGGGTGAGAGATGTTCTCTGCTTGACCACCCTCAAAGGAGGCAGGGTTGGGATTCAGTTTGAAAGTTCCCTTAAAGAAACTAACCAGTTTCCTTCCCTGCTGCAGGGAACAAGTCTCTTAAGAGCTGCTGAAAAGGAAGCCCCAGGTACAGGGCAGTGCTGAACTCCTCCTTGTGGGTGGGATTGGCTTGGGCCACTCCTTCCTGCCCCTTGCAAACCCAGGGTGCCGTAGTGCTTCCTTTCCACACCCGTTTTGACTTTGGTGAGTGTGTTGAAAGTGTTTTTGCTACTTGAGCACAGTAAGTGGCTTAAGGCATGTTTGTATGTCTTTAGAGCCATGCATTTGTTTTCTGTGGGTCTCTCGGTGCTTATCGTGTGGTAGCTGGTTGCAGTCATTACTGACATGGATACATTTCAAATAGTGGCGTAAATTTCTCTAGCCTTACTGCCTCTATGTATTTCAATTATTAGAATTTTTTTGATCTCTCTCCCCCCTTCTGCAGTTAAAAATTGTCTCAATTGACAATGACAAACTTCTGTAGTATAAGGCAATCTACATAAAATAAGTGTTTCTCTGCATTATGATACTAGAGTTACAGCTCTTGTTCAGCGTGCCCACAGTTGCAATGCTTTTCCCCATTATGGACCCAGGGCCTGTATTTATGCCAACAAAAATATTTACACGGAAAGATTGCACTGGATTGGAATTAACTTTGGTATCTGTCATGACCTCAGATGTCATTAGTTTTTAACAGCTGTGCTGTTTAATTGCATCAACATTTTATGAAAAGAAAAGAGACCTAAAATAAAAAATGCAGAGCATGTATAACTTAATATAATTATTTTATTTTCCATTTTGATTTGATCTAAATATATGTTAAATATTCAGCAGACTGCCATTTGAATAACTAGGAAAATTATACCTGGAAGTTATGTTATGACCAATTCAATGTTAATTCAGTGCCATTCTCAGAAATCAGAATTTCTGTGTCACAAGCATTGTCCTTTTTAAGATTTAATTCTTTTTAACAGTAATATAAAAAAGTATACATTTGGTGTGTGGGAATTCAAGTTCTTGAAATCAAATTCTAGAGAAGATTTAGGGTTTCTTATTATGGTTGTGATGGGCATAGGGCTTCCAGTTCTTTCTCTGATCAAGAATTTGAAAAATGCAGAGTTGAATGACATGTAATAGCTCATATATTGATCTCATGTATCTCAAATTCTGGTAAGATGTGCAAACTTTAGAAAACTTCTTTCATAGACATTTGCTTTACTTTCTGAGACATTGGCTTCCAAGTGAAACATGTTGAGATTTTAAAAATGAAATAATTTTAAAAAATTCTATTAAGACGTGCTGTAGGGTTATGTGAAGTGTATTTTTCTTTCAGTATATTCAGGCTATCACCTCTTTGTTACTCTGTGGTAAATTTACATTGAAATCAGTATGTTTTCAACTAAATCCCCTACTGTACCTTTTGTGTAATTTTCCATGTGGATATACAAACGTGTATGTAAAAATATTCTTCTGTTTCATTTTTTGCTCATTATGGATTTAAAAAAAAAAATCCATTCTCCCTCTGTTCTGGGGCAGCCAGCTCCAGGTGGCCCTGCTTGAGCAAGGACTTGCACCAAATGACCTCCCAGCCTCAGCCATCCTGTGCTGCTGGGACTCTGTATCCTTTTCCAAATACATGATTGCTGTTTTAGAAAGGCTGCATTTATCTTTCCCTAGGGCCTTTCCCCTCTTCATTGCCTGCTGAAGAACAGGGCAGTGTGCCCACACAGCTTTGAGAAGCCTGTTCATGGCAGGAAGAAGGAGCTCCCATCTCTTAAAAGAGGGTGCTTTTGAACTACTCACAGCTGTAGCATTTGCCTCTGCAACTGAGATGACACCTTTTCAATAGGATCTTTACTCCCCTTTTCCCAGTGAGTGTAGGAGATGGGAATGGATTTTTTTCCCTGGCACTCTGTGAAGTGCTATTTGGATGACTGGCAATGTTAACATGTGATTTCTATTATGCTGTGTATTGAGAAATGCGAATTTTACTTTTACCAAGTCCTAAGCTTTTAGTCCAGAATGAGTAAGTCAGATTTTAGGGTGTGTTGCAGAAAGTTCTCCCCTCTTCTTGTTTGCTAGCTTTTTAAGACAAGATAGGTAAAATTATATAAAGGAATTACTAACACTTGATTACAAGTTTTATTTTTGAAACTTTAAATAATGGACAAATGCTTCAGTGCAATAAGCCATTTCTCACTAATTTAAATTAAATTACATCCAATATAAATAAAGTTCTTATTCCTCACATTTTGAGGCTTTTTTCCCCATTTTTTTGTTCAACTATATCTGCTGAAAAAATGCTCTGTGCTCCCAAGCATTTATAGTACGTCAACCCCATACAGCCGTGGATTGCTTTTAACATATTCATGCTGAGTTGTACAGTTTACAAGTAACAAGGCTAAAGAATCTTGCACAGAAAACAGAGACTTGGTATAGAATAGTGTACCTTGAAATTTCACATCTGTTGTGTTTATACAAGACATGACCTACCTTCCTAGAAAACTATAATGAAATGTTTGCTGTTGCAGCAGTTGACACTGCTTTAGAAAAATATCCTTTGTTAAATTTGCTTTGATTAATCTTCTAGAAATCTGTGGACAATAGAATGGGTTTTCAAAATCATATCCTTGAACAATGTCTATCTTATCCTGCACACAAGGGATTTAACCCGTGCTCTGGCCAAGCCAATTCTCTCCTTCCTGCAGCAATGACAGTCAGAAAAGCGACAAAATTTTGTTTCTGCCTCGTGATGTCCGCAAGAAGTGGTTCGCATCTGCCTTGGCAGATGGATGTGAATTGCATTTTGATTCGTTTCAAAACCTCGAGCCAGTATTCAGGGTGGAATTTAAGGTCATGGCGTTAGTCAGAGCAGTTCCGGTAAAACAGATCTGCTATTCAGGCTGCCAGTGCCTCCCTTTCAGTGGGAAGGAATAAGGGAAGCTGCTGATGAGGAGTGATGACAGCCGCTGCCAGCAGCAGTGATAGTGGGTTCAGTAATCTAATAAACTGGGTTATTATTCCTTTCAGAGTCAAAAAGCTGAATAAAATTGGTGTGGAGTACTTTTAAATACCCTTTTTAGAGCAGTTCTGTGCAAGTAGTGATTTGAGAGAAACGTCATGTTTAAGCCTTTATCTATTGCTATTACAACCTTTGTTCTGAATCGCCCTCATAATGAACATACAGGTAACGCTAGCTCACATCCCATGCAAATATTCAATGCAAAATGTTATTGACATTCAGTGCAGGATTTTATTTATGTTTCATATGTCGTTTATTTTTCCTTAGAAGATAGCGTAGTGACAGGGTTGTAAAAGTATCCTAACTGGTAATACTTAATGACAGTCCATTTTTCTGGCTAACGAGCTTAGCAACAGTACATCAGCCATGAAGATAAGTGGTATCCCAGCATTCCCATTTGTTATAAATCCATGGTGTTTCATTTTGACTCTGCCACCACAAAGCAGCTTGAAGAGCAGCTTTTCATGGCTCTCTGAGAAGTCCTCTCATGGGGGCAGGATGCTGTGGTGGCCACAGCTTCAAGGGAAACAGAGATCTCCAGTGTGTTGCTGAGCTCCAGCTCAGCTTTCCTTTTCAGGAGACCAGATTGATGGTCCTAGGAATAAGCTGTGTTATGTAGGCTCCCCCCTCCTCCTCCCCTGCAAGCACAGCTGTGCAATATAAAATAGGAGAAAGAATTTGGCATCCAACGAGAGCATGGGCTTTTTTTCTTGCTGGTTATGAGGATTGTTTGGTAGGGAAACTGAGAGCACACTCTGACTTCTCTTTTTTTGACAGTTTTGGTCTTTGCCAGCTTGGCACTTGCCAGAGGAAGACTTAATTCCATCTGGGAAAGAATCAAGCTAGTTCTTGGAGACTGTGGGGTGGAAGTGTCTCAGCCTGATGGTTGTTGTTCCCAAAGCCATGCCTCAGAGGAATAATTTTTAAGATTTTTTTTATTTAGAAATGAGGGACAGAACAAGTAATAATTACTAAAGAAGTAAAAAATGCCAAATTTGTATGGTCTAAACATTAAGTGGGCTGAGAACAAGGTGTCCTGTATTTCTGATGATTGAAGTGAAAAGTCATAATCAAAAGCACGTAACAAACTTAATTCTGAAGACACATGTTTTTTAACTGTTCAAGTGGATTTACTTCAAAAAGTGGCTATCTAAATTTAAAATGTGTCCTTATATTTTATTAAGTATTACCTTTTATTTTTGGAAAAGTAACCATTCTTGAATCTCAGATGATCCTACCTACAAACCACAGATTCAAACCCAGCCTTCGGCACCCAAATGATGTCATTTAAGAAGAGGTTTACCCAGTACCAGGCTTCTTACTTCCTCTGTTCTTTTAGTTCCTGTAGTTTTAGATACATATATTTGAAAATCGATGATCTGTGTGCCTGCAGTATGAATGACTGTGTTGAGCATCTCCTAGAGTTTAATGTGGGGATTACTGCTATCTCAGCTTTAAAATTCACCTTGTTCCTGAGAAAATAGACTTGTGCATAGCAAATTTAGGGGAGCTGTGTGTTGAGGGCAACTGTCCAATATGCAGATTCTGAGCCAAGTGCTTTTGTAGTTCTGGTCATACCTATTTCACACTTTTTATGAAGGAAAAGTCAGTAGCAATGGGAATTCTCCCCTCAGCTGGGTGGCTTGTGGGCAATTGCAGTTAGTGCAGTGGTGATCAGGAACAGACTTGTAGGAGCCAGCAGATCTCCTCCTTGCAAGTTCTTGCAGGCTTCTCAAAATAATTAATGGCCTCATCTTTGATTTCCTTGAGTCAGTCAGTGGCAGCTGCTGCCCAGAGAGGGAAGAATTCATTTCTTATTCCCAGAACTGAATGTTGCAGGGCCCATGTTCATCTCCCTGTGGTTCAGCTCTCTGTGAATCAGATAGGCATTATAAATTTCAAAGACTGTTGAAACCCATTCTTTGACTTTCAATACCTAATTGTTAGCGTCTGGACAGCTTTTTCAGTCTGAGGGAAATCAGTGCTCTCTGCTACTGGTTCTTCAGAATATCCTCTAAAAACACAACTTTGCTGGTGGTATTATCTACCTCACTACCACATCCCCCATCCATGGGATGCCTATATGGGGTCCAAGTTCCTTGCAGGAATAGAGACTGATTTTTTTTTTTTTTTTTTCTGGGCTCACCTTATGCTTTAGTGATGCTAATAATTTGTGAAAAATACAAGCTTGTTGCCTGAAGTCAGTAACACATGAAAGAGGCTTTCCCCTCCAGTAGGATTTGTTGGGGAGGAGTCACCTTCAGTCTTCGGCTCAGAAGAGCCAGATATGAGGTCCTGGTGACTAAATACAACTTTCCTGAGCACAACAGAGGCTGACAGCTTGACTCAGCAGTGCTGGCAATTCACCTGCAGTGCAGTGTATCGATTTGGGTGCAGCAGTTCAACTCAAGAAAACTTTCTGAAAGAGTGGAAGAATTGGGATTGTTCCAGATAAGAAAAGCAGGTTGGAACACCATTAGCCTTCAAATACAATAAATGACTTTTTGTGAAATAGCAGGCTTTCCAGTAGTAGATAAGAGGCCAAGATAGAAGAAGAAAAGAAACATTTAGATTTGAAGTTTTCAACCTAAAGTGTAGTTAAGCACTGGAATAGCTTGCTGAGGAGATATAAGAGTATTTGAAAGAAGACCTTAGGGACAAGTTAGACAAAGATATGTCAGCAATCACAGAGATTAGATTTATCCTGCCACTGTGAACAAGTTCGAGTTAGATGCCTGCTTGAATTCTTTTTATTGCTCTACTTTTTATTAATGGCTGTTTCTCACAATGAGGACCAAAATTTCTCCATTCAAAGACAGACAGGCATCTTGTTCTCTGGGGTTCTGATTTGGAGAAGAAAGACCTCCACAGGCTAAATCTAAAACTAAATGTTAACCTTTTTCCCTGTGTGGCATAACTCAAAGATAGATTTAGAAGGTACCTCCAATGTTTTAGAAAATACTAAACTGAAACTCCTGTCACAGTGGACTGAAGTCTTAAATAAGCTGGCCTCATTCTTTCAGCTAGCTTAGCTTTTCTGTAAATGTTCAGTTTGATATTCCACTCTGACAACCTCCCCATGAGAAGTGAAGTTTTATTTTAGTCTTGTATTTTACTGTACTTGAAGTATATCTATTTGAAGAATGAAACCAGTAACTTAATTTTCAGTACCTGGATTCCTTCAAAATCCTTCTCTCTGGACTCTCACACCCTCCGCTTCTAAAGAAGGTCATAACTAGAATATTTTACAAGAGTTTGAATGGCCTAGCCATTATGCCCATCCAGCAGAATCAATCAATCGTATTTTATTTAATGCTACTCTGATGATATTCCCACTTTCATTTAACTTTTGTAAGAATAAAGTAGAGCAAACTCTAATTCCACTCAACTATTTGTTACTACACTCAGTACTTGTATCTTTTAGCCAAAAGATGCTGTGGTATTATTTAAAATGTAGTGTTTTGTAATTGTTTCCAGAATAACCAGATGCATTCTTTTTATTTCAGGAACTGCATCCGTTGCTGTTGCAGGTCTTCTTGCAGCTCTGCGCATCACCAAGAACAAGTTATCAGACCACACAGTGTTGTTCCAGGGAGCTGGAGAGGTAGGTATTTTTATACATGAGGAAAAATTGTGCTATGATGATTGTTATTAATATTTAATTGAGTTACATATGTCCAATAAACAAGAAGATTAAATGGGTAGAATGATTACTAAAACCTCCTGAAAGCTGTTTTTTAGTTCAAATGTAAATTTACAGAAAAATCTCTGATCATCTGATGAAGCCTCGTATTTTGTATAAAACATTTTTTGGAGATCTGTTCTCTTTTCAAAAATTTAAGATGTAGCTCTTCAGCTGTAAATTATTGAACTGCTCGCAATATAACCAAATTAACATTTTTTGAAAGATGAGGAAATACGGGGGAGAAAGTAAATATAAGGTATTTACCCGGGTGAGTGTTATTTAGTAAGAAGTACCCCTTCCATTTTTTTTGTCATTGAATGTAGTATTTCAGTATTCTGCATATTAAGGTCATCCATTTCTGAAGATCTTTATGCACACTATTTTTTTATACTAATTTTTCAGTATTAATTTCTAAGCCACTGACACACAAGGGCAGGTTTCACTTATCTACAGTGTGGCTTGTCATCTCTTGTATGAAATCTACAACCCCATGCTGGCTTCTTTAATTTCATTAAATATTTGGTGCTATGTCTGCAGTTTTCAAAATGGCTTGTATCCGTATCTGGCATGTCAACACCTTACTGCATCAGGGAAGGAACTCTGGAGTTCCTTCCCCTGGTTTTGCTCCATGTTCAACAAGCAGATGAATTGATGGTCTAACGTTTATTTTTTTGTCAGTATTTTCAGTGTGGCTGTTGCTGCAAAGAGGTAATGGTAGATATCATCCCTGCCACAGGAGCTGGTTTTTAATAAACCTGGTTATTTCTTAACAAGAAAAGGGAAATCTCACTTGGTTCTCAGTGAAACTCAGTGATAAAGTATAAGAAACAGAACCAACCCTAAAAATACATATATGGGTTTGTAATCAGAAATACTGAGTGGTCTGTTGGCTTGTTTTGTTGCCTGGTTTTCAATCTGTACCTGTATGACATTTAATCAGTTGGATGAAATACTATAAAATCCAGTAATAAGAATGAAACACATTTCAGCAAAAGATTGATACATGAGTTTTTCTTTCCCCTGCTTTGACTGGGAGCACAGCCAAGTCTAGAGTTACAAAACACATGAATAGTAGGTAAAAGGAAGCTTACCTTTCTGATGGACATCTTAGAAAAAGATAAGAGCAAAAACTCTTATGTTTTACTTTCTGGCACGCAGACTGTTATTTCCTTTAGTTTAAATTACAAAAGTTTCAAAGAAGAAAAAATACTTCATGTATTCTGATGGAATGATAGAATGGTTTGGATCGGAAGGGACCTTAAAGATCATCTAGTTTGACCCCTGCTGTCATGGGCAGGAAACCTTCCACTATACCAGGTTGCTGAGAGCCTCATCCAACCTGGCCTTGAACACTTCCAGGGCTGGAAGTGTCATTATGTGGAATAAATGTTAGTTCTAGCATTTTCTAGTTCCCAGTCTCAACATTTGTTGTGCTCTCCACACTCTAAGCCATCTGAAGATTTATCTATGCTACGATTTGTCCGTATGATTTAAGATTTAGCTGTGCTGGTTTTTTACATTATGGTTTCTAATTACCAAATGATAGCACCAGTTCATTCAGTTTATCTTATGAAAAAATAATTATACAGTTTTATTGTCTAATAAAATTAGGAAACTTACCTAAAATAGTGTGTAAATGAAACGTGTGAGCAGGGAATTTCTTTCATTCCTTGTTTGGTACTCTACTTTTCTTCTTTTTCCTTCAGGCTGCATTGGGGATAGCAAACCTCATTGTTATGGCTATGGAAAAAGAAGGGATATCCAAAGATGCAGCTACCAAAAGAATATGGTTGGTTGACTCGAAGGGATTAGTAGTAAAGGTAATACAATTTTGTCATTACTTTAAATATCATGATACTACTTGCATTCTGTAGATAAAGACAAGAACATATTCTTTGTTAAAGCAACTGCAGCAATATATGTCTCTTGGCATAATGAGTTGTTTTTCTTTTCTAAAGTTTATTAAATTAATGACAGACTGCCATGTTACTTTGTGGGGGGGATCATTATGCTTGGAGTTCCTGCTCTATTTCCATCAGGGATGAGCACATCATGAAGAAAATTTTTCAGCATTTCGTTAAAAAACGTGTCAGAAAAGAAATGTTCAACTTTGGGGCTTAATATTTCCCGTCTAAATGCGACTATTATTTGTTAGCACAGTCTTGCACAAAGATGTATAGATACATGGCAGGCAAGTCATCCTTCTGCAAGAACTGAGATGCATTGCAACAAAAAGCTTCTCTGCAAAGTGATACAGCTCATGTTGCAGATGTTGTGGTCTGCAGTGCTATCAACACTGGTCAGAATTTGAAGCTGCTGAGAGACTTCATCAGTCACCCTTACCTCATTCCTTCCATGTGCCAAAATAAAGAAACATATGAATTCCATGTGCCAGAATAAAGAAACCTGGTATGTTTTAAAAGGTGGTTATGTATTTAATAGTTTGTGAGCTCCTTAAAGGAAATGGATGAGAGGCCAGTTGCCTTTGCTGTTTCACCTTGCTGGTCAGTTTGCAGTATTTGTGGTCATCTTTGTTTGTACCACACTTTGCAGTGTTCTTTGGCTGTCTGACATTAAAGGTCTTCTGTGGTTCACACAGCTTTGCATCGGGAGGATGCATTCTGCAGGCAGTGTCTGCTGGCTTATTGAACAGCACCTTTCACTCCTGCTGTTAAAGGGAAGATAGTAGGATCTTACACATTGAGATGGGCAAATATTACCAAGGTCATCTTGGTCATCCCTTGGCAGAAGGCACAAAAGTAGCCTGTTCATGTACAGAAGAATGCAGGTATTTGCCACTATCTAGGACACAGATTTTTTTTTTTCTCTGGTGCTTTTTTTTCTTTGTTTAATGAGTATATTTAATCCGTTTGGTTTTCATCTAATAATTTTGAAGTGATTTTACGTCCAAACATAATTGACTGAAGGCCTGTGTATTGTCTGTGGCTGTTGAAACCTTGAGGTTGCCTAAGAGGAATCGGGTTGCACCATTTCTTTCAGCATAGAAACTGCGCTTATCAAATTGTACAATTGAACTAAAATCACCTCCTGGTGATTAAGGAAACTGACAGGGGCAGAAGCGTAGGAACTTCACAGCCCTGAAGCAGTAAAAGAGGTCTCGGCTGCGTGTCCGTTCAGCCGAGGTGGTTAACCGGCCTTTCTTCTCTCTCCCTGGTTTCTTGTCCCTGCCTCTTCGCACCTCTCACTGCTAATTTGCCCGTCAGCCGAGAACCCAGGTTGTTGCTCTTGGTCTGCAGCGGCTCATTCCTTTCATAGGTTCTAAATTTTTAGTGACTCGGTAACTGCATTCTTTCCTCACCACCTTCGAGCTTCTGCGCTCTCAAGCAGTGCCAAAACCAATCAGGGTCTCACACAGCCTCGATGTTCCTTTCCTCTGCTTATTCTTCTTGGTGGAGCTTTAATTTGGGTTTTGTCCAAAAAGCAGTCCACTGAATTTCATGTCCTGCCTGGACTGTATTTGTGAACTGTTTGTGATCGCCAGACATAACAGCTGTCTGAGGTAGATTAGGCCTGAATTTGTGGCCAGATGTTGATGCAAGCAGCAGGAACCGACGGTGCATATTTCAGGTCGTTGCTTGTGTTCCTGGAAGACCTGGCAGCACCAGTTTTCCCATCTGGCTGTCCTGGGGGGCCTGAGAATGGGTGGGTGCTTACTGCTGTGTCGTGTTTGAGGGACATCTGTCAGTGCAAGGCCTGGGCTGGACATAAGGAAACACGTCCTTGGCTTAGGGCTCTGCACGTCCTCTCTTGGCTTTCTTCTGCAGCAAAATGTTCGCCTCTGAAAAGTTAAAAAAAACCAAACAAACCCAAAAAACAAAAAAACGTCCCCCCAAAGAAAGAAAATACAATGTAAGCCTCAAGAAGCTTGAGATTTAACTGCTGGGAAGTTACATATACAGCGAGTAAATAATTAAGCTACTCCTGGTTCCTTTTTCTGGCCTGAGAGAGAATGCTGTGATTTAGATCCACTTAGGAAATTATTTTGGCTGTAGCTGATTGTAGAAAAATGCTGTGAGGCTTGAAGGACTTTCCAAACTCTTAGAAATGAGATAAAAGAAATAAAATGAGGAAGATTTATGAGAACAAGGTAAAATCAGAACTCTACTATTACAAACTTTTTCATTATTGCAAAGGTAAAAATTGCCAAGATTGGAGGATAGATCACCAGTTAATCAAATTTTGCATGAACTAAATTGACACTTATTTCTTACTACTGAGGACATGTATCAATGGAAACCTGTTCAATAAGAGTCCCTTAAAAATTGCCTCACCAAAACCTGCTTGATCAAGAGTTTTAGGTGAAGCAGGGAGACCTTTTCAGTACTAGAAGTACTCCGATCTGTTGCTTTAGCAATATGAGAAATAACAGAATTGCTGAAGACTCAGCAATTATTTTGTCCAACTAAACTAATTTTTACATCATTTATATTCTATGCTGGCATTTGATCATTAATTTTGCAATGTGTGATTATAATTTAAACATTGTTTCTCCTTTCATCTGCTTTCTGCTAGAATTTCAACCAGTTCTATCCAAAGAAAAATAACCTGGGAACTGTCACTGACCTGGCTGCAGTTTCCACCTTTTTTCTTCTTCCCCCACCCTCAAAAGCTGCCACGAAGTCACTTACCAGGCTTTTGTTGCTGAATTTTTCCTTTGTGGCTTTTTAATTTTAGTTCAAGTGCAGCTGTGTTTTCATTCTCCTGTTAATTTTATTTTCCCCCCATGGGAACCATCTGTTTTCATTAAACCAAGCCTGATGACCAACTTTTCTGCTATGTTGTGGTAAAAGAGCTGGTGATGGAGGCTGTGTTTGTTATACTGTCGATAGTTATGTTCTGTAATTCCTTCTAGAGAATTTACAGTGTTGTAGGTACCAGTCTGGGGTTGCTGTTTGGTCTTTTAAAATTTGTTCAGAATGCTTTCACCTTTTGAAATGAATTTTTTTTCCAAAGGTGGGTGAGGAAGTTTTACAGATCATAATATGATTAGAATTTTGCCACTTAAACTGTGTGACTTTTTGAAACTTACTGTCTTAAGTATCCCAGTGCATTCAAATGGAAGTTTTAATGTTGAATTAAAAGACTCTTTGAAGTTGCTTTTGCACTCTTGCGTACTTGAAGATTATACATAATCAGTTGAGACTCACCTTTAGTTTTGCATTTCTGAATTATCACAAAATCACAGTCTGTCTGATGAATAAATATTTACCTGTATAAACACATTGGTGGGTAAATGTCTCCCACATTCCATTCCCATATTCTCAGTGTTCCCATTTTTTTTTCTGTTAATCACACAGATTACAAAAATGGGTGATGTGTGGTGAACATGTTTTGTGTCTTCTTTAAAGCTTCCATAGTGTCATGTTTAGCTATATTAGTAGCCAAATCTTAGTCCATGAACTTTAAAGATGGTAAATTCTTTTGTGTCAACTAGTTGAGAAGAGGCAGAATGTGATAATGGTGGGATATTCATGAGGTTCACCATTGTCTGAGCATTTCGGTAATGTGCTGCAAATGCTTTTATTGCTTTTTTGTTTGGTTTTCTAAGGCAATACCAAGAACAGGGTAGGGTGATAGGCAAGAGGGTTCTTGGAACTTCCTAGGAATATGATACAGGTAATAAGGCTTTTTTAATATTTAAATGGACTTAGTAGAAACTTCTCCCCCCCTCTGCCAAGGATGGCTGCTCCTGTGCTGACGAGGTACAGGGAACGTTCCTGGGCTGCCAAACATGCTTCTCTTACAGTGAAGTTTGTCTGTAATTTGCAAGGCAGCATTACATTTTTGTACACCACATAATCTCTAGTGCACAGAAGTTGTTCCTTTGCATAGAGATGAATGTAATCCTTAATTTTAAAGAGTATGTCACCATGGAGAAATGTCTCTTTTGACGTTTTTGCACTGCATTCTTTCTGGTTCAGCACAGTAATAATACTTGTGTCTAGTCGAGTGACTTGTATTGTAAATGTCCATTAAAGTTGTGATCTTATCCCCTGTATGACAAGCACAGGAATATTCACTGAGGTCTGATGGCTGAAGGCCTCAGAACGTTGATCTTTCTAAGAGGAAAACTGAAATAGATCCCAAAGTTTAACAATTTCTGTAGTCCTGATTAATTATAGTGGAGGTAACCAGGTAAACCTGTAGATAATCCCATAAAAGGATTCCATTTTTCATCCTCCTTCCCCCATTTCATTATCCCTGGCAATCTTATTTGCATTGGATATGACCCTGATTAAAGTTCATGGTTTGGTCAAAGCTGCGTACATGCATGGTTCAGTCTTTGCTTAGAGAATGGTGGAAGAGAAAGGGGGACATTTGGGAATGATACCAGAATTTCAGTGCCATATAGTTGCTCCTAGTAGAGTCAGCAGATTCATATAACAAGTGAAAGAATCTTTGTAGCTCACAATGAAATATCATAATATTGAACTGAATCCCATCCAGACTGTCTGTTACTGATTTTTTAAAATTTTTATTAATAATCACTCTTTTAAAAAGTTTCAATTTCATGCTAGATAAGAATTTGATAATGGTTTTAATTTTAACTTTTATATACCACTGTCTGCCAGTTCTGCTAGCTTTTTATTATTTCTAGCTTTCATTTTATCAACAGTCAATTATTCTGACACTTCTGTTCTTGATCAGTTCTTTTATGGCTGACTGCAAATGGCTGGGACTTTTCGAGCCAAAAAAAATGATTTATGTTTTAGCAAAGATGCAATGCCTTGGGTATCTCCAAGGTGCCACAATCACTCAAAGTGGTTTCTGCCTTATTTTACTCATGTAACATCCCAGCAAAACAATCCTCGTTTGCTTCATCAGGTTTTCTGGTGTCTGGGGAATTAATCTGTGCACTTTCATCTCGCATTTATCATGTTCTATATCAAGTACAAGTTTTGCAAAAAGGAAACATTAATTTGTCTCCGAAGGCTTGTGGCATTACTCATGCTCAGTGAGTAATGTATGAAAACAAGTGAGGACAAGGCAAAAGGGTGATTGGTGAGGTGTTTCTCTAAAAGAGACACCACCAAAACCCGTTGCCTTTCTTGGCATGTAACTCTTTGACACTGTGTGCATTAGATGTGCTGATGGGATGGGGACCTAATTTGGGCGGTTTATAATTTCTTTTGCTCATGCTCTGTTACTGAAATTAATGATTGATTTGCTCAGTTTTCTGCTGTTCTGTGGATTTGTGATTTGCTCTGGTTCTCAGATCTTATCTTCTTGAAATAATTGTTCTTATAAATTTTGTCCTGCCTGTTAACCTTGTTAACCTATTGTCCATGTGTGCTTATTTACATGGAAAGGGTACTTTATAAATTTTACAGAACTTAAACAACCCTACTCTTCTAACATGTTTTAAAGTCAACACCAGAATTGTATTTCTTCTCTTAATTGTATGTTTTACTGTCAATTATTTGACATTGTCTCCTCAAAATATTGTGTTTTATCACATAGTTGGCAACAAACTGTTTATCAGTTGCGTGCCCAAGTTGCCTGGTTTGGTTTTAATGTACTCTCTTCACCTTTAGGTGTTAGGTGATGGGCCTGATCAGGAGGCACTGTCACTTTATAATTAGTCGCAGTACAGGGTTTTGGGAGGGCTTGCATGTCTCTGCTTTTTGGTTCGTAAATAAGGTGGCACAGGAGTGCCTGTCGCCTGCAGGCCCTTGGGCTTCAGTCAACCCCTGCCCGGAGTCCATGTCCATACCTCCACCTTTTTTATTTTGCATTTTGTGACTTCTTGTGCCTGATGCTGTTTTGGAGTTCTGGCTAGGGGGGAGCCTGGCCTGCCCCCTCCCAGCCCACTCTCTGTGCCCCTCCTGTCCCATCCCTTTCATGATTCTGGGGCCTCCCCATGGAGTCCCACTGTGGTCCCTGCCTAGAGTTCTCAACAACCTTTAGACCAGGGATTTACTTGTGATGAAACAGATAAAAAGCCATGTAGAGACCATCTCCCAAAAGGGAGGTGCATCACCACCTTCTCCCATGACTCTTAACCACTTTCTTTTTTCACAGCTGTTTTTTGTTTGTTTTACTCTTAGCTCTGCAGTAGGGAACTCACAGGAAAAATGCAAGCAAAACCCAAACATTTGCAGTTGTAAATACTCAACTTACTAATGGACTGCTTTGCTCCCTGGTCTACAGTTCTCATGTCTTCTGTGGTTCTCATGTCTTCAGTATTTAAGAACCTCAAAATATTTTATTAATTTATCTGTGTACTGATCTCTGAGCTCTTGTTTAAATAAGCCACAGTTGACACAGTGAAATGGAGGCAAGTGTTTATATAAATAGATTTGTGCCTCCCTGGTTGTGAGACGGGACAAGTGCCAGCACTGCCTCAAATGTGGGACAGTGCAGTCGTCAGGGTGCTGTTCCATATTCGCAGCTGCCTCCCACCTGATGGAAAGAGAAGTTCTTGGAGAGCTTCCAGCCCTGCCTCTCTTGCCTCGCTGGCACAGAGCTGCTCTGCTCTTCAGCCCTGGTTCGTGCAGCAGCCCCGACAGAACCAGTTGAAACAGGCCATGGCATTAGGCTGCACATTGGTGGCATTTGTAAGGTTTGCCTCCCATTTTCGAATTTCCCATATAGATGTCTGCTGTGCAGTCTGGTCTCCTGTTTTTACAGCTGTTTTCTATGAAAATTCTCAGGGTTTTATTGATGGGTCATTTTTGTTTGTTATCTGAGCCTCAATTTGGCTATAATATGATGATAAGAGTAACTTTCTGTGAAAACTGTGATGTACATTTGCTTGAAATCTGATCAGACCCTTAAACTAAGAACTTCAGAACCCTCCTTGAAACTGCTCCCTATGAACTACTTTCATTTCAATTCCAACATACAAGCAATTTTTTTCGTAGAACTGTTAACTACTGAGTCCTGTTACTTCCTTTTGCTCCTTCATTTGAAAGGTTCTGTTGTTCATGTGACTGTGTTTTGTAATAAAATATAATACCAGTGACTCTGACCCATTAAGGAGTAGAGACATTTTAGGATTGCCAACATCTTTAATACATAATGTCACAATCAGAGAATGCTGCTATTGTTTCTTTATCTCTGTACTTCATCTGCTGATTTAACACAGTCCACCTTTGTAATTCATTTGCTAATAAAGAATTTAGTTCATATTACTTTCCATCTCAGATACCACGGTGACCTCTAATATATCTGTTTTCAGGCTGCTTTGTTCTCTTTTGTTCAAATCCAAAATAACTCAAAGGTTTCTTGGTACAGAATTATACTGTGATAGAGGCAATTCTTTTCCACTACAAAGTAATTTCTGGCATTTTCACCGAGTCTTTGGACTTAAGTTATTAATCTTTTTGAGTGTTAATATTCTCAACCTTCAGTATTCTAGTGAAAGTGTATTGTATAGTTTATTCAGGCAACCTAATTATCCATTAAAGATACTATGATTTTCTTTGTGGTACATTAGTTCTTGGTAGTTTTTTGGTTGGCTGTTTTTATTTTCTGCTTTGTTTTTTGGTTTTCTTTTTTTCAATTTACAAAAACTTATTATAAGGCCCCTGGCAAATTACTTGTTCTATAAAAGATAAGAAAAACATATAAGATTATATAGCATTGGAAATTATAAGGAGATAATCTTGGTGCTTTTTAAATTTCCTTCTTGGGATGCTGAATACATTTGTGAAGTAAGAGCAAGAAGAATATATAGCCTCTTTTTCTCTCTTTGCCTTCCTCTAAATAGCTGCACAAGTATCACATTAATTCTCTTGGTTCATCTGCAGATTTCAGTGTGAAAGACTTTTTTTTTGGATTTGAGTAGTGTCCCTTGATACAGGAGAGAGAGATATATCTTTATGTACATCTACATATGTTATACTTGATAGAAAACATAATACACCTTAAGACATCTGATGTCTGGCCTAGAGGAGTCTTCATACAGCTACTTGAACAGCAGTGCAATAACATCCTTTGATAGGAGCTCCTGGAAAAAATCTCTCCAAAAAATCCCTCCTCTGTGTGGTGAGCAGTGAAGTCCTTCAGCGAAACAGTGAGACTATACAGAGGTTTGGTGTACTGCAGAGGTCTTTAAACTGCTGGCTTTCCTGAGCCCTTTTCATTGCCTGAATGAATTTTTAATAATGCTGAAAGAGCAGGACAGTGGACTTAGAAGACATGTCTGATTGCGACTGAAGATGATGTTTGTACTTAAAAGACTCAGACCTTCATACACAGAATCTCAGAGCTCATTCAAACTCTTCAGAGTTTGAGGTATTTTACATTTTTTCTTTTTCCTCTTAGAAGAAGGGAAATATCAGTAAGCTCTGTGCCATGTTAGTATCTTAGGATTATGGAGATGCAGGCAGACCAGAGCAATTTCTGATTTATGCTGCATTGTGTTGATCCTTTACAGCTCATTTCCCAGCAGCCACAGTACAAAGGCTGGCTAAGCCAGGGCTGGAAATGGAAATGTCAGAAGATGGGCTCTGTGCTTCTGGAAGATGTTTTAGTCAGAACAGCTCAAAACTGACAGGTCCAGCCACTTTGCATCTCTCCAGTGTCAGGAAGGAGACAAGACAGCAAACCACGCAAATCCAGAACTGAGACTTCTGCATTTTGGCTCCATCCTCTTCTTTCTGCTGGCTGACAAAGCTTTGTGATTTCTTATTCCAGCTATAGGCATTCAGGGATGAATGTCTGGAATCTTGTACTAAATGGCCTGGCAACCCCTTATTTTAAGGAAGATACACAAAACTAAATTGTTTCTTCCTTCCTACAAGCCCTTGCTTGTCCTGTTGGCAGGGCACAGAAGAAAGCTAGTTGTGCTCTTGCTGCCACCTTTCTACTTGGTGGAGAGCAGAGCTTAAGCATTTATCAGTTTGTGGAGAAAAAAAAATACTGTCTAAAGCACTGGCCTCTAAACTGTTGGAGTTTTGTAATCAAATCAACTGGCTGGTCTTGAAATCGTGGAGTTTAGGGAGGTGTTATGTAGCTCCTTTAGATCACTGAATTAACAATTAAAAGACATTTCTGACACCTCTCCTATGAGGAAAGGCTGAGAGAATTGGGATTGTTCAGCCTGAAGAACAGAAGACCCCGGGAGACCTTCTATCACCCTTCCAGTACCCAAAGGGGCCTATAAGAAAGCTGGAGAGGGACTTTTTACAGGGGCATGGAGTGACAGGACAAGGGAGTACAGCTTTAAATTGAAAGAGGGTCAATTCAGATTAGAAATTAGGAAGACATTTTTTTACAGTGGAGGTGGTGAGGCACTGGAACAGGTTGCCCAGAGAAATTGTGGATGCCCCATCCCTGGCTGTGTTCAAGGCCAGGCTGGATGGGGCTTTGAGCAACCTGGTCTAGCGGAAGGTGTCCCTGCCCATGGCAGGCTGGGTGGAATGAGATGATCTTTAAGGTCCCTTCCAACCCAAACCGTTAGATGATTCTAGTTTATTTTAAAATATATATTTAAAAAAAAAACCCTAACCATATAATTTCTTTTATAAGCATTTTCCAAGCAAAAATCTCTATGCACATAGCTGTTGTTATTTTTGCTAAGCCACATAATTTAATATTTCATTCTTAGTTAATATGCTAGAAAAATATTTGCTTGGAGACATGCTCTATGCTGACTAATGGGATCAAACTAATTCAGACCAAAGCTGAATAAATAAGTAAATTTTAAATTGTTTGGGTTTTGACTTGCATTGGGATTTTTGTTTGTTTGTTTGACTATTATTTTTTTTAGAATGGTAAAATATTATGAGTGAAATTAAGAACAGATAGGATAAGGCAGAAGTGAATCTGACCTGAGCTGACTCATCTGGCGAGCACTGGTCTTGCTAGCTGGCAGCCTGAAAAACGTTGCAGTGGATCACATCCTTACTGTTCGAGTACTCCTTTGTAGCTAATTAAATGAGAGATCATTGTCAGTGTCAGGACATTGAAGTGTTTCATCAGTAAGTGCTTTAACACCTCCCCAAAAGCCAGTCAAGTGTAAAACTGTGTGAAGAACTAAATCTACTTCATAAAGGATTTTGGTTACTTGTTTTGACTAAAATTGAAAATGAAAGAATATCAACATTTTTATCCACTAAGATGTCAGCCTGATCTCTTGGCTGTTATGTACTGTGGAAAAAAATCAAAGGTCACCTTTCCTGAGCAATCTGTCCAGGTCTGCAGATCCTGGAGGGGCTCAGAGCTACCAGCCTGCCAGAGCCTGAAGAGTGAGCTGGTCACAGCCCTTGGAGGTGATTTCTTTTTCCTTGGTAGCCCAAGGCAGCCTCCTGGAGGTGGAGTTTTAAGGTCAGATGGAAAACTGGCCTCCTCAGCAGCAGCATGATGAGCCATTAAGGAACCGTCTAAAGACGCAGCCTGAGACTGGATGGTGGCCCAGGGCACCCACTCCTGGCTCCCCAGCAAACCTGCCTCCAAGTGAGGCTCCACCAAGCATTTTAATTCCAACCAACCCGCAGATTAGAATGAGAAGTGCCTTTTATTATAGTAGTTTGGATTAATCCTAGCAACAAGCTTTTGGTCTGGAAGTCATGAATGTTGGGGTTTCTTTTTCTTTGCTGACTGAAAAGAAAGCTTCATATTTTTCCCTTGGAAACGTCAAGGAAAATTCCTGCTTTAAAATGAGATGGGTCTAAAGTGTGTGTGCAGACTGTGGGGACATCTGCTGGGCTGCTGGGAAATGGCAGACTGCAAAATGCATATGATGGTGGAATGATTCAGGCATGAATATGCCAAAAATTATTAATACTGTGGCATTCCCTTGGGGCTGACAATTTCACATTTTATCCACAAAGGAAACCAAGCGCCCGTATCTCAGTATTTCAGTGCTAATCACTGTAGGAGAACACTTAAGACCTGCATAAGCCCATCCAGACATAAAAATGTGTAGAAAAGAGAGATCTCTGGAAATGCCATATAATCATGGGTGAGCTAAAAGAAGCTGGCATGCTGTGGGGCAGAGCAGCTCAGTGAGCCCCGACCACATAACAGCCTCCCGCAACTTCCTGTGGCACCCTTGGGATGGAAGCGCTTTCCTTGCAGCTGGAAATGAGAAATGGCCTCTTCTTCTGCCCACCAGCTCTTGCAGTGGCTGTCCCAGGACCAGCAGAGGAGCTTCAGTGATGGGACTGGCACAGCCACATGCTGCCACACTGCAGAACTGGGGTCTGAAATGAAGCATCACCTTTCTCATCATGGCTTATGTCTGATGGTGTATGCAGGCCTAAGTTGAGCCAAAATTTTCAAATTCATAGACTTCAGTGGAATCGTGGAATGAATTCTATTCCAATACTTCAGTGTAGTCTTAATAAACTTGCTAGCATTAAGGAAACTTTCATCTTATCAGTTGTAAAAGGTGTGGCTGGGGAGACAATACATATCTGTTCTGGCTATTTAGTCAAAATGACATTGAGCATTCAATGTTCCTCATGTACTTCCCCATGTATCTGTTTAATCTGTTTCTTTCTGTATGAGATTGTAAGATGTTTGAGGGGCTGGAGCCATCTTCTAGACTTGTGTTTGAAAAGTGCCTTTGCAGTGATGTTTTCTGCAGGCACGAGACTAAAACAAGGGGTGGAGGTGTGTGCATCTTAAACTTTCCTGCTGAAATGTTCAGATGTCTGTGTACAGACAGAACTCTGTGTATTTAGACAACTAACAGAATTTTCACAAATTCTGGCCTGTTCTCACCCTGCACTCCATGTTACTTACACTGAGCTCAAACCCACTTTGCAGCCCAAGTCAATGTCTGTGATACTCTATAGCCCTTTCTCCTGCATCCATCGTATTCCATTTGGAAACCTTGGTGGGCATCAGTGAATGGAAATTGCCAGTAGAGATCAGGGCAAAAGTTTTTTCACAGCAGAGTCAATTTTGTTAATGCAAAAACAGTGCACCAGACAGTTGGTTAAAATTATTTTTATTCCATCCTTAATAATGAATGCCTTAATATGAAAAATGTGAAGAAAAATGTAGGCTCTCCTATAGTTTAAATAGTCACACCATATAGTCTCCATACTTTAGACAAGAGCAAAGCTGAAACAGCTAGGAGAAACTATTTTTACTGTGCTAAGTTACAAATGTCATATAATTGCTCAAATAGATGTTAATACCATGGTGTTCTACAGCAATTTTCGATTTAAAGTACAATTAATGAATTTATCTGCTGCTTAGACAAATAGATTGGTCCTAAATTATCCTAAGCATGTTAGCTGTACACAGTGTAACTTTGTCTGATATGATAGATGCAAAAGTAGAAATGAAAATAGGATGCGTTAAACCAGATACTTTGTAAACTGGTTATCCCAGGATATTAGGTTCCATTAAACTTGAATGTATTTTTCTTGTTGTTCCTTACCCAGGGGCGTGCCTCATTAACACCTGAGAAACAGCGTTTTGCCCACGAACATGGTGAAATGAAAAATCTAGAAGATATTGTTAAGGATATAAAACCGTCCGTGCTAATAGGTAATTTCTTTGACTTTAAAGCAATGACCTTATTCTTTGTTGAAAAAAAACGGGGATGTGGCTTTGTCTGAAGACAAGATCAAGTTCCTCTGAACAGAGTTTACCTTTGTGTGTTTTCAGAAAACACTGGGTGCATAATGGACTCTATTAAGCAACTGAACAAATAGTAACTATCCAAGCATGTAACACTGCTTTCATTCTGAGCCATCCATTTTACAGGAGAAAGAATCCGATTGGGTTTAAACATCTGATGCAGGACCTTACCACCTTCCTAAATTTCTTCTGATTTAATGTGGAGGGTGTAATACAAATAACCTCAGAGTGAGAAAACTGAGCTAAGCTCATGTAAAGCTGTGCAAACATGAGGGTGCTGTATCTGCATCTTCTTTTTGCTCACATTTAGGTCCTTAGCCAGCAGTCCTTTATGCAGACCAAAATGCAGATTTTACGAACACTTTTTCTGTTGTAAAAGCAAAAGGATTGTGATCTCAGTAACGGATTGCTCAGCTCTCTGTAGCTTGGTTGTTGCATTTTAGTGACAGTTTCAGGAATGAACTGCAAGTACTCTTGGTCTTTTTTTTTATAAGTAAGACTTCAAGATTAATCTATCTGGCTAGTAAAGTCATTCATCAAGTGCTAGAGAAACTGAAATGCCACAGTGAAAATTATCCTACATTTTAACAGCTATCTTTTTGACTATGCCTAGACCACGTGGTCCTTGTTCAGTAAAATCTGCTTTTGCCAGTGATCATCAGTGAGGTAAATGAAATGTTTCTTTTCGTGTGCTTCAAAAAGATATGACTGCAAGAGGAGACCAAGTGGTCTAGAAAATTTATGTAGTAGACTACCAGGCTGAAAAAGCTAGAGGGACAGAAGAATAGAATAAATTAATATTTATCCAGATAAAGGTGTGTGCATGCTTAGGGAAGATTTGCTGTCATGAAATATGGGTGTTTACTGTGTATCATTTTTATATATAAACCTGTGTGACTCTCCCTCAAGGTCACTTTCATTTATCATTTCTGTATAATGAAGGCTCTTCCATCAGAAACAGCAATAGAAACTAATATTTGGGATTTTTGGTTTGAGTGACTAGACATTCACTATATTCCTTGGAGTAGCAGGAGTCATGGGAGAATAGGTTGATAGTCCTTCTCCCGCTGTTTTACGTAGCTCTGTCTGAGCAAATCCTCATACACTTTTCATTGCCTGCAATGGCTCAAGGAAAAGCCTTAATTTAGCTTGACCCAGTCTAAGAAACTGCAATTTAAAAAAAGAAAAATAAGATAAATAAATAGACACTGAGCATTTTGTTTTAACTTTACATCTGAAGATAGTTGTCATTCTTACTGTTGGCTGTCCAGAAGCAGTTTTAGAAGTCATTAAACACTTGGCAACTGAAGATTTAACCAGAAACTAAGGTGTGTAACAGGCCATAACTTATACAACTGTTCATCAAACATAAAGTGGCTCAGCTGGTCTATCAGAGGTTTTGCATCTAAGCGTCCTTGTCCAGTCATAGAAGGTGAAGTACAGAGAGCTCAGAGTTGCAAAAAATAGTAGTGTGTGACAGATATACCATGCTCCATGTGGAATCAGTCAGAAAATACTCTGAGGTGCCTTAAAGAAATATTAGTCCTGAAGCATGACCCTTGAGCCAGCTCTGGGCCCCTTTCACCTCCCTCCAAGGACTTCGTACCCTCCTCAGGCAGATACCAAGCTGTCTTTTTACACTGGGCACTGTCAGGATGCTCATTTGAGCACCAGTGACAAGACATTACAGTACTGACCTGAGAAAGGCCCCGGTTCCAGGCTCTCCTCTCCCAGCCTGGGTTTTAATCCATTTTCCAAGAGAGGGAAAACCAGCTCTTTTTCCTGCTTTTGAAACTCAGATGCTGTGTGAAAAGCAGAATGGGGTGTCAGACACTGGGGTCTCTGAGGAAGAAGGAGGCTACCCTCTCTCCAAGCCAGGTGAGAGTGGCCTCCAGTAAAATAAAGATCTTTAGTTTTACTCCAAGATCTGTTTATCTGTTTATTTTCACTGAAGGGGTGGATAGCCTTGAATTCCCAACTCTGTAGATTAGTCAGAAACACGGGTATACTCGGCATCTCAAAAACATCACACACCCCCATTTTCGGCTGTGAATTGTCTGAGGTCCAAAATCTAAGTACTGGCTATGAGTCTGAAATGCAGCAGAGTGCAGCCTCAGTTAGATGATTTCATGCTGCAAGAGTGGCATTCAGTTCCTGTGAAAAGCCTTTATAAGTGTAGACAGTATGGGGAAGAGAAAAGCATCTCTGGTGCAATGAAAAGGGATGTATTAAAAAAAATTGTTGCCGTCAGGGAAGGCTTAGACTCAAAACTGGGATTATTTGTCAGCTCAGCTCTGATGTAGAAGGCAGAGACTTTACTCATCATGTCAGAAAAAACTGAAATCTGACACACTGGATTTGGGAGAAACTTTGCAGTCTGTGGAATAAAACTTTAGGACCCAGAGTTGCACCTGTCTAGTCCATACTGGACTTAGCTGCCAGGTAAGGTGATACATTTCTATTTTACACAAAGGGCTTGAGAAAAGGGAAAGGAGAAATTCACCTGATCATACAGGGGTGAACAGGTTCTGCGTTATGCTGGGGATGATACTGGAGTGTCACTACTGCAAAATCTTTTATACAAAACTTTATTTTAACCACGTGTTAGGAAAAAGGTTGAACTCCATTTTAAAGAGGGAGAGAGACAGTAAAATGAGCTCTTTTCTTTTACAAGTGACATGCATGTCTTGCCTTGAACTAACTTCATTTGTGTATTTGTTATGTGTGTGTTTTTCTTATTTAGGAGTTGCTGCAATTGGTGGTGCTTTTACTACACAAATTCTTCAGGATATGGCTGCTCTAAACAAACGTCCTATAATTTTTGCTCTCAGCAATCCTACCAGCAAAGCAGAATGCACTGCTGAGCAGTGCTACAAATACACAGAGGTAACCAAAGATTAACATCTTTCCAGTTTAAGTCATGAAAAGTAAATCTGAAATTAAATTTAAAATGGGAGGAAGACAGAGGGTGGAGTAGCAAGTACTAATAATGTCTCTGTGCATAGGTAAAATGAGTTAAATTAAATAAAAGATTTTTCAGATTTTATCAAGACAATTTCACTGAATTCACTACATGCTTGCACTCTCATAAAAACATTTCATAGCTTTTATTGGTGTCAGGAAACACTCATAATCTTTATTACAACCAAAGCATCAGTCACCATCAATCATTAAAACATTATGTCTGTTTTTGAACTGTACTGTTTCGTGTAACATATACACACAGTGGCATGCTTCTCATTTGAGATATCATAAATACTCTTCAGGGTAAGAAAATATTTCAATACATGAAACAGAATCTTTAAAATCATTCTGTAGTAAGAACTGGGGTAATTGACTCTTCTTACAAAGTTTTCTATTATATAAACATGGGTGAGAATTAAGAGAACTGTGCTTGCTTATTTGTTATAGAAGTACTGATAAACACGTTATCCTGTAATTCAGAATTTAAAATGTATGAGTACCTGACTGTATGTGTTTCACAGTGGATGTATTTGGATTTCTTGTCAAATACAGGGCATTTTGAATGGCAGTTTCTCAGTGTTTAAAAGACAAATTTAGCATGTCCATTCCCCACAGCACAGATGCAATTACAGCACAGTGCAGGAGCCAGGGAAGCAGCCTACATGAAGGGTTGGTTGTAGTGGGTAACCACATGTGGTAAACAGAGCAGAAGACACTCTGAAGTATTTGATCTGTCACCAAAACATATAATAACCAGGCTAGGATTATAGTGCTTGACACCAAACCAAACAGAATATTCTTCTGAAGAGCTGAATAGCAACCATGGCCTATTTAAAAATGCACTTTTCCAGTTCTCTACAACAGACATAGACACAAAGTGCCTCTGAAGTATTTAACAGTGGTATTTACCACTTTAGCAATGCTAGCATAAATAAAGGCTGGCTTTTCTAGCCTACCTAAATTCACTTCTTAAATTCGAGGGTGCTCCCTCCCCAGAGAGGCAGGAGCCAGGGGCCTTTGGGCTGTGGACGCAGAGCTGTGCAGTGTCACTCCCACATGAACTACAACCTAAACCAAGTTAGAGCCAGATCTCTTGTCCTCAGGACAGTGTTATGGTGTAACTTGTACCCATATAGCTAAATTCTCTTAATTCCCCCAAACAGACTGGCTCTTCTCACTGCCTACCTGCACCAACCTGGGCATGATGCCTGGGCCCTGCCAGCCACGATCCTACCTGGCATTACCCAAAAATCTGCTGGGAAGTTCTACTGGTTTATTGATACTGGCAGGTGCCTGAGTTGGTGCCCTCACCCTACTCAGTATGTCACAAAGAGGGGGCCCCCAAGGTCCTGGCAGAGGAGGTTCCACACTGGTTTGTGCTGTTGCTCTCTGGGATGATGTTCCTGGGACAGAGCTTGCACCTCTGTCATTCTGTTGAGCTGTGGAATGGGCTCAAGGGCCTGAAGTGGGGGATTGGGAAGAAAAGAGAGCTCTGCCTGCCCACAGCTGCTCAGAAATCTCCCTATCCAAAAGGGCAACATTTAGTTGCCTTAGTGTCTATTGGGACACCGTTGGGAAAAAAAGTCCAGTAGCATCACCTGTTGCTACCATAGCAGTATTGCCCACTTTGAGTTTTACAACTCTGGATGCATACCATGTGCCTTCTTCTGGCATGGGTGCACAAAGGGAATAATCACTGCAGGCTTCAGTTTCTCTCCTTCAGAGTTGTACAGATAGGGTTAGAGAGCCACAGAGAATCACCAGTGATCTCCAGGATCAGCATCCTGATGTTCTTGAGACATATTCAGGCAAATAGCTCTAATACCCTCTCAGAAGAGATGCTAAATAGATGCAACCCAGCTTCCACAGTGGTGGATATTTAAAAGGATGTGTGAAATATTTCAACAGCAATCTCTCAATTAACTTGCTTTCTTTTTATTCTTACAAACTAGGGACGTGGCATTTTTGCCAGTGGAAGTCCTTTTGATCCTGTCACTCTTCCAAGTGGACAAACTCTCTATCCTGGACAGGGTAACAATTCCTATGTGTTCCCAGGAGTTGCCCTTGGTGTTATTTCATGTGGACTGAGACATATTGATGAGGATGTATTCCTCACAACTGCTGAGGTACGGTATTCAAAATTATTTAAATTCCTTAATTTAGTGACTTAGTATAAATGAGCAATTAAACAGGAAGAGCTAAACTTTAAAACTGGAAAAATACTGCTTTCTGTGTAAGGCCTTTATTTGCGAGGTATATTGTTCTTTATAAATTGTATTTGAACAAGTCATTTTTAAAAGTCCTTTTTGAACTTTCAGAGGTTTTTTAAGGTGCATGCTATGGCATCTTAGAAGGGGTTTGCTAACAGCCTGCCCTCTGTAAGAAAGACATTCACAATTTCCATCTTTAAAATTAGTAAAAAGCCCAGCCTGGCTCCACTGGCTTTAACCATCTTAGAAGGGCAATGATCCATCTCCTAAGTCTTTGGATAATTATATCCTCCCTTTAAATCCTCCCCTGTAATTTCAGTTGGATATGGTGATCCTCACTTCCTGGTCTAAACTGCTGTGTTAGAGTTGTCTTACTTCATTGTAGAAGTTGCTTCATTTTGGTTTGTATGAAGTGGTTCCTATATAGTGAGAGCTGATGACAAAAGGTGGCATGTGTGGATTGAACTGTGTTTCATGTGACAGTCTACGAAGTCAGAAAGAAATCAGTTCTGAACAAAGCCATCTAACAGTCAGGGAAATAAAATAGTATCAGAAGTTGTGAGGAAGCTTTTAAATTCCCACGTGAGGTAGAGGTTCTCTCCTGACTCTTCGGTAAAGGTTTTGCTATACAGTTGCCTTCCCCTAGTAAAATCCCTAGAAAAGTTTGACATATAAAAATGTGGGTTTTGTCTTGCATAGAAGGTTCTGTTGGTGGCAGGATCCCTGGGTAGCTGCTCCCCTTGCTGCTTGCAGCTCAGGGCTTTCACATCTGGTCTTCTTACGTGTGAGGGGCTGTGGGGCTTGGGTAAGCTGAGCACAGAAACAGCTGATGGATGCCAGAGGAGTCTTTGTCAGAAGAGGTGTCAGGGGTGTGAAGGCTGGCAGTGCTGTGTAGGCCCTTAGCTGAATAATTACACTGCAAAGCAAAAGTGCTCTTTTTGTTTTATTTTCTTGGCTTTTTAAATGGAAGGATAAAATCTGAATAGTTTCATGGAGGTTTTAGAGTAGTGCTTAGTATTCTTCATTTGAAATGGAAGCACTCAAGATGCTGCAAAATTTAAAGCACAAAACCCATGCATTTGTTGGGTAGAGGGACCTTCTTAGATTGTAGAGGTAGCTTACCTGAAAAAAGAAATTATAAAAAGTAAGCAGCCCAAGCCACGTGCCTGCACCTCCTGCTTCTTGCTTTGCCACCCCTCCAATTAAATCTGATAAAAGTCACAAATAAGTAGTTATTGTAACTACAACAGATTCTACTTTCAGTGTTCTTTTCTTTCTGCCAAGTAAAATAGAATGTAACTTTGGATGGTAAATCTAAGGTACTTTAAGCTGCAATAGCTCTTAACTGCGGGCGGTTGTTCTGTGATGATGAGGGATGTTGCCTATTCTTTTAATTCCTACAAAACACAACAAAAGAGGCAGAGAATTATGAACTAATGAAATATTCTTGCATGTGTGACCTGCAGTTTAGTTCAGAAATAATTCTACAAAATCTTTTCATTATGGAGAATATGTCCTCCAAAAACCAAGTTGTCCCCCACTTGCTTTATGCCATTTGTCTTATCTTGGTTGCCTTGCATTTAGGTTCTGCATTAATGCTTAGCTAATTTTTCTATTAAAAACTTGAATTAATTGAAATTTAAAACATGAAAATAGCCATACTGGGTTGGACCTAGGGTACAGACAGCTTGGTATCTTCCTGTGAAAGCAATCGCTAACAGAAGCTGAGGAAAAGAGGATGAATAAGGGAGAAATACAGTGATCCTTCTGCTGAAACGGCTTCTCAGATTCTGGCAGCCTTTACTGTATGGCCTTCCTGTGCTGGATGTTTTACCCCTGTATGGATTTCTCTTTCATAAACGAGCCTATTGGCTTTTTAAACATGTTTATACACTTGAACATCTTTTGGCAATTAGTATCACAATTTAATTACGAGTCCTCTGGAAAAAGAAACTCTCACGATTTTCTGCTGTTTGATGATTTGGTTTCCCTATGGTGCCATAAGAAATGTTCACCTTCAGTTGTCTTTTGCATTTCCTTTCAGTCTTCTCTTTTTCTCCCAAGTCTATTTTATTATTTTTTGTCTCCTTGATCAAAAAATAACTTTTTTATCATCTTTGTTATTCTCTATACTCCCTCATGATTCTACCCCATTCTTGTTTGAAGTATGTGGAGAAAAACCACACGCTGCTCCAAGTGGTGTTACGTTCTGGATTTATACATTGGCACAGTTATGTTTTCTGTCTTACCTTTTCAGTAATCCTAAATGTTGATTCATCATTTTTTCCCCTGCCACTGATCTGATGTTCTCAAGGAGTATTTTTCAAAGACCACATGAAGAGGGTATCATTCTCTTTGGAAATGCTTGGGTTTGTGTTTTTGCATAGTTTTCAGTGCTGTTACAGGAGTATGTCTGAAGGAACAGTGTGGCATCTATACAGTTGATCTTGCTACCTCTCCCACTTCGAGCACTGCCCAAATATTTTGTGGCTTACCTTCTATCAAAAACAGAATCACAAAAGAGAAGTTCTCCGCTCCTGAACCTTTTATTTTCAGTGATGCATTACAGTAAGAGCAACTTGCTGTTGATTTCTTCAGCTTTTATCTTTCCTGCAGAGCCTCCTTAAGCTGTTAACATCAGAGACCTCATATTGTAAGTGCCTCCTTACATTCAGATGCACCTCAAAGGGCTGTGTAGCATTTTGAAATAACCTGGTTGCTGTTATGGAGAGCAGTAACTTGATTTTACATTCTCTTAGCTCCCCCTAGAGGGTTCTTCTCTGCTGTATTTCTCAAGATCAGGTTTAAATGTAAACAAATGTTCTTTCACTTGTTATACTCAAAAGTGTAATCGCCTATTGCTCTTGTCAGCATTTTCACTCCAAATGGAAAACCTTAGGACAGCTACCAATATTCTGGTTAGATTGCACAAGAGAACACTGAGTTCTCTTTGAACCTGGAGCTACTTTAGTTCAAACTATTTACCTACTTCTGCTGGAAGGGGTGCATTAATGACATCCAGACACCTGCTTTGATGCAGTCCTAGCTGTTTAGAAGCATATGTACAAGGTCCTATTACCCACATGGAACAGGAACTGTAGGAAGTTTTGTTTGTGCTTTGTTTCAGGTATTTTCCTAGAAAATTCCCTCTAAAGTGCACTTCTTGCTTTCTCTTTGGGCTTTGTTATCAGTTCCAAGTCTCAGTGTTTCCTGGACTTTCCTGGTGTTTTCGGAACCTCTTGGGTGGGTCATACATGGCTCCACCAGATGTTATCCAGAGCAGAGTTTTCCTTCTGTCCATATCTGGATCACCCTGAAAAGCTATTTCAAGTCCCCAAAAGACAAAAAAATTGTAGCTAATGATAGCAGAAATACCAGCTGCCAGTAATTTCATTCAGAGCAATTTACACTTAAGGGTTTCAGTTCTGTTCCCTGCACAGGATGACTTGACAACTGTCAGAATGACAGGTGCTTCTTAATATCCTAGAAGTCTTTGACCCACCTGCAATTGTTGGCTGGAATTTATATCTCACAATGAGCTATTTGCTAGTTTATGTGTGGACTTACTCAAGACTTAAGTAACTTTTATTGTGTGAGTGAGAAAAAAAGGCGTAACTCCATAAATTTCTAGTTCTTTTGTAGCTTCTCCTAATGCCAAGGGTGGTTCTAAAAAACGCTGTCTTGGTGGATTAAGCAGTATCTGTGTGATTTGCCAAAGCAGAAACATTTCTTTGCTAAAGACAATACCACTGTCTAATCAAGCTACAGCTGCATCTGCATGTCAAGTTAAACATGTTTGTGTTATTTCAGGTTATAGCTCAGCAAGTTACAGATGAGAATTTACAGGAAGGTCGTCTCTACCCTCCATTAGTCACTATTCAGGACGTGTCACTGAAAATTGCTGTGAGGGTAAGTCATTTCAGATTTTTGTGGCTTTTTGTCTTCCCACCAGCTCTATGTAGTTTGATTTTATCACCTAACACACCTTCACACAAGTTGGTTTATGTCAATTGATATTGGACACAGTTTCAAAATTAAATTTAAATTCATAAATGTACAGGTAATCCAAATACAAGGAGAGCTGCGGAACTATAGCAAGTGTGTATGTCTGTAGAGAACAGACTCTGCTGTCCACCACAGTCATGCCAGCTGCACAGCTGAAGGGCTTTTGGCCCTTCATGGTTATCAGTTTCAACTTTTTGCCTGTCTTCTGTGACCTTTTTTCTACAATTATTGTTTTCTCTCTTTGTCACCTTACTGTGAGTAATTCCACTTCATATTCTTTTGAGAGAATAACAAGGAGCCCTCATGCTTGAAACAGTTTCCATACCTTCACTCATTCTGTATATTTAAGAAAAAAAAATCCTCAAAGTTCATGTCTTCTTAGGCAAGTAGTAACTCTGTTCTGTATGTTACTCTGTTCAAAATGTTACTTAAATTCCTCAGGCAAAATCAAACCAGTTCTGTGTTTGGCAGAAACACAGTGATAGAAATTCCTCCTCTATTTGTGCGTGTTACATAAAATACAAAACAAGTAAAATGTTACCAAGTGATTCTTTCTGCCTGTTCTCTGCTGGAACTTTATTCCTGCAAATACTTACTCTGACTCATACAACCTAAGAAGTTTAGCAATGGCTTCTGCCTTTTCCAGGAGAGGAATATCAAAATATTTTGGAATACCAAGCATCGGGTATGAATTCAGACCTTATTCAACCACAATAATTATGTGCACAGACCTGAAGATATCCTTACATAAACACCCAAAGTGCTTCTCAATCAAATTGAGTTGGGATTCAGATTAATACTAGAAAAGAAGCCTTAATAAGGTGACTTTGGGTCTCAGCTTCTCACCAAACTAAAACAATTTATGTTTTAAACAGAGCTCAGGAAAGCAGGAAGAAGAATGTCTCCCTTTTATTCAAAGGAGGAGCATTAGAGTGTTTGCCAAATACAGTTTAAACCAGATCTTTTCACAGTGCTGCTGCATAAAACCTGTCTGCCAGACTTCCTTTGTTTCATAGATGAATGTCCAGTCTGAAGATACTTGTTTCTCAAGCAGGTGATCTTCAGATGTGCGAGGCTACTTTGATGTGTTGAGAGAGCTCCAACCCCTTCTAAGCTTAGTTTTTGTTGCAGCTGTATTTGTGATGCATAATTGATTCACTTAGGCATGGTCTGGGTGAGGAAAGAGCAAGCAAATATTTGTATTTTCCCCAGCCATACTGTGCACTGTATAGGATTATTTTTTTCCCACGAGTTTACTTTTTTTGAAGTATATTATCAAGCTATGGCAAATACTCCTCTCTAATATGCAAAGAGTATGGAAGCTTTGAACAAATCATGCTTTTCTTACAATGCTTTGGGAAGATGCTAAACCAGGATAAAGTGATGATAGAAAAGCAGAACTTGTATCTCAGTGCTTGGGGCTTGTGGAATATTTTATCCACCACTGCCCAGTAAAAGCTAAGATACTACTGTGCAGGGAGGAGCACTGTGTTTGTAACAATCTGAACATGTAATCCTGTTCAACAGTAGCCTGAGTCAGACCCACTTAAACACAAACATCATCCTGTTGTAGTCTTATTCACGGGGTACAAACCTGGATCCAGTGTGAACACAGGTGACCTCCAGCACCAGAGAGGGTGAAGTCTCACCTTGATTTTGAACTAAGTCCTACTTTTAAATCCTGCTAAGTGTACTCAGTTTATCAGCCCTAATTAGGATTTTAATGCATCTTTCCAGATTGCAGAAGAAGCCTACAGGAATAACACTGCCTCCACCTATCCTCAGCCCAAGGACCTTGAAGCCTTCATCCGCTCTCAGGTGTACAGTACTGATTACAACAGCTTTGTGGCTGACTCCTACACCTGGCCTGAAGAGGCCATGAAAGTGAAACTGTAAATATTTAATGAAGAATGAACAAATCAGCTGCAGTTAAAAAGCATTAAAATATTAAGGTTGTTTCTGCCTAGGAAGACTAAGAATAGCTAATTTTTTAAGATGCAGAAAACTTTTTCTAAATCATAGTATTTGGTTAGAAACTCAGATCGAGAAATCATGAATTATACATCAGAAAATAAAAATTAATCTGAGAAATATATTTGCATTGTTTGGTTATTTTGATTGTTACTTTACTTGAGATATCCTACACTACAGTTTGACAGATCTTTTTGAAATAAGTGGTTGTATCTTGAGTCAAGAGTTTTGTCACAAACATCAGTGGGAACTTAAGCAGATAAAAGGACACTTAAAAAATGCATGTGATGTTTTATCTGTTACAGGTCATAGTGTAATATGCATAATTTATGAACCTATTATTTAAAAAAACCCCCAAGCTTTAAACAACCATAAGGTTAGAATATTTTATTCCAGAGAAAATCCTTACTGGTCACTCTTGTGTGGAGTAATGAAATGAAAATTTTCTAAAAGAACCAAACCTGCAGAACCTTTTGTTCACATCTAATTAGAACATTTTAACATTACTAACAATAACATTTACTAACATTACTAACATTTAACATCAGCTAAGGTAATGTCCTGTATAAGATCAAGGATTTCATTCCCCCACCAAGATAACCACTGTTTTGATCCATTGCAAATGTTTGGCCTAATTGCTTGAACTCCATGTTACTGACAAAAAGGGAGTATGAAAATGTCAGGAATATACTTTGAGGAATTATTAGTTGTTAAACAATTACCACTCCAAGAAAAATGTAATATATTTTCTGAATGGTTCTGGAAACAAAGTGTATTTGAACATTTTTTTCTACTATCTATTTCTTTCTAATATTTACTAGAGAGGTTATCTCTAGAAAACCAAATATTAATTTTGTCTAGCCCCTCAACTCTGTCACAGCTGCAGATTATAGGTCCCAAATTCAGAATGAAAGGCACTTTCTCCCTCACTGCCTAATGGGAACGTGTAAACATTTTTGCCTCACTGTGCTTTTGGCAGAAGTTATGATCGCACAAACAGTACACTTACCACAGTGAAGGAAAATACATTAATCATGTTCTGAGCAACCAGAAATACTCTGCATTTCAATGTATTGCTGTTGTGAGAAGGGTATTAAAACACTTCCTTGTGTTTCATTGGAAATAAAATAATATCTGATATTTGTGTTGTCATCAGCTGAGTGTGCTGAAACACAGTCTTTAAACAGCTGCTGTTGAGTGCCTGGGTGTTGGAGCTGATCAGCCAGACCTCTGCAGCTCAGCACTAAGTCTGCTTTTATTGCTTGGTACCCATTTTCACATTAATGCACTCAGGCACAAAGTGGGGGGTGGTGGGCTGGTGGTCCTTCAAGGCACAGCTGCTGGGGACTTTGCAGTAGAGTTCTTCAACTACATACTGTATTGATGACCTTCAAATATGATCATGCATTATAAACAGGAACACTCACTATCCACATCCACACTCAGCACGCTTCCCTGCAGGAAAACGCTGCCTAATGAACCATTAATAGCATTGCCTCTTGCAAGCTGCTGGAAAATTCAATACTGATTTGACATAGAAAGGATTCTTCAAGTTATTTGTATTTTTATGTAATATTAAATATACATATATAGGGGCTTTTTGCTATTTTCTGTATTTTACATGTATTTCCTTATGTAATGTAGGGGTGAAAACTAAACTTTGTCTCATCTGACCCATTTTCATTTCCAAGGTGTTTGGCCTAACAGTGTAAACATAAAATGCCGTGAGTTGAGCAGATAAAAAATTGTTATTAACATAATCAGACAGACACTTTGCCACATGACATCCTTGTCTCTAAATGGAGAAGACATGGATTTGATGGATGAACCACTTGGTGGGTAAGGATGGTCACAAAGAGTTGTAGTCAATGGCTCGATGTCCAAGTGGAGACCCATGAGAGTGACATCCCTCAGGGGTTGGTGTTAACATATTTGTCGGTGACACGGACAGTGGAACCAAGTGCACTCTCAGCCAGTTTGCTGATGGCACCAAGCTACGCGGAGCAGTCAACGCACTGGAGGGAAGGGATCTTATCCAGAGGGACCTGGAGAGGTGGGTCTGTGCAAGCCTCATGGTGTTCAAGGCCAAGTGCAAGGTCCTGCACCTGGGACAGGGCGATCCCAAGCACAAACAGACTGGGTGGAGAATGGATTGAGAGCAGCCCTGAGAAGGACTTGGGGGTATTGGTAGACAAGAAGCTCAACATGAGCCACCAAGGAGCACTTGAAGCCAAGAAAGCCAAATGTATCCTAGGCTGCATCAAAAGCAGCATGACCAGCACACTGAGGGAGGTGATTCTTACCCTCTGTTCCACTTCTGTGAGACCTCAAATGGGCCACTGCATCCAGCTCTGGGACACGAACATAATAGGGACATGGACCTGTTGGAGCAAATCCAGAGGAGGGCCACAAAAATGATCAGAGGGCTGGAGCATCTCTCCTGTGACAACTGGGTGAGAGAATTGGGGTTGTTCAGCCTGGAGAAGAGAAGGCTTTGGGAAGACCTTATAGCACTTTCCAGTACCTGAAGGGAGCATACAAGAAGGCCGGAAAGGGACTTTTTTACAAGCGCATGTAGTGACAGGACAAGGGGGGAATGTTTTAAACTGAAAGAGAGGAGGTTTAGATGAGATGTTGGGAACAAATTCACAGAGCACAGTACGGATCAGGAGACAGAAGTGTATAATTCCTAACACACTGTGGAATGTTTATCACTTTGCAAGTGCTTTGACGCATGGCTCATAGAGACAAATGCCAGTTTTAGAGTCTTAGAAAATCAGTGAACACGTCTCAAAAATATGTGGCAATTCAGCACAGAAGCTGAGATTAACTGCTTGAACCATTTATCTCAGATGTTAAAGTTTCCCTTTTCACAGTAGCTGTAAGGCACAGTATTTCAGTGTTAGCAACATCTCTTGCTCTCCAAAATTAGAACTCTTTATACAGTTTCTCTCAATTGTCTGAAAGTTTGCCTTCAACACCAAATAAAATCTGAAAAATGTGTCCACTTTGATGCTGTTTCAGGAATTCTAGAAACTGGCCAAGATCCATGTGATAGTCATTCCTCAGGCCATAATCACCATGTGCCTGAAACTGCAGGTCTTCAAAACCATGAAAGAGACGAAGATTATCAATACTTCCCTCTGTTTCCATATTCTCCACATGCTTGCATGAAATATGCTTCCAGTTGGGATATCTAATATCACGCCAGAACTCTTCACAGTTTTCTCTGAGTCCTTCTACACAGATGACACCAGGTTTCCCAGTTAGGCAGAAGCCAGTCAGATTTAACTTCTTTGCACAGTCAAAAATCTTTTTCCTCAGTTCCTGCCTGTATATGTGATGGCTGTAGATCCACATGCGACGCAGCATTTCCTTAACCCTGACTTCTTTTGAAGCATGCTCAGACGAGGTCTTACTGTTTTCCAAGAAAGGCAGGCTGTTGTCCTTCACCCACTGCACAGCCTCACAAACACACAGATCTCCTGAATCCAGAGAGCTGATGTGAGACGCGAGACAAGTATTGAGCTGCAACTGTTGCTGTCTGTGCAGAGCATCTGATCTGGCAAAGAGCTGAGGAGCTACCTGAGGATACATATGAGGAAGGAGAACCTGCAATTCCACCTTTGCCTTAAAAACAGAAGACACAGAGAGACAGAAAATTAATTCTTCCGCAACTGAAGACACGCTAGATTCTTTTTCCCTGTCAGAGGCAGATTATGAGGAGATGTAATTAAGATTGCAGCATCCTAATGACTGGGATTATTTCCACTTCCCTTTTGTCCCAATAACCCATTGTTTTGTCTGTTCCTTTTCTTCTGTTGCATCATGCTGTCACTTTCACACCACTTCCCATGTCATCCAGGCTGCTTTTGTGCTGTTCACAGAACTAATGTTATGGCTTGGGAGAAGGTACACAGTTACCCTCAAGGGATATTTCTAGCTCAGTGTTGCTACAGTGAGGAACTGTTGGAGTCAAGGGCTTTTGAGAATCTTATCCCTTACCAGATGCACATGATTAATGAACTCAGCCCAGCTGCTGTAAAAGAAGGCCAATAGTTACATGAAACAGTGTTTGTGATTGTACCTACTGTATAGAGAGACACGTGGCAGGAGCGTTGGAGGTAGATGATCTTTCAGGTTGCTCCTAACCCAAACCATTCTGTGATTTGGTGCATTACCATTATTTTAAGCAAGTATTCACCGTAAAGAGGAATCAGGATTATAGGGGATAAAAAGATTTATATTTCAGGTCAGGGAGACCTCTAGATTATCTTATCTGATCTCCTATGAACATTGGGCTGTTGAATTTCTCTTGATTATTCCTACAGTGCCTTCAAATGGAGCACCACAGTTCTCTGGCAGTGGAACCCTGCCTCTAGTCCAAGAGCAGGAAAGGATTTATGTGTCCTGAGTGCTTCAAGCTCCTGTAGGCTGTTAGGGGGTACTCACTGCAGTGTACAATCATATGATTAGTCCTGCAGAGAGAAGTGAATCATGAAATGACTAATTATCTTTCCAACTTCCTTGACAATCTGCTATGGAAAAAAACCCACTACTCCTACAAAAGCCCTCCCCACATGGTTCATAAAACTTCTCTCTGAAGGTCAGTGAAAGAGTACATTTTAGAAAGATACCTAAGCTTGTACCTTAAGTTTCAAAAAAATTATGAGGCCACCTCATTACCCAGTAAATTGTTCTAATGCTTAATTACCTTCATACCAAGGAAAATGGCTTTTAGGCTGAGTTTGTCCGTTCTCAATTTCTAGTCACTGCATTAGTATGCACTCAGACCTGTGTTCTCTGTGCAAGTATTTACATCAAGTAGTTCAATCCCTTTCTTCAATTGGCTGAACTATTCTAACTCCTTATACTGCGAGTTTGGTTTCTCTGCTCATAGGCTGGTTTTGTTTTAGTCTTCATGCGACTCCTCTTAATTGCATTCTGCCATTTGGGGCTGTTTTTACGTTACCTTATTTCTAACACAGATCAATGAATGTTAGCAGCAGCCACCATTTTCTGTTATTCTTGACATTTCAAAAAGCAAACAAAAATGAGGTGGCTTTTTTACCCCCTTTTTTCCCGGCAGAGTTTTCAAGTGTGTGCAGAAGGAGTAAGGACAACATCATCCACAAACAGGTCTCCTCGGCAGCTCTCACCTTCGCCTCCCCTACATCAAGAGCGATGCGATATTCCAGCTGTGGGGGCAGGGCTCCGTCAGCGTTCCTCAGGTAGCGCTGGATGCTGGGCACGGCATCCTCATCCAGACTGAACTCCCCTCTTTTGGGAAACATCGAAAGGAGCATTTCCACTTCCAGCAGCTGGAGCTCCAGGCATTCCTTTACCGTGACAGCCATTGTACTGCCCTCCACGCACGCCTGGAACGAGAGGGCTGGAATCAAACCCCGGGGTTTGGTGAGATTTAGCACCACAAGGAAGCCCCAGGATTGTTTAAGGGCAGAATTTAGTTAAACACGGCTGGACACACAGCGCTCAGCAGCCGGGCCCTCACGGCCCCACACCGGGCAGGGCTGGGCAGGCGGAGCCTTGCGGGCCCTGCCGGGCTCAGGGATGGAAGAGAGCACGGAATGGAGCCCCGTGTTGATGTGCGTGGGCAGTGATACATTATTTGTGTTATTTATCAGCAGATACACCCGGTCCTGTCAGGGTGTCGTGGGTCGGCCCCAGCCGGCAGCCAAGCCCCACACAGCCGCCTCCCCCTCCCGCGGGATCGGGGAGAGAATCGGGAGGGTAAAACGCAGAAAATTCACGGGTTGAGATAAAGACAGTTCCATAGGGAAAGCAAAAGCCACGTACACAAGCAAAGCAAGGAATGAATTCACTGCTTCCCCTGGGCAGGCAGGTGTTCAGCCACCTCCAGGAGAGCAGGGCCCCATCACACCTAACGGTGACTTGGGAAGACAAACGCCATCACTGCAAATGTCTCCCCCTTCCTCCTTCTTCCCCCGCCTTGTATACTGAGCATGATGTTCTATGGTCCGGAATGTCCCTTTGGGCAGTTTGGGTCACCTGTCCCGGCTGTCCGCTCCCAGTCTCCCAAGCACCCCCAGCCCCCTCCCCAGCGTGGCAGCACGAAAATCAGAAAAGGCCTTGGCTCTGTGTAAGCCCTGCTCAGCAACAACAAAAACATCTCCACATTATCATCACTGTGTTCAGCACAAATCCGAGTCAGAGCCCCCTACCAGCCACTGTGAAGAAAATTAACTCTGCCCCAGCCAAAAGCAGCGCACTGGGAGGGCAACTTTGGAATGGGGGCGCGATGTCAGTGAAGCTGTGCGAGGCTGGGTGTCCCAGCGAGCCCAGCCCGTGCCGGACGCGCCCGGGGCGCTCCCGCTGCCGCCATTCCCGGACCTTCCGCCGGATGCTCCCGCGGCGTGGGCGGGGCGGGGCCTGCACGGCCGCGGCCCCGGGCGGGGGCGGGGCCCGGGCGCCACGCGGCGGTCGATGCCCCGCCCACCGCCAGTCATTGGTCGGTCCCGCTGCGTGTGGGCGTGGCCGCGCCGGCTCCGTGCGGGGCGTGCGGCGGCCGCTCCGGCGGGGTCCTGTCCCGCCCATCCCGTCCCGTCCCGTCCAGTCCGTCTCGTCCCGTCCCGTCCCGTCCCTTCCCGTCCCAGCTGGCGCGTCCGGACGCCATCGCCGCCGGGTCCCGAGTGAATCAGCTGTGCAGGTGGCGGCTGCTGGTGCCGCCCCTGGGGGAGCGTGTCCGGCTGGCCCCGCCCGGCCCGGCCTGGTGTCCGTCTCCCGGTCCGCACGGAGCTGCCGCCCGGGAGGAACATCCCGGGGACACCGCTGGGGGTTTCCCTGCAAGGGCTTGGGGAGGCAGGACACGGTGCTCGGAACACGGGCTCGGAAATCAGTGCTTGCAGCCGCGGCCGGACGCACTGGGCGGCTGATGTCACGGTGAGAAACGGGAAGCTCCCGCTGCGGGAACTTGTTAGGATCCCTGGATCCAGCCGACTGGGAATCGTGGCTCTCCTCGCCTCATCCGTGCGTGGTCTTCTTATATCTGATCACGCTCTATTTATCCAGTGCCCTCCAGGGAGTGTAGAGACTCCTTCGCTGTGGTCGTGGTCCCCGCTGCGGTCCCGCCAAGGGATGGATGGGGGCGGCTAAAGGTCCCGCACGCTTCAGAACGTGAAACTGGTTACAGTGACCTGTCTTCTCTCGCTTCCATCTGTGTTGCTTCCTTCTCTAGAAATGGATTCTGAAGCCCTCAGAAAGTACTCGACATTGCACCCCAAGCCTGCCGGGCTGACCCTGCAGTATGGCACCGCTGGATTCCGCACCAAGGCCGAGCAGCTGGATCACATCATGTTCCGCATGGGCCTCCTGGCAATCCTCAGGTCCAAAGCCGTGACAGCGACCATTGGCATCATGGTTACAGCGTCTCACAACCCTGAAGTAAGAACAGCCCTTTCCTTAAACGTGTGAGCAGTTTGGTGGAATGATGTGAAGTGTTTTGGTAGAAGGGTGGAAAGATGTGATCAATTTGTTGGAATCAAAGCTCATCATACCGCTGAGAGACCAGATCCTGACACTTGGACCTGCTTAAAGCATTTAGCCTGCTCCCTGTAAATACAATCTCTGAGCTATCTGAAGTTACTTTTTTCCCTGTACACACGAGCAGGATTTTTTCTCATGTGGAAGTGGTGTAACATAGGAAACATTTCATCCTTCAACATAACTTTCTAATGTTGGGAAGCTAGGAGTAACCTTGAGAAGAGAGGAACCTTTGAGTACAATCTGTAAGTTTTAAAAATAAACATGCAAATGCAGGGATTACAATCAGGCATTTAGACTTCTGCTGCTGTGGAGCATTGCAGGTTATTAGAATCTTTCCTTATGTCATTTTAATGTCAAATGAATTTCGTACCGATATTATGAGGGAGAAAGAGTTGGTTACTTAAATGCTGGTTACAATACTTTTTGCGGGGCTTGTTGGAGGTTTAAATAAGCAGCTAAGTTTATTGCATCCCAGAATTTCTCCACTTTTAAAGAAACAATGTGACTGAACCATGTGTTAGCTGTCTTCAAAGAGGTTTTATTAGTTCCCCACTTTTAGACTTACTTTGTTCTTTTGTTTTTCTACTAAGGAAGACAATGGTGTAAAGCTGGTTGATCCTCTTGGAGAAATGCTGCACCCTTCCTGGGAAGAGTATGCCACACAACTAGCAAATGCAGAGGAGCAAGAATTACAGAAAGTGGTAACTGAGATCTGCCAAAAAGCAGCAGTGAACCTGCACAAAGATGCCTCGGTTTTTATTGGTAGAGACACCAGGTAATGACAAAAGGCTGTAGATGTATCTTGCTCCTATGGAAGTGCCAGTGCTGTGTTCATGCTCTTGGGGTGTTTTACCCTCTGGAGCCAGATTATGTTTTTTTTGTGGCTAAATTTATGATAACGGCAATAAGCAAAAGTTTTTCAATGCTGGTGCTGTGTTAGCTTCCCTGATAGCGACAAGAACTTCCTAGCACTGTTTCTGAACAGGATGCTTTATTGTGGTGTGGGGCAGGGAATTGTGGGGGTACTGTGTGATGTCCATCTGTGTCCAGCACTTTACATGTGTTTGCAATCCCTGGGGGTGTTGGCTTTCAAACTTTATTGGGAATTGCCTACAACAGAAAAAGGTATGGATTTCTTCACAGTGAGTCTAAATCTACTGGTAGGAAGCTTGTAGAGTCTTCCACATGTGCTTCCTTCCCCAGTCCATAGATAAATGCCTTTGCCAAGGTTATCAGCTGTACTTGTTGCTTTCCAGGCCAAGCAGCAAGAAGCTGTCCCAGTCAGTAATAGATGGTATCCAGGTTCTAGGTGGTCAGTACCATGGTAGGTGACACTTCTGCAATTCTAATCTCATTTCAAGTTTTTTTAATGCAAATATGACTCTTTTATGTAGCCCTAAAGCAATAGCCTAGGCACATTTCCATTCTTGCTTTTAACAATCTTATTTCAGGGTAGTTGTATGGCTTTAATTCAAGGGGGGCAGAGGAAGGTTATGTTTTCATAAGAGGACTTGAAAAATTTCATATGTGTTTCCTGCACTGCATTTGTCTGTTTACTGTACAACTCTTAAGCAACAATTAATTTGCAATTCTATTTCTGAATATTGTGCCTTTTTTTTCACACTAGATTATGGTCTGGTGACAACACCACAGCTCCATTACATGGTCTGCTGTCAAAACACCCAAGGGCAGTATGGGAAAGCAACGCTGGAAGGTTATTATGAAAAACTATCCAAAGCTTTTATGGAACTGATAAAACAGGTGAATAGTGGGTATTGTCTTCTTCATGCAAATGTACAAGAGTAATCTCTTTTGTTTGTTAGCCTGTTAGGGCCTGAAGTTTTTAATTCAGCATGCTCTAGATGCGGTTTCTCTAGGGCAAGAGTTCACTTTGCCCCTTCTTCCCTTGCACTAAGTCTTACTGCTCTGGAGAGAGTCAGAGGCACCTGAAGATTGACTGTGCCAATGGAATAGGAGCCCTGAAACTATCAGAAATGAAGCCCTACTTTCCACAAGAGGTGCTAATTCACATATATAATGATGGAACCAAGGAGAAACTCAATCACTTATGTGGTGCAGATTTTGTGAAAGTTCACCAGAAACCACCTGGAGGTATGTAGTCTGTAATTTTATGTTGCTTTACCTCATCTCCAGGTCTGAAAGTGCAGGGTCTAGCAAGGGTGCACATTTTTGGGGAAGTAGAGCTCCCTGTTTCTTACTAAGTGACTGCGTGAATGGTTCTCCTTGTGCAATGGAAAGAGGGAATAGCATGGCCAGATTTGGCACATCTCTAGTTTATGTTGGTCTAAACTGCTTGGAAGAACACAGTATCTCTCTGACTGGCTGAAATATGTTTGACTGTCTCTTCTGGATGTTAAGCTGGCAGAGTCCAAAGATCAGTCAGGACTGGCTTAATGTTATTTATTTTATGAAGAAACACTTTTCCGGGTTCCTGCAGAAGGGCTGGGTTAATTAACAGCTTGGTGCCAGCAGCTGACTCATTGACATAAACCAGCGAGGAAATTACTTCAATCAATTTTTTGAGAAGTGTATAAAAGAAAACCCCTGAACTGGGAGAGCAGGCTGGTTTGGATATGAGATTATTTGAGGCTAAACTGAGTTCTCCATTGGACAGCTGCCCTCTCACTGCAACTGCTGGCCAAATCTGAACACCAAGATATGGTGTTGTTTCCCCTTCCCACACTGCTTGTGTACTGGAGAAATGCAGTGCTGGGAGCAGCACAGGGGCAGTACCTGCTGGGGATGGATGCTTGTGCCTCATGTCTGGATCCTGGCTTTAACTGGGCCTGAGTGGAGTAATTTGTATGCAGACCTGTGCTCTGAAAAGAAAATATGTTTTCCTAATCACTCACTGCAATAAATTACCTGATTTTGTTTCTTTTCCTGTCTTTAACTTGCATTTGTAACTCTGTGCACTAGGACTGGACATGAAGCCCAATGAGAGATGCTGCTCATTTGATGGTGATGCAGATAGAATTGTTTATTACTATAAGGACACAGCTGGCCATTTTCACCTGATCGATGGAGATAAAATAGCAACTTTAATTAGTATCTTCCTAAAAGAACTTCTTGCCAAGGTAACTCTAACATATGAAATGAATGCTGGCATTTTAATTTTTAAAGTAAGATATAGTCTACGGAAGCTGTGTTGGTTGATATGTGGTCTCTCTACATCTACCTAAAGTGAACCAGCTTTAAAATAGATCAGTCCCGTACCTCACTGTTGTGGCCAAAAAGGGGTTTGGAAAGTATAAGCTTGAAGAGCTGCTTCAGCCAGACCCAAGAAAAATCAATATGGAATATACAAAGGCTTGAACAGAACTCATGTTGTTTTAAACATACAGAAGTTCTCAGTGAGCTGGTGCCTCCCTCTGATGCCCAGGAGTTTTAAGTGTATATTTAACAGTTCTGATTATCCTTACATTTATCCTCCTTGTTTGGCTATGTGCCTCTTGGACAGTAAAACTTGTCTTATTGGTTTGTTCAGGTGAAACAGAGCTTCAAGATGGCAGTGGTACAAACAGCATATGCCAATGGGAATTCCACACGCTACCTCCAGGAAACACTGAAGGTATTCTCCATGTTTTTCCTAGGTAGTTTACATTTGTTTATTTTAAAAGTAAATGCTACTGTAATATGATTGCTAGGAAAATTAAGCAAAAATAAATTACTCTTTCAAACCTCCAGTAGTGACTAAATTCTTGGTGGCAAAGGAGACACAAGAGAGCAAAACTTAAAATATTCTAATCAGCTTTTATTAATTTAAAAAATGCTTAACAAAATCCCTTGATACTTCTCAAACAAATTGAGGACTTTATAGCTTTGCAACCGAGTGAGTCAGTAAAGGCTCCTTGATACTCTGACACTGATTGTTTCATTTTCCGCAGCAAGCTAAATGTTCAGGAATTGAGAGACGGTATTATTTCTGTTTGTATGTGAATCTAGGGTGTTCCCTGAAGCTATAAACTAAATTGGATTTTTCTAGGTTTGGAGTTTATTTCTTTATTTCTTTAATTAGCCTTTATTTACACAAGAATAAATGAAATCTTTTTAAATTGGGTCTGCAGAAATAGTAGAACATTCTAGCTCTGGGGCCTCAGTGGCCATGAACCATGGGTTAGTTTGCAACAGTCCACCCGGGCTGGTTGCTCAGTTCTGCCTTCTGAGGAGAATCTGTAACCTTGTTGTCATTCTCTGCATACCCTTGGGCTGCAGGTACCTGTGCACTGTGTCAAAACAGGAGTGAAACACTTGCACCACAAGGCTCAGGAGTTTGATGTGGGTGTTTATTTTGAGGCGAATGGACATGGCACGGTAAGTATGAGCATGTAATGCATATGATCAGCCACTGTGTACAAAATTTTAGTTAAATTAGCTGGAGAAAGAGGTATTTTCACTCTCTACTTAATTTTATAAACAAGACTTTTTCTCCTTGTTTGAAAATAGACTTGTTTACTCCTGTCTTTATCACAGCATTGCCACCAGCTCCTCTGTGCTTTATGGGGGGATGGGAATTCATGGTAGCAAATATTAATGATGGCTATTTGGGCTTAGATGGTAAAAGTTTTTTCCTCACTACTGCACATATTCTGGTTTCATCTTGACAAGCTCTCATCTTTTTCCTCTAGGTATTGTTTAGTAAAGCTGCTGAAACTAAAATACGACAACTGGTAAAAGAGGAGAAAGACGATGAAAAAAGAGAAGCAGCAAAGACGCTTGAAAACATGATTGACCTGATTAATCAGGTAAAAACAGAGAGAACTCAATCATGGTGTTGGCAGGGTTTGCCTGTTTGTGAGCTCCTGTCAGGCTGCTGCTCGGCACTGCTGGAAGCTTTCTGATCACATCCTGCCTCCCTGTCTTCACTGTGGACTGCTGCAGTGTTTTTCCTCCCTCTGTCGGCAGACTGTGGGCGATGCTGTCTCAGACATGCTGGTTATTGAAGCAATCCTGGCTCTGAAGGGTCTGACTGTGCAGCAGTGGGACGCCCTCTACACCGACCTTCCCAATCGGCTGCTCAAGGTCCAGGTGCGTTACCAGCCACGCTGGCTCAGGCTACAGCAGCCTCTGGGGGCCCTGCTCACAGCATCTTTTGCCTGCACATATTTCGATAAGCTTTATTTTAAAGCTGAAACAGACCATTAAAGGGCAGAAGTAGGGCAAAGAAGCTGGGAAAAAACCCAGAGGAGGGACCAGAATTTCACTTGGACTAAAATAGAAATATGACTTACAAAAATGATGAAATAATAGCCAGCTGTGTTAAATGGAAAAACCTGACCAAAATTCTTCAAATTTTAACTTAAGAAGAAATTTTAACCTTGAAATTAGAAAAATCCTGTTTTTCTAAGGCCCCTGCCTGCTGGGCAGCTGGATTTTTCTTACTGTGCCACTTCGTATAAGTTTAATGTTACATAATGTTTCTTGCTTCTGTATCCTTTCCAACATTCAGACAAAGAGCCTGAGCAGACGGTGCCATGTGGCAGCATTCCATTAGACACAGTGAGGAAGCTCTGGGCTCTAAATGAACCAGAGGAAAGAGATTAAGTTTCTATCTAGTGGGAGAAGCTGTAGCTTCAGTCTGACCAAGGAGGCATGTTCAGAACAGACCCTTTTTTTTTAAACTGAGCAGGGATCCTAGGGACCCCAAGTGTTTGAGTAGCCCTTTATTAGCTCCCAGACTGAACTCTTCTCCAGGCAGCACAACATATCCAACCCTGAATTTCTGTCTTATCCTATTTCTGATGCCACAGGTCGCAGACAGGCGCATTATTGACACAACGGACGCAGAAAGGCGAGCACTGACACCCCCGGGGCTACAGGAGAAAATTGATGCCCTTGTGAAGAAGTACAAACTGTCCCGGGCATTTGTCCGTCCATCAGGAACAGAGGATGTTGTCAGAATCTACGCTGAAGCAGACACACAGGTCAGAGCTTAAACAACTCATAAACGAGTGGGCTTGTTCATGTTAAACAATCTTCTGCTTAGCATGGGGTGATGAAGGAAGTCTGTTTCCATACTTGTCATTTAATCACACTTAACTGCTAAATTTGGAAAAAAGACTGTGATCACAAAAAATCACTTTGGATTTTCTTTTATTTAGAAAAGTAATGTTTAATGTTCTCAATGGTTATCTTCAAAAGGAAAATATAAATGTTTATAAAGGCAGATTTAACACCAGATGATTTTGAAAAGACAACGAGCCTTCTGAGAGCTCAGGGTTAAGAAGAAACTTACCAAAGCAGACCCTAACTACACAATTTCATAAGAGGCAAAACAGAAAAAAATTCTGGCTGCTGTTAAGTTAGCCCAGCTCTGAACTTAAAGGCAACAGCAAAAGTGGTCTTGCTCTCCCCACTTCACATGCTCCTACCTGCTCTCTGCCAGTATGATGGCAGTGGCTGATGGAGCAATATAGGGAACACAGCATTTGCAGGAAAATGCTTGTCTTAATATCACATATTTGCTCTATTCTTCTCATGCTGACAGTAGCATAACTAACTTTTCCAACATTCCACAGGAGAATGCAGATGCCCTCGCCCATGAAGTGAGCCTGGCTGTTTTCCACCTCGCTGGTGGAAAAGGAGCACCACCCCAGCCTATATAATGAATGGCAGTTAAAGCACACAACTTCCCTTATCTTTTAATATTACTTTTTTTACCACGTGCTGCTGTACACATAGCCAACCCTTCCTGGGAGTAGCAAGGATTGATCAGAACTGAGTGGAATATTACTCTGCTTATTCTTAACCTCCTTTAGCAACTTACCTCTTAATGAGATGCTCTTGCTGTTGAATGCTCCCCTCCCCGAGTTTGTCTAACTTCTTGACAGGCCATGGCCATGTCCAGAAGGAATTCTGCCCCTCCCTGCCCCAGCTTTGTTCATTGTCACATTGTGCCTGAAATCCAACTCCCACACCCTCAGAACACTGGTCATGGCTGCATGACCAGAGCTCTGCTGTGACTGTGCTCACAGTGGCTGCAGTGCAATGGCTGCTGCAGGAACATCATCCCCACCTTCCCCCGGTAGCCCAATCATCTGTGGGCAAACAGTGTAAGACAGAGGCTGTCACTAGACTTCAGATTCAGTTCACCTCATTTTGAGGGGGAAACAATATAATGAAAAAGAGTATTTGCTAATAATAATCTATTATTGCAATATTATCTTCATTAGATACTTTATGACATTATTTAGAAAGTGATTTGCAGTAATAGAATTTATAATCACACTTGAGAGGGAAGGGACAGAGACAATTTTGTCTTCTGTGGCCTTAACTGCTCCCAGCACCATGAAGGGGCTGGGCCAACAGGATGCAATGTTTTATACACACCAGTATCCTCCTCGGCATACTTTGGTTCAGGGTGTCTACCTCTGACAAACAGTTCATTGTAGTCCTGTATTAACTCCTGCCATAATAGCATTTTACAGGTTATTAAATAAGCACAAGTTCCAATCGATTAAAAAAAAAAAAAAGACAAAAATAAACTGGAAACAAATTGAAAAAATGTGCACCTTGTATTTTTTTTCTTTTTTTTTTTTAAAGACAGAACTCAAGACAACAAAACATTTACTGTAAATAGTAGGCACCATAATCAGTATGAGCCACCAATATTTAAACTTGATTCAGGCCACATCCAGAACTTCTCTTATTTACAAATATTTAACTTAAATACAACATTAAGTATTTCATTACATACAAAATAAGAAAAGAATACTATACAACTGGGAAAGATACAGTATTTCATTTAAATAGTTACACTACATATAGGCTGAGTAGTACCGGTTTGGTTCACGATTTTATGACGCCTTCAAGAAAATCCTTCTCAACCATTTCTTCTATCTTCTGTCTTGCTTTGCTGGAGAAGGTCTTGAGGTTCTCCATTTTTATGTCCTTACTTGGAAAACAGTTGGGGTAAAGGACAGGGCTCCCTGAGTGTCCAACACATCTGCTTGTGACTTTGCTGTTAAAAACTTGGCTGAGTACATTGAAGAAAGGCAAAAGCTGCTCAATGCTGCGAACGGTGTAGATGGTTAAAAGCAAGTGACCTGGTTCCCAGCTTAGTGTTTTCCCTGAGCCATCCTCCTCTGGGTTTTTCTGCAAATACAGAGACATGGGAAATAATACAGGACAAAAGAGGAAAAGCACAGGTAAAAACGAAAGACAAATGTACAATATAGTACTTTTCTAAAGCCAAAAAATATTTGTCCTATCCACAAAACACACAAATGCTGAAGTGTAGCTTCCAAAGCAGGTCCTCTGCTCCCCCTCACCATGCCCTGCAGAGGCAGTGGCTGGCAGTGTACAGGTGGCAGTCAGCTGATGCTAATGGCAGAGTTGCAGTGGGCATTCCAGTCCAACATCTCAGCCCAGGGCTGTCCCCAAAGCAAGGCAGCCGCCACCGTGCAGCACTGTGGAGCTGCTCCTGGGCAGCACCCTGTGGGACAACACAAATGGCCCAAGCTGGTGACAGCTGGAAGTTGTGAGCTACTTCAGCTGCTTTCCAAAGCGGGCTCCTCTCTGGTGACACACACACACACTTCACCAGCTGATACCTCCAGCATCAGTGATGATGAACCCCAGAGGAGGTTAAAAGATACAAAGCATTTTCACTTTGCAGCTTGAGTTCAGAGTTTTCGGGAAGAGCAAAAAGCAATGCTGTTTTTAGTATCACAAATAACAAAAATGGACATTCTGAGAAACACCTGAAGTTGTTCTGAAAGGAAAATGGTTCAGTTACTCATTGTGTATTCTCAGAAAAACTCAATTATGTTCCTTCCATTTCATGGGGGGAATTTCAAAGGAAAGAATTTCAGGAACCCCACAAGTGAAGGCAGCAGTCACACACCAGATGCTCACCAGCAGCAGCACACTGCTGTAAACCCTGCTTAGGGCTGCCATAAATATCTGCATACTGAAATACCTGAGCACCAACATCCAGGGTCTTATATGGTTCTTCCCTATTTCTGTTATATGAGTCAAAAACCATACTCAAATCTAGACAGTACGGTACTATCACCATTAGAAACACCTTGTTTGTACTGTTACTGACAAACCAGTGCAGAGAGCTTCTACCATGAAGTAGAATTCCAGCAATACTGGATTTTACTCTGCAAGGAAGGAGAAAAGAAGCACAAAGGCCTCACCAAGAAGAGCCACCCATGGATCCACCCTGACCAGCACCTCTGTCCCACTGCCCTGGCAGTGCCTGTGGCCAAGGCAGGGGGTCCAGTTAGTAATGAAAGAAGAATGAAGGGGAAAGGACAGCAGTGGGAGCAGAGCATGAGGTAAGGATCACTGACTGCACAGCCTTTGAGCAAATAGATTTTTTTCAAGACATGATACTTAAACAAATACAGTTTTTGCCCTTGAAATTAAGCAACTGTCCTGCAACTGAGGAGCCTACAGGGCACCTATTTCACAAACCCCAATTAGGTTTAAATTCCATATGAATGTATCTGGTGGCTTGGCTCCCTGCCACGGGAGATCACTATTTTAACTTTACAAGTCTTCTGAAAGAAAGGCTCACACCGAACCACAGCAAAGGGAAGACTAAATTTCCGACACAGAAGGAGTTGTTGATGCCTCCCTCTTTAAATGAGGCTACTGATTTTTAGAGTTTCTCCTTAAAAAACTTCTCATTGTATTCAGAGAAGTTTCTTCCATACTGTTTCTGTACCATGCTTAGCATTACCCAGCGGGGAGCAGGGAGTGTCCCCAGCACGCAGCAAGTGTCGGTGTCATACAGCAGCCAACCAGATGGGGTGCATGTGCAAATACCAACTCTGAGCAATGAAATACAACCCGTCCAAGCCATTTCCTCATGGCACTATTGGCTAAGCAAACACCACTAATTCCATGGATGCTTAAAACAACAGTTAATTTAATGGAGACCAACGAGGGATTGTGTGTTTCACACCTGCAGTTTGACAAAAATTATGATTTAATTTTACAATGATTTGCAATCATAATTCTTCTTAGAACTAACATTAACTTTTAGTAATTTATTTCATACAGGAAACCAACTCTAAAAAGTTTTCCGTTTTTAAAATTAAAGTTATCCGTAAAAATAAGGGTCCTTATGGTCCTTTCACCTCAAAAATCTCTCAGCTTTGTTCTATAACAAATCTGATCTCTCTTAGTTCTTACTGAATGCTAAATAGTGTCCAGGGCCTTGAGGTGATGGTATTATTATGGCAAGCTTGTTTTGCAACTCAAGCATCAAAGGCCACCCTCACCTGATGCTTGGCCATCTCCATTCCCTCCAAAACCACCGTCTTAAAGTCCTCCTGTTTGTCCTGTGGAAGGAAAGAGGAGAACTTTCAGACTGCATTTCATATATGAAAATAATACTTCGCCGTGAAGGCCGTGCAGTTGCTTGGCTGGGTGCTGTGCTTCAGCTAGAAAAATCACCCACCCCGACAAATCCATGATCCAGAAATGGCAGACTCAAGCTAGTATGGCCATGACACTATTAGACAAAAACAGTGCTGCCACTTTGTGCCTCTGTTTATTTCCGGCACTGCTGAAGGAGGTTTTTAAGAACGTTTCCCTCAGATAACAGAGCTTGAGCAACACCGTACTACATGAATCTAAACATGATTCGGAATGCTGTGAAGGAAAATTAAGATCCACTTCATTTTTCTCAGTTATTTTCTAGGAAAACCCCACAGCTATATGTAACAGTATTCTCCTCTGCATAAAGAAGAAATGGCCTGAAGTCAATATTCCTTAGCTCATGTTTATCTCATCATCATACACCTACCTATGGTTCAGTGTGGAACTGCTGCCATGACTAGGGGGTTCCAGAAATTCCAGGAAGTTTTCTGAATTCTTCAAGCATACTGTGGGAGTCCTGACTTCAGGCATCTATCTCAGCACACAGTACTTACCAGTATATATATATATATGCATGTATATTTATAAATCACATATGATGTATAAATTCATGTGCAGAGATTACTTGGAGTGTGACAACTTTCTAACTGAGACTACACTGAACACCAGGGTTAGAGGCTATGCCTGAGGACCAGCCAGTTAAAACTCATTACTCCTTTATACATACAAGAAGATTAAATTTAGTCTCATCTTCATGGTTCAAAAATGGTAAAATGCAAAATGCAGATATGCTTCAGATACTAGTTTTACCCCCCATAATTGTGAGCCTAACTTCAATAGTTCAGATCTGCCTGCAACTAAGTTATCCCTAAATTTAATGTAGCCACTTGTATCTCAGCAGTAGTTTCTTTATTCACTGAATATATTACAGACTGTAAATGCAGTAGCTACAGCAAGCTGCCAGAGAGAAACCTGAGAATAAAACTTCAAAACTTTCTGCCATATGGCTTTGCACTTCCTCCCTGCTTCCCCGGCTCACCCAGCAACATTTCCAGTGAACTGCCTGCCCAGGAGGGCTCTGTCCTCAGAGCAGGAGCAGCAAAATATCTGACACCAATGTTCTTACTTTGTGGCAGCAGAAGGGATCTCCCGGGGACAGGGCTTGGCCAGCTTCCATCAGCTTCATCAGCAGATCAGGCCTCCAACCCCACAAACTGGGGGATTAACACACCCCATGCACCAGCATAATGGCAACCCTAATTCTACTCCCACTCTACAAACTGTGCAGCCAAGATTTCCCCAGAACTGTTTCTACTGATCTCTGCCTTCTTCTGTCCATCACAGTCCTAGGCTCTGCTCAGTCTCAATACTCTTGGTTCTGTCATGTTTAGAAATGCAACAGTTTTTAAAATATTTGATTGTTATTAACAAAACTGGTTTTTTACTTCAAAACGTAGGTAGTCAGACTAGCACCTACATATATGACCGGCTATCTGAAAGTGATTTTATATTAAAATATATTAGATAATGGAGCATATTTTACTTTTTATTTAAATAATACTTTTGATTTAGAAATGCAAAGTCAGTGATCATAATCATTTTGACCATAGCAGGTTATGAATTTTTATGTTGTCTGTTTGATTAATTTTGGGGCTTTTTTGTTTGGTTTGGGCCTTGGTTTTTTTGTTTGTTTGATTTGTTTTCTATACTTACATGTGGTTTTCGCCTGATGTTGACTTGAGATTACTCCAGCTGGAATCTCCTACACCAGAAAAAACCCTTTCCCCTCTTCATTGTTAAAAAAAATTACAATATATAAACCCAAACACTGCTGTGAGCCATTGTACATGAAACTTTTCAGTGAAAAGCAAAAGAAGAAAGCAACACACCTTTGCTTTTTTTCGCAGCAGCTTTGCCAGACGCACCACATAGGGTTTGAATTCTCTCTGATGTGTTCCTTGTCTTCGTACTTCCAAGCCCGAATCATCTGATGCTTCTGGAATAAAAGCCCAACGATACCTGCCATGAGATAACACAAGCAGACGTTATCCTTACTGAACATGTAGGCTTTTCTGATCAATCAAAAATATGAATGGATAAGGAAATCTAGTGAAGTATCAGAGAAGGAGGGAGGAAAAAAGAAACCCAAGTCAGTCCTCACAAGAAAACATTAGTCTTTGACAACAAAGAATAAGAAAAGCACTTTCTAAAAAGCAGGAGGTAACATGGCTGTATCTTTTTCCTTTAGAGTTTCTTATTTAAGGATGCCAAGAACAAGATGAGGCAGAGAAGCTAAAACCAGTAGTATTTACATCCTCATTGTATGCAAGAGAACTGAAAGCAGTTCTGAATTATAAAATATACATTGCTTAAATTTTGCTGCATATTTGCAATACGTACGCACAAAATGTTCTCAATATACCATGCTGATAATAAAAACTCATTTATTTTACCCATTCCTAGCCCAGTGAGACCAAGTGGACCATTTTGTTACCTATGCCTTGCTGCACTGCAAGGACTGGCTACTTGTACTATAAACTACAAAGGAAATCAAAGTTTCTGTTGTTAAAACTTCAATCCAAGCCTCCATGAGAACTCCACAGTAAACAGTATAACTACTCAGCATGACTATTGTCTGTCCAGAAATGACAGTAATGACCTAAATAAAATTAGGTTGGTTAATAACAAGGATTAGGACAGCTTGGAGAACTGGACAAGAACTATGAGCTACATCCCCAGAAAATAAGGTAAGTGAAAAAGCCTTCAACATTAGATTTAGAAATGCTACAGGGCACAACCTGGCACAGTGTGCGCAAATCCTTCCAGCCTCTAACCCACATGAGTGTCTTTAAGCTACAGGATAATTAGGGGTGACCAAATGTCTACAGAGCTGTGCCAGGACAGCAGCCCTCACACAGTCACCAGTGTACAGCGTAAAGGAAAAGACAAGACACTTTCTTTTGTCCTTCGTGACCTCTCTTTCCCAGGATCTCCAGCAAATGCCAGTTGTTTTGCATTCATTTTTTTCCAATGGAACAGGACTGCAGAGGCACCGAGGAAGCAGCTTGCACACGTGCCTACTACTGACCAATTAAAACCTATGGGATCCCCTTTTTAAGGAGGTTTGTTGCCACCTCTTCCAAACAGACTGTGCAAGAGTAATTTAAGCAAGTCATGCTGAGATGACATGCAGTCCTCTGATCTCATGCATTACTCACCGAGATGGGTGGGTGTATTTTGAGTTCTTAGGCATTACTGCAACTAAATACTTTAAAAATAAAATACTTGAATAAATCACTACTACTGATGATCTCTCAAGTGTGGCAAATCTCTTGCCACAGGCTAAATCAAACCAGCTTGAGCTAATCTGATGTGCAGCATCATTTGCCCTGGGGGCCACTCAGGTACTGTGAGGGAACCAACTATGGGCTGCCCCGGCTGTCCAAAGAAAGAAGGGAAACAGAAAACCAAAGACTATTTATACACTGTAATTTTTCCAAGAGGCATGGAGAAACATCCAAAAACTTAAATGACAATGTCTTCTACTCACATCTGAAATTGAGGCAGGTTTTCAGATGGTAAAGCTAGAGCCAAGTCCAGAAATTTGCAAGCAGACAAATACAGGTTCAACCACCTCTGGCTGTTGTAGGATGTGGAAAAACCATTGCCGCCTGTATAAGTTGTCTCCAAACCAGCAACAGATGGGCCAGAAGTTCTAAAATATATTATAGCAGGCAGGTGAGTCATAACAACCTTCTGCCACAATGAAAACTTTATTTTTTTTTACTTGCCTTTACAAACACACAACTCTTTATTTACCAGCATAATCCTGAATTCATAAATCAAATCTGAACACAAGTCTGTGCTATGTGCAGTTCTGTATGCATATGTATGTGATAAAATGTCAATATAAAATAAATTTGTTGCATTGTATCTTATTCCCACATATTCAAATTAAGAGAAAGTTTAAAATTGCCAGTCATATTGATATTACTTTATTTGAAGGGAAAACTCTCCAAATACACAAAGAGAACCTAGGAAAAAAGTGAGCAAAACTTGGGCAAATAACTCTGGCTCATTTGAGAAATCTGCCTCTGCTGCTAGCATTGACTGAAATTGGATCACACTGTACAGAAGGTAGGTGAGATAAAAGTGGATAACAAAACAAGAAAAATTATCTACCTCACTTTTCTATTACTAGAAGAAACTATACTTTTATTTAGACAAAAGTGCATCAGTCTTATGTAGAATAAGAAAATGACACAGAAAAGGTATGTCATGCCATGCATAATTTAATTGCAGCAGCACTGTCATTTTAGTCAGGCAGACACTGTAAGAACTCAGACACTTGTATTATAAAATTTACCTTAGTGATTTATGAGCAATCTGACAGCAGGACTTCTTTTGTTTTGTCCTGAACAGTCTGTCCCTGGTACTTCAGTCAGACTAAACTACCCTTCACTTGTCCTTCTCATTTGAGCTCAACAACTCTAAGACAAATAATTCTCAAGAATGACTCAACTCCCCATCAGCATACCAAGGGATTTTTACAAAGTTTAACAAGCAGGAAGTTTATGCATTTACCTGGAAATGTCTTCATCAGCAGTGAGCTCCTGTTCCATCAGTAGAAACACTTGCACCTGAAGATCAAATGCTACATTTTAATACTATTTTTAATGGTGACTCGGGAAAACACTATAGGAAGGCCTAAGTAATAAGCCTTAGACAAATAGTTTGGAGCTTTATTTCCATTCCTGTATGAGCGGACACTGGCACCCTAAAGCTCTTTCATCCCTTATATATAACCTGAGTAACACAAAGGCCACAAGGAACTGTCTCTTTTATAGCCAGGAAAGCTCTCAAAGGCTAATCCCCTCCACTACTTAGAAAGAGAGCAAGACCTAAATGAAATGAGAATAAAGAATCATTTAATGGAGCAGTCAGGCTCAGGTGTGAATTCCTAGAAGCAACACAGTCCTCCTAACTGAAAGTAGTTCCAAGACTGTGGTAACTTGTGTAAAGGCCAGGGGACAGCACAGGAATCAGAAGACCACACTGAGTAGGAATGGGTTTTCTAGTATTTATACTATTGACAGGCATAAAATTAAATGCATCTATTGCTAAAACAACACACTTTATCTTTAAAATACTTTATATAGCTTTTCTCCTTCTATTGCTTGGATCTACGGTTATTCAAGGGTGATGTTAGGCACCTGCAGATTGAAAAAAAAAAAAATCTTCACAGCAATGATTCTGATTTGCCCCCTCTGTTATTCTGTCCCTTGGTAACTCCTTGAATAACAGGCTAAATGGATCACAGGATGCACCAACCACTCTCCTCCATTCCCACTGCCAAATCTGAAACCCAAAAGAGTGTGTCAAACAGCCAACACTGGAGATTCTGCAGGCAGAAGCTCTGGAAACAGACATTTTTACTATTTTGTTATGAAGAGTAAAACGAGAAAGAAGAAATCTGAGCCAAGCCTTGTATAAATGTTGTCACAAAATTTAGCCACAATGTGACCTGAATGACCACCAACTGCCAATAAAACATGGATTCCGACTCCTTTACATGGATTTTCATCCCCAATTCTGGAAGAAGAATGACCAGGAAAGTAGAAACAGGGAACACTGAAAAAGAAGAGCAGGAGTGGGAATGGTGGAGAGGGTACACATACATAAGCAGAAATTGAAGTAGGATTCAGTAGGGAACAACGAGGGCAAATGCAAATTTAATTCAGGAGACAGCTGAACAGTTGAAAAGGTGTAAGCCAACAGATACTCAATTTCACCACAAAAACCAGACATCAGGACTATGAAAATAAGTCAGCTTTCAATTTGTGTCCCTTGCACATTTATATGCACAATCTCTAGAAGAGATTTTCTTAAAAATCTTGAGGAGGAATGAGGTTGTCTCTCAGATATGCACCAGTCTTCTAAATAATGAAAGACACCTGCAACTCACCAGTTCAGTGATCATGGTTGGCCAAAGAGAGGTAAGGTGCTGTGGAGACATTCTTAAAAGCAATACTCTGAAAAACAGGAACACCTGGGAATGAAGGGTGGGAACCTGTGGCAACCGGAGACTTTCTACCAGCCTTTCTGAAACAAAAAGCCAAGAAGGGTCCCTCAGTTCAGAATAATTCCAATGAGAATTTTCTCCTTCCCTCATTTACTCTCAATTTTATGTATCTGCCATGTTGCTGTTCCACTACTTTACTAGCTTTATTCTGTCAACATACAAAAATAACCACTCCACCAAAGAAGGAACAAAAGAGAGAAACCTCTAAATAGTGCAGTTGCCTATTTTGGTTAAGTTCTCTACATAAATGCAATAGCGCATCTGGGAACTTTGCTCATCTTACGCAGAGTTTCACCCATTATAACAAGAGGAGTTTACAGATTCCAAACAATACGACAAGAGCCTGAACAACTTGGATGTATTATTATTAAAACACTGCATCATCATAGTACATGAGAAATTACAAAGGGACGATACAGTTTTTTGAACTACGATCACCTCTAGGCATTCAACACATACAGAGGCAGATACATAAAGAAATTTTTCAGTCAAACCAACACACATGCATGTTGCAGTTCAGACCAGTAAAACCACCTAATACCATGAAAATAGTAATCTCAGCTACTGACTTGACTGGAAATAAAAAAAAAACCCAAAAAATCACAAAAAAGCAATCAACAGACAAACCAAATAACTTTACAAAAAATAGATCCTGGAACAAATGAAACAAAAAAGATGGTGCAACTGATTTTCCAGATAGAGACCAAAGTGTCCCTTTGGTGGCATGAAAAGATACATCTAAAAGCTGCTGCTGCAACTATTTGCATCATCTTAAAAAAAAAAAACCAAGCATTTCCCATTCCCAGTCTCTTAAGGTCATTGCAAGAAATAAACTTCAATGATAAATAGGACAGATAAACTGAACAGATGAAAAAACACCAGCAAAAGAAGTCAAGAATTCAAAATGTCAAGGTCAGTTTTCCTATTTATCCCTAATTGATAGGTGTTTATACCTCAGATGTTCATGTCAAAATATACTGTGCAAGTATGCAAGGATATTGATCAAGGGATAAAATGACAGATCAGGGAAATAATCTGGATTAAAGTCAACTGGCAATCACAAATTCTGCGTATTTCATAGTCATTTAAGACTGAAAACATTTTAACCAAAATCTGCAAACTTTGTTTCAGCTATGGAAACAGTATCACACAGTGATATTCCAGGGTAAAAATTTAACCTGCTGTTACTCTGTCATACAGGCATTCCACAGTTAACCTCAGGAAGTCCACTAAACGATAAATTTTTACTGACCTTGTATGTCTGGCAGGTATTTCTGGTATTGGTCTATCTCACTGCTAAAAATGGCGAAGGCGAGTCTCTTGAGGAGCATCGCGCGCTGCTCCAGCTCTACATCTCGGTTCGCAAACAGATTGAGGGAGCTGCTCTGGGCCACAGCCACTCGTGCTGAAACAGAAAAGGGAAAGTGCAGAGAAGAGCTTATGAATTTCCCTTCTGCTTCACTTCAAGGCACAGATAACTCTTTGCAATAACGGAGTTTGAAAGCAGATATTAAGATGATGCATGGCTTGCAATTTGAATTTGTAACCAGAAATTCAAAATACAAGTTGAAAGAAAACTTGTAAGTATACACAATACTGATTGGATTTAGGGGCTTTTGGGGGGAGCTTAGCCATTTTTTTAAAATAAAATTTGCGTGTATAGATGCTCAGAAATTTCAAATGTGCAGAATCAATTTTTTTTAAGCAGAGTTGGTGTCAGATCTTCAAAACCAAACCAAACACCACACCCACCCACTCTGCTTAATCATCTTTGCCATATAGGCAAAATTCACTGTGTGCCAGGATGGTATCAAATTCTCTCACTTCAAATTATTTATGGCTCTCCAGAAACAAATAGCTAGAAAAAACACAAAAAAGACTAAATAAATCAAATTGGAATAGATGTTGAACAAGTGTTTTCTTCAAGATACTTGTTTTTAATTTATTTAATGTTTATACTGCAGAAAAGTCACTACTATATCAATACTTACTCATTAAATCTCTGAATGTGGTTTTGTCATGTGTCATCAAATTATCCATAATAGCTCTCCAACTAAAAGAGGAAAATTGTACACAAATCAGAAAAGCAAGAAAAAAGCAAGCATTTTCAGGAACATTCGCAGAGCTTTTTCTGCTCTTTCAGTTTAGGTTAAGGCTTCCAATCCAAGCTCTCTGCTTCATAAGGTACCATTTACTGGATGTTATTTGATCTGAAACTATATACCTTGAACCCCCTTCTCCAAGAAAATAAGGGATGCCATCAGGAGGGACCCTGAAAGTTTTGAGAAGTGGGCCCATGCAAACCTCATGAAGTACAACAAGGACAAGTGCAAGGTTCTGCAGAATGGTCACAGCAATTACAAGCACAACTACAGGCTGGGCAGAAACTGAATTGAGAGCAACTTTGAGGAGAAGGACTTGGGGCTGGTGGTGGATGAAAAACAGAATTTGATCTGGCAATGTGTGCTCACAGCCCAGAGGGCCAACTGCATTTGGGGCTGCAAAAGCATGGCAAACAGTTCAGGGGAGGTGATTCTGCCTCTCTGCTCTGGTAAGACCCCACCTGGAGTACTGCATCCAGCTCTGGGACCCTCAGCATAAGAAGGATATGAACTCATTTGAAGGGGGCCATGGGAGGACCACAAAGATGACCAGAGGACTGAAGCACCTCTCTATGAAGACAGGCTGAGAACTGGGGTCGTTCAGATTGGGAAAGAAAAGGCTTCAGAGAGATCTTGCAGCAGCTTTCCAGTACGTAAAGAGCCTCCAGAAAGCTGAGAGCGACTTTTTACAAGGGCATGAAGTGACAGGACAAGGGGGAATTACTTTAAACTGAAAGAGGGCAAATTTAGATATTAGGAAGAAATTCTTTATTGTGAGGCATTGGAACAAGTTGCCCAGAGAAGCTGTGGATGCCCCACCCCTAAGAGTGTTCAAGGCCAGGTTGGATGGGGCTTTGAGCACCTTGGTCTAGTGGAAGGTGTCCCTGCCCATGGCAGGGGGTTTAGAACTAGATGATCTTTAAAGTCTCTTCCAATGCAAATAATTCTACGTTTCTACAAAATGCTAACCACATTTTCCTCACAGATTTTTTTTTTCAATTTTAAGATTATTATTTTTTAAAATAGATTTGTGTATAGAAATAAACCTTATGTAAGTTTCATATTTCACGTGGCAACCTAAACCACAGAAAATCTCTATTTCTCTCAACAGAGGTCTGTTGGGAAATTTTGGCCCATATGTTAATGGAGTACATAAAATTTGTAAGGGCCAAAAATTTGTAAAATCTGTAATTTATAAGCAGTAAGAAGAAAGTCTTACTGGTTAACACACGAAGCATCCATCTGGAAGAAACTGGAATCCATAAAGAGGTCAAATGCTTCCTTTTTCCATGCCCTCCTCGTATACTGATATCCACTAAGACTGCTTAATAACTGGACACAAGCTCGATAGCTGGATGCATTGTGAGCACTAAACAAAAAAAAAAGTCAACATAAACCAGTTTTGAGTTGTTGCTTTATAGAAAGTTTGACAGACATCTAATCCTTATCATGCCTGTTTCAACTTGAGTGTCACCATCCAAATTTCTACTGGCTGTAGACATCTACATCCATTCAATAAACTGAAGGTACCTGTGATTACGGAGGTAGGGCACAACATAGTGCATAATATTTACAAGCAAAGGAATAACTCTCTCTTTTTCATCACTGTAGAAAACCATGTCCAGGAGATGAGCCAAAACCTACAAAAGGAGAGGAAGATATGTTATAATGCATTCTTAAATTGCTTTTTATCTACTATTCATCATTTTTTCTGTATAATGTTCTTTACTGAACATTCAAGTGTATGATAGAAGTGATCAAATTTCAGGTACCATGCAAAATCCAGAGTATAAAGATTCCATCCTTTTTATAACACATTAAGGTAAAAGCACAGAAGTGCAAGCTGCTGGTCAAAGCATTCTAGAGAATAAACTACAAAAAAAGAAAAAATTCAAAGACTGACTGCAATTATCAGCAGTAAATAAGATGTACCACAAAGATAAACACACAAAGTTTGCAATCAAAAAAGTTGGCTATACTACACACCTGAAAGGTCATGCTTTACACCTCATCCATCTCAATGGGTTAGTAACAAAGTTTTATATACTTTTACATGACAAGACCCAGAATCCATTCACATCAGTGTTTCCCATCAATTCTCCTTCTCCAAGCTTCTAGTCCAAAGCTTTTCATAACATAGAAGTTTATAATTAGACAGTATTCATTATCTCCAAGGAAACATTTACCTCAGAAAGTAAGGTCAATGCATGGACACTATAAACAGACGGAGTTATATTTGAAGTTTCCATTGCTGGAGACAGCATATCTAAATGAAGATAATAAAAAAAAAGCCCAAAGTTAGTTTTCTCAAGCCATTATTTACCTTACAGCGTATTTTAAAAACATGTATTTTGAAGATGCACAAGCTTTGCCAGACACACTAGTGCTAGAACAATACTGAAGAATTTTACATGTATTCAAATACAGCAAAGCTGTCCTCTTTGGTAATTTTGGCATGATAATAAAGGTGAAAATGAAACTACCTTCAACATCTGATTCTAAGTTGTTTCCATCAACCATAATCTTGGGGGAAGGCTTAACCTCTAAGTTTCGTCTTAGCCAAGTGGTCTGCTCCAAGGAAGAACCAGCAATTGCCCCAATGGCATCCACTATCTTGTGTGTTACATCCTGGTAGAAAAAAAACCCCAAGCATTTTAAGAACTTCGTGCAGAAGGGCTGTATTTATTGTCCTGACATGTAGAAAATCCACATAACGAAATATAGACTTGCTTTCAAATAATTTCTATATTATCAGTGATTAATAACTCCACAAAAAATGAAAGCTTTTTCAACACATTATAAACATAAGAAGATTTTAAAGAGTAATTTCAGACTACAGAAATGGTATCAAATAATTCTAGTACGTTCAAGCATCTAGTTCCAACCCCACTGCCATGGACATGGACCCCTTGCACTAGACCACGTTGCCCAGAACCTCATCCAAGTGGCCTTAAACACTTCCAGTGACAGGGCATCCACAACTTCTGTGGGTAACCAGCTCCAGCGCCTCACCACCTTCACAGTACAGATTTTTTCCTGATATCTAATCTAAACCGACTTTCACTTTGAAGCCATTCCCCTTCGTCCTGTCACTGTGTGCTCTTGTAAATAGTCCCCCTCTGTCTTTCTTGTGGCTTCCTCCAGGTACTGGAAGCCTTCTCTTCTCCAGGCTGAACAAACCCAATTCTTTCACCCTTTTCTCTTAAGAGAGGTGCTCCATCGCTCTAATCAGCTTGGTGACCCTCCTCCGGACTTGCTCCAAGAGGTCAATGTCCTTCCTGTGCTGGGAACTGGATGATCTTTAAGGCCCCTTTCCAATTCAGGCCATTCTATGATTTATTGTTCGATACTTGCAAAAGACACATACAACTAATTTCTTACCTGTAGATCTCTTTGATCTTTCTTATTCTCCAGACTTGGGTTTTTCATGATGAACTCATTAAGAACACTGAAAAAATACTGAAGTAAATATGGATTTTCTTCTCATAATACATTATTTGGTAGTTTCCAGAGTTAGGACAAATCTGAAGAACATTTATTTGCACAATATTTATTCACTAAACTCTCAGGGATTGCTACTTATCAATATTACAAGAAGCATCTTTTCAAGTTCCTTAGGTTAATTTTGACCATAAGAGTTTACTGAGAACATCTTTTACTCGATTATATACAAAATATCTTTAGAGACAGTTTACTACAGAAGATAAAATACTGAAGAAAATGATCCTTGAAGCATTGTACAGAAAAATCATATTCAAAATTATATTTCTAACAGTCCACAAACTGCTTTCACGCTGAGAATTCAGCCCATTCTAGTGGGCTTCAAATACCTAAGAAGTAGTCATTGTTGTTATTTTCTAGGAAAAATCAGAAACTTACATGTGTTGCTTAAAGAGCCTGAATCACTGAAATAATCATTAAAGTAAGGTCATGGCTTATATCATACTATAATATAAAATTTAGTATACGTAACCATTCCTCAGAAGAAACTGATTTGATCAGACCCACAGAACTCAGGCAACAACTCTACCAGTTAAAAGTAGGAAATACAGATTTAAAGACATTAACACTTGAGTATAATTTCACACACCTACATTTGAGCTTATTTGGAAATTCCAAATATCACGAGCACTTACCCAAGTATGAGAAACTGCCCCGGGGCTGGAAGACCAACCTGTATGGAATCTTTTAACAGAAGCAGCAGTGCTGCCCAGCTGTCTACTAAGCTGGTCACTGGAATCCTAAGGGAGAGAGACCAGCAATGTCAATGATGAGAACATCATCTCCCTCAGGTATTCCCCCAATTTCTTTCTACCTTACAATTCTCCTGTCAGATATTGGGAATCAACACCCTTATAGATTCTTTTAATACTAGGTTGCTACATCAAGTCATTAAAAAACAGATGAAGGCAGAAGATCATTCTCAAAAGATATGCTTTTCATTACAAGGCTGGAGTGGCACCAATGAGTTACAGCACAATTAAGATCCTTGGGCAGGGAGCAGATTACCTGCAGGATTTTTAGGTGGGGGAAGAAAGGTGATGCAGTTTAGGACCTCACAAAATAAACGACCTTTTTTTAATGAACCTACAGTTCAAACCCATTCTTTCTTCACTATTTATATTACACAGACTATTCCTCATCCTATGACAAAAAGAAGTAAAATACTCAAATTGTTCTTCTGCTTCCTGATGACAGAAATAAAATTCAGCTTCTTTTCTTACCTTTGAGTATAAGCATAGAAAAACTGCAACATGCAGACTTCCAGTGAAAGATGTTTCTAGAAAAAGATACGAAACCTGTGTCGTCAGAAAGAAGTGGCTTTTTTTCCTCCTCACAAGGGTAAAATTGACAATGCTATAAGGTCACTGCAATGTCTAAACATATACCTTAATTTAACAGAATATTAAAAATGTCCTTTCAGACATCCCTCTGTAAAGTTATACTTTCTTCATTTACCTCTTAGATATAGTGAAAATATTCCCATTGTGCTGCTCAGCTTTGTCAATGAAGTACCCATATCATCAGTGTTCTAAGCTTCATAAGAGGACATCATATAAATCAACAGCATCTCTACAGTTTCCATACCTTGTCCTTTGCTATGGCTGGAGGCTGCTTCAGAACTTCTTTCACTGTTTGTATGACAGTCTCTGTTCTCATAACACTGATAGAGCGAACCAGCTCGACCAGTAGAAGTTGTTCTTCACCTGCTGTAGGAATAACCTAAAAGAATCAGATGTGTGTCACAGATTATTACCACAGACAATGGCTATGCCAAAACTAAGGCAGCTCTCCTCAGGGGATTGAAATGACAGCAACTAACAGTTCATCTAGAGACTTGGTATCACCTACTCTTCCCCTGAAGAATTCAGGAAGATTATCCCATTCTCAAGTGGTACCTCCCTGACAGTACAGTTGCTAATTAGAAATACAAATATTGTCCATACATCACTGTATTTTTTTCACTGGACTGTCTGAATTGTCTTCTTCCTAACACTAAACCACTTAAAAGTATTACCACTCTTTGAAGTGACCACTGTAATATAAACATACCTTTGTCCTAGAAGTATTTTTGTTTTGCCTCCTTTCATTCCATACAAATGCAATAGCAGCCATGAAGTGAACACCATGATTCATTGAAATTGGACCCAAAAGTTCCAGAATCTGTTGCCTCAAATTCTGAAATACGAAAGCAGAACACATATTCCTTTAGATAAGCACCTCAGCATTATGTTCAAAACATTTTCTCTGCAGAAAGCAAAGAGATGACACATTGCATTGAACTGATACATTTTAGTTTAAAAGCATATTCAATACCCATTTATAAAAGCCTTGTTCGTAGGGTGAGTCAGTAGATGAGGACAAAGGTATTAAAACTCAATTTAGATTTAAGGGAAGGGAATTGAAATTGCTTTGACAAAGGTATTAATGAACAACTTAAATCATATCATCCCTAATGTTCTGACCTTAGCTGACCCAAGATTAATCGTGGTAATGGATGCAGCAGCAGCAGCAGTAGTTTTCTCTGAAGAATCTGCAAGGTGCAGGATGCTCCACAATAAAGTCACAGAAGACATGATCATATGCAAGATAGAGAGGATCCCATTGCGTGCTTCAACCAAATGCTTCTGATCTACATTAACCAAAAGCTAGTGGGAGAGAAGAGGAAAGAAGGACCAAATATCTACATAAACAGCATATTTAAAATAGAGTAAATTTAGACTTACCTAAAATGGGAGCTTTCAATCTTAACTATTTTTCAAAAGTTTTTCAGTAGTTTTTACAATATATAAAGGTTTTGAGACTATTAAAATAATAGAGAATCTTTTGATTGAGTTGTGCAATATCAAATGTACTCTTAACATGTGAGGCCTCATGTCCACAGCAATCAATTTTGTATCCTCTGCCTATACCTTTGCAAAACAATTATTTCAGAATTTTAAGTGTAGCTAATACTCCAGGCAAAATTATTTACTTACATAAACAAACCCCACTTTTCAGTCACTTTTAAATGAATGGAAAGCAAAGGGGTATAAGAACAGGAAAAAAGCACAAAAACAAGACTACTGAGAAAACAGGGCAGAAGCTTCTTGTGGAATCTGGACCAAATTCTTAACAGACACTATGCTCAGAATATCAGATCTAAAAATACTGCTTGACTAAAAAGACAGGTTGTGAATATACAGAAGGAGCAGAAAGATAGTGTTAAGACATCTTGCAAGATGAACACAACAAAGGCAGCTCTAAAAAAAGTGGCATTTTAGAAATCTGGAAGTTAAGGAATTCATACTTTAGTTATTTCAGGGTAACTAAAAAGAAACAAAATAAGCAAACAAATATAAGAGTATTCTCTTAAAACTATCATCCATAGAAACTTGTTTTTCTGTTTGAAATATCTGTATTGTCAATAAACCCCCCATATTTATAGCTAAGACAATATATTTGGTATTTTTGTCACTCAGACCTTCATAACTGCTAATATAATCACAGTCCTTGATTTGACATGTACTGCTTAGGAACCTCCCAGATAAGTTTACCTGATGATACTGTGTAGATGGATCCAGGAGGCAGTAATGAATTATTGTTGTGATCCCTTCTAATAAAGTGAGAACCATATCTGGGGGAGTGACTGATGCCATCCAGAGAGGCCTAAAATAGGAGATTCATTTTAAAATGGGTTAATCTGATAGTAAAGTAGTTCAACACAATCAAATGTACTTAAAAAGATTATACATCTCTACGTACACATACCTATTATCAGATAATCCTGTTTCATATTTATACTGCTGAATTAAATTATCCAAGTTCCTGCAGAGCTGAAGAGTCACTGAAACAACCACCCTTTGAAGAACTTTTCCCATGTAAGGCAACGTAGAAGTGATAAGGCCAATCCACTGGGGATGCATTTTGCAGGCACAGTGCTGGTGCAAAGCTCGTATCACTGCGCAGAGAAACATGCCTTGGCAGGTTATTGGCTGGGAATGTAAATACTGCAGAGAGGTCATCGGCTGCTGGGGACCAATGTGCTCCAAGTCCGTTATGACAAAGTCAAACCCCGTTTCATTTTCCTCAGGCACAGTCATTACTCTGTGTTCCAGCACAATCAGCCGCTGAAGTACTTTCAAAAGTTGTGACTGCAGAGTACTACCATTGTCAAATTCATCCTCAGAAAAATTTATAAGGCTGTCTTCAGAGAAGCCTTCTTCTACAGCCACTATGTTTTTTCCAGCTATCTTTTCACTGTGCCATTTCTGGGCACTGAAGATAGAAGAGAGCAGACAATGCAGGATCACTTTCTGAACCTTGCACTTGGACAACATGTCTGAAATAAAACTAGGAAAGCCCTTGGCAGAGCTTTCTATCACTTTTGCCAACTCAGCAAAGAGAAGTGTCAGAATTTCTATACTCATCATTTGCATATTGCGGTTTCCTATGAGGTCTTGTGAGGTTACTTTAACGTGAGTTGGATAATGGCTCCGCATGTAGTATAAACACAAGGAAATAAGAATTTCTATGTACATAGAGCTCCGAAAGTTATGGTTAGAATCAACTGGGATGTGACTATAGAAATCCTTGCCCATAACAGATATTCGATGCCTGGCTAGAAGATTTTGGAGCAATGAAAGTTGCGGAGTGTATGCATTGTTGACACTGGTAGTGGAGATGGCACTTACAAAAGCTGAAGGATTTGTTTTCAGAATTGCTTTAATTGCAGAAAAAGCATACAATGTCCTTGAAGAGTCATACAACTGGAGATAAAGCAGCACATGTTGATACAGTGGATGGATATTGAAGTTCGGAGATTTTCGCATTCCTGGGGATCCCACATCACTTTCTATTTCTGAAATTTCTCCTTCTCCACAACTGTACCAATTTTCTAAATCAAGACCATCACTAAAAAAGACATTTGTTTGTTTAAGCTTTTCTGTTTGTGCTCTCTTCTTCTCTTCATCTTTCTTTTTGGCTATTTTTACCTTAGGTTTTGCACCTGGTTGCTTACCAGCCTCTTTAACAATAGTTTCTTTTTCTGACATTTTTTCTGGTAGCTTTCCTTTAAAGCTGAACTGAATACTACTGTGGCTACGTTTTCTAGATTTTGATTCAGTGGAAGAAAGAATGAGATCAGAGAAGGATTGCTGGCTTTCTGCAATACAAGGTGAAGAGTTATTTCTTGAAATTTCATCTCCTAAACTCTCAAGTCCAGTCTCAGTTGAGGCTGATAGTAACTGTGAGCTGTCATTACTAAGTAAACTACTCTGGCTACTTTGAATATTTTGATCATCACTCTTTGTAACCTCTAGAGAGTTATCCAAAGAGCTGAATTTACATGAAGTATCCTCAGAGTGTAGAATGTCTTTAACTGGTTCAACCTCTTCTCCAAGACCACTTACAACTTTGCATATAAGATCTGTAACCACTTGTTGCACAATTTCATCAGGCGAGTCTTCTTTCAGAGTCTGAGAGCTATCTTGAGCACTCAGGCTTTCTGTTTCCACTTCATAACTGATGTTGTCTCCAGTAGATGACTGAGAACAGCCAGAGTCAGAACTCTGCAGTATTTCAGCCTGATGATCAGGAAGGTCAAAATCAGACACGACCATTGGTATGGTCTCACTGCTGGTACTTAACAAGGAAAGCCTGTCACTCAGAGGATTGACAGTCAGGCTGAAGTTCCCCATTTCATCCACACCAAGTTGTTTCTCATTGCCTTCTTTAGGTATAATAAGTTGTCCTTGGCTTACAGGCATGTGGGAGAACGCTTGAAGAACACAAAAAAAGTATACATATAAGATTTTGTTCTTCAGAATAATAATTCAGAATTAAAATTTAGAATTTAAACAATTATTGAGACTTCAAATTAGGAAGGCATGATAAATAGTGTGTTCCCAGTTCACATCAGAAAAAATTATGTTAATAAGCAAATGACACATTCACAAAAACAAAGCAAAATTATTTTAGCAGTACACCTTAGCAAAACAACATAGTTCTCTATGAAACATTATACAGTCTTATCTGCTTTTGTTTTCACAAAAAAAAAAGAATTAGTAAATTCTAAACTAAAATTACATGCAAACACCTTCAAAACCTACTGGTATATTTTCAGCCAGCCCCACTTCAGTGGTCATAATTCATAAAAACGTTTAATTTCTTGGTTAAGCTTCAAGCCATATTCTTATGTTCCACCAAGATTCAGTAAGATGTAAGAAAATGCTCTGCATTAAAATACTTGCATATCATTTTAATTTAGAAACAATAGAACTTCAAACAGTACTTGGGACACACAACCTTGAATTAGGAAAAAAACACACAAATGCAAATATAAGCTGTAGCTATTCCAACACATTTTTGAGTTACCCTCAAAGATTTCTACTATGTTTTTAACATTGCATGTAAACAGCAAGCAAAGAAATTAGGGACCTCCCTACAGTCTTCTTGTGTACATACCATCAGCACAGCTAAACTTCTGCATGAACTGCTTTTCATTTTCTTCTTCAGGGTGATTGGGAGATTTAGTCCAGTAACATTCAGCCTGTACTCGCTGAACAGAAACTCGCTGAGTTTTTGGATGGAGAAGCAGTAGGAGCAAAGGTTCAAGAACTCTAGCAATATCATGTCTTTGAAGCACTTGATTTAACCAGGCTTGTCCCACTGACCAGGTAGAACCATCCAAGCTATTCAGGCTGTCCAGCATGATAAACAAAGATCTAGAATGGAAAGAAGATTGAATCTAGTGGATATTGTACACTACTCACAGAGTAATCCCATTTTAATCTGATACATGACCAATTTTAATGTCAGTACATACTGACATATTTCATGTCAGTACATACAGTGTCTTCTCTATATAAAGCAGATTTTTTTTGGAATTACAACTTCGAACCTGATCTTTATATTTAGTCTAGTATAATGAAGGAGTGGGCAGGAAGAGCTAGTAACAAAGTCAGTTATAACAGTTGCTCTAATAGTAGCAATTGTATAGTCAGATCAAGTATTTGTACAGCTATTAGCATAACAAACCTTTGTTGACTTTTAATTGGTATGCCATTAAAAAATATACAACTTTAAAAGCCAATTCACAAGGATATAATGAAAAGGAAACATTCAAAGATCTTGTCTTCAAGAACAGAGAGGAGAAATACACTTGACAATTCAGCAGTTTCTATATCATTATTTTCTTCTTTTAACAGTTTTAGTCTTGAGAATCCTTTTCAGACTTTGGAAAAACAATATATACATATTGGACTGAATTTTACCTGCTGTTTTACATCCTCCAGTAGTGCATGTTCATAGGCTTTTAGCTGTATGCACAGAATTTACCACCACTTAAGCAATAAGTGACATTATAAGACAAAGAAATAACAACCATTTTACTCTACTCCCTACAGCTAAGTATGCAATACAAAATCTAAATAAACACTTTTCCACAACATTTGTGCTAGCTGAGAAGGACAAGACTAGTTCAGAGTTTGGATCTTCAGTCTTTTCTAAGAAGATAGTCCAATTCCACAACACGAAACAGAAATCCTCTGCTGCTTGCCATAAATAACCTCTTACACAAAACACAGATTAAACAAAAGAACTCGTATTTTAGCACTTGCTTGCAATTTGGTTCTTAAGTTTTTTTGTTAAGTTTTACTTTCTACTTCATATAACTCAATTCTGGGCTGACTTCTCTCTCCTGCTTGCTTTTATCAAAACACAGCAAGAACTCAGATATTAAGCTCAATATACACCACAGTGATTTTAACCACAGTGATGGTCAATGAATATTGTGACCATTCCTTTCCCACTCTTTATAGTTTCCAGAAAAATTTACAGCTTACATAATCATCACTGTGGAAACAATTTTGTCTAACACAAATTTATTTCTTGTCCTTCTTCCCTGCTCTCACAGCTACACTGTAGTTCTTCAATTTTTAAATGCCCAGTGTTGCCAGTACAATACCAAAGATTTTGAAGTAAACTTATCCCAACTGAATCACACTTGCAATCACCAACCTGTCAAAGGTGCGGCCAAAGGAAGAAGATTTGTTAATATGAAGATCTCGTGTGAGATGCCATAGCACTGCAAACTTGGCATGAGCTTCCATTCTTACTCTCTGTGGACCAAACCATAAGTTAGATCTAGCAGAATGTAACAACTTCTGATAAGAACAGGAAAAAGAAAGTCATAGAGCATCCTAAAAGATATAAGATATAATGAAATTAACTTTTGACTATGCATTCCAGTACTATTTTCTAATCTTAAAAACAGTAATAGACAAAAATAGGTGTCTGTGAGCAATTTAGTACCATGAAAGGATCCTCCCCTATCTTGATCTTGTCTTAGTTTCAAAGTTTAGCCTGTCTCTTTCTAGCCAACTTATTTTCATTCCATTATTACCATGCTAGAAAGAAACAGAAGAATTTTCTAGGTAGACATGTAGATAGAGTTCTTCACTGACATGTCAAATTTAGCCCTGGAACAAACTGGACAAATAGGACATGCTTACTGCCCAAAGGACTTCTAAGGACTAGTAATAAGATGCAGAATATTTCGTAGAATCATAAAATATCCTGAGTTGGAGGGCACCCACAAGTACCACTGAAGTCCAACTTGGGATATTTAATGGCAAAAATAGTGTAAAGTAACAATTGTTCTGTCTCTCTGCTTACTGAAGCTGATCAAGGCAAAGAATTATTCCAGCAAGGCTGCAAACAATAGTAAATGTCATTATATGATTTGAACACATGTATAAAAACAGCTTCACCCAAAAGACAAGAAAGCTAGTAAGCATTTGTAGGAGTGAACAAAGCACAGCAATCAGGACAATTACATCAAATAAATACTCAAAATTACTTTCAAGTACAATAAGGGCTTAAACTAAACTGCTAGATGATAAGCAGAGACAAGAGGACAAAGATTTTCACTTGTTTGTTCTTAAAATATGTGGTCATAGGAAATGAACAGTAGGTACATTACCTTTAACCAAAGTGAGACAAAACTAAAAACTGTTAAAACCACTGACAATCTGGCATACTTCCAGACTTAATTTACATAATACAATTTAAGAAGCTTTGCAACAGCTAATAAAACCAATATCTGCCATAATAATAAAAACTTTAAGTAAAAGCTATGAAAATTACACAAAAGACATAAACAGTTCACGTTAAACAAACTAAAAATAAAACAAAACAACCTCTTCACACCAGAACCAAAAACCAAGGGAGTCAGCAGCATTCTAGAAAGTAAAGCAAAAATCACTCATATTTAGGAAAAAAAATGCTTCTCACAGGAAAATAATCCACAACACTGCTGCACATGGCTCACATTCACTTTTGTTGACCAGGTAATTCTGGTAGAATGGCAAAAATGTAAGCGCTCCTAAAGTCACACAACCATGAGCTGCTAGAGTGTGTAAGCAAATCGTTACCATTCATACCGTTGAGGCTGTGAAAATAGTTCATATACCTAAAATTCAAAGCACTGCAAAGGCCTCAACTTGAATGTCAAATTGACAGCCTCTATGTGAAACAAATTTCTAGGTGAGGAAAAAAAATAAGTAAAGTCCCTGTCATGACAAGAACTCATACTAACAACAGCAAAAACTAAGCACATGCTTTAAGTATTGGGAAGGATCACATGACTTTTGATAAGAGATAAAGTCTCCTGCATAAGTCTGTTGCTGGATGCTGAAAAACCTCCTTTGTCTAGCATGAAACTAGAGGCTCATCACAGACGTAAAATAACATTTGAAACAATGTAAGGCAACGTTTTTTCAATACTGAAGTTACTGATACTCTCCTCTGAGGGACCAAGTCCTGTTTGTAAATGTATTTCTGTAGTTACATACTTTACCCATCTTTAAGTAAACACATGAACAACTTGCCTTGTCTCTGTGAGTCAGCTGCTGACTAATAACATCTTCACAAATGCTAGAAGATGGGACGAGGTTGTGCAGCTGGTAGAAGAGCTCCACACTCTTCTGATGATGCTGAGGAGTTCCATCACCCAGCTGGTCCCAAAGAGTTAAAGCTATGTGCTTTGTACATGAAAAGAAAAGTTGCAAGAGACACAAGTGAATGACTATCATGCCTTGTTTTGCTCTATGCAACAATGGGAGACATCACATCTGATGACACCCTATGACTGAGAGGCAATCTGTAAAATGGTTCCTTTTGTACGAACAGAAGGATCTGTTTGAAACACTGCAATAACTTACTACATAAAAAATTCCTGTTAAGGAGTCAGAACAGAAATAAATTTTCATTGAAATATAATTAACTACATAATATACCCTGCTGCTGATTATCTTTCGCAAAACATTTCTTACATAAATTACACAAATGCAAAGATTGTTTACCAGAGTCCTACATTATGCACATCTCAGTTTCATACCTTTTCTGATTAATGCTGCTATTCAATCAGGTTTTGTTTATATTTTTAAAATATTTATTTAAACAAGGATTTTCACACAAATGGTCAGTAAGAGAATCACAGCAGGAAAACTTGCTGTGTATTTCATTTTGATTTTAACACAGGTTACAACTGTCATTAAAATATTCAGCAAGAAAATTTGGTTTACAATATCAAGAATGGTAAAGGGGCCAAGACTTATTTTTCACCAGACAGGAAAAGTCTAAAGAAAACAGCAAAGAGATACTGCATCTAACCTTGAAGAAATCTGTCTTTTCAGCCATATATCTCAGATTGCCTTGAGTAAGAGGAGGTCTGATGACGACAGCCACTCTTCCCTGGTTAGGACTAAGAGGCTGAGCAGTTTCCACACTGTTCAGATTTTCTCCAGTGACAAGAGCAACAGATTGAGTCAATCCAACCAGGTCCATCACGAGGGAAATAGTAACACCCTGAACACTGAAATCGCTTGCCTGCTTGCAAGCATTCATTAAAGTCTGTAGCCACAATGGAGGCTGTACTTGTTCACAGTCTGAAATAAAAATCACAGATTATACATTCATTTAACAACCTAAGTATTATGGATTTTTCCTTTTGTATTCCATAATTATGTGTGCAATTGTCCCTTCATATTTCAATCTGCCCATTGTACGGGTTTAGGAAAATGTATGCAAGTGGAAGATACTTCTTGATGTATCTTTAAAATAATCCAATTGAGAATGCAATACTGTATCACTTCAAACACTTAATAACCATGAATGAATAGAAAAATTTGAACAAGAAAGAGAAAAATTTTATGGAAATGCATTTAGATGATTTCCTGCTTTAGGCAAAACTGAACTTCTAGTAGTTAGCACATCCTTTTAACCACTTGCCTTCTTCACAAAATTCTTCACCAGCAATCAAATCTTAACACTCTAGATAGTAGACTGGAATAATTCTGTAATATATTTTATAGTGCCTAGGATAATATCATATATTATAACATACATGCAGACTGATTTTAAATTGACAAAAATATATTTGCCTGGCAACACTTTAAAAATAGAAGTTTCTGTGAAAATTGATGGTTTGGGTGCAGAACTATGATCCTATTAGACCATACTCTGTTTTCACTGTAGGTTGTAGTTTCCCCCTTCTTACTGTCCCCTCACTTTATCAAGCCATACTCTGGGTTGATACTGGAAACGTCTTTCTCCAAAGTTCACAGTCAACTGTCCAAGTGAATATTGCACCCTTTTATTTTAGAGATACCGAAGTAACTTCTCTTAAAACTTCAAAAGGACTCCATTGATCACGTTCTTAGAAAGGCAAATGCATCTAGCATCAGATACAAGTGAAGAAGTGTTATTTAATAGGCGCAAATACAGCACCCTTTTACAATCAAGAGAAGAATGATGCAATTTCTAGTTTATATCCACAGCTCCACTGGAGCCTAAATATACCTAACAATTCCGTATATTGTTCTAGAGTTTACAGATATAACCATTGTTCTCAGCTTCACTCAGTTCTCTTTTTATTTTCCTCAATTAAAGATAGCTGAGAAATTAGGCATACAGCAGAATTAAAGCACAATTATGTTCTATAAATACCAGATTACCTTGATTCCTTCAAATAAACAGACTGATGACTCTCACCAGTGATTAAGAGCTATTGGGTCATATCATTAATGCAACCTTCAAAACACATTCCAAATTTAGGAACCTTTCAATAAACAAAGCCTCTTCTGCAGTATAAAAACCTCATGTCAATAGATAGGGTAGGGTGACAATTATGGAAACTACCTTCTTCCATTCTCTGTTCCAGTAGAATTCTCTATTATGGGAAGTAGGACTCCTGGACAGCTACATAGCCCTATTCCCAGCACTATTCCCACCTGCCCTGCCATTCTCTACAACAGATGTTTACACTTGGAACAAAATACTTCCTGTTGGTTTCACCCACCCACAATTTATGCTCATTCCTCAAAGTTACACTGTTTAATAGACTGTGAATGAGATCCCACAAATGGGAAAGTTCAGGTGATGAACAAGAAACACAAATCCAAGACATTTAACAAAGGATTGAAAGGTGAAAAGGATTCCTAGAAGCACTGCCCTCATATGACGCACATACTACTCAAACTCTACAGGCTCTCTGCTCTACAGTGCACAAGGCAGTGATAATCAAGTGCTGTGTGCACCAAAAAGTAATAAGCAAACAGCTGACATTTTAGTCTTTGGACACAACACTCATTTGTAGACTGTTTAGGAGAAATAAATAAATAAACATTTCACATTTTCAGGGTCATGCTATAAAAGCACAAATATTCTGTGATATATCTTTTACAAAGGGCAGCAGATCTTTGGCATTGTCATACTCCTAATTAATAAACAGCTATAACCAAATTGCCTTCAACTGACATAAATATTTTATATGTCTGGATGTTACGAAGTCAAATATATGCTCTGCTCCTGGCTATAACGAAGACATACAACATATCTTAAAGACCATAGAAAAAGAAGCAGTCATGTTAAATTAGCATGCTTGCTTCCAAAACAAAACAAACTACTTATCTCCAAGCACCGCCCACCACTTAGCCTTGATTTGAAAATTGCAAATAAGAACAAAAACCTGCAACTATGAAATTTCCTAGAAAAAAATTAAACCAGAGATGACTGTGACAGTAGCCAAAATTAGCGTTACTATTTCTTGCATTCTCCAATCATATCCACCATGAAAACATTTTAAGGAGCAACTCTCAGACTGCAGATCAGAAGTGGATCCAAAATTGGAACTGTAAAGTGAAGACTTTACAATCTGTAGAAAGGATTGTTCATCCTAAAATGTCACATTTCACAGTAATCAACAACTGTCAATGTTTTAATCATGTCTGTATCTGAATAGTTTCATCTATCTGTGAACATAGCCATACCTCACCAAAACTCACTATTTTTATTTTATTTTTTAATGCAATTATAGCTAGAAGAATTTTTTGCAAGACCTGTTCCTTTAATAGGAGCAAAGTAGAATTAATTAAATTTCTTAGCTGGTATGATTTTTATTGGACAGCAGCTTACAATTCCCATGTATTGCCAAAGTGATCAATGTGCATATCAATCCAAAATTGATAAAAGGAAGCTAAAAACATATTTGATGTGAGCTGTGGCTATTGCAAAATATGACAAAGAAAACACTGTGGATCCATACAGTAAAGAGGAAGATTCAACAATCTAGATTCTACTCTCAGGCTTCAGTTTGCATCATTTATATTTTTCACCCCAATATTAATTAGTGTCAAATTCCTTGCAGCAATATTCTTAAAAATCTTTGAGAAAATAATTTAGTTTCCAAATGCAAACCAATTGATGCAGAAGACTTACATTTCTGAGAGGAACAGCAAACAGCAACACACACAAAGCATGATACTATAAATTTTTTTGGCAGAAAAAGAAAAATTATTATTCTAAAAACAAAGAACAAACGAGAGTGCAGCTTACCAACTTCAGGCTTCCCAGGATGTAATTCTGAAGTGCGGTTTCCTTCAGCAATGTAAACGGGAAAGCTCGAACATTCAAGATAGAGCTGACAAGCAGCAATAAAGGCAGGAAGGTATTCTTTCGGTGTTTTCTTCTTGTTTGTTTTCTTCACCTTAGCATCATCTTGTGATTCTCTGTCCCATTTTGTGCTCTGTCCTTGCACTCTAGTGGGGTCTACTGGAAGCTCTGTCCCTAAGGGCTGAGACAAGGAATTACTCTGAATGATATACAGGTTGATAAATCTGGTTAAAAACTGTTGGACATATTCCAAACAGCACTGCATTGCAGTCTTTTGGATCGTTTTCCCACTACGAGTTGCTGTCCCTTGTGTCATTATGGAAGGAGGCTGTACAATGGTCTCCTCAGAACCCACAGTTGATGCTGTCTCAGTCTCTGAAGATGCGCTACCAACAATAGGAATGCCAGGTGCACCATGACCTTCATTCAGTGCTCTGTCAATGTCATCAGTTGTATCTGCCTGGTATTGTACGAACTCAGTGAATCCACTTTCTGATGATCGACTGCTTGGAGGATTTTCACCATCTTCAAACACATCACTAGGATTTTCAAGTGACACTGACGGTACCTGAGCAAAATAAAAGTTTAATGGCTGTTCAGTATAGGTTATTTAGGTCTTAGCAAAAAATATTTATTGGTGTCTTCATTTGAAAGCAACAATTTTGCAACAGAGATTTAAATGTATTCATACTAATACATTTTATGCAAAATGATGTTTGGTGTTTCAGTAACCCTGCCAGACTAAGCTAACATTTAAAAACAATTGTTTATCAAGTAAAATATTTTAAATATTATTGGTTTTAACATTTTCTTCATATCATAATCATGTCTACTCTATTATGAAAGAATGCTGAAATGCATAGGTATTATTAATTTATACAGCATCATAAACCATCAAATACAAAGTTATAATTACTAAAATATAGAACCTTTTCAATTAAAAACTAATAATCATTTGCAACTAGAAAGAAAATAAATCATCTCCTTGAAATGAGAAAGAGGTTGCTGCAGCAACAACAGTTCTTCATGACTCATTATATGTCTTAATTCTTTATCAGTTCAGAATATCCACAAATATGATGAATGGCTTTTACTCAGAAAGCACCCACAGTGGCTTTCTGCACTGCTCTAGCCCTTTGTAGTCTTAGTAACTGGTAGCATAGCCTCTGTTTCCCGGTGAGAATGTGAGGTAGGGAAACAACTGAAACAGAAATGCGTGAATCGGTGGCAGCAAATGCAGGTGCCCACTTCCTTCCAATCCTGCATCTTACTGGCAATGGCAGAGGTTGCCCGAGACCTAATAGGCCCAGAAGTTGTTTTGACTCTAATCACTAGCTGTCTTAAATACAGAACTTGAGCCTAATGTAATAATATGAAAAACTTTTTCATGAATAAATATAAACAGTGACATTATTATATACAGTGAATAATGTCTTGCTTTACCAGAGATGGAATAAGAATGGAAATTTGTTTGAGATATTACCACAGAAAACAGTGAAAGCTATGTACTAAAAATCTTGGAGAGAGATAAATTATGACCCCATTTTATAAAATACAATCTAAAAGTGATTAGAAGCATGAAATTTCATTTTGCTATCTCTTAAGAGAGACTGTTGGCCACATATGAGTCAGTTGTAATTGGAAGCAAAAGGCCACTGAAGGTTCAAAGGGCAACATCATTTAATTAAAAGAGGGTTTATTAAAAAAAAAAAAAGGGAACGAAAAAAACCCCCAAAACCCATAAAGAACAAAATCAGGAAGGCATCAATCAGCTAGAAAGAATAAGGATAGGATCCTGAATAAAGGATGCTGGAGCCCTAATTGACAAGGTGAATGCGAGCCAGCAGTGGGCTGCTTTGGTGAAGCAGGCCAGCCACATCTAGCACAATATCAGCTAAAGTACTGTGAGCAAATCAAGGGAAGTAATTAGTCCCCTCTGCTCAGCAGTTTTAGGTCCACAACTAGAATATTGTATCCAATTTTGCACTCATTAGTCCAAAAGAAACACCGATGTACTGAGTATGCCCAATGGAAAGTCGCTACAGGTGCTCCTGACATAGAAGAGAAGCTCAGAGAGTTGGATTTACTCAGTTTAAAAGAATGCTACAAGTTGTGGAGCAGGTGAAGGTGTCTATTGCTGTCTGTGAGTTCCCACTAGGCAGTTGAAAAGATGGAGGTATGCTCAGGAACCCACAGCAAAAGAACACAAGGCAACGAACACAAGCTGCAGCAATGGAAATTCTGATTAAATAACAGTGCAAACAAACAAGCTGTACAGAGAAGTCGTGGTAACTTCATCCTTGGAGATATTCAAAATTAAGATAAATACGATCCTGAGTGACATGACCTAGCTTTAAAGTAAAATCTAACTTTGAAATCAGCCCTGCTTTGAGCAGTGCCCTGCAACTGTCACTTCCAACCTAATTTATTCTATGATGTTCCTCAAGTTTCTTCAGCTGGAAAACAAGGATTTCAGGGCATGTCACTTAACATACCTCACAGAGCCATGCTTGCATAGAGCAAAATGGACAAAGTTAAAAGAGAAATAGGTGCTGGCTGGTTTCTTCTATTTCTTTAATAAACAATTCTAAGAACTTAACAGTGACAGTAAAATACGTGATGGGTATTAAACCAATGCACATAAATTGGGTGAGAGAAGAATTTACATATGCCTGATACTTAACCAAAATGGTAAATTCTTTTCAGTCCAGTTATTTTACTTCATCATACTCTTGAAGTGCATTACAAATTGTAGTTGATTAGTTCTTTCTTAGGCCCTGATTCTGAAGTGATTTACACATGTAGAATATTAAATCTGGGTAAAAACCCTTAAGAATCAAGAAATCTTACCACAATTGTAAGTTATTTGGATTACCCAAGTTTCACATATATTGTGATATCTAAATCTAACCAAAGACTTGTAGGGTGTTCAACACAGACTTAGAAATCCCATTTCTCTTTTCCACACAAGAAGTATTTTTCCAAGATGCTGCAAAACCTAATCAGTTACCTTTTTATTTTCCCATTCTTTGATAGTGCTGCTGTGTCCAGTAGGAAGCTGCAGGATACCATCTGTACCAGCAGAGAGCAATGGAGGCTGAACCTTACTAAGGATCTTTGAGCAGAGTCTGAGAGAATCAGTAAGCTCAGACAAGTGCAAAGTAGGAAGATGGCTTGTCAATGCAGAAATCATCCTGAGCAACAGCTGAGGCAAGTGTTCTGTCTGTATTTCAATGTAAGTCTCCTAGCAAAGTAATAATAAACATATTAATTGTAACACTAAATTCCACCCTGAAAGTTATTTTCTATAACAGAGGTTCCTATCATTTGCATAACTATTCTAAACATATAGAACATAGAAAAAGGAAAATTAATATCTTAATATCCAAGAATAAGAAATACATGCTTTACTAAAAAATATTTACAAAATTAACTTTAAAGTGGGGTAACAAACAAATAGAAATATATTTAGCTCTTTTTCAAACTAGCACATATTGTTCATTACACAACAAATACATTAAAAAACATCACAAGAAGGCTGAAGAATGCTACTATTACTTTATTAATTTTAAGATAAAAGTTTAAGAATGAAAGATAAATGAGTTATTAAGAACTAAAGGAAGAACAGGCTGATTGCCATACCTGACACAGCACTCTCATACTTCTAGTAGGCTTTGAAATGAGAAAGCAAAGAATTGAGGAAAGACAGCTATAGAAAAAACAGTTCCAACAGTCTTTGCTACATTAAGCAATGACAACAGAAAAAGAAGATACATCTTATCATGACATTTAAAAGATCCTTAAAAGAAAGCTGCACATTTAAACTAGGGTATCAAACTACAAAAGACTATACTTGCAATGAACACACAGAAAAGAAAATGAGGACAGACTAAAATTTTCAGGTATAAGCACTATAAACCCACTTCAGTTATGTCCAACCAGTCTATCAAGAATCATACAAGGAACCAAAAACTTCTTTTAATGGTATCCACCAATTTATGTCAATATATTTTCAGAAGAAGCAATTAATAAAGTATGTATAGTATTTCTGCAGACTATAAATATACAGAATCCTGATACTAGTAATGAATAAAGCAATTCTTACCAAAGAAACAATATCCAACAAAAAATCCACTAACAAGCAGAAATTTGTCAGAGGTAACTCAGATTGCTCACTATCACCTCCAGGCCCAGTTTGAAGTCTGGCATGTAAAGTCCTCCTGCAAAATTCAAATAGGGTTTCATAATATTTTCCCCTCCCCCTTACATTAACCATATTTCTGTAACTTAATGCAAAATTGTATATACTGGGGATAATCACTACAAACCAATAAGCAATCTCTCATTTTACTGTTAAGTAGCTTATTTGGCCCCATGCCATTCTTTCAGAAAAAGCAGCAACCAGCCTCTCTCTCTGTGTAAAATAAACAGTCTTCATTTGTAAAATAAGGAAATTCAAGCTACAGAAAATTGAGCATGGAAGACAAAAACTTAGATAATACAGGAGCTCATGTAGGAAAAAAGTCAAACAAAAACAATTCTCCAGGTTTCATTTATTTATAAGGCAATTTTGTATCCATGTTGACAGTAACACTACTTATATGTAGTGAAATACTCACCTGCATGTTAGGTGGCTATAGATGACTTTCCTTACTTTAGCGATTCAGCACAACACACAAAAATCAAGTCACAGACATCTAGATCAATCTCGCACACTGAGCAGGACTGCTAAAAACACTAGATAAATTCATCCACAGTTTTGTCTAGCAGAGTTCTGGAAATCTCACAAGAAAGCTCCACAGCCTTCCTGGCTTCCACTGTTCCACCTCTTCCACTGCTGAACAATGTTCTTAGCAAAGCTTTTCTCAAAGTCCAACCTGACCACTTGAGTGAGCACTTGTTGCTGTCCTTTGTTTTCCATCAGCTGTTATAAAAAGTATAGCTGTATGAACTTTGCAAATGCCCTTCAGGAAGTCAAAGGGTGCCATTCAATTTCCCTCTTTGCCAGGCTAAATCAAACTCACCTACCTCAACCTTCAATGCAGTGTCCTATGACTGACCAGCTTAGCAGTTTCTGTATTAGAGACTCTTCAGTTTCTCAACACTTCTCAGGTGGAGTGCCCAAAGCTGGACACAATACTCCACGTCTGTCCTTAGAAACACTAAGTGAAAGGAAAAATAACTTCCTTTCACCTGCTGCCCATGGTCCTCATAATGTAGTCCAAGACACAGATTTCTTTAGTTATGACAGCACACTGCTGGCTCATAGACAAATTCATGTCCAAGTATCTTAATATTTTATCAAGTAACTCCATAAGCAATGAAAAAAAAATTTCTACAAATTTCATTTGAAATCTCTATACCATCTACCCCTCGCCATAGCAAAAACCTCTACTCTTCTGTGGTCCCTTCATCCCCTTCCCTCCTGTTAATATTTTCAATTTTCCCTTATTTACAGTTTACTATTTTCTCCTGTAGCCCTCCTTGTCATCCACAGGATTCCCACCCTTCTTTTTCCTTAAAAGAGCAGGAAAAATTACAACACAGGGTGTGTCTGGAAAATCTGTCAGTTTTACCAAAAGCGATTTGTACAATGAGTAATCCTGTGCTGGCCAGACAGAACAAAAACCAGCTTTGAGATCATTCTGGAGTGTCCTCTTCAGTAGAGGGGCTAATTCTATCTCTTGATTTAACCCAGACACTGAGTTCGTGAGAACTCATGTTGCTAAGACCCCCAATCACATCTGATGAAAATTGGCGAAAAGATTGACGTTATAGGGATGGGAGGGAAAAAAAGACTTACAGGCTAAATGATCTCATGAGATTGACTTCTTTGAAGAAAAAATTATATAAAACAAAAAATAACTTCGACTTTACACACACAGAGGTTAAATATTATCACCTACCTACAACACTCTTCAAACCAACGAGCAATGTAATCCCACATATAATAAGGCTCGAAGGAATTGAAAAGAAGATTGGCAGTTTTAATCAATTCTGCTGTTTTCTTGTTTTCTCTCAATTTGCTGAAAGAAAATAAAAAGAACGTTTTATATTTTTACACTTATTTTTCATGTTATATAACTACACATCACTGTGAGTTTACCCACTGTCAAGCAACACTGACAAATTACCCTCCTCTCATCCCTACAACTAGTTGTTGCTTAAGGGCTCAGTATACTTGCAGGCTGCTCATTCCAATGTCTTTTCACAGTTGCTAGGTTTCTCCTCTATCCTTTCTTTAATATTTGTCTTTTAACCACATTTTTAATAGAACTGTTTTTACCATAATTGTTCCTACAGTTGTTTCCTCCCCCTCCAGCTTTGAACACCCCTCTCTTCTCCACCTTTCAAAATATTAAATTCAAATCTTGAAACTCTATATCCCACTCCCCGGCTCTCTTGTAGCAGTCTTTGTTTTTATACTACAAGAAAACTTATCAGTCTATTTTGTTTTTGAAGAACACAGATATAAAGAATATCTCAATCAAACAAGCATTTTTGTAATGGATAAATAATAAAGCATACGCTATATAGTAAAAAAATAAAAATAATAAAGCCAACCACTTCACACCTTTGCACTGAACACAGAAAGTTGCAACTAATGTCAATAGATCCTGTACCATGAAGAAAACACGTCACAGTCCCACAGACTTCACAGTCATGGTTCCAGCAACAAAGGTACATTATTTAATACAAAATACATTATACTCATCATTTACCTGCTTAGCTGTGTGTGATCTTTGTTGAAAGATGGTTCTGTCTGAAGCTCCAGTTCTGCTTTGCACTGTGTATATAGTGTTCGAAACACTTCAATCAATACATCCTCTAAGATGGCAGGGCCTAGGGAGAAATATCAGCAGTCACACTGTTGCATTATAGCATTGCCAACAGTCCACTGCTGCAAGCTATTGAAATCACTAACTAGCTTTGGTCACTGAAACACAAAATTTCTTCTGGTCCAATCTCATAAACTACCTGAATGTCAGGAAGTTTGGTTTGTTTGCATTCCAGAAACACTGAGACAATTGTAGTGCCTGGGAGTACACAAAGCACAAGAAAGGTTTTTTTGCCCCGCACCCAGTGGCAGCTGGATACAAACACATCAAATTCAAAAGCTATGCAGTCACAGCAGTACAGACCATGTTCAAGCCAACACACTCTTTTTATTGTCTCAACTCAGTAACATGTAAATGTGACTTCATGGATTCTTGATCAGAGGTAGCTTTCAGTCAAACATTTTGAAATACTCACCTGTAAGCTATCTCATGCTGTTAGCATATGGACAATCCACTCAAATATTTAAATGCAAATACAAGATAAAATATTTTGAGCATCTTCCTTCGTTTTAATTTGAGGCAGGTTTTTTTTTGTTCAGGATATAATCTGCAGGGTACTTTTTGAAGGTATTTTTGAAAGTGTGCAACTGCAGCTCAGAAAGCCAACTGCACCCTGGGCTGCATCAAAAGAGGTGTGGCCAGCAGGCCAAGAGAAGTGATTCCGACCTTCTGTTCTGCTCATGTGAAACCCCACCTGGAGTACTGCATCCATCTCTGGGATGCCCAACATATGGACATGGACTGCTGAAGCAAGTCCAGAGAGGGCCACAAAAATTATAAGTGGGCTGGAACATCTCTCCTATGAAGACAGGCTGAAATAATTGGGCTTGTTCAGCCTGAAGAAGAGAAGGCTTCAGAGAGACCTCATTGCAGCCTTTCAGTACTTACAGGGGGCTTACGGAAAAAGAGGGAGAGATATTTTTTTATACCGGCAGATGGTAATAGGACACGGGGGAACAGTTTTAAACCAGAAGAAGAGAGATTTAGATTGGGTGCTAGGGAAAAATTCTTTATCCAGAGGGTAATGAGGCATTGGAAGAGGCTGCCCAGAGAAGCTGTGGATGCCTAATCCCTGGAAGTGTTCAAGGCCAGGCTGGATGGGGCTTTGAGCAATCTGGTCTAGTGGGAGGTGTCCCTGCCCATGGTAGGGGCGTTGGAACTGGATGATCTGTAAGGTCCCTTCCAATACAAAACATTCCGTGATTCTATAAAATAGTTCCTCCTTTGGATTTGAGCTAAATCTCAATTTTGAAGAAGAAAACCCCAAATTATTTTTAAAGGAATCAAAAAAAGTAATCCTTCTTGATATATCACTTACTTTTTTATGTGTTTCCTAGCCTCACTGAGCTCCCTTCAGTAAGAGTATGCTCACAGAGTTAAGCAAAAATCCTATTAGCTTATTCCATCTCATTTTGCTGCAAGAATCCTCAAAGCTTTGCTACTTCATGAAATCTTAACATACACATTGCCTCTGAACGTTTAGACTGATCCCCAGAAATCATAAATTACAAGAAAGATAGCAAATATCTGACAGATATTTTGTTTTTTGTAGTTCTTCTGTCTTAACAAATTCTTTTCTTTAATTATTGTATTTTTATGCTTTTATTATCCCACCCTCAAATCTGATAACGGATTAAAAAAATTATTTCGATTTTTTTCAGTCACCTCCAAAACTGTATTCCAAAGAAAAAGGCAAGATATCCAAGTCTTAACTGTAAATACTTTTGTCCCATAGTCCTCAGCACTCATCTGCTAAAGAGGGCATTTAAACACTTAAAATAGGGGAAAGGAAAATTAAAAAGAAACACCAAAAAGAAATCCCAACAAACCACCCACAAAACCAAAAAAATACTTGCTTCCTCTGCATAAGTTCTTCTGAAAAAAAATTAACTGTTTTCTTGTAAATATATATCACCTCTATGTGTATATTAGAAGAAAGAACAAGTTATTCCCAAAAGCAATAGCTGAGATTTATAATAGTAAAAGTCATTATTTGATGAAAGAAATGAAAAAGATCCAATCTGCATTTTTTTCAACATACAGTTAGTTCTCTCTCTGACTTGAACTTACTGTTTCCTTTGTAGAAAGTAGAAGAAATGGCATTTGGTAAAACACAAATCTGATTAATGCCTTTAATTAAATACAAAACATAGATACAGCTTGGGAGATCTAAGAAATCTGGCTAACCTGTCAGTACAAAGCATATAACTTTTTCAATTTGATCAACAAGAGAGAAAAATTTTCAAAGCAAAATCACATGAAACAAATTAAAAAGAGTAATATGAAAATTACCTAGTTCAGGCTTATCCAGCAAACTGATAAGAATTCGAAAAGGCTTTAAGTCTTGCATTAATGTGCTTTCTTCTCCCTGTCCATTAATTTGTAATATTCCAACCATTGCCTACAAAGAGCAAAAACATATCAGGAAAACAAAAAGAAAGCTAGAAAGCAATAAAAGCTGCACATAAAGGGAAAATTCTCAGTAATGGAGACCACTATTTCATCTCACTGCAGCTCAGTCTACCATGATTAAGTTCTCTCAACCTTGCCTATGAGAACATTTCTATGGAACAGAACTTGATAACTTGTATTTATTTAAAACCAAAATAAAGTATTATAAACAGATAACTCAATATTTCTTAAGAATAAAAGAGACTACATGAGCATTAATGAAGAAACTATTTGGGAAGATAAAGCAGGTAGATATTAAGAGCTTAATAAAATGCAATCTGTCCTATGATATACTCACTTACATGGATGGAAACTTTCTTGATTAAATAGCAATGACAACTTCGAAACAAATGGGAAAACTGAGTTTCTATACCAAAGCAGGTTAGGGAATGAGCTGCAGAATTAAAAAAAGCCCGAAGAAACAACCACAGATTTTGCTTAGTTTTCTCTCTGGCTGACTTGACCGTCTGAGCTAGTTTGTTTCTTTTACAGTTTCAAAAAAAGGAGGACAAAGAAGAAAAATAAGAGAGATAAGAAAGAATAGAGTCATGAAAATCAGTTTGGCCCTGCTATCTGCTACAAACCAAGTATTATCAGCAAGTATCTTAAAAGAAAAATCTTCTGCACTTTCATATGTCTTCAGAAGGCCAGAATTTTCAGTACATTGTATCTGTGAATAAGATATGAGCTGACTGGATAAAGCAAAACAGAGAGAGACTGCTAGAGAAGAAGGCAGAAAGGAGCAATGCTTTTAAAGTCTTCCAAGAGACAGCAAAAGGTTTCAGAAGGCATATGCAATTTGTATTATGTATAGGCAAGGCACTGATTCCAACGTCCATACTCTTTTCAGACAGAAAAGCTTTATTGACACTGATTAAGCTAGAAAGATAGATTTAAAAAGACCATAACCATTAACCATGACTAAATGTTGCTGAAAGCTCACCACATTTTTTTTTATATAAGGCACAGGTGAAACTGTAGTTCACTGAGGCCCCTCCTTTACATTTGAATAATTTCTTAATCTTCTGCTGTGGCAGGCAGAAGGGTGATAAGAGAAGGGTGAGAGAGTGCCAACAAGGTCCTTGCTGCTGGAATATTGGAATTCTGAGGTCTCTTCCTCATCAGTAGAACAGCAGATCTCACAACTTTCAGATAAAACTGAAGGTGCAAGCTCTGTGCTGGGTATCAGCTCTAAATTGGGATGAGCTGAATATTCTTGTGTCAGCTACTACTGTTAGAATTGCCACTCTCGTTCCCATACATAGCATCACAGTTCTGACTCAGTATCAGAAAAATCCTGACCTTATCAATTTGCCTTAATTATAAAATGTCTTCCCAGCTTCAACATCAGACTCACAGCAGTTTAAAAGACATCTGTATTTCAATTACTGTGAGAAAAGCAGCACAGTTCTTAGAACCAGTGATCTCAGAGCACACAGCAACGCTTTAAGGGTAAACTAGTTTAACTGCCAATTTTCTCAACTGTTCCTGGCTGCCAACAGAAAGCAGAAGATGCTCTCTTTGCCTAGAGGGGAGAAAGACCCTTTTTACACAGACTTTGAGTGCCATCTGATAAATTTTTTCTGATTCTCGAGACACAGAGGAGTTTCCATATCTACAGCAGAGAATTCTCCAATTCAGTTTCATGAAAGAACAGGTTCCAGTGTGCTGGGTTCATTATCAAATAACATCCATCTATGCTTCATTCATTGTGGAAAAGGAGAGGGAGAAATCTAATGTTTGTTCCGTTTGTTCAGTTATTCTAAAGAAACACATTATTCCATGTCTTCATTTTTCCACTGAGAAAGTTTTAGAAGAATAGGACACAATAGCACAAAAAGACAAGATTACATGGTCACATTGCATCGGCAAGTCAAAAGATAAAGATACAGCAACTTTGATCAGGATCTGTTTATAAACATATATGCCCCAATAAAACACTGTATAGCTACCTGGACTAACATCTCCTTAGAGAAGGTGTTGAAATAGTAAGTGGCATGCTCCTCGGGATTGCTGTGCCTTGTACTTCTGGGTCCTACAAGGGCACCATTGTTATCAAAACCTTCAAGCAAACAAAAGACAAACCAGATAAATATTTGTAATTTAATAGAATATATTGCCAATTTCTTTAAACTAGAAATCAACACACTAGGACTGATGACTTACCAAGATGAAGTCCAAGTCATGTTGGCAAGAAAAAGATGATTTTATAGAGTTTAATACAGGAAACTAAGTTATACTTTCACACAAGCAGTTTGCACACGAATCAGAAAATTTAGTTTTACGCAATACTATCAACCAATTACTTCTTGTACAAAAGAAATACGTTCACAAATGCTGCAAAACCCACAATCCTAGAGTATCTTTAAAAAAACACAAGCCGTCACTTAAAAATATTTCAATATCAACGAGAACACAAAATTCAGTGTTTTAAAGAGATGATCATCAAAACACACTGACATGACTAAGGCACTTAGAAAGAATATCAGTCACACTACAAAAAGTAAATGTTTTTCTTATTCAAAACTACACTAAGGAGATGGACCTTTGTATTTGAGTTTCTTTTCTTTTCCCAGTAAGTTTTTTATTGCACAAAAAACAGGCTTAAGGAGGAAAAAAAATCAATTGGTTAACAATGGTTAAGAAAATCTGATTTAAGGAGATGTATGTGATGGCTATTCATAGAGAATGCTAATAGGTCACGCCTAGCTGTAAAACAACAGGAAGGAATAGCAAACACCAGAATTAAATAATGTCATACAGAACAACAATTCAGAGAGTCTTTCAACATAACTGATCTCCATCTGCAGTGTTTTTTATTAGAAATAGAGTATCATGATAATAGAAAAGCAGCACAACATCCAAAGAAAAAAGAGCAAAAGTCCTATATTGTCAGAAAGTTTGTCAAAATATATAGCAAATAGAGGCAGCAGCTGTTCACAAAACAGGACCAGGAACGTCACTAAAAGTATTCTCTGAAGCTGTATTACTTTCAGTGGAGACTATGTCCATGAAATGGCTGTAAAAGAAGGTACCACAACTAAAAAAGCAGCACGATATTTTAAACACATAAAATACCTTTCTCAATAATAGCAAAAGACATATCTAATCCATCAAATTTAGATGAAACATGACTGCAATGTTTAATCTATTAAGAAATTATTTCTTCTCCAAATTGGAAAATGCAGGTATGGAGCATAACATTGCATTTCATTGTTTTTCTTTAAAGGATTAGTCATTTGCAAGTCAGTATCTTGAAGATTGATTAACTAAAGAAGCCAGGATATTCTCATATTTAACTTCTAAACCCCTGAAGCTCCTACAGCAACACAACCAACCTTCTTATGCAAAACACTGTTGCTGACTTCTTCCCTCCCTTCCTAATTTCAGCTCTCTCTCAGGGCCCTTTGCTACTCTCGTCCTTTCTCCCCAGGCACCCACAAGCTACCTGCCTCTGACATCTTAGCTATCAGCTGGGAAAGATGCAAGAGCTGCTGGGAAGGGTCCTGGGTAGCCCAAGAAGCACATATATGCTTGCTGGTGAGCTGGGAAGTCAAACAAAAAAGGTAACAGCAGATTGCAAAACATATCAAGTAGAGAAGCCACTTCATGCCTCTCCATTCAGTCTCCAGTTCCTGGGACACACTTAGGAACTTCCATGATTTTGATTTCTCTCAGAATGGGTTTAAAAAGAAACTGGTCAGATTCATGTGACCACAGGCTTCATTTCCTTAAAATAACAAGGCTGAATAATTGTTTTCTAAAATTTTCTAATTTCTGGTCTTTTGACTATTCCCTGAATAGTTAAGAGCCTTCTAATAGCTATAATTCTTTGCTACTCTCTTCTGATTACGTGCTGGTTTCATATAAAACTCTAAATTTGTACTGTATTGATTTTATGTCATTTGGTAGAATTATATTCCAAATTGCTCGATTTTTACTCCAGAAAGGTGTTGAAAAGTGATTGGTAACCTGTTAATTCAATCATGCAAACATCTAATGAAGTTTAAAGTTTGCATACTCAAGCTGTAATATCAATGTTTTTCAGCATTCTTTTCTTTTGATATCTTCTATACTGTTGTGCTCCAGCTACCATTTACACTCTGTAATGCCTGTTCTCTCTTTTCTCCATTCTATGATTTAGAGAAAAAGTTGTAGAGTGCCTATTTCTATGAGCCTACTACACCAGGCTCTACTGCTGAATGTGGGCCATAATTGCTGCTATAGGAAAATGCACCAACAATTTACAAGACAGGAATGAGTTCCAGTATGAATTCTTCATCTTCTACGTCCATGGAGAGAGAAATTGCCTTTCTTTCTTATGAAAGAAATTGAGTATTTCATTTTTCCAAGAATCTTTCTACACAATATTGCAAACACTGCTAAGGAAAATACAATCTTTCTTCCACTTTTAGTGACCAATGGAATGAAATACAAACCTACCTAGAAGCCATGCATAAAGCCTTCGGTTGAGTGACATATCCCTGCGCAGCACTACATGAAGGGCTGCTGACAAAATTCTGATCATGTCTGGACGTGTTGCCTGAAGAAGTTAGAAACACAAATTTAACTATGAAAAGTAATACTTTTTCTATGGTAGCAGATTAATGTTCATTAAAACCTAGCTAGTTTCATGTTTTGACATTTCTGAATTCAGAATAGTACAAGAAAACACAATCTCGCTCTTAGGAAACCAAAGTACGATTATTGTTTGGAACAGATACTATTTAATAACATGCACCCTTTAGGAACAGCAAAAATAACTCATTTGACTAACAGCTCCTTTTTGTTACAAGACATTTCATTTTACTATGAGGCAAAAGCTTTGGAAGAAAATTCAACTAAAATCCAGTTAAAAAAAGATTAAGTACTTTTTCAGTTTCTTACTACCTTAAATACTTGTGTAAGCCTTAATATTGAAAAAATGCTGCATTGATAATTTCAACATTTTAGTACCTGAACAGGGACACTCCAAATACTCCTACAGAAACTGATAAATGCGAATGAAGCACTTCCACAAGCAAGAACACAGTTCTTTTTACAGGTTTTCCCTTATTTCTAACAAGATGAGAATCAATCTTGTATAAGTTTTCCTCCATGAATAAAATAATTCATAGATCATTCAAAACCAGGAAGTAGCTAACAATAAATGCAGTCCAAAAAAAAATTACCTAGAAGTTGTAAGGTCTATTTGCCACTACTGCTAGGGCTAACTACTCACCCAAAACCAAAAATCATTTTCAATTCTCTAGTGTTCTGAATCTGTTGTGCTAAGAGGATTAGCTTTTGCTGATTTTGAACACTGGGAATCGGAAAATTGCAAATGAACAGGTAATTTGCTTTCTCATCAAATTGGATCAAATTAAAAGCTTCTGCATAGACTAAACATCATAATTTGAGCTTACATACACAGAAGTTAAAGTTAACTTCAAAGTTAACACATCAAGTTAAAAAGCACAAGAGCAGAGACCATGACATAAGAACAGCCAAACCTATTAGAGAAACTCTTACATGTGACTCTTGTTGGACCTCGGAGAAAATCATTAACAAAAACCAACCAAATACTGCTACTGTCTTAAGAAGTGGAGTACACTTAGGAATTTGTCAATTCATCTCTCAAGTTAATAACCTACCTGGCTCATGTGGAAAGGAAAACAAAAAAGGATAAGGTCCAATGTGCTCCTCTGTACTAAAACACTGGTATCTTGCACTGATGTGCTTACTGCTTCCACCTGAAGTAATGGTAGACCCCCCCCAAAATAGTTATATATTAAGAAGGCAGATATAAGAAAGCACTCAAAAATAAGAACAATTATTTATAAATAGTGATAAGTACTAAATGCAGTTTTTTAAAATTTTGAATAATGAAACAAGATAAAACAGGAAAATAAAAACTTTCACCACTGAGGAAATATAGAATCAACAGATTCCCTAAACTATACAAACATTAAGCTTTTGCTTTTTTATATTACCAATTAATATCTTAAGTTTAAAAGACAAAGTAATTGTCTACATCTTAAAAAAAAAAAAAACAAACCAAAACAAAAATTGCAACAAAACGCAATCACTTTTAGCTGAAGCATGTAATGAATGGAAAGTTTTACACAAAACCTAAGCAGTTCTGATACATTAATTCAGCTTTGAAATATTCCTATCATGCACAAAAACATCAGTTTAACTGGATCTATAATAAATATGGACTTTTATCTCTTGAACGGTTAAGTTCAAAGATAGAGAATACATCTAAATTCCCCCAAAATACATTACATAATAAGTAAGTAACTTCAGTGGTGTTACTTACTTATTATAAGTTCATTGTTCCATTAAAACATTACCATTAATTCAATGTCACTGCCAATTATGTAGAGTTGATCCTCCATGGACAGCTTCCTATTCAAATGGGAGAGGACATAAGTGATGCCAGGCAAGCGAACTGCAGGGCTGGTGAGAAGGCTCCCCCAGAGAGCACTGTAGAACGCTGACTGATCCACAGCTGAAGCCACTTTCTCCAGCAGCGTGTTTGTTCTGCAGTAAAACCGAGTCAGCTGAATCAGGGCCTGTATCACAGCTCTCGCCCCTGCCCCCAGTTTTAATAAGTATTAAAATTAATTGTTACAGGAAGGTCAAAACTTCCTTTTGAGAGGCCAAGAGAGGCCCAATTATACACTGAACCTTATAATGCAGCCTGAACAGAGCAATCCACCTAGCAAGCCTGTAGGCCAATCTGGCTGGCAAAATGCTTTTGGCCTGCCCATAGCTTCCCTTTATGTACTCCTTATGCACTCCTTATGTTCAAAGAGCGAAATAACGTCTTCATCTGCTACTTAAAGCCAAGTGTTTCTACAGACAGAGGTTTCAGGCAGACAGCAGGAAAGCACAGCTTCTGAAGAAAAGAATCAAGCAGATGGCTTTTGCCCTCTCATTCCTTGCACTGAGTCCTTCTGGTAATAACAGGACATAAAAATACCCCAATTCTTTGAGCACAAGCAATACCTTCCCCTGTCCTCATTTCTTCCAACTCATGTGGCAGCACCTCTACACCCTATACCAGGCCCCAGAAGGCAAGCTGGATAGACCTTGCTCCCTGTTGTAGGGATGCCAACTACACTGTGTGTGTCTGCCTACACAGAAATAGAAAAAGACAGTGTTGAATTGCTCTTCACATACAAGTTGTGAAAATCCAAGTTTCTGAAGTTGGAAATATCAAGAATATATAAGCATGCGAACAATTCCAAGAATTCCAAGTGTTGGAGTGTAACTTCATCCTTTAATATGTCAAGATGTTACCTCAGCACCCCAGATGCTGCAGTTATATATGTCAATCCATATCAAGAATCATAGAATTAAGTTGTAAAATACTTTCAAGATCACTGAGTCCAACCATTAACCCAGCACTGCAAAATCCACCATTAAACCATGTCCCAAATTGCCACATCTACACAGCTTTTAAATACCTCCACGTATGGTGACTCCACTACTTCCCTAGGCAGTAGTGTTCCCTGTTCCAATGCTTGACAACCTTTTAGGTGAAGCAATTTTTCCTAATATCCAAACTAAACCTCCCCGGAGCCACTTGAAGCCATTTTCTAGTGTTCTGTTGCTTGCTACTTGGAAGAAGAAACTGGCATATAACACTAAGTCTGCTTAATGTCAATTCCCTTTCCTTAACAGGAACAACTAACAGTTAATTTGTCCTAATTAATGCTAAGAACCTTCTACCATACCATTCTGTTGCAATTAATATGACAGCATCAAATTAAAAAGCAACCACCTTAAAAACAATAAAATCCACATACAAGTACATAGTGAAAAGTTACAGCAAAAAAACCCCCCAGCAGATCAAGCATATCACCTTATTAACATAAGTATCCTTACCTTTCATAATACTCTGATCCCTCCTCTAACCCAGGCAGAATCCCAGTTAACAGTCCTTGCAGTCCTGGTTTCAATGTTTTCCCCAAAGGGAGGTAATAAATCTCATACAGACTCAATAATGTTGGCTTGACAGACATAGCAGCATTGGCAAGGAGTGGAAATAGTCCAGAACTGTGAAAAGTAAATTTTATCTTTCTAAGGAAGCTTCTCATGTGACAATTTTATTTCTCTCTAAAGACTGCTACAGGCACATCCAGTATAGTTATTATAAGCATCAGAATTTTATCTTAGAATTTTGCATAGGCATAGACCACCACACAATACTGCCTTCGGATGGACAGGTTGGTATGCCAAGGCTAATATTATAAGCTTTATTATTGTGATAACAAGCACTAAAGGCCCAGAGACTACTGTCTTTCACCAATAAAATAAATATGACAAACCAGAAGCATCTCTGCATAACAAAATGTTAATTTTGCCCACACTGAACTACAGCACAATGAAAATTGTACTTAAAAATACATTTTCTTTGTACTTATTAAGAAAAAAACAAGACTGGATAAGAACAATATAAGGAAATTTATAGGAACAATTTTCTGAAAGAAAAAATCATGATGTTTTACTTCAGCAAGTAACCTTGAGGTAAAATTTAAGACATTTATACATTTATACTGGCATATTTAAGTGGCATTAAAGCATATATTTACTTCAGAAATTCAGTCTGAAAACAGATTCTAAAACCAACAATAAACCCTATTCGTAATGCTGTTCATAACACAGCCAGTAAAGAACTGAAAACATTGGAAGTATGTTCTGAATTTACTTGAATGTAAGAATAAGTTCATGGAAGTTATAAATGTGATCTCCTAAGGAGAAGCTACATAGATACTAAAATAATTTTTGCTACTGCAACTAAGTATCATAAATTATTGCAAACTGTACCAATAATCAAAGGCATGTGAACACAAATTTTCAAAATCATTGAGGACTCAGGTTAGAAGACCCTGACATATGAAGAAGAAATCAAAGAACAAAAAAAAAGGTAATTTTAAGAAAAGGCTCTTAAAAGTGCACACCTACAAATCTACTATTGAAAAAAAAAATCTATGTAGATAGGCTGTTGTCCACGTTAGAGAAAAATCCCTACAAAACTCTTTCCAAAATACAAAACTTTTGGTAAAAAATATTTTTGCCTTTATCTGTCTAGCAGAACTAGTCCTTTACCATTGTCAATTGGCTTCTTTTTTCTACCGAAATGTCTTTTTGTTCAGTAAGCAGGCCACTAACCCACAGTCTTTCTTTGTAAGGCTATTACTCATACTTCAAGATTTGATGTTCAGACACTGGCATTCTGCTTTCATGACAAATACTGGAATCTTTGATAATGCCTTAATGTGAATGTCTGTCTTTGCCCAAGCAGCAGTAACAATAGCTTTTAGTTAGATTATACAACGTAGCATTTTCCACTACCCTAGAACTTACTGTTAATGAGATCTTGCAGCTACTGAATCACTGCACAAGCAAAACATGTGAGCTATGAGTTCACAGTATCTTTTAAAACATGTGGAAACACAAAACTTAAACACTCCCCTCTCAATGTAACTACATATAAACATCATGACAACGCAAGACAGAAGAGCTTGATGTTAAGGCATACAATTTATTTCCAAGCATTAATGCACACCTTTTCTACCTAAACAGAATTCTATTTTATCCTACTATTCCTCAAACTGTAGAAATTTTAATCTCTAGGGATAGGTAAAGATGAAGAACCATATGTGACAGTGTGCATACACCCCTCTGTGCATTATATAATAAATAACCTAATGTCTTGCCCACCCCACCTAACCAAAAACCTAACAGAGCTTTAGGAACCAGTATATGCTGACTAAACTTAACTTTTCAAGGTCATCCTTCCTTTTCATTATCATCAGTTCCAGAGACTGAGAAGAAGTTTGTACTTGCCCCCCATTCTAACAAAACAGACAAATCTTTCTTTTCTGTTAATTTGACGATAAAGTTTCTTGTAACAAACTATGCTCAAATTCTTTTCCAACACCACTTAAAATAGAAAAATGTACTGTGAATACAATGAAGTGTTAACATTTCAACTACTACACATACAGGCAGAAAACTTCATTTATTTCAATGAAAAAATAATAAATTCCAGGTTTTCTTGCACTGAAGTCAGTTCCTAACAAAAATTTAGGTGATCTGTTTATCTTCCATTATACAATATTCAGAAGAAAAGTACTGGACAAGCAGCAATAACACAAGGGAAAGAAATTGATTCTTGCTATGTAACAAAGTAATACTGCTAATATAAAACTCAGGAAAACAAAAGAATCTCAACTACGCATTTGGAACGGAGTTGTTTAAAATACCGTACCTGTAGAGGAAAAGATCTTTGGCCAAGCGCTTGGGTCCAATGATTTTGAAAATGATCTCATATGTTTCAAGTGCCTTCCGATGAACCCCTCCCGGCAGAGCCGGATGAAGACATTGTGCCAAGCGCTTGCCTATCGTCAGCTTTTTGGGTACTACCTGGTACTTGGCGTTGTTCTGTAGCACCTGGTAAATCAGCACATTAAGAAAAACAGCACAAAAGAAGTTAAACATCAAATGCACATTTTATAAAGGAGATCCTGGACATGTTCAGTAAGTCACCACACACCTAGGTTACAAGAAAAAACCCAACCCTATTAAAATGTACCATGGAGCTTTTTCTTTGCCATGCTTTTCACCTGTACACTTCTTGTAGGTGAAACTGCCAAGGCACTTAAAACTTCACTTGCAATGGGCTTCTTGTCTATAGCTTGTCCATTTGTCATTTACTCATCTTTTTGAGGACAAAAATTGCTATTTCTGTTTGATAAAATCCATTTTCACTAGCACACAGAGGACTGTTCAGCTGTGGGTCCATGAGTCTGGGATAGCTTTAAGAGAAGGTCATAGAGTGAGATCATATACAAAACTTTACTGCTGTCTGAAACTATGTAATCACTTCAGGACTGGAAAACAGAGTTGCATTTACATTTTTAGATTTTTTTTTCTCCATACCATAGCCTTCACATTGCATAAACATGTAGCAAGAACTGTTACAATCAAAATAAGAAAAAAAAAGGAAAGAAATGAGAGTTAATACAAAATAAATATGCCACTTCCAACTGCAGTGTCATTTTCCTGAGTGAGGTTCCCTAGAAACACATGCAACTGACTAAAACAAGATTTTTATTAATATCAGTACCTGTATTCATTTGTAAACTGCTATAAAAGATTACAATGATATTGCCCATTAAACTTAACTGTTAGAATGAATCAGAATGATAACATTCTTTGGTCCACGGATGATTTGAACCTCATTTTAGAACTCACGCTTCATAAAACTACTGCTGCTGTCTATACCAGTTACTATTTTTCACACTATTTCTATAACATTCAATGATACTAGAAGTAAATGTGACTAATAAAAGAGCTTATGCATTCATTTCTACTAGAAATGTAAACAACTTCTCCCTTTACTTACAATTACAAAGGGTTCAACTCTAGGTCTTAGAAAGGCATTTGCTTGATTTGTTTGTTCCTTGCACACACCCAACATTTGGCTCAGACTGCTGAAATATTTGCAAGAGTATTAGATGGCTGGAACCTTGCACTTCTGTACTGTTACACCAGTACCTTTTGCAATTCCTGAATGTTTTTCAAGAGCACCTGCCAGGCATACCTTGTTTAGCTTCCCAAGTGCTGATATTAAATCTGCCCATTCACTGGAATATTCGAAGTTCTTCAGTGCTTTGTCAACAGCTGCTACATAGTTTCTGTACTTGGAATCAGTCAGTAGCTCCAGCTCCTCTGTGTTCATCCTCCCACGGTGTCCCCACTAGAGACTAGCTTGCAATTCATGTACAGACATTACCTATTCAAAATATAAAAGAAAAAAGCCCTGAAACTATTGTTCCCAAGACATATTGTTAAAATATGTATAAAAAGCATTACATTTTCCTCAAAGACAAAAAAAAATCTGAAATCAGGTTACAACAAACTCTAAACAAAAACTAACATATTGCAAACAAATACCAACAAATACTGAACACGTCCAACATCAAGTCCTATTAAAAAACCCAAATAAATAATAAAAAAATCACATCACAAGCCAAACAAAAATTCCTAGAAAATTAATGCGTTGTCTCTCCCAAATAGCACTGCTTGTTCTAAACAATGCAACAAAGGGATTTTTCGTTTTCTTTTTTACTTCCTCTGGGCCCATCACCAGAAATCCCCACCTTTGAACAAACCAGCCTTTCTGCAAACAGAAGATGCCAATCTTTCTGAAACACTTCCAAGCAGAAGACAAGACTGAAGGATACATACAACAGTTACACACTATTCAAGAGGACTTCTGTGCATCAACACTTCCTTTTACAAGACTTGCTACTCTAATCCAGAGATGCAACTCTACTTATTTTTTTTTATATTATTGTCATCCAGGCACAACAAAAGGACATGTTTACCAGTAATCATTACAGTTCTGTAATCATAGGCTTTTGCAATTTGCTCCATACATTTTCATCACGTGGGAGTCTACACCAAGTAATTAAAATATTCTAGTTCCAGAAACATCACCCTGTACTTTTATAGGTCATGGACTACTATTTTTTATAACAGAGATTCAATAACCTTTTAAAAGAACTGAGTTTTTAAGGCTACTTTCACCCCAAGAAAATACAACTCAGCGAGAAATCCTGTTGTATCCTATTGTATCACATCTGTGAAAAAAGCAGATTTGGTGCCCCTTTTAATGGGGGTATTGTTGGGGGAGACTTTTTGGGATCTCTTTTGTACTTGGCTTCAGAAGAGACTTCACATTCAGCAGATGTTGTTCTCTTCTGTCTCAATTGAAGGGAAATGGGAAGAAAATGGTGTGCAGAAGTGCAGGCTGAAGCATGACTGAAAAATCCAAACAAACCATGGAACAGGTATAAAGAAGCTGTATTCATCAGACTGTCTTCCAGGTATGACAAGGAAAGGTGCAAGAACAAAGAAAAACAAGAAAGTGACAGACAAAATGAAAGAAGGAGCTGGATGGAAGGAGTGAATAAAAAGGCCAAAAATTACAAGCCTTCTCTACTCTTGGTTGTGATGGCAGACTAATAATGACAGACTGTCTCCAAGACACAACAGAAATGCAAACCATTATTTAAAAACCACATTCCGAGTGTCAAATTGATAGATTTCACAATATCCCACTGGTATAAAGCACTTAGATACCGTTTTTGATTAAAAAAAAAAAAATTTAATGTGGTTTCATTTTATAACAACCGTTTTTGGATTAAATCCCCAAAAAAGATCAGGTTTGTTCTGAAAAAGCTGTAAAATGCCAACAGATTTCTCAAAAAGACAGTTGCACAACCACGAGAGTCTGATCTCCAAAAGTGAAATAAAGTATTAACATGCAAAAAAAAGAAAGAACCAACCCATAAAAGCAGAACAACTCCAATTTTTCCAGGCGCAATGGATGGAGAAAGAACTTGACACAGTAAATAATTCTCTCCAAGTGAAGAAAGCATCAGAATCCTTTCTGTCCAGCTAAAACATAAATGCAACCACTTATGGCTGAGTGGAAGGCAGGGCTCTGTCTTCCTCAAGTGCTTGAAAGACCTGAAAGCTGAGACTGGTCTGATAAAGGATTATCAAAAGTTAAACAAACCCAGGCAGAGCACAGGTAGCTTCCTTTCAGACTTAAAAACTAATCAGAACAATCTCTTACTTTTAAAAACAAAACACATTAACATCTTTGGCTAAATAATTATGCTTTTAGACAAGTCTACTGCACAGTGGCTGTGCAAATTTAATCATGACGTTTCATATAGAGAAGAAAAAGCATACTCTGTTTTCTTACTACTCTATGGTTATGGTCTCATTTTTCTATCTTAAAAAAAAAGTTTTATGCAAAAAGAATTTATGCAAAGAACTTCTTGCATACTTTCTCCCAGAATGAAATCTCAGTTTTAAACAAATCATGAGTAGCCATAATAAGTGAGGCACCCAGAGAGGATACTATGTAAATGTTATGTATTATTTTTATAAACCTTAGACTACTTTTATTCTACAATAATTAAAATTACGGGAATGCCCATTTATTAGTTCTCATACATAAACTCGTTTACTATGGTTTTCTTTTTGTATAGTCTGAAGATATTCCGAAATGTAGTTTTTAATCTTTTCATGTTTCTATCATATATTCTTATCAATACTTTCCTGTTCTCCTAATCTATAATAAAACTGCAGATTTAACAACATTTGATTTTTCAGCTGGTATTTCAACACAGTGTAAAGCTTGGTAGTGTCTATTTCCTTATAAGTATCACACCCTTATTCTTTCATGGTTTACTACTTTGAAAAAACAAGACAAATAGTAAAATTTGAGAGATCAAAAAAAAAGTTGACAACCAGCATTTTCTGCTACACCATCGAACAGCCCACAGAATAGAACATTTATCTTGTCATTACACAATCACTATTTGGCATGAGGGCCAACTTTCCTTGGAATGGTCTTTATTTGTTTCTCTTTGGAAACAAACATATGAAGAGCACTATCCTTTGCTCTTTTTTTCCCCTTTTTGTATACCAGATGAGATGAGCCAATCTTCTCAGACTGAAGGTTAAGCCATTCTCATGAGTCTGGCATAGGCAATCACTGACCTATTAGATGGCCATGACTTCTTAAATGGATGTTGAAAAGTAAATATACTTTCTGCCCCAGCAGAAAGCTTATTATGAATGAGGAAGAAACTACCTAAGATGTACTATACACTTTCAAATAATTTAATATAATCATATTTAAATCATAAGCGATTGAAGAAGTAGGTCCTGACACTTACTAACTTCTACTTCGCCTTCTAGCGGGGATTAAAGTACAGATACCACACGATTCCGGGTACACCTGGACGCCTGTGGAGTCTTTGCACAACTGACAGTGAAAGCAGGTGTCTGGGGCTGTGGATCTTCTCTTGCTGGGGTTGTGCACAGTGTGTTCCCAGAGCAGCCTTCAATTCCCTTCACTGATGAGCTGGTATTGGTTTTCCTCCGACTCATGTTAAAATATGGTTTCAGCTGTGTTTCTACAGTAAGTGCTCAGTCTTCATAACTTTTGTACCCAAGCACCTTCTGTCTCACATCAACACAAACTATTCACCTGTTTAAGAGGGTCTAAATGTTTTTCACTGAAGCCAAAGGAATGTGGAGAAGAACAGAAGCTTTATCAAATCAATCTAATAAAAGCAGCTTTATCTAGATTCTGTTTTGATTTAATCACAAGGTTACAAGACTTGATTCATAAGCTCTCCCTTACCTATTTTACCCCAAAACTTCTCTTCAGATTTGATTTGCTGTTATTCCACTCCTACATTTTTCAAGCCTCAGACAATTGCTCTATTTGTGTGCCTCACACCAATCTGCAATACTGAAATACTGGTACAGGTCCAGCGGCTGATTGTGGAGCACAAATCTGTATACCTCAAGTCACTTCAAGAAATCTCAAGATTTGTTCCAAGTACTGTAAGAATCTGAGATCACAAGCTTGCTCCTTTGAATTCCTCAAGGTTTCTGCTTTGCAATGCAAAATTCCAAGGCATTTAAAAAATTGTTTAGCGTTTCAAGGGTGGCTATGGGATGCACAGTAAAAGAACTAGTAGACAATTAACAAGCAGATGACAAAAAATTCTAATTCCACTGTAGTGCTATTGGTTTTTAAGCTGTGTACAGTGCCCACATATTAAGCCAGCAACTGCAGAAAAACATTCGTATTCAAATAGACTCAATACAAACACAGATTTGAATACATGGAAAACAGAAGCCTTGTCATTTGGTAATTTATTATGTTTTGCTTCCCCTCAGAAGCATTTAACAACATGAATAGCAAAATAAGTACTGCAAATCCCACACCAGACTCTTCAGATAAAATTCAAATGTAGGAAATACATACGCTCTTCTATAACCACAGATAAAGATTTTCCAATTACAGCTAATTACTCTGTTTCTAGATTGACTTTCTACAGAGTCCTCTCATTCAGAATTTTTCAAACAGGAATCTCTAATGTCTTCTGAAGAATTAGAACCATTTGAGCTTGTTATTTTGGCCAACTGCTATTCAGTACAAACATGAAAGAAGAATCTCCCCCATACTACACAAACAAACAAAACAAAAGAACCCCACCTAACAGTATTATTAACTATAATTAGCCACTATGTCATTAGTATCCTGAAACAGTCTATAGCACTTAGCAAGATAAATATTGTGATTAATAACTTCTCAGTACACTTTTCAACCTAGTCATATCCACAAGAGGACAAAGTACATACTATTTTTCCACAGAAAAAACAGCACTGCTTTAGGTGTTCAAATTTCTTTCATGACAAAATTAAATTAAATCCAATCCAATCAAATCTGTACAATAATCTGTGCATTACCCATACTGGCAACTTCTAAATCAACACAAGATGCTTTCCTGAGAATGATTCTCATACCAAACAAGAATTAAATGAGAGAAAATCTATGGCTTGTACTACAGACATTAGATTGGGCACCCAACTGGATGTGCAACCTCCTTACTTACGAAGCTACAAAACAAGTTTATTATTTATTATTATGCAAAAACTTAAATTGTCAGTAAAAAGAAACTGAGTACATTTTTCCTTCTTTTGCATGTTCTTCACAGAAAAAAGACTGGAAGAAACCTAAGTCTATCACTGAGCACAGTCTGATGCAAGTATATCAGGTATGTAAAATGTTCTTTCTGCTATTCCTGTCGCACAGTATTCCAAAGTGTGACTTACATCAGACATGAGTTCAAAAAGAGGAACAAGTAACAAGCTTAAAAATTCATAAGGAACGTACAACAAGCCTTCTAAGGATTCAACTGCTCTAGTTACTATTTAAGAAAACAAATGTATGATTATAAACAAACCCTAAACGAATATGCTTTAGAGCATAATTTTTCTGAAATTAAAAAAAAAAAATCAAATCAATGTCTATCTGTTTGTCAGAGAGGAGAAGAAAGTGACCAAAGACTTCTCACTCTCATTGACAAATACATGTCTCTTTCAATTGCCTCTTAAAAACCGAGTTTAGGGCGACATTTTAACCCCTCTACTCAGTTCTATTTTATTACAGCTTCTCAATATATAACAGGTAAACTACAAAACGGTTTGATATACTGGACTGAAATTTTGATTTGAGTCCAGACCCACCAACAGAACACTACTGATTCCTCTTCTTTCAGCCCTTGAGCACTATTGCCTGCATACTGCTCAGGATTATCTTACTGTTTCTGGCAAAGTATAACAGACATCATCTTTTCTAGAGTTAAGTACTTTTGCACTTCATGAATGCCAGAATCTTACACTAGAGTCTCTACTTTTAAAATATTGTTCTTCATGAGATCAAATCAAATATTCAGATTTCACAGATCTAAACTTATATCACTCAGTAGATGAAAGATGATGATTTGCATCTTTCTTACAACTCAGGTCGACCATTAACTAAAATAATATTTCCCCATATATTTTCCTTTCTTACAACAAACGATTGCCAAGTTATCCATGTAATAAATTACAGCTTAATCAACATTTATTTTACATCCAAAAACCAACAAAGCTCCAGATAGCCTTGCTTCTTATTCTAAATTATGTAAAACATCTAACATGTCTTACTGAAAAACAGATGGCAATTTAAGTCAGAATAACACAACATACAGAAGAACAGGAAAATGCTTCCTTGAAATTGTGCTTATCCTTCAACACTCACTTTCATACACTTTTTTTCTCCTCTTCTTCCCTTTGACGACCAATGTATTTGAACATCCAATATTTCAATCCAAATCTAGAACTGGTCACTATTTCTCTCCTATTCAATGACACATTTGAAAAAAAAAACTAAACCAAGACACCTAGAATTTACCTCGTGCTCATTTGGTATGTGCTCAGAGTGTTACCTCCTTAAACTTTATTTCATCTCAGCTCACAGAGTTACCGCCTTTATGCACAACTTAAATCTTAAATTTTGGCAGCAATGTATTCATCAAAGAAATGTAAACAATTTGGTTAAAGACATTTTAAAAATAACCTTCATTTCATTCTCCCATCTGACATCAATACCAAATATTTAAGAAGTTTTTTTAAATCATAGAATGTTTGGAATTAGAAGGGACCTTAAAGAGCATCTTGTTCCAACTGCCCTGCCATGGGCAGGGACACCTTCCACTAGAATATGAAATACAACCCCCTGGAGTCACCAGTCATTTCCACAATGCTGAGCCAAACAGAAACATAAAATCCTTACTCTGAAGTTAAGTGTAACATTGTATATAGTGTATCAACTACCGCTCCCTGGACAAAAGAAACTGTTGCCATGCTCAAAAAAAGGTTGGCTTGCTCCCTGAATTGATAGGGCCTTTTTCAGCTATGCACAAACAAATCTGCAACATCATACAGTGTCAGCAGTTTTCTCACCTTCATAAACAGATCCTGAGACTGAATATTAGCAGTAAGGATGTTTGGATTACTCAAAACAGGATATGGAAGGTATTTACCTGACATAGCTACATCCATGGTAACCACAAGTTCAGTGGGTTGGAAAAAGCACTATCACAGAGAGAAGGAGGATGCTCTGGCGCGAGTGCAGCCGCACCCTCCCTGTGGCTCCTGCACCACCTGTGAGCACTGCGAGCTTTGTGCTTTCCCAGGCCCACAGCAGAACTGCCCAGCTCCCACACACACCCACTGGACCCTGAGACCACTGCCTTCCCTGTTGAGCAGTGCTTGATAAGTACATGACTTCAGTTATCTTCTCTCCAGCTGCCTGAGCACAGGAACAGGACTGGCTTCCTAAAATAAACTGCAATTTATTTTCACTTTCGTGTGTTTCAGCCTCGTGCCTTCAAATGGTCCCTATACCCCCTCTGAAAAGAATTCCTTTTTAACTAGCTAGCTTTTCTTTTCCAAGCATTTATTGAGAGGAGACTTACCTTGAGGTATTCTTTTCCTCTCTTGCATATTTTTTTCTCTCGTCAAATTAGTAAGTCAAATTAATATGTAACACAGTTAAAATGAAGAAACAGGTAAAAGACAGCAAAAAAGCCATAGCAAACACAAAAATGAAATCAACTCAAACCAGCATCACTTCATTTAAAGCTATATTTGTACCACACTTTGTTTTAAAGGAGAGTTTGCCAACTTCAGGATACTTTTCAGCTTAGTACATACAAAAAAAAGGACTTAGATGAGGTTCACTGTCTTACGTTACACTTGCAGTACTCTGTACGGAGAGAGAAGCTTTGCTTCCACGGTAATGCTGTGCCTTCACATTGAGACTTCTTTTTAAATATTCTGATACACAGTTTAACAAAGAATCTACCAAACTAACAACAAAAAAGTGGTGGCCTGGCAATTCATTTATTCTTTGCTCACAATAGCCTTTCATTTATCCGTACCCATTGTTCTAATATGTAGCTTCAGGTGGGCTTAACATTCTGTCTCCAAACAATCCTGATACGTCTTTTCACAAAAGCATCTCAGAAGCTCTCATATCCTTATCATTACCTTACCTGGATAACCTAATACAATGCATTTGAGCAAGACTTTGTGCATCTTCCTTTTTTATTATGCCCTGAGGTCTAAGATATTAGTAATTAATTAATTTCAAATTTCAACTAATTTCTATAACTTTATTCTGATTTTAATTCTGAAATAATGCCATATGCCATGCATATACCTCTGCATTATCTAGATTGTGGTTACATTCACAATGCATCTGGTTTCCCAGTTCTAGTGATGGATTTCAAAGGAATTTGTAAAGTAGAATCCTTTTCTGACTATTCTGAAAATGGTGCCTGGACCAAAACCTGTTCACTCTCCTTATCCTCAGAAGTAAATCAGAAAAGACATAAATAAAAGGTTAAATTCCCTACAATTTCTGCAAGTTAGGCAAAGCACCATTCCTTGACGGCTAACAATTTTTTTTAGGTTTATATTGAACTACAAGTTTCTGATAAAAATAGGAATGTGTTGACTAGTAAAACTGTTTACTGATTCTCTTTGGTGCTTTCTTTTCATTTCTTGTTTCAGTTATTGGGAGAAAATGGTTGATCCTGCAGTGTTTCTTCTCCCCAGCCTCTCAGAGGGAAACATATCACTTACTGTTTCTATTTATCATTCAGCTTCATTTCAGCTATAAGTCAGAGCAACATGGTTATTAATCTGGAAGACAATTTATGTGCATACAGACAAATTACTTCCATTTTTCTATTTCATGCTTTGGCAGGTATCATTTAGTGTGGTCTCTTTTCCGTCTCCTATTTTTCTCAGTCATTTTCAAAACATTAACAACATACTTCATATCTCTTCTTGGTTCTCTTCTACACACCGCAGTTTAATATAATACAGCTTCACCAAAGTAAAAGACAAAAAAAAAAATAATAGCAATAAGCATTTTCAGCCAGCCAGCCCAGCCCAGCCCAAGCAGTCATTCCCAGCTAAGCAAGAAGACACTAAAGGTAGACACCAGGAACTGCGGTCAAGAGTACTAAGCCAGCGATGAACACACAGAAGTGTCTTCCCTTTACTCAAACAGAGAATAATGCCAGGAGATTACAGGCTGAGCCCACTCACACCAGTGGAGTACAGCTCATTTTCTTCACAGTGACAGGTAGGGGACTGTGTTTTAGATTTGTGCTAAATACAAATAATGATAATATAGAGATGTTATTGCTGGACAGGGTTACACAGAGCCAAGGCCTTTTCTACTTTTTGTACTGCCTTGCTGGAGGTGCATGGGATGTTGGGAGGAGACTGAGCTGGGACAGGTGACCCAAACTGGCCAAAGGGGTATTCCAGACTACATGACATCACGCTTAGCATACAAAGAAGGACGAAGACGGGGACCATTTGTAGTGGCGGTGTTTGTTTTCTTCCCAAGTCACTGCTAGGTGCGATGGAGCTCTGCTCACCTAGAGATGGCTGAACACCTGCCTGCCCATGGGAAGCAGTGAACTCATTCCTTGTTCTGCTTAGCTTGTGTGCATGGCTTTTGCTTTCCCTATTAAACTGTCTTTACCTCAACCCATGAGTTTTCTACCTTTTACCCTTCTGATTCTTTCCCTTGTCCCGCAGGTGGGGGAACGGGGCTTGGTTCCTGGCTGGGGCTGAACCATGGCACACAGCCACACTGCAAGCTTGCTGTGCCTGCGATGAGCATTTCGAATGGTCAATACAGCGTGCCAATAATTTTACACAGGAAAAGCACTGCCAGGATAAGCATGGCCTAACTTGTGAACATAACCATCCACTCAAATGCACAGCCACTCCACTGATGGAAGACATAAGATAACCTTTCTTTGCAAGATGCTGTTTAAACACCTACTGTCACAGGTGCTACCAACAAGTTGGGAAAGTAAGACATACAGTAAGCTAGAAATGCAGCCTCTCCCCATATCATTTACAATCTGCTTAGTTCCCAAAAGTGCCAGTTCTCATGTCGATGAAGACAAAACCACAAATCATGCTGTAAGCATTCTGCCTGTTTCCAAATCGACATTCCCTCCATGACATTCATATATGCTACATTGAAAATGACTGTACATTTTGGATAATCACAATATTTAGGCATCACACTATTAGCAAAAAGTCTACTGCATTCCACCTTGGTTTTGAAAAGGTACCAACATTAAAAAAAAGTAAAAAAACACAAACAAAGAGAGCAAATTTGGTAGCCAGGCCTGCCTAACTATTTAACACTGGCCAAGCCGTGGCAGCAAAATGAAAAGACTAGGATCTTCAACCTTATAATGTGCTCCCTTATTACCTGCAAGCATCTAGCCTATTACTCTTTAGACAGTCTTCCCAACTCTTCACACTCCTACAGCTGGAATTCAGGTATCAGTAACATTCTGCAGTTAACCTGGGAACCATAACACTTTCACTGTTACTGCATATTGAAAGCAAATCCAGGAGTGAAAGGGTTCTTGCAATCAGCAACAAAAACACAAGGGTTGAGTCACCCAGAATAAGCTCATCAAAACCTGCACCTCATATCTAACATATTTTAGGTCATTTAAAGAGATAAATTGTTTAGCCTTCTCTGGTTATTGTCAGAAGTATGAAAATATTATTCTAAAAAACACTTAACACTAGAAGCTGTCATATATTTATGCTTTTCAAACTGGTATTACAAGATTTAAGGCCATCTCTGCATCAACAGATGAAATTTAACCCTGCACCACACAAACCAGTGGCAGCCGTATGTCCCATGTATCCTTCCAAATACCACACGCAGTAACTCCAGAAACCGGGAATCTGACCCAAAAGAGGCCCACAGCCCCCTGCACGCTCAAGGTCAAAACAGGACGGCTCTGGCAGCCCAACGCCAAGCTCATTCCCAGGCGGGAACAGCACCCCGAGGAAGCTCCACCACGAAGGGCGAAGCCAGGCCCCGCCGGCTGCTGCCGGGCTGCGGGAGCGGGGAGAGGCTCCGCAGCCCAAAACCCACCCGGGCGCGCTCCACGCTGCGGGGGGACAGAGCCTGGAGGGGGAGGGTGGACAGGTGCCACAGGTTAATTGATGCAGAGCAATTAACAGGCTATAACCGCTCTCCCCGGGCTCCTCAGCACCTACCCCTCGCACACAGCCCAGTACGGCCCGGCCGTCGCCCGACACGGCGGTGCCGGCGGGGAGGGGAGGGCAGAGCAAAGCAGAGGAGGGCAGAACAGAGCAGAGGGCCGGCTAGGCTCGGCTCCAGGAGCGGACCCTCCCCAACACGGGCGCGGCGACGGGGATGGAGGCAGGAGAGCAGCCGCCGCCGCCGCCGCCGGGCCGCGCTGCCTGCCCGCACCGGGGTCCGGGGGAAGGAGCGGAGGGAGCGGCGTTACCTGAGCGACCCGAGCCGGAAGAGCCCGACCGCCGCCGGCACCCCCGCGCCGCCCTGACAGCTCCCGGCGTGCCCCGCGCCGCGCCCCGCCCGCCGCGCCGAGCCGCCGCCGCGCTGCGCCCCCTGGCGGGATGCGTGCGCAGGTGCGCGGGCGCGCAGCGGGTTCTGTGTGAGTGCGTGTGTTTGTTTATTTTGCCTGATAGTTACTGAGTTTACCAAATACAGCGCAGGTAAAAATGGAAGGCAGGTGGTTCTTTAGAAAAATATACTGGAACAGGTTGCCCAGTGAAGCTGTGGATGCCCTATCCCTGCACGTGTTCGAGGCCAGATTGGATCGGGCTTTGAGCAACCTGGTCCAGCAGAAGGTGCTCCCGCTCATGGCAGCGGGGGTTGGAACGAGATGATCTTTAAGATCACAGAATCAATTAGGTTGGATAAGACCTCTGAGATCATCGAGTCCAACCTATGATCAAATGCTACCATGTTAACCAGACCATGGCACTAAGTGCCATATCCAGTCCTTCCTTAAACACCTTCAGGGACTGTGAGTCCACCACGTCCCTGGGCAGCCCATTCCAATGTCTAACCACTCCTCCTGTGAAGAAATTCCTCTGAATGTCCAGCCTTAACCTCACCTGGTGCAGCTTGTCCTCTTCTCCTGTCTCTGGTTGCCTGGGAGAAGACGCCAAGTCCCACCCGGTCCCTTTCCAACCCAAACGGGTCTGTGATGCCATGATGTGATATTACGTTTATGTTAGCAGTAGCTATATCAGGAATTTTCTAAAATTTCTTGTGATTAGTATGCTTGAATCCTTACTACACACAAAAGTCTAAGGGTGCCCACATAGACAGTATTGGAAGGAATTTTTTACTGCATTGCAATAGTGATTTTCAACTGACCATTTCCACAGTATAAAGGGTACAGTTCTTAGACGGTAATCTGTTAGTTTTAAAGTTATCATTACAGTTCTCAAATGTAAGCAGGCTTCATAATAGCAAACAGAGTTTATGGTTATAAATTGCTGGAGTAACTGCAAAAATATAAAGGTGCGTTCAGCTTACATGATTAATATTTTAGGCTTTGTCTGAGGACAAGTATTTCTAAAATATTGCCAGGGGAAAATCTCAAAATAGTTATAAATCTTCTACTTGGTGACTTACATTGCCAGCCAATATTTAATGAAGTCTAATTTTATTCTCCAGACTTGGGATAATAATAAAGAGGAAATGCAATTCCTTTTCTCATTAAACTATACCAGGAATTGGTAGATGAAAAATAGTTACTTTCTGGAAAGCTGAAAATTTCCACTGGTTTTCTGAAGCAACAAGTATGATTCTATGTGTCATGTACTTTTAATTAAAATGGTGCACTTAAGTTTTTTTTTTCTTTGATGATACTTCTAAATGCCTTTGAGATGTAATTGTTAACCAGGTTGGTTGTGCTTTTTGAGCTATTTAACAGTGGTGGACTTCACAGAGGGGAAGTGACTGTCAATAACTGACCACGTGCTTTCACATGCTCCTGCACTGCTGAGCGGTTGGATTTCTAAGCTTCCCTTGTGCTGAATTTAGTACTGGCAGTTACAGCTCAGAGCTCCAAAAGAGTTCTTTCAAATTGTCTCATCGACTTTATGTGCAGTGGCAATCGAAAAAACACTGTACATAGTTGGAAAGAATATTGAGAACAAGACAGGGGTAGTTGTTTGGCTGCTGTATAAAAGGCTGGTGCAGCCTCAGATTGATTATGGCATCAATGCTTGTCTTCACAGCTCAAGAGGGATGTAGAGAAGCTGGGAAAGCACTGTGGAGAGAGGTCACTGCTATATTACAGCAAGAGCAATAATGACTGGGACTGTTCGATTCAGAGAGAGAAGGCAGGGGAGAGGATTGATTAAATTCTTCGAAATCATGAAAGGCAACAAAGTTGTTTTTAACCAACCCCCACAGTATGAGAATGAGGAGGCACAGAAAATTCTTCTCTGCAAAGCAGAAAACTCCTAGAACATAATGGCACCAGGGGCTGGGGACTTGGACACTATCCATAGGTTGGAGGATGCATTATTCATACTGATGACAAACATATGCCTAAGTGGACACTGAAGGAATTGGGTAGGGATGTACCCACAGGGGAAGCACCAGGAAGCAACCGCACGATGGAGCTCTTCCTTTTTGTACCTCCTTTTACTGATGTTGGAGTCAAAATACTGGGTTGGGTGCAGCACTGATGTTAGGTGCACTTGCTCCATAGGACATTTACCTCCCTTTCTCTGTAATTATTTCACAGCAGAAATGGTGAGAAACTTATAATAGACAATTTTGAATAAATGAAGCTCACACCCTGGAAATACTTAGAATTATTCATAACTTTGTAGCCTTGTGTAAGCCTTTGTAATGTCAAACGCTCTTTTACTAATACTAGGAGTCAATTCTCCTGTAATTACATGGGGTTTATGTTTGACGTATGACCTACTTGTCCAGAACAATTTAGCCCAAAATATGTACATTGGTTTCTGAAGCAATTGGAAATGAAACCCACCATGTGGACTAATTATTTTTCTTCCTTAAAAAAAGGAAACAAACAACAACAACAAAACCCCAAACCACCAAACTCAGAACAGCGTGTAGACAGTATAGTCCCATCTTAGAATACTTCAGTAAATTCATGCTTTATAAAAAACAACAGAATAATTCAGTTGAAACTGTTGACTATTGTCTGCTGTATTTTTTCTCACAAAATCTAACCTTACTCCATCTTCTTCTTTGGGACTCTCCTACTCGGTTTTGGTAACTCCAAGGACTAAGATTACTTCAAAATAATCATCTCTTTGATAATAAATTGTTATAAAAGTAATGTGCAAATTTGCCTTTTTGCTTCAAGCTTTGCAGATCATGTTTTCAAATAATCTCTGCAACCACAGAAGGTCTTGTGACTTCATAAAAAGTAAACACTTTTATCATTGCAGAAAGACTCCTTTTTTTCAAAGTGACAGTTTCTTTCCTTGGTGTCCTTGAACACTGAACATCAACTTCTTACATACTGTGAAGGCGGCATCCTGGATGAAGTGTGCAGTGGTGACAGTGCTCATAAGGTAAGGAAAAGTCACACAGGCATGTCAGGGTGGACTTACAGTCTCTTGATAAAAGATCTCATGAGAGGCAGTAGAAAACCTCACCCCAGAGCAGCAGCTGCCTGTGCCAAGAGACTGTTTGCTATGAGTACAACGTGACAGCATTCAAGAGCTGGGTGCACATGGATCAGGAGAAATTCAGGCAGACTTGCAAAGCTGCGAGAAAGGGTGGAGAGGGTTTTTTCACAAGGCAGGGGGTGAGTAGTGGTGCATGACCTGCCACAGTACACAGTCCCCAGTGCTGGGGAGCCTGCCCTGTCTCAGCAGAGTCCTCTGCTCAGACTGAACTTCACAGTCATGATGCGCTGACCCCAGCCAGCTGTTAACTCTGGGGTAGAACCAGAAGTGCAAAAGCAAGAAAAACTGTGGGTTAAGACAATGATGTTTTAGTAATGAGGGAAAGAGGAACAACCCCCCCAAACCCCCCCAAACATGCAGACAATCACTCAGCACCTTCCACAACACGACTGCTGATGTTCAGCCAGTCTCTGAGCAACGGTCACTTTGGAAAGACTACGCCCCAAGTTTTTACTGCCAGGTGTGATGATATGTGCCATGGAATATCACTTTGGTCGATTCAAGTCGGCTGTACCATCTCTCCCCCTGTCCCAGCCTCTTCCCCACCTCCAACCTACTTGCTGGGTGGTGCAGAGTGAGACACTGAAGGGGCCTGACACTCTTCAGCAGTCACGAATCCTGAGCACACATCCCCAGGCACAGCCCACAGTTCCTGCGGGGAGGTGCCCGAGAGAGCGGACCCAGGCTCCTCCCGGTGGTGGTGTAGCAGGAAAGCAGGAGATGCCAGCCCGATGTTGACACCGAAAAGACTGGGCATAAGAAAACCCCGTGAGACCAGCCGATTGTGCAGACCTTGACCTTGGGGCCTCCGGACCCGATTGGACTCATTCCTGGGCCCCCAGGCCTGACTACTGCCAGCAGCGGCCAAGCCAGCGGGTGCAGCAGACCCCGGGACATCTCCCAATGCACCGCGGGGGCCGAGCCGCTGGATCCTGCACTTGGGTCACAGCAACCCCATGCAGTGCTACAGGCTTGGGGAGGAGTGACTTGAGAGCTGTTCGGTGGAGAAGGGTTCGGGGATGCTGGCTGACAGCCAATATGAGCGAGCAGTGTGCCCACGTGGCAAAGAAGGCCAGTGGCCTCTTGGCCTGTATCAAGAATAGTGTGGCCAGCAGGACCAGGGCAGTGATTGTCCCTCTCTACACAGCACCTCGAGTGCTGTGATCAGTTTCTGGACCCTCACTTTGAAAAGGACATTGATGTGCTGGAGCGTGTCCAGACAAGGGCAACAAGGCTCTCAAAGGATCTAGAAAACGTCTTATGAGGAGCGGCTGAGGGAGCTGCTCAGTTGTTCAGTCTCAAGGAGACTAAATGCTCTCTATGTAAATGCTCTCTACAACTCCCTGAAAGAAGATTTTTGGGGTCGGTCTCTTCTGCCGTGCCTACTGTGACAGAATTAGGGGGAATGGCCTTGAACTGAGACAGGAGACATTCAGATCCGAGATTAGAAAAATATTTTTTCACTGTTAGGGTGGTCAAGCACTGCAATACCTTTCCCAAGGAGATGGTGAAGTCGCCATCCCTGGAGGTGTTCAAGAAGGGTCTGAATGTAGCGCCGGGCGATGTGATTTACGGGTTACAGCGGCAGTGCCGGGTGGACGGTTGGTCCGGATGATGTTAAGGGTCTCTTCCAGCCTTGCTGAGCCTGTGATTCTGTGACCCTACGATTCCACGCAGGCGGCGCTGCGGCGGGCGGGCGGTGGCCCCGCGCCTGCGCCGGCGGGAGAGCGGCCGCTTCCTGCGCCGTGCCTGGCGCTGCTGCGGGCCGGCATGGCCGGAGCGTTCCTGATGGAGATCAGGCGGGGGACGCAGAGCGCGTTGCTGGTTATCCGGTAGTGCGGGGGCGCAGCCGCCCGCCGCCGCTCGGGCCGTGCGGGGCAGGAGGGGGGCGCGGCGGGTCTGGCTTTTGGCGTCATTAGCCTTCAACGGGGGGAACGGGTTGTGTGCGGGCGTCTCTCCCTGCCTATTCGGCTCGGCACAGCCCGGGCTACTGTCCAAATAAATTTTTCCTGAGAACGGTGGATTGTTTCTCTCGGCTGCTCCTCGTTCACCGCGTGGATCCCGGGGCGCGACTGGGGCTGCGGGGGAGCTGCAGGCCGGCCTGTGTAAAGCAGCAGCGCGCCCCGAGAGCTCCTTTCCGAGGCATACCCGTTGCTTTTCCTCCGCAGCGCGGCGGCGGAGCTCCCCAGCGCGCCGGTGGAGGTGTCGGTGTGCGCGGATTCCCTGGAAGTGAGGAGCGGCGGGAGCTGCGAAGCGGCGGCGCTGCCGGCAGGGGTCAGGCTCGCGCCGTCCTCGTGCCGCGGGCTCCGGCGCCTGCGCGGGGACGGGCTGCACCTGCTTATGCGCCTGCGCAGCGCGCCGCCCGCCGCCGGTGAGGGCGGGGCGGGTTGGGGCAGGGCCGGGGCCGCCGGTGGGAAAAGGGGGGCGGGTCACCTGGAACCCGACGGGTTTAAGAGAGAGAGACTGGAAAGTGTGGATTCTGTAGAGCAAACACCCCCTGGAACTGTCAGTTTTAGAAATTGAAAGTGCAAAAAAGACGTAATGAAAGGGAAACGCGGTGTGTTTGGGATCTGCTCACAGTTCCCCCCTCCCGCCCCGTGCTTCCCCAGAGTACTTCAAAATTATTTGCTTTCTCTCCTATTCCGCGTTTGGTAGCTGAAAAATCATAGAATCATAAAATGCTAAGGGTTGGAACGGACTTTAGAGATCATCTAGTCGCAACTCCCCAGTGCCATTGGCAGCGGTACATCGCACTAGACCAGGTTGCTCAAGGGCTTAGCCAGCTTGGCTTTGCACGCTGCCGGGGTTGGGGCATCCGCAGCCTCCCTGGGCAGCCTGTGCCAGTGTCTCATCACCCTCACACTAAAGAATTTCATCCTAATATCTAACCTAAATTTCCTTTCTTTCAATTTGTACCCATTACTCCTCATCCTATCAGTAATACAGTAATCTGATTCATCCAGGCAATTAGACTACGCTTGTCCATCCCTGACCACTTAATCATAAAGGATTATGGGTTTGTCTTGGGGCTCATTATTCTCGCAGCTGGGGTTTCAGAGGTTAATGTCACAGGTAACATCTGCAGAGTTGCCTTCTTTATTTCCATGATGCTAATTCAGGTCTAGGATGTGTTTGCAATAAATAGAAAGCATGATAGTACAGCTGTTGCTTTCTTTCATCCTGGCATCCAAGCTCAGTATGTTTAGATTCATTTCATACGATGTGACACAGACAGATATATTTAATAACACTTAATTGCCATTCTGAGCTTTTAAAGTAGAAAAGGATGACAAAATATGTGAAATACAGTAATGACTTCAGCACCAGAAACACATTGGAGTACTCTGTTGATATGCTGAGATTGCATCTGTATATTAATCTGTAATTATGTATGTACTGTGACAACTCAATTATACTAAAATTATTTAATGTGTCCCATTAATGAGGCATGTTTCAAAAGACCAATGATGAAGTTTTAAAACTCAGCCTTGGAAAGTCATGCTAGTGAAAAATAAGTATGTGACCCAGGTGGTAATCAACGTATATATTGGGTAGTCATAGTTACCTTTTGATGTTTTATATTATTATGCAAAATAGTTGAAATTCTGGAACCTTTTAAAGTACTTTTCTCTTGTGGTTGAATCCTAAATTTCAAATATTGAATGTCAGTGCTGAGAGTATACTTTGATTCTTAAGTATGAGAAAGTGGGTGATGCAAAGCAAATTCATACGTAGAGCTAGGCTTACAGTTTTACTTTTCTTCCACTTATTGGCTAATTTGGGGAGGCTTTTATAGCTTCTTTTTTTACTTTGAAAAGTTGTTCGAGCTGCCATTTGTGAGACCATTTTTGCTTTCCTGGCCTGCAGAGGCCGTTGCTTGCTATCTTTTCATGGAGTGGTTCCAGAATGGTGGTTTCTTACCTGCCTGAAAATGTAAAACTTGTGCCTCCCCCTGCTCCCCATCCTGACTATTTGTGTTACATATTGGTGTGTCCCCTCATATTGCAGATACACTGATTATCAGAAGTGTCATTACGAAAGACTGGCATTGAATTTTGATTTTTATAGTCTCTGCAATGATATCAATATATCAGCTCCCATTCTGGAGAGGATTTGCGCCTTGAAATAGTTATTCACATGTACAGTTCCTACTCAGTAATATGGGGCATGAGGTGGAGATGGCGAGTTTTTCCTAAATCTAAATACTTGCTTCTACAGGTTAAAAAAATAGGGTTGTGCTTAAAATGTCAGCATTTTGCTTTGTCTGTTAGATTTATCCTTTTTGGTTTGAGGTATTTGGCAGGATTTTTTTGTGCAAGTGACTGAAAATTTTACACAATTTTGAAGATTAATGTATTTCTTTCCATCTATAGATGTGGTTTGTACTTTGAGGGAAAGCCTGAAATCCAACAAGAATTACATCTTTTACTGTCAGTCCTGTGGTGACATCGTAGTAAAAGACCGGTGAGTACTGCAGTATCTTGTATTTATAGCAATAAATGCCATGGTGATTGGTATTCATGTTATTTTGTGTACTTAAAGGCAGCTAAAAGGTATTTCTTTTGAAACTGATAGACAAGAACACATTTGAAGCACTGCAGATGAAAAAAGCAAAATTTCCTGAAGCAGTTTTTAACTGTTTATTCATTTACTTCTTGATTTCTTTCTTCCTCTGTAATTCAGGCATCCTTTTCAGTTCTTTTCAGTCTCTTATAAATTTCCTTCAGTCATCGTGCTGTAATTATAGAGTGGCTGCTCAGAATGGGGATATTGACCACAGCTTCCTTTTATCTGTTAAGCAAAGCCTGCCTCCCCATAGTTCAGGGATGCTGAATTTGGGAAACACAGGAGCTGTGTCTTAGCTGTGTGACTCGGCCTTATCTCTGTTCTTTACAAAGTCTGCAGAATGAATGAGAATTTAATAAAAAGATGCTGCGTTGTCTAGCTCTTCTGATGAACAATTTTGACAGCTTCAGCTGAATATATAAGAATTGTTAGAGATGCACTTAGAGCCTTTTATGATCTGTGTGGCTCCTGATACTCAAAACGATAATACAAATGTGTTTCATTCTCTGCATTTCTGTTACTTTCTTGTCATAGGTATGGATTTATGGCTAGCCTGAATGTGACTGAATGAGGATTTCTTAACTTTCTCTTCTGAAATGTCTTATCAGAAAGTCTAGTAATAACTCTTATTTTGATACATTTGTAAAGTAGTGAAACTTCTCATTTCTAGTCAGTAACATTTGCTTTCAAAACATATTGCGCTTTTATATTCGCATCACTGAGTGGGCGTTTTCCTGAATTTCAACACATCAGATTCATATGCATGCAGTTTAAATCTTTTGGTTCTGCATCCTGTAATGTGACACTGGCAGAATTTTTGAGAAAGGAAAAAGAATGCGTGTCCGTGGCTTTTCACTTGGCATTTCTCCTTGCAGGGTGCCTCTGAGCCCCTTGAATGGTGACACAAAAAAAACTTAAAAGAGTAGAGCTGCTAGTGTATCCAACACCTTCTGTTCCAGCATTTCCAACAGAAAGAGAGTAGCATAGTCAGAACTTCTAGCTACAGAATTCATGTCTTCCTCTCTCCAGGAAGAGTTAAGTGTGACAGTGACAGCAGAGGTGGAAGGATTGAAGGGAAATTGTGGAACTGTGTGAAAGAGAACTTATTAAAGTCTGAATTACTAGGAAAGGGTCTGTAATAAGAAAAACCCAAGATCTAGAAAATCATACCTTTAAGAAGAAATTGAAATAAATGGGATTTAGTTTAGATAAGGTTGTGGAGAAGACATAAAATTCTTCCAATATCTAGGAAGTTGCTGCAAATAAGGTGGCAGTAATCTTCAGCTGAAGCAAGAGGAATCTAGGTTAAAATGGAAAAAAACCCCAGACCAGCAAACCACTCCAAACGTATTCTCAAGCTTATTTTTTTACTGTTAGAAAGCCTTTACTGCATAGGAGGCCTTTCTTTTAAAGATTACATTAAGAAATGTACTAGGAATGGTTTCAGTGTAAGTAATCCTTCCTTGGTGCACAAAAATTGGCTCTATACATTTTCTGAAATCCTCTGCCTCAATCTGTTTCTTTCCATAAATCTGATAGCTCTTCAGAAGTTAGGGTTATGCTCTTTCATTCTTTTCCATTACCCTCACATTACCCACGTTAGAGGAAATTATTAGATTTTTTTTTTCTTCCATCAAGCAAGAGCTGCAAAGAATTAGGGATACTTTTTTTTCTTTCTCTCCTTCCAGTTGGGCTAAGTGTACCTCATATATAAAATAATTCTGTAAGATTTTATTTCTGTCATGAAAAAATTCATAGAAGCTTGTGGTCGGTGGATGCCAGGTGCCCACCAAAGCCGCTCTACCACTCCCCTCATCAGATGGACAGGGGAGACAAAATGTAGTGAAAGGGGTCACAAGTCCTGCCAGCAAACCTGTTCCAGTGTGGGCTTCTCTCTCTCTCTCTCTCTCCATGGGTCCAAAGATTCTGCCAGACTTCCCATGGGGCCACAGCCTCTTTTGGGCATCCGTCTGCTCTGGTGTGGGGTCCTCCATGGAAGGCATCCATCTGCTCCACCGTGGACCTTCATAGGCTGCAGCAGGACAGCCTGATTCACCATTATCTTCCCCATGGGCTGCAGGGAAAACTGCTCCAGTGCCTGGAGCTCCTTCTCACCTCCTTCTTCACTGTCCTTGGTGTCTGCAGAGCAGTTGCTCTCGGATTTTCTCACTCTTCTGACTGCAAGATGTTTTATCCCCCCTTATTAAATACATTTGCAGAGAGGTGCTACCACTGCTGATGGCCTCATCCTTGACCAGTGGTGGGTCTGTCTTGGAGCTGGCTGGCATTGGCTCTGTCAGACATGGGGGAAGCTTCTGGCAGCTTCTCACAGAATCTATCCGTGGAGGCCCCCTACTACTAAAACCTTGCCTTGCAAATGCAGTACAGGAGAGTGGTCACAGCACCAAGCCTGCTGGAGTTCAAGAAGCATTTGGACATGGTATGAACCTTCAGGTTGTTCTGTGCAGGGCCCAAAGTTGGATGCAATGATCCTTGTGGGTTCTTTTCAACGCAGAATATTCTATGATTCTATGATAATGATTCGTACTGCACAAATATTCTACTGAAAAACTCATGGCAGGGGAAATCTAGTTACACTTTTCCTACATAAGTAGTGTTAGGCCTGACAATCAACTGTCAAGCTGGGCTGTCCCAAGATTTTTTTAATATGTAAATAAGGGACAGACTGCAGTTAAAGAAATGCAGTTGTTTTTCTCTGATGGAATTGAACAGTTCTATGTTTAAAAGTCTGAAGCCCATTTTACTTCCAGTTTTCAGTATTTTCTGTAGACAATGATATTACTGGGCATTAGTTAATAATGACATTAGGGGTTACTTTTCTTAATCCTGTCTTGCAGGGGTCTCTATGGTCAAATACTTACCTTATCCTGGAAGATCATTTAAGACTTGTATCTTTATGGCAGGACTCTTACAGAGTAGTGCTTAACTTCAAACTTTTTAAAAATAAGTTAATTACCTACTCTTCTGGTTGCAATCTGAGAGCTGTGTACAGCAGGGGATTCAGCCTGGCTGGATTAGACACTTGCAGGAGAAAGCTACTCTTAGAGGTCCCAACCTTAGAATTGTTTGTTGCTCTCTGACTGTGAAGGCAGCCTGGGTGACTATCTTCCAGTAGAAACTCAGTTGTTATTAGGAGCAAGTTTGGGAAGATAAGTCATCCTGTTTTCTAGGTTTTATCATGGTATTTAGCAGCCTCAATTTAGTCAGTACCTAGTAAACCTCAAGTTGGTTTTGTTTGTTTGTTTTTCTGTAAAGCTCCATTTTTATTAGTGTTACATTTTTCCAGTTCTGGTGATCCTGGATATGGCTTCCCACCTATGAGTGGCAAAAGCCTAAAATCCAGTGGAAATGGTATATTTTCTGTATAGCTCAGAGTTAGGAGGAGTCTCTTTAGGAAATTACTGCTGTTTGGAAAAACTACTTTTGTTGGGAAAGAAGTGAAGATCCTGATTCTGTAGACAGTGAGACTAAAGAAACGTTGATATAATGAAACAGGACAGCACTAGTCTGCAGCTTAAGGTGATCTCTGTCTTTTTTTTCCCCTTGTGAAAACACTGCTGAGCAATACCAGCTTTGAATTACTTTTCTATAAAAAGCAGTACAGGAAGACTTTTTTTTTGCAGTGTGAGTCCAGGCACTGGAACTGATTGTAAAGGCTGATGAAGAATCAGTGATTAGGCCAACACCAGAACTAAACTCACACTTTGGCAGAACTGAGTTTTATCTCAAGCAATATATAAGACCATGGAAAATGAAGACAGACATGGGTAGTGCTGAGAGGTGATGTTATTTAGTTTTGGTAAAGCTGGGTCAGAGGATGAGTTATTCCAACTTTCATCTGCAGGTGGAGCAAGCAGAGTTTGAAATGTATTGTCTATCTAGAAAAAAAGGATTTTTTAATAAGATATTTTTCTTTCACCCACCGAACAATTCAGAACGGCCAAGAAGCTACAGTGGGAAGAACTGACATCTTCAGAAAATGTTAGTCTGGGAACTGCAAGAAAGGGAGGATGCCTAACTGTTGGTTTAGCAGCTGTGATTTTATTTGCAGAGTAGCACCATAAGCAAAGTTGTATTTGCAAGTTTTAAGCAAGGAGTAGAATCAAGAAACTCTGTAAAGGTTTCAGGCGGCAGCTGAAGAAACAGGGTAACAAAAGGAAAGCATTCAAGGAAACTAGGCAGAGAGCAGAAAATGCAAACCCAATTCAACTGATAATGAAAGTAAAGTAGTATTTCAGGAAGCAGTATCCTTGGTCCATACAGCTACCCGGAGAAAGAGATTTGTCTTTTTAGTATATGGCTTCTGAAAGCTGGATCTGACTATCCGAATCTAAATTAAGATTGAGTTATCCTTTGTTTGTTGTTTTGTTTGTTAGGGTTTTTTAACGAAGATGTATTGTGGTATTTTTGTCAGGTTTTAGGTTTTTTCAGGTCTGGTATCTGAAACAAAGAACATGCTGAATCTTGCTGTGGTATGAGTCTGTTTCTGTTGGTTTCAACATTCGGTGCAAGGGAACTTTACAAGAAGTAATAATAAATGTAATTGCAAATGCTCATTGTCATATTTTTCGTGGCTGGGTTGAACTGTTTTATTTTTGCCATGTGATTCATTTCAAGAGAGGACTATGCCAAATTCTGCTTTATAATCATTGGAGATTCACCCTTGGGAAATGCTTCATCACAGACTTGGCAGGAAACTCTGCAATTGCTTTCTCAGAATTCACCCAAAGAAAGTGCCTTTGGCTGAAAAGAGAGTCAAGCACTTCCTTTTGAGAAAATGACATATTTCCCCCACTATTTGTAGGACACCTAAACTCTCTTTTAGTGTCTTAGAAATTAATTATAACATACTGAAATATTTGTCTCTTCTTCCCTTTAAGGAAATTTCTCAGAGTTCTTCCTCTACCGAGTGAAAACTGGAGTGATTTAGTTGAAGAGTGGTGCTGTCACCCTGACCCCTTTGCCAGAAGCACTTTGCAGCCTCAGCATGGTGACTGTTTTCTTGGAGACACTTTTTTTCTGTTGAATTCAGGAAATGAATCACACGTGCCTGAACCTCCCGTGTGCTGCTCAGAGGCTGGACACTGTGTTTCTCAGAGTGGCTCCAACTTGGTAAAGTATTTTCTTCAAATAATTCTTAGGTGAAGTTATTTGGACTTTTTCATTGTAAAGTGCTTTTTTTGTTACTAGTTTTATTTAATTTGTATGTACTACAGAACTGTTTTGAAGGTCGTAGGGAGTTCTTGACATTCAGCTGTACAGAAGCCAGAAAATATTCCAGGCTGTTTTACATTTTCTAAAGCTCACACCACAGTCTTGATATTGACCTTCATATGCAAGTAGAACTTAGTCCTATAAACAGAGCTAGAAGCTACTTAATTATGTAGTTCTAAACCCACATATTTTCCCCTGAAATTATCATGAGTGAAGGACATCAGAATTTAGTAAGATAATAACTGTGATGGGTTAGATGTTTGTTAAAGTATAGTGGAGCAAAGAATGAGGCAGAAAATGAAGTAACAATTATTTTTTTTCTCACACTGTGACTTGAGGCATAATCATTAATATGATCAAAGAGAAGTGTGATTTTTTTTCCTCTTTTTTTTTAGTTTTAGAAAGACTTGGGAGTATCAGAATGTGTACTTTGGGTTTAGATGTGGCTGTCTTACATTCTTAAAGCATAGTAAGGAACTTGAATTTCTTTGACTTCTCTGTCTAGTGAAAGGAACCTGCCATCCCATGTTATAGCTCTTCATGTTGATGTTTCTGAGATGTTCCAGGATAAGATAGATTCATCAACCAAGTCTGTAGGAAGAGGGCTGTCATTTGGCTTAGAAACGTCAAAATTTGTTGTTTCCCAGAGAAAAAAACATTTTTAGAGGTGCTGATGTTTCAGTGGTGGGGTAAAACCCATGAAGAATGAAAGTTCAGTGCTTTACTCTTGGACATCTAGCACTTGTATAAAAGTTCAAGCAATGATCTCTTCTGCTGCCAGAAGAACATCCAGGAACTCAGTTCACCAAAGCCTACATTTCCATAAAGCCTTTTCTGGTAATCTACTGCTTGTCTGCATTTGTGCGGACAAAGGCTGGGCCTACACGTGCTGTATTTTCTCCCAATACCAAGTATTAAACTGTCTACATTGCTGCCTTGGCGATTTGCATCTGTAACAACTGATGACTTATTATGTAGAGATTTCCAGCATGAAACATTTAATCTCTTGAGAACTAACACCAGAGACCCTGATTTCTACCTGCTGCTTATGGTGATATGTATTATCCTCTGTAGGAGTCACTGGGATTCTCGCAGTTCAATCGTTGCTGGTGCAATGCTCCAAGCGAGCCCTCTGCTTGGGGAGCAGTTCTGTCCTGTGGTCCCTATCTGCAAGTCTTGCAGCTGTGATCCCTTGGGTTTCTTGTTCCATTGTTCTTTGAAAAGCAGAATATGTGAAGAGGAAAATAAGGTCTGATACCCTGAAAGGGTATCAGCACGGCAGAAGAAGATTAATTTGGCTTAACTCTGTGTCAATGGAGTTATTTCTTCTAAGTTTTCTTAAGAAGGAGGTGGAGTAGATGATTCCAAATTTCCAAGAGGACAACGTTTTCTGCCAGGGGTTGCCAAAATGAATTCTCGCATTTCAGTAATCTTAAAAGAGATCTTAGAACAACAGGAATAAATACAGGAAGAGGCAGGGTGCATGGAGTTCATATTGCACACTTCTTCATCAAAGAGAGTGTTTGTGAGAAAAGGATTGATTTGAATGCAGAAACGTAATAAAAGGATGTGGAACAAAGATGTTATTGAGATGTGGGTCAAACCAGGATAACAGCAGAACTTTCGAATGAGGGAGGAGGCTGTTTTATGTCAGAGGCATACAATAGTAGTTCAGTGTGATGAATTTTCATGTTTGCTTCCTTATACTTGCATTGAAGTTGAGAATTTGTTCCTTGTTTGTGTCAAATCCCTTTTTCTACATCTTTCACACTTGCAATGAATTCTCGTTTCTGTGTTTGCTTATTTCCAGTATCACTCAGTTGCCAAGCAAATGAGCAAAACTGTTAGATCCAGCAGAAGCTGGACTAATAAGGAAAGAAACCCCTTATACTGAAGCAGAAAATTCTTCCGTAATATGAGTAATAGAAGGTTCCAGGCAAGACAGATTGCTATTGGCATAAATGTTCTCATTTCAGAGAATACTGTTGCAGTCTGCCCCAGTATGAAAGTTCCTTTTTAATTGCATTGCAGTTCTTTGGAAAGTGTTTGCCTATGACCAAAATAGTAGCAGAAATGTACCAGAGATGCTTAAACAATCTTTTCCGGACTCCAGTGGGACCAAGACAGCATCCGTCCATTGCAAACATATTTTTCACATCTATTAGTCTTCCAGTGTAACATAGTTTTTAAATGTCACATGGTCTTGCAGAATTTTAATAGTATCTCTTGGGGAAAATATTTTTCCCGACACTATATCAGGGATCCTTAGGAATAGAAACAGAAAATATTAGGCTTGCGATCCACCTGCATCTGCAGATTGCCAGCAGCTGCAAGTTGTCAAATAGATATATTGATTTAATTAGTTGAGCTAAAACTATCCCTTTTTCCATTGAAGCATGATACAACGAGTTAGTGATGTTTTTTAGGCACAGTTCTCAGTCAGCACCTGTAACTGTAGTCAGAAAAAAATACTCAAGTTGTAGCTTTCAAGGAAGTACGGTGTATTCTGTACTTGTACCGTGCAGTATTTGTACGAGTCTTAGACACTGGCTTATGCAAAACCTTGTCTATCTATCCTTGCTTTTCACACTGATCAAGTAATTTCACTGCATATGTTTGAGAGGAGTAGCAAGGTAGGAATTGGGAAAGGGGATATCTGCTTATGTATGAACCAGATGCTTTTCCTGATCTCCATAACAAGGGGACTGTTGTTCCAACATAGTCAGCTCTCAGGCTTTTAGTTTGATTCTCTGTTTTTGACCATCATTAAGGTTATATATATCTGTACTGCTTTCAGACCAGAGCTCTAATGTGCCACACCCAGGTTAATAAGCCCACACAGAACCAGTTCTGAAGCTTAGACTTTGGATTAAAGTAAGAATTGTGCTTACTTGTTTGGTGTATTGAATTTAAATATTAACGCTGTAATTAGTAGGAGTCTTGGAGGGTAGATTTGATCTAGAAATTAGATCGTTTATAAAGGGCAGTAATAGATGCATAAAGCTGAGTTAAATATTCAGTGATGTTTTGGAGAGTGTAGAGACTTCTTGAACTAGATATTGTTATCCACATTTTTCGTTTTTAATAAGCCCTTGATGACATTGCTTTCTCTGAATTTATGAAGACTTTTTAAACTTGTGTATACTTTTAGTATGAAAAATACTTTCCTGTAGTGAGTACCAAACTATATTATGCATCATGTGACAAATGCCTTCCTTTTGTTTTTGATACAGACAGGGTTAGAATTTCATAGCATGAGCTATGAGGGCATATGTTTGTTTTTTTTTGTTCAGCTTTTCCTAAATGTTTATAATTTTATGTATCTCAATTATACCCCTCAGTTTTCTGAGGTCTTCCATGTGTTCTCCTGTTACATGTATTTTCATGTCACATATGGAAACTGTTTTGCACTTCTGACAATTGCTCTTATTGTCAATACCTTTTCTGTATCTGCTAGAATTGAGGGAGAAGGGTTGTTCAAGAACAGAATCCACTGCACCTTTCTGGAATATCATGCTGTGTTGTGTACTTCAGCTGTTTCCTAGTAACTCAAAATAATCTGCAGATGTTTTCTGCTCTCTGCTGAACATTAAACTGGTATTCAACTCCTATAAAACTGTCCACAGTGGCTAGATCTTGTTACTGAATAATGGTAGTCACATTGCCGCATACTATTTTATGTATATATTATGGAGTACTTCATTTCAGGTGCATTATTTCGCCCCTAGCAAAATCGAATTTAGCTTATCATTTTATCATCCAGTCAGTCAATATTACAAGATTCTCCTGTTAGCTATTACAGGTTGTGCTGTGTGGATATGCTGCCAGATTTTAAAATTAGTATGAAACTTGCAAGCAAGTCCAAGTGTAGAAAGCTGCAGTAGTGAAGGCACATATGTGTGCATGTAAACATAAAGAGGACAGAAACAAGTAAAAAGTTCACTATCCGCTCTGTAAATTATGTTACAGTTACACATTCATTTTTCAGAATATCTGAGTGACATTTAAATGATATTTCTTTGTCCTACAGAAGTCAAAAGAAAATACCAGAGTAATTTGTAAGCGCTGCAAGACAATGCTGGGAGAAACAGTTTCATCAGGTATGAGATGTTCAAACAAAACTAGACTTGACTGCATCAGCCATTGAACACTGGAAGTTAAAAACACTGAAGGAAAGTAGCTTGTCAATAAGGTGCAGTGATGATTCCTGTGTGTTTGCCTCATTTCCCTTCTGGAACAGATGTGGTTGTTGCTTCCAGTGTTAGACCTTGAAAGTGACTTTCAGCATGATTCCAGTTTACTAGGAATCCCAGTAAAAATGGAGACTTGAGAAATTACAGGTTGCTTATTTTCCTGTCAGTTCTACAGAATAAGTGAAAGGTAAATTCAGAACTTGATCTGCACAACTTGAAGCTGAAGCTTGCTAACAGTCAGCCTGGTTTTGTGGCAAGGAAGCCTTTTCAAAGAAACAGGTTATGTCTTATCCAATGATGAACTGATGGGATTATTGGTTTAAAAGTTGTAATTATATTTGATCAACAGGGTTTACCTGAAATGGTGTAAAGGTAAGTGTCGGGTTGTTTTTAAAATTCAGCTATTAATGGAAGAGAAGCAATAAGACTTATTAGCAGGGTTCATTCTTTCATTCTCCCTCTACTCCGCTGCATCAGTCACTGTGAGCCTGCCTCAGTTCAGAAATCTGGTGAATATAAAAACTTCTCAGAAAATGCAAAGCCCGTTTAAGAACTGTCATAAGGAGAGACAAGACAGAAGGTCTTCTGTTACAGAATGTTCTGATTATCCTGTACAGGGGTCTGAACAGTACAGGCTTTAATGAAACCAAGTTTAAGGTACAGTGTTTGAAAGCCCACAAAGCAAGATGTGACTTTGGGAAAGAAGTGCTTGGAAAAGAGCATGGATAATAAGGTCATGAGTAATAGATCAGTGGGAATGGGGAAAGGCAAACACTCTAGATGTGCAGGGATTTGCTATGGACTCTGCACTTGGCTGAAGTTAGATAGCATATCCATTGTTTTGACCATGTTTCTTCAGTACTGTAGGAAATTTTGGTAGAGTTCAGGGAACAAAAGAGATGTATGGTGTAAGTCTAGGCAGAACCATCTCTGTGAAAAGAGACTAGAGAGCAAACTTGACTGTCATGCTTTGGTGCTTCCTCATGAGCAGGTATCAGTGTCTTGAAGATAAAGCAGGATTAGAGCGGTGTAGCTGTGGAAGCCAGATGTGGCTTTGAGATTCCCCCATTGGCTATTCCTTCCCCCAACTCTACACATACTCATATGATTTTTTCTTGGGAAATCGCACCATCTCTCTGTAAGCAAACATCTCCTGAGTTCCCAATACCCTTGTAGCAGTAGCACCAATTCCTTACTCAGGGTAATGCCTGAGGAACTAGAGGGACTGAACTGTCTTTTCCTCCTGTCTCCAATAACTCATATAGCATAGAGCAGACTTAATTAAACTAAGAGGTAAAATATAATTTCCTAACAGTGAAGATAATTTAAAAAGTATAGTATTTACCTGGAGAAGGGATAGGATTACCAAGCCTTTGGAGGGTTTAAAACCGGTTAAGTGTCTTCCTGAAATGTTTGCTTTCATCCAGTTTTAATGGTATGTGTGGACAGAGATCAGATAAAACCCTTCCATCCTTAAAACTTGTGGACCAAATGAATCTTCCAGTTGTTCACATGCTGAGGCTTAGTAGAATTTATTACTCTTAACCTGTTTTGCTGGCGCTCTGGTTAGGCTGTATTTGCTGCATAGACCCGTATCTTCAATATGATCATTTTTGACCTGACTTTATTGAAGGGGATTAAATTATGTCCTCAAACACTTCCATTTAGTGTTAAAAGCTGTCTTAGTGGAGCTCTTGATGAACAGTTACATTGAAATTCAGAATGTATGCAGTGTTAATGTTGAGTGAGTGTGATTTTTGGAAAGAAGTTCCATTCTGTTCTTTGAGCAAAGAAGAAAATTGTTCCCCCGTGTGAGCTGTTATTAAAACTGTCTCTTGTGATTCACTGCAGCATTACAAAGCAGCAGAGGGTACTAAAATACTTATGTAAGCTATGCTGATCTCAGTGCTTTAGGAAAGTTCTTTCAATTCATCTTTCAGGTTTGGCTTGAGCTCTTGCTTGCTTGGTTTCAAGATGATTGTTCCCAACATTAAACAAAGATCAATATGAATGAGAAATTGCTGATCTTGTAATTAGCTCAGAGCAGTTTTTTTCAGGAGGTGTAGGTTTTTTGGTATGGTTGCTTCTACTCCTACAAACCGAAGCAAAATCTGATTGTCTGCTGCACCTCTTAATTGACTATTGAACAAATGTTTAATTAGTATAGTGATATGGTGACTTACAGTCTAATCTTAACAAGTTGGTTATTCTATTATATTTGAAAAATGTTTTTGTCATTTTAGATACCATTAAATATTATGTCACTGAGGTGACTGTTCAACTAGCTGAGGGAAGTTTCAGTCCAACACCAAGGTAACAAAAAACCCAGATAATTTGCTGAAGTATTTATATTTTAGAAAGGATGCTAGAAGTGTTCTAATGTTGTAGTTTCTTGAATAATTACATCTAATAACAGAGTGCAATTTTATGTAATCATCACAGAATCAAGCATTGTAAAGGCAAAGCAACCTAAATTCACTCATGTACAGTTTTGTTTGCTCATCTTTGTATATGATGCAGGAGATACATTGTGTATAATTTGTCACAGTGTCTCACTATACAGGTGATAAGCCAAAATACAATACTTATTTTTTTGAACTATTTAAGTTTGCACAATGTCTGGTGACTAATTATGGAAACAGAAGTTTATGTTGTGTAAAGTTAAATTAAGTAAAGCTTGAAATGTTTAATTGGAGGCTTTTGAATTTTAAAGTAATTCAGTTTGAATTTAAGACTAAGACAAAAGAAACCGTGATCTAGCTACCTGGTATCATGTACAATGGTTTAATCACAGTTCTTTCTTTTTATGAATTATATTTGAAATATGTGCATCATTCTGAACTTTGTGTTCATATGCATAAAATATAATAGGGAAAAGCTTCTAGTCAACAATTGGTGTTGGCCAAAATAAAGGATGTGGAGCAATTTAGAATCCTGATCTATTAAAAAAATTCCTGTTTCAGGAAATAAAAAGTTTTCTGGTTTTGAGTGAGAGGAAGAAAAAGAAGCTCTATCTGTCAGTAAAATGTGGTTGTAGGATGTAGTGGAATTGAAGTATGAGACATTAATTTACCTGTAGTGCATGGATACGAATTACTGTCTGTGTAGTTCTTTTGAAAACATATGATATGTGGTTAATTCTTAAACAGGTCTCAATTTGTACAGAGCATGGTTGCTCAGTGTCTTTTGGAATTATCCTCTGCTAAAAGCACATTTAGAGTCACCATAAAAGGAGATAATGGAAAAACCTATATTCTGGTAAGTTTTTAAGTCTTCATCTTCCTGACTTTCTTTCTAACCTATGTATCCCAGTTCCTAAAATGTATTTTTTATGCGGTTCATTATTGTATGTTTAAAAAATTAACAAATTCAAGTTCTTGAAGTGGTTCTGAGGTGCATCTATTCAAGTAAGAACATCCCTGAATTTTTTAATCTAAGTAGATGTACACACAGAAATTTTATTGATAGTAATTAAAGTACTACAGATACACCACAAGTAGCACAGAAATAATACTATTTTGTATCCAGAAAACATGGAAAGCTTAAGTTTTAACTTTTTAATACATATTTCACCTTCTTGCTCCAGTGGTTCTTTCCTTTAATCACCAGAAGTGGATCAAATTGTATAGCATCTTTCACAAGCATTATCTCAAGTCAGCAGGGGCTATTAATGTAGTCAGTACATTGCACTGCGAAGTGAAGTGCAAACAAAAATAAAATTGCCTATTATACTTAATGTTCTAATGCTGTTAAACTTGGTTAAGCTTGATATTTAGATGGTGACAGCTAGATTCCTCAAAGTTTTAAGATGGATAGGAGTTACCTTAGTACTGTACGCTTATTATAACCAGGGATGTTTCCTTTTATTTCTGAACTAAATATAGGTGTAGAATTTGTATTTTTGCAGTTTATAGAAATAATTCATAGACACGAAGATAAAGAAATACATGATTATAGATTCCTGCCCTGGATAAACTTATAAATGCACTTTCTTGAGGCAATCTAATTACATAAACTGTTTTATATATGCATTGTCCAAGTTCTATAATTTTGGAACATCCAGATGCTGAGAAAAGTGTGTATCTGTTGCTTTTAAATAAATTTTAGTGCCAAGACAACATTTGTACAACCACTGAGAAATACCTCTTCTGTGATGATAAAATGAAGGTTTCATGAGCAGACCCGTAATTATCATTATATATTAGCTAATTGAGGAGTCATTAAAAATCATTGTGATTTTTCCCTTGTAGCTTATCTGTTCCCAAGTTAAGTAACATTCTGGTGCTTAAGTCTAGTAGCTTAAATACAGGAAACTGGGTATTTTTTAACAGAAAAATCACTTTATTTAGTAGATTGCCATTATTCGTAGCTCTGAGCTGCATTTTTGCCAATGTATTGATTAGAGGAGCAGGATGAATTAGGCACTGGCTTCTGATTGACATCTCTTCCTTTATATTGGTTGGTTGTTAGTATTTTGCAGGTGTTTTTAGTATTTAACATCAGAAAGCCCTTACACCTGTCCAGAGTGAGGTTCTGGCTACTGTATACATATCGACAGCTGTTCTGGAGTCATGGGTTAAGTTTTTGGACTCAGAGGCCTTATGGACACAAGTATAATTTAGCTCTATTTATATTAATGATTGTCAACAGCTAAGCAGTAAAATGTGGGTGCTTGAGGCTGTGAGCACACAGCCAAGTTACACAAGTAGTCTCATCACTGATGCATCATGAACCAGCTGTCCCCCTTGTTTGTGTTGATAATGAGCCAAAGATTCTTGTTCACAGTGTTTGTGCTTACCTACGTGAATACACAGAGCTTAGACTGTGCATGTGATAATTAGGGTTAAGGTTTCTCACAAGTGTTTTTAATTTTTTTTAAACCACAAGTATTATGTGTACTTATTTTCCTCATTTCCTCTGTATGCATCACTTAGCATTACCAATTATGTTATTTGCAGATATCAAAGCATGAGTTTCCATTGTTTAAGTTACACATATTCTGTTGTTTAAGCTATAACTACTTATGTTGGTTGGTTTTTATTTTTTATTTTTAAAGGATGTCAATAAACAAAAGTTTCTTTGTTTCAGGAGAAAAAAAGTGGTACATACTGATGTCCTTATCTGTCCTAACTATATCTCTGCCATCTTCACATTTGTGAATCACTTGCCTCCTCTCTTTGCTCCACTGTTGAAGGGTTCCCTGCCTTGTAGTTGCATAACTTACAAGCTAAGAATAAGAGGAGGACAGCAAACAGATAGTGAGATAGGAGAACACAAGCAAAATGGTACATTATTGGTCAGCAAAGCAGCATCTCAATAGATACCTATTTTTTTCTGTACTGTAAAAAAGTGTAGCTTTGAAAGAGGTAAATAAGTAGTTTTCTGGATAGATACAGGGAATTCATCTCATGGATGGGATCAACATCATAAGACCCAAAGAGATTACATCTGTGAAAATCAAAAAGTGTGCAGTAGTTTGGACTCTTTGAATACTATCTCCAGTCTATCAGTATTGAAGGAAAGATGTTTTTTGGAGTGGGATTACACTGTAAAGTGCCTTGAAAGTAAAGCAGCTTGTATTTCAGGAGTGAGCGGAGAGGGAGTGGGAAGATATCCCAAGAAAATTAATATGTAACAAAATGGGAGAGACTTGTCAGTCTGGTTATTGTCCATGTCTTGAAGGGCATGAGCAGAACAGGTTTGCATTTGTTAAGATTGGAGATGAGATGGACGTTGCAGTGGTCAGGAAGTGAGGTAATGAGGACCTTGCTGAGACTTAGCTACCCAGCTCTCTTAGAGAGCTTTATTCTTTGTGAAATATGTGGAAACCACATCTTTACCTGAACAGTCTGAGTGTGAAAACAAAATAGCTGTAATGGAAGATGTTTGTGTAAGTGACCTGTGTGATGATGAAAGTAATAGTAATGTCTGCAATAACTAAGAAAGAACTAGCAAGGAAGAATAAAATACTTGGGGATTTTTTTACCCGTGTTAAATTCAAATTGATGCCTAATTGTCCACAAATTGATGCTGGAGACCCAGGTTGAGATATAGGGAAACTGAGCACACAATCTAAATTGTGGTATTTCCCCTGTTTGGTTCAAGTCCCATGAGGTATAACTGGGATAGATTTGTTACAGCTTTTCTCTAAAGAACATCTTTTAAGTTGCTTGACAAAATGATTTGAAACCATAAGAAAACAATGAAAAAAAGACCAACAACCCCCCAAATACTTTTATTTTCTAATTCTATCATTTCAGAAAAGGTCATCAGTGGCATTGTGATTGAATTCTAAACTTTATGTATTTATTTTTCTGTAAAGGTTCTTTTCTTACTGGAGTTAATGTGGAAGGAATTTGGTTGTGCAAGCTCTTCTGTACAAAGAGGTAGAAAGGAAGGAAAGCGTGCACACTGTGAGTAACATAGTTGAAAGCACAGATCAAAATATGAAACTGTGTTAGCCAGAAATAACATGTATAAACTGCTTAGAGTCAACACACCAAATCTGGGTGAGTGATTGTTCACTCAGACTGAAAACAAGACCAAAAAAGAATTCATAAATGAAGAAAAGAATGAAAATACTGCCTAAAGAAGTAAATGTAGTTCAGAAGTTGATTTTTCTCATGGCCAGAAATCCTTCCACCCCCAGAGATTAATTTGCTTTCTCTGTATTGTGTGCTAAATTATTTATAGAGATCTGTTGTGTTGCTGTTGAGACAAAGACATTCATACAGGTTGTAGAACGTGACTGCCAGATGCCACATGTCGACACTTGTGGTAGAAAGAAGTGCTTTGCAGATGGACTATTCTGCAAATGAAACGCTTTGGTTGCTTTCTCTACAGCAGATTGCAGGATTCTGAAACGAGAAGACGGCTATTGCTACATTGTTCCCTTGTCTAGTTTGAAGGATATTCTCCTTCTGAAAAGCATTCCAGGAAGCTCCTTCGACAGGGAATTGTTAGAAATTTCAAAAGGAAGAAACTGTTCAATTTGTGTTGGCAGTGGCCTGTGTTTTTTCACTGTTTTCTCCCAACACCTCTTCAGCACTTGGCTTTAAGCACCTTGTGTAATGGTCCTAGCTAATGAGGTATATTTTGCAGTTTAGGCTATAAATGTGTACAGTGAGTTACCAGAGCAAAACTGATGAACAACCACTTGGAAAGCCAAGTGTGGTTGCTTGTCATCATTCATGTGCATATGCTAAAGTGATTCTCCTCCTCCCATCCCCTCCCAAGATATCTTTATCAATATATCACATTCCTTCTTTATGAAGCTTCCACGGTAGTGTTCTGAGCCTTGGGCTCTGATAAATTGTGACTGTCACATTCAATTACAACATATACTATGTGTCCTGTTAATGATGGCTTTCTCCCTCCACAGGGGATATCTTGTGTTTGCTACCTAACATCATGTAACTTGTTTTACTTGAAGTTGATTAGATCATGAGAAGCAGAAGATTGCTCTCTAGTGAGCAGTACTGTATAAATCCCATTTTCTATGATAAATATTTCATATATAAACATTTCATACAGGCACCAGATTTGTAAAAATTGATTTCCATTGTTAACTTGGATCACTTCTCTACTGCAGGCTGTGAATTAAGGAAAAGCATGACTTACTTGTATGGTGTTTAGCAGGAAAGCCCTGGATCCAAGTCAGAACACTGATACCAAATCACACAGAGATTAAGTAAGATCCATAATGGGATGCAAAAAGTTCAGATTTCTCAAAACTCTCGCCAATAAATATCCCTCAAATCGCTGTGAGCAAATAATGCTGAAGAATGCCAGTCCCATTATGAAATTCGATAAAGATTTATTTTCCAAGTGAGGGTCCGTTGCAGCTGTTTGTAAATCCCAACATTCCTTTTAGACCATCTTAATTGTTGTCTTTTTCCTTGCATGTTTTAGCTCCATACAGTCATAACTACCACGCTTCTTCTAAAAATCCTCAATTTTTTGGCACTGCAGTGGACAGTCTTTCAGTTCCATGTCTTCAGCCCTCAGTTGCTCAACACCATATGCTTGACTATGCCTAGAAAAATATGAAATTGGAGAAATAATACATCTGGTACTGAAAGAGACAACTTGGGACTGTTTCTTTTGTTCCTGCCAAACGGAATGTGCTACGATCGCAAAAAGAGGCCGCTTCAGAGTAATGATCTTAAGACTGACTGATAAATCAGTATTGTATTACCCTTTTTTTCTCCACTAGAAGCTGTGCAGACTGTGCTGAATAATAAAATATCAATTTATGTCTGTTAATACTTTGCTAGAAACTTTGTAAGAATGTGGCTTTAGTATCTGCTTATTTAGGGTCAGAGTAAAGGAACAAATTGAAATGTATGTAACCTACAGTAAAATAAATTATTTTTTCATTTATAGATATGGCTTTTAAATTCTGACACATTGCTGGTGGAGTCTTTAGGAAGTTCGTCCTCCCACAGCGTTTTTACACCATTTGGAGATATCCTCATGCCTAGCTCTGGACCAGTGAGAACCTGGAATGCTGTCAAAGTCCTTTACCAGCCATGCATTAAAAGCAGGAATAAGGAGTAAGTACAACCTTTTTTGAACTCAGATTCTGGTATTTATTTGCTTTGCATTAGTATTTCTTTCATGTTCTTTGGACAGTCTGTTAATATGAGGTATAAACCTCTTTGAATTTGCATATTTCTTAAAATATTTTTTTAAGCAAAATGCCAGAGGAGTAGTATTTGGCTGCTGTTACAGCCACAGAGAATCTGGTTGTTAGATTTTTGCACTGTAATATTAAAATATAGACCAAAGAGTTTTGTTGTTTCTAAGGGCACATGTAGGTAACTTAGGTATTAGTGTTTAAATTTAATTTGCTTTCAGCTCAGAGATGATGTTATTTCAAAAAGAAGCAAGGCCCTGGGAGAAGGGAAAAGAGAAGAGGTGAGGAAGGTTTGAAGTACAGTGTCATAAAAATATTTTTCTTGGATATATCTGAGTGTACTGGAGCCCTCATAAAGGAAACATTTGATTTCAGCAAACTTTGAGTTCAACATTATGAAAAATATACACTGCCTAACATGTTAAAGCCTCCATCAGTTGGAGAGCAACGGTAAGAGTATGTTGATTAAACAGTGGCTCCAATGTTTGCAGGTGATGGAGGGTGAGAGTAGGATTTAAGCATAATTTACTGCTATTTTTTTGTGCAGTGATAGAAAAGAAAGCATCGGTTTTGTGTAAATCACACTTAAATAGTGGTTTGTTGTTTTTTTTTTTTAAACTTTGGAAACTAGGTGAAGGATTTAAATATATATGGATAAAGACATTCACTGCAGACTCAGTCAATGCACAAATAATTTATAGCCCAAGACCTCATAAAAGTACAACAGATATGTTTTCTCACACAGACAAGCAAACGTGTGTATGAATTTAATATTTTTGTAGGAGAAACATACACTGCACAAGCGTGTGTGATTCATTATAGTGTGTTTATCCTGGATGTTGCCAAGTGTATTCTTTTTATATTTCAAACAGATGCAGTATTGAATAGTTGAAATAAACTCTGACAAATGGAGAGAATGCAAAATTTTAATATTTAGAGAAAAGGTCATTCTACTTCGTTAATTCTATTCGTGTAAGAAAAAAAATATCTTTATTGATGTAATAGCTTCAGAATCTGGCTTTGGAAAACCTTCATGATGTAAATGTTATTTAGTGATCCAAAATACACCCTAAAGTATTATCATTTAAACTGCTTATTCTGACAATGGGCGATATTTTGCAAGAACCTGTCTAAAATGAAAGATATTTCACTTACTACTCTTAAGTCTTACGGAAGTGTAACTTACGGTTTTGCTTTTCAAGTTTCATTTCTTTATCACTGAAAAAACTTTATTACTTTAACACACGTTCAACTACTCTGACATGTTATTGAGATAAAAGTCATCTACTTAGTCATTTTCGTAGCGTTCAGAAATGCTTTTCTTGAATGGAGTTCTCAGCAGCAGTATTTTACTGTGAGATTATATTCGGTTCTTTCTATTTTCACAGACAGACTTGTTAGAAATCACTTTTTTTCCAGATGTTACTTTGTATTTATCTTTGGGATTTTGCAGTAAGTATAAGAAACAACGAAGGTTTTAATTCTTCTCTGACCGTAATTGGTATTTTCTCTATCCAGTTCCTGGACAAGTGAAGTAACGGAAGAGAAAGAAAAGAGGATTCTTTTTAAGCTTCAGAAACCAAACTGTTGGTTTAGTATTGTTTTTCCATTTTTGTATTTCTAGGAAAGAGCAGTGAAAAAGACATTAGCACTTCAATCTGTTTCCACGAACCCATTTATCAGTTGGTCTCAAGTACCACCCGAATCTGTACAATCAGACTGAAGTCTTTCTATATTTAACAGGAATGTAAACACAGCAGAAGCAAAAATATCAAAACCAGTATGACTTATTTAATGTGATGCGTTTCCATGTAGAACTCAAATATTGTTTCCAGAATTCTGAACAAAGTGTCTGATTTCTTGAATAGTGCGAGTTCCAAAAGTTTCAGATGCCCACATTCTGATAATAATTGTAGCACTTACCTTGCTTGCATCTGCACATACACCTGCCTTTGAAGTAATGGAAGGGTTTCAGAGCCCATGGCCTGCTTCCAATGAGAGGGGAATAAGCAAGGACACCTCCAGTGTAGAAAGGAATCAGCAGGAGGTCTGCATGTGACCTTGACCCTAGCAGACCTCAATAACTGCAAGGGATAAGTGTGTTTTATGTTTTATGTCAGAGGGCCTCTTCAGTTGCTGTGAATCCCTGGGTACACTTGGGTTCTGTCCAGTTCTGTCAGGGCCAGAATCTGATCCGTGTGATGGGAGGGGAAGCACCTTTCTTACTTGTGGACGCTGCAGAGCCTGTGCTGATTAGCTGGGCCGTAGGTTAAAACAGATTAAGGTAAACTAGAAGTAAAATTATTGTTTGCAATATCTAAATATAATAATGTAATCACATATTTGTAAAATATGGGTGAAGAAGTGAAACTAAATCTGTACTTAGTCTACTTATACAAGTATAAATCTACTTATTGTGAGATAAATACATGGTTCCATTGCAGCAGTTGAGATCTTGGGCTTTGTGAAATTATCCCTTGGCAAACACTGCTGCTAAAGAGAGTCTGACTGGGATTGCCTAATAATTCACATTCAGAACCCTTTTCTGGGGATGCACTTGAATATTTCTGTTGAGGGGAATGTAGTAGCTTTTGAATGTGATCTTCCATTTCAAGACTTCTGGGATGTCAGAAGAAATTCATTGTCTCACTCCAAAACTCATTTTATTCCTCGTTTATTCAGAGCTCAGTTTTGCAATTCTTTGTGATTAACTTAATGCTTATTTCTCTTCCTCAGATACAGCAGTGTTTTTCCCCCTTAAACTAGGAATTATGTCCTGTGAACAACACTGCTTCAGTGAGCAACAGAACTCTCTCTCCTCCAGTAAATCACTGGCATATCTATCGCTGTACCTTACATTCAGCATTGCTTTAAATGTTAACAATGCAAAGGAAACAAACATTTGAGTAGGATAAATGTCCATGGTTCCTTACTGGCTGCTGAGTGGTTGTTACCCATTTGGAGTGTTGGCTGTTCAGGGGTGGCTGATCCTGAAGCTTTCTCTAACAAAACTGTGGTCTGAGTTAGGCTGAACGTTGCTGTGAAGGTGATTACCCCTCCTGTGGCATCAACAACACACTGATGTAATGTTCAATTTGTTAATCTGTGTTGATCATCAGACCTTTCTAGGTAGACTGCAGTCTTATAAGCAGCCTTCCTCTTTGTTTTTGTGCCAGGGTCCTTTATCAAATTACATCCTAATTTTGTTCAGAATCTTTTTCTTTCTTGGTCGTGGCCATTTTTGTTCCCAACATGTGGTCTGTTGATGGCCCTTCCCAACTCCATGTTGTCTGTGGAAGGAAGAAGCATCTCTCTTGTTCCAGTCTCTGGGAGAGGGGCTGATATATGGAATAGGAACAAACTGTGAACATGTCATGTGGACCCTCTCTCCATATACCTTTATTTTGGCAAGGAATTCTTAACAGTCATGCTCTGGGTATTCTCTGTGTATTAGACTGCATTGCTTAAGGACATTCGGTAACTTATAAGGCATTGTGAAGTTAAAATAGGGTTAAGTATATCCAGACATACTATTTATAGTGTAGTTCTTGGCATTTCTCCATGCAGAGCTGAATTCCTCTGATCTTCCTGAATGTGTTATAGTGATTTGTATCTTACTCCTTCAGCAGTGAAACAGGGCTAGAAACACTTAGGTGTGTGTTATGTGTGATAACAGAAGTTCTGGGTAGGTCTGTCTGCAGTTAGGCTTTCAGCCCTTGGGGAAGCTTTATGACAATTCTTCTACAGCAAATTAGTTGAAACTGCATGAAAAAAGTGTCTTATAAATGTGTTTGAGTCCCATTAGAGAAGGATGCCTCATGCATTTTCTGCTCCATCCTTTATGGATCATGTGCATGTGATTGTGTTGGTTTCCTCCACTTTTCTCTCAGCAAGGCTCCTTTTCTCCACCTACAAATCTGCTGTGCAGACAGAAGAGGTCTTCCCTTCAAGTAACAGGTTCTTGGCAAATAACTTCTTATGCAAAAAACCTTGGCTGCTGGGAGTGATAATAGTAAATACTGCTGAAGTGAGTGTGTTGTAAAAATGTATGAAGAAAATTGAAAATATGGTTACATGGCAATTTGACCATAACTTGATCTCAGAAAATATATGTGAAGGTACAGTTGGAGGAAAATTGCATTTTTCTCTTTAGAGTGCTAGGCAAAGCTTTGTCAAAAGGTCGCCGATAGCTTTTTGTATCTCCTGTGCATCTAGAGTCTCTCTGAATGGTTTACAGCTTTTGCAGAAACCTTTTTCAATGTAAAAAATTGCTGCTTATAATTTGGGAGTTGAAAAATTACTTCCAGAAATTGTTCATTTTATTAGCTTTAGAGGGACCAGAATAAGCTGGAAAATTGAGTTTGTGGCTGAAAACCTGGAGGGTTTGAGTCCTAGTGCTTTTATTACAGTCTATGTATAGTTGGCTGTTTATGAAGCTGTTATTGATGTATTCCAGAATGTTGTTTATTTCTCCCAAGAATGGCTTTCATTCTGTATATGAATCTAGAGTAATTCACCTCTCATAAAAATATCAAACTGTGTCCTATTTCTTTGATTTTTTGAATGTCTGAAATTTTCCTAGTGTTTCAGTGACTCTTGCCTGTGGAAAACACATGAGACCACACAGATCAATAATGCATTGAATGAGGAGTGACCAATATTTCTCTGGTTTGTGCTCTCTGTAAGCTGATTTCTCTGTCTGGAATGACTAAAAGAGTGGGTGTGATTGTAAATGGAATGTGAAGGATCTGGTTTGTTTCAGATTTTTTTTTCTGTTCCCTTCTTGAATTATTTCATGGTATCGAGTTAAGAGAACTGACACCACGGGTGGGATGAGTATCCTTAAAAGAGATGACTGAACAGTCTAGTAAAAATTTTTAAAAGATGCAGTCTGATGCCAATCAGGGTTTTGGGACAGGAAGGAAAAAAATACTTTTCAGAGTTTGATAGACATGTGGAAGCTCTAAGCCTCATGAAATTTGAATGCTTAGGTGGCAGACTGCTCTTCAGTACTGGTAGCATCCTTTCCCACCTCTAGGAAAAAGTGTATGCAACTTTTAAGTATAAATTTCAGGATAAATATCCTGACTTTCTTGTTTCTTAAAACTACACCTGCCATATGCAGCAGTCTTTTATGGTAGTTACTTAGGAACTTAGTTCTTGCTCCTAAACACAAGTATAAGCTGATATATCTTTCCAGCTCTTTGGAACTGTTGTATTTTTGGTATTTCCTATTTAAAATGGTCTTAGAAGTAGTAATTGAAGTAGAGAAAAATGTTGGAATAAGATTTTTGTGTACCGAATAAATTCTCGTATTTTTGATCAAAAATTTTGCTGATTTTATCATTCCAGCTGAGCTTTTTGCTTAGGTTGCCTTTTTTTTGTTCATCTTTTGAAGTTTAGCATTGAAGGCAGAGGAGGAAGGGTTCTGACTAGTTTTTAAAATGGGATTTGCAATCCCAAATCACTTATCCGTTCGTTGATAATCTGACCGATAGCCTGCCTTTTTTCTTGTGCATTGTGAAATATGCTGTTATATCGTCTTGCAGGGTACTGCTTTTGTTCTCTGCATTAGAACTGTTAAATGCTATCTACATAGTAATTGGCAATGTAAAAATATGAAATTGATTGTAAGGGCTATTGCTTAGCTACTTCTTACAGTTTAATTTTTAAAAGAAAAAATAGATAAGTATGCCATTAAGATCTCTGATCACATTAAATGTGCTTTTGAATCAGGATCTGTGATTCTGTAATATGGTAGAACAAAAAATATGTTTCAGGCTTATACCTTTTTTCCCATATTCTTCATATTTATTTGTGAAACACTGCAATTCAGGTAAACACAATTTTGGTAGTTTTCATGTGTCTTTGGTTCATCTTGCTGTAGTTCAGCTCTTTGAGGAATCTTAGGATTGGTAATAAGAGAAATGTCAAGTTGAGTGGCAAAAAATTGTAAATTAAAAGCAGCAAGACTATCTGAAGCTAATTAAAAATGTATAGTCAGAAACAACTGCATTGCCAAGTAGTTAATAACACTTATAGGATGATAGAAGTGTAAGAAATGCCATGCTGAGTCAGAGCAGTTTAGCATGTAATTCTGTATTGTCGCTCCAACATCCAGAATTGTTCTTCAGAACAATGTGTGAGCACTACAGTGCTCAGCTCTGTAGTTGTATTAAGGATGTCAGAGGATACAGTGTTGCATATTTCCTTTACTGTCTGTTCATTCATCTTTTGATCATCTGTTTGAATAAATTCTTTTTGGCCTTCTGATGCTGTCTGCCTCCACAATCAACTGATAAGTTCCAGAAGTTCACTACTGATGTGTAGTACCCTTTTAACCTCCCATGAACTGATGTCCTGCTGGATTTCAGGTGGGGATTAGTGAACCACAATTCAGAATTCGCACCGGCTAAGTGAACATGGGGATCCTAAACTACAGCATGCAGTGTTCTTGCTGATTACAGTTAGGGCTTAGACTTGGTGGCCAGTTTGCTGAAAGGAAATCAATGTCACATCTACTCAAGTCTTACTATGTGTATGTGTATCTCTATTATATATTCATTTTGCTTTCTTTGTAGCACTGCTTCTTTTAAAGCCAGGTAGCCTAAATACGATAGTGCTGATCCATTGAGGGTAATTTTATAATACTACATCAAGCATAGCAGATTTCCACTTGGATGCTTGCAGTTTGTTTCTCATAGAGTTATAAAGACTGTTGGGTTCACTTGGGAACTGTAAGTACTCAGCTCCTGTAATGCCTTTAAAATGATAGGATCTATTTGAGCAGGCAGGAATCAAACAATGAGCCAAGAGTGAAAAAGCAAATCTTATAAAAGCCTATTGGACAGATGGCTGACATGAACTACTTAAACCTCAAAACTGGAGTAATTTATTGAATTTTAGGATTTTGGCCTCTTTTAAATTAATTAGCATTTGTTGTTTCTCTTGTATTTCCCTGTGACAGGCTGTGTAAACTAACAATACTTAATGATTTAAGCTGCCAATTTTACTTGAAATATTTTTAAATTGTTAAGGCTAAAGCAAATTGAGAGTGTATGACTTGAGACCAAAGAAGAAAGGCTTATTTGTGAAATTGGTCAGGATATTTCCATTTTTGTGTGTGCAGCAACAATAGGATATTGCTGCTGATTGCCTATTTTGAGTGCTGTAGCACCAAAACACAACAAGCAATTCTCATGTTGGCTCCTCTGAGTACTCCTCTTGACCTGTTGGCAATGCTCTTCCTAATGCACCCTGGGATACCATTGGCCTTCTTGGCCGCAGTGGCACTGGTGGCTCATGGACAGCTTGTTGTCCAGTAGGACCCCCAGGTCTGTCTCTGCCTTTCCAGCAAGTCCGTCCCCAGCCTGTAGCAGAGCGTGGGGTTACTCTTCCCCGGGTGCAGGACCCTGCGCTTGCCGCCTTTGTTGAATTTCAGAAGGTTCCTCTCTGCCCCTCTGTCCAGCCTGTCGAGATCCTTCTGAGGGGCTACACAGCCCTGTGGGGTATCGGCCACTCCTCCAGCTTTGTGTCATCAGCGAACTTTTTGAGGAGGCCTCTGTCCCTTCATCCAAGTCGTTGAGGAATAAGTTAAACAATACTGGGCCCACTACTGAACCTTGGGGGACACCACTAGTGACAGGCCTCCAACCAGACCCTGTGCCACTGATCAGGACCTTCTGGGATCTGTCCTTCAGTCAGTTCTCAATCCACCTCACCGTATGTGGGCATGAATGACTGAGGAAGAGGTGGAGAAGATCTGAGTGGGAAGCTGGGAAGGGTTGTTCTGGGGAATAAAATTGCTACAGAATTATAGAGCTTCAGCCAAGTAATTGCCAAAAGACAGGACTATTAGATCTACTCAGAAGCAAGATGTTGGATTGACCATGCCTATTCTCCCTCTGTGTATGGCTATGAGAGTAACAGCCCAATACCTGTTCTTGCAGGGAGGTGAGTATTTTAGCTTTAAACATCTAGTTTTAAGACTCACCTGCCAAAAGACTTTCAAATTCACCTTCAACATACATCTTTTGCTCTCTGAAAGCAATGTGGAGTAACATCTGTAAAGGCCCAAAAACTTGCTTGACAAGACTCTTAAAAGGGTTTAGGGTTTTTTATGTACTCTGACTTAGATGCACGGGAAGAATACTGACAAGATATTCTGAAGAGGCCAAGATAGTAAAAAAAACTTTACTGGCAACTTTGGAAAATCAGAGAACTTTGACAAAAGTTTAGAGCAGCGTTCAATCAACATAAAAGCAGCTTCTCAAAGCATTAACTTAGCAAACTCCAATCCCATCTAATTTTAAGTTACTCAAAACTATAAGAAGAGGGAATTAGTAGAAGAATGAGAAAGACAGAAAATATTCAGTAAAGAACAAGTATAGCTACCACTCCTGGTTGCAGCAGTGTTCAGCTGATAGAAGTTCCAAGAAGAGGTAGGGTCAAGACGTGCTCACTGCATGTCCTGGCTTAAATACCCTTTGGCTTTCCTGGGCCCCTCCCCCAGGTGGGACTTCTGGTCATCTGGGCACTCTGGGGCTAGAATGGGACTCCAGAGGCGAGTGTGGAGCATTGCCTCTGATGTGCCAGGGGTTGGCAGGCACTGTAGGGCTGGGATACAGGCCTGGGGGTGTATGGGGTGTGCAGGGCAGGGCATCGCCTCACCAAAGGCAAGGCTCGACCCGCCCCTTCGCGCACACACACGTGCCTGAAATGTTTCGAGCCAGCAATTCTTCCAGTCTCATAACATCTTTGCATACAGAGCCACACTGGTACCATAGTCTTGATTGGACTGTTATTAAGCAATTTGTTAGTTATCAAGTGTGGTTTTATTTCTTTGTCTATGGTGTATTCCCCTACATCTAAAGTCCATTCTAATTAACTTTATGTGCAAAAGATTTATAGCTGTCTTGTTTTCAGCTGTTGCATCTCCTCTTTGAACCAGGTCATCTACTCAAAGACTTCTCCTTGAGATGGTGTCTGTGACACAGTTTTTCCGTGCTTACTTCCTTTCATCAAAAATCTGTTTTAGTCTGCCTGTAATATCAATTCCTGCATCAGCGTTGACTTGGTTTAAACGTAGATTTAGTATTTCATCTAAACCCCCTTTCTATTACTTTCTTCTTTTGCTCTTGGTCACGTCCAGAACTTGGCTGCCAGGCTGCATGCCTCTCTTATCCTGTATCTTGTGCTTCTAAGCTGAGACTAGCTTTCCCTTTTTCTTGACCCATAAAATTTTAAGAAAGCTCATGAAACTAAAGAGCCAAAACAATCTGCATTCGATAATCTGACCATGTCAAGGTGTATGTGCGTGGGGCAGCCCCCACAGTGCTCTCACAAGGTTGATGTGTGGCCTTGTGTGATTCCTCTCGCTGTGCTTTGTGTCTGCAGCAGGACAGCAGGACTCTGGACAGCCCTGCCGAAGTGCTGCCAAGGGCTCCGTCAGCATTAGCCTGGATTAAACAGGCACTGTTAAATCTCTGCTGTAGCAGAAAGGGGAAAGCTTCACAACAGTTGAAAGGGAAAACCTGGGAAATAGCTCTGAGGAGAGGAGGTGTTAAAACTAGGGACAGTTTGGGGAAGGGTGGAGGAGTTATTTATGGAAGAGTATTTCCCTGCGCAGAGGAAATCTGACAGACGTGAGGACGTATACTGGCAGAGGACATGGAAAAGGGGCTAGTGGAAAGTTAAGTCTTTTCAGATTGACAGTCGGTCTGCTGTGAGTTTCCAAAGTGAGCTGTGGGATGTGGTAAAATATGTAAAAAAATCTATACCAGCTTAGGATTTTGAGTTAACTTGAAGTTTATTTTTAGGCAAGGAAGCTGTGCTCTTGACTCCTGGTTTTATTTATTTAGGATTTGATTGCTTGTTAAATTTGACTTGTAGCCACAGCTGATACTTTAATGTCAATTTTGTGTTAGTACCTGCATAGAGTGAGCTTCTTTACAATCTTTGCAAGAGGTACAATTTTTTGTGAAGAGGGAAATCGGTGATAAAAATAAACTCTTTTACTAAAATTGTGGTTTCAGTGTGAAAGAGAAAATATGACATATGTGAAGTTCTAACTTCAGTCATTAGGCTTTTGTTTGGCAATGGTTTAGATTGAATGAATAGAAAAAATAAATTTTGCTGTCAGCAAATTCAGAATCAACCACTTCTATGATTTGTAGTGTTCCTTGCTTGCTGCGGGTAATTGCATCTTGAAATACTGCATTTCCTTCTCTTCTGAAGTCAGTACATCAGGAAAAAACTTCAAAGCATCAAGCTGAGAGATTTTTGTGAACAGTGATTACAGCATTTTTTTTGTACAGCAGGATAACTTCTCCTTTTAGATTCAGACGCAATGTTCTGGAGTGCCTGGTATTTGTGAATATTTCTGTACGAAATATCAACAGTGCTGTGGAAGAGATTAAATTTTACCCAAAGGTTTAAAAATCAGAGTCCAGAAAACATTTTAATCTTTATATTGTTCTGAAAATCCATTTCAACTTCAGAAATGGCCCCCTGCTTCATATAATAGGACTTAAAAAGGGAATTAAAGTTTATGGAGCATATATAAATCTTCATGTGGCACAGCTGGTAGGAACCTCCATAAGAACACCCAGAGAAGTGCTTTATACTGTGGCTAGGGAACTTAGGACTCTATGTACAGGTTAACAGCAGTGCCATCTCATCATACAGACCACTGGTTCATTCAACTTTGATTTAATTTGATTTTTTTTTCTTAAATAATTTTTCTCTGCCACTTGCCTGGTTTGTTATGCTGACAAAACAAGTGTTACTATTTGTGGCTGTTCTACAGCCCTGAACGCACGCCTGTTTCAATACTGTTTTAGGGCAGGGTATCAAAGACACCATCCCTCTGGTACCAGTGATGGTGTTGAGGCTCCTGGCTGGTGTGACAGTGGCAGTGAGTAGCTCATATTAGGGCTATATTTTCTACATAGTGCTTAATTCCCTTGGTTTGTGGTTAGAGCCTTTCCTGGGGTCAGTGGTATGACAAGGCAAGGGGATACCACATTGCTAACTGGGTTTGCTGCTGCCTCTCTGCCACTCTCCCTGCACGGCCTAAATGGGAAAATCAGATTACCTTGCTGAAGCCAACTCTGCTTTTCAGTCATGGTCTTAGGTGAGGTTACTGCACCAACTGTTTGCCTTGCTTTTGCAGCACAGACATCTGAGCCACTTGACAGTCAAGTCCTCAACTGCTGCAGTTTAGAGCATATGGTTGAAGCTAAATTGTTGCCAGTTTTGGATTGCTTAAAGACACTGCACAGTGAACCATGGCAGTTTAGGAAATGAGTGATGAGCAGTTCAGACATCCAGGCAGTGTCAACAGCTGAGACCAGTAGCTTCATCAGCTATCTCATCCCTGCTCATCCATCAGGTCACTGAGTACCAAAACTGAGTGATGCAAATACCTCCCAGTGTGCTCACACAGTGCACAGAAATAGCAGGTTACACCAGCTTTACAGCATTTAAGCATTGGCTCTGAATGTCTTCTTTTTTCGCCTGTAACTACTAATTAAAAAAAAAAAATTCTTAATAAACCTATGCTGATTTATCATAATTGCATCTATAAATCCATTTCTAATGACTAGATGTATGAATTTCAACAGTCTCTTCCGTAAGGCCACATTAGTCAGTATAAGCTCAGACTGATATGTAGAACAATTTTTTTTCCAAACTCATAAAAGAAGTGTAAAAAATTTATGATGTTGCTTTAACAAGGCCCACTGAGATTTGGGATTATATATCTAAACCCTTATTGAAGACAAAAACTTTCCTATGTTTAGCCATGCAGAGCAAAACTGCTCTTCAGACAGCAGTTTAAAAATTAAGAGAATTTGATAAACGTAGAATTGAAATAATAGAGAAAGGTATGAGGGACCTTTCCTTTGAATTTGTTTACTGCAAAGCCACAGTTACTATTAACAAATACGAAATGTAAATTAGAGTGTCAGCAGCTCTTGGATTTTAAGGCCATTTCACTATACTGGGAACCAGCAGTGGAAAACTTTAGCATTATTAGAAGAAAACTACTTGCAGCACTGAAGAAAAAGCAGATGATGAAGGATACACCTCTTTCCCTAGCAGGAGGATTAATTCTCCTGTACAATTAATCTGATTTCTTAGTCTCACTCTTCAGCACCCAAATCTCTGTTCTTTCTCTAAGAGGTAATTTTTATTCAGGTATGCCACTCTTGCAACCTCAGTTTAGTATCCCTCTACTTCCTTCTCCTGGGAAACTCTAAAGGGAAAATTAGGTGGAATGTATTTAATGAGATACTTTATGTTCAACTCTCTATTGTTTTCTTTGAGTAACTAGGAAATTAAACTGTTTCCACAGGCTTGGAAAAGAAAATTCTGATGTAACGTTAGACCATTTAATTAAATTATAAAAATTGAACCTAATATTTTTAGGAAGGATACTTCACAGGAGGCCACAGTGTGGTTGGCAGAAAGTTTTAAGTTCCACGCTTTCAAAGCACCAGAGTTGCTTTAGACATTTTCACTCCTTTTGTAAATCTGAGCAATCTGTGTATCGAGAAAGTTAAATGCATTCTTTGTCTCTCTCAAGAAACTAGGTGTTCTCCTTTTGTAAGCCTTATAGATTGATAAATATGTACACCATTTCATTCAGCCTTCCTTTGGGTAAATTTCTGCATTTTAATTTTCAGTGTTTGCTGTTTTGAATTAAGCTTTGCTTCTGATCTCCTTTTAGGAAATCTGTAAGCCTGCTCCTCTGCCAGCATTCCAGAGTTAGCAAGTGGTTTCTATTCTGTAGATCATTCAGAGGCACAACTGGAGTGTCGGACACGATGATGTTATAATCTCCTGAAACTGAGTTAATTGCTTCTGTAGACATGTGCAGATCCTGTTGTGCAGGGTATTCTGTCCTCAGCCTGAAATTACTACACACCACAACAAAAAGTTTGTAACACTGCATACCTGCCCTGATTCCTTAAGGGTGTAAGTTTTTCTGGTAAAGGTAGATTTTACATTGTCAGTGTCAGAAACCTTATCTGGAATAGTGACTAGAAAAATATGCTTCCTCTTCCTTGCAGTGGTCTCTATTCATCAAGCCCTTCTCATAACTAGCTCTGACAAGCTGTTCAGTGAGGTCACTCTGAAAGTATTTAGATTCTCTGGCACTCCATACAGGGCAGTCTACAGGTAACTGAGCTGCACAGTCCCAGAAAACCTTGAAGAAAAAATGCAAGCCTGAATGTGGCTGGGGCTGGTATTACCGTTTTTACAAGCAGTGACACTGAGTATTGTATGACAGAATGCAGACACATAAGTATTCTAGATTAATGATTAAGCTACAGGTGCTGATCTTCAAGCAGCATCTGCATGTATTTTTACACTGTGTAGATCCAACAGGAATATGTAATGTCTCCTGTGCCCCAGATAATGGTGTTTTGTTTCAATAAGTGATGGAAACATTGTCTTGGAACGTCATTGTATTCACCTTGCTTAGTATAGAATGATTTAGTCTGGATACAAAGTTCTTCTTTTAAGGATGCAGAGTTAGTAAAGTAATCTTTAAATCTGATGAAACACCAAACCATTATTGTCCATCTCTTGAATTGTTTTGCTGTTGTGGGGTCTTTTTTTGCTTTTTCTGCGGCATCTGTGAGGTTTGAGATTTTGTTAATAATGATTATTGTAGTTGGGCACACACGACATAGTTGCTGCTACTCTGTAGATACTTCAGTCAGAGTTACTAATTTGGAAATCATCTTGTAGCTGTTTTAGGCAAGCAAACCAGGTGTTTTTGGACTGACTTCAGTAATGCCTCAGTGAATGAAGGAGGACTTCAAACAAATGAAACTGGAAAACAAGTCAATCACAGATGAACCTAGGAGCCGAAATAACTCAAAATAATTATTGACATTGCATTTGTGATGCTTAGAATTATTATAAGAGATCAAGAATAGTAAGTACATTTTTTTTTTAAATTTTGGACATTGTATACTAATTTCTTTTGAAATAGATATACTAATAAAATTCCTTGCTAAGGTACTGCAGCTTGGTTCACTGCCTCTATTTTCATTATGAGAACTTCTCTTTGAAAGCTAAATTATCTTTACAGTCTCCAGCTTTAAATTTTTTTATCCCCTTGCTCTCAGAATAATTTGGTCATCTGAGAATTGATTGGGTGAACTGAAGTGAATTAAATGCCATTTCAAATAACATAGGTCTTCTCTTTCTTAAGCATCTCACCCTCAGTGAGTCTGGGCATACTGCTCATGGGGTTTCTGGAACCTTTTGTACTGAACTAGTTCAAGAATTTAGGTTTTGTATTTGATCTGCTTTGCCACTGTTTAGAATGATGGTTTTGGATTTTTTGATTGCCTCTTTATCAACCTTTCACATCTTACATGGTGAAAAATAATTCTCAGGTACTGAACATAGCATTTGTACATAGGGAAACTTTCTGTGAAGTGAAGGGCCCTTGTGTTTGTCGTAGGATACCTGACACCACGTGTTTTATGTTCACCAATATAACACCTCATTTTGATGATTTTTAAATAAAGATTATAGTTCCATGGAGAGATGTAAAGGCACTTTCAGGAGAGTAGTGTTATTGGTAACATCTGGACATTCAGAAGTTTAGACATGCCAATATTTTTTGAAAAGATATTTGTGTCTTCCTCCTGAGTCTCCTGTTTTATGATTGGAGTTTCCAACCTTGGGAGGGGGAGGAGGAAGGAAAGAGTCTGTAAAATCATTCCTGTGTGAGAGTTTTGTGGAAGTGTAGCCCAGGAGACAGCAGAGATATTTTGGGTTTTCTCTGGTCCTTCTACCTAGTGTCACGATGCCTGGAGGGGCTGAGAGACAGCCTATTGTCTCAGCCTTCAGGTGGGAAGCTCAGCTGCACACAGGAGATGCTGGCTAATGTGCAGACAGTGAGGAGAAGGTGCTCTGCATTTATGACCCATCACTGGAGTCCCTTGATAAGATTCTGTAAGTTCTTGAGGTTGGTTTATGGAAAAAATACACTGAGGCAAATATGTTTTATTTCTCTGAGAAAATGAAGTGTTTGTGACAGTACTTGGACTTGGTAGTGTTAGGTTAACTGTTGGACTGTATGATCTTAGAAGTATTTTCCAATCTAAATGATTCTGTGATTTTATATTTTCTGTCTGTCTTGCCAGTTACCTCCACCCTCCTTCTCCTGCCCTGATTTTTAAGCACATTTGCTTTATTTGGACAATTTTGGAGATAAACCTTCTGAATTATACTTTCCCCACCATGTCTGTAAAGCTAGAGGAATACATTGTTAATGCCCTTGATGAGAAAGACTACAGGTTGACAACGACAGTTGCAAGAAGAGTCTGCTGAGGAAGGCAGCTGGTCCAGCACACATCACTAGTCCCATCAGCAGGCTTCCTTAAAATTGAATCAATCTTTTAAGGGTGAGCTGTCTGGAATTACTTTGCGTTTACTGGGGTAACCATATTGATGTCAGCAGCTGTCAGAAGGAGCTTTAACACAGTACTTTGTTTTTCTACAGCTCTACTATGCACTTCTACCTTTCAGGAAATGAGCATTATTAGAAGAGGCATACACCCATTTGCCAGGGCAAGTGGCCTTTATATACCCTTATATACATATCCAAAGTGTTGAAAGGTTAAAAAAAGGAGATGTAACTTGAGAATTCGAGTACTTGGTTCATACATGCTGGGAAGAGAGGCTTTTTGCTTTGATGGCTCCCGTTTGATATTCCCTGCAAGTAAGATGGCACCAGTCAGGCTGTTAGCATAGGTCAGTAGCGCACTGCTGTGTCCTCTACATCCATCCCAAGCACAGTAGTCTACAGTTACTGTCATACATTCAGGAAATTATGAGCCATCTGTTCTAATTTAGAGCAAGAAGTATCCAGGAAGGAATCAAGAGGTGCTTAAAAGCTATGCCTTCAGTCTGAGCTGTATAGGCATATTCAAGAAAACTGCATTCTAGAGTCATAGTACTACTATTACTACTGCCATCCTCCACTATAGTGAATTATCAGCAGTGATCTGGCTACAGCAATCTGATCTTTATTGTTTTCAGAGAAGTTACTTTAATTCTTTCCACCTGGGATGCAGTAAGACCTGAAAAGAAATGCAGCTTAAAGCCTTAGCACAACCATGAAAGTGAAGAAGGTTATTCTAAAGCATTGGCCCTGCAATTTTTATGAGAGTAATTTGCTTCTCCTTTTAGTGGGACCACATTGCTTTGCTGCTGAGAAGTCAGCAATTACATTGTACTTTGGAGCTGCACCAGCAATTCTGCATAGTGTGGATGTTGAAGAGCAGTCACAGCAGACTTTAGGCAGTGCTCAGCAAGAGCTAAACTCTTGTGCTTTTCTTGGTTTTGTAAGAAAACTAAATTAATGTGGATTCTACTCTTGCACCCAGGTAGGCAAGAATTATGTAGGAATTTTTAAAAAGTAGTGTAAAAAATATGTATTGTGACAGAATTCACTGTCTGACATGTTTTCTTCCTATTATGTCTGGGTATGTTTGACATCACAAGCCCAGCAGGAGCTGTTTTCTCCATGAGCTTGTATCCCTCAGTCAGATGCTCTAAAACAGAACTTCACAGTCACTGATGAAAATTTGCAGCAGTTTTCTGCTTTTACAGGTTTAGCTTTTGCCGTAAACTGTTGATCTTGTAGATGAATGAAGAAAGAATGTCTCTCTCTATAGACAATTGTTGCTATGTGTTGGCTCTGTGGATAGATCTGCTGCTGCCATATCTTTGTGGACTGGGGTTTTGCTGGTACAACATATTCTGGGACATACCCGGCGGGTTTGGGATTTTATATCCAAGGTCAGTTCCCATGCAATTAAAATCACTTTTTCTCTTCATTCTTTGATGAGCCTATTTCTGCTTACCTGGTGCTGAAACTAAATAAAGATGATAATGTCTTAGTTGTACTCACGGACCATCTGTGCATAGTTTGAGAACTGTTGTGAATTTTAAATTTAGTGCATTTGCAAGTGTTTGTGGTCCCACGTATCTAGGTGTTCCATTGGGCGTAAGTCTGCTTTAGACATTGTTGCTTGATTTAGGTTTTCATACATTCATTTTAGATCTTATGAATCTTCAACTTAGAGGTTTCAGAATAGATGAACACCTGCTAATCCTTCTGTGATGTTTAAGCTTTTTTTCAGTGATTCTTGCAGCTGAAATTCTGTTTTGTCTTCAACAGAGACTGTACAGTTGGTGCTGTTTTGCAATGGAATGAAAATATTTTATGGGTGATAAGAGTTTGCAACTTAAAATTAATGCTTTTGAAATTGCATAGCAGCCAGATGGAGGAGGGAAGGCAATGTAGAAAAGCAGTTGGCGAACACCAAAAATCTTTAGTCTGGAGAAGTATGTTGGGCATTACTTTGAAATTACATACTCCAAGGCAAAGTTACTCCTGGACAGAATTAAAATGTCAAGATTTATTGCCATGCAAAAAGTTGGAGTATGTTGAGATAGCTTTCTGTGCTTCACAGGAATAATCTGCTTGTAAACAACCTTGTTTGTCTGTGTTGGCACGGTATATTAACACAGTTGTTTGGTTTTCTGCTTTTGCCCTTTACCCTTTGAGAAAAAAAAGAATTGAATTCTGTGGACTGTTCAGAGGCTTTATTTGCAAATAGCATTTCTTAATAACTGTACCAAAAGCAATGTAGTTCCATTTAAGTTAATATAGTGCAGTTGAGTCTACTAAAAATGTTCATTGGAGTGAAGCAAAAGGAAAATAATTTGGGCTTTGCTTTACAGTTTGAAATAGGCAGCTTGTCTTTCTGACTTCCCTTAAATAGCTTACAATGATCAAAGCATGTCAAGAAATTGTAAAATAATTTCAAATGCATTAATAAAATTAATGTCATTGAGATTCATATGTAGTTGTTTAATGCAAACAAAATTATTTAATCCACAGGCTTTTAATGTACCTTTTGGCATGAGTTGTTTAATCTATGCTATTTATTGGAGTAAGAAATGAGAAAACTGCATGTGGAGTATGGATTTTAAATCATAAAAGCATTCATCAGAGCAAATAGCATAATTTTAATTAAAAGGCGCTTTGAAATATTACAAGACCAGTTGATACCTCTTATGTCAGCCCTTCTGAAAAATATTGTGGCACTGGTACTCTAGTGAGGTTAAATATGAATTTTCATTATAAGGCTTTCTTATTAGTATTAAATATCTTGCCCTTTTCAAATGGTGACACTTTGAAAGTTCAAGAAGGACTTACATTTTGCAGGATAGGGTATTTTAAACCCTATTGTTTTTGCAGTGGATTTCTATGTAACTTCTTTTTGACTAGACTTCAGAATTGCATATTTTTTCCAATCAAAGTATTCATTACTCAGAAAAAAAGATAGAAGACTGTTAATAATGAGCATGTCCTTGTGTATACAACTATTATATTAATTTATAGAAATATGTATCGTTGTATATTAATATGATTGTTGTATATATAACTAATATAATTATATATGCTACTTTAACGTATATGTACGATATGCTATATATTTGATGCACTTTATTGTAAGGATTGTATATTAGTAATTTTATAATGAGAATGCTTTGCAAGCGATAGTATTTAAGACCATGTGAAAATACAGAAATTCAGTGAAATGTAATCTTGTCTCTATAGTGGTACAATGAAAAAGAAAATGTTTAAAACTTTGAGATGGAGCTTCTGTGTTGACCACTGTAGTCCATTGCAAAAAATACAAAAAGGCAGGCTCTCTGCCTTCTTCCTTCCCTTCTTCTCTTGCTCATTTCCTTGCAAGGACACCAGTGGGTTAAATTCTGTTCTTCCATTTTTTGTCTCTTATGAGAGATTTAATACCTATTGGTTTGGGACACTATGCAACTAATAAAGATCCCAGGGAAAATTTGCTCAAAACCCACACTTGACACTCCCAGCTGCTCAGGATGAATAATGAATGGTAGAACATGACCACAGATGTTTGTTTCAGGAGGGAAGCAGTGATTCTACAAAGTCGGTTTGTTTCCAAAGGAATGTACTGTAGACTGTGAAAGTACTGCACTTCTTAGTCGTCCATATTATTTAAATTTTGGTAAGAGTTTAGTAGCTAATGAGCAGGCATTGATTTTTATGTCATTTTTAGATCACTGCAAGGATAATTAAAAGTATAAATAACTTAGCCTCCCGGTACATTAAGTGTATAGACACATCATCAACCATAATTAAGAATTGTTTTTAGGTTAAATAGTTTTTACAAATAGTTATTTAATTTAGCAGGTTTGTCCTTTGGTTCAGTAAAGTCATTTGTCATTTCTCTCAGAGCTGTAGCTTGTGGAAAGGGCAGCTTTAACAACATTCAGTGAACTCTTGAGATTCAGGGTTGAGCTTCTGTCAGCTTTTATATTGGATTCTTCGGCACAGGCTTGCTTCATCAAAGCACTGAAGCTACAGTTAACGTCTCCTTCAAGAGTTTCACAGCATTTGGAGCCCTAAATGCAGAGTGCATTTGCCTAGATCGTAAGTAATAAAATCTAGTGTCACGGTTTGAGACAAATTCGGAGGAACGTCTGAAATGAACGTCCTCTGATAGAAGACAGGTTACAGCCACCCCTTCCCCACCAGGTTCAGAAAGAATTTTCCTTGGAGGAAAGTGAAAAGTTAAAAAAAGGTTATTTATTTAACAAGCAGAGTGCATGCAGGCGTGGGAAAAAAAAAAAGAGAATAATGCTAAATAATAAAACCTCTCGCTGTGGAGGGAACCTGGTAAAATTCAAAGGCCTTGTGGGTGTGGCTCTCTCCTCTCCAGAGCTGGGGTTCGGTGTGGGCCCCCTCTGGGCCAGTGTGTAAGGCCTCCCGATGATGTTCTGGTGTTGCTGAACAGTCCAGAAGAGAAGAAAAAGAAGTCAAAGTGCCGAGGGGAAAAAACTTTCTTGCCTCAGCTCACAGACTAGCTGAAAAACAAAGGAGTTTAACTCTCCATCTCTCTCCTGAGAAAGGAGCTGAGAGCTGGGAAAAGCAGGAAGGTGCTTTCCTCCACTCTGTAGCAGCTGGAACGCAGGGGAGTTTGTATCTGTGTCCTTGAACACAAAACTGCTCGGGGTTTTTTTTCTCCCTTTCTCTTGGGCCCAGCTTAAAAACACAGAAAGGCACAGGATTCATGTCTGGCATAGGGCAGACAAGAGGGAATACAGTATCATACAGTCACCCCAAGCCATCTAGTTAATACATTGCCTCAGCAACACTGAGCAGAGCACTAAGAGCTTTTTCATTTTCTGGTTTTGACCTGTGTAGACTACCCTTGGTTAATGTATTTGTAGAAGTATCCTGCTAAATCAGAGGTGATGATGGGGATGTGCTGGAAAGGCAAAAAGGGCTTATCTGTTCCTCTTCAAATGCAGACTTACTTTGTCTGTTGCTGAGACAGCTCAGTTGCATTTAAAAGTGAATCTCATGCATGATGAAGGGTGATTACTGATAAATGTCTTTAGCACTGATGGAAGAGGCTTCTTTTGAAATAAATGCAATCTAGTCAGAAGTCTGGTCCAGTTTTTCAAAATCTTGTGAGAATCTTTGTCAGTTTTTCTCAGGTTTGAAATACAAAGTTTTCTTTTGCTTCACTGATGTGCCATGTGTATTGTGTTTTTCCGTGAAGACTTAGGATGTTGTGAGTGGGTTCCATGACCTGATGGATGACTGTGTTAGTTTACTAGTTCGTATATCAAGAAATTATGAAATAAATGTATTTCATTATTTTGGTGTCTTAAACCTTTCTTTTAAGGACACGGTTTTGAAATGTTACTCTAACTTATACAGACAATTCATTGGGATCAATTTCATAGTAAACAGGGGAGAAATACCATTCTCTGATGCATGGTGATTCAAATGTAAAACATTATCTAAAAACATTGTGATCAATTATTTCTGCTAGAGAAGTAACTGTCTAATCTTATCTGAGTAGTTGTTTTCAAGTTTTGCTCCTCTCTGCTTTCAGAATGAATTGGTTGAATTTCATAGAGCATTTGCTGATTTCTTTTTTTTTTTTAAAGAAATCAAAATTTCCCCGGATTTCCCGTTATCATCAACTAAACAGCTTTGAAAATACCGCTTCATTTTTTAAAACATTTTATACATATGACTATGGGAACTTTACTTTCCTAGCTGTGTTTCTTTGACTGGTTATGGGAATGTGACAATCATATCATATTCTAAATTTCTCCTTCAAATGACCAGTTCCTTAGAGAAAGCATTGAAAAGGACAAGGGGGAAGATAGTCTCAGCTTGTCATCTTTATTTCTTACTTGTTTTGAATGCTCTGTGCTGACAGTTTAGCACATAGCACATAGTTGTTTTGCATCAGCATCTAGCACAGTAGGCAAGTATCACCCCCTTGAGTAGAGTTTTACTTCTTCACTCTCTGTACTACTTCAGTTCAGTTCTGAAATGTGTGCCAGAAATATATTAAAGTTTTATTAGCATTCACCATATGTGGTTCTGTCCTTCTCAAAATGAAAGTTATATGAAGGTTCTAATTATATCTTAATCTTACATCTGTTCATTGTGTTTTCACGGGTGAGACTAATAGATACTTCTTAGATTGAAGGAGTTCTGAGTTTGAGGTTTCACTTTCATCTGCAGTGGCTACATCTCAAGTTTGATTAACAGTGGGGAAACCTCTGACTGTTGTTCTTACTGGGGATCAATTCCATTATCACCAATCCTTCTTCCTCCCTCAAAATTTAAGAAGATTTTTTTTCCAGTTGTTCTGAACTCACAACTTGGAGTGCACTTATGTAAAAGCACCAAGTCTCTCAGTTTGACTCACTCATTAGGCAGTACTGTGGGCTCTGAAGTACATGTTTACTTTGCTTATAGTAATTGGTTTTGCTAGATAGAAATGTCATATGATGGAGTTTATGCTCATGTTCTCCCAGGTAAACACCACTTGATTAGCTGGTATACTTGTTGCTGTGTTCCATCAGCAGCTTTTCCATGTGGAGTTACTAATGTGCATTTTTTCTCTGTACTCAGACAGTGATTTTCAGGAAAACATAAAACTTCCCCAAACCTAATTTGTTTGAGATCTTGCTTAAGAAAATTTGGTTGAAATAAGCTAAGAGGATTAATACAACTTCTGGGGAAGAGTGAGATAAAGAAAAGAGAGAGAAAATGGAAAGAATGGAGTGATAGACAAAATGCTTGGAATTGTTTGTGGTTTTCTGTTGGTGAGATCACTGACAGACAAAACTGGATGATGATGGTGATTCACAGAGGTGGATTTAACATCCTGTGAAAAAATCACTCTGGCATGTCCTTTTCTTGACTCAGAGCATGCTCTGAGTTTGGACCATTTTCCTGAGTATATTTTACTACATTTTACTCTTTTAAAGCCTGGTTTCTAAAACTGACTCACATCTCCCTCAAACACTGGCAAGGTCAATAGGTAGTGGTGAGATTTTACATGTCACAAAATTGGTCCAAAGTAGATGCAGTCTTGCGCCCCACAATGCGTTAGAGAAGCTATGTAGAATTTATGAATTTTGTTTGATACTGAGGGTCATATTTTTTGTGTCAGACTGTGAAGTCCAGAATCTTGAGGCTTCTTTGCGGTGTAGAAAAGTTGAATATTTGCTGAAGGAAGAACAGCATTATTGCTCTTGTTAACCTCATTTTCCTCAAGCTAATGTCTTATCTTCCCCTTATTCCTTTCAGCCAGCATACCAAGCTGTGCTGTGATCTCTGGGAATTGTGCTGGGAGCTGGTGGGCTGAGTTGTCCTCTGTGGATGGTCACTCTCCTGAGGAGCATTATCAGCCAATCTACCTCTTCCAGTAAACAGAAAGCAGTCTCCTCTCCTGTACTGGAAATGAGACAACTCCCCTTATACAGAAAGACTGTGAAACTAAGGTGAAAACCAGTGGATTCTTTGTGGTTTGTTTTGCTTTTGTTTTAAGCATAGATGCTTTTCTCTCTCCTCTGCAATAAAGGTTATGGAAAAATGCTTCTAAAAGCAGAAGGGATAAAAAAGAACGAAGAGAAATGATCTAATAAAGCAGTGACTTCCCACAACCATTTGTGTTAAATGCTGTGAAAGGGCAAGTCACAAAAACTAATTCCTAGCATGTGTTCCTGGAGCAGTAAGTGCTAGGATACACAGGTTTTGTTTGTAATAAGGGAATACACTGGAATAATTTCAGGAAATACTAATAACTGAGCAATTAATAAACAAGATTTGCAATATGATTAGGCTAAATGTCTTTATGCAAACATTCTTTCCCTCAAATAAACCAACAACCACAAAAGAAAAATCTCTAGTTCAGTGCCAGGGCTGTACTAGTTGGACTTTAAAATGAGGAGGCATCTCCAAAAAATCCTTATATCAAAACACAAGAATAGAATCAGGGTAATGATGTAAGTTGTGATGTTTTGAATATTGCTTGGAGTTCTGAAAAGTTTCTCTGCAGAGAGGGTGTTGATCTGTGGAAACACCTTCCCAGGATCCAGAACCTTAGTATACCACCTCCCGTCTCCAAACTCTCTAGCTGTGTTTGAAGGTGCCTGCACAGTGCTTTGTTTAGACTTGCTGATTTCTGAAAAAGAGAGCCCCTATTTTGCTAGCTTCACCTAAATTTGCCTGCATCACCAGATTGTAGAAAATGTAGAAAAAAGAATGAGTAGGGAGCATATAAAGGTAAGTTTCTAATTGTGTGGGGAAATGAAGTTACCAAGTGATAAGGAAATAAATAAATACTCCATTCTGGATTACAGTTAACAAGACTCTGTGGTTCCTAGTTAGTTAGTGCTCATCATCTGTCTTTAAGTGTTCCTTCTGGAACATTTATAGAATCGTAGAATCATACAATGGTTTGGGTTGGAAGTGACCTTAAGGATCATCTAGTTCCAACCCTGCTGTGGGGAGGAACACCTTCCACTAGATCAGGTTGCTCAGAGCCCCATCCAGCCTGGAACTCTGAACCAGTCAGGGCTGTCTTTTCTGGGCTTGTCCACTTGTGTAGTTTTATAAAAGAATCCTGCTTCTATTCAGTATAGACATAGTATTTGTGACTTAACTGGAGGCTTGTACCTTCCAATAATGAAAATACTTCACAGTCTCTTCCAAACATCTCACCTTCCTGTCCTAGTGGTCAGTTGGGGTTTTTTGTAGTAGCTTTAACAACTTTCCAGATCCATGTGGCACAGTATAAGTGTCCAATGAGATACTACATATTCTAAAGGCAGTTAATGTGTGGGAGGTTTTGGCCTCTGCCCTTTGGTATGGTCTCAGACATGTTGGAAATCTTAAGTGATGCACTGCCATTAGAAGAGCCAGAGGGTGCCTTTCTTTACCATGTAAAGGTTCCTTTGCCAAGATGACTAACTCTGGTGAGGTCTGAGAAAAGACATGGTGTATTTGGTAATCTAGATGTGATATGATTGTCTTCTAATGTGGGAAAAAAAAAGAATGAGAGAAAATGCTCTTTTTTTTTTAGGGAGATGAAAGCCCCTCTGACGTTCTGTGCAGTATAGATCTTGCTTCTATGTATCAAAGCAGAGCTGGATTCTTACATACCCATAGATAAATTAGGAAGGAGGAAAAATGTAAATATTAGGAAAGACAAAAGCAAAAAGTTGAAATTCAAGTGCCCAATTTCAGACAAATGGAGGTAAGAAGGTGAAAGTACACCCACTCTTTGAAGAAAGAAGTGTAAATTACGCTAAGTGGGACATCTTCTAGAAGAACTAAGAAGGTGCTGTGTACTAAAAGTGTATATGCAAGCCTATGTGTAAGAAGTAAGACTTTACAGACAATAGTTTGGTTTGGGAGACCTGAAAGAATGAGAACCATCCAGGATGACACAGATATTTTGAAGAGAGTATTTGCTAAGTTTTCACCATGCTGAATCCTGGGGTCATGACTGCTCTCCCAAGTGTTTAAAAAAATGTAGCTGTTTCTAGAAAGTACCTTAAAATAAGCAGTGGTTCAGTCAGAAGAGCTGGAGGAATTCAAAAGTGAAAACTGATGCTGAGATTGTTTATTGAAATTTTGAAGTCTTGGACAGAGAAGGGTAGCAAGCATTTTCTTCCAAAGTGATGCACTCAGATCTGCTGAGAACAATTGGCATTTATCTCACCCAGGGGTATCTGATACCTACCCAGACAAAGTTATTAAAGTAGCTGGATCACTGATCAGTCTATCAGTTTGTACATTATGGAAGAAATAAACCTGAACTGTAGGAAGCAGAATGATCTTGTGTTTCGAGTAAATCTTGTTGAACTAATCATGTTCTTCAGCATGTGATAGTGGGAACAGTTTATAGGAATATGCTTCTGGAATGTTGTTTTTATGAGTAACTCTAGGAATCTTAGCTCTTTTAATACATCTACGGAAAAAAGCTGTATAAAATGAACTGGGATTGAGTTTTGCTTGGTATAGACTGTTAGTAAGTTCCCGGTGAGCATCATGAACATCAGTTTTGAAAATCATGCCTGACATCCTGTCTTTTCAGAATTGAATGGAATCTTTCTTTCTAGAAACAAAATAAAAAGTGGAGGCATTATGTTCTGCATAGAATACTCTATGTGTAAAGTCATTATATAATGGGAAATTACCAGTGACAGATGAAATTTTGTTCAGAAGTAATGAAACTTTGAATTAGAAATATGTGTGATTTTTTCTAAAATAAGCTAAGTTTTCCTTTCACATTATATATCTTTTTGAAAGATATTGGTGGTATGGTTAAGGCACTTTATCTAAATACACTGTGTTTTTCTGGTAAAATGCACTGATCTGTGACTTTTACAGGGAAAACATGAAGGGAATTTTTTATCACAGTGATATGACACATTTTAATACTTAATTGAAGCTTACTGCTTAGATATATTTTAAGAAAATGAAAAGGTCTTTTTTTTTAACTCTATAGCCTTGCTGATGCATGGGAAAGTGATATGGGAGTTCATCCTTTAAAGTTTCCATCAGAAACATGTTTGGAATTGTTGCTGATACTGGGTTTGAGTACCGCATCTCTGCCACCTTCACTTCGCTGCATGAATTCTTTTCAGGTAAGGAACGGCTTCTATTTCAGTATAAAGGTGTTACTTTTGGAAAAAGAGAGGTCCCTGGGGCCCATAAACCTTTTCAGAGGGTTTGTCTTCTGTAGTTGCATGACTCTCCATTGTATTGAAATGTAGACCGAGGCGGAAAATGCCGTTGTATTTTTAAACAGTGCATTACTGTTTTAAGTGATGAAATTTAAAGAAATTTCATCAAACTTAGGCTGGAGTAGCTAGAATCATTATTAAAAAGCCTTGTGGGTTAAAAAAAAAAAAAAAAAAAAAGAAAAGCCTCAGCAAAAAAATAAAGATTTCCAGTGGGGAAAACATTCTTCTATGTAATACTTTGAAAGTTCTCAGCAATCATAGAAATTTTCCAAAGAAAACATTGTTGCAGGCATGTTAAACTGTGATTTGTATTTCTTTTGTAATGTGTCTGGAGAGTATGATTTTTACAAATGCAATGGAGACAACTGAATTCATGATGATATGACATAGCTACTCAGCCTTTTTATGATGTTCCTGTCTTCCCCTGTAGTTACATAGTCCATCAATTGTGTATTAATGCAAATCTAAAGTAACCAGCTGTTGAGCAGGAATTGGACTGAATCTGTGTTTGTTCTGGCAGCTATAAAAGAATCATCATCTTAGTGGGACTGAGTGTCCTTAACAGTTCCTGACATGAAATCAGGTAGCTTCTATTTGTCCTTATTTCCTGATTGTAGTTCAGGCACATCTATTTAGTGTTCCTGAGTTATGGTTACTGAAAAATAATCTTTTTGTAGATTTTTGGAGCCAAAAAACCCATGGTTGTAAAACAAAATCAAGTAATTGATTTTAATAGAGTTACACTGGTGTACAACTGCTGAAAACTCCTCTAGATGTTAGGAAATAGGTATGTACCTGCGTTGTGTAGGCTTATAAAAGAAGCATTGTTGGCTCGCTTTGCATTTTATGTGCTTGGAAACAGGGAATCTGTATATGGTGATCACTTGAGTACAGCAGCAGCCACTTATCATTTCAATATGTTATTTTAATATCCAAACTCAGAATTATTACTGGGCTGTAAATTCAGAGGCCGTAAAATTAAAGAATCTCCTGGATGCCAACAGATTGCAACAATTAAAAATCTCAAGGACTGGCCAGCACTGGTTATCCATGCAGTTGAGTAGTCCATGTTTCCTATTAAGAAGTGAACATTTTGGTTGTCTAATCCAAGAGGATGTATTCGTTGTCCATTACATTACCTGTAATCTGTGGTATAGTCTTCTCTGCTTTACCCATGGCAGATTAAATAGGAGTGTCTTCCTGTATGCCGCAGCTGTATGTCCTGTATTGTTCCTGTGCATACTCAGTCCCACACTGTGTATTCGGGATTCCCTTTGGTTTGTGTATGGGGTAGAGGTAGGGAGTGATAGATGCCTGTCAGCTGGTGTTTTTACCTCGGAGTACACAAAACATCAGACTTTTCTTTTTTTCCTTGTCAGACTCTGCACTATTGTGCTCAATTGCGCCTGGGTAATTTTAGCTCTATAGAGAAACATTGCCCTACAGGCGCATGGTGCAGGTCCTGGAAGCATAGGGTTGTATCAGCTGTGGGGTGGGAGCTCCCCAGGCATCCCCTGGAGACCCTCTGAGTGTGGCCTTTCAACCCCAGATTTCTGTGGAGCAGGTGAAAGCAAACAGTACTTTGCTACTTACTGAACACTGGCCTGCCCAGATCGTGGTTTGCCTGCCTGTGTGCCAAAGTTGGTGATGTGACAATGTACTGTCTTTCATAGCGACGCACTTTGCAGTTTTTGAAAAGCCCAGGTTCAGAAACCTGCTCTGCTAAGATAATCTATTTTGCCAAGTGGGAGGAAAGGAAAATGGCTTTTTTGATAAAATTCTGTGGCTCCAACTCTCACTCTCCTTGGCAGACAGTCAATATCATCAAGTGTTTGTCCTAGAGGGCAAACGCTGTTCAGTAAAATATTGTTTTATTTATTTTTATCCTTATGAACCTTGTTTGGATCTCAGTTAGTGAATCCATGAAGCAGAAACAAAATTTACCCAAGCTTTTCACTGATGCTTTATAATGGTCTGCCAGCCTTATAATTTTTTTTTTTCTGGCTTACTTCTTCATGTTCAGCAATATTAGAATTACAGATCCTAGTTTTTCTGTATTTTTCTTGGAAAAAGTTGGCAAGATCTGAAGAGAACTTGAATAGTGGTACTAAATTGTGCTGTTGCCTGAGCATAAGATCACGCTGCATCCAAAATAGTGAAGATTGTGAGCCAAAAAGGAATAATAAAAGAGCACTAATTGAAAACTGATATTTCACGTATCTTAATGGAGAAATGGCAAAATGACAAAACTAGTTATGCTTTATTTGGTGTTAGACCTTAATCTGGCAGTTGTCTGGTAAAATTTAAAACATTTTAATTCTGTATTACAATTAAACTTGCATTTGAACTGAAAATAATTGCAGAGTTCTCTGTTATCTACATAGTGGAACAGTGGCAGTCTTGTTCAACAGGGGCCAGGCTCTTGCAACTGAATGCTGGAGGAATTAGAAGGAAAAAATGACCCCAGAAAGTCCCAGAGTTTTCTCCTTTCATATATATGTGTTTCCAGTGTTGGACACCTGGTGAGGAGCTAAATGGACCACTGCTTTCTCCTGGTGCTTGTCTTTATGTTTTCATACAGCATTTAGAAATGTATCTAACAGGCAGCTCTAATGTAATGATCTAGAAGTCACAGTTTAACTCATGATACCCTGTCAGGATGGCTTTTAAAAATCCAGTTGTTTTTAATTAGGTAACCAAAAAGATGTTATCGTGTTTTTTGAGAATGTATTTACCCTCTCTCCCAATTATATTACAGTACTGCAGTGTTGACAAGCCAAAATTTTAGTTGGTATGCATCTGCACTGGATGATGCTTAGGCTGTAAAAAGCACACAAAGGAAATCTGCTTAGTTGCTAATAATCTGTAATAAACTCTGTTCTGCCTTGTGCTCTAGAAGTACTCTCTGGGACTAGCTTAGCAGATTCTGTATCAGTGCTGAGACATAAATTACGTTTTATTTTCCATTGGTGTGCTACTGCTTAGTAACATAATATTTGAAATCACTTTTCAATTCTGTTTTGACCCTGTAAAGATCTTTCAGTGTGATTTATGTTGCTAAAGGAGCCTGGAAGAAAAGAGCAGCAGCAGACTGTGCTACATAGCTCTCTGCTGAGTTTAAGGTGCTCACTAAAGCCAGCTTATAAATTTCCCAGGCTGTTGATCCTAGGTACTAGGTTGTCTTTGGCTCATCTCTTATTTTACCTGTACAATTGCAGTGACAATTTTTTGGTGGACTACAGAGAGTTAAATCTTAGCAAGCTTGAGCCTCTAAACTCTGAAGGACCAAAGTGGATAGACCGTTTCTTGCTGGTTGATGGCAGCTCCCAGCTTTACTGGAGAACGTGGTTTTTCAGCCCTGACTTGCACCTTCCCAGGCTTGTAATCCCTCACCCATACTAAGGATGTCTCAGATCAAGGTAATAGGATTGACTGAGACACTTGATACTTACCCTGAAACAATGAGAAAAGCAGTAGGAAGGGAGAGAGGAGTTTGCTACTAGAAAAGATTAATTTTTTTAGTTTGCTTTTGCTCTGAGCATTGTTTTTCCCCTTTCTCTTCAGCTCCATTACACTGCACGGAAAGCTGTGTTACCTTATTACACACTCAATCTACATGGCTGTCCACCCACCTGAGCTGTCAGCCCTTTGCTTTAGGAATGGTTGGGCTTTACTTTGTGTATTATTCTTAATACTTGCAAACACTTGTAGCTAGCACACACTTGAGTTATCATGTACTTTATCAAAGAACTGCTCAGCTGCTACTTCTCAGCACAGTCTGGGAGAACGTGTTGGTATTTCAGAGCCTACGGCACAAAGCAGTTAACACAGGGAGATGCTTTAAAGTGACAAGCAATCTCTGCTATGTTTTTCTAACCTTATCTCGTCTTTCTCTGAATTCAAGCACAGTGAACAGAAAATGTCCTGGATATTGAATTCTTATGATGATGTATGGGGCTGCTGGGCACATTTTCTTTCACTGATGTTTTTGTGGGAAATCAGGCATTTTACTTCCCCTATCAAGGCACTATTCATAAGGCCACAGACTGTAAACAACAGTTTTCAGAGTTAAACAGATCATGGGTTTATTTTTACTTTTACAGTTGCATGAAACTGAAGGAAGATTGTGATTAAGAACTGCTGAGCTGTTTCAAAATTTTGTTCAAATAGCTCTTGATAGTTTTTGGAGCTGCACCCAGTGCCCCTGGTAGCTTTCAGCACACTGTCTGCTTTGATTAAGAGAAGTGAAGCCACTGTTTAAGAAAAAACAAAAAAATGTTCATTCTACCATTGCAGTAAGAGTTGCTAGTGGTGTCTCTGAAGGAAAAACTCATTTGCAGTTATTTTGCTTTCAAAAAAGGAGGAAACCCCAAGGTTTCTCATAGAGCAGCCTGTCAAGTTCTCTGTCTTTTAGTCTCTTAATACAGCACAGGAAACTTTTTAAAGGCAACAGGTTTAGAAATACAGAATATGAGTTGCTGAGAAAATAAAAGAATGAATAAATACAGTATTCATTATAGTTTAGTGGCTCTAGTATATGAGTATCAAAAGGGTCACAGAAAACAAAATATAAAATCACTGCTGTCTTTCAGGTCTGTGCATGGTCCAAACTAAAGTGTTCCTTGATATTTGGTGGTTTTTAATATTGATACTTTTATTTTTATGTGTCTCTATATGTATGAAAAGCAATTTCAAAATAATTTATTGCAAGAAGTTAGCTGAAGATAGCAGATGCAACTCTGTCTTCTGACAATCTTTTCTGAAGCAGACAGCTGAGTAAAATTCAGAAAAGTCTGTTCAGCTCAGCTTTTCCATTTGTTCTGGGCATTTGGAGCTAGAGAAGATGCACATATTCTTTTATGCTGGATTCCACTCGTTGGGAGCACTGTCAGACAGCAGCAAAGACAAGACAAAGGTACAAGAAAAGAAAATATAAAGAGTGAAGGAATGGCTTTCAAAATATTGTGTCTTTTATTAAACTATCCCAGAAAGGAAAAGTAAATAAGTGAATTTATGCAGTAAAATGGCTTATTATTCCTTTAAACATTTTTTAAAATCACAGGCGATTACTTGCCTAGTGAGGATTTCCCACAAAATGAATTATAGGTCTGAATATGTATATTCTGTAGTATTTCACAGACAAAGGATGAGTTCTTAGATACTGTATGAATTTAAAAAAAAAATATTTCCCTCAAGCTTGCGACTGCTCTGAAACTTCTGCATTAACATTGACAGTATTATGAAGCAACCACTGCAAATACATTGCAATCTCTGTTTAGATACAGTCATTTTTGTTTTCCTTAGCTGACCGGTTCTACATGATGTATACTACAGTGAGAAAAACCAGAGTAGTTAGTGCCAGCCTATTTTGGATGCTCTGATTTTACCCAAAATAAAGATGTTTTGATTTTTGCAGGTTAGTATAAAAGTTCCTGCTATATGCTTTTTGTAGTTTTGACTAACTCAGATAGGATGCCAGGATGACACAGAATTAATTTCTTTTCTGTTTTATTTATGATCATTATGTGTAAGTTTTTAAGTTTAATTTCAAACAATTTATTTAAAATAGGAAAGAACTACCTAAACCTTATATATGAAAGCAGATGTAGTTTTGTAAAATATGCATACAAATATTTCATTGGCTTTTAAATAAAAGGACCTATAATGTATATATTTGGAAGGTTTTTTTATGTTTGTCTGCATTTAATAAGAGCCATAATAAATCTATTGAAACACTGCAGAATAATTAGGAAAAAATTATAAAATTATACTGAACAAATGCTGCCAACAGCAAATGATATTGAGAGTTAGTGTTTCAATGACAAATCTGAATACTTCTTTGCAGAATTATAGAGATTTCTATGTTCAATTAAGAAGTTATTATTTTGTCTGCTGCTTAATTGTTCCATATTAAGTTGGTTTATATTATGTCACTCAGGTTATCTTACTTGGTGTTCACTGTAAGCTATCTTTTAAAAGTATTTCTGGAGGGTTCAGGTATATGCCTTGGACACTGAGACTGTCCATTTCTTTTGTTGTTAATGTTTGGGGCCTCAGTCTCAGAGGGAACAATTTTTTAACTGAACTAAAAGTAGTATTTTTAAGTCCTTGTTGAACCTGTACCAAAAATGTTTCATACTGATTCTGCATAAACTTTCTTAAAGCATAATGAACAGACCTGTTCAGCTCTGTATATGCAGGAGCTTATTGAACAATGTTCTGTATGTCCTTTTGTGTCCCTATATGACTCATCTGTATCTGCAGCACAGGCTCACATTTCTAGGCTATGGTTTTGTGATATCTGTGGCTGCTTTGGACATGCTGATGGGAAGGTATTATTTCGCTTATCTAATATGTGGCATGGCTACATTTCCTCTAATGGGAAGGAGCTGCCCGTTTATATTGGCCTGAAACAGAACAAAATCAATCATGTGCAAACCTGAACCGAAGCTATGAATGGGAAAACTGCAAGCTGAGCTTCCTTGTGGAAGCACAAAATTTTGTGATTACTTCATTGCTCAGTGATGGAGAATCAGAACCTTGAGAGCAGTGGCCCTAAACTGAGATTCAAAATTTGTCATCAGTTTCTTCAAAAGGGTAAATGGTTCTTTTTTTCCAAGGCAGTTCTCCCTTAAAGAGGAAATCAGAGAGAGTGAACCTCCACATATCATAAACAGAAGTAGATTTAATTACAAAAAGACTATGAGCTCCAAGTCAGAAACAGTGAATGTGTAGCATGCAGGCAAGTGCCTCCTCTGGAAATATGGTCTCCTGCTGCTTGAGAGGGAAGATCTGCTGGAAGAACTACTTATTTCTGTGCAATTCCCTTTGCCTAGAATATGGCAAAAGCCACCTGTTACAGAAGCATCTGGTAATACATTTCAAAGCAATTTTCTTAGAAAAGATGCTCAAATATGTCCTCAGGGTGGTTTGACCCTGGTTGCCCACCAAAGCTGCTTTATCACTCCCCTCCTCGGCTGGACAGGGGAGAGAAAATACAATGAACAGCTCGTGGGTCAATGATAAGGACTGGGAGAGATCACTCACCAATTACTCTCATGGGCAAAGCAGATTTGACTTGAGGAAATTAATTGAATTTGCTAACAATCAAATCAGAGTAGGATAATGAGAAGTAAAACCAAATCTTGAAAATATTTACCCCCAAGTCGTCCCTTTGCAGGTTGAACTTTATTCTCAATTCTTTGACAGCTCCTCCTAGTGGTTCAAGGATATGGGAATGGGGGCCATGGTCAGTTCATCACACATTGTCTCTGCTGCTCCTTCCTTTTCAGGCAGAGGACTCTCACACATTTCCCCTGCTTCAGTGTGGGTTCCTTCCCATGGTGACAGTTCTTCATGAACTTCTCCAGCATGGGCCCTGCCCACCCGCTGCAGTTCTTCATTAACTGCTCCAGTGTGGGTTCCTTCTGTGGGGTGCAGTTGTTCAGGAACAGGCTGCTACAGTGTTGGGTCCCCTATGGGGTGACAAGCCATGCCAGCAAACCTGCTCCAGTGTGGGCTCCTCTTTCCACAAGTCCATCTAGGAGCCTGCTCCAGTGCAGGCTTGCCACAGGGTCACAGCATCCTTCAAGCATCCGTCTGCTCTGGCATAGGTTCCTCCACGGGCTGCAGGTGGGTCTCTGCTCCCCCATGAACCTCCACGGCTGCGGGGGCACAACTGCCTCACCATGGGCTGCACCAGGGACTGCAGGGGAATCTCTGCTCTGGCACCTGGAACACCTCCTCTCCTCTTTATTCACTGACCTTGGTGTTTGCAGAGCTGCTCCTCCCACTTATGCCCACTCCTCTCTCCCAGAGTGCTGAAGAGGTTTTTTCCCACTTCTTAAGTCTGTTATCCCAGAGGCGCTGCCACCACCACTGATGGGCTCAGCCTTGACCAGCTGTGGGTCCTTCCTGGAGCCGGCTGGCATTGGCTCCGTTGGACATGGGGGGAGTTCTGGCAGTTTCTCACAGAAGCCACCTCTGCAGCTTCCTGCTACCAAAACCTTGCCATGCAAAACCAATACAATCATTTGACATTTAGATGTGAATGTACAATTAATTGCAGGGATCCAGTTTAGATGATCTGGCAATAGTCTGTGGAAAAAACTTTGAAAGGGGTGAAGACAGAACTAATTAGGAATGAAAATGCCTGATTGGTGCCACTCTTTTTTATTTTTTTCCAGTTTTCAACTATTGTGAACTTTCTGATTTTCCCAAGTAATTCTGAAATCTAAAAGTGTAGCTGTTATGTCCTAATGATTGAGTAGTTGTGTAGGTAATGTACCATTAAACAGAAACTGAGAGGTTGTCTTTATCAATAGGCACCACACTGTGGAAAAGACAAATATCCGTGTTTTATGTACCTGAATATATACATAAAGAAGAGTCTTATGGGACGTCTGATATACTTCTAGAATGTCCATTCCTCTTCATTAATCGAGACTGTTGCCTTTGTGACTGAAAAACAGGCTCTGCTCAAAAGATAAATTTAGACCTATGCACAACCAAATACTGCAATACATGTTCAATGTGGTTTGTATAAGGCTGCTTCCCTCCAAAACCGTGGCGTCTCTAAGTTAATCTCAGCTCTATCCAGATTATAATTAACAGCTCGACTTATGTGAAGTGCAAGTGTCAATGTTGTAGCTAAAAATGCACAGAAATCACATTATCAGCTACAAAGACCTCTTTTGCTTTAAAAATAATACTGAGTCATTGGATAATAATGATTCTATAATGGAGATTTTCCGTAGAAGTTCATGTTGTTATGCCATGTGTTTTGTGAATGTGTGTTGTCGTGGAAAGCTACAACACTGTTCATTTCCATTAAGAGTCTGGATGGAAACTTTGAAGTTACTTGAGGAGTCCAGAAAGCTCTGCAGAAAAAAGGATGTATTTGTAAGAATGATTCTTAGTAGGTTTAAAAGTGCTTTAAAAATGGATGAATCTGACTCTCTTAGATTTCGGCTATATGCTGGAATAGATATGATGTTATCACAGATTACAAGATTTTGAGGAATCCTGAGGGACGTTGTCAATAAATTCTAGCATTTTATTAACAGACAGGTCAGCTTTCCAAGGCACTTAGAGCAGCTCAGGAGTGTTACATGTTGAAGAGTTGGAAACCGTAATAATGTCTTCAAGGAGACAAATGGACAAATATACCGAAGGCTGTAAAGCCAGAGCATAATAATTGAATCGATGACTTGACTATGATAAAGTACATGGTGGGCGAAAAGGAAGAGGGCTGTTAAGTTCTCTTCTTTTTATTGTCAGTTGAAAATGAGTCTGGAATGGATCTTTTGGTGAAGTCAGTAATGCCTCCAGTGAGAAACATACAATTTCCCTTCCCTCAGAAGCAGAAGTCCATCATTCTGTTGCAATGTCAGTAACAAGAACAGTGTGCTCTAAATCTTTGTGCTTAAATCATAGGTCTGTTCCAGGGGTGGTGGCTGATGACAAATGGTACTGCTTGAAAGCTTCTGCTTCTTAAAGAAGTAAACTCTGTTTGGATTTTAGGAAAGCTAGAAACATGATATGGGGGAACAGGTCAGATCACTGTCTGTCCAGGGGCAGGGAAAGACCTGAAGGGAAGTGTAAGAGATAAGATGGACCAACTCTCCTTTTACTGGGCTGGTGATGTTCCCGTTGACATACATCAACACAATTCTGACTGGCCAAAAAAAGGACAAGATTATTTCCTTCATCTCTAAGTGGTTTGCTGCTTTGATCCGTAAAAAAAGATCAGTTGTGTGAATATTTGTTTGTAATAGTTCCACTGCTTTTGAATTAAAGGAAGCTGGTTTACACATGGGAGTGTGTGGAGGTATCTCAGCCTATGGATTTTATAGAGCTCCTAAAATAAGATTTGGAATATTTGCGTGGGAAGAAAGAGAAGAGCGAAAGGGTGTGTAAGCATTAACACAACCTACTGAAATAAGGAGACTGTTTAGCATCCAATAGAAAGCTGTTATGCCTTGAGGTGAAACTTGGCAACCATTTAGCAATGTGTAGAAAAACTTGCAGAAATCTGAGGATGCCGTAGCTGAGTGAGATTACAGGGAGTGTTGGATGGGCAGAATGTGATTGCTGTTTAGATTTTTGCCAGGCATTTTGGTTAAAGTTTCTCCATCTGTCTCCCAGAAGCTTGACAAGTAACATTGGAAGTGATTCTGCCTTATGGAAAAAAAGAAAAAACAAAAGATTCCTATATAGCTAATGTAAACTATAAATGCATGGTATATAGAGAAAGAGACTATTTTAAAAAAACAGTTCCGAGTCTCCATTATTTTTCTGAGCTGTGGCGTTGTGAGTTGATGAAACCAGATAAGGGAGCTATATTTCTTATGTTGCTTTTGGTGAGCTTGAGTTTTATATGGAAAATAGAAGAAAAAAAAAAGTATTAAGCACCTTGGCTGCATGGGAAATACTCTTGCCTGAAAACTTGTACAAGTGAAGATGTTATTTTAATTGTACTGGCTATTTTGGCTACTCAGTCCACTTCCAACTTCTTCCAGAATGCCTGGAATTTCTAAATATTATCCTGAAAGTGACTGAGCATTGTACTGTTCAGATGTTCTCACTCTCTGTGACTGACACTGCTGACCCTAGTTCTGCTTCTTATCAATAACTATATATCTGAATAATTCCATTTAAGATAGAAGGTTTTCTTGCTGTTGATGCTCCAGTCCTTGACACATTTTCTATTTTCATATGCCCCACCGAATTAAAAGAAGGCTATTATTGTGTAGTGAGGAGTGACTAGCTAACATATTTCTTTCTTTACTCTCCAGAGAGCCGCTGACTTTTTATTTCAAGTTTTCTTACAAAGTCTATTTCATTTATCATTTGCCAGATTTTCAGAAATTAAATTCTAGGACTGTCTTGTTTCCCTTTGTTAACCACTTTGAGTTTTACACACTGATGAATTTCCATGTTACTTTCTCATTTTTGTTAGATATAAATTTACTTTGTTTCCATGCCATTTATGAGCAGACAGCTCTGTAATTCTTGCACCTTTTCCCTGTTTAGAAACTAACTTTTAATGCTTACAGTTACCTAATTGTATTTGCCTCTTTTCAGCTAAGATGGGAAAACTGAGGCTGGGAGGGGAACAGCAGGGTTTTATATCCTTCTTTGTAGCAAAGTAGAATCAACTTTACTTCTTGAATTTAAAAAAAAAAAAAAGGTCTGCTGAACACACAGAAACTTTCATATTTCAGTTCACCTTCTGTGCTTCCACAGAAAGGAAATGCATTTTCAGCTGTATTTTTGTAGAGTAGTAGCTAGTGACTGGTTAAATTAATCAGAAGTGTCTATTCTGCATGATTCTCCTGGGGATATATTCCATTAAGTGACTGCTTTTTCTGTTTTAAGGTAGGATGTATAATGTGACTAAATAGTGTCTCTAAAACTTAACTGTATTCTGTTCTGTAAGCTTTTACTTGTCTGAGCTATATGGCTCAGTGCTAAGATTGATTTTGAAAGAGCTACTGAATCTTATTCTACATTTTTTAAGCCACTCCTGTGTGAGGAGTTTGGGGAGAGACCATTCTCCCATTTGCCTGGTAATTAGATCATCTTCTGAGGACTCTAGCATTTAAAAAGGTTGTATCCACAACACTAGATTTAGATGAAGCAGAGCTCCAATTCCACCTGGAAATGATTGTGCTCCTGTAATTTAGTTAAAATGAGCTGTCAGAAGTGAGACAGTGTTTACGTATTTTTAAGTGTAGCTCAGAAGCTGGAGAAAACCCTGGTGACACTTTGTAGCTAATCATTTTATGTAAGCCTTTCCTGCAAAGGCAGAGCATGCATTCCTAATACAAAGCAATGAAGAAGTCAAGTGGAACTCTTTTACAACAATACTGATACTGGTTTAAGTACTGATACTTACTAAAGTGCAGTGTCACTGTTTGAGTATACTCTTTTCCCAACCTACATTCAGATAATTTACAAAGCAGCTGAATGCCTGATTAAATCTTCCAAAATGATTCTCAAAACAACCTTGTAATATTTTTTTACAAGGTAATCATCTTGAAGAAGATGCAAGTCACAGAAAAAAGAATTTCATGTAAAGACATTATCTTAATCTCACATACTACTCTGTTTATGCAGAAGTGACTTGTCAGTCCCGTTTTAGCCATTCCAATAAAAATTGCCAGGACTTTGGATTACCTAGAGTTCTCATTCAAATGAACAAATCCTGAGTGTTTTTTAAAGTTAGGCAATGATTTAGGGTGTCTACCTGAAGACTTAAGAGCCTGTTTCTCATCTTGTAAGCTTAAAAATGCTAGTCGTGGTCCCTTAGTGGTGGCAGCTTTGCTTTAATTAGTTTGTGTGGTATTACAGAAATGCACCTGAAGTGTTTGTGGTGATAGCTCAGCATTGTAGGCAAGGACCAGAACCTTTTGAAGTTAATATCAAAACTCACTTTGGCTTCAGTGGTGCAGAACTGGCCTGCAAATGAATAAACCAGCCAGCTGGATATATTGTAGAGAAATAATTATTGCAGACTCCTCATTAACACTATTGCATGTGAACTTTGCAAGCAAGTGCTTGAAGCTAATCTCTGATAGCTGTTTGTTAGACAAGCAAATTAATAGCTGTGGCTGCTGGTTCATGCAGAGGGTTCTCTGTTGGTTTTTTTGTCCTTTGTTTGAAGAATTCAATCAGTATAAATGATTTAAAGGCCTCACTCCACTAGATGGGGAAAAGATGCTTGTAATGTAGTACTTGCTTACACTCTGCAGTTATTGATATGATGTAATATTTTTACACTTGCGTAAGTATAGATTTTGAATAAAAGAATTTAATTTACACTGAATAAATGTTCCTCATAAGGGGAAAATTCTCTATTTCTATTTCATTAATGCTTCATGCTTTTAGCAGTTAACTAATTTAATTTTACTCCTGGTGTTCAAGGTCTGTGCTTTTCTTTCCTTCTGTTTTTCACTCTTTGTTTTAAACAGGCTTTGTTTGTGTTTTATAATTGGAAAGAGAAGATCAGTCAGAGATAGAAGATAGGGAAAAGTACAAAGCATTTTTTTCCTTTAGTTGAACTTCATGTAATGCACAGTGGACATGTATCTATGACTGTGCATAAAATAAATGTAATGCGAAAAATCAGGTTTTTGGAAAGATCCCTGAGATTCAAAGATTACAAACCGTATTTTAAAAAGCAAGCTAAGGGACAATGAATTATTTTAAATAAGTAAAGGTAGGGAGGATCAGTCACATTATAAAAGTAACCCTTGCACATGCAAGCAACCATGCTCATTTAATTTGGCTTAGTATGGAAATTTAGGGTTTTGGGGATCAAAAGCCCTTTTGAGAGTTTAGTTGTATATGCAGTACAATAGAATTTTGTATAAAATGCTTAAATTCAGGTTACAAAGTGAGTGAAATGATGTGGCGAATGTTCAAAGTGAGTAAAATTATATTTTCATATTGTGTGTGAAGCATCAAGGGTTTTAGTGTAAGAAGTCCAGGAGAATGATTGTTTTAAAAGTTTGAGGCAAACAATTTTTCATTTTTATTTTTTCCAGTAGCTCAGTACAGTTTTATTAAAGGTTTTCATGCAGAAATGCTAAGTGCCTGGTTTCAATATTTGGTAGTTCTTATTGTTTATCTTATAAAGCTGGTAAAATTTTGAACAACTTCAGGTTATTTCATTCAGACCTTAAGGTCATGCTGTGATCCTCAGCTTTGGATCTTGCACGTTTCTAACTTTGTGCTTGATTATCATCTTTCTACATTTCTACTAATTTATGCTATTTTTCATTCACTGAACTTTGGGAAATGCTAAATTTTTTTTTTATGATGCAGGCAATTAAGGTTCAACAGTGTATTTTTTTAGTGGCCTTGCCCTAAGGAAGATGTTTTAAACATTATTTTGGAAGTCTTGGAGCAGACCAATGTGCTGTAATAATTATACTTCAATAATCCAAAGTGATGACTCCAGGGAGATATGACTCCAGTATATACTTTGTTCATATGTATTTCTCCTTGATGGTAAAATTGGATTAAAAAAATAAGAAAAATAACTGGAAGAAAGATTCTGGAAAATTGATTCTTCTTGAAGGTCATTAATGTTTTCTAAAAAGAAGTTAAAAATTAACATGTAAATCTCATTGTTAAAGAAATCATTCGAGCTTTGTTTTGCATAGTAAGATTTTTATCAGTACAAGAAAAGGTCTCATAATAGTAAAACCTAATTGTTATTTTCATCTGAAACTGGAAAGTAATCAGTGGCTGGAAAACAGACAAAGAAAAAAGAGGGGAGAAAAAGAAGCTTGAAGAGAATACTACGGATGGCATGGAGCCATGAGCTGAAGGACAGATTCATATTATATTGTAATATAAAGAGAAGAGGTTGCAAAGGAGGACGGGAGAAGAGAAGGGGAGTCAGCCCAGACTGCAAGATAAGGTTTAATTCAGAAGTATTTTCTGTCCAGTATTTGACTAAAGTATCTTTCAAGTGAATGAAGGAAGTTGATATATAAAAGGAAACTTAGGCAGCAAAATGAAGAGGGAATGTGAAATTTGCACTTTGTCTAAACCCCCTAAAAAGAGCAGAGTAGAAAAAGTCCAGTTTGTAGGTTTTACAAGACATTTGAACCATTTGTCTTTAAGGATGCCTTAATTGCCAGTCTTTGTTAATTTGTTAATCTTGCTGGTTCACTTAAAAAATGCATGCAACAGAAATACATGTGCAGAGTCACAGAGTCATTGAGGTTGGACATGACCTCGTGATATCATCTAGTCCAACCCCCTGCTAATGCACAGTCAGCTAGAGCAGGTTACCCAGGAGCATGCCCAGTTGGGTTTTAAATACCTCCAAGGATGAAGACTCCGCAACCTCCCTGGGCAGCCCGTGCCAGTGTTCGACCGTGTTACGGTCAAAAAGTGTTCAGAAGGAATTTAATGCTCTTTAATTTGTGCTTATTGGCTGTTGTCCTGTTAGCAGGCACTACTGGGAAGAGTCTGGCTCTCTCATCTTCACTCCTTCCCATCAGGTATTTTTACACATTGATATGATACCCCTGGACCTTCTCTTGTCCAAGCCGAACAGTCCCAGCTCTCAGCCTCTCCTCATTTGAAAGATGCTCTCCAATCCCGTAGTCATCCTCATGGTCCCTTCTTAGCCCTTTCCTCACTTCATTAAGTCTGTATCTTTCTTGTACTGGGCAGCCCAGACTTGGACCCAGCAGTCCAGATGTGACCTTACCAGTGCTGATTTGGGATGAAGGATGACCTCCCTCAACTTGCTAGCAACACTTTTCCTGATGCGGATGTATGTCCACTGTAAGCGTTCTGTTACCTAGTCCTCCTTTACGAAGGGTAAGTCTTCTTACAGACTTCCCTACTAGTCTTAGGGGCCTGGGATTCCTGCAGGCTGATTATCAGTAAAGACTGAGGCAAAAAGGGCATTGAGTACCTCAGCTTTTCAGTGTCTTTTGTCAGCAGGGCCTCAGGCAATGTGCAGGCTAATGCTATGCTGCTCACTGCTTGTGTGTCTCTGAGAATCTGGAAACAACTGCCTCCTGGCTCGCTGGGTTCTTACCCTCTGCTGGAGTAGTTTGCTGTTCATGGTGATGGCTGTTGTTGCAGTCAATTGTTTAATTGACTTTAATTGTTTAATTGTTTAATTTAAAAGAAGCCATTGCCTTTCTGAGATGTAGGGTTGACTGCACCTGTTAGGTGTTGCACTAGATCTCTTCAGTGATGGTTAGGTCAGGAGTACAAATATTGGTTTGACTGTGTCTCTAGATAATCTCATTATCCCAGCCCACCAAGACAAGCAGTCCCTAACTATCCCATACATGTGTGCAGTTAATGTCTTTGTCTGACACCAGTGTTTTAACATCTATTTCATTTTGAAATGGGTCTCATTTCAGCCAGTTATCCAGGGTGCTGTCAAAGCCCATGTGTGAGCTGTGCTTTGCAGTGATAAATGAGTACAACTTGTATCATAATCCATTTATTTTTTTGCTTGGATCCCTTTTCAGAATGTGATGGGTGGCCTACTTTTGTGGGGATGAAATATTATTTTCCTGTTCTTTTGTGACATAATGGGTCTTGTAAACAGTTGCATAGTTTTTTGGAGTATGTGGCATTATTGGGATGGATATTAATTATTTTGGGGATGCTGATACATCACCTCTGCATGATCTGTTTTTGTCTCTTGAACGTTCCTCATCTCTTGCTAATTATAGTTGGCCTTGGGGGGATCAGCTTCCTAAGTTAAATAGACCAGTGTAACACACAGTGTTTCTGGAGCGTGTTCAGGTGAGAACTGGTTTATGTCACCTACTTCCATGTTCACAACCCCCAGGTTTTTGCACGGTTCCGCGGTGGCCATATGCTAATGCTGCTACCTACACTCCTGTTTGGGAGCAAGCTTCCCAAATCCCTTTGCCCTGAAAGCATGTAAGTTCCTTTCTTCTGTTTCCAGGCTTGTTGAGCAAACTTGTTCTTTTATTTCTGCTTTAAGAAATCTTTTGTGTCTTTTTTCTGCTGATTGATGTATTTCCTCTGTTCTACCCATTGCATTTTTTTAAAACTAGATATAAGCTCTTCAGCAGATTCTGTGATTATTGTTACATCAGTTATGTGAAACTGAGGAGGGGAACAGTTTGTGCAGATTTTTTTCTGGTTGTCTGTTTTGCTTACCTAAAAAAGTCTACCTCCATCTTTTTTTCCTTTGTCTTTTCTTCTCCCCACCTGCTGGCTCCTGAAAATTGGAAAGATGAGAGGCCTTGTCTGAGCATTGGATTAAAAGCCAGGAAATCCTTACTCTTTCCATGACTCATTGTGTGTGTCCTTGGGCAATCTGTTACTATTACAGATAAAAGCTGAGCATAGCACTTGGCTGAAAAATTAAAAGCATGGTACATGATCCAAGGAGATTATTTCAAATTTAAATCAAAGAATGGCAAAAGTGGACAGAAAAGAGAGGCTGCAGAAAATTAATATGGAAGGAAAGAGTTTGTTTATGAGCTCCATAAAATGATTGTGAAGGGGGATGGGTATTGCTCACAGTAATTTCTGTCTTGTTGAACCCTTTGGTTCTGTCACAGTGCAAGCATATGCTGTGGTAGTAGATGCACATACATCCCTCAGTTTCAGAGCTGATATGTTCTTATTAGAAATGAAGTGGGTAAATAAGGGTGATGGAAGAAGAGAGGGTGCTCTGTTCAATAGAGGATGCACCTGCACTCCACTTAGTAAATCCAGTTCTCTGAAGGTTTTCTTGGGAGATTAGCTTGGTGTTTGTGTTTACATGTGTGTAAATGCCTGAGGTTTTCTTGTTTGCTTAATGTTTTTTACATTTCACATCTTTAAGGATGTGAACTCTTCCTCACAATTTAGAAGAAATAACAGAGATCTTTGGAGAGAGCAAAGGTCTGGGGCTTCTAGGCAGGGTCACCTGGAGGCCAGAGAACACAAATGGAATAATTTACCTATATTTTTCGTGATAAATCAGACATGAAAATAACTTCCAGAAGTAACAGAATATGATATATGATATGATGTGATACGGAAAGCTGGCTTCTGTATTCCTAACGTGACTTCTCTGTATAAAGATGAATATAGTGAAAAGCTGCCTATAGAACACGCTGCTTTCAGTGTATTTGCAGACATTTTAATACCATGTCCATTCAGTGTTCATTCACATGACATTACCTATACCTTTATTTTGCCTTTTTTAATGATCTGTACATCAGCTCCCATTGCTGTGATATGGAGGGTGGTAGTCTTCTATTCAGCAGCAACCTATCTAATAATCTAAGGCAGCCTTTCCGTCCCCCAGCCTCTTGTTCATGTAACCTTGTCTCTTCCTTCTTCTCCTTTTGCATTATCCAGTGACTATGCAGCTGTGCCAACACAGTGGGGAGGAAGTTTGCTGGACCATTTGGTTATTGCTTAACCTTCCACCAAAGAAATGCATACTTCTCTGGTGACAGCTGCTGGGGTCCTTGTATAATCTTTGATATTTCATTTGGTGAGGAAAAAGGCTGTGCTTGGAAAGAGTGTTTGGCTTTGAATTATTGAATGCCTATGTTTGGGTTTTTTTCCTGGTTTTGAATTGTCATGGTTAATTGAGAAGAAAGATATCAGGGTTCTGAGATTCAGAATCTTCCGGTGATGCTACAGTATGCAAAAGGTCATTGTTTCAAAAGGTCAGTCCTGCCCCTGCAGTGGAAGTTGCTGTCCTGATGCTGGTGAGTGGGGTCAGTCTGACCTCTGCTTGAGAGTGTGAACTTGCATTTTCCACTGTTGCTGCTCTTTTGACATGCTGGGATAGAAATCTGATGAAGAAACTGATTCAGAAAGGGTTTAGCTCTGGATTCCGTGCTGTCAGATGTTTGTCCTAGCTTTTGTGATCAGTTTTTATGTCACAGACTTGCAGTAGCAAGTCTGGTTTATAGCTGGGACCACGTGAAATTCTTGTGTTTCATTAAATTTAGTCCTGTTACTGGAGATAACATCATGTATCATCAACAAATCAAGCTCTGTCTTAAGATCCCTCTGGTTCCTTGTATAGCCCTTCCTTTTGGAAGGCCAGTTCACTTTCAATTCACCATTAATTGATGCATTCATCAAAATTTTCCAAATCTGTCCTGACAGAGAGTAAGTATTTAAAATTTTCTGATGCCTGTCAGGGGCAGGAATCCATAAGCTATTTATGAATCTAGATTTGACTCCCATAAGCACTTGACTACATGAATAATTGCCTCCCTTGGACAATAGATGTTCCAATGCGTGAATAGAATCAAAGATCCTGGGCAAAGTTCAGCTTCCGAATAACCATGTTATTGTTGAGGAAATCTTTAGAATCAAAAGGATGAGGGAATTTGTCTCAGGTCAAAATTGTTTTCTTCAGTATTGTTTTCAAAGAGAATTCTCTGTCATTGGTTGTTTTTAAATCTTTCTTACTCTCTTGCTAATTTAATAGACTTTTCTCTCATGGGTGACTACTGACAAGAAATACTTAGAAAGGATGCAATTTAAATGTACTGAAGTCAAAGTTAATTGCATTAAACCTTCTTAAAATGCAAGAATCATATAATACCAGGAAAATAAACATCTAGCATGCAGAAATTACATTACTACCTTCCTTCTCTCAGTTGTTCTACAGGCAAGCTTTTTCATAATGAAAGACATAAGGGACTTCAATATAGTCTAGACAACCATTTTAATTTCTTGTGATGTTCTCAGTCAAACTTTTGACTTTTGAGAGTTCCCAGAGCTGAGGACTCATGGTGCCCATGGAGAGTCTTCCCGGTATCTCCATAGTTAAATTTTATTTATTTTGTACATCATGCCCTACTCTTACAAGAATGTGTCAATAAACAAAGAAATAATAAACCTCATACATCTTGCAACACCTACTACCCCATAGATCTTTGCTTTTAAAAATCTTCACTTTATTTACTTTTATTGTTGTATAAAATTAATAGTATATCTTGATGAAAAGAGGTTTAACTTGCAGGATTGATGTTTGAGCACAGTCTGCTTTCAAAAAAAACCCACTTGAAAGCTTTTATCTTCAATTACCTCAGTGCTGAAGGAAAAATATTCTAAAAATGGTAAATACTGTATTTTCTTATGAAGCTTCAAGGTCAGTAACTGTTCTTTTTACCAAGAAAACATCTGTTTTCATGAGTTTGAGCCTTAAAATTGATGGTTTCAGCTTTTGTTCTGATTGCAGCTGGCAAAAGAATGTGCTCAATCCCTAGAAATAAAAATCAGTTTTACCTAGTAATGGCTATAGGGATCTTAGAGGCCAGAAATCCACACTACAAAAGCACCTGATATAATTTAGGAGCTCAAATCTCAGGAGAGTGGCCTTAAACTCCTACATCCTATAGAAGCTTTGAAAATGTTTTATTACCCAACCAGTGTTAAGCAGTGTTTACTGAATGCTTGGCCATTTAATAGGCATCATGAGGTTGTACAGGAACAGGATGACCTGGGACCAAAGGACAGCCCTGCTCAGACTCTGTCCCGCTGGGAATGAATCATAGTAGGAAAAGACATTTTCCTAAATATCCCTTAGTTATTGTGGTTTTATGTTTTCTTCTGTGTGTCTCTCTATTTCATGGGATACAAATGAATGCCTTATATAATTTCTTTTTCCTTCATCTTCTTGGTTTGTGCTTTTATTGCAGCCATATCATCTTCCAAACACCTGTTCCTGTTTTAACTCAATCTTAATCTCTTGCCAAAAGCTGAACTCTGGTAGGAATGCAGTAGTCCCAATAAGGTGTTAAAAATAAAATAGTAGTTGATACTTAAATACCCATTTATATACACAAACAAATTAATCCTCATACCTCATGCAGGGAGGTATTTATTCTCATTCCAGTTTTAACTGCCAGGAAGCAAAGAGAGAATTTAAGCAGCTAATTTTTCAAACTTGCTTTTTTCCCATGAAGTTTTCAAAAGATAACCTAATGAAGACATCTGTTCAACCTATCTAGTTTCAAAGTGTTACATAACAGTGCCACATTCTCCTTTAATCTCCTCTACTGTTTTCTTTAGAGTTGTGGTAGATTTGACTGTTCGGATTACATGTTAAAGTAAAGATTGTGTGTAAATGTGGGCATATAACCAAATACCTCTCAATAAAAGATATCATTTATTTCTGTTCTCTAATGCATCCATTCTATGTCATGCTCCCTCTGCCCCCTCCTCTTACTGGTATTTCAAATCATATGTCAGGTAGCATTTGGGTTTAGTATGTTGAGAAATGGGTGTGCACACAGGAGATGGCCACTTCTGACGCTGTGGCAACATTGTGTGTGTGACAAGATATCCCAGAAGTTTCAACATGACATCATGGTGTGCTCTGCTCCTATAGCATTTGCTAAGGGAGACTCTTAAGAAACCCAGTTTACATCTGTGTACTGGTTTCTGTGACATAACTAACTATAAATATTGCAGGAAATGAAGAGGGTAGACCATTTCCTGGCTATCAGGGTTTGGTAGATTTTCTTTTTGGATAAAAATGTAGCAGTTTAGAGACAAAAGCAAAATTAAACTGCATTTATACCCTGCAGGCCATCAGCAAGTAGAGTATTAACCGAAGTGGTTGGCTTGTTTCCTTGTGGCCTTTTTGTTTGTAAAGCACCTTACCATAGTAGTTTTTAATAAATCTTTTCCTGACAATCCATTTGAAGGCAGAGCAGGTGACCTCTGGTGCTGCTCCATAATTTCTCATGTCAGTTTCTCATGTCCATTGGGTTTTCTAAGGCATTTCAGTGTAAGAGATGAGAAGGTTGTCTTATGACTGGCCTCAAACAGACCCTGAACAGGTGCCTAAATTGGCAAAAAGACTGATTTTCATTAAATTAAAATTCTAAGATGCATTGACCTACAACATTAATATTTAATGTCTCTGGTGTCTTGCCAGTGCTGAATCCGGGAGATAACTGTATTGCTATTACACTGGGAGTTACGGAGAGTGTGAGAGAAACCCACATAATTTCTTTGGTTGATGCCTGTGTGATAGCCTTGTTAATGCACCCCAATTACATCTCTAATTTAGTGCAAATGCTTGCCTACACTTCAGTTTTTAGCAAGATATGCTGCTTTCTTCTCCTTTCTTCTTAGGTTTCCGTTCAGTTCCTTGTTTTCTTTAGCTTTCCACCATGTTTCTTCTTAACCTGAAATAATCTTAGCCTGCTGTTTTACTCCAATAAAGGGCAAGGGAGTTGAGGGGAGAAAAAAGACAAGAAACACAAGCAAGGAAAGGCATCTCCAGCCAGTCCCTGAAGGGGGTTCTGGCTTCTAGATTTTACCTGCTGCTGCAGCTGGGAAACAAGTAACTATTTTCATAGTAATCTTGCTTTTCCTGGAGAAACTGTGAGCAAGACTTTATCTCCTACTGCAGTATATCTGACATAGTACAGGCTGGAGGTAAATCCTGATGAAAGATGTATTGTGTGGGTTTAAGGGAGAAGGATTGATTAGAGTCAGAAAAACATTTTTACGGGTAGTGGTTAAAAATAGGAGAAAGACAATTTGAGTTGCTTTGGTAAATGATTCAATATTAGGGAATAATAGAGAAAATGTTAGTTTTTGGTGAAGGGATCATTTGAGCTGGAAAACTAAGCTGGTAATAGAAGACTATACTGTTCATTTTTTTGGTTTGGATGATGCAGCACTTGAAAGTTACCCTTCTGTTTTAGATTGTGCTACAGTACTTCATAGCTAAGAGGAGAGGAAAAGGAGAGCAAAGGAGACATTTGCCAGCTTAGAATCCAGCTGTGTTACTGTGTAGTAAAGACCTAAAAGCAGTTCTTCTCTTTCACATATTTTAGCAGTTCCCTCTCTTTAAGACATAATAGGATTGAAATAGAGTAAGAGGGTATTTTGGTGCCATAGGATGCTTCATAAATTTTGTTGCAGAGAATACTACCTAAGAGCATCTAATTGAGAGCAACAGCCATGCAAATGACCTGCAAGCATATGACCAGCCACGCAAAAAAAAAAAAAAAAAAAAAAAAATCACACATCTGGGTAAGCCAGCATCTAATCAAAGACGTAAATGCATAGTGTGTTGTGAAACACACCTGACATGCACCATACTTCATCAGCTTAATTTTGAGAGAGGAGATTCACTGTTAAAGAGAGATTATCTGGCCACTTTGCTGACCCTATTTATTCTCTCTGGAATTAGGTACAACTCACTTGCTTCATGGTTAACAAAATAAATCCATCTATTTCTCAGTTTAGACCTTTCTTTTATAAGACACCAGGCTATTCATAGCACCTTGTTCAGGGCTTTTTTCATCCTCTTCTTCAATGCTGAAATACTGTAAGAGGTGCAGTTGCTGAATGCCACAGCAGCACCAGGGTGTCAGTTCTTTCCCTTTCTGGGGGAGATACAGCAGTATATTGTCGATTCCGAGCAGTTGAAACAGATTCCCAAGAGTGCAAAGAAACCTAGTGACTTGAGAACTGCAAAAACAGAGCAAAGGCTTAGAGTGACATGGCTTTGAGGGAATCGTGCAGGAGCAGGTCCTGCCGTGACAGCAGACTCTGTGGGCAAGTGTGGAATGGCCTGCTGGAGTGCAGGGCTTGGAAAGGGTGGCAGACTCGCCTTCATCCAGTTCAGCCTCATGACACACCTTTCAGCAAGGCTAAGAAGTTTTTAGAAGCTGCATCATATGTTTCAGTTAGGGCTTCCAAGCATTAGTTTCTTCATGTCTCTAGGATACAGCTAGCATGCAGTAAATTGACACAGCAGCTTGCAGTGCCTCATTTGTTTTAGGTTAAACCTGTGTTTCACAACTGCCCATGCATATATGTGCCTAAACAAATGTTTTTCTACGGCGGTTTAAAACCACATGATGCAGAAACATATGTGCTGCTCTGATTGCATGATTGGTTTGAAGTTTGGTGTGGTGATTACTGCAGTAAAAACCAAACTTCATCTGGTGTTGACTAGAAAAATCCTAAATTCCATGGGGTTTTTAGCACGGTTCGCTTTGTATCAGTAATTGCAATGCAACATTAGTACCCAGTTACATCCCCCATTATGATTTACATTCAAGAAAGTGTATGTAAGACTAGCAGAGGTAAATAATACTGCTATTTCTGTGCCTGTCTTAATGATGGGTACCACAAGAAGTAATGTCTGCCATGGAAATAAAAATAGTATAGGCTAATGAGGAAGGCTTGGCAGAAAACAAAATAAAGCCATGAAGTTTTGGGGCTTCTAGATGTAAAGAAACAAAAGATTAATAGGCATCTCATCCTGAAAGAAAACAAACCCAAAAAACATTTTCCTTTTTTCACACAAAGAACTACTTGATCTAAAATTTTAAAGAATTGCTTGTCTTCATATCAAATAAAAGCATGCAGAGATTTATTTTCTACTGTTTTTGCAACTGCCAATGGTTTTTTCTCTAGAGCTTTGGCAAGTTTCAGCATGCAACTGTTAACAATAGCAAAGTGATAGCTTGCAATACACATGCACAGCCTGGTACTTTGGAGGAATCTCTTGCTTGTTCTCATTTATCTCTGTCACATTTCAAATCTAGCTTCATTATTATAAGAAATTAATACTTTAGGAAGGATTACATTGAAAGAATGCATGCTGACTTATAGATGGGTTTATTTCTTAAATCCTGGAGGTACATTACCAGATTGACAAATCATATTTAGAAAAGGAAACCCTTGCTTTGGTTGAAATTAATTCCACTAGAAATTGAATGAAAGGAATCTAACTCTGCTTGGTTGTTTTGGTTATATTTCACATTTTCTCCTTGGACAGATGAAGAAGTGATTTAACAGAGTGGTGTTCTAATCAGTTTCTTCCTGCATTGAAGGCTGGAAAGCCCACAGATGTACAGTGCCTTTCACATTGTACAGCAGAGGACATACCTTTCCCCAGCCTTCTCCTAGGAGTTCTGGGGAATTTGACTTTTCAGATGATAGGTCTGCTGAAGCCAAGTTCTTCCCAGCTTTCGTTGCCACCTCTGTTCCTCTGCTTCTGTGGTAGCATAGCACTGACCAAAATTATGTTTCCTCTAAGACCTTAAAGCTGTTTGAAGCACATACTCATTGAGATGTGAAATTCCCTGCAGATATATCTGCTAAAGAATGACCGTGACCTCCTGCAGAGTGAATGAGGTAAGAGTCCTTCACAGAATGTCCCCTCCTCCATACCCAAATCTGAGCCCTGTAGGGGTTAGTGGGTCAGACTGTAAAGCTGCTGTTCCACATACCTTTATTCTTTAACCCAATTTGCAGGGTTTTAGTTTGTTGGGATAGCATGGTTCCACAATCTGTGCTTCTGTTGGTTTCATGATTGCCTTCATGACGTAGTCCTGTGCAGCACAGTGCTGCTATGTTTGGCTGAGAGAGTATTCTGGACGTATTTTAGGTTCTGTCTCCTTTAGAACTCGAGCATGACGGTGCTAGTCATGAACGCTTTTAGATTGACCCTATACATTAGTTTTGTTGTTTCATTAAATATTTGAAACTTGGCTTGTACAACTGTATCTGTTCTGTCAATCTGTAATATCATAGTACTGACCTTTTCATGGGATTCATATTCCTCTAGAGACATTTTTGTTTGAAAATTTTTTGTTTCTATAGTAAAATATTTAAGGCTTACCAAGCTAGTGGTATGAAGTTATGGTGCTATGAGCACAGGCTGATATTTCCTTGGTTTCCTTAGACCAAAAATGCAAAGGAATGGTAGTTAGATAAAACACTTTTTTTATGTTCTGGTGCATACTCAAAACCAGACTTCTCACTGCATGGCGTTTAAAGTATGTTGGGAAACTTTCCCTATGTGGGAGAACCTGAAACAACTATTGTTGACATGCTGTGTTAAGTGGCTGCCATTGATGGGCTGTGGAGGGGACATTAGAGCAGCCAAGTCTACTTACGTGACCTCCGTGCCGCAGGAGAAACAGGCACCTGGTGACCCAAAGTTCAACTACTATCACAAGAGCCTGGAGTACAGAAAAAACAGAACTAAACATCAGCGTAACAGAGGACAGCTTTGCTGCTGGAGTGTAGATGGTGAGTCTGCAGGCTACCAGGAAGCCCTCTTAGGGCAAGTAAGTACTATACTGTCAAGGTAGGGTCATCTCAATGATTGATGGGTTCCATCATCTTGGAGGTCTTTTCCAACTGTAATGATGCTGTCTCTGGCTCCTCTCATTCTTCTAGTAGTGAACATGCTGCTTTCCTCTCCAATTTCCTCTAAAAATACCTTTGCTCTCCCCAAAAGCCGCCCCAGAGATCTGGGGATAATATGCAACCGCTTGGTAACATTCAAGTCTGGAAAAGACAGCTGCTTTTTTATGGGTCTCTGGATTCAGTGGGAGCAAGTGTAAATATAGCAGTTAATGTTCTCTCACGTCTCTGCTCATCTAATGCCATCTGCTTTGTGTCCATTCATTCACACTGGTGCCAAAATGTATTTCTGGAACAGGTTATTTGTGCATCAGCAGACTTGATCCCAGATTGTTAGGCGAGAACAAATGTATAAACTGTATGGTGTGGGTAGGCAGGTGAACTCAAGATTTCATATGGCTGTTTATAGTCAGACATTGCCAATAGTTGCTAATCCACAGGGTAATGGTAACAGTTGTAAGTTGTCCCTGCTTCTGGTGGTGGTGCAGGAATGGAAGGAGCAGTTTCACCTCTGGGAAAGGTCTTATTCCTTTGACTGCTCTGTCCCTTTTCAGCACCTATGGCAACACCAAACTTCTTGCAGAGTTTATCAGAAATCAAATATTTATAGAGCTGGGACCTAGACATGGTGCAGATACTTTAATCCTCCCACTCGTTGATCTGTCTTTATTTTACAGGAGTGAGAAATGTGTCAGGCAGGGTTATGGCCTTCTCTGTCTGTTTATGCACATTGTCCCTGTAGTGGTATTAGTGCATTATTAAATATGGGGATAAGGGATATGTAGGTTCATTTATATTCACACAAACATGTTTCTATCACTTTGTCTGATTCTTTTTTCAAGGTAGAAGCGTATTCTATGTACAGAGCATCTTGACTGCAATATAATTGCAACTACCCAAGAGGTTGTACTATCTGTAGTTATTAAGGCTTAAGCCATAACACTTAGCACTAGCTGTAACATTTGTGAAAATACAAATCTGGATGTGAATTAGACTGGTCTGAGGCTTTGCGTATATGTTATCTTTCAAATCCAGCTGTACATGTGGACAAAAACACTATTCTCAGCTTTTCACTCTCATTTCCACCACAGATTAGTCTCTCCCCTGTGATCTGCCAGCAGAATTGTTTGTGCAAGCCCTCCCTTTCCTGTTTCTAGGATAAATCCACCCATTTAGTGCAGACCAGAGGCCCGAGTTTGGTGTATCAGTCTGATTTCACCAGACACTAGGTAGAAACTTTGAAGTGGTCTTTTGTGGGGAGAGAGGAATAGTAACTTGCCGCAGAGGATCCCCATGTGCCTGTGAGATTAATATCATCCAGCACAGCTGGATCTAGGAGCAGAGGTCTGCCCACCACTGTCCTTGTCTTTTTGGGAAGGTTATTCTCTTCCTGTGCACATGGATGGCATGACATTGCTTGATTACCTGTCAGCCTTGAGTGGAAATAAATACAGCATTTGATGTTGATTGTAGGCTGTAGCCTTTCTGGTGTGTAATCAACGTTTCCTCTGGAGTCATTTCATCACGCCTGATTTCACACTAGCACATGTGCAGGATTAAAGCGTGGGTATCTGTCTATGTACAGACTGTCTGTTGCAGCAGATATGATTTAAGATAGCCATGTAAGTTGTGGTCTTCTAAAACACAATGTAGCATTATGAACTGTGAGTGATAGTGGTTAAAAATTGGTCTAATGTTCCAAGAAGATAACAGTAAAATGTCTTTTATACATTTAAGCTTCAGAATTGAGCCTGGTAGTGTTTTATTCTTTGTTGTGCAGTGAAAAAAAACTACAGCAGTCGTATTTCAGGAAGCATTCAAAGATTTAGTAGGTTCATTTTCTTCTGCTGAAACTGAAGCATACATAACTACTTTCAACCCTCTTTTTTCCTTTGTAATTATGCAGGAGTAAACAGAAGTACAATTCTCTCTCTAAAACTAAAGAGAAATTCTATATCTTCTACATACTTTTGTTTAGCTCTTAGGAGAGACATAGGTATTAGAAATCCTTCATTGTCAGCTTTGAGAGACATACATAGGGATTTTTATGCACCATTCACTTGGACTCCTTTAAAGAGAAAAGCATAAGGACAGTTTCAAAGCTTGTGTTCCAACACGGAAATGCAACTTTTGACATATTATTTCCTGTTTTGTGGAAGCAAGGATCTGTCTCCTCTTCTGGTTCTTGCAGCTGATTCAGAGATTGAACTGCTTTTTCCTTGCTTAGCTGATTTGCAGATTGCTTTTCTTTAAAATACGTTGTTTAGCTGCCTCTATCACGCTTTTGCTTTTCTTACAGCAGTCATCTGCTCTGCCTGCTCACCTAGTATTAGCACTTGGTAGAAGGGATTTCTTTTCACCAGCTTCAGCCATCTGGAAGCACGTTCCTTTATCTCCTAAATTTGTTAGGTCTCCATAGTTTTAAAAATATTTTCTGAAGTTACAACTGTTTTCTTTCCCCTTTTACTCCTTGGTGTTTGGACATATTTCACCAGACCGGGTTGCTCATGGCAAGTAGGATTTGAACTGGATAATCTTTATGGTCTCTTCCACCCCAAACCGTTCTCTGCTTTTCCTGAGAAAGCCAAGAGAGCACATCTTCTAAAACCGAACATCACTACCTGGATTTCTTAACTTGTCCTGACTCCAAGAGATTTTAACAAAGTTGCTGCTGCTTTATTGTTTACTGAAAGAGTGATTTTGTAAGATATATCTATTGTTCATATATCTATGGTGCTCTGGTGCTCCCTCTGTATTGATATCTCTTAAAATGCTTGAAAATCTGCAGTTTATGTTTGTTCATTATCCAGAGGTCTTAGCAGCTTCTGGCTCTGTGGAGACTAATGGGATAGAGGGCTGAGATGTACTTGATACTCTGTGATACAGTAAGATTAAAATCTTGAGAGGAAAGGAAAAATTGAGAGGAAAGGAAAAAACAACGTCTCCTGTCATAGAAGTATGGATGGTAGAGTACATAAATTGTTCTTAAGGATGGATTAATACTGGCTGTCCTGAGTGCTTTAAGAAGGGCACAATGTGCTGATGTAAGGTCAGTAAAAAAACTGATTAGAGAACTGACTTTTATTCTGAATTTAGTAATAAACCTTTGTAGATGAGATAACTGTTTGGCACATTATTTTTCTTTCAAAATGCACTCATAGCAGTGAAATATTGGATGTGCAGACTTTGCTGGAAGCATTGCTACTAAAGCTGGAAGAAGCCAGTGGTTAGTTGTCTGTCTTGTAGAGAAAGTATCCTAATAGATGGAAAACTGGGGGAGTACCACTTAGTCCCATTTTCCCAACCTATAGTAATTCATTTATTATGTAGAACATATAGTTTACTGCTGTTTAGAGATCCAACTGCATCTACAGTAACAGTATAATAGAGGAATATTTTATATGCTTCATGTTGAACTTTGGATGGATAAGGTGAAACTTCATAAGTGGTTTAGTTTCAGTTGATTTTGTTCTCAAGTATTTTCATGGGTTGCAGGTGTTTTTTTAAACAGCTTATGATTTCCATTTCTTTTGATGGCTATGTTGGCTGTAGGGATGATCTAATGTGCTCTTTTCATTCACATTGGTAGTAAGTATAAACACAGGCAGTGATAAATTATTCCTTTTGTTGCTTTTCAGTTTATTGGGCAGTAGGAGAGCCTAGCAGTCTAGGGAAACATTATATTGCAAATAACTCTCTCAAAGGACAGGAAAAGTGTATTTCATGCATTATAAAATATAGCAAGCAGTCAAATTAAGCAAATATATCCACTCTAATGGCACTTCAAAACTGTGTAGCAAAGGAGTCTGCAATCACAGGTTAAAAAATCTGCTTAAAATTTTGAGTCTTGTGTATTGAGATGGATATTGCTTTTCTCGATTTTTCTGGTTTTTCCTTGCCGTGCAAGGACAAATCTCCCACATTGTTAAGGTCAATGTGAGTTTTGTCTTTGATTTGACTGGTGCCAGTGTTTCATCCCTAGCCTGTATAAGTTATGAATTTTCCACAGAAGTAAGGTTTTACATTTTTTAATAATTATGTATCTGTCTCTATTCATCTGAGCAAATAAATCATGAGAAAGGTGACAAGCGTATTGATTTTGCTTTCATATTTTGTCTTTTAGAATGGCAATCTTTGGTATAGTGGATAAATTTCCCAACATGATGAGTAGTCTCTGGCTTTTACAACACCCCTTCCTTGAGCTGACAGAAATTATTTTGATGTAGCAGCTTACTGCTGGAAAATGCTGATGGAGCTGGATGAAAACACTCTGTGGGAATGTGTCAGTGTGATGAGATTTTCATGAGAAAGCAGGCCAGCTTCCACCCTGGCCAGCCAGCGGTTTGCTGGCAAGGTTTGCCTATAGACATTTCTGAAAATGTATGTTCTTTAAATCATAAAATCACAGAATGGTTTGGGTTGGAAGGGACCTTAGAGATCATCTCGTTCCAACCCCCCACCACAGGCAGGGACACCTCCCACTAGACCAGGTTGCTAACTTAACTTTCTGCATTAGTATCCTGCAGATCGCGAAGAAGGCTAAATAAAATCAAAGCCATACAGGAGAAACTGCTGCATGCATGTGACCAAGAACAAATGAGTTTGGGACAGCAGAAATCCTATAGGTCTCTTGTATTTGATAGATCACCTTCCCTCTAAATAGCTGTTAGACAGTTCACTTAGTGCAGTAAAGAGAACAGGTACCTCGTTTGCTGTCTTCTGATCATATGCAAGTGTTTGTCTTCTCCCCTCGGGTAGGATTTTGTTTCCTGGTTATTTCAAAATGTAAGGCATTTTTCTGTATGACTTTGGACTTTTCATCATGACTTTGGAATCAGGATTTGACTTACAGTGACAGCACTGTTCCATCAAACTAATATTCAGACAAAACAGGGAATGTATCAAAGATTTAATCTAAGCTAGTTTCAAAATACTATCAAATAGCCTTTTAAGTTAGATGAGATAAACACTTTGTGCTTTGTTATCCTGGAAGAAAAAAAAGTTTTAGTTCTGCAACACATGCAGTGCTTGAGCAAAAAGAGAAAGTTTGGGAATTTTTAGGAGATGTTAGGTAGAGAAGAGGTGGGAAAGTGACACTGCTTTCAAATATAGCCTCTGTTTTCTCATTGCATTAATGTGTTATTAAGTAAAAAGGTTATTATAATATGTAATTTTTGTTGATACAAAGAAACATCTGTTTTACCTGCAACGTTGAAACTAATCACAGTATTGTTTTTGCTTCCTTTTATAGGTTGCCTTTTTGAAGATGTGAAGAACAAAGATACCTGTGTTGAAAACTATTGTTAGATTTGTTTTCAGCAGAAATGTGTACAGATAACTTCCAGTGGTGTGACTTCTAGAAAAAAATCCACCAGAGGCAGAAAAGAGGCACAAAAAAAAAATGGGGTGGGGTGGGTGGGTGTATTCTTCATATCTGAATGTGTTTCAAAACCAGAGTTGATTTTTGTATCCAGTGCATTCTTAGATGTCATTCTAAGAGTGACTTACCTGTCACTCCTCTGACATCCAGCTGGGATGGCTATTATGATGTCTTCATTGCCAAAAGGAAATTCCCAGTGTATCTTGTACTACCTTTATAAGTGTTTGATAGCAATGTATGTATCCTTAGGAAAGTTCACAACTGGTAGCAAATATTTTAAAATATCAAGGATACTTATGCAAGTTCTTCACCTTCTTTGTTCTCTTGGAGGTCCAACTTTAAAACATAAAATCTGTTTTTTGTAAAACTTACATGTTTATCATGTATGTTGTTTCTGCATTAAGGTTTATCTCTCTGCTTGAGAGTGAAGGAAGACCGTTTCTGCATTCCTACACCATATATAAATTTTTAAAAAATTGATAATGTTTTAGAAAACCAAGGTTTTGTAGTTATTTGGAATAATTATTATTTCAAGGAAAGTTAACATGCCCTTTACTCATTAAATGATCCTAACGTAGGAAGTGATCCTACAAAGTGTTGGACACCTGGGTTTTAAACATCCAAAGACAAGTAGCTGAGGCCTCACAGCACCCAATCTGGATATAATTTTTCTGTTATTGTTTTCATTTTCAGTATTGAAGGAAGAACAAAATTGTTCTGACTTTTGTATTCAGGGACTAAATTATCTAGCTCCAAGGTATTTTGTTTATGCACCAGTGTTGAGTCAATTTATGAATAAAATATTTTTTCTAAATTAGTTTACCATTTGTTCTGCCTAATTTCTGTGACAGTTTCAGCTTCCTAGAGTATGACTGAGCAATTTGCAGAGGGAAGTCATTCATATCACACCAAAATATTCCAGCTTTAAAATCTTTTTCAGACTCTTTAAATGACCCCTGTTATTGTTTTGCATGTATGGAGCAATCTTAAGTCAGAGAACTTTTATGCTGCTGAGGTTCAACCTGTGTTGTGTCCTGCCTCTTTAGGTACTGTGGCTGTAAAGAGTTAATCTGCCTCTGGTAACATACATGGATCCAGAAGGATGAGTGCAGACATTTCATTGGGAATATTCTGGGGGGAAAAAAGCCCTTTTAGAGATGAAATACAAATCAACCCGGCTCAGTCTGGTCTACCTCTCACCTATAGGAGTTAATGGCTCCCATCATGCTACTACATGTGCTGCTGCAGGCTCAGGAAGCAAATCCTGAGAGACTGCGCTGTAAAAGAGAGAGCAGAGTGTACTCTTAAAACATTAAATTTCTTGGCAGCTTGTCCTCCCCCTAGGTGTGCTTTAAGCTTTTCCTGGTTCTGTTTTACCCTGTGCATTGGTGGACTGGGTGTGCCTGGGGTGGAGTTAACATTCTTCATAGCAGCCTCTATGGTGCTGTGTTTTGTGGCTCCAACGGTGGCTCCAACATCAATATTTTGACTATCGCTGAACTTTCTCTATTTCCCACTCTGCACCACTTTCCCCAGTAAACAGGGGAAAGAAGTTAGCAGGGGGACACAGCAGGGACAGCTGATCTGAATTGGCCAAGGGGATATCCTGTACCATACAGCATCAAGCACAGCAGTGAAAGCGGTGGTAGAGGAAGACAGGGGGAGAGGGATGTCTTCCAAGTTTGTGGTTGCTCAGAGAATACCTGAGCACTGGTCTGCCTGAGGGAGGTGATGAGTTACTGCTTTTGCATCACTTGGTTCCATTTTTGTTTGATTGTTCTTTTGTTTTTCCTCTTCATTTATTAAACTGTCTTTCAACTCACAGGTTTTCTTGTTTTTTTTCTTCCCGTTCTCTGCCCCATCATGCTGGTAAAGGAATGAGTGCATGGCTGAGTAGCTGGATGGGTGCTTACTGCTGGCCGGGGTTGACCCACCACAATTGGAAGTAAAGTTGTGAAAAAGAAAAAGAATAATTCTGTCTGTTCTGGCTGCCCTCCCATCTGGGGACATTTTCCTTCCCCATGTTCTCAATGGCCGTAGTTGCCTGTCTGTGTCCATACCAGCAGCAGGGCAATTTGACACATTTGATGTAATTTTTCCCTTTCCTTGATTCTAGCTCTGAGACCTCTACTGACATTTAATTATTGAAATGACTGGAAAATATCAGATCACATATGATAAGATATATAATTGTCTCAGATGTCTTTCTATTTGAAAATAGATTTATTTGGCCATTTTCAGAAAATAAATGATTGTATGCTGTCCCAGGTACCAGGCAATACGTTATTAAGAACTCCTGTTTCTGAAGACAACTTTATTGGGTCTTTTTTCTCCCCTCCTATTTCTTATGTCACCTTTCCTACTGACCCAGTAGTGGATTTGAGGTGTGACAGCTTCATTTGACAGTTTCGTGCAATCTCTCTGTTTTATAAAAGCAAAACTTGGCCTTTGTTATCTTTGCAGTGAACCATGGGCTCTTATAAAAAATGGACTTAAGTTCAGAAAGACAAGTTCCCCTCATGACTTCTTCCTTGACCCTTGCCTACCTACTGCTCTTGCCTGCATTTCTCTCTCTGTTGAATAGCATGATATCCTATTTTGTTTGCTTATTGACATCAGCATTTTGAGAAATAGTGTAAGTGCAAAGTACAATTAGTTACTCTGTAATTTGCTTTGCATCCAGAGTTAGTGGTACATCTTAGTCTAACCTAAATACCATGTTTGGATACAACCATAACAGAAAGTTTGTTTAGTTTTGAAGTGTTCAAGCAGTATCTCCATGAAGATGGAAAAGCAAGCACCAAGATAGGGGCTGGCCTAGAAGCTGTGCCCTTACAAAATGTTTGGTCCTTTTTATCGCTTGCCCTCTCTCCCCAGCATTTTTATCTCTTTCAGTCTGCATTTCTCACTGCAGAAGCTGTCTTAATTTTTGCTTTCCGTAGTGCCAAGCACAGTGTTAGTCCTTGTTGGGGTGCCTCGGACCCCTCGGGCTCCGCCCGCTGTCCTGTCACAGCATGCCTGCCCAATGGGCAGACGACTCGGAGAGCGAGGACCAGTCCGTGGACGAGACCCGGTTCTGAGCCCGTACCACTTCTCCAGAAAGTTCTGATAAGTTCGGTTGTTCATAGGTTTGTTCTGTAAATTCCCTCCTCTGTAACCTGGCCATTGGTTCTGTGTCCCCGGGACCCTGCTCCGAACCTACTTCCTATTAGTTGTTTGTTCGGTGCCACCCCTGTTGAAAACCTCGGTGCCCCCTGATTTCGTTGGCCAGTTCATCCCCCTCGCTTTCGGGACAATAAACTCGGAAGGTTTACACGGACTGGTCCTCTCCCTTGCCTCTTTCGCCTCCGGAATTCCTGAGAGGCTGAGACCACCTGGTCCCCTCGCTTTGGGTGCGCCTGCTGAGACCGAGCCAGTGCAGCCCGTTCCAAGCGGCCGCCGGGAAGTGATATCTCTCTGTGCCACTGCGGGAAAGGTCACTGCTGCCTCCGGTGCGGGGACGGACACCCCCCGAGGCCGACCCATCTCCCAGGGCAGTGACAAGTCCTGAAGTAATAATAGTCAAAAATTATGTCAAAAATCCCCAACTTATATTAACTGAGATATGCATCCTTTCCTAATGTGCAGTTACCAAATACTGTATGGCACCAACAAGATATTAAAAATGTCAGCTTTTATTCTGTTATTGGATTATAAAGCTGGCTATTGCTGTGGTGCAGAAAACATGGCTGTGTGTCAGACCACTACTGTACTTGCCATTAGCAGCAACAGACAACAATATTGTTGCTGTCATTAATGGGTCACAGGGCAATTACATTTCTGTAGGGCTTGCTATTTCTTTTTAAAAAGGGTGACCATTTAACTGGGGTAGTAAATTGGTGTACCAAATTGAGTCCCAGTTGGGGTTATTTTAATTCCAAAATTAGGGTGGTTTTCTAGTTTAGTTTAAATCCCTGCTAGAGTAGGTTAGGATAAACTGAATATTAATAACAAATGGGTTAATCGAGAGCTGTACTTACCCTGTGAGTTGAAGGGCAGGTTCTATCTTACCTCCGTCTTACTTTTTTGTGTAGAGAAACTTTTATATATAAGGAACAACTTTAATTAAAAGTTACAATTCTGCTCTCAAACATTCTGGGTTTAAATGCAAATGCTTTCCAGTAATTTTCTTTCTGTTTTGCTGCCTTCATTGTTGTTTTTCCAGAACATCACTTTGTGGTTTCAGTTTTAGACTTTGTGTCCTATTACTCCTCTCCTAGCCAACTGTGCTCCATTATAAATGACAGGTAACTTGTCTGAGGTACTGCTTCAGCTCATCAACCTCATTCCTTTTGGTTTACCTTCATGGGTTTTTTTGCTACTGTTGAATCACTGTCATAGAAGCACTGCAAAATCTGCAGATGAGCAAATTATAGAGACATCGAGCAACTCTTGTCTTTTGAAACAGCTTCAGTTTATTCATTCAGAGCAGGCTGAATTGCCTCATAGCAGATGCCAGGGAGCTTTCGGCGATGTTCACAGAATAGCAGGAATTTTGCAGGTCTGCATGCAAATATTCAGTGGCAACATTTGTGTCTTCTAATACCTGAGTGTGGCATTAAGTGTTGAATAGCATGACGTTTTTCTTACTGTGGACAGCAGTGGCTGTGTCCAGATCCCACGGTTCTGTGGTTCAGTGTGTTTGCCTGGTGTTCTCTTAACATGGCACTAATGCTGTTGTCTCACTGCCACAGGCTTTATTCCCATCCAGTCATCTTGCACGTGGATTGTGCAGGTCAGTTCTGTGTTCTTAGTGATAGATGTTTCTTATACCTGCTTATATTCAGTGATGATATAAATGTATATCAAATTTTCAGTGTAAATAGTACAAAAATGTTTATTTCAAAATATAAAACATCTATAAGTGTATCTTACATGCTTTTAATCACTTCCTCAAGACTGCAAAACATTTTATTATTTACATTCTTTTGTGATAACTGGGTTTTCTGTAATGCAGGCAGGATGGCACAGCTGCAGATGGGCCCGACCATGTGCTGGTGGCAGCACCACCAGCGAGGGGCTTGTGAAACAGACTTTACACCTTCATTGCTGACACCGGGTTATTACAGCTCCAGTGGGCTGGGCATCTTGGCTTTTGCTGCACGTGTTTCCTCGCCTCTAAAACTATGACTGTACCATAAGACTCACGACTTTCCCATCAGCAAGAAGGTCGTTTTCTCAGCAGTGCAGCTGGGAAAAAAGTCCCTGTGTGGCCATCAGCTGAGTTACACAGATGAAGGGCAGACCATCAAACACAGTAAAGTTGATGTAGCTGTCCCAGCTTTAATAGAGCCGTTGCCAATTTATATCAGCCAACGATGTTCAGTGTAACAGGAGGGAGATGAAGTCTCTTGTCTTCCCCCATCAGTCCTGCTTCAGAATATAGAATTGAGTTGGCACATAGATAGAAACAGGGCTGACTATGTCTGAAAAAAGCATGAGAACACATCTGGACAGACATGGAGTCAGTTCCATCATGAGCCATCATAATGAGAGGGCTCTGTGCAACTCACAAGTGTCCTTCCTGCAGAGAGAGGACATTGGCTGTAAAACAAGAAGAGGGAAGAAAGAAATTCAGTCAGTGCTCCATCAGCTCTGCATGATGGAGTCCTAGATTAACAGGCTTATTGAGTATATCCATGGTGCAACAGCTCTGCTCTCAACTTCTTTGTCAACCTCATCAAAAGTTTCTAGTTTCTATCTGTGACTAATGAGAAGCATAACATGCAACAATCCAATTGTATAGTTAGTGTAGGCTGTTTGCGCAGATTACTTGACTTGTCCTTTACCAGGCTTTGATTTATGTGGACATAATATGAAAAGGACAAGAACAGTCCTTTGTCTGAGCTTTGAAAGAAAACTGAGGTATGGGACAATTTACAGCTTCTGCTTTGTAGCTGAAAGGAGGTTTTGTGAATTTGTTGGAATAAATATTCTCAAACACGTGAAGCAAGATGAAAGTGCACTAAATTAAGAGTGCCTTTTAAATTTATGGCTATTGGGAAGAAGATAAGAGTTGCTGTTTTAGTTGATTCACGGTAATTATTAAGATCATATTTTGTGGTTGAGACGCACAAAACCAGCTTGACTGTTGCACCCTGTTATCTCGGGAGCTCAAAGAGCAGTGTCTGTTCCGATCCAGCAAACACAGCTCCGGCACTCAGGCAGTTCTCTGTGTAGGTAAACAAGGCGTGAGCGAGCCCCACAGAGGACAGGGAGCATCATGCAGCAGAGGGTTCTGTGAGATGCTGAGAGGGAAAATATATTAACAGCCTGCTTGAAAGAGACAATTATTCTGTCCTTAAAAGTGCTTTTTAGATTGCAGCAGGCACATAAAGAAGCATCTCGGTAAGCGGGAGACTTTGGAATTGGCATCATAATTTGCAAATGAAAACGTATTTCCTAGCCTGTTTTTTTTCAATGATCACATGAATGCAAAAGAACATCTTGTCGTACAGTAACGCTGATTTATTTTGCAAATATTTCTAGTTACCTGTGGCTTTATTAGTGAAAGCATTACAATCTATACCTTCCTCCACTTTAGATTTTGACACTTGCTTAGCAAGAGTCACCATCTACGCAAAAGTATGTTAGCTTTCCCCAAAATAAGAAAATTTTTCTTTGAAGTAGAAACTAATTGCAGTTTGTTGTTACAGTTATCAGAAGACTAGTAAGTAAAAAAGACCTCACATGGGCTATTTGTTTTTTAGTGTATCATTTCACATTTTAAAGTGGATTTTTGTCTCCTACTCTACTAGGCAGATGTTACATTATTAGAATTAACAATTTTTATTTTGGCCATAGATTTTGGAAAGACCTGGAATTCAGAACCTGTGAGACTTTTCCAAACCTTAAATCCAATCTCCTGTTATAGATGGCACTCTTCCACATGGTTCTCTCTCATATGGCTACTTTCATATCCTGGTCCACCCTAAAATTGATCAGTTGGCTTGATTTTGGTTTTTTTTGTCTTGCTATCCTTACTAAAAACCTGACCCAGAGTCTCATTCTCCTGATAGGAGTCTTCTGATTTCTGGGGTAAGTATATCCCTGGCTATATTGCACCTGTTTTATGTTGTGCCAACAGCATTCTTTAATATAGGCAGCTTCCTTCCTGGGTTCTGAAATCTTATTCCATGCTTAGGGAACAATTCTATCTCCTCAATGTTAATTTTATTTATGGTTTCATTCCCTAAGATAAACCTGGCATTATACCAAATTCCGTGTCTGTGCCCGCTTGAATTAATCTCCATTGTGTGGGAGTGAGCAAATTGTGCATGAGGTGTGAATCTTAGCAAAGAGACATTAATGCTTTCTTACTTCTTTTGGGAACACTTCACTTCATGCCTTTGTGAGTGCTTCTCTTTTTTCTCAAGTCTACTGGACACTGGTGGCTCACCCCAGCTCTTCCCTTCAATTTCCAACTGCGGAGACCTAAAGAATGCCATTATTCTCTGGCAGAAGAATCCGATTATTTAATAAGTGCATGACCTCACACTTTGTGTGTTGATCCTTTCCTTAGTTTTTCTGATCCTCATCTTTATTTATGATGCTTCTGACTGTCACATCAGCAAGTGTTCTTATAACATTTGTAGTGGACCATGTCACTGCGCTATGGTCACTAGTGAAAATGTTTAATAAGATCGGCTTATAGGCAGAACTACTATCCCCTCAGGCCAGTTACTTCTCTTTTGGGTTTCCGATGAGGATTTGAACCTTGAAAGTTCATTTCAGACCTCAGCAGGAGTCAGGACCTTGATGCTGTCCTCCTGAGCCCTGTGCCAGGACTGATCTACCAAGCAGAATCAGCCCTTGGGCTGTCATTGACACTCACTGGGCAATACTTGTTCCTGACCATACATGGAAGACAAATGCTGTAGTGTACGGAGCCCCCCCGCTGTGGTAGAGGGGTGTTGGAGTATTGTACATTGAGCTCTTAGGTAAAAATTGCAGATTATCTCATTCTTATTTAGCACTGTATTGCTGGTCACTTTGGGGTTGGTTTTTTTGTTTTATTTTGTTTTATTCCAGAGTGGTTTGTTAATTTTAATGCTTGGTATAAAAAAAATTATGATTCTAGTGACCAAATGCTCCTTAAAAGTGCAGTGTTACACTCCATCCCTTCTGCTGTGAGTACCAAACACAGTGTGATGATAAACTGAGACCAAGTTATGGGAGTGAGAGTAAGACAAGGGTCATATTCCAGTAATGTTAAAGGAAAGTGTTGCTGGCCTGAGCTTGGATGCTTGATGTTACAGCTTTGATAGCTGTGTGGCTATAGACAGAGCCTGGGAGATTCAAACTTTTCCTGCCTGAGTGCATAAACTTTTAAAGAGATGTTTGACAGACCTTTGACAGATCTGTGCTTTGGTTTTTCCGTATGTGAGGTTATTTACATTGAGGGCTAATAATAATGCACTGTATCCCGTGTAAGCTTTTTTTGACTGCGAGCTCTCCGGATCCGTCACTCTGCGTGGTGGGAGTTTGTCAGCGCTGCCGTGTCAGAGCAGCTTTGTGCCTTCTGTAACACCGGCAGCACCTCGCAAGTGTGACCCACCCTTTCTCCCTGCAGAAAGGAGGTGCGAAGTGCCTGTTGTCGTGATCTTGTGGGGGTGAGCATGGAGCAGTTGCCTGCTTGTTTTAAATGTACGACCTTCTTGGTGACTCTGTTCGAAGAGGTGAGTGACAGAAGCGTGCCTGGGAGCAGAAGGTGTTTGGATTTGCCATGGTCCAGGGTTCCTGTGTGAGGTCCCTCCATAAGTGAAGAGGCCTGTGGAAACTGTGGAAAATTTTTGTCTTGTGGGAAGTGAAATAGCTATCCTGAGCCCAGGTTTCAGGTGTCTTGAAGAGAGGACTTTGGGATCATGAACTTGATTCAAAGATCCATGAGACAGTAGCACAGACAGCAGGTGTTAGGTCACTGACATGTTTTATTAATGCCTACTTGGAAGGAACTTTTTTATCTATAAGCTATGTTTACGAGCATTTAATATGCACTGCACAATTTTTGCCCTGTCACTAGTAGTGTTTCTCAAGTGCAGGCTACACTGATCAGCCAAAGGCTGGTTGGTCTGTCTCCAGGATGTTCTGCATTCCTCTGCCTCCCATCACCAACTAGAAATGTTTTGTCTTGCTTAAGCCCATTTTAAGTAGCAACCTGTGATAAATAGATGCTATAATATTGGCTTTCTGCAAATGTTAAAATAAGTGATGTTAAAAGTAGCCTTTTAAACAGTAGTTTTGTCACAAATAGATGCTATATGTAAAATAGCTTTATTACAAAACAGATGCTATATAAGGTAGTTTTGTTGTGAAGTTGTGTTTTTTTTAATACTTTTTCATTCAACCAAAAACTTAGAAATAGCTATGCTTATGAACTATTTGGGCTCCTGCTACCAACTATCAGCAACAGATAAGATATCCCCACAGCGATCTCCAGGAACTACCAAGCTGGGCGAACTGAGACAGGAGAACTGCATTCCATTTTGAACTTTTCCTGAAAAAGGTTTGAATATGCGACGCCAGAAGGCTTATCCCCACAGCGATCTGCTGATTCCAGGAACTACCGACAAAACGGGAAAACTGCATTCCATTTTGAACTGTTCCTGGAAAGGGTTTTAAATATGTATAATTGTTTATGAATATGGAATACTCCAGGTGTATGTAAAGGGTGTCTCCAAGATAGCAGGTGTGCTCTTGGCAGAGTGCCAAAGCACCCAGTGCTGTGGCTTTTGCTTTATTATCTTTGTCCCTTATTGTCCTTTATTAAACTTTTCAATCCTAACAGGAGAGTGAACCTCGTTTTTCACAAACCCATGTCAACATAGTCTTGTTCAAACTTAAGCCAGGTAGTGGCCTGGCTTCCTGAGGGGAAGACGACGAATGAGCAGAGTTTCTGCAGATTAGTAATATGGTTTATATATTATAACATATCACGTTCTTTATTACCCTAATGCATGCACAACAAATGCACAGGAATGCCATATGTACAGCTGCAGGAGGTAACCCAAGCTATTATTAGTTATTAATTGAATGTGATCCTCTCATCAAAGATGATACTATAATGCATAAAGGGACACGCACATTTGCATTTGGTGTTTTGTGCCTTGAAGTTTTAGTCACATAGTCTAAGCATGGGTGTAAGGGTTTGATGATGTACATGAAAATGTTTTTGATTATTTAGAGGACAGCATTAAGGAATTCTGTGATTGTCATGTGTTTAGACATAGCCTCTGAAACAACTTCAGAGACCAGGCTCGCTGTGTCAATTAACAGTATCTTGTGCATCTGATTTCATGAAGAATTCAAGATCAAAGGTCACATTAAAGCAGTCTTAATACTGACATAATTTGGTGATAATAAAGCACAATTTTGTCTTATTTTCATTGTAATGAAATGATGTTGCACACATTGCAAAATTATGGTAATTTTATTTTCCTGTAATTCATAAAGAGAATAATAGCTGAGCAACAATGCACTGGGGCATTTTATTAGGAAATTGAGGGCCATATTCACTAGTTTTTCAAGATAGCTTTTATCCTTCCCTCTGTGTTTTTGTTTTTCAGAATTGCATTGCTCTGGTACCATCTCACTTCTGCAAAAGACAATTTTGTTAAATGTATCCCCAAATGCACTGATGGAGTTATAACTGCTTGCAAAGTCTTGGAGACAAAGATACTGCTGTGAAAAATGAGTCTTGTCAAAAGAAAACTGATTTGTGAGCACAAAATGTGGACAGCATGGTCAATGTTGTATTATCCGTTTTTCTCCCACTTTCAGGTGTATCCACTATCCTGAGGTAGTTTTTATACACCAGGAGCATCTATACAGACTCTGTCCACCCTTCTTCGTTGTCAAATTATATCAGAATGGAGATTTTTTCCATCTCTCAGCACTATGGCTTTTGCCCAGTGTAACTGGATATGCCAAGGCTTTGTGGCTGGCACTCTGGGATTTGGACACTTAGTTCTTCTTTGTGCATCTGTACCTGTCTATAGCTCTTTCATCTGTGCCTACAAAATGAGAGAAAAGCACAGTCTAGTCTCGAGAGAGATATTATGAGGAGAAACCTGTTAAAAGACTGTGAGTTTTAGGCCAAGCAGTCAAGGATTTAGTAGATGAAATATGGATTTGCTACAGACTGTTTCTAAAAGAAGGCGTATCTTGTTCCAGACTAATAGTTGTGTGGCATTTTGGCACATAAGTGAAAAGCTGTTGCTCCCAGTGTCTGCTAGGAGATCATATTATTTCCTTCTCTTAACTTGTAATGTGTTTACCCTGCCTTTGATTTATGTAGCCAGGAACAAGAAGTGAAGCACTTACACAGGGGAGATATGTAAGTACTTGTATGGGTTCCTTGTATGCCAGATCTGTTAAAAGCTAAATCTTCAGATCTTTGACTCATAGGATAATGTTTCTAAAGAGGACACCATAAACCTGTTTGTATCTATCTGTTAGTTTCACTACTGTTTTATTTCTGTGCTGTTTAACAGCAGCTATCTTCCTGTGTTTTTCAAGATCCCAGGGTGTTTATTGTAGTTGCAATTGTTCTTTTGTTGAGATCAGCAGAGTAGCTGGGCTTCTTCAGCAAACAGGCTGCAGGTCTCTTTTAGCCAGTGAGCCAATGGTTCGTGCCAGTCTAGGAAATTCTGCTTTTTGTTAAACTGCAGCAGCATATTTATACTCTCACAGAGTTTTCATTAATGTAATATCCAGTCTTCTTAAAACACATGCTGCTTGTTTTGTTCTAATCCATCTGTTTGAAAAACAAAAATTCAAAGGGGTACGCAGTATGTGTGTTGCTTTGATCACAGATTTGTAATTTCCTGCCTCATATAAAGGAGCATGGGTTAGGTGTAACTGCAGTCTAACACCCAGATCTAACATTTGCTTTGCATAAGTGGGGGCAGTCCTGTCTTTTCAAGGTATTCTAGGAGACCCCTTTTCCAAAGTGGAAAAGCAGCCCTTCAGATGCTCAGGTGAATTGTCAGGGGTGCCCCTTCTTTTACAGGCAGCTGCTAAGACCTAGGAGGGATGCTGTCTACCCTTGTTGCCACCAACGGAAGCATAAAGAGGTGACTTCTCAAGTATGTGCTATTTTTGTATAATCTGAGTTTCATCATTTTAGCTGGGCTGAACATCCTACAGGTCATTAGGAAGGGTCTGTAATATAGGAAGGTTTAACAGAGGTGCAGGCAGAGACATGTTCTGTCCCTCATGTAGATGGTATCTGACAAAATTTCACTTATTTGCTGTTGCTGCCTTGCTACTTGGTACTCCACAAGAGAAATAGCACCCGAAGACTAAGGCATGGTCCAACAGCAAATGCTACATCAAACAGGGTAGAAGGGTAAAAGCGGAACTCTTCCAGTGAGCCCTGACGACTGCCTGCATTCTCACTAAACCCCTGCTATCCTGGCTCTTTCCTTTCATGCTGTTCATGCACCATGCAAATACTCTGATGTCTATGCAGCCTGCATCTCTTTTGTCAGCAGGAACATAGCCCTCTAACCTCTGAAAGCAACACCAGCTTCTCTGGGCAATTACTTTGGCCATTTTGTGCTAGAAATTGTCCTTTAGTGCTGTGATAAATTTAAAAATAATATGTTTTAAATTACCCCGAAGGAAACTTTAAAAGGTAACAAGCAAGGGGTGAAAGAGATGAAGGGTGAAGAATTAGAACTAGATTTCGGCTCATGTTCTGCCCATAACAGAGCCAGAACAACGTAACACCCCTTTCTCTCTGCAACAGAAAAAATCCCTCAGACTGGCTCTCCTGTGCGAGCAGTGCAAAGGCAGTTTAAATACAGCAGAAACAGACTCACTGAAAAAGTTGTGAGCGGGTTCTAATTTCCAACATCCTTGTTCAACACAGGCATCCAGAAGATGCACGAGCAGAAGTCCCTGCAGCCAAGTCCAACCCCACACTGATTGTCACTTGTGTAGGTATCAGTGCTGAACACTTTCCCACCCCATGAAATGCAGGAGGGCTTTTGCCTTGCGTTTTGGAGTTATTGCACTCTACCTGAAATTCCCCTGGTTGAGGGCTTATGTGGTCAGGGGTGAAGCTGAGCTTCCAGGCCAGCACACAGAAGGTATGGAAGGTATATGCTCCTGGGGATGCCTTTCTAGTTCTTTCTGGTGGGAAGGTGGATGAGGGAATTAATCAACATGGATCCTATTATGCCTTTTTAAAAATAGGAGTTTCGATTAAAGAAACACCTGCTTAGGAAAGGTTAACAGACCCATGCACTGCTTAAAAACTGAAACAAACCTAAACACTTGCAAAACACTTTTTAAGTGTTTGTAAAATGCTTTGTAAGTCAGAAAATGAAAAAGAAAATTACATGAAAAACTTAATTAAAAAATGTTAATAATTTCCTTACTAATGTAAAGAAATTCCAATTGGAAAACTATCCGGTGTCAGAGGTGCAGCAGTGAATGCTGTTGGATATCTGAGCTCCCAGCTGACAAATGGTTTCTAACTTGGGGCCAAATTAAGCCCCCATTTATGCTAGCATGTGTCCCCAGGAACTCTTTTCACTTCATCAGGGTACTTGAGTCTTACCACTATGTAGCTGAGACCATAAATGAGCCCTTATGAAGCTTTTTGCTCCTGAGAGTTCTTTCAGAGCCTCATCATTATTTAAGTTCTTCCCTGAATAATGAACAGGCAGACACAGTAGGCAGAAAAGACTGACAGGCATGGATGTGCTGTTATAAAACCATGAAATGTCCTAAAACTTGATGATTCTGACTCTATTACAGATAACACTCTTAAAATTCGTCCTTACTGTTTACTTCCCACGTTTAAGTCCAGTAAACACTGGGAATCCAGAAATTGCACATTTTTAAGGAGTTGACTGGACTTGATTACAACAGATACCACTTTGTTTTTTATGTGGAAGCTTTTCAAAACGGTCTTTCAGTGACTTCTTTCCAAGCCTGGGTAGAACAGGACTTTACAGCCGGACATTTTTGTGGCGCAGGAGAAATGTTACATGGAAGTGTGACCTTCAAGCAGTCGCTGTTAGGGGCACGTCTCTTGTGGGTGCCATGATAAATGATGTTATGCTGGCTAATTAAATCAATGCACCTCATTAATTCCTTGCAGCTTCTCAATTTCTTGTCACTCTCTAGTCCCATGGAACACTTTCAGTATCTGCTCTTCTCAGGCTGACATACAATTTTTTTGCACTTCTCTCTCTGCAGAGATACAGCAATTCCAGTACTCTCCATCTCAAAGTAAGTTTGAGAAGTATATTTAGTACATCCAATAAGAGAATAGTTTAAAGTAACCAGTAGCACCTCCTGCTTCCCCATTAAATTTATTTTCCCCATTTCACCAATGAAGACCCCTCTGTGTCTTTTGGACTTAAGTTATAAACTAAACAATGGAAATAACTTTTTTTATTATTATTTAATGTGTTGGGAATTGTGTTAATGCAGGGAGAGAACAGCTGCTGAGAGATGTTACATGAAAGAATGTAAAGAATCCTACAAGGATTTTCGCTCTCTTGCAGCACCAACAAAGATCTGAGTTAGGAATATGGCAGACAATATTGTCCCCATGCCTATTGTGTGTCTGTCCCTGTGCTTGCACATAATAGGAAGCCTTTTTCTGATCCCTTCTTGACTTTTGCCATCTATTAAATACACAATAAAAAGAAGTTTAAAACATTTCCCCAAAACCCTCCCCGTTTTTCCGCAAAACTAGTAGCCTAAATATCTGTTGGAATATGTTAATTCTCTTGGCTATTCTTCCTCGTTTTCCTCCTCCCAGTAAATCATGTTTTCAATACCACCTCAGGATAGAAACAAAAATAATTTGGGATTTTGTTACTTTTAAAATTTTTTCCCCTTCCTCTTCAATCTTTATTTACAATTTCTTTTTCGCAGGCAAAAAAAGGGAAGATGAGGGAAAGAATTTTTCAGTTAAGTATTTCTCTGGAAGAAATTGGAAGAAGCACGTTTCTGCAACAGCTAAAGGAGCAAGAAGAAACAGAAAAGAGCAGCTGCCGATGTTTGAGCCAAGCCTAGCAGCAGCCCATGTCTGGATTGCTTGTTATGATTCAAGTGCATGTTTTAATAGGAGCAAAACTACATTGGCTTGAATGCGCTGAATATCAGTAATTCCCAAACTCCCAAACAGAGAGCTTCCTGGCTGTGGGCAAACACCAGCCTTGACTTGGACTCTTGTGTAACTGCATTTGTTCATCACACACTAATGCGTACACATGGACTTGCCCCCATCCCTGCAGCATGCCAGGCTATAGGAACACAGCCTGCCTCCTCCCTGGGGCTCCTGTCTTGCCTTGCTTGATTGTAAAGAGGCAAAGGAAGGATTCTGGAGTAGAACCTGGGCCAAAATCTCTCCCTGCACCGCTAGAGCCATTGACTCCAGACCACACAGCTGTGCTGCAAGTGGGAATGGAAAGGTGAGAAATAAACAACCTAGGCTTGGATACATTAGACTGGAGTGCTGCCAGGGGAAAACACTGGGATGACTATGCCCTTGCTTAAAGGTTTGCCCAGGAAGCCTCTTGCAGGCCACTGAAATCTGCTTTCTGCTGACCCTGGAGCTCTTATGCAGGGCTTGTCCTGCCTTTTTTGCACTATCTATAGTAGGTGTGTTAGTAAAGGCCCTGGATATAAAAGAATTGTGTTTCTTCATCTACCACTAACCTGTCACATCGTGGTTTGTCCTGCAAGAATCTGGGCTGCACTCTGAAATCCAGCTCATTATTCAAGAGTGATACAACAGCTTTCTCCTGTCCTGTTTCTGCAGCTAATAGAGCTGTCAGCTCTGCTGTCATTCCTTGTCCTCTCATCCAGAAACATATAGACTGTCTTAAAGGAAACAGGTCATCTCGAGACTGACTCTTGAAATAAAATTGACCCTTATTCAAGTGTACATACAAAATAGCTTGGGCTTTTCCCTTCGATTGCTATTTGTATTTGCCTCTTGTTCCACAGAGAGTTAATGTGGATTGAAAATATGACATTTTTCAGGAAAATATCTGTTACAGGTGCCAAAGGCTCTTCTGTTGTCAATGCTTTGTGATATTTTCATGGCATGTTTGGAAGAAAGTCTTTCCTCTCTGTCTCCTTCATTTGCCTTAAGCCCAGCATTACCATCTCATTCAAGAGATGATAATGACTGTGTTCATTTGTTGCACTGGATGTTTGTGCCAAGGGTATTTATGAATGTTCTAGCTCATTTTAAATTCAAACTTCGGTGCCTGGAGACACTTTCACATGAAAAGCAATTGAGTCACCGTAGCAGGGAAGGAGAGGTTCAGCAGGTAAAGTGGCACTCAGTCAAGAAGGTGCTTGTTGGCTAGTAAAGTACAGGGGATGACAGCTGCTCTGACAAAGTGACATTTGCATCTCCAGAGAAGTGAGACTTCTTAATTTAACTGGAGAAGTGTCAAGATCATCTGCTGAGTAAGTTAAAAGGAAGTAAGTTTCAGATGGAAAGACAGAAAGTTTCTAGAGGAAAAAATAAATCTGCTCAGAGCCCCTGGAAAGAAGATTAGTTACACATGGTGGCGTGGAGGAAAGGTTTTTCCTCTAACAAGTGCAGCCTGTGACACATGGCATGCAGGGAGACAGTGTCCCTGACACGTCAGAAGACTACCTGCAGCAAATAAGAAGGATATGGAGTAAAAAGGAGCTTTTATATTTTTATTTGTAAGTAGGCTGATTATAGCCTTCTTTATTATGCCTTAAAACCCTTGTTACTGTAGTGTTTATTTTGGATGCTGTAAATAAATGTTCCCACTTGGATTTTGCTTTAACTCCAATGGAGTTAAAGTACTTGATTGAAAACAAGATGTTCCTTGCTGAAGGCTGCCGCAGCCCTAATAGGCAACTGGGAATGTGGTCACCTAGAGGTGAGGAGGTGAAGCCACCTCTTCCCACAATAAGGGCTCTTGGCAGGATGCTGGTGAGCATACCTGAATCTCGGTGATCCTGTGGGAATTTGTCACCCCTGCACTTGAGTCATGCTGTGTTTTTATTCCTCTTTGAAAGAGCGAACAACCATGATAAGAGTGAGCTTACTTTTCTCCATTTCTTTCTTTGTTCGCGAGCAGCTCCTGCTTTGCTGGGGGTACAAGCAGTTTACCAGCAATTATATCAGAACATTTGATAGCATCTTACTCTGACTTCTAAATTGTAAAGCGGCAAAGGGAATTACTGCTGCCATCTCCAAAGCAAGGCAACAAAGGCATAAATGTAATAACGCATGCACCTAAGTATTTGCCCAGTTTTTTTCACATTCCTCTTTTTGTTTTCCCAAGCAAAAAGCAGACTCCCTAGCAACCATTTTAAGGCTGAGGGCGCACTGAAAGCAAGCTTGACAAATGAAAGTGAAATGCTGCGGCATGTGGGACTAGTGGAGCAGCCCCGTGGAATTATCAAACCCCCATTGTGCACAGCCCCACTGGGCTGCATCCCTGGGGGTTACAGGGATGGGAAAAATGCAAGCAGCCACCTAAGCTGGCAAGCAGGAGGTGCTTAGGAGAAAGGCTCCTGTGTCTTAGCAACTCAGAATCCTTTCCCAGAGTTAAGTGCTGTGCTTTTTTTTTTTTCCTTCTTTTTTTTCCTTTTTTTTTGTCTTAAAGAAAGTGGTAGTGAACATTAGGCTTACTTCTTAACAGGAGTGGAGAAATGAAAGTCCCAGTTTTAAATGCTGACCAAGTGGGCAGGGCACTTAACTGGGCTGCAGGAAGCACAGATTCAGATCCTCCCTTTGCCTGAGGAGATCTGACCATCAGTGTGTCGTGAATAGACTCATCACCAGGATGGGGTATCTGAGACAGGACTCTGCCTAGGGGTGTCATCTAAAGAATCAGTGCCAGACGTGTAGTCCTGCCCTCTTCTCCATGCCCTCTGTGATGGCTTTGTGATCACACAGCACACTGCTACAATTCACAAAGCAGGAGACATTCACCTTGGTTTTGTTGCTTTAGTTTCTCCTGGAAGGAGAGGAAAAAGGAAGACACAGGTGCTGAAGAGCAGGACCTTGTTCCTTGAGAATCAATGACTGATTGGACGGACCCGGTTGCACCGTTTATGATCTCACCTGTCAAAGCTGCTCACTCAACATCTCATGGAACTTTAAAATGTACCCTGAACTTGATAAAGACTCTTTAGCCCATAGTTGAAATGCTCATCTATAAAAGGTGATACATGGGCTTTCTTCTCTTGTCATGTATTTCCCACTGTATTTTTTTTTCACTTGAAATCATACTGAGCACATTTCAGTTGCATACCTGTCATATACAGTAAAACTGAGATTCTGCAGTCTTAAATAACTGGCCGGGGCTCTCAAGCAGAGAAATGTAGGATTGATTGTGTTTTGACTCACATTGTGTAATCTTCAGTTACTAAGTAAACCAGGGCAGCTGAGCACTCCCTTCCAAACTCAGTAACATGTATAATTTTGAGGGACTTTAGCAAATGTCCTGGTTGCCTGCCCGTGGCGTGGCTTCCCATATCACTCATGAGTACTGAGCTTGATAACAGATAGCTAGAAGTCTTCATATTCTCATCTGTCATTTTGTGCTCCAGTGGGTTCTACTAGCAACAAATGTTATTGGAAATGTATCAGCCCTTGGAGGAGATTCATAGGAAAATAATAAGGTGAAGTAAGTGTCAAATGTCTAGCCAAGATGATATTAATACCAATCCCCACTAAATAAACTGTCAAACCTGTCAGTGTGACCATCAGGCAGGGAAGTTAAAAGGTAAAAAAGCAATCAGTGTAGCTGACTTTTAAGTATATCTTCCAGTTCTTATCAAAAAAGGTTGTCATCATTCTTGGGGATCTTTATAGCAAAAAATAAAGAGGCTGTATAAATGCCAGATTTTTTTTCTCCAGAGATTTTTTAGTGCCAGTGCAAACTTGCTGTTGCCCAGATCCATTAGTGTTGGTAGAGGCTGAGCATTAGAGAACCATATTCTATTCCCCCGCTCCGTGCACTGTTTAGAAACTTGAGCGATTCAGAACATCCACTGTCTGGTGTCCATGGTCATGGCATATTAGACAGGCAGTGACTAAAATAATTTCAGTGTCCATGACAGGTATCCACAGCAGGATGTTTGAATTCAGCTCTAAATCTTTTTGATGGTTTTGAGATCCTTACAGGACATCAAATTTGTTACTTTTTTTGGACTGGAAAAAAATTTGAAGTTTTATGTAATGTAATATGTGGTAGAACAATGAAGGACTAACTTGCCTAGTCACTGAGCCTGAAAATATTAATATGCACAAGGGTAATAAATCCTACTGAGTTACTTCACTTTGAAGATGGCAATTGAGCCAATTAAAAGTGTAGTCCTCTTGATTTCAGTTACCTTATTTCTTATACTTACTCAGCTTAGTCCTGCCAAACTTGCCCAAAATTACATGGTAGCATTCAGATACTCCACAACTGACGGTTCTCCATCAAGGCACAGTCCTGATTTGTTCTTAAATCAATGCTTATTTTATTTCCTCATTGTTTGTTCTGTTTCTTTAAAGGTTCTGCAGTTGAATAATACTTTATTGGTGCTGGCATTGAAGGGAAATTGGCAGATTTTAAATGATCAGTTACTGAAGCAATATAAACTCTGCTTCAGGACATATGACTTGGATATGAGCGAATAAGCTGCTCTATAACAGCCAAATTTAGGATTTTAGGAACTTCCTTTTGAAGCAATGTGTTCTGGCTTCTGTTGGAAACAAGACATATGACAGTTCTCATACAGCATAGGAAAGCTTGTGTTCCTTAACAAAAGAGAGTTTACCCTCCAAAATAAACATTATCCAAGGTAACTTAGGGGCTCCATGTATTTCTGCACTTGATTCACTACAGCATGTATATCTTATATATGCTATAAATCTTATATATGCCGTATGTGTGTATGTATATATGCTATTTAAGTTATATATGCTATCTTAGCATACATAAAACTATGCAAGAGTTAGTACATTCCCCTCATATTAGCTAGTGAAACATCAGCTGATATTGGCTGTATATTTAGGTTCAAAGGACTTGTCAGAAACAGAGATAGTCTGGAGCATAATATAGTCAAGTTCTATTTGTTTTTGGTAAGGTGACTCCAAATCATATTAGAGACGGGGTGGCAGCTCCTGAGGCAGTCACAATAATGATAGTTTTATCAGCACTCCTTCACCATTTTCAAGAACAAAGGTTAATAAACAGGAGATAGAATATTTATTCTAATATAGGTCCCTGGGGTACTAAGTCATCTTTAATGAGAAATGAGGTAATTACCAGTTCTGTCACCTTTCGTCTCTCAAATACACTTGAAGCTGTTTAATATGAGGCCCATGTTGTTCAATAGAAAATAAAGACTTAGAAATTATTGTAAAGCATTTCAGTATTACTATATTAACGTAAAGACAGTGAAGCTGGAATATCGAAGTATATATTTCAAGGCAATTTGAATGCCTTTCTTAAATCAGAATGGAATGAGATGTCAGGACAAAAAAAATATATCAGTTGTTCTGGTCTGTCATCACCATAATCATCACAGACTCAGCTCCTCAAGTTAGAGGTATTTTGGGCTTGAAATGGAAAACACAGTGAAGGAATTTGGCTGTGACAAATTTTGGAAGGATGCATTTATTTGCATCACCTGCCCTATATGCAGAAAGCTTGTGGAGAGTGATATGAGAAAGCTTGTGGAGGGTGATATGAGAAAGCTTGTGGAGGGTGATATGAGATCAGCTAGGATGAAAAAAAGTCACAAAAATAATGTGTGAGAAGAAAGAACAAGGAACAACTGCAATTAAAGGAAATACGGACTTCTGGAAGGCTGTAAGACTAATTTTCACTTGCTTTACTATATTTTCTGGATCAAAGGTTCTTGAAGTGGATTTAAGTGCCTGTCCCTTTCTGCAATGTCAGAGCGGTGGAAAGGAGACATGATGTAGATTAGAACCACGTTCTGCAGAATTAGGTTATGGAAAGATAATTGCACAAACAACTTTCATCCATATGCTGTGCAGGGCAGGCAGGATTAAAATGGTTCAAGTTACACAAGGCAAAATAGATTGTGGCTCTCAGGTCCCTGGTGAGCACAGTCTCCTCCCTCCATCTCTGTGCTGGGGTGCTGCTTGGAGACAGCCCAGGCAGCAGAGATGTGGGCTTGCTGGAACCTGGCTGCTCCCCATGGCAGGGCTGGGAGTGGAACTCTGGGCTGGACCCCAGCTTTGGCTCCCCCAGCAGGCGAGGTGGGTCAGAGGGATAAAGACGACACCAAAGTGGGTGGAGTGGCTGATAAGCCAGATGTTGGTGCCACCATTTGGAAAGATCTGGACAGGCTGGAGAAATGGGCTGACCGGAACATCATGAGGTTCAACACAGGGAAGTGCAAAGTCCTGGGTGGAGAGGCAAGGGTGCTGGGGAATGGCCAGAGGACACAGTGCTGAAGAAGAGGGGAGAAACAGGACAGTTGAGGAAGGGAATCTGGCTGAAGATTTGGGGAAAAGGCAACTAGCAGGCTCCTGTCTTTGGAAGAGGAGTAAACATGATTGTGAGAAGAAGCTGTGAAAATGTCTTGGGTGGCAACAAAAAGAAAGGTCTGGATGGTGGCTCTACTATAGCCTGTCAGTGGTCAGCCCTGTATCTTTTGCAAGGGCATTGTGGGGATCAGTGACTTTCTCAGCCCCCACGTCCCTGGCCTCTGGGAAGGAGACTTGCAAAAGGAGCAATGGGGACATAGAGCAAAAATTCAGGTGTGTACCCACAAAGAAGTTGTGTTGTGTGTGCATCCACACCACAGACTGCTCCCACGTTTCTTCAGGTAAACATTTATTTAGCCTTAAAAAGTTACTGGCAGATGGCTGATGAGGTTGTTCCCGGGTTATAGTTGATAAGTCAGCTCCAGGCTTGGTTCATTACCGGGTAATTATGGCTTTGCATCTTCTTGTTTGCTATTCAATAATTGTCCTCTTCAGTGAAAGTGCCTATTGACCTGAATAAAATATCATTGTGTCTCCCATTGACTTTCAATTTTTTAAAAACATTTCTCCATTGAATTGGCTTTCTCCAATAATGCTTGTGTTTGTTATGGATTTCCCTGACAACATAACAGTATGGAAATAAGCATTTGTACTAATCCTTTCTCCTTCAGTTCTAATATGCAATAGTCATTTTTATATCAACAGTCCTAGTCTTGCATTCCCTTCACTGTAGAGGTGAATCTGCTCCTCAGCATCACTAGTGCATCTCAGCTTCTGTGTGTCACAACTTCTCAGAGCTCCTTGCCCCATAAGGGTGAAGGTGCTGAGGCATCTGCAACAGGTTGGCACCTACTTAGGCCTCCTCCATGAAGACAGCTTCCAGAAGTGCTTGCACTAGTAAATCCACTTAAAGACACTGTGAACTTGCAGACTCTAATCCATCCACTTTCCTTTCTCATTTGAAGCTTTGGAAAGCTCGCAAACCACGAAAAGCTTGGGAGCATATTGCTCCTTTCCCTCCTCGCGGTGCAGTAGCTTGGGAGTAATTGGGGAATTTGCTTCCAGGTGGCCAGGGAAATGCCACAGCAAACTCCCTGTTAACTTCTTGATTTAGTACTGTCTCCATACTGAAAAATCAGTGGGTTTGTTTAAAACTGTGCAGTACACTCTGCACAACTAACTCCTGCTGTCAGTGATCCCTTTGATCCCTGAAGAAAACTGCACACAGCACTTCCGAATGTAATTTGATGTGGCAGGTTTATTACCTCAATATGCAGGAGAAAATTTTCAAGACTACTCCATGCAAGTTTACCTGTTCTGTTACAATTAGTTAATTCATGTTCTTTCAGGTTCATGTGATTTTACTGCAGAACAGTCATTTACATGTTGAGAAGTTGAGAACATAAAAATAAAATGAAAATCACTTCTTTTTCCAAGCCTTATGATTTTAATTCTGTTTAAAAGACTTGAAATAGTTTCTGCTAAGAAGAACAAGTCACTAAAAAAGCCAACACATTTGGTCAAAATATTTTTTAAAATTTGCGGGACGGTCACTTGGTGCAGGAACTTAAATATTTCATTTCAACTTCCAACATATGCTTGTTCCACTTGGAAGGCCTCTGTAAACAGTCCCAATTACTGCTAATTGATTTAAATCTCAGAACTCAGTAGGAAATCACAGATGTTAACTTCTCAGCAATGCACTAAAACTTCCTGAGTTTTTCACAAAAAGATTTGGCATAATTGCAAGATATCTTTTTGAGGTACAGGGATTATATAAATCTGTTCCGGTGAGAGCTGTTACACGGAAACCATTGATGTTAAGCTTGTAAGTCTGTTAAGGAAAATAACTTTATATTTGTTTTGAGACCTTCACCCTGTAGAAGACTGAAAAAAACCTCTAATGCTTTTCTGCTGCAAAGAAGAGAGAAACTCCTTCTTTTTTGGATGCCCATGAAAGATTTCAGAACCCTTTAAAAAGAAAGCTGACCATTTTCTTGAAAAGATGAACAAAGATGTGGCAGGAAGACCTAAAAAAAAATCTAGTCAGCAGAAAATAGGTCTCCTGAACTGATATGAAATGCTGAAGCTTAGGTTACAGGACAGAGAACAGAGGAAAAATGTTCTAGAAGTATTTGACTAAAAAAGAGTAAAAGTTGTCTATGAATTTACACAATGGACATAAGTACATAAGCAGGATGCAATAACCACTTAAATGTAAATGGAGACAAGCTTCAGCAACCAAACTTCTTCTAGAATTAAAATGACCCTGCTCCCTTCCTCGTCCATAGATACGACCTATAGATGCTGTCTGCAGGCTAATCCTCTTTTCATTTCCCTACCTGTGGCAGTTTTGATGAAGTTCTCTGCAGCAGAAGTGCTTTTCCTGAAAGTTAAAGAAAAATTCAAAAAATTACAGCGCTAGTCACATAAATTCTTTAATATCATTAAGAATTCAGTAATTTCCCAAGCTGATGGGGATATCATCTTGCAGCAAGATGAAGTACTGCAGATCAATTACTGGCAGGTTGCCCAGCAGGTGAATGGGGAGCTCAGCTTGTATGGCTTAAAGCGCTGGGGGATCTCTGGGCTGCAGATTATTTTTTTGCTGGAGATTCAAGACCTTCATGCCTGGTGGCTCTGGCGCAGCGCAGACTAAAAGCAACAGCTGCCTGAAGATAGTGAGCTGGATAAAGCTGCAAATTAGAAATCAGGAGAATTGGGCACTTCTGTGTGACTGCCATTTGCCCATGCCTCTGCATCCTGTTTGTAGAAAAAAGCACTGTCTGTCCCCTGTGAAGCTTTCTGAATCCATCAGAATGTGCTGTATGCCAGGAACGTGCTGCTCACAGAGCCTCCGAGGGTTCCAGGCACGGCTCCCAACTCAGAAGTTGACAGAGAAAGAATCCCTTTCCTAGGCAGTAACAACAGCACGAAGGAAATTAAAGTGGCCACCCTTCCACAGCTGAGGTCGTGTTTATGTCCATACAAGTCCGTCTGTCTGGCAGAAGTGTCTGTCCCCAAGTGCACTGGCCAGAAATGAGCAGCCTAGCGGGCAGACCGCCACTTGATGAATATGCTCTTGCTTCCAGTTAAAAGGACACTGCCTGGCTATGCTGGCAGGATTAGGGGATGCTCTCTCCCTACAACTACCTGCCAGCCCATTCCTGGGTACAAAGCTTACTCTGCCTCTCGTTTCCACCCTGTTCTCTCTGAAACTCAACAGGACAGTAACAAAGCATCAGTTAACGATCATCTTCCGAGACACACAGGGTCAATAAGTTGTGGAGCACTTTGTGGGTGATCCAGATCCAAGAACCCACCTCAAGACTGGGCCAGCAATCACCAGTTCCCTCAGCCTGGCAGGGGGACAGCCTTTGTAAAGCAGGAGCACAGGTAAGGGCTATTAACAACACCATCACCCTTTCCAGCTTGCTCCTCGGCATTTGCTCCTCAGCTTTTGCTCCTTGGCAAGTCTGCCAATCTTATGGGCAAGGCCCCTGGTTTACTCTGCAGCTTGTTCCAAAGGTGTTGCCTGGACTGGAAGAATCCCTCAGCCTCCATCTGTACTGTGCTCCAGTACTGACATATGCTTTATATTGTGACTTTCTTAGATTATAATTTTAGGTTTGTGAACTGAATGAGATCCACTGTGTGTGTGTTGCCTTCTTATCCATGCTCTTAAAAACACAGATGAGAAAGCAAAGATGGACAATACTTACACTAGGGAAAAACAGCCTGAGATTCCGAAGTAACACATTTGCCTGCGTTGTTCCGCGAACATTTCAGAAGTGTTATCCTGCTGTTCTTTTAATGAGATTGCGCTGGGGAAAAAAGGAGCGGGATGCAGGCATGGTGAATGTGTCTAGCAAATCTTTAAATGCCTGAGTGGTGATGATAATGCGAGCACGGGTTTATTGCTCTGCATTTTAGAAATACATTTTAAAAACTTCCAATTTTACTAGGCATTTATTTGCATACAGGCACTTCTGCCTCTACTTTTTGTAATTTTATTGCCACTGTAATAGAGATTTGGAAATCGAATGCACTTCACTATATTTCAAGGCTCTTCCTATGCTACTGGGTGATATCTGATTTATGAAAAGAAGGCACTATTTGCCCTACCCTCTCTGTGTCTGATGGAAAAATACAGTAAATTGAGATTAATATATCCATTACTTGTGCATGTGGATGGATATAAGGGAGATGCAGGTTTCAGTCTCATAGAGGTTTTTCCTCTTGCCTTATGTAAGGTTGAAACAAATTATTGGGTTTCTTTCATCTTTACTCCTCCAGTCTCACGCTGGGTGCTGATAATGGGATGGTAGGTTTATTCGCTATAGAGTCTTCCTTGAGATTGTTTCAATTGCACCTTAGTCCTTTGAACCTGTCTGTCATTCCTGACTTGAAATTAAAGAGAGGATGGGAAGGGAGGAGCTGGCCTCTCTTTCTCCACTGAACTGGCTACTGTCATTATACAGCTTCCTTTCAGACTCCCTGACAGTCCTAGCTCGGTTTTTTAGAAAATTTCTTTCCAGTCAGTATGTTTTCACTAATTGGAGGCATTATTCTTAGAAGCAACTCAGCTCTAATTATTTCTGTAAGTTATATGTCCATTTTAACTTGAAAGTGGCACTTGAGGTCAAATCCTCTCCCCCACCACTTCCCCAGAAGCCTGCTGTAGGAGGTATTGAGGTGGTCTCTATGGAAAAGCCTCAGCATTCTGGGATTAAACTGGTGCATGAGAAGGGAAGCTTTTGTTTTCCATCCTTGCCAGCCTCCTCTGGGAGCAGCAATATTTGGTGCTGAGCCGCAGCCTACAAGAGGACTCGCTTCTCAATTTATTTTTGGTTACTGTACAATACTGGATATAATTTCATTACCCATTTGCCTTAAGTCAAACTCTGATTACCTGACTTGAAATGTTATTGTGTGGTTACTGAAAGAGTTATTTTTAAAATCATATTTAAGCATTGGAAAGAGAGCTGAACAAGCTGCAAAGGGAATATTATGGTGCTAAAAAGTTAAGAAGGGTGTTGATGGAAGATAATGTCTTATAGAAAACTGGATAAACTAAAAAATAACCCTGCTACATCTGGATACTGTTTTTTTCATGGCATTAGATAGCTATTACAGAACTCTATGCTGTCTTTCCCGCTGGGAAACAAGAGCTAAAAGAAGCAAAATTTTAGCTATTTTTGCATTTCATTAACAAATGCTCTTACTTGAAAATGCAGTTCTCTAGATCTTGGCAGTAGTGAGATGCCTGTAGGCAGGAGCATAAGTCTCCTCCTGAAGATCTGTGTGGATGGATATTAAACCTATTAAATCCTAAGCATACCTGGGCATGTACTGTAGGATGAGTGCTGGTAATGATGCTGCTCAAAATACTCCGTGAGAACCATACAATTTCAGGACTGTGTGGCAAACTGCAGTCTCCTGGTGTCAGACTTGCTGACTGTCTTCCAGATGAGCCCAATACTAAAGAAAAAAGTAATATCCAGCTTATTTTCAAACTCCTGTAGCTCCTTAGGCCTTGAAACAATATTATTCTCAACTCTGAGAATAATTTTAATCTACCCTTAAGATACCAGCGGCTGAAAGTAATCATGTAAACATTGTTATACACCTTTCCTTCTCCCAGTGACTTGCAAGGGGTACAGTTATTGCAAGCAGGGAGTGGGTGCTGGGGCGTTCATATCCCCTGGTATGTGGTCCAGGGTCACATCCCGGCACTGCTGCTAGGGTAGACATGGCAGGAGAGGAGCACACGTGTGGATCCTGCTCTTCTGCAGACATTTCTAATATTAGATTTGTGTTATTGATCTCTGCTCTCCCTGGAGCCAGGAAAAAGCCTCCTGCAAGAAGGCAGTGAGGAAAGTAAGGCAAAAAACTAAAGACCTGACTTATGTTTGCTGTTAAAGAGCACTGCAAAATGCTTGCTGTGCAGCTTAGATCATCTGCAGGAGTGATGAAAATCACACTGGCATGGGTGTTATGCAACAGTTATGTCTTTGTTTTTCCTCTTAAAATGAACAAATTTGGATTATAGAGAAACACAGGAGGTTCTGATGCATTGTACTGACTGAATTTCTCCCCAAATGTGTACAAGTTTAATGGAATATATCCCTCAGGCAAACTTGCACCATCCAGTGATGAAAAGGTCTATTAAAGTTTAAGTTTACACTACCAGTCTAAAAGCAGAAGTTTATGAAAGGCCACTGAAAGCAAGAAGGGTGTTCACCTACAACATTGTAATTAAATATTAAAAGTCATGTTCTAGGCTTGAGCGACTCCAGCGTGTTCCCTTGTCACCATCAGTCCCGCATGAGCACAGTGCCACATGTAAGAGCATGCACAAGCAAGCATGCAAGGAGACCACAGTGGAGACTTGCAAGATGTCAGCCTGTGCTGTGTAGTTCAGTGCTTCCAGCCTGTGGTCACAGTGTGAGGATGCAAAGGACATTATGGCTCACATTTCTGCCCAGGCCATTAAGTCCCTGCTGTGGCTGCTGCAGCAGTACTCATACTGGATAGTGCACACCAGAAATCTTGGGGTTTTTAGTGTTAAAATATCAGAAAGATCTTTAACTTTTGACTAAGCCTTGGTTGGTGTCAGTACAACTGTCCTGGAATCAACAGAAAACACTGTCTCTGAAGAGTTCAGGTGAATTCAGAAGTGAATTAACCTCCCTGAGACTGCGAAGAGACTTCCTTGGACTTTGGCCCATGGCATGATGTGTCTGGCTCTGAGCTCCTAATACTGGACTCAAAATTATACAGTGGGTTGACATGATACGAACTCACCCTGTGGGTTCAGATTTGTTCCAGAAAGGTTGGATGGGCTAACTTTGTACTGAGAAGCTTTACACAAGATCAGGTTTCAGCTGTCCTCTGCAGCCACTGCTCCTGATTCCATAAAATTGGAATAAATCCCTTGCTGTTTGCAGAGGTTATTCAACAGAAATATGACCATCTGCCTGTGCCTGCTGTAGATCTTCTTTGTACTGCTGAGTAACCTGATAACACATTGATAAGCACCAATGATCTCAGAGGTATGAGCCTGAGATTAGAAAACATCTTGAAATAGTTAAGTATTTCCCTTAGCACTAGCTCGACTCCTATTGTTTCAGATACCCACTTGAAAAAGGCTGGGGGAGCATTAAAAACTAAAGGGAAAGAGTCAACCCAGCTTTCTTCTGTGTGATTATCTTGCATGTTTGTGAGAAAATGATGCCTTGTGCCTTCCTCTCTTCTCCTTGATACACAGATGAATCATTAAGACTCTGCTAATAAAGGCCATCTAGGTTGCCTGCACAATTTCCTATGAATTTAACAAAGAGATAAATTCAATCAAGTGTCCATGGGTTTGCTGACCAACGTCAACTGCAAGCAAGAGGCAGCAACAGTGTTCTGCCCAAAAGCGACCATGGATTTTTAATCCATTGTTGAAAGTGCAGTATTTTACAGGGCTATTTTATCTGTCCTCTGCCAAAGATGTCTCTAACAGGCACGTGTTACAGTCCTGCTGTCTGTTACCTACCTCTAATTCTTACAGAGCACCAAAATTTAGAATGCTACATTAAGCTTGATTCATTACCACTCTCCTTAGTTCACTCACAGCAGTCCTGTTTGTGTCAACAAAACTTCATGAGAAGCATTGCCTGTTACCCTGAGGGGGACTGATGGCTGTGTTCCTTGTACCATGGCCCTGTTTTCCTAAATAAGATTTTATCTACAGCTGTTTCAGCTTTCTCTTGGTTCCTTTGTGCTGATATAAGTTCAAAATTGTAACAAGAATTTTCCAGTAGCTTTTTTGTGTTCAGGCTGTTACTAGGACAAATTTAAAATGTTCCTGGGTCTTTTTCTAATGAATATTCCAAGTTTTCAATTCATTATGATGCGATTTACCTAATGCTAATGGGAAGAAAAGGAACACCAGATGATGTGATGCTGCAAAGCTGAGCCTAATTTAGGAGAGCAAGCCAGAGACAGGCTCTGACAGAAACCGCTTTTCACATACTCAGGCACCCCCATTAACAGAGACCTGCCCCTCTCATCTGTTCCATGGTTTAGTGATGCTCCTTCCAGCTGGTCCCAGCAGTGAGCTTTGGGCACTGGCTTGCCTCCAGCCCATGACGGTGCCAGCTCAGGTGCTGCACGGTATCAGACATCCATGTGACAGTGCTGCCCTTGTCACCAGCCCTGAGGGCCATTATAGCCATGGGCCAGCACTGGGCACCAGTCCCTCCAGCCATGCTGATATTCTACTGTCCCTCTGTGATTGTTCCAGAGGTGCTGTCCCATCTGGTGTTGGTCCATGGCCCACTTAAGGCTCATGCCAAAGTCTGCATCTCCCTGTTATCTGTGGGTCACCACACTCAGCCTGTTTGTGTCAGCTCTTGGCCTGTGTGAGAGCACAATACTCCTATGTCACCTAAAATTGTGGACAGGAGCTTCCTGCAGTTAAGCTTTGCGTCTTTTGGGACCCTGGGCCTAAGTCCCTCCTTTTTGATTAAATACAGAACTGATGAAACACACACACACACACAAATATCTATCTATCTATCTATCTGTCTATCTATCGGTCTATCTATCTATCTATCTGTATATTATTACTGGCTGTTGTATTGCCACAGAATAGATAGACAAAAAAACCCCAAAAAACAGACAGGTAAACATCTCCTCCTTAGTCTCTCTGACCCATTGCCATTTCATTAAACTCCTGTTCACATTTCCTTTCTTGCAGCTGCATGGATCCTTCTGCTTGACTGGATGAGTGCAAGGCTCTCACACATTCTGGGGGAGGGACACACTGCACCTGCCATCTTTGGCAGGCCTTGACTCTGTTGTACAGACAGAGGCCAGGGCATAGGTGGCCACGTGGGTCCTCATGGGCATGTTCCTGGCATCCACTGAAAGTCATCCTAAACTCAGAAACTTGTGATGGCCAGTTAGGGAGTCCATAAGACTGACCTGTCTGTTGGCCAAAAAGAGAAAGCACATGAAATGTGTTTGTGTAAAAAAATATAAAGGGAGAAACGACTGAGAAAGAGCTTCAGAAACAAATCGCCTTTCTTGAGTGTGTTTAAGAAGCAGCTGGCTGCAAATGGTAATTATCCTCTTTTTAGGAACAACAAATTAAAGCAGAGGGAGATGAAGGCAAAGACCTAGCTGATAATTTATAAAGGCTTGTAATCACTGTAATTAAAGATATATTAGAAACCTATAGCTACAGTATGAAGCTGATTTAAAATGGCAGTTACTTTCTTTCTAAAGATGGCTGGTATTTGACAAAGTTCAATTAACAATGTTTATATTAAAGGATACTCAGTGCATGCGTGCTGCATGAACTTGTCAGATTGGATAATGACATCCTGTCCAAGAATATCTGCAGACCTTAAAAGGTCACTGGGACTTCTGGGATGGGAGAATACTGAGCAAATTCATATAACACATTGTAAGTATCTGTGGGTGCAGGACTGTCCCCAGAAAAGGCAGGTAAGAAAATATAGATTCTAGCTCCCTGTATGCCTGAAATATTGAAGAGTTTCAGAGCAAGGGTGATTGTGCTCACTTCGAGAGGTCACTGCCTGTCACACTGCACCTTCCCTTCAAAATGATACGACATAGCAAACCCTTGTTTCCCTTAGTGGGATTCATAATTAATTGCAGAGCACAGTATCAAACTAAAACTTACAGTTTTTTAGAGCTAAGGGCCCCAAACTGGAAATATGGGAATCCAGATCCCCCCAAGAACAGCAGCAGGCCCTGGAAGTGCAGCGGTAACATTTCTTGCTCATGAAAAGTAGTCTTGATCTTCCAACAAATGGTCCCGTTAGCAGCTGTTCAATGGTTAATTATGTCTCACTGTAGATTTCTTCTGTTTCTGTGTGTGTGTGCCTGCCTTCCTCCTCTCCTTGGAGATACCCAGAGAAGGTCTGTTAAACTATGCATTAGTTGGAAATACAGGCCACTTTAGCATTCTGAGAAAGCAAGCTAAGCAAGAAAAATGTGGCACACTTCTGGAGGCCTCCCAGGATTTGGCAGACTGAGAACTGAACCAGTATTTCAGCTGTGAAAATGAAGAAGGTTTCTAATCATTAATGCCTAAATTGTGCTCAAATTCTTTGCTTAGCTGTTGCATCTAAATGGATTGTTGAAATGTTTGAACAGGAATAAGAGGAGAGCAAAGCTCAGGTAGGGCTTGAGTAATTTTCAAATTTTGGGCTTGATGGAAATTCTCTTAGTTCTGAGTGCTTTAGAACACAAACATCCAAAAAAATCCTTTTGCTGGGGCTTAGCCACAGCCAAACTCCCAACCAGCTGCTCACTTCACCCCCTCCAGTGGGATGGGGGAAGAAAATAGGACTTGACTAGGGGAAAATTACTTTTAATTTATTGCAAATTAAATAGATTAGAGCAGGGAGAAACAAAATTTAAAACATTAAACCAGCACCTTTCCTTCCCTGTTTTTCCTGCTCAGCTTCTTTGTTTCACTCCTGATCTTTTAGCCCCCAAGAAGTGCAGGGGAGTGGGGAATGGTGGTTTGCTCCTCTCTGCTGCACCTCCCTTTGCCTGGAAATGTCTGTGCCCCCCCCAGTGTCTTGATTCCTGCACCCAATGTGATGCCTTTGCAGTGAAAAGGCAATTTTGGTGCTTTACTGAATTGAGACCAAGGTCAGAAGTCAGCGCTGGCTTTGGTCTCTTTCCTCATGCTGGTTGGTCACACAGAAAATGAATGGAAACCCTTGGAAAATGGAAGGCTCACTGTGCATGCTTAGACAAGAAGTGGTGCATAGTTAGATAAGATCAGAAGTGCCAGCAATGTCTTACTTCCCAATAGAGGAAAATAATTAGTAGTGAAACACATCTGAAGATGCCAGTGGATATGAAACAAATGTTAATGTGAATGTAAGCAAGGCAGCAAGGCAAGGGTGGCTGTGCAGATCAGTGAGCAAATGGGAATTCATGTGAGAAATGGGACAAAGAGGAACTTTTGTGATTGCCGTATTTCAACCAGCCCGTACATGCCACCACAATGTGCTGGTGTTTCTGAATAGCATTTTCCCAGATAGTTCCATATTGCAAGTACTAAGTATATTTACCCAAATTACATAATGATGCGCCATTATACAAGTCAAATAACTGCATTAGAATTAACAAAATTCTATATATGTGCTCTCCTTCTAAAGTAATTTCTATCAGAATAACCTAAACACCCACTGAAATACAGAAATAGGCACATTTGGGAATATTATCCCCCATGTATCCATATGTTTCTATATTTAAATTGCAGCTAATTATGTATATGTACGTAATTTCTTTATTGCTGTGAACAAACAGGAAGAGCTCTGTTAATTTTTCAGGGAAAAAAAAGAAATAAGCTGTCAGACTGAAGTGTTTGTTATATTTTCATACAGATGAATAAAGAAAACGTTAGTAAGCATCTGTCAAGATTTATATTTGATGTTTCTCATTTAAACTTGTAATTTAAAGCATGAATAAAATATGAATGGTACAGGTATGACCTAATGCTCTTTTCACTCTTTTCACTCTTTTCACCGTTTTAGTGCAAATGTGGAATGTACTGAGGGCACAGATGACTCTGAAGACACACAGCCCTTCTCCCTCTCTCTTTGGGGAGAAGTTTTAATAAAATCAGATAATAATAAAAGAGAACTGCTTTCCTTCCCTTTCCTAAGACTTGTTTGTGAAACAAATCTGTGCTCTTTCTTTTCAGGAGCAGGACAAAGAGCATGTCCAAAGGGATCCATTCCAGTTCTGCAAAATGCAGGTCTTAACAGTTGTGTCGAGTTTGCTACAGTCTCTCCTCTTTTCCTCAGTGGACAGGGTTTTTCTGAAAATTGGAAGCAGAATCAAAGATGAGATTAGCTGGAGAGTCTGAGAGCAAGTGGGATAGTCAAAAGTATGTGAACACAGCACAGGAACAGGCCATTTCCTCACCTCCATTTGCACCAGAAGATGCCAAAAAGAGGCTTGCCCAGGCTTCTTCCTTATGAAAAGGAGAACTGACTCACTCTTAGAGGTTAAAGATGTACTTGTCAAACCACAGAACATGACATACACTTTCTGTCCATTTTGTAAACTGTGCTAATCTGAGCTCTAAGAGTTTTTCTATCAACTTGGTACAGACTTTAATATTACACCCCAGAGGACTGGCAAATGCCAAACACTTATTCACGGAAAAAGAAAGCCCAACCAAAAAATCCCAATAGTAATGGCCTTGGCAATTATGGACCAGTAATTCTTTCTTAAGAAATTATAAAAATACCCTTGAAACAATGAGAAATTTCATGGACTGCTCACATGTCACTCTTTAAACTAATATTTTCCTATATAAAATGGGGGAGTGACAGCTCTTAAAGAAGGAGGACTTTCAAAAAGCTGGAGATGGAGACAGACACCAAGTAAGCCACATAAAAGAGCAGTGCACAGTCTTGCATACCTCTACCAGCTAAATTCCCTTTAAACACAGAATTGGTGGAATAAGTTTTTGAGGAGTGCAATATAGAGAGGGTGACACTACCCTGCCATCCTTCCTGTGTGCAAGGCCATACCCATGGGCCAGCGCTTTTCCTCCTTTACACATTGCTCCCAGAAAGTGATACGAGCAGACACCAGCGGTGCAAAGTCATCAGCATTTTGGCATGTGGAGAGGTGAAGGCATCTCTGAGGAGTCATTCAAAGAGTCTGAACAAGTGCTGAGCCAGCACCTTAATCCAGATAGCGTACCCTCTCCTTGATACTAACTGCAGAAACTGTCTGAGCTACCTTCAGAAAATGGGTCTGGAGAACTTTTCAGGTACCAGAAAAATCTAATAGGTGATATCTTGACTCTTTCAAGAAAATACAGTGGGCTATCTTTGGACTTATCTTTTTGTTTTAAACACTGTTTGTCCTGAATTTACTCTCACATATGTGATCAAAGTCGTGTAAATAATGACACTTCCACTTGATAGTGGATCAAAGGAAGAACAACATAATAACTGCTTCACAACCATTTACTATCTGCATAATTAAATCAAGGCCGTGAACAGAAGTTTGTTGGAAAAAACTCTCTTTTTGGGATGTGCAGTTGGAAAGGAATGTAAAATTATCCCAAACCTAAGTAAAATTCTGTCTCATGTTTAGGAGACAGCTAATTAAATCTTGCTCTAAAAATCTTGCTTTTTCCTCAGTCAGTCTCATGACTTTGAATAAATGCATTTCAAACTATTAAAGGTTGTTGGGAAAGAAACCAATGGAAAATTAAAACTTAGGTTGTGTTTGCTAATGTCCAAAAGAGGAGTTGTTCTGTTTGTCACCGTCACCTCTGTACTTATGATCCAAACTCATATATATCTACTGTTGCAATAATGTGTGATAGAGGAAATCAGGTTCAATTGAGCCATCTCTGTTACAGAACGTATACAAACCCCCTCAAAAAAAAAAAGGAAAAAAAAAGAATAAAAAACAACAAAAGATACCCCTAGCATTAAAGATACCATCTTACAAATATGAAGAACTGCCCACATTTAAAATTATTCTACTTGAAGAATTGCATTATAACAGCCAAATTTTAATTACCAGTATTTGTTCACTTTCTGTTTTGAAGAGTGGTTCATGTTGGTGCATGCAATCAAACCCTTGCCATGCTTTAATCCATTAGTGCATGTGAGCTCTCACAGCTAAAGGATGCTTGCTTTAATTTCTGTACCATCAAGACATGGCTCATAAGGGAGAGTGACTTGCCTAATCTGCATGGGGAGCATCAAGTGCCTGGAGGGAGCAGGTGGAGAGAAAAAAACCCAGCCACACCAGCTTTTGCTTTGATCCAAAATCTGAGGAAGACATTGATTTTACTGGCTCTGGAGCAGTGACTCAGACCTTGTTTCAGAAGGATTTCGAACGTGCATTCCTGCATGCCCGGTTGAATTCGTGAGCCAGAGCAGCTTTCTGAATCCATGCTTAAATTAATATGGCAGGCAAGAAAGTAGAAGTGCTAAATAAAAACAGCCTTGCCTTTGGTCCCTCACGGCTGCCATGCAGAACCCCTCTCCAGGTAACCTGAGCAAAGGCAGTCCTGCTTCATGCAGGTTGTGGGTGGTTACCAGGGCACCAAAGAGATGCTGATTCACAGTGATCTTTCCAGGCTGTCATGCGATGCTGATGGTACAGAAGAGCTTGTTTCAGTGTTTTCATCTTGAAGAAAACTTCCCTTTTAGCACAAATGTAATAGAATATACATGACAGGTCTATTTCTCACATTTGTATTGGGTTATGATTCCTGTCATTAGCATGATTACACTTGTTATGTGTACAGAGATCAGCAGTGTTTGTTTTCTCATGTATCTAAAACATCAGGATGTTGCTTATACGCTGCATCCTAAATATCAGGTTACTTCAATCTCAACTTCTAACAGAAACTTGTCACTTTCTTGGTCTAATAAATACTTAATATTTTTACAAGCTTGAAAATTCATAGTGCATAGTTAGATTTACCAGCATGGGTAGATGATATTTAAAGCAGAAACATTTATAAAAGCAGAACATATGGGAACAAGGAAGTAGCAGCTATTTCACTTGGTGCAGTTTCCTTATTTTACAACACTTTCTAGTCCAGTCCCCTTCCTGAGCAATCCTAAGGTCATCACCTCACAGCTTTGAGCAGCAGGTCATTTAACCTGCTTACAGCAATGAGAGATGAAAAGTGATTTTTTTAAAGCTTACTTTGAATTTATTTTTCTTTAACTTCCAGTTGTGTTCTCCTTATTCAGCCTTCTGCACTGAAGCTAAAAAAGAAGCTTCTGCTATCTCAGTTATTTATAATTTTGGTCACTTCTGTTAAATCCCTACTTATGAACATAGTTTTGTAACTTGTTTTCATAACTTATGTTTTTTAGTCTTGAGATTACTGCTGTCCTTTTTGACTTTTTTTCCTTATAAAACACATGTAAGAAAAAAAAGGAAGCCATAGTTTTGATCAAAAGTAATGCCCAGCATACTGTCCATTCATGTTTTTTTTTTCTATTAACCAAACAGAAATTTCTTGGATGAGGAAACTTCTTTGGAACATACAGTTTAATTTTTTTTTTTTTGGATCAAGTACCACTTGTGTTATAGTTGTCTCTTTTTAGGAAAGTCAGTAGCAACCCTATATTTAGGGTATTATGTGCTATTATAAGAATTCTTGGAGCCTTTTTATGAGAAAGTCTAACAGCATTGCTTGTGTCAGGCTTTTGAGATTTTCAGCTGAAGACAAGTGCTTGGGGTAGATAACGCTTTTTCCTCTCCACTTCTGCCCATGAAAATTCATTTTTACTTAGCTGAGATACAGGCCGTTAAATTGCTTTTGCATTCTTTCACTGGTGCTCTGCTGGAAAGCCTTGGCATCACATCAAATTGATAATAGACAGTCCTTCAGCACCCCAGTGCCACTGCTGCCTCCAGGGTCACCAGGAGGGAGGAAGCCAAGAGGGGGCAGACAAAAGCAGATCCAGGAGCTTTGATTTCTGCCCGTTTGACCTGGGACTCCCACCAAGGTCCTCCCTCCCTCCTTGTCTAGCTGTGCAGGAGAGAGAAGCCAGCCTGATTTGCTGTGAGAAGCTTCCTAGAACCTCTCTCACCCATGGTAAGGTTACCTGGATGGCCAGCTGCTGTCTTACAAAGGAAAAAAATCACGGACTCCTGTGGTGATGACAGATAAAAAGCCTTTGCTGAAATGAAGTAATTTGGATTGCTAAACTGCCAGCTGTGGGCCTCCCAGCCATCTCCATGGGGCACTTGGTGTCCCTTTCCCTGTTGTTCTTATGTAGTGCCTGTTCTGGCCATGCCCACTTCCCACTTCTCCCCTGTGGGAGGTAAAACTCTGCTTGCCCCTTCCAGCAAGGCTGAGTAAGGATATCATGAGTCCACTGTCCCACTCCTGGACACTGGAAAAGGGTCTCCTAATTTAATGGACGTTATTTTCACTAAAGGAACTCCAGTTTCTCTCTGTGGGAAGTTTGCTTTTTTCCATCCCACCCCAACTTTTTGTCTCTTCTTCACCCACTGTTAGTTGTAGGGTGTTTAGGTCTCACCCCCTAATATCCCTCAACCTCCAGTCTTCAAACCCTTCACTTTTTCCTGCCAGTGGCTGTAGGAGAACCTGCCTTAAAATGAGCCACTTTGTGCTGCATAGCCATGAAAAATGGCCAGCTTTTTAGTCCCAAGGAGGGTCATGTCATATGAATATTGTCAAGGAAAACAGTGAATAGCTTCATCTCTTTTTCTTTGTCTCACAAGAACTGAGTTAAAGTGTGTATGAGCATTATTTGAATTTATGTTCTGCAGCAACAGATGGGTTTTAAGGGCTTCTTGTTTTAAATATATTTATTCTTAAATGCATACTTGATCTCATCTACTTTTAAAATGCTACCAGAAAGACTTCTTGACAATGCCCTCTGGAGACAGAGGAGAGAGGGAAGGAGGCTGTTGGCAACAGCTCTGATATTTGGGTGGGCTCAGTGTGCTAGGAGGAGTAATGTGGGGCTGGCAGGCTGCAGCTCTTCACCCTGTACCGAGACAGTGCTCAAACCTGTCATGTGTAGACCCAGCCCTCATGGTCCAGCTAACAGCCTTCATTCATCTTTCTTGCAGGCAATATTTCTAAGTGTTTATGGAGCTGATATACAGCATCAACCTCATGTCTGGGTTGCACTTTGCCTCCCATCAAGCTGTTTTTGCCAGTGTCAGTTTGGACTCAGGGTGGTGTTGAGCAGGGCATAAATCACACCGTAAGATACTGAGACACAAGTTTCTTCATTTGTCTTGTGGCTGGAGAGGAGAAGTATAAAACCAGAGTTTTTCCAGCCTGTGTGGTTCGGCAGGTTTGTTTCTTTTCCAGCTCTTTCAGGGGAGATTAATGTTGGGATGATGGGCATAGGGCTCTGTCAAAGGGGAAAATCCTAAAAGCTCATGTCCCATGCTAGACCTCAATCCCCATAGCCTTTTCCTGTGCCATGGTTGTAGGAGACCTCACCTTACAACCAGTGTTGCCGATGAAAACATGATTCTGATTGACTAGGATGACCTTTTATTTCAGTTGGGCACTTGGAACCTTGATGCTTTGGGCAGGAATGGAACTACCTGAAATAAATGAACTGAAATAATTTTCTCAGTATATGAAAAAATTTTTGATTTCTGAACTTTATTTACATTTATTCTTCAAACAGGTGTTTTTGTACAGCTTAGGCGATCTCCTTTTCTTCACCTTTTTTGCATTCAGACAGCAACATTTCCTTTAATAACATTTTCCTTAAACTTTTAGCTTTTCAAATGAAGGTCTATACAAACAGCTTCATCAAGCCTTTTGCCAAGAAAAATGCTTAAGGAGTCCTGTTGTAATAAGCCCTATTCCCTTTCTTCTAACACATCAGTGGGTCTAGAGCATGAATTCTCCAGGGACCAGTGCTCTATAAATACCTTTGATAGATAAATGACAAACTGCTACCCACTAGAGCAGGTTTTACTTGTGTTGTGCAGTGAAGGGCAAGAGAACTAACCAAAATAAGCACAGGGTTGCTGGTGGAATGGAATTTATCATGAGGTCTTGGTTTGCCAACTATTGTCACAGCTATTTACCCAAGCACAGGGATAGAAATACAGTAATTACTGCCAGTAAATGCCATTTCACACCGCTGACTACTGCACTTTCCAAGGACTCTCGTTACTATACAATCATTGCCAGTTTTGACAAATTGCATCTGATTAATGAAAACAATATTTCTAAATCAGCCGTACCTCCTGAGAAGTCACCTCCTTGGTGAGGAAGAAATATCAAGGGGAATTTCAGTGGGGTTTTTCAGAACTGTGGAGATCCCAGTTGTGCTGCCTGCAGTATCAGTAGCCATCAAATATCCTGAAAAGGGGCACTGATTGAAACAAGCAGAATGGTTTAAAACAGATGCAGGAAAGGCTGCTGTGAAAACAGGTGGTGAGCTTCTGGAGCTTGGCACCACTGGACATGAATGAGGACATGACAGCAGGCTGAAAAAGGGATTAAACACATTTATGTCTAACAAGTATATAAAGAGAAACTGTCAGGAATGTGCAGTAATCTAGTAAAAGTAAAGTATGAGAAAGTGTTGAGGCTCATGTGCTCCCATAAATAACTTCCTTCACTGTCACCACTGAGACCAGTGTTGGGTGGGACTGTCTGTTGCTCTAACCCAGCGACACATTATGTCCTTAAAAACTGGAAAACACAAAACTACTGCTTCTGCCATAGATGCCAGCACAGAAAGCTTCAGTATGTCCCCCTGGAGTGGAGGGTGGAGAGAATGGGGCAACCAGCATTAGGGGTGGTTTTTTAAAAAGGCCTTTTTAAAAAGTCTGAAAATACACGTGGTAGAAAAGCACTCTTCAAAAAATGTAAGAGATTACTCTGAAGTTCAGCTGTTTACCCATATGCACTATTTTTACATGTATGTTTCTGCAGCACAGCATGATGTTCTTAAATTTTTGTTGTTGTTGTTTTCGTTTTGCCTATATCTTCCTATGTTTAGAGAATATGTCTGGTGAAGAAACCCAGTGAGGCAGTTTGAACTTAGGTGTCCAAATTTGCCTGCAATACCTTTCAGCTGCCTTCATCTGTATCGAGATCTGTTTCTTTCTCTTCTCTTTCTTGGATGTCTTTGGGGATCCAGCAGTGGCCAGAAGACACAAATATAATTACAAGAAATCTTTCGCTTACAGCTCCCTTCTCTCTGCTTAGAGCTGTTGTCAGGGGGAGGTTTAATCTAGTTATCACTTTTTGCTGAGGAAAGCACATTTTTAGGTGTTGCTTTAATTTTAAGTAAGTGTACATCCTCTCCTTGCTGAATTGAAAGCACAGTCTTTGTTCCTTCCATGTCATTCATCACAGCCTTAACAGGGAGAGACTGAAGACAGGTTCTACTGGGAGACATCTGTGCAAACATTACTGCTGCCTTTCTATCCATCAGGCTTTAATCTGGACCACTGAGTTTTTCATTTTTCCTTCATTCCCATGCTTCTCAGAGCCTGTGCAGCAAGCTCTGGTTTCTTTATTTATGCTCTTCATGAACTGCCCAGAAGCCACTGTCATTGACTGAGCCCCCATTGTGTGAGAGGAAGGAGACAGCTGCTGTCTCCAAAGCTGTTTTGGGAGTGGACTTGAAAGCGCTCGTGCTTTCAAAACTCTAAGAATAAAAACAATGTGTCGTATACAGCTGTCCAAGTCATAAAAAGCATTTCAGGGTAAGTTAGGGCTTGTCCCATAGAGTGGTTACTGAGGTGAAAATGCAGCAGTCTCTTGTTGTAGGAAAAGGGTTTAAGTCCAACTCACTAAGGTCCATTTGTAAAGTGTTTTCAATGTTTTATTTATTTATCCAACTTAATTTAATACTAATAATAGAGTTAGAGGCAGAAGTGAAGAGTAGGGATTACTGTGTTAGTTTCTCTGTCAAAAACCCAATAATTTGCAGAGACAGAACTTTCCTCAGAAATACCCAGTTTTCTTGTGGCAATGTCTAAGCATTGAATTTTATGGAATCCAAATTGAAATCTGTTCTTGAATTATCAGAAACATTGATGCCCACGATTTGCATTCACTTCAAGAAGAACTTCAACATCTTTCTGAAAAAAACCCAGAATGCTAGTCAGATTTCTAACTTGTCATCTGAACTCATGGACCAAATTCTCAGAAACTCCTGAAACGACGCCTTCAGCGCACAGAGCTGAGAACTTTTACTCTCCTCTTGCTGACACTGGCTTTACAATTCTGATTTATTCTGAGCTTTATTCTCTGTACTTTTTAGTCCTTAATAGTGTCTTATATTGTAATCACAGCTGAAATCTGCAGATTATGCTGCAACAATAAATTATTCGGATTGGCTACTTAGACTTCATTTTACCAAAATGGTTCCATCTCTATCAATTAATTGACAGTTATTTCTGAGCATTATTTAGCCTTTCACATCACAAATCAGGACTCCTGCCTATTGCCAGCTCCAGCTTCTAGTGCCAGATTCCCATCTGGCATTGTAACAGGGAGTATTTGAGTAGGACACGTTGCCTTTTTTTAATATCAAATCCATAAGGCTCACAATGAAAAAACAGCTTCTTTTATCTACTGAGCTCAAGCTTATGTATTCTGTAAATCATCTTAACTTCTCAAATGTCAAGATGACTTTAATAGCCCTAATTGAATGGAAAACTGAGCTGAAACTCAGATGTTGAATTGGAACTCTTGATGAGGTAAAAAGTATCTTTTTTAACAGCCCCTCTCTTAAGAAAAGAAAGTTAAGCACTCTGTTATGTAGACACTTCCATCATGTTCCTCCCTGAACAGTAATTAGTTCTGCTCCTGCCGTGCCATCCAGCTGGGACTTTGTGGGATTACAGAGCTTTCCAGCAAGGTGTGAGGATCCACACCAGCCACCAGCACCTGTGATGCCCTACTAGGCCCTTTTGGCAGATGCAGGCTCTCATGACCTCTCAAATCTGTGATGAGGAGCACAGTGTCCCCCTGTATGACTCCCTCCTCTTGCCTCCCACGAAAGGAGCTGTCTGCTGTGCTGGCCAGGTGCATGGTCAGGGCTTTTTTGTGGTCTGACTGTGATGTTCCTCGAATGACACCTTCACGTGCTGGTGTCTGGTGGTGTGTTAGCAGCAAGTGTCTCATGCACAGCCAACTGCTGGGCCAAGGCAGTGGATCCTGGAGGGATCTGTGGGATGTGCTTCAGGCTGTATGGGCAGGAATCTTGCATCTCCAGTCTAAGCTTACTGTGCTAAGCCCCAAATCCCTCAGCCTTTGTTGTTATCACATATATAACAATAAGCAAAGAAAGCAGGCAATCTCAAGAAGTATCAGAGGATCAGAAATTTCAAAGCTAATTTAAAAGTGATTGCCTAACAAACAAACAGACAAATCTCTAAGATGATTCCTCTGTGCCCTGTTTTTTATTAAACCAGATTTTGTTTTTCATGATTGAGAGAAGTCACTTAGTCTCATCAACAGCGTTTTTTGGTTTGCTGTCACAAAATTATCTCCCAGAATACTTTCCTCTCTCTTGATGCTGAAGTGTTTTACCAGGCTTTTCTCCCTTTGAGGGAGTTTTTTTTTTGTACTTATTTTCCTTAGGAATTACATGAATGCGTACATATCGTCTTCTGCTGTCAGAAATTCATCTGTCATGTTTCAAGAATAAATGCAACATGACATGAGGCTTTTAAAATGCATTGTATTAATGTATCTCCTCTTTTTTTTGGAATTGCTTCTAAAATTCAGTGTCACAAATTCTTCTCTGAGAAATCAAAGCAAGTACTTTCAGTGCTGCTGTCAGGATTTGTCTCTGCTCCTAATATCTAAGCGAGATACCAGGAGAAAGAGTATCAAAACCAGCTGATTTTTCAGGCAAGGTTTATGTGCGTTATCAGAAAATTGTAGTTGTCCCATCTCCATTTCCAATTCTTTCTCCTACCCACACCAAAAAGAGCACCTTTGTTTTAGAGCTAACACCTTTCTCTCTGTGCTTCTTTCTCACTGGAGAATTTCTCATTGTTTCATGTAGGTGGGTAGGGAGATTTGGATTTCTAACACCTTAGCTAAACTATTTAGTGCATCATTGTTGTCCAGTGGCAGAGGCAGTCCCTGTTACATCCATTTCATGGCTTCTTCCAAACGCAATACTTTGTGTGATGAGTGACATGGTCTCTGTCAACAAATGACTGATTTGATACAGGCACAGGGTTAAATTTGAACATGAAGTGCATGGTGTCAATCTGATTACACGCATTTGATATGTCGTGTATTAAGAAGTACTAGTAAGAGCCAGAAGCTGTGAATATTTGGTATTAATGATACTGGGAGAACAACAGCCTTGAACAACATGAATTTCTGTGTATTTAGCAGTGGAAACAGCAATCCACAGAAAGACGGAATCCTAAGGATTAAGGTGTTTAAATATATTTGTATACAAAGCACAGCTTACATACTTAAATCAGTGGTATAGAAGTAGGATTTGAGAGAAAATTGGAATGATGAGCAAGAAGGAGGAGTGGAAGGACAGCTTCCATACACAAAGGTGGCTTCCCAACTATTGCTGACTGCTGCTTCCATGAAGTATAAATGTATATATGCATGTGCATGTATATATGTGTGTAAGTATGTAGCGCTTTCTACTGCCTATTTTTGGGCATTAAAAGGACATGAATTAGCTCACTTGAAGGAATCCTGACTTGTTCTAAACAAATTAAATGTCTAATGTAATACAATTCATTAAAACGAACTATACTGCCAACTCCACCATTGCAAGCTCTGCAGCAACTTCATTGTCTGGTTCTTGCCAAGTGAGAAAAGCATAGTTGTTTTGTCATAGTGTATTCCATTCATTCTGCAGCCTGACATAAACAAGCTCATGTTCAGCATTATCCCAAGCAGGCCACAGACTTGCCCTTTGTTTGACCATCTGTTATGTTTGCAGTTCCTAGAGAACAAATTCTAATAATAGGATGTAAGTCTTTGTGAATGTAGCCTTAAATGGCTGGAATAAGAGGCCTTACTCTATTAAAAGAGGATTTCAGTTTTCAGATTTAAAGCTGTATCAGGTCTCTGACCTAAAACTGTGTCATTATTAAAGTCACTGAATGACTAAGTGCTTTGCCCCTGGACTGTCAGTGGTATGTTTTAACCAGTTCTGCAGAGGGATATTGAGAGTGCTGAACAGCAAAAGGGCAATCAAGGGTCTGATTCTTACTCATATTAGGCCCCATCAATCTCTGGAGGAGGATATGGATAAAAAGAGCAGGAAATTATACTAGAAGTTTCCAGAGAAATAAGGTGTGTCCTGACAGACCCATTTTTTGCACAAGCACAAGCTAAAGTCTTTGCAAATCATAATGCCTCTTTCAGAGTTTAGGAAAAACAAGTTAACTCGGAAGCTTTTCCTTACTATTTGACAGTATGGCCTTATTGCCATCTAGAATTTGTACTAATTCACCGTGAAAATTTCAGTGCCCTTGTTCTGCTGATCGGATGTTGGCATTTTATTTCCTGCACTAACTGCAGTCTGCTTCTGGTTGTTTTGACTCCTGTGAGAGGGTCCTTACAGTGCAAACAAGTCCTTTCTAATGAAAGCTGCCCAAGGAGCACTGCCACAGGGATGACTTCCACATCTGAGAACATCTCCAGAACCTGCATGCACACAGCCAGCTAGCACTGCCCTGCCTTCTGCCTGTAGCTCCTATCCGGCACAGAAAATGATTTGGGAACTATTTAGAAAATAAATATTCTTTGGTGAGTGAGCTGAGTCAGCTGTGCTGCTGCCTGTAAAGACCTCCTGTACCCTCACTTTCCTGGCTCATACTTGTTATTGGCAATCTCAGTGAGCCAGCTTCCTCCCTCTTCATTTATTCCCTGGCAGTAGGACTTAACAAGGACAAGGACTCCCTTAATCATTTCTAACCTGAGGAGACCATTGTGGAAATCAACTGGAGTGTGGGACTGCCCTTGCCATGTGGTTTCCTGGGGAAAGATTAGTACTAATAGGTATGTTTCCACATTTTTTAAAGCATCAATCAGGTTTAAGCATTTTCTGGCCACCAGGAGACGCGATGATAAATCTCTGCTGCCATGGTCAAGGCAAGCAGTAGAAGAGTCAGCCACACACCAAACTCAGTGTTCCTTATGTGATAGAAGAGAAATGATACCAGAGGAAATATGATGCCCTGAGAAAAGTAGACTTCTTATTTCAACAAATATTTGAAAATTTTTAGAATCTGAAGGGACTACTGTTTAATTTGTTTTTTGATGGCGCGTTGCCTAAAAGTTGTAATTCTTTATTCTTTAATTGCTGTGGACTACAAATGATACCAACCTCCCATGCTGCCATTCCCAAAAGTGTGGTCCTGGTGATGACAGTGGTTGCCTCCCTTGGGCGAGTGGAGCACTCATTGCTTCGAGGCTGTCCTTGAATTTTCACAGGATTGAAAGGAAGGTTGGTGCCACTGATAAATGAGGAATAAAACCCCATGAAGGCTGATGATGGCAGTACGGAATTCAGAAGGTTCATTTTGGGTGAAAGCAGCAACAAAAGTTGTTTCAGTGAGTGCTGCTAAGCTGGGTTTGAGCTGCAAAGCACCTTTGGGGGCTGGAGCTTTCCTAGAGTGTCACCATAGATGAGATGGGTGCATGGGGAATCCAGGGCATTTGCTCTTTACAGTCCATCTTGGCAGCTGTCCCTTACACTCATGGCACTTCTCTGACCCGTAGGAGAGTCATCCTTGGCCACTGCTGGAGCTGCACACCAGGGGTGTCCATACAGGACTGTCACTTTTTATGGTGCCTATGACAAACAAGTTTTTTTTATGCCTATATTATTATATGGTCATGCCTGCAAGCTAAAAATTGTTCTCTCTTGAGTTAAATGCCATCTGCTGATGGTTCTTGTAGAATGGCAAATACCTGAGAAGAAGGAGGTGATTTTTTCTGGTGATTTATACCTTCCTTAACAAGTATACCTATCTTGTTTAGCAGATTTACAGGACTGAAGCATGGAAAAGAGGTTACAAATCAGAGCAATAGCTACATACCCTCCAATTTCAGTTTTATACACATCTGTCTGGCATCTTGCATGCTGAAAAGCCTCACTGGCACACATATATTTTGAAAATTGGTAATATGTTGCTAAAGCTTTCTGGTGGCATTCAGATTTCAGAGCAGATTCCATCTCTCAAATAGATAAGAAGGGGTAAAACGGAAACTACAAAAAGGTTTGAAAGCTGCTCAAGACCTTGGTGGAGAAAGACAAGAAAGAATATAGAACTGTTCAGTACATTTATTACTGATCTTAAATTTTTATAAGGCTAATTAGTCTGTTCTGATTTTTTTTCTGATATCAAGTGGTAGTATTAAAAATATCACTCTTACAGCACAAGAAAACAATCAAAAAATAAAGCCCCTCACATAAAATAATCTAAATACCTCTGAAAAGCAAGAAAAGGTGATTTAATTAAATATTTTAAAACTAATTTGCCTTGATTTGCAATATTATAGTGCAAACAGCTCTCTTTAGTGGGTTGCTGTTGCAGTTGGAAACTTCTGTTCCAGTGTTGTTCATTTTTTTGTTAAGAAAAGCAACACCTCATTTTTTTGGTGGTGCTTTATACTCTTTTTCTTTTTTTTCCTTTATGTAGTTTATTCTAACACAAAATAAATGGAAAATGTCACACCTTTCCAACAGAGTACTTTGTCATAACAGAACTCTCCTGAGAATTACTTTGGAAAAGACGAGGACAGCAGTGAATTGATGATTTGGCAACACGCCTGGTCTCACAAAATATATAGTTTAGGTTAGAATCAGGGTTTCCAGAATATTTTATCATCCAATTCCATCTTGTCCCATCAGAAACTTCCTCACAAACAGTAATCTGAAATAATGTCAGCATACATTGTGTTATTGCTTTTTAGGTTTTTCCCACCTGTCATTACACAGTAATGACAGTAGAAGCTGTCTGAACAGGTGTGAAAACAAAATGTCCATACTGTTGAGGAGCATTCTGCTCCTTGGAACACATCTTGTTTCCTCTGTTGCATACTCTCCAGGTACATCTAATAACAGCAATAACATCATATGTCACAAAGCTGCACTCTGACTAAATATGGCCACGACTGGTGATCTCAACTGGCCTGAGCACTGGTTACAGTAGATTAATAAATTCACTCTGTAGCATTGAAAAAGACTTGTACAATAAATTACATTTTTTTCTGCCACTGGAGCATCCTCACAAGTATATTCAGGTTAGTCCTCAAAGAAAAACAGACTCCCTAGTCTCTTGGTTTGAAACAAAGAACAAACAGCAAGGAGATGGACCAAGAGCAGTGGCAGAAGCACAGCAAAGTGCTGGCGAGTACATGGGAAAAAAGTACCTTCTTGGGGGCATCTGTGTTGTGGATCTGTGTCTCAATTATCCAGGCCTGGGGCTTTCTGGTTTCTAACCTGTGTAAGAGCATTGTATCATGTTTGTTGGAAATGAAAGATGAAAAGCAACCTTTTTTCCACCAATAAATATTATGGTTCTGCCTCATTATACCTAGTGTTTCCAAATAACAGATGATGTAGAGAGGACTGGAACATGGTGTTTTGTTTGTCCTGGCATTAATGAGCATTTGAAATGCTGATGTGTCGGCAAATCTATTTCTGTTTTAATATTTTGCATATATATTACTACATAATGCCTTGTGGGGGGAATAGGAATTTAACATCTAAATACATTAATATTCAACAAATAATGGTGTGTACAAAATAGAAGAAGGAATGATTTGTTTCCCCCTTAAAACATAGCAGCCAATGCTAGTTTGGCTTCATGCAAGCTATTCCAATGATTGTACTAATTTGTCTCTCTAATTTAGGCCTGATAGATGTTAATTTTCATCTTCAGGAAATACATGACTCTTTGCTTGCTTTCATTTAGGCCACCTCATCATAGTCTGAAATGAAGTACACAGGCAGAAAAGGGTTTGGTATCCCTTTCAGGGGAAGATTTCACAAGTGCCTTGAGCCAAGCCAGCACAAACCCCAAGTGGAAATAAGATGCTTGTTTTTAACATGCTGTAGGCAACCAGAGGTACGTGGTGTCCTTAGCTGCTCTGAGTGCCATGGCCTGAAGTCCTTGAGCAAGCCTGTGTGTCCCTCTAGAAGACTCGTGCTGGCATCACTTCATAATGTTGATAATGGTGACCCAGCAATAACTGGATTACATTCCACATCCTCATTATGAAGACCAAAACACATGATCACAGAGGTTCCTTCTGCTCTTAAAATACATAAATCAATTAACTTACTGGTTTACTTAATTTGATTTAGATAAATTACAGAGATATTTCTGTATTCAAAGACTGGGAGGGAAGGAGAGAGAGGTTTATGGTCAATTGAGAATCACTGATTTATCAGCTGGGGCTATGCTGGTTCCTTTTGCACTTGATTGATAGTGGTGTGAATATGACATCATTTTTGTTGGCCTTTGTCATCCACTGAAGTTAACTGGAAGAGTTTCGCTGAGCCTGCAGGGTGCTCCTGTCCTGGTGAGCAGTCTCACAAGGCTTTCATGAGGACAACAGTATTCACTAGAAGTTTTGCTGGCATGGGTTCAGACAGAGTAGGCAGGCAGTACGGGGGTTCTCAAGCTCAGAGCGTAAATTGTGCACCCAGAATTACAAATAAGTAACACAAGATGCTGCCACCATATGCCATCTATATATAAAGAGTGCCAAAAAGAAAGGCTTTCGTCTAGCTGTGTGACTATGGCAAAGAGCAATGAATATATGAATAGATCTCCTTCAGATAAATTATATGGACGAGTGTGTTTCACAGGTTGGAAAATGCATATAAAGATAAAGGGTATGTTCTCAGCTTGTAAGTATTTAAAACAAAATACACACCAAGTTCCTCCTGGCTTTATTTGCTTTGCTTCTTCCTCATTCTCTCTTATATTGGAGCAACAATTTATCATGAAGTCTGCTTGTCTTCCTCATTAATGAGATTTCAGTTTAACTCTTTATGCTCCCACCACTGTATTTTTTTTCTATAATACTTCTTGATTCATGTAATCCCTTCCTAAAAAGATGGAACGCTGGCATTTGTAATTGGAATAACCTTTACTTATGAGGCTGTAATGTTTTTTTTTTCCTCTAAATTGATTTAAATCAACACAATTCAATTAATTTCTTTCTTGAGCCTCTGTCAGTTGTACTAAACTAATATTCTAATATTGCAGTAGGGTCTATAATGTTGTTTATATAATGTTGTTTCCTGCGTTGGCACAGAGGTTACTGGATTTGCACCCTGTGCAAGACGAATCTCCCTTCTACTACAAAAGCCAGTCTGCTCCAGCTACTTATCCTCATGCCCTAGATTTGTACTTGGACTTTTTGCCTGTTCTGCTCCATGCAAATACAGTAGTAGTCTCACTTCACCATTTGTAGACACCTACAGTTTTCATTTGGAGTGTTTTGGTAAACTGGAAACTGCCGTGATATTTACTTTAGCAGGTGGCTGGAATACAAGATTGTTCATTTAGAAGTAGACTCTCTTTTAAAATCTAAAAATTCAAGTGGAATGTGAAATCAAGCAAACCTTGAGATATATGAAATAGAGCAGCTCCAAGATAGAGTTTTGGTGACTGTTCATAGACACTTATTTATTTATTTATTTATTTATTTAATGAATGGATGCTTTTGTGACTCTTTTGGTCCCTTTGGAACTTCTTTTTACAAAACCCTAATTAAAATGAACAATTCAAGGATGACTTCAGAATATTTTTTTTTTCTGCTTATGCCTTCTACTGGGATATAGTTTCTCTAGAGCAATGGACGGTTATTGAAAGAGGAAAACAACTTTTCAAACAATTTTTGATTAGTTTTTATTGTTTAAGTTATTTCCAGGTCATACTTTTCATCAGATCTTTTAAAATCAACATTATTTTAACTTCTCTCCATCTCAGCCTACACAACTTCCATCTGCGTACGCTTTTTTTTTTACTGAGTGCAATAAAATGAATTAGATTCAGAGGGACTTTTCTCTTTTTTTCTTACTCTCTTTCTGACTTCTTAACTTTTCAAGATTTCTTCCACTTTCAAAAAGTCTCAGAGGAAGAAGGAGAAAAATTAAAGCTGTGATTAATTGCTATTTTAGTACCCTTGAAACTGATACTCAAGATTGAGAAAGTTTTCAGAAGTTCAGAGAAACTGGAAAAAAAAAAGAATGAAATCAGAATATGACAGGCATTTGGTGATAGAGAGAGAAAAGGGAAAGAATAAAGAGAAAACACCCCCACAACTTCATCTTTAGTTTTCAGCATCTAATATTGAATGAAAATAAAAGTGTGGAGTTAAACAAATTGGAAATATTTGTTTTGTTTTAAATACTAAAAATGAGAACACCTTATGAACATCAAAATGGAGCTAAAGGCACCTGAATTCCCCCTGATTTGGGAGTTTGCTTAGAATTCACGTGTTACTTGCAGATATGATTATGGCAAGATCCTGTCTGCCCTTTGCAAAAGACCTAAGCAGCTGAAGCACTTATCCTCTAGGGAGGACTGTCTTCATCCAGATGTTCCCTGTGTATCCTGAGAGAGGCACCTTTCCAAACTCTGCTGGCATTTATAGCATCACACGTCTGGAAATGCAGTAGTTGAGGGGCTGGTTCAGAGAAGCAGATGTGAGCAATCATAACTTAGCCGCTGGTTAGGGCAGGCACACAGCTGTGGCTAAAATGTATATGCATTTACATAAGTCCATAATCAAAAGCCAAGAAACAGTTCTGGGGCCTCAGACAAAGCACATCTGACTTTAAGATGAATATTTTCCACTTTTTTTTCCCCTTTAAATTTGACATCACAGTGGTGGCAATGAGTCTGCCTGCCCAGCGTGGATTGAGAAACCAGACTGAATCAGTCTTCTGGTGAAGGACTCACTCCAAAGTCTAATAGAGCTGCACTTGGCTGTCTGCAGAGAAGAAGTGAGCAGCACCCACATGGCAAAGTGCTGCTGGCTGTTCAAGAAGAGCCACAACAGAGGAGGCAAGAGTGACTGCAAGCTGGAAGTGACACAGCACAGTGCAACTTGGCTCCTCTTTCCCTGGAAAGACTTCTCATGGCAAAAAAACTTTAAGATTCCAAACAAAGGCATTGAGTGGGTAGGAACAGCACACAGAGAATTCAGAGACTAGAAATGAGATGCAGGAATTCAATTAAATGGCGAAATGCCCTTGAATATACAATGGATTTTGTGCCATTCCAAGTCTTTAAACTGAGACTACACCCTGTGGAGAGAAATACTCTGTGTGTGGGAGAAGTCAACCAAGAGCTCCAGATTCAATTCACTGTGTCATGTAATCACAAAATGACAGATTTGAACACTGGAACTGATGTTTTCATTAACAATTACAATCGCAGTTAATAAGGTCTTAATTTTATTGCTTTGGCTTTGAGTTCTTTCCCAAATACTCACTGTATGTAATCAGCCAGATGATATTCAGGGCAACAGCTTTCTTAGACCTGTATATGGATAAATTATTCCCTCCTTGATTTCTTCATGGTTGTCTGATACAGAGAAGAGCAGAGGCATAATGCTGCTGCTGCTATTTTGAGAGAGATTAGATATGAAGGAGCTGCTAAAAGTCTCATGAGATCTTCCATATCCCGTGTATATTACCAAAACAACTCCACGGAAGATGTAAAATCTGGGATGTAAACAAGCAGAACTAGTGGACCATTAAGACACGATGGAGATCAGGACAAAGAAACTTAGAAGCTATTAGTTTTGTGGTGGACTGTGAGGTGGTGAGAAATCTGTCATCAGTGAAAATATTTGGAAGTCTGAGAGCAAACCGTATTGGTTTAATGCATTTTTTCCTATACTTGCTAAAGAGAAAAGAAAAAAGATCTAGGTGCTTGGATCAGTCTTGATGTTTATTTGAATAAATTCCTAGCAGAGTGCAAAGCATTTCTGAGAAATGAGAAAAGGACAGAATGGCAATTCTGAAAACAAAATTGCAAGAAAAGGTAATATAAAAGTAATGTACAATTTGGTAATAGTGTGCTAAGTTATTAGAGTGCAAGAGTTGGGGAGAAACTAGATGTATTCTCAGGCCTGTTCAGCTTAAAAGGAAACATAAAGCTTCTGTAAAGACAGTTAATGTGTTGCATATATTATCTTCTACCTGAAATGGGAATGCTAACGAGTTGCAAAGAAAGTTATTGTGAGACTAATTTATTTAAAAGAGCTCTTTGAGGCTTGTGCTGTGGGCTGATGTGGAGCTTGATTTAGGATGAGCAACCAGGACAATTGCCCCCAAAGAGGAGCTCTGCAAGCTTGAAATGGGGAATAGAGGAAGAGAACATGTGCCTGGCTGAAGTCTGATATCAGGTGTAAGCAAACTCATGGCATTCCTTCTGTTCTAGGGCAAAATACTGTGTGGTTTGGGGTAGGTTTTCCTTTTTATTTTTGTTTTTTAATCACTGTTTTTGTTTGTTTGTTTTTAATTCTATAAAAACACTTTTATAAGGAATATTTAACGAATAGCAAAAACTTTCACCAGGAAAGACACACCATGGAAAACCTGAAGCTGGTACATACCAAAGAGAGAATCAATGTGTAAAACTGAGCCGAGTCTAGTATTATAAAATTAATCACATGATGTTAGTTCACATAATAAAGCCTTTGATTCAGAGGTATTCAGACAAGTTGACCCAGGAGACCCCGTGGGAGAGCAGTGGAGGAATTGTCACCAAGATTTTTAGATAAAGGGTAAAAATAAAGGCCTAGATGCTCTGCTGAAGCAAAACATGGTGTCTGAATTCTTAGAGCTCTTGTAAACAAACATATGCCGTGGTGGCAGTAGCTAGGGTAGGTAAAATGCCTCCACTTTGCCAGTCTTCACCTTGAGGGTTTTTTCTTTGTTCAGATAGGTACCAAAATTAGGTGAGTCGGGCTGTTGAGAAGTTTTCATTTGCTTAATTTCTGATCTTCCAGATGCAGCTCACAGCTCATAAATTGATGGTATTTCAGCCCTGCAGTCATCCTTGTGCCTGTGATAGCTACACCAGATGGGAGCTCTTGCCAGCAATCCCCTGCCAGAACCCTGATCAAGCACACTTTTCCAGGTTGCTGTACACTATGTGCACACATAAGGCTCTGCCTTGTATTGCGTTGACTCTTATATTCATGTTGTTTATAAATAAAAGAGAATTTTTCTCTTTCTTTGGAATAAAAATGCAGTTTGTTTATATAAATGTTTACTTAATCCTGCTCTGCATTCCTTAAAACCATAATATAAGACACTGTAATTGTCCCTTTTGTAACCACCCTGACAAGCAGAAGAGAATTATGACATTAGATAGCCTAGGTGGAAGGCTCAAATAAATTTATCTTCATTGATGAGAACAAAAATCCTTGAGACTACTTCACAGATTTTATATTTAGCTGATCTTTTTTTATTTCTTAATTTTTCATTTTACTTTGAACTTTACTTAGAGTCTTCTAAACACGAAAGATTTGAAACAGGATTTGTTCTCTGGCCATTTCCAGCACATTACAAGCCCTCTATGACTCAGACTCCTTGGACCAACAAAAGGAGGTCAGTTCTTATGCTTTGGTGGATCTCAGCTGAAGATTTTAATGCATTCCTTCAGGTCAGTTATAATGAAAATGAGGGTCCAGATTTCCCTGCCTGGCAGATGATTTGGTGTCCTGTGCTGGCAGGAAGGTGTCAGCTGGGGGAGGAGGTGAGTGGGGACACTGCTCTGAGTGAAAGGCTCAGGTGAGACCTGACGTGGAAGGGCTGGATGGCCACCTCCACATCTGCAAACTGAATAGTGCCAAGACAGATCCGCTGTGCCTACTCAGTTTAGAGGTACCATTACTTTATCACAACACAGAAAATTTCTTGACCAGCTTGACATTTCTTCCTTACTACCCCAGGCTCCCTTCCCTCTCGCAGCCAGATTAGCTTGCAAATCTGCTGCTCACAAAAAGCAGCTGGGGCTTTGAAAGTACAACCTGACAGAAACCCAGAGAAATGCCACTGTATATTTTGGTGATATGGTAGCTTCACACTTTCTGACTGGTATTTACCAATGACTGCAGTACTATTGGTAACTTTCTAAATCTTCTGCAGTTGATGCAGTCAAAGAAAACGGAATGACCACCTAGAAAGGGATGCTGCACCGCAAAGTGACTCCGGTGCCCCTGAGACAGCCTGTCTTGAAAAGAGGACTGAGCTCTGCTTACTTCTGATGTAATCATCCATGCTGAGGTATTAAGTTACACTGATGGGTACAAGTAAAATGGAAGCTTGCAAAATGAGAATTCAAATATATAAACAGGTTTCTGTTGATGGCAACATAATAAAGGAGGTAATTCTCTAAACATATTGTTCCCATTTTGTTTCTAATTACAGTGAACTACAAGGTTAGTTCTGCTCTTTAAGTGCACTTTAATTACTCTCTCAATGTTGACTTTCTGCATTATGATTCCTGTAGCACGCCATAGGAAATAGACATTTAATTAACCAGATGTCACTCAATAAATCTTAACTTCTATTCTGAATCAGAAAAGCCAGTGTTAATGGGCATAAAAGCACCAGGATTTTAGAAATAATTTACTTTTTATGTTCCTTTAGCTCTTTGTTATACTAAGGAAAATGTCTGTAGTGAAGGAAAATTAAACTGATGATTGTAAGCATTTAATTTAATGAAAAATAGGTCCACAAAGTAAAAACATGATTCTAACATTTTGTAAGTGTTGACATTTCATAACATGTAGGAAAAGCAACTGAAAACAGTGAAGTTAACAGTGTGGTATGGCTGCAGCCAGATGTGTTGGTTCATTGTCATACTTCACCTCATCTTATCTGTACTTATTGGTGAATTTATACAGCTACATGCAAAGCACATATTATACTCATACATTATTATACTCTTTACTGGGAGTGTGGTGAGGCACTGGAACAGGTTGCCCAGAGAAACTGTGGATGCCCCATCCCTGGAGGTGTTCAAGGCCAGGCTGGACGGGGCTCTGAGGAACCTGGTCTAGTGAAAGGTGTCCCTGCCCATGGCAGGAGGTTGGAACCAGATGGCCTTAAAAGTCCCTTCCAGCCCAAACCATTGTATGATTCTATGAATATTTTTGGCTTTTTGGGATTGTTTTTTGTATGTAGCTCTACAAGCTCACAGTCCCTGACTATGCCATCGCGGTAGTCCAGAAATATTTGCTGTAACAGTAATACACAGGACATGTAACAAGGCAGAGGGACACAGATTCCCAATGTGTCAGCCGAGACCATTTCCCGGATTTGGAAGAGGAGGGCAGAATTTTCCCTTCTTAGACTCTGCTGACCATCCCAACAGACCTATATAGAGACCTGATTTGTGCCACACAGCATCCATCATGACAATTGTGCACCCATTAATCCTCCACTTGGAGGTTTTTAAAGATTTCCAGCAGCCTTAAGGCCAAATGAACACAGCCAGGTTTTCAGGTTGGTGGCAGCGTGAAACATTTAAGTGTTTTAATTGCTGGATGGTCTCTTCAGATGTATTTCTCTGCTGTTTCTAGAAAAGTAAGTGGGGCTCTCCACAGTAACTCGCAGCAGTACAATCCCTTTCCTTGACCTCCTCTTCTTAGGGTCAGTGTCTTGTCAGAGACCTCAACCCTAGTCCCATTTCTTAAGTAATCTTGGCTTATATTATAGGAACCTCTCTACTGCAGCAGCTTCATTTCCTTTCTCCATTCCCCCTACATCGACAGTACTTCAGCCTTCCTTTGCAATGTCACTGAACATGGCCAGAATGCCATAAAAGAATACAACGGGGCACGCTCTCCTATTAATAATTGCAGTGCAAAACTCCTATTAAAATTAATGGGCACTCCATGTGCATTGGAGTGTAAAAATAACCCCCCTATTCTCATATGCTATTTTAGTCTCTTCATTCTTTCTAACCTATGTTTCCACTGCCATTACACCTAATGAATGCTGTGGGAATGCAGTTCCTTCTCCCTGAGGTTAGTGGCATCAAAGCTGTCCCTCAGGCTCAGATTCACAGTGTGGCTGCCCATAATCTCTTCTTCAAAATGGAACCAGGCACGTGTTCTGTAGCTCTTGTGAGACCATGTTTTAGCATTTTCCAAGAGTGATAATGTATGATAATAATACTGAATCTTTTTTAGAAACCAACCCAAATGAAAAGGTAGTGACATCAGGAAATATGCTATTCCTGAAAGGTATCTGTCAAGGATTAATTACTTTTCCAGTCTTGGTATTTGTCTCTTTTGTAACGTCCAGCCTACTTTTTGGCAGTACAAGGACAGCTTTTAAAAGCTGGCCTCTCAGCTGAAAGCTACCTTGCTGCTAATATGGTAAACCAACTGCTAGTTCTCTTCTTGCACCTCTGGAACAAATTCTTCCATGAGTTCTCTATGCCCTGCTTGGAAATAGCAGCAGTCAGTACATTTTACAAGTGGTATGATTCCATCCAACTAACTTAAACAAAGAAAATTAGAAAAAGAAAATGAATTTTGTATGGGAACCCTTAAAGCTAGCAAGTTTGATAAAGCTTCCAAAAAGTAGTGAGAAAATACTGCATAAATACCTCTTTCAAAATGTGATGAAAATATTTCAGATGGGCATCCACAGCCTTAACACAGCCCATTTAAAAGACAAAACCCAATCATTCAAAACACCTTTAAAGGAAGACTTTGTTTAATTGAAGAGAACACATTACTGAAACTATGCCTCTGCATTTGTCAGCGTGGAAGACATGAAACTTCTCGTGTGATCTCCCCTGCTCTGAGTTGTCCAAAGGCACCAGTGACGGGATTGAGGGCTCAGAGAGGGCTGCTCCCCGGAGAACCTGCAAACCCATGCTGCAGCACTGGGAGGCTGTGGCTGCTGGTGCAAGGCACGTTAATGCAGCTTGACACTGGCTTTGCTCTTATGCTGGCTGCTGCCAGAGGCTTGAAAACAGGGAAAGGAAACCCAGGAGCACTGTCAGAGCTTTTTCTGGCCTCATGTGGAAGGATGTCTTTGCCTGTCCTATGGCTGAAACCACAGCAGAGCTGTGGGCACGCACAGCGGAGAACCTGGCATGACTTCCCGTGTGTTGCTGGCGACTTGTCCGTGCGGGGGAGGCAGCGGGCTGGCTTGGGGCAATGGACCAGCGTGAGGCAGGATGGGTGTCTGAACTCCTGACTCCCTTCACAACAACATAGCCAGGTAGTGGGCAGGAGCTTTCCTGATGGGACTTTTAGACAGTCCTGCACACCTTACTGCAGCTCCCTGCATGACTAGACCTGTGGGTAGTCTGGGTGCCCAAACATGTGCTCTCCTGGGTGCGCATTGCTTCTGAAGTTTACATGAAACTTCTTCATTTTTGTTGTATGAAAACATTGCTCCCAACTGATTAAAACTCCCTGTTAAATTCCAGATCGACAATACCATTTCTGGGCTGGAATTTCCTACCCAAACCACGTTTCTTACTTCCACCTGTGCCTAAGCTCTCCTAAAGGAAATCAGTCTTCAGTTGCTTAATTGAGCTCGGAGTTTAGGAAGGCATTACCATTCAGAAAGCCTCCAGTGAATTCTCGTTTGTGCTAAATTGACCAGGTGACTCATCACCACCTTTTTAAGATAAAAATTCCCATAACTACAGTAATAGCTTCAACCTATAAAAATGAATAGTATCAGGCAAAATAGATATTCAGGGATGAAATGGCATTTCTCAAAAGACAATTTTTTAGGACCATACAGTACCCTCTTTGTATTCATGTCCATCTTATGACTGTGCCTTTACTTGCCTCTTGAGAGCTGGACTTTTTTAGGGGTTCCCATGTGGCTGATTATGCTGTTGTATAACTTAATAATATACTCCACATGTGCCATTTCAGAATATGTGAGGTGCCCTATAATTACTCTATAATGATTTACTCTCCTCACTGAAGTCTAGCGAGCCTATCTGCAAAACAAGATTCTTAAAGCAGCTGAGCTTTTGCAGCATTCCTTCTACCCAGTAAATTTCCTATCTCCCACGGGACCTCTAATTTTCAAGAGTACTTTGTCAGGTGCCAGAGGAAAGGAAAGGAGATGGCCACCCATAGGGAACAAACAAAAGCCATTGATCCTGGAACAAAGTGAATACATGAGATTTTGGGTTGTGTTTCTTGGTTAAGAAGCAATCGTCCAGGCCGCAGGCAGGTTTCTTGGTAACATTTGCTTCCTTGTGAATATTCAGTTTGGGTCATGGGCTGGATGGAGACCTGCATTTATCTAACTTGTTGTAAGCCACTTTGCTTATTTCATAAAATGGTTTATACATTTCAGTAAAAGTTGAATAAATAAGAACGAATTAATTCAAAGAAGAAAACCATCTGTACTGAACTTGGAAACAGTGCTAGAGCTGTGACTGGTAGACAGGAATGTGAAGCCAGAAATTAACAAATGCAGTGCTGTATCAGGATTGTGTGGGAAGGGTTTGGTAACAAGGGGGCTATAGGGGTGGCTTCTGTGAGAAGCTGCCCCCATATCTGGCAGAGCCAATGCCAGCTGGTTCCAAGACCAGTCAAGGCAGAGCCCACCAGTGACAGTGGTGGCACCTCTGGGGTGACATATTTAAGAAGTGGAGGGGGAGGAAGCTGCCCAACAGCCTGCAGCTGGAGAGAAGAATGAGGATATGTGAGAGAAAGAGCCCTGCAGAAACAAAGGCCAGTGAAGAAGGAGGGGAGGAGGTGCCCCAGGTGCCAGAGCAGAGATTCCCCTGCAGGCCATGGTGCAGACCAGGGTGAGGCAGCTGTGCCCCTGCAGCCCATGGAGGGCCATGATGGAGCAGAGACCCACCTGCAGCCCCTGGAGGAACCCATGCCAGAGCAGGTGGATACCTGAAGGTGGCTGTGACCCTCTGGGAAGCCTGTGCTGGAGCAGGCTCCTGGCAGGACCTGTGACCCCATGGAGAGAGAAGCTCACATTGTAGGAGGTTTGCTGGCAGGTCTTGTGACCCTGTGGGGGACCCCCCTCTTGAAAGCTCGGTTACGAGATCTGTCTCAGCAAGAGAAGGTTCTAGGTGTCAGCTGGGGACGAAAACTTCAACACAGTTTATCATATTCCTTTGGTTTTCCAAACTCCAAATCTCCTCTGCTTTTGGTTTCTGTTTCAAAAGGTGTCTTTGACCAGCTTGGTGTCTTGCAACACTGTAGTGAACCTTACAGCTAGGGCAGGCACTGAAAACAAAGCCTTCTTACGTGATCTGGAGCTGACATGAGCTTGCCTGGACTCAGGAGAGATGACAAGCTGAGTCCTGGGCTTGTCTTTCTCCTGGAGTAAGTCTTCTCTGATAAGGAAAACTGTCCAACATGAAGATGAATTAAATGAATTTTCTCTTTATTGTTGATTTTTCTGTCCTCTTTTTTTTTTTTTTGGTGGATTTTTGTCTTGCTCTGTCTTCAGAGAAACAGAGCCTCTCAAAAATGACACAAATAACAGAAGTTTCTGTGCATCTCAGCTGTTTCCCTTTATCCCCAAAGGAACCTTCTGTCCATCTTTGATAACATCTAAAATGACAGTTTGGGACTTTAAGTCTTCTCTCATTTGGTAAGAGTTTTTTTTTTTCTTCTTAAAAGCCACCTCAGCATATGGTAGACTTCATGGCTGAGGATGTGATCTCACGTGAAATACATATGATATGTTGATTGCTCCCTAGTACTCATTCATCAATCAGTTCTTTTCCAGTGGCCTCTTCTAATCATGTCACTGAGACCGACTCTGAAGAGCACTCCTTTGCTCCAAGAGCCTATAAACTAGTAGAGGATTTGCCCATATGTAATTTCTTTAAAATTGAACAAGAAAATAACATTGTCTTGGGCTGTGCTTCTTTTTTTAAAAAAGAGGCTATTGCTGTTACATATTTGAAATATCTTCCTGAGTTGTCCAGGCAGGTGCAGGAGATGGGGAATTTGCCAAGAAGCACAGAGTCATTTACCTCTTTCACCAAGGCCATCAGCAGCAGTGACATTGCACCCTTCTGTGTTCCTGAATGACCATGGCAGTTGTGTTCACATTCAAGTAATTATCAGTTGCCGTTTCAGTCATGCTGAGTAGGAAACTGAAGCTGTAATCAGTGGCAAATTTTTAATTAACAAGTTAAGTACTTCTTATCAACAGCTGTTTGAGAAATAAGCCAAGATTATTTAATGGGTCCCTTGGATCTCTGAAATATTACACTTACGTTCTCTGTCTTATTGTGAATGCTGCCATCACATCTATGCACCCATCTACAACCTCGTATCTCTGTAAAATGTGTAAGGTCTTTTTATATATATGGGCATTAAGAGTAGGATCTGTAAGTGTTTTATTTATATGAATCATCCCATAGATACTGTAATTACTGAACTCCTATTTATTAGTATGAAACCTACGGAGCAGTTTGTCTTAAATTTATGATGATGAAGACCTGTGGGGAGAATAAATAAAGGATTCAGGTAGTATTTTAGAATATAAATATGCCATTTGTCACTGAGGAATTAAATTAGTTTAACTTTCTTAGTGATAATTATATTTATTCTATCAAAAAAATCAGAAAAGTATTTTGATACAGATTATTCTTAGATTATATTTTTCTCTTGCATACAACATATAATGTCACATTGCATGGTCCAAGGATCACTCCCAATAGGAAATTTAGATGAACACACCTGGGTCAGAGGTGACAACACAGATATAGGCTACACTATGCCAGAGGGCCTCAAGAATTGGAAAATGGCACGTTGCATTTGGTACCAAAATTACGCCTTTACTTTCCAAATCTATTTCACAGTGATTATTTTCATTAATAGTCTTACTTTGAAAATTTTCCAACTATATATCAACGTTTTATTTACTTGAAAAACAACCGGCAAACACTTTGCTATACCCAGAATCTATGTTTCCTTTTCTAATGGAAATCTGAGACTTTAAAGTTATTGCATGGCTCATCTAGCTCTCTTCAAGAAAATCTGATGAGCAATTACAATACACATTGTCCTTCTAACAGTGAGATATTTAATATTTCAGATTCAAGGCAATGTCCCCTTTGCTCATCCAAGCACTGCTTTCTCCTTTAGTTGCAGACACACATTTGTTTCCAGTGGAAATCAAACAGCCCCTTCTGGAATGCCCTGCCTTGTCAGTGGAGTGAAAAAAAAGACCTGATGAAACATCATCTTGTCTCTGAAGTTAATTCATGACACTCAAGAGGGAAAATTGTGTCTGTGGTCTGCTGTGGCAGTTGGTGACACTCTGAGATACAACATTCAGAGGGACAGTGGTCACTGGGTGGGCCAAAGTCCCCCTGCTCTGGTCTCATTCCACATGTTGGAACATGTTTGCAGCCAGGGGCTGAAGGGACTTGAAAATGCTCTGAGCATGTCTAAGTATTGATATGTGGGAGATAAAAACATGGTGTGCCATTCTTCCAGCCTGTATTTTAGTGTCCAGAAATGGTCATCGACATCTTTGCAGAGTTAATTTAGGGTACTTAATGCACTAATTGTGGCCACTCTTTCTGTATGAAAGTGGTGACTAGACAAGTAACAAGATGAGCAGAACCGACTAAAAAGGAACAACTGTTATCCTTTCAGATGGCTTTGAATGGGTAAGATCCCCCTGAGTCCTGTGTTCACCAGGTACCCTGTCCAGATGATCTGACTTTTCACACAGTCTTGTACTGCTTCATTCTTCCCAGTCTCCTCCTCTTCTCCTCCCTCTGAAGTCTCCAGTCTTCTCATATCCATGCAGTTATGAATGTAAAACACCCTGTTGCCTCTCTGAAAACTCCATACTCCTTCCTAGTGATAGTATGGCCATAACTTATCTCCAAACTCCAAAACAGCATGCTAGTGGATAATATCCTTTATTTTTATATCTGTGCCTTGGGGGCATTCTTTGTCTTGAGCAGGACATTTTTTTGATGATCTGGGTAGGAGTTATTCTAATTGTGAACAAGTGTAGAAGAGTGCTACTCAGTAAATCAAATCAGCCTGTAGGCAGTCACCTACTGCAGGGAAATATTGTTTGCATCTCCTCTTCATGCACATTTGTCCCATTGTTTGACATACTACTAATTGCAGAACCTGGAAAATACTATAGGGCCAATTGTGTTCAACAGGTCATGCTTGTCTGTTTTCATCGGAATCACAATTAAGGGTGAGCAGCTGTTTCCAGCTGAAATAAAAATAAACTGAAAACCTTCCCCTCTTCTCATTTGAAGCCTGTCTTGAGTTTTGGGAAGATTCAGTCAACTTTTTCTCATTCATTTTACTGTTTTGTTTTTCTGCATACCCTCATAACAGGCATTAAAACACTCTTCAAGTGATACAAGGGAAGTATTTGTAGGCTGGACATAAAAATAAGGAAAAAAAAGGGAAAAGGGAGCTCGTTCCTTGAAGACATAAACTGGATTTTAGACTGATGGAAGCAGAAGCCCTCTGCTATTCAGTGGACACCACCTCAGGTTTTGGATCCTTTTATATGGTTTTCATAGAATCTTTAAAAAGTTTTTGCCTCTGTTGCTTTTTCCAGGGCTTCATTGTGCTTGCAAATACAATTCAAGCACCGAGTTTCAGAGCTGTAGAGATTATATGCAGAGTCCCAGCCTGCCCTAAGCTGCGTGCACCCGTGTGCACAGCCCCAGCTTGCACCAGTCCCTCTCTGCTTTAGCTCACTGCTATTTTAGCTCTCTGTGTGGTTCGTAATTTTTTATCTTGCTTGCTTTACAGCAACCTAATTTTTTTCAAGGATAGATTTCATTTGCTTAATATTTATGCTCTTTCTGATCCTCATTATATTATCTTTTCAGAGCTGTATGGTTTTGCTAAACTTCTCCATCTCAGCACTGCCTATACGTGAAATGTGTTTTCTGGATCATCAGCAAAAATTGTTTACAAGGCATTGGTAATATTTACAGAGGTGTCTGAGTGAGTAGGAAATTAAACTGACTTCTGATTTGCTTTAAACTCCTACATTTTCTTTCTCAAAGCCAGCTCTGTTCCTATTGGATTTGAAATGTGATTATTATGCCCACAGGTTCAATGGTATCTCCTGGTATTTTCTTTGATTTTACTCCATAAAGAGGATCAAAATCTAGATTTTTAAACAACTAATGCTGTCTTGAAATATTGTCGAAATTGACAGTATTTTTTCTATATTTCATCACACAGCTACTGATATTTTATCATGAAAATTATTTGTTATCCCTTGTTACAGTTTTTCAATCTTTTCTAAACCATTTGTTCATCTTCTAGCCAATCCTGATGTAATCTTTTTGTAGATTTCATACCACTTTTTCACATGCTTTGCAAAATCAAAATAACCCATCAACCTTACTCCTATTTCCCATTTATTTTCATAATTTCATCAAGCACAACAGTCAGATTTCTGGTATGATTTACTCCTTATAAACTCACTCAATTTTTTATTGCAGATTACATTATCTTCAAAATAACTACCTGTATATTAAACTTGCAATGCAGATCTTGATCATAACTTCTGAATTTCTACGGCTGTTAACCTACTGAATAAATAAAAAGTTTTCAGATTGGAAAAATCAGCACTTCTCATGCATGTATGCACCAGACGCTATTATTTTGGCAATAATATTTTGAGACTGAAAAAATGATGATGAATTGCTTGTTTTTCACATTCTGTGATTTTGGAGGTTTTGCACAATGTTTTTTCAAAAGCTGCAGGAGCAAAAAAAAAAAAAGCAAACGGTGAAGACATGCCAGTTAGGAAAACCAAATGAAAGGGTAATTCCCACAGGGTGGGAACCTGCTCTCCCCTCACTATATAATGCTGCTATACTGGGTCAGAGGAACTAAGAAGGTAGGCACTCATAAGAAATGGATAACTAGTACAGGATATTCCAACCTGGGGAGGGAGAGGAAAGGGAATCAGAGACTTTGGGTCTGCACCTGGTGCCTGCCTTCCCTTACCCTTGAAAAAGAGCAGACACCTTTGACAAGGGAAAGATGGGAGATAAAGCTTGAAGTGGACAGTTTTTAATGGCAATACCCTACAGGGTTCTTTTCCTTCCTCATCCCTTTTTCTTCATGTTCTTGTTTTTCTTTAGTAATTGTTTCTAATATTCCACTTAAATGTCTACCATTTTTCCCATGGCAGAATTAACTCATTATTTTTCATCTTTAATAATAATTTTCAAATAAAGTGCTGCGCATTTAACACGAGAAGCACATTCCTCAAATGTCCCCTGATCAGTCAGTGCCAACTGGGCAACTCCTGGAGCATCTGGAGTGCAGGATGCAGCTGTTCTCTGAAGCAGAACACATCTTTGACACTCTTTGTCAAAGGCAGGGTGCTAGAACCCAGTTAGAGGGCTTTAACTAGTACTGCTTTGGCAAAAAGGGTAATGGGTGTGAAATTTCACATAACTCAGTTACAGGACTCATGTCTCAAGGCTGTTCAGGGGGTTTGCCAAAGTGAGTAATAAATTTGGAGCTTTTAATTGGAATTGTGCAACTGTACAGATCTGAAAAACAATCCCTACAAGCCAGGCATTCACTTGATCTGCAGTAAGGAAGAGAGGGCAAATATTTACATTGGTTCAGTTCACTCTCAGCACAACAGAAACCATGAATTATGTTTTCCAGGTCACTTTCTAAATATACACACTCCCCCTCTTATTCTCATGTGCATTCCCTGGAGGTTGTCTGCAAGCTACCCCCTCTAACACTTTATCCCTCTAGACTCCTAACCCAGATCCCATATTCTACTTCCTTTACTGCAGTGATCCCATGTCTCTAATGCCCCACCCCAGCCTCCCAGATGCAGCTGGGGACTTGCTTTTATAAAGCTTCTGCAAATCTTCTGAGTTGTTGGTCATGCACAGGCAAATGTGGCTTGGTACACAAAGTCATATAGAATAAATTCTTCAGTTTGAAGCCAATTGTGTTTATCAGCGCTTCTGGCATGACAGGCACACCACCTTTAGAATTTCATACAATTTACATTCACCCAATATTTCTCTTACCTGTGGAGCTAAGCCCTTCTGACCTCTTTTGAAAAGGATCCAAAATTGCTAATAAATCTCTGGGACTATTTGTCAGTGGGAGCAGAGACATGCTAAATTACTGACAGTAGTCACAAGGATGAACTAAAAGGTACCCCACGGGTCAACCTGACTCTGGTTTTACTCTAAGCTTGAAGCATATCTGGGAATATTCTTAGTTTCTGCATTGCTCCTGTTCAAGTGGTTGGGACAAAGAGAGAAATGTTGAGCTCTCTCTTACTTTAAACTACGTTTTGCAAATTAAAGCTGCAGTAGAGGATCTTCAGTATGAGATCCTGTTTTGCTCTAGTTTCTTGAGTTCGGCGTCACATCTATTCCCTGATTGTGGGATGAAGGGCAAAATGTTGTGACTACTGCTGGCAAAGCTGATATATCTGCTAACATTAGAGCGCTTGGCTGGGGTGGAGATATCAACCAGGTGTCTCTGGATAACTCACTCAGAGGCTCACTGCGTGCACCCTGTCCCACTCCTCACCCAGGGTCCGGTGCAAACACTGCATTCTGTGCCGAGGCTGGGCAGCTGCGATGCTGTGGGTGCCCAGCACAGCTCTCTGCACCCCAAACATGTTACGGGTGTGGACTGGATGTGCTCTGAGAACATTGGAACCAGGTGGTGGGACATCTATTTCAGCAAGGGAGGGAGAGAATTTGTGTGCAGGGTGAGGATAGGCCCTGAATCAAATGTACTAGTCCAGGGTAAAGGGGATAGTGTCATCAATAAAAATCACAAGGGCTGTGAGGAGCCAAAAAGGCTCTGCAAAGTGAGAAGTCCAAGCCTTTAAGTGGGAGAGCATCAGTAAAAAGCGACTCTAGCATTAAAAAATAGGGAAAAATGGCCTCCCTGTTTAGCATCACCAGAATAAACTCAAAGGTCAGGAAAATGTATTTCTGCACAAAACCTGTGGCTACATTATTTCTGTGACTGAAAAGGTAAATGTTAAAATCCCTGCCTTGTACAAACAAAACAATGTCTCTCATTAGACTTGCCTACCTATTTCACTGTGCTTGTAGCTTAAGTAAAACTTAAAATATAGCATAAATTACATCTTTGGATTCTTTTATACCTGTTCTTCTAAAATTCTAGAAGCATTTCCTACAATATTTCCATTTTGCATGCATCTTTAAACTTTTTCATGTTTATATGCCAGGCTGTACAACTGGATTTTGGGAGAGCAGTTCACAGATCTGGTTTGGAGTTGGGGATTTCTTTTGTTCAGTTAACTTTGTAGGGTCACGGAACCTGGACCTGAGAGAGGTCAGCTTATCTCCATGTGCATCAGTGGTTGCAGTGATAGATGACTCAGATGGATCACTACAGCAAGATCTGTAAGGGCTGCAAGCAGCAAGGGGGAGAGGCTTCTGGCAGAGGGGACCTGCTCAGGCATCCTGTTTTACAGCTCCTCTCTCTGCTGTGACAGGCTCACCACAAAAAGGTGATGGTCTTGTCAGCACAGCATCTACAGGAATGAGTGCCTGGTTAGGGGAGGCAAGCACTGGAGGGGCTGCAGCCACTGCATATGTTTCTTTGTATTTTAAGAGCAGGGAAAAGGGCAGTGTTTGTGAGCCTCACCATCCCCAGTATCGACTTGACACTCCAATCTGCTGGGTTGGGAATCAGAATAGACTATGACAATTGCATAAGCACAACAAGGGGAACTATTAGTGTACAAAACAAAAGCTCTTCTTCTGAATGTTCAGACATTTTTAGTTTCACTGTCCCAGAAATGTCAGTGAATTAAAGGAACTACTTCAGCCTTAGCTCAGCTCCATTGTCATTTACATGTCAGGTTCTCACACTTTGCTAACTGAAAGCAATGGAGGTGGGTGTGAAACAGACTCTTGGAGAAAGCTTTCAGAAAATGGGTGCCTAAGAAGTTAGACCCCCCTGGCTCTGAAGAAGCTGCTGGATGTTCAGAACTTGGAAAAATCCAGCCACTCATGCACATCCCAATGTAGGCATGAGAGACCTTTCAAAAAGAAATAATCTTGCTCTCCAAGACCAATTCATCCAGTACCACTTTTAGGTACACCACAATCAGTGGTGCCCGGTTCTGCTGATTCTCCAAAAAAGCAAAGACAGAGATTGCTCAGTAGCTCAGTGGCTGAATTTTTATACAAAGACCAGAATACTTTGCCTTGGCTCAAGAGCTAGTGAGAACCAACACTACCTTTCTGGCCAGCTGTCTGGTCCATCTGCACTATGGTAGCATCAGTAATCTTGGAAGAGAGACCAGCACTGAGGAAAGCTGGATAATTGAGTTACTTCTGTCTGAGGCATTGTTACCCCAAGTCAGATCAAAGGCATGTTGAGAGGAGTCAATAAATAGATCCTGCAAAGCTGAAGCCAGCATTTAATTACTTCTGAGCTTTGTTCCAGGCTCTTCCAGTTCAACACTTTTTGTTAGAGTTATATTAATTTTAAAATAATCACAAATATGGGACTTGAAAATGAGGAGAAGCTTATGCTTCTGAGCTGATTGCCTCGCCAAGAGTTGTTTCTGCAAGCACAGAAGTTGCACTGCTCCTGATTTACTTGGCTGAAGTGGAAAGTTCCTCTGCGATTTTAATGGCTTGCAAAACTTGAGATTAAGATTTAATGGATGGTTAGCAAAACATATTTTTGGCCTTGTAGTATGATTTCATGCTATGATGACTACATTGACTGGTGAGTTACAAACATTCTCCAATTCTCCTCTACCAATAGGTTTCTAATTTACGCAAATGTGGCTGAAATATTGAAAATCTCCTCCTTTATCAAAGACATGCAGGACCTGTAATTATTCTTCCTGTTTTCTCCCTTCCCCTTTCCCCCCCTAGTTCCCAGAAAGGGATTTTGTGCTCAGGCTCTCTGCAACCTGCAAACCTCCCTCCAGTTTGTGAGCATTGCACTCACTCTGTACACGGGTGATTTATTGGAGCGCTGAGTCCACAGAACTGCTCACGCAGAGCACTAACGCAATCATTCATTTTTTATTTAAAATGCTTTACAGGCTGTTTATGGCAGGATGACAACCAGGCACTGCTGCTTACAAGAGCTCAGGGATCAGCTTGATCCAGCTCCCACTGTGACTGATGAATCACAATGGTCTTGGTGGAGGGAGCCCCTCTGCTTCCCAGGGACCAGGTGTGGACTTGGGCACCCAGCTTGTAGATGAGAGGAGTGAGCAGCCAAGACAGCCAGAGCAAAGGAGAGAGGTAGCTTTGCATTGCCAGAGAGAGATACATAACTTCTTTGTGGCCCTGAATAGCAAAATAGCTTCAGGCAGTGCTGAGCAGTGGGACTGGACTGCTCTATGAAGCTTTGAACATTGACACCATGACAAGTTTCCAGAAAACAGCTGTAAAATCCTCTTATCATGGTGTATTCTGATCAGGGGATGCAGGAATGGCTTTGTGAAGTGGTGAATTGGATGCTTCATGGACTCCATTTGTCCTGCGAACTCTTAGGCTGCTGAGGTGGGGAAATACAGTTTATAGGGCAGTAGCATGAGCTGAGCCTGAAAGTGCACTGCCCTGAGAGACTGTAAGGCTTGTCCCAGCCACATTACTAAAGGGCTGGCAGCATTTGTGCTGGAGAAAGAAGCACTGAAGCTTCAAACAGAAATGTATGGTGCTCTTTGTGCTGTGATTAGGGGGAAAAAAATGGGGGAGAGTCACAGCATAGAGGACTTCAAAATATGTCCTAAATCCCAGCTAGGTTAGAGAGGAGGCAAGGAAGGGAGATCAGCACTGTGCCACCGGCATAAGCCCATGATTCACATATGTCTTTAGTGCTCTGTGCTGTTCTGATCCCTCTGGCTCAGGAGAGGTGCAGAGGGGACTGGAAGGGGCCAAGAGGAGGGTGATCTACACAGTTTCAGTGTGAAGAGCAGCTGAGTGAGCCAGGACTTGTCAACTTGGAACACAGACAGCTGAAGGGTAATTATGACAGAGGACTGTAAAAATGCAAGAGATTGGTGGAGGATGAATGGATAGGGATGAACTGGTTGTTTTCTGTCCCTGTACGGAATGAGAAGGCATTAAATGAAGCTAGTAGGAGATAGGAACAAGACATACCAATGAGTTGGTTCTCTGTTAATCAAGCAGTAGAAGAAATATAAGGAATTTATACTCAAAGTGAGACAAGATCACAGAACAGATACCCCCGATACTATTGGTCCGGAACTCCTGGAGCTTTGAGCAATTATAGGCTGAGCACAGCTGAGTTAACATCTTACATGGTTTTTTTTTTTTTTCAGTACTCATATTCCAGACATTTGCTTTTACCCACTTAGATAGAAGACACTGAACCTGGTGTGCTTTTTCTGACTAAATAAAGCTGTTCCTGTAGTCCATGTTTACGAGAGAATCTTAATACTCATCAGAAATCTGATCCACAGTCACAGAAATTAAATTGCAGGGACTGTCACCACGTATTCAGCTGAAGCTTTTGTGTCCCCACTGGGATGGGCTGAAGCAGCACTGGTTGCTGGATATACATGCAGGATTACTGAGCAGAAGCATCATTTCTATGCTGTGTGTCACATATACTTCACTGTATGTGACAATGACTGTTATTTGCTACCAGTCCTGTTTCTAACTTGACATTTTGAGTTCAGTAAGAGATGATGAAGAAAAAAAGCCCTTTGGCTATTGTTACTTTTTAATGTTAAGAATGTGCAGCTGTTGCATGGGATGTGTTTTGTCAAGTTTATAACAGTTAATAGAAAGCTAAAATAAACAACGTCTGTGGGTCCAATATTTTTGAGCCAATGCTCAAACAAATTCGAAATGGAACAATTTGCAACAGAAATCTTGAACTTTTTTTTTCCATTCTGCTTCATGCAAAAGACCAGCATTTTTTGGCTTCTAGTGTATATTCTGGCTTTGCACTATAGTGCATGCAAACAGAACTGTCAATTTTACAATTAAATGAATATGGATTGGGGAATGTTTGGTGCCATTACTCAATAGGACCATTTTGCTGGGTGTTCAGGATTGTAAAAAACTTCCAGTGAATCAACACTCCATCACTCTGTTATCCATCTTTGTCACTCTACATCCTGGCAGAGGTAGCATTAGCTCTGCATTTAAATTACTGTGCACAGCTATGAGTTGTGTAAAAAAAAAAATGGAAGGGTAAAAATCCTGCTGTTCCACTTATCAACCAAACAGAACTGATTTAGGGCTATGCATTCCTAATCTCTTGTTTTGACAGCCAGTGGTTTCATATTTTCATTTGTAAAACTTCAGTGGGAGTTACTTGATTTGTGAAGAAAAAAAATCACAGCTTCAGTAGAAGTTTCTTAAAAGACCTTAATTTGGACTAGCTTAATGGTTTTCTGTTCAACAAATTCACCACTGTCCTGGGTGTCTCAGATTCAAGCATCTTTTAAGGTGTATTAGTTTTTAGCTTCCTGTCAATTTAGAGTTGAAAACTACTGATCTTTGAAAAGAAACTGAAGTCTTGGAAGAATTGTGAGCATATGAATAAATGGCACTGAAACCTGAGTTTCCTGTATGAGTCATGTTGTGGTCCTCTGCATCTGGGTCGAGTGCAGTCACATTTACTTTCTCATTGGCACTGAGGAGTAGTGGCAATGATCTCACACCTCCTGGTTGTACAAAACCTGACGTGTTGGCCACCACTCTCCTGTGGCCATCTCAGTCACTACAGCAAGTCTGAGTGACAGATTTCAGCTGCAACACTGCTTGCAATATTTTGAGGGTGACCAAAAAAGGCAGAGAAGAGTTGTAGTTCCTTAAATGCTTAGGTCATGAAAGGCAGTATTATTTCCAAATCTTAAAGATCAGTGGGAACACTAATATTCCTTGGACTGTTTTCTTTGCCCCCTGCCATCAAGTATGTGTGTTTTTCTCACAACCCCACCCACCAATGAGCTCCTGCTCACTCTGTGCTTCTGAAGCAGAGCTGTTGGCACGTACATAAATCCAGTGTTTTCCAGCCTGCCTACCAAATGTGTACGTTCTGTTGCTACAGATTTGCAAAGCCCTTCTGATGATGGCAGGCCAAGACACGAAGCCATGCACACAGTCCTCACTGTGTGCCCTGGTGCACGGCAGAGACTGACAAACCTGTTCCCTGACAGGTAACTGAGTTGCAAATATATCAGTGGGAAAAAGGAATGAAGTGAATAATGGGATTGAGGCGAAACTACTATGTAGGAGGTGTTGCATTTCTGGAGATGTTTCATAGCAGTCGAGTGCTTGGGTTACCTACTATAGGTGGAGAGATAGAGTTCTTAATCCAGAAAAAGGCTGAGAAAAAGTAAAATGCTGCCGAAAAGCCTGAGAGATCTTGCAGAGGAATTTCAACACATACCCTGCAAGGAACTCTGTCATAATGGGGGACATGCATAAAGTCTGAACCCTCAGAGGAAAGTCCCTCCCCTCTGCAAACCTGCCATTGTAACAGCGCTGATGCAACCATGGTTCTGTTCAGCCTGCTGTCAGAAAGCAGCCACACAGCAGTTTACTTCCTTGAAATTCACACCAAGGAGACAGAGAGAAAGATTAGTAAGAAAGTATATATCTTTACTAGTGTTTTGCTTTCCTTTGCAAAGGAAAATTCAGTGTTGCAGAATGTAGTTATCCGAAGGAAATGTTTCCCTGCACCTCCATTCTCCATATTCTGCTATCATACAGTGTTACAGGATGGCAGAAATGGCCCTAGGATAACTCCTTGTTTTTCCTTGTCTTTTGGTGTGTGCCTGCTCTTTGTTCTACTCAAATTGACTAATCATGCAAATAATCTTGTGGCCTTTTGAAAATGGAAACAAAGTAAAGATTAAAAAGGTTAAAATCTGCATCCACACAAATATCACCTGCACCTCAGGGAATGGAGCTGCTTGAGCACCACAGCAGTAACTCAAACCAAATTAGGAAATTGTGGCTGCTGCTTCCTATGTCAAATGAGACTCTGCCCCTCCCATGGGCTTCCCTGACCACTCTCTAGGATATCTTCATCTTGGAGAATCAGTCCCACAGTGATGATCAGGACACAGTATGAAAGAAGTAAATATTCTTTACCTTCCCTTCTCTCTAGTCTATCTGCCCAAGGATGCTACAGGGCTTAGGGGACTGATCATGGGTCTCCTGGTTTTGAGTCACGAATGGAATTATCCATGGCTGAACAACATACAAGTAAACCACTGCGCTCAGTGAGAATGGTTGTCTCCAGACTGCATAACTGTAGCAGTGCCTTAGTTATGTTGCTTAAAATTCTGGTTCCACCATAAAACCCTGTTTTCATGTGCTAGTAGCTTTGGAAAATTTTCATCCAGGCTGAAACTCCCCACTCCATATCTGTGGACTTTAAGCTGAATACTCTCAGCAAATTGCGTCATTTTTTACTAATAATAAGCCAGGGGAATAAAGGAAAGCTACTATTATTAGTAAGAGTTACTGAAGCTGATGGATTCACTTGGCATGCTTCACTTAAAATAAAGTTAACTAATTCACTAAGCTCATTTATGAAAGCGAGTGGCTGAATCACCACAGACTGTAGTGCACAAAAATGTGTCTGCAGGAACAGCCTCTGTGCAGTTGTAGCCATCTCCTGGGGTAAAGCAGATGCTGTGCAAGCTGAGCAGCCAGTCAGGATACAGCTTCTTCAGCTGCCCCTGGAAATCTGTGCTTGGTCACCTCTTCCCAGACAAAGACAAATGGGAGACTCCATAGGAACTTCCAACTGTCTGGAAAGAAGGCTCCTTTTGAGCATCGGTTTGCACAGGAGTGTTGGAAGTTTGAGAAGCTTTGATTCTGAGAGCAAAAAACATTGAAGATGGTGCCAAGGTTGATCCAAGATGAGTCCTGGCCCTGGGAGGAGTCCACAAGGTCACAATCTAATCAAAAATATGGTTGAAGTGGTTACAAACTCAGAGTGCACCAGACATCCTGCACACTAAAATAAGCAGAGAAAAAGCTGGGGTGGGTAAAGCTGCAGTCATTGAAGAGTGTGTGCTTAATAGAAGGAATCAATGTTACCCAGTCAAGAAACTGATTTTTTGACTGCAGACTTTCCTTCCTTCTAGACCTTTTATCTGGAACGTTAATGGATATTATCTAAACTCCAGATAGTGTCCACTACCTCCTAGCTTCTTGGAAAGTGTGCCTCCAACATACTCAAGCACAATAATCTTTATTTTCCCTGGGGTGTTTCTTCTTTCCCAGAAGAGGGGAAAGAGCGTATCATACGGGTGTTCCTGGAAAATGTTTGCTTCTTTTTTCTTTTTTAAGAACTGTCCATCCTGTTGATCAGATTTTCTGTAGTTGAGTTAAAAAAGAGCAGAGCTGTCATGACATTTTTTTTGCTTATATTTAAACATTCCCTATAGACTGCTCCTATAGGGCTGCTCCTTTGTCCCTCCATAGCCTTTTTGGCCTTTGCAGAGGACTCTTGCTGAAATCCTGCCAGAAAAGGATGCACTTCGTAACATAAAGGAGAACATTAGCCCCCTCTTTGTCAGTTCTGCTGTGAGCCAGGCCTGAGGAACACCCCGGTGCCTGTCAGGCAGATGTGCCGCAGGCAAATGCCAGTTACTCCCTTTAGGCACAACAGAGAAGCCCTCCTAGTGCAGCAGGACTCATATTGCTCTCTCCCATAAACTGCTCCTTCCCTGTCACCGATAAATTGCCATAGCACCTCATCAGAGACCAAGGAACACTGCTGTTTTCACTTGTATCCCACATCAATAGTTTTCTCTCCCGTTCTGGTGCTGGATCACATCTACAGGAATATAAGACATGACACACATTTTCACTTTGTGTATCCTGCTTTCCCAACAGCGTTTCAGATTATCACTATTTTTTTCTCATCAGAAGTGACAGGGTGCAATAATGTCCCTAACTCTTCACCCCAGGTTTTCTCCCTACTTGTGTCAGAAGCTGTTATTCAATCACAAGAAGTGCCCATTGCTGTCCCAGGAAGGCTTAAAAACTCCAATCAGCATCATGAGGCTGAAGAAGCCCAGACTGAGCAGAGAGAAGTTGTTACATGCATTTGCTGTCGGTTTTGTATGACATTTATTTCCCCTAACTACCCCTCTGCTTGTCAATAGTTACAGATAAACAGAGAGCTTTAGAGACAGTCAGATCCCAGACTGGAGAAAAAGAGCCTAGATTGAAGCCCAATGCCCTGGACACACACGTGGAAGCTGAAACCTCATGTGTGGTTTAGATCACCCAGAAAGCTGGAGAGGGAAGGAGAACACCCAGAATACTGGCCAATATCATCACTAGAGTCAATGGGAAGAGGGAGGAGATCAATGGGAGAGAATAACACAATGGAATACTGTGTGGTGGGCAGAGAGGCAGGGGGAGGCAGCACAAGGTGGAGGAGCCATATTTGACTATGCAAGAACAGCAGAAAGATCAAGAGGCTGCTCAGGCCCTGGAATAAAGCCAAGATGAGGCTAGAAACTCCAAGTGGTTTGTGAAGACTGGTGAAAATAAAAAGCAGCTTGGAAGAGATCCAGGCCAAAGCTGGAAATAATTGCAGACTAGGGTAACAACTGAGGGTTGAATGAATTTCATGACCCAGGGAAGAAATGCAGTAAAATGTGAAATATGGGTTTCAAGAGCATGTTTTTTCCTGAGTATCCTTTTCTTTGGGAAGAGAGGCAGAACCCAAACTATGTGAGAACAGGACTCAAGGAGGAAAAATTAAATCAGCAGGGAGGATGTAAAAGAAACAATAAAGAAGTCAGATAAAGAAGAAGAACAAAGCACATGATTTCAGCCAGGAGAAGGGGAGGGTGGGCTGTTTGCAGGTGTTTGTGGTAAAGATGCTATTATGGGCTCTTTGAAATGTTTTAACAAAACTGTGCATGCAGGTTTAAGTGGTACAAGGATGTGTCCAGCTTTAATTTAAATGGGGTGCTGGGCAGTAGGGTAACGGTGCAGTGTGAGGTGGGAGCATGCAAACTGGGTAATAGGGAGAAAACGGATGAGGAGCCAGTGAAAAAGGGCCCTAAATAAGAGTATTGGCAGAAGAGAAGAGGGAAATCTTGTAGCTCAAAAAGATGCGTAGAATATATGTGTAACTATAAGGAAAGGGAAAAGAGACAGCAGAAAAGCAAAGGGCTGGGGAAATCACTGTGGAAAGGAGGGCATGAAAACCTGCAGAGGGAAAGGCTGAGCAATGGAAAATTTGATAGCAGTCTGTGAGAAGAAAAGGGAAGATGAGGACACATAGAGCAGCAGCCAGATTTAAGACAAAGTTATAGTGGAAGTCATGGTGAAGACAGGTTTCTACATGGCCTAAAATGCCCCGCTTGCATTGTGGACTTTCTGACGCGTATCTGGTCTCTCCCGCAAAAACAGAAAGCCAAGAAGTAATTCCTAGCTGGATGATAAATAGAAAAAAGCTTACACTTTGTAAAAGCAAAAACATTCTCCTTGTCCTTTTCCCATCAGTCAAGTATTTCAGTGGCTGCTTTTTGAAAAAATTACAGTTAGAGCTACATGAAAGAGATTAACCATGCTCCTTCTTTTACTTTGCTCTTCCGCTGTGCTCATGGCTGTCAGACAAATCTAAACTCCAAAGCTGGCCTCCTCCGTGGGAGGGTGTGTTGCTCTCTCATGGATTTCATGCATTAAAACCTGTCATGCCATGAGAGGCAGGGGCACAGGCAAGTGGTGGATGATGGGCTTCTGTGGGGATCAGTGAGGGCCTCCTGGCCTTTCTCTGCCATGCCAGCCCCAGGCATGGCATGGTGTCTCCCTCTGGGAGGAACTTCAACTTTTTCAGTTCAGGCAGCAGTCATGCAAAAGATAGTAAATGGGATGGTACAGCATGAGGTAACAGTGTTCCCCTGCTGCAGCACCTGTTGTTAGACTGCCTGTGTCCCCACATCTGCAGTATTCCCAGATTTTTTTCCATAAACAATTTTAGATGGGCAAATTCTCGTGATCGATTCAATCTGGATTTACCACTCCTGATGTGGATCACTGATCCTGCAGCCATGGCCCAGCCAGAAGATCAGAGCAAGCTGTGCTGCAGTAACTGCTACTTGCCTGCGTCAGGGTTTGGGTGTCTCTGGAGACAGGTCACAGCTCTGACTTCAGTGGAAGTTAGGAGGGACTGCAAGCTAATGAAGTTTAATGGCTGTCCCTGAGCAAAAAATTTACAGGTCTCATTGTGACTAGGTACAATTCAATCCAGGGGGTTGAACAGGTTCCAGTGGCTTTAAATCCATGCCTACGTCTTCATTCTTTTAATAACCTTGAGATGCATGGGGAGGCAGTGGGTACCCATGCTCATCCTACTTGCAATGCTTGGGAGACAGAGCCCTCAAATCTCAAGAAATGTTTGCTAAGCATGTCAGTCGTACATTGGAAATAAAATAATATAAGCCTGTTCACAGCTGCGTCAGCTGCTATTTATTTTTCTAGATAAGAGCCACCCTGTGCTCCCTCTTTCTCTCTGTCTCTTGCTGGCTATCAGATGTCTTGGAATTCTCTCCTGCTCATCCAGCATTCTCTCCCCTGTGGAGTAAAGAAGCATGGAGGCTAACTAACAGGCTAAAGGCTTTAACAGCATTTTATGTCTGTCTTCAGATCATGGCTAGTTTGCAAGCTGCTGTTTAGTTTTAACTATAAAGTCATAGCTTTTTTCTTGCATTTAACAAAATAGTTACTTAAGGGTACAGCAGCAGTCATGGAATTGATATTTTTATGTTATAATTTTTGTTAGCATATATCATATTCATTTGTACAGTCAATATTTATTTTTAAATGTCTTGAATGTCATGCAAAGTGATCATGTGAAAAAAAAGCAGTATTTTGCAGAAAGGATTCAGCCCTTAGTCCTTTTGATTTAATCGGGATGACTTAGATATTACTGAAACTGAGGTTTTAAAACAGATGACATTGAGAACTAAGTGGTTGAAAGAACAAGAGAATTATATTTTATTCAAGTTCTTAGCACTGTGTTTATTAATGTCACTATGACTTGAAAAATGTTACAGAATTTGTGCACCTTTATTAGAGTTTTTAACATATATCTTATTTTTTATATGAGAGTATCTCCTCTCTTCTCCCATTTTAATACTGGCATCCTTAATAATTCTTTTTTTATTACTTGCTTTAAAGAAAAAAGAAAACAATAGCAAAAAAGCCTGTCATAACACATACCTTCCTTCAAATAGTTTATTTTCCCATCCCACTGGTGTTGTTCTTCCTTGTGATTTCTCTGGCCTGTGGTTGTGTCCAGCCCAGCAGAGCCCACTCCGATGGATGGGTGCACAAACCCTCCAGAGCTGTGGATGGCCATCAACCCTATGGTGGTGGCTGTCTGCAGCGTAAGGTAAACTGAAGACACAAAAGTTCCCAGGACTTGTGTTGATGCTGCCTGACACATTACAGGGATCGACATGTACACCTTCCATGAGAGCTCTCCTGCTCTGGAATCAACTGTTTTTTGGGTTTATCACAGGTAGAAGATGGCAGACTGCAGCACCCTGTAAAGAGAGTTGCATTTGGGATGGGAAGGCTCTGCCTGCTGCTCCCTGCCTGTCACTGCCCTGCATGGAACCTCTTCAGTCTTGGCACCTCCACTTGCTGTCTCACCTCTGTCCTGAGTGTTTGGGCTGTGGCACAGCTGGCACTGGGATAGAGTTGGTGTCACTGCCAGCTCCAGGAGGACTGTCGGGACTGCTGAGCCCACCCCAGGCCCTCGCACCCACACCACAGACCTAACTCCTGAGTCTGAGCAGCAAAATCATTCATCTGTCTGCAAGCATCCACGTCAGGCACTGTGCTTTGCTCCTTTCTGATGTCCATTTATTTCCTTGTTCTCTTTCCCTGGCCTTGTTTGTCACTTTCCTCAGTCTCTCTCCAAATGTCTAAATCTGTACACTCCACTCCATGATATTCAAAAATCTATTTAGGCTCTGCTAAATGCTTGACTGCCTTCTCTGTGTAGCTCAGATGAAGGTGTCAGGCCTCAGCTGATGAAATCTAGCATCATGGTGAAACAGCATGATCCCAGAGAAGTGCTGTGTGGAAGCACTGGGATCCCAGAGCAGGTCTGTCAGCAGGCAGTGTTTTCACATCCCTGCAGAGCAATCACCTCTCACAGAGGTTTTGTGGGTGGGAAGACCAGATGCATGATGTGACCAGGCCCCTGGTTTTGACTTTCAGGGACGTAGACCTGAATTTAATATTCAGGATCTAAATTTAAAATTAAAATTAAATCTTAATCCATTCTGTAAGATTTTATGCATGAAAATGTCTGAGTAATTAGAATTATCTTGGGGCCACAATACAGAAAACAACTTACAGCTGAAGGAGTAGAAAGACTTTAGGCTAATGCTGGACTTGTTCAAGTTAAAAAGCTGGAAAATGTAGAAACTCAGCTGACTGCAAAATAAGAAATCATTATGGCCTCACATGGGCAAAGGTCCTAAAGCCAGCTTGTTCACCAGCAGCAAATGAATATATGAATTTAACCTACATAGAGTAAGATAATCTTGTATGAATTCTATCTGGTTACCTTATATAGGTTAATATTACTTTTATTATTGGAAAATTTTCTCTCAGATATATTCATGGAACTTTGAACCTACCACATACAAATGCCTTGAGATCTTTGAAGAATATTCTCTGCATTTAGATAAGCTGGGTCAGATTTCTTTCCTAACAACCTATCCAACTTATAACTTTTGATAAAGAAAAATGGAGAAGCAGCCAAAGTAACACATGGATTTGTCCCTTCTCTGTAGTCTACAGCAGTGCCATTTCTATACTGCAAAGAGTTGACTCACTGAAACCTTTCCTATGGCATATATGAATAGGGGAAACTTTCTCCTGCCCACTTCAAAGCAATGAGATGTAGGATTGATGAAAAACAGAAGAGATTTCACTCAGTGCCATCTCCTGAATGGCTGGAGGTTAGTAGGTGCTCAAAACCTTGAAAAGACAAAATTACAATATGAAGGAAAGACATACAGTTTGAAGATTGAGAGCCACATACTGTCTGCTCTATAGCAAACTGACAAGATCCACATAGGAAAACTATGAGAAAAGTAAAGAAGACATCTTTTTATGTATCTCAAACTTCTCATTTTCGCAGCCATGGAGCAACTCAGAAGTGGGCTGCATAAGGATGTACTTGTTGGCTCATTACCATAGACCATGGAGCTGCAAGTGCATCTATAGCCTTGAAAACAGAAGCTTTGATCTCAGTGTTACTGCAGAAACCAGCGAGGTGAGGGATGCAAAGTGTCTTTCTGCCTCTTCTCTTCTTGTGTGCCCTGGTTCTGGCACGATGAGAATTGTGCGTGGACATTGGCACAAACCTGAATGGCGCAAGTTGGAGCGACTCTGACAGTCAGGCTAAGAAAATAACAAGACAGGGCAGAGTTTCTCTTTTGCATAGGGCCAGGGCACAACCCATTCTTGTTATCCCTTCTTCATAATGTTTTCTGGCCAGGAGGGAGCCCTTGGGTAAGGAACCAAATATTCAGGAAGCCCTCTCTGTAAAGATGACGAAATGCAATTTGAATTCCAGAAACTTGGCCCGGAGTAACTTTTCATTAAACAACCACAATGACTGTAATTATGGTTAGATAAAATTAATAAATAATATAAATGCTCTCTAGGATGTACAAAATTATTAATGGCTAAAGCATAAGCTGGAACTAAAGTCAGATGCTTTATTTGAGGATATAGTAGAAGACTAATAAATCCTGCAGGCAGATTAGTTGGAAAAAGCCAATAAAAATTATTTAACTAACCAGCCAGCCCACTTGCTATTTGGTTTGACAGATTCAATTTATTTTCTCCCTTTAAACTCATTTTTTCTCTCTTTATTGCAACAGTTTCTTGGGTTTTGGAAACAACTGAGACAGCGTGCAAAGCTGTGCTTGTATTTCTCGCAGGGTCTATTAGAGGTTGGGGAGAGTGAGCCCAGACTTTAAGGCTAGATATAATATATTGAGCAGCTGAACAGTTTGTGTGTGATCTAGAGGCAGAGAAGTTGAAGTGACACAGGGCACAAGCCCAGATCCATGTTCTCAAAACATCATATTTCAATGTTCTTACATTTGCCTTTCCATTCACACAATGAGAATACAGAGAGGGAGAGATTAAGTAAATGTTTGTGAGTACAATCTGAGAGTGCCAAACACTAAATTATTTTAATCTTCTAAGAAGCTATGGCATGGGTCACAGGAGAGAATATTTAGACTGTTGGCCAATTTCAACACTGTCACAGAATGATCACTTCTCATGGTTATGGAAAAGTTTTTCTTTTCTGAATGTGAAATGCCATTTCGATGTGGCTGATTTACTTTCACAGCCACCAAGGTCCCCACTGCTTCACAAATAACCAACGTTATCCTTTTTGAGAAATTCACCTCCTCCACAGCTGACATTTCACTTCTACCTTCGCATCTTGAGAGGGAACAAATTTGCTGGTGAAAACCAAAATTAATCTGCAGTGCTCTCAGTTTGTGGGACTGAAGGAGTTAAGGTTGCAGGTGAGTAGGAATAACTACCTGTCCTAGAAAGGCCATGCATGCTTGTAAATCAAAACAACCTCAGGGGGCAGCAGTTTGGAGCTGAGAATCACTGCAACTGGCTCTGAGGTCAGCAGCTGCAGCACTAGGCTGGGGTTTGGCTGGTCCACCAGCCTCAGAAACTGGGACACAACATCCACTCCTGGAGTGGAAAAAATGCCCAAGTCCTTCACAATTGCAAATCTTCCCATAAATCAAGCCATCAGCATCAGAATGTCAAGTGGGATATTAGTGTTCCTGACACAGTGGGTGAGACAGACTACTAAAATCATGATGATCTCTCTAAAATTAGTAGCCAAGGATCTGTCTTTACCACTTTCAAATGGTTTTTAGAAGCTGCATGGTCATGCACTTTGATAAAAAATTAAGATGAAAAAAAATTACAGTTTACTTTCTCTGTCTAAATTTACTGTTAATTAAGGTGTCTGGCAAATTTAATTTCTGTGAGGTATGAAAGAACATGCATCAGATTTCTCTTTTCACTGGCCAAGGAGCAGCCTGCATACCAAGGTGATGTTCTTTGCTGCACCTCAGAGCGGCTGATAGGGTAGATGGAAAAGACTGTCCTGAAATACCACCACTGCTCTGTCTGGAAAAGGCTGAAATGAGTGACTCTGTGAGATGTCACAAAAGGCAAGAGAGGCTTCGGGGGCTTTGTAATTGCTTTGGTTGTGGTCACTTTAATCTTTCTTGTATTTATGTGTGATTTGTGTAAGGAAGAAAGTGACAAAGATAATATGTGTATGGAGAAAGTGGGAACAGGGCATAGTTACCTCAATTTCTTCCATGTGTAAAAGCAAAGATTATGATTACTGTATTGCAAAAGGGGTGAAGTTGAGATTAACCAGTACATAGTGAGTTAATCATATGAAAGAAGACTTTGAAATAATAGTAGATATGTTTGTATTTGTAGACCCAGAAGAGACTGTGTGGCTGAAAAGGATAGTGTCATACCACACTGCATACATCCTACCATGGAAGGAGGCAGTCATTCTTCTGATTCACAGAACAAATTAAATATATTATTTGCCCATTAAAAATAAACAAAGACAACCTCTGGGGATGATATATTTGTGGTTATCAATAACATTCAAGCAGGCTGGTGTCTGAAAGGACAGACTTTGCTCGTTGCAGAGATACTTCAAGAGGTCGAGTCCATTGATGGAGGTGTGATGGGGAAAGAAGCACAGACAGGGACATTAGACAAATCTCTGTGGTTACAGAAGGCACAAAATTGCATCCACTTAGCACCAGGATGGCCCCAGTCACTGCTCTCTAATGGTATTTGCACCTCAGGTAATATCAGCAAAACACTTCTCCGAGCATAGCTCTACCTGCTGCACCTCAGCCAGTTGTGACCATTCCCATTCCATGCAAGTATCAGATGTCTCCTTCTTTTACTGTTAAAATTGCACGTGGCTGAACCCCAGGTTTGACTGTGCTTTCTTAAATGTGCCTGTGTTTTGACAGCTTAGGCAGTACTGTGTCAATGCTCATAGGTGTGCCATACCCCCACTCACACCTCTCTACCACAATCCTGGTGTCCTGCTTATCCTCTTATCAAACAGTCCAGGAGTTTTCCAGACAGCTATGTTACTCCCATCAGTGGTTGTTTACCATGCAATAACCCAGTAATGTGATGAACAATCAGTTAAAAAGGCAGGACAGAAACCCAGTTCTGTGCAGGATATATGACAGCTGAGAGTTACTCTACAGCAGTGAAATCCAGTGCTGTTGGCTCCACGTGCACTCTAAATTGTGGGGCAGTACTGCGTTAGCAGGAGATTCAGCTCTCTGCAACTATACTATCTTGGGGGAGGGGAAAGTCCTATTGCATTTGACATTATACTGTATTCTGTCTTTAAGAATGAGAGAGCTAAAAATGTACATCACATATAAATGCAAATATTTTAATGCCTTTCATGCCCACACCCATATCCACCCAGATCTGCACACGGGTGCTAAAACAGACCTGGATCAGATCAGGATATGATGGTCTGTTCCTCACCCCAAAAAGTTCCTGGAAAATTTGGCTCCCTACATTTATGTAGGGAGATCCTGGCTGCTATCATATGCAGCTTGGGGGTACAATAGACTAAGACCTGGAATGTAAAATTAGATACTAGAGAAATTAGATGGAACCAATTAAATATGGTATAGGTGAGACGAAGCTCAAGGATTTTGGATCCAAGCCACTGACCAGTTGGACTCTTCCCTACTATGCGTCATCTCTGACTACTGCGACAGTATAATACTGGCTATCCACGTAAATTGGACTAAAAAAGGGCCAAATCCTATGTCAAGTAAAGCTATGCAGCCGAGCAAAGATGAAGTCCAGCTTGTTGAAGAGAATTGGATTAGAAAGAGATTCTGGAGCAGCAGATTTTGGAGAGCCTGTGCTGGAAAAAAGCATCTGGGGTGCCAGCTGTGGCTGGGTCATGGAGAGGCCAGAGACATAGATCCCAGAATGAAAAATCCATGCCCAGAAGCCCTAGTATGTATTACTGCACTGAGAAAGAGTGAAATACTTAGTGAAGGAAGAAACTCAAACATGAAGATGAAACAGCTGTGCATAGCAATCTGCTATTGACAGTATTATACAACAGACTGGGGAGGAAGAGTAATCCAGTGTTTTGGAAGAGGTGGCCTCGGTCTGCTGTTGTTGCAGCAAACGTTGTGACCATTTGGGCTTTCATACCATCAGAAGAGCTTCTGAAACAATTGGAGCTTATAAAAACTTCCCTGTTAATTGCATAACCTTCCTCTAATGACAGCTACTTTTGATCTATTAATTAACCCCATCTTACTCTATCTAACAAGACACTGCTATTATGGAATCATAGAATTGTTAAGGGTGGGAAAGACCTCTATGTTTATCAAGTCCAACTGCCAACCCAGCACCACCACCATGTTCACCATTAAGCCATGCCCTCAAGTGCCATATCCACATGTTTTTTGAATGCTTCCGGGCACGGTGACCCCACCACTACCCTGGGAAGTCTGTTCCAATGTTTTACAACCCTTTCCAGTAAGAGTTTTTCCCTAATATCCAGTCTAAACCTCCTCTGGTGAAATTTGAGACCACTTCCTCAGGTTCTGTCACCTGGGAGAAGGTACAGCATGCTGTTGATTCTGTAAGAAATTCTTGTAATACCTTACCTCAGAGAAATACAGGTGGAAAATATCTCTATGGTTACTGTTATTACATTTTTAATCCTAGCAGAGTTTTCACTCTGCGTTGTGTCAGCTACTCTGAGCTGTCACCATGGACTGATGTGAGACATAGGTCACCCTGGGAGTTTCATGAGTAGGGACACTCTCGGTGAACACTGATGTGAACACTGACTTGTATTTTAGCTGAGAGCACCGCTCTGGCAGAGCTGTGCCATTTCTGCCACCCAGGCAAGGCAGTGGAGGGGTCCTCTGGCTGTGCATGGCACTGTATCCTAACTGCTACGTGGGCTTTTCCACGGCATTCCATAAAGACTGAAAGTGTTCCCAGTGCGAATTTTCCCAGTCAAGCTCTGAATGGTCTCCCCAGCTATGTGCTCTCTAGTTGTTTCCTCGTGCTGTGCCGGCATCCAAGGACTTCCTGGTTACAGAGCATTCCTAAAAGCTTTTCAACCAATAGCATATATTTCAAAAGTTACAGACAGCTGTCTTAACCAATCTTCTATAGCGCACGTACATCTGTTACACACAATACTTGCTTGTTTTATACCTTATATAACAATGCACAATATTCCATTATTAAGCTTAACCTTATCTATCTTACTAAGCATATTTTTTGCAACTCTAAAAGCTATCTCAGCTAGGCCTAGAAACTCTAACCATTGTTTTAATGTCCTTGCTCTGTTGTATAATTGTATCTTCTTTAAATTTTCGCAGCCAAAGCTAATCCCTAAACTCTTCTGCTTTATTCTTGAAACTTGCTTTTATTTCTCACGCTTTAGAAGCCCTTCTACCCTTTTTTGTGTTTCCCACAGGTGGTCAGTGTCAATCCAAGCATGGACAAAGAAATTCACACCAGCCCAACTGGATAGTCGTCAGCATCCCCCATTGTGCCTGTGTGGCTTGGGAAATAGCTTCAGGTAAGGTAAATGGATGCTCCATAGCTTTTTCCCTTCTATTTTGCCTCCATCTTTGAGGACAGAGAAAAGGACTAGAGACAGCGAGATGGCAGAAAGGAAAATTAAGCAAAAGAAATTTTGTTTTGACTCTGTTGACCGACTTTGCTGTACTTTGCAAGAGGAAAAATGCATTTTGCTACAAATTTTGGATTCTGGATTGGAGAATATTTTCAATTTTTTTTTCAATAAGAGGAAAAGAGGAAGGTCATTTCTCCACATGTTTTCAATGAACTCATTTCCTGTCCTTAAAAATCATGAAATGAGAGAGGTGGCCTGAAGATTAACAGGATTAAGTCAGGCAAAATCAACTTGGGCTTTGGTGAGGGCTTCTGCATGAGGTGATTGTAACAGTTTCTTCAGAATTATCTGCCTGTTAAATGCAGAATCATTTATAAAAATGAAAAAAGTCTTACTGAATATTGTTCTGTCAAAAGAAAAATCCTCCTACATCATTCATTGAAGATTTATTTATATGCAGTTGCTTTTCTGACAATGAGGGAAGCAGATGGAGATATGAAATAGCTCAAATAGAGCTGCTTTCAAAGTTACAGATGATCTGTGGACCAGCTGCCTTGATAATACTTTCTTTGGATCCTCATACCTCTGACTGGATGCTGCTTTGAACAAATGAATGTTTGTCCCACATCTAGCCCTTATTCCCTAGCAAAAAAAAAAAAAAATTCCAGTCAGAAAATGGTAACAGTAGTTACAAGGTTACTGCTGTCACTCAGCTCTTCATAGGGTCAAGTTCAAAGAATTTGTTTGTCTAATTTAAAGAAAATTGTATTTAAGCCTATCAAAAACTCTCAAGAAGAGTGATTTACGATACAGTCACTTGAACAATGAGATTTAAAAGGTCAGTATTCCTAAGAGCTGAAATCAGCAAATGCTATAGAAACCTTAATGCTTCATCATTCAATACATTAAAAAAAAAAGATAATATTAATGGAGGTTTCATCACTTACCATGTTTTATTAGTCAAAACACTAATTTTTCTTGTGTCCAGAAGAATAATTACTTTAGCACTGTTTCCATTTCTCATGATAACAGTACAGAGCCAAATAACCTAGCTAGCTGCTGCTGACCTATCCCAGAGCCCAGAGCCTGGGCTATAACAGCCCAGGTGGAGCTCATTGAAGGGAACCACTAATTGAGCTTCCAGGTAACTGCTAATTGAACTTCAGTTTTGCTGGCTCAGCTTTTTGCTTGTAGGAGTGTGAATGTGAAAGTTTCATTTTCAACCTGGATTGCTCAGGTAATGAATAGCATGTGAATGAATAGCAGCAGTATTAAAACACCTCATTATTTCATTTACATGCATTGTGAGTATCTCCTTCCCTGGAGGTATTCTAAAGCCTTTTGGACAGAATTGTGAGTAGCATGCTCTAGGGGATCCTGCTTGAGCAGGGAGGTTGGACTAGATGACCTCCAGTGATCCCTTCCAACCTTACCCATTCTGCGATTCTGGGAAAGGAGATTTCTTTAAGCTTCCAGTTATCCTTTTTTTTTTTTTTTTTTTTTTTTTTGTGGAGTATATTTTTGTCTTAAAGATAATGGTAGACTTTCCACATTTCTGAACTATCATCATTTTTAGAGCATATGCATAAAAAGTTTACATTGTATTTGGCAACTTTTCACTTCCCAGTGCCTTTGTCCAGATACCTGTTTTAAGCCAGGACAATAGGGAGGAGGTTTTAGGATGAATCTGGAGGAAGATGAATATGTGTCTTAGGCATCACACTGCATCACCTTACTTACTTTGCTACTGGTCCTTGTAGCAAAAGACGAGCAGTTACCTAAAACTGCAATTCAGGGAATTCAAGAGGGATGAGAACAAACCCTCAGATTTAGCTGATAGCCTGTTTTTGGAAAATGAACACAGGATCTGTGCTGCTTTGAAGAGGCTGTCCACACTGAAAGGTAATTTAACTGGCTTTTGGAGAAGTTAACAGTAGGGTGAGTAAACATGAGAACATTTTGTATGTGAGATCTCAGTGTATAATTCATGATGGGTTTTGATACTGACTAGTTCTCGAGTGCAGAGGGAAAACATGTACCTATGATAGAAATGGCATGCTGAGAAATAAGGAGCTATTCTGGTCAGCAGTATGATTCGAAAACACTTCCTCCACTCCAGGGGGGAGGTTTTTGTGAGAGAAGAAATAAATCCTAATCAACAGCTCACTGAAATAAATGGTGTCAGTCTCTGAAACAAGCAGTCTATTGTGGAAAGACAGAGTTAAACTACGAAAATTATTTCTGCAGTCTTAAGAATTCTTTGATTTAATCCTTTTTTATTTTTACTTTTTTTTTTTTTTTAAATTTTTCTCTCTCAGAAACCTTATACAATCTTCAGGTTGCAAGGGACTGATTATTCTGGGAAAAGAATATTTTCCTTGGGTCTGGGATCACACTGTGCTCATCAAGATCATTAGTTTGTACTAATTAGTTTGCCAGTGGATGCAACTGGCATGCTTTCTCTGTTCTCCTTCTCCAAATCCCTGAAACAGAATTCCTCTTCTCCGCTGTTGTTTTGTTCCCGGAAAATTGTTTTGTGCTGAGCTTCATTCTGGCAAGAGATAAAACCTCCCCCTCATCCTGAACCTGAGCTGCTGCCCGGGGAGGCCAAGGGATTCTCACCCCTGGAAGCCAGACCCTCTTGCAAAACATACATAGATTTTTGTAGAAGCAAGTGGCACAGAACTATCCTAAAATCAGTCCCTTGTGACATATGTTTGAAAAATCCTTCCCTATGTATCCTAAAAAGTTTTCTGTGGGCTATGCCACACAAAATACAGACAGCCCATTAAAAACACTGCACTGCAAATGAGAATATTTTTCACATTACAGTGTGTATCTTTAAGTCATCTGAGAAATTTCTGTTTTCTAAACCAAACAACATTGTCTTTATAAATTAACAGGATCTAGATATTTTTTTCCTTTTGGTATTACCATGGCCACTTTTTTCTGGGGTTTTTTTATTAACCTCAGTGGGAAATTGGTCTTAAGATATATTTTCTTCCTTCGCGAAAGCAGCAGTAACAAGGGCAAAAGCAGAGCTCATTCTCATAACTGAAAGCCTGGCTGTTTCACTTCCAGTAATATTTCTTTTGCAGAAAAGCTTATGCATAAAAATATCTTTTCCCAAGGTTAGCATTCCGACAGTAATTTGAGCAGATAGGTGCTGTTCGCAATTAGTGCCGCATTCCGTACTGACTGCTGTGCCGGTGGAATCTTGTGACACCAACTACATTAGTTATGAATCTCTTTCCATGTATAGGCAATCGAGGGGATGTATAACGTTGAGAGAAAAGTGCCTCCTGAGGACTTTGGAATGTTACTGTTGAACTACAGGTATAAAGTGATGAAATAGCTAAAATCCTCACAGGACATCACCCTGACGCATTAGGCAAACAGGAAAGTAGGCTGCTAGTGGTGCAGGCAGACAAGACAGAAAGGGGGGAGGAAGAAAAAGCATTCATTTGGAAATTTCCAGCTCCAACCTTCCCTTAACTGCATTTATGTTTTAGATATACCCCCAGTCATGCTACCTAGGAAAATGTTCGTGGCCGAGTGTGCTGCAGTAACAAACAGTTGATCTTTTCAGAATCTTAAGAGGAATAGTTGATACTGAAAGGAATATTTCAATATTGTAATTAAAAGCAGTTCCTTTTCTCTTTTACCATTCATGAGTATTCAGCCTTTCCTCTAAGGGACCGGTTCAGTAAAAGGTGTGGATAACTTGTGCACTGCATTGCAGAAGCTTCCAATTGAAAGGACTTTAGGTTTCTTTCATCATTTTCTCATCAGACACAGACAATGAATTCAATCTGCAGTTTTGCATTAAACAAAGGTGGAACAAGGTGTTTTCTTTCCTTTATATTCACAGTCTTTCAAAGGAGAGTGTCAGAACAGAGAGGGCACTGCCAGAAGCCCAGTGATTTCTGCCTGGCTATTCCTCTTACTCAGATATGACCCCCTGGGTGCTTTTGTGAGGGGCAGCCTCCATTCCCTCTTCTCTGCTCCTCCTGCCTCCAGCACTGTCTGAGCTTCCCACTACTGGTAACTGAAGTATGCACAAGGGTGGGACAAGCCAGGTGCAAAAGTACTACTGATAGGATGACTTCAGGGAAGAGAAGCAAGTACTGTAATCACTGCACATGTTCATACCCCTTTGGCACTACGGTGTTTTATCATTCCATCTCAGTGGAAACATAAGGAGACAATTGCCTGAGCCACCACGAAGTTATCAGCAGGGAGCCAGCATTTCCCCATGACAACTGCTTGTCTCCTGTGTTTCTATTAGGGAGGGATTTCTGGTGATACTCAACCTGAAAACTGATCTGCTTTAATAAAATGGAAACCATGAGGTAAGGAGGGGAGAAGGGAGGCAAGGAACCTTTCCACATTTTCTTGCAATGGTGGGAGGAGAGACTTGAGCTTGTGGTGGGTAAGTGGCTTCTTCAGGAGAAAAGTTTTGCATGCTAGAGATAAGCTCTGTTTTGTGTCCAGCCTCTTTTATGAGCTTGCATTTGTTTACAAGGGTTTTTTATGCTTGCACTCATCTGCCTTCCTACAGCTGTGTAAAGGCACATGCCACTGAGGCCAGGAGCTGTGCTTTACATCCCCTTGTCTGTGGTTCAGCATGAAGCTATCATACTGTGTCATGTTCTCTTTTTGCTGCAAGCACATACATCTCCTCCCTTTGCAGAAGATCTGCCAAATTTTAGTGAGAAAATTGCCCCTGTCAATGGCAGACTTGCGGCACAGTAAGTGCAGCCAGCCTGGATTACCCAGCCTGTAACAACTTAATTGTCTCAGCCAGATAGATCACCTTTACTGAGATGCCTTGGGTAAGCTGGGCAAGTGCAGCAGGAGAGGTGCTTGCTCTGAAATTAGAAATAACTTTAGGCTTTATGAGCAAATCAGAGAGCATAGTGGACACTGTGTTGGGGAGAATTTTACGTGAATATATCTGATCAGCAGGATGGTAGTAAATCAGCATATGGTCCCACTGAGAACGGGGCCTCTCTGTTTTTCAGTAAATAAATTATGAGAAATATGTCCTCTCCAAAGAGCTCCAAAGAGGATGTCTGAATACTGCAGATCAGCTTTAATGGCAATAAAGAATGGAAGGGTTTTACATAAGGCCAGTGAAAGCTCCAGGGAGTGCTCCCTGCTTTTCTTCCTCTCTGACCATCACTATTTGAGCATCTTCTATGCCAGTAAGTAGGACACAGAGAATGGCAGTGATGAGGCTTTCAGGGCAGCAACTGGCATTGCTCTCCAAGTTGCAGGTGGGTTTTGCTTGGATCACCTTCTGGGCAATGTGGACTGTGAAGGCTAATGCAAGAAGGAGAACTGTGAACTAGTTTTGTGCATAAGTGTCTCATACAGATGTGCGTGTGTATGACCACAGACATGTATCTGTATGCATCGTGTTCAAACACCAGATGAAATACCCTGTTTGGAGGATGTAGGTGTGCCATTGTGAAACATCTTTGTTCTACTGCTGTAACATTAGGGAAAGAGCCAGCAGATCTAACTGTTCTCTGCAAAGAGCCTCTACAGCTAACACTGGATCACCATTTAGACCACTTTGCAAGTGATAGCTCAAGCGATCACTCATAATCACTTGAATTTTTCACTTTGAGAAAAAAGTTGCAAAATGTTGTGAGTGTTGAAAACACTGTAGGATTGGCAAATTAACTAGGATCTACTTTGGAACAATTATTTTTAATAGCACGATCTTTACAACAGCGGAAAATTTGTTCCTTGTTTGATTTATTAAAAAATGAGGATTTAGGAACTATTTTTCAAACAGAAAAAGAGTAGTGCATTTTTACTACCATCTGTCGAACACATGTTTTGGGAACCAGGCATTTCTTTTTCCATCCACAAATACCTGAAGATTTTTATCCCATTCATTTAATTATTTACATTTTAAGAAGTAGAAGAAAAGATGAATCTGCTGGGACCTACCACTGTCTTTCAAAAGCAGAAGTTAAAAACACAAAAGTTGCCAGCCTGCGAAACCCCAGTTTCATAGATGCTGTATTTGGCAGAAAATAACTGAGGAATGAGGATATTTACTGCAGAAATACAAGAACTGAGTGTGAAAACAGTGAGTCCATCACATGAAATCTCCAGGAGTGCAACTGAAGCTTGGGTGACCGGAGCTTTCCAGGGTTTTGCATCTGGACCTGCAGATTATGCAGATACATCTGCACATCTCACAAAAAGGACCGAACAAGTTTTGAGATGGGAAATCTAGATGGAGCATTCCCTCTTCATAAGAAGAACATTATGTTCAAAACAGATTCCTGGGTACTGTGCAAAAACATGTGGAAACCGTATTCCATAAAAAAACTGGCAGTGTCCAGAAGGTCATCCGAGAGTGGAGGAGGAGAAAGGGCTCTAATGAAGAGAGACATTAAATCGAAGTACAGTGTTGGGCCTGGGTTGCTGAGTCTCTTTGAACAAGGAGGAATGAACTGAGAGAATTTTGATGGAAGGGCAGGATGGACAGGGTAACAAGGGACACATCAAAGTCCCTTTAATATGGAATTGTATTAGAAAAATTGTGGCCAGCAAGACTCAGTTAGTCATCATTCCCTTGCACTCAGGACTGGTGAGGCCACACTATAAATCCTGTGTTCAGTTTTGGGCCCCTCACTACAAGAAAGAGTTTGAGGTGCTGGAGCAAGTCCAGAGAAGGGCAACAAAGCTGGTGAAGGGTTTGGAGCAGAAGTCTCATGACAAATGGCTGATGCGAGCTGGGGCTGTTTAGCCTGGAGAAAAGGAGGCCCAGGGGAGACCTTATTGCTCTCTACAACGCCCTGAAAGAGATTGTAGCCAGGTGAGAGTTGGCTGTTTTTACCAAGTAACATAATGGCACTGCATTTAATGGTGCTGGCAACCCACACGCCAAGTAAGATTATAGCTACCTGTTCTGCAAGAGGACAGGATTAACTATCCTGAAAGTGCCTCAAGAGCCAAAGAAAGAGCCTGTAGAGCTGGAAAGACTAACACTAATAAAAAGGTGTATTAACAATGAGAGAAAAGTAGGTGACTTTTTCCTAGTCCAGAAACCACATAGTGCTCAGGTGAAAATTGTTCTTTGCAGTTAAATAGCTTTTAGCTTTTGTTTTACATGTCCTTTGTGTCTATTTTTGCTACAGAGAACATTGCTCAAACAATACAGCAAATGAAGGACATGCCTTTGGATCCTCGGGGAATGACTGAGGTTCCTGAACATGCGTGCCTAGCATTACTTGAGATGCCCTTGATTTTCTGTCTGACTTCCAGTGGCGGATGCAGAAGGACAATTGCTTTCCCAGAGGTCCAGTGTCAGACCTGACAGCCTTGCAAGGAGGGCTCAGGTACCCTAAAGCACATGAAATGTCATTAGAGGGGCATGTTTAGGCACACTAGTCACTCCTTACCAGTAATATCTCTCTTTTGGAGTTATTACTGAAACACTTCACTCTGTGTTAGCAGGAATAATGACACCTTCTTTCTGTTCCACAGCAGGAACAACTATCAGCACCAGGCAGCGATCACTGTCTGCTCACTCCTGCTGCTGGTCTCTGGTGGCAATGCCGGACTGCCAGTCGATGTTAGAGTAGGGTACCCGCCCTCCAGGCTTGCATGATGAGGGGATGTTTTGGTTATGCTGTGTGTTTCATTTCCTGTGCAATACTTGTACCCAAGTTTTATTAAATTATTTGACCTACATGGATTTGTGTTAGACTCCGAACTCCACAGCCTCCCCTGAAAATCCTGAAGGCAGTGAAACCCTCCCCAGATTCACAATCCCCCAGAGAGGACATGCAGGTCAGTGCAGAAAGGTGGTCACGAGGAATACCCCTGAGCTTTTTCCCCTTGCCACAGGAAAGCCCAGCAGACCCCAATGGATTTGGACTGGCATTTTAAATCATGTTGCTTTCACCATTTTTTTAAAGTGTTGTCAGAGATGAAGCCACATAGGCAGGTGTGAGGACCCCCAGCTCCCAGCACAGAAGGTGCTGGAAGGCAGAGATGGGTGGAAGGCAGCAGTGCTGTGCTGGCTGCAGCGCCTGCAAGGAGCAACCAGGGGCATTAAGGGGCCTGTTTCCATTTTAGGAAAATTATTAATGACCATGAGATGAAAAAGTGATTCAACATCAAAAACTTGCTGTGCAGCAGCTGTTGTTTGGAGATGGATTCAACTAAAAAGAGCAACACAAACCGTACAGTGGATTTACCTCACTTGATCCAATGCCTGAGCCAAGATGCAGTGCTTTGCTCTTTCTATTGCTATTGCTGTTTCCAACTGTTATTCTACGTTGTTTCCCTCAATGACGATGCCCTTTCACTTGAGAACTATTGTTTTCACTTGAACATAACTAAACCAATCCAGAAAATGGGACTGAAACCCCAGAGCAACAGCACACATAACTTCAGAGGTGAAATTATTTAACCCAGCTTGAAATACTACACAAGCCGCTTTTTATATAAGGGTGATCAGAAAATGTAAATTGCATCAGTTGTCCTGCACACCTGAAATTTCTGCCTGATTTCCCTCTCCAGTGTCTGGCTAAGAAAGTTCACTTTGGCTTGTGGGGCACAGGAAGTCTCACTGTATCAGGGAAATACCTGTAAAAAGGTAAAAATTGAGTGGGAGGCAGGATCTGGACTCTGCCACAAGTCCACATATGCCAGGGGAACCTGTCTTGGAAACATGGAAAGGAGTCTGCATTGTGATTTCTGAACACTGATTTGAAGATATTTTCTGGACTCGGTCTCTGAATCCAAACAATAGGAGATATTACTCTGTAAAATTTCTTTTTCTGGAGTTCATGGCTGGTGGCTAAAGAGTAGCTGTGGTCACCACTTGCCTGCAGATTGAGAACTGGTGCTGGGACAATTTTTAAGCTTTATGAGTATGAGCTGAGTGGTTTTCATTTTCTGATTTGCTGACACTTCCAGAAAAAATCTTTACATTCACATTGCTTATTTCTTCTTCTTATGGTTACAGCCTGACATTTTCAATTCTCCCATTTAAGAGCTGCATTATTTAAGTGTCTTACATAACTCCTGTTGTCACTGTAGAGGGAAGATTTTTATTAGGGATATTGGTTTTGATTTGTTTCTTCTGTTTGGTTATGGAACTCAAAATAGCCTTAATGCATGAAAACTCACAAGTGGAACAAAGGAGGGGAGGGGGTAGCTGTATCCTAGGCCAATTTTTTCTCCTTCCAATGGTAGCTGAGAGTCCCTGTGGAATTTGTAATCTCTATGTAAGTTTATTAATTTTGCACACAAACCCTGTTTATGGCTTCCTTGTTAAAAAAAAAGTTTTTAATGTTTTTCTTTATAAAAGTTATTGTCTCAAAAAGTTATTGTTCTATATGCTAGCAAGGGTCTGCATTTTCTCTAGATTAACTTTTATTAGCCACCTGGCATAATTCAGTAAACTTTTTTTTTTCTTTTTAAGATAAAAGAACAACTGTCAGGAAAAAAAGAAGAATTTTAAACATAGGAAACAGAAGAAAATCCTTTTCCTAACCTCCTCCACACAATATTCATATTTTACATTATGGAATAATCATGGGAGAGAGCTGGAAGAGCTCCTTGAATGGTCTTCCCACCATAAGGAAGCTGGTGGAAGCAAATCTACAGAGGAGTTTTTTATGTTTTTTCTTCTTGGTTTCACAGATACTTTTAAAGCATTCACAGCTGCTGTGTAATAAACTTTATTTTTTTGTGGCCTTAAGAGTAAAAAAGTCAAGTGCTAAAAGTATCACCCTGACCTTGACACCTGACTTCTTGCAGCCGAGTTCCCAGTTTATGCTCCATGCTCGGGAGCACGTAGTTGTTCCAGTTTCTGCTGTTGAGCTTGATCGTCCTCCCTACCATTTCTTGGTGATCTCATTACGGGTTATCACAATTGTACTGTGAACCTTTTTCCTTCCTACCCCCTCCACTGTAGATGTCGGCCACCTTCATTATGCGTGAGGTCTTGCTTATTGACAAATCACTGCCAAATACCACCGGAAAAACCTTTCGTGATGGGTTTCAAGATCTCACCACATTCCCATGTAAGTACCAGTCATTCAGACCCTGCTTTGCTCCTCGGTCCAAGAGTTTTGAAGCAGAAATAGAAGTAGGCTTCATTTCTACTATCGCCTCTGCTCCCCCCTGCCCTTTTGGATCCCTGAGTCACCCTTGTAAAATGTGAAAGTAGGTCTGCAGTCCCATGTGGCAGGATAAGTTGACGCTGCCACTGCTGCTTGCATTGACCAGAAAAACAGAGCAAGTGGGTAGTCAGCCTCTGTGGACTTTTAGCTCATCTGTCTGAGGGCATCACAAAACTGATTCACGGCCAGGAGAGGCCCTGCCCTCACTCAGGCTCTCTTGTTTGTCTGTAGCAATGGGGAACTTTCTATACCAACCTGGGTTTTTCTAAAACACATAGAAAGCTCCTGATGGCACTGGATTTGATGCACAGGTTTCTAGTAATTTCTCTTTCTTTGAGCTGGGACCATCAAAGTGAATGGTGGCAGGAATGAACAGCCCTGAGAATAAGGCACAATAGCTAGCTCAGGACCTATCTGGGGACTTTTCTGTAGCAGAGATTAAAACACAGTGGTAAGGGAAAGCTGTGTGTAAACCTTGCCTGCTCAGCTGCTGGGGAGAGCAAAATCCTTTGACCCACAAGCTGGTAATGGGGTGGCTTGAGAGAATGAGCCCTTTGTGCAGATGTGCCATGTCAAACAGCTCCTTTGCTGCTCTGGCTGTGTCACACCAATGGAAGAAGCAGGGCTTTAGTGCCTGGGGCCGGGCTGCTGGTTTGCAGCAGGAGAAAATGGCAGTCCCAGTCTCCACGGCTCTCCCTGCTCCTCCTTCCTGTGATGGAATGGTTAGTGTCAGCACACCACAGGCAAACCATTGCTGCACCTGGGACTGATGCACCATCATCAGTGATGAGGTGGTGTCTGTAGGAGAGTACAAGGACGTGTTCTGCTGACCACCAGGCGTCACCTTTCTGCTCCTGCCCACTACGTGCAACCCCACTTGTAAAGCACTCTGGGTGTTCATATGGTTTCTTCAGACACAGACAATCAGCCTGTAAAGTTTTCTCCAGAGCTAACATCACACACGTCAACTAATTCAAACACTCTGTATCTCAGTTTTATCACTCATAACTACTGTGCTTAAACTACTCCATGTTAAGAGAAGGCTAATTTCGGTTATATTACGAAAAAATTCATTTAATTAATGAAATTTGTAGTGAACTTGGTTTAAAAGGACTTAACTCAGAAATTGGTTAATTCAAGCACACAACGAAATGTATATTAAAATCCTTTAAGAGCTAAATAAGCTGATGCCCATCCCTAGAACCACATAATGCTGCAGAGCACTGTCACAACGGGGGATTGGCACACCTGCAGGAAGGCAAAGCTGGGGGGTTGTTTCACTGTACACAAGGAAGAGACAACTTGCCCAGAGCACCTGTTCTGTATCTGCTATTCATCTTAACATGAGAAAAAAAATGTTGTTGCTCTAAAAGCCTTTCTGAGAGGTATTTGCCCGGGGTGAGCCATAAAACAAGTTAGTGAGCCTCCCATCACAGCTAAGGTACTGAAACAACTAAGGAATACTGTTACTTTTTAAAAAATGTCTTTAATTTTGGCAAAATATCTCCTTTTAAATTTTTTTTAAAAAAATTTTTGTAGCCTTGCATCACTATTGTACTCTCCTGTGTCCTTATATGAATGTACTCTCTTATCTTTACATCCTACTTTTAACCACTCAGCCACCAGCCAGGTTGGTCTGAGACCACCTGGTGTTCCTCTTGGCTGAGATTCAATGCAGAAATCACCTAAGTTCATCTTGCATCTCTGAGTCTGCTGGGCTGTGAGAAAACTGCAGGGGGCAGAGGGCTTGAAGAGCCCAGAGGGAGATGAGCAGAAAGGGTTGTTTGGGCCAGGCTGCCTGTGGCTGTCCTAGGGTCAGGTCCTTGTTATATGGAAACAAGACTAGCCTTTTCCACCCTGGAGAGTGAGTAGAAGCACATTCACACACAGGTCTCCTCAGGCCCCAAATGACAGCTAGTTACTGGCCTTGCAAGAGTTCTTCAGGATGGATACAGGTTCCTGAGCAGCTTTATGTTGGCTTTACTTTTCAGCTCTGCTGGCTGACACCTGCGTTGTTTTTTTTCCATTTGCAAAATCACATCAGTTGTTGAGTAGTCTTTCACTCGTCTAGGGGTTGTAGGCAGAAGATCTTTAAAATATCTGATGCAGTGCTAGAAATGGGAGAGCAGCTTTGCAGACTTGATACCCATGGAGGCGGGCAGGGGGACGCCACTGGGAATTTGGTGGTCTGAGGCATGAAGGCACAGAGGAACTTGTGAGGTTTGCTGAGGGCTGAGGAAGAGCCAGCTCCAGCCAGTAGGGTCTCTACAGTCTGTAAGGGAGGGCTGAAATCCAAGCCAGAGTGGAGACCGTGAGAGCAAGCAGTGACTCCAGGCTTGCATACAAACTCAGGGCTGAGCTCAAATAAACAGATGTATAATGTACGCCATGCAGAAGCTCCTGTGACAGCAAAGGTGTAATTTGTGTCACACAGGATAGATGTTGTGCTTTTCCCATTGCTGTGTGCCAGTGTTGTGTCAAGAGATATGAAGAGAAAAAGCAGTTTTAAAGTAGCTCAGCAGTTGAGTCTTTTTATTGATTCAAGCCTTTGTACCACATATAACAAAGTAGAAAAGCACTATCAGAGAGACAGATGGTAACAAGTCAGCTTTAGATGGACATGAATCATTTCATACCAAAGGTTTGGAAGTGATGCCATGATTTTTGCTGCTTACCTGTCTCTCTGCTATTGGTGCCTAAGGCACTTTCTCAGAAGTGCTTCAAAGGACACATTCCATATCCTTGGATGCTGTGATGGAGAAGAATGATTTCTTCTCAGCAGATAGAAAAAGTCTTTCAAGATGAGGAACTCTAAGTTATCACTCAGTACCACTTGATAATCTGCGATGACTATATGTAAGGAAAAATGTGCTCACAGAAGCAGAAAAAAAATTATGTTATAGATTTTCCTTGAGATGACTCAATGGCGAAAGGTGTGGGAGGACACTAAAAAGGGAGGAAGAAATTACGACCTCAGGACTAGACCCAGATGGAAATGTCAGCCCTCCTGGAAACCGCAACTAGAATCAATGGGGTAAATATATGGTCTAAATATTTGGACAAAATTTAAAGAAATTTATGGAGATATATTTATAGATTGAATGATTGCAATCAGTTTTGCTCTGTTTCACCGGCTTCAATTACACTGCAAAGGTTTTTGGTTTTTATGAATAACAGAGAAAACCAGAATTTGGCTTTCAATTCCTCTATGTAGAAATAGCTCTTGCATTAGATTGTACAGTAGAGAAGTTGAACATTACATTTTTTTTACAACATACACCACCTGTGAGCATAAACAAGTTTATTATATATATGACCTGGCTTGTTAACAGACGTTGCAATGGTCTACACCCTGTTGACACAATTTTTCAGTCAGTGGGGTTTCTTGTGATAATGGGCAAAAATGCAAAGTGAAACAAAAAAACAAAGCAGAGGCCAAAAGTCACAGAAAGAACAAGGAGAACTATCATTTTTCTATGGACCTCAGGGGCTGACCATGGCGTGGCTTTACAAGCATAAAGGGTACAAAGATCTTCACTATCTTCCAGGATTTTTCTGTTATGCTGCAAAAGAGCTACTTGGTTGTGCTTGTTTGTAGAGTAGAACCAGCAAGGTCAGTTTTACAAGGATAAGAGACACTGAAGGATACACCTTGTTTCTCTCACAGATGCTTTTCTAAAACAAACAAGAAAAAAATAGAAAGAACTCATCCTTCCAGCTGAGGAACAACATCATTCCGAAATGATAAAAAAGCTAGCACAGATTTAGCCTCTGATTTTAATCATAAATTTAATTCTGTATGATTTTAGCCTGGCAGTTCAGTCTGCAGGATGATAACAGAAATTATTGTACTAGTTGTGTAGTCTCTAATAAATCTGATAAAATTTTTTTTCTTCTGAAAAATTCCAAGTATTCCACATAATCATTCATAATCTCTTCCTTCCTGATATAAAGCTGCTCTGTGTGTGATCATAGCTGAGGTGCTGCAGGACGAAAAGATGAAGAAGTTTTTTTCTTCAAAAGACATTTTAGAGCAGATGTTTACCTAATGCTTATGTACGACAACCCCATTTTGTTTAAGACCTTGCCAAAGATTATTCTCTGTCTGACTTTTGTGTAGAAAAAGCCTTCAGAAAAGTTCTTTCAACAGTTCCCAGCGTTAAAATACTTAAAAACAATCTCCCTACCAACTTGAGGAGATTCTAATATAGGAAAAGAATTTTTCCCTCCTAAATTTTCTCTCTGCTAACAATCTCTCAGACTGCTTCCCTTTTGTTTGGAGGATGAGGTAGATTTGAGAAGCTTGTGTTGATCTGACAAAGTTTTGCAGAGTTAACTAACTTATCAGCATAACCATGTTTTTTAACTGAAAGTTTAAATCTAGATGTGACTATTTTTAAGTTTAAAGCCTATAAATATCAAGTTCTTAATTTAAAAAGACAAGATGTTAACATTCTCCATGTCATTATATCAGTGTCAGTATCTCAGCAAAGTAAATTTTTAAATGGATTTGAAAAATTTTTTCTCGGTTTTCCTTTCTGTGCACTCGTAGGATATGTATTCAATCCTAAATAATTACCTAGGACCTGAAAATAGAGGATGTTGTTTGCACAACACTGTTTTATTTCAGAAGATATTTTTAGAGACAGAGAAACACATTATTAAATGTGCTGTATAGTATGCTATCTACATTTCTGTTGTGAAATGTTCGTATTTTCAGTTGATATTGGTTGATTTTCTGTCAGTGAGAAAGGATTCGGTGGTGGTGATGCTGGGTGTCCTGGAACCCTAATTCATCCAGCCTTCATCACATAAGCTTAATTTACAACAAAGAAGTAAACTTGATTGCCTTAAAAATAAGGCAATTCAGGGAGAATTCTGGCTGTCAAATCCCTTTTCCCCATGACCACAAAAATACCGTTTTTTACATTTATAAAAAATATTGATTCCTTGGAAAAAAATTGATCATGGATTTCAGGTGACAGTGTGGCCATTGGGTCTACACTGATGCTCCCCATGCACTGCTCCAGCTGTAGGCACACAGGGAGCAACGGGGAATGCATGGAGAGTGACTGCAGTCGTGAAATCAGAACTCACGTGTTGCTCTGTGCTGGCCATGAGTGCCTGCCAGGCTGGCATCAAGCGGGCTTTGCTCAGCCACGGCAGCTTTTCAGACCATCCTGTCACAGGAGAGATGAGGATGCAAAGCCACTGCACACTGAGAGGAGCCTTTGACACAGGACCACAAGAGGGAAGAAACCCAGCTGTTTTCTTCCCTTGATCTCAGCTGGGCAAGGAAGGTTGTTTTGTGGTCTGGAATGACATTAGGAGGTGGATGATGCTGCTAGCTCCCTGGATGGGAGTTCCTGCTCCCTGCTCAGTTCACTCAGCTGAATGCCTTACTGCTGAAATAAACATTTGTCTCACTCCTCTGCCCCCTCCCCGCCATGTACTTCTGTTTCCATGACCATGAAAAAGTTCTTACCAGTCATATTTGTTTTTCCATAAACCAGAGACAAATATGTCCTAAAATGAATCCTGCTTTCCCAATGGAGACTGGAAGCTTTTTTTCTGACTTCATGGATTCACCATTGACATTATTATATGGATGTTAGACAGGGATTTTCAGAGAGATTAGAGTAACGGGATGGAACATAAATCCAGACAAAACAAAAGAAATTTCTGCTCCCATGACAACAGAAAAGGTAGTGGCTGTTTCTTGTATGAGACTGGAAGAAGCTACCTCATGGCATTTAACAATTTCCAAGGAATGTCAATGTGCCATAAATGACAGCCCTTGGAAATGGGAGGTCAGGATATCAGTACTACAATTCATTATCAGAAATGTCTCAACTGATTTCAAAAGAAACGCCTGTTTGTCACAAAGTCTTTGTATCATCACCGGTGATTGCAATGAAACCCCTTACACATACCCAGCTATGGGTTACAGTCCATGGTAACATGTAGGAAAAAGTTCCAAATAAGGTACTGTATGGGTAGCACAGTCAAACACAGGTCATGCTTCACTGAAAAGAAAGTGGAGGTGGAAATCATATAAATTGAGGTTGGTGCTGCCTTACGTGTCCATCAGGTTTCTGCAGCAAAGTCCACGGAACAGGTCTTGCTGTTCAACAGGGAACGAAATTTAATGAAAATCACGCTGGTTTTCATCTTTATAGCAGAGATTGCCAGCAAGATGATTTCCAGATGAATGTGTCCTCTTCCAATTTCACTGACTTTTAACAAATGGGAATAAAGTACCCTATAAAGGAGAACCCTTCTTTTTTTTAATTTTTATTTTTCAAATGGGAGCTCCCTGAGTCTGTGTACATGCAGATTTATTCCAGTACATGAAAGACTCTGAGCTGTTTTGCATATGAAGAGCTCCACCAGGTTCAGGTTTCTGCATGCAAAGTCAAGTATGAGCTTATGTGCACACAAGGAATGGTTTTTATTCAGTGGCCAAAATGATTTATCTAGAGCACCATAAAACAGGCATAGCATTAGTTCTCAATTTTCATAACAAGTGAACAGGGTCACTTCTGTGTTGTAACTCAGAGAAAGACTCTTGCCAGATATCTATTCTGTTTCTATCAAACAGAATTGTTGGAAAATAGTCAATGACTTCAACATTTACAAATGAAAGTATATTATAGACCAAAATCTTACTCTGGTTTAGTTTGTCTGTTTTGTTTTTTTCCCTAATTGCTGCTTTTCCGTGCAATTTGCGAATCTACCAGGGCAGTAATTCTTTTCAATATATATTCTTGTACGTGTGTGTGTATGTGTAGGATAACAAAATAATTGTTTGCCATTAGAAAAGTCTCTGGAGTAGTTACACTAGAATGTGGGTAACTACTAAGAGCTCAAAAATGTGCAGTGCAGATGTCTGATTCAGGGAAAAAGGGTAAATCCAAGGAAAAGCTGCTGTAGAGGAGAGCGCAGACACAAAACTTTATTTTGCAGAGAACTGTCTGTGTTCTTTGATTCAAGTGCTTTTCACTATTTGTATGCAAATAATAGAAACTAGCAAATGACCCAGGATAAACCTGGTCAAGGGCTAAGATCATTATCACTATAATCAGAAATGGATGTTCCCACTTACTAAAACAGAGGAAGACTGGATGCATTGCAGCTGTTGTACATATTCCCAGCAGCTCAACTAAAAGAGCAGCCATTTACTCTGGGCAAATTCTTGTTTAAAAGTAGAGGCGAAAGTTAATCTATTCTCTTGTTTTCTCTGGTGGTCTCTATGCTGTGTAGGGCTGCTTTGTTGTGTGCTGACCTTCTGGTTGTCTGTCAAATACATACAGCTCTTCTGGGGCCACAGGTGAAGGTGGAGGAACACAAGGCAAGACAGATGTGTAGTAAGGATGATTGACGCTGTGTAACAATTGCCAAAATATGTACACCAAACGGACTTTTTGCAGATGGTACTGGGAAAGAACAGTAAAGGAGGAGCAGCTTGCACAATACGATCTTCAACAGATATTTATATCCAAGAATCTTGAAAATTAGAGGAGATAATGCAATGATATTATTTCATCCACAAAAGAAACTATATAGGACTGAACCAGCATGGCTTTACTTTTGATGGTTTGAGAGACTTCCCATGTGCTCCAAAGCAGAGAGGTGGGTCCAGGGCAAGAACAGGATGGCTCACCCTGACCATGGGGCCAGATCCCTTGGGACTATCCCTGCTACAAGATCACACCCAAGACTGGGCTATGACACTGTGTTCCCATCAAACCTCTGAGCTGGTGACCTCCAGCTGTGAGTATCAGTGCCACAAACTTGTACAAAGCAGCAGCCTTGACAAGCCACAAACTCACCTGATAGACTTCATGGAGTGAAATGGATCATGCAAAGCCCTTACACCATGTCAGACAGACAACTTGGCACAGAGCTGGCCACACAGTGACCTCCAAGATGATTTGCAGCCAGTTGCTTTCCTTCAAAGCATAAAGTTTGCCTAAACGTGTTTGGATTGAGGATTCAGAAAATGTGAGAGGGAGGAGGAAGGAGAAGTACTCCAGCAAAACAGCCAAGTTTATAACTGAAAGAAAGGCAGAGATGATTGAATATAATTCTTGGGAGAATCGTAGGCTGGTGTGCCTCAGTCTTTGAGAAGGCACTTGAGAAAATCTCCCCTTGATAATGAAGCTTAAAGCCTCAGAGGTTGGAAGGTCCTGTTTTTTTGACAGACTCTACTGTAACAAACACCTCTCTTGGAAAAAAAATTGTTAACAATTACTCCCTATAAAGGATGTGCTTTCATCCACAGATCAGACATATTGCAAGTTGCAACTCATTAAAAAGATTCTCTCTGGGCTCCTGTCCAAAATTAGTGCCAGCTTTCTCCAAGCGTTTGAGCAAACACAACTGCCACCATCAGTGTTGCCTTCCTTTGGAAAAATCCTTTGATGCTCAGTGGCTGTGGGAGCCAGCCAGCCACTGACACGTGTCTGCAGTTTCCTCCTGCTGCTCACAAGGTACTACCAGGCTGAACAAAGCTGCACGGCTGTGAGCTGAGGTCCCACAGCATGAGGTCTTCTAAGCCTGCTCACCTCGGAGGCATTGTGTGGCTCCAGAGGTGAGTTATCCAGCTAGGCTGTAGGTGTGATACAGGCTAGCTGTGTAAATGCCAGCACAGAAGCAGAAAATGTTCTATCTCAATCACAAGCATGTCTTACAGCAACACAGTGCCATTTCACTTTTTCACTATGCAGGTGTCCAGGGTTTTGATGAAATTCAGTGGGAGAACAAGGCTGCTCATACCGGGATGGAGACAGGCCAGCCAGCGCAGAGCAGAGAGCCAAAAGCAATAAACAGGAAATGGGTAAGGAGCAGGAAAGTCTGAACTCATGTTCTTTTTGGGGGAGTAACTCCCTTACAGTAGCCTGCAGTGCTGTAGCAAGCCCTAATAAAGATATAATCTTCCAAACACCCATGGATTTGGATGCTGACAGCAAGGACAAGGAATGGAGCTAGTGGGGGTCTTCCTACCTGTTTGCCAGAGACAAGCAGTCATTAAATGAGGGTAAAGTAATTCTGGTGTCAGCTCCAGAAGTGTTTGGGGAAACAGGTAAACATCAATATTGCATTTGCAGATGTCAGATGCCTACAGGATTAGATGGCTGCTGAGCAGGGAACAGAAGTCAGGTACCTACAGAAACAGGCATCAGGTAAATGAAGGTACTGTGAGCCGGCTCTAACATGAGCAACACGAGATTTCTCTGCTGTGGAGGTTAGTGTGAGGGTTGTAGAGGATTGTAGCTTGGCAGGTCTCCTTGGGGCAGCTACTTGTGCTGTGGGGTACATGACAGGCAGCCCTCAGCTCAACCCTCACTGTGTTTCACATTCAGCACTTGCTCCAGGCAAGAGTTTCAGGCCCAGATCCTTGGATGTTGAGTCCACTGTGCCATCACACAACATGGGGACGGACTTGTGAAGCACTTGCTCCACTTCCTCTACCAACTTGCTGAGAGAGGAAGGATAAAGGGGGTTTTAATTGCTAGCTGGTTTTCTCCTAGGAAAAGCAGGAGTTTTAAGAGGGCACTTAAGTTCACTAGATAAAAGAGAGACATAATGTTTCATATCTGGAAGAGATCTAACCGATGTTTACTTTGTGCCTCACCAGGGCTGGAATCCTCACTATTTAATACTACTTGGCACTTACAGTGTGCTAGTTAAGGACAAAGAATTGTGCAAATATTAATTAACCTTCAAAGAATAGGAGAGAATCCTTTTTCAGAGGGGAAAACCCAGAGGGCAGAAATCTTAAACAAAGTCACACACACAGCATCACTGTTGTTTCAATATCCTCTGCTTTGAGGGAAGATCCTCAGGAGGAGGGGAATAGCCTGAGAAACAGGGACCTAGTGAGGACTGCTGAAACGACTGATGGGAGAAGGAGACAAGCTTTTTGCTGAGCCAAGCAAAGAAGAAATGCCTGAAGGATATTGGAGAACAGGGGTGGGCTGCAGTATATATTCAAGGACAGAAATAGCAGGTGTGCCGATGAGATCAAAACAGAACAAGCTGCTTCCAAAGAAGCCCTGAAAAACAGGGATTAAAATAATTGAAAGGTTCCTGAACTATAGCACTAAGTACAAGGTGTTAGGTTTCACCTCTATTGGTCAAGTAAGTGTTCCAGCAGTGGCACTTCAAATGTCAGCACTTGCCAATATTCACTGCTGAGTGACTAGCTCCGCTGAGGGTCCGACCCTGAGAAGCAAAGGGTTCCTTTGTGATCAAAAAAGGAAATATGATGGCAAACATGCTGGCAAGTAAAAGTAGGAAATAATTTTGAAAGGTGGCAAATGCATATCATATTCGCTTTCAAACCAGATACAGCAGAACCTAGTTTTAATTTCACTGGCACTCACTGCGTGGAACTGCCATGCAGAGACTTGCAGTACATTGCACGGTAATACTGAACCCACAGGCTTCTAAAAGAGACAAGAAAATGCATCTTAAAAGAATGGCAGAATGCTCATTCCACAAAATTAACTTTTTTTTGTTTGTTTGTTTGTTTGTTTGTTTTTTTGCCAGGAGAAATGTTCTCTCCTGAGATGCTGCTTACCTTTGCACACCTGGTAAGAGACTTGAAAAGAATTTAGTGCAGGTGCCAGTTGAAAAAGTCACCTGCAGTCCTGGGATTACTTCTGACTTCCTACTTTCCTTTTAAAGCGAAAGAACAATGCAACTTGACAGTATTACCAAGCTGCCCACAAAGGCAGTTTTAAAAGATTCAGTGCCTAAATGAGATTTTCAAATAGTTTTTACTGCTTTTCTTACACCACAGCCCTGCAAGCTAGTGTTCAGGTAGGAGGCCTATTGAACAACATTTTTGCTGGATAACAGCAATATCAAAAGTATCCAACTATGGTTAATCCTGGTTTTACGGATCTGCCATTTCTCTTTAAATAGTTTCGCCATTCTGCAGCAATTTGCTTGTTTCTTTCTAATGTCTCTGAATAGCCAACAATTATACATGCAGAGACCAAGAAGAGTATACTCATGGAATAAGGCTGGCAGCCTTCCTTTGGAGAGGGAGTAAAGGTGGCCACTTACCAAGAGTATTCATGAGAAGTAAAATGAGTTTTCCTGTCACATACAGTTGCGGAGTTAGCAGCACAACTTGGGCCTTCTGGCTCTGAGACCAGTTCAAAACTAACAAAACAGAATTTCCTTGGAGAACAAGGTTGCAAAACACAGTGCTGTCAAATAAGTGGTGTAATTCTGCCATATTTTATCTTTCCAAAGAGCCACTTTAAACACACCAGTAAACTATACAGAACTTAGCAGACTATTTTTCTTATGTCGTGGATTACATTAATGTATCATCCCAATGTGTTAATGTTGTGGTTTATCAGCATACCAGATTCAGTAGTCAATTTGGCCAATTCTGGAGCATGATTTCATTGGCTTACTGTATCTTAGTTACTTATAAGTTCAGTACAGCAAGCTCCCTCCTTAAATTAAGGTCCTTTGGTAAATCTTTCTATAAATGGAAATGTAAATTTCAATGTCTGTGCTCAATAAGGTATTGTTAACTCCATAAAAAAAAAATCTATCTATCATAACACCATTTGGGAAAACTAAGCCTATTACCAGAAAATTCAGCTCTTTTCAATTTTCAGTTTTGCATTTGAAAAGTAGGCCATTAAAATGACAGGTGAGGGCTGCAGAGCACAGATTCTTGGTGACTCCTACCTATAGATACATGGGATAACTTAAAAACTGGAATTAAATCCTTCATAAAGAAATGGCTAAAAGACAAGAAGGCTTTTCCAAAATGCTGTTGGTGGGGAATTTCTAAGACTGAGGGAATTTTAAAGTCTCCTTCGGTAGCTATAAATAACTTCTTAATCAAGATGAAAATCAGGAACAAACATGATTTTGTTGTACTCTGCTCTTGTCCACCGAAGTCACTGATGTGCTACAGGGAACATAATTCGGCACATGATGTCTTTGCTACTTGACACTTGCACTTGACTGTATTTCTTGCATGACAATAAGTGAAATGATTGCAGCTGTACACTTGCAGAATTTTGCTCCTTTTCCCTTGATGGCAATCTGGGGTGATTACACTGACACCTGTTGGGGGATCCTAATTCCACAATAATATCAGAGCCAAATTTGCCACCCCGCTGCTTAGTTCTTAACCATTGTCTTAAACTTCTCAGTGCACTGGAAAACATTATGAGGCAACTGCTGGGTTACTGTAAGTTTGGCACACAGCATTCACCAAAAAGCAGGGCTATAAAAGAGGCTTTAAAGGACCTTACAAGAACAGGTGTCCCCAGTGAAATGGCATTGCTCATACTCATTATAAGCTTTGGAGTCTTCCCAGAAGCCTAAAGATAACCATGTTAATTTGGACTGTAGAACACCCTCTAGTTCCCAGCGCACATGGATATCTGCAGCACAAGCGACAACATGGCATCTGATGGGTCAGGTATGGAGACTGAGTACACTGCTGATGTCTAAAGTGCTTGCAGTTTGCAACAATCTTTTCATTTTCAGGCTGCATTTCTTTGGGATCAGATTGTGCTTGTTCTTTCACCTAGACAGCCCTCCTGCCTCCTTGATGTTTACAACCAGGTGTTTATATGCAGCAGATGCCTGTTCTCTCAGCCTTCATTCTTCTTGTGTAAGCAAGGCAAGCAGTTTTAGGGTCTCCTCCTATGAAGACTTTCCACAATTCTTTACCCTGCTGTAGCTGCTATGTACCTTTTAGAGGTTGAGATTCTCTTTCTGGGGCAGAAATTACCAGCACTGCTTGCTATATTCCCTGTCAGTCATCGCTTGTTCTTTTCAGGTGCATTAATATTTCATGTTGTGCTTGATGCATCAATATATCTGTTCCATATTGCAGATGTATTGTCAGGCTGACTGTACCAAATTGGGAGCTTTCAGCCATTCTTTGCTCAACTGTTATGTCCTCTCACCTTTTGTATACTTTGGTTTAAGGTTGAAGCAATGTTGATCCCTCCACATAATTCCATGACCCCTGGAGGCTCACTGGGGAATAAAAAGGAGCAAGAAGTGAGATAAGAGCAGAGGACGTCACATGTTCCCTGCTAAAGTAAGCCATGATGGAGATCATGTATTACAGTAGGTTATCCTCTTCAAGCAGGGGTAGAAGGGTACATGCATTCGGAGCCTCAGGTGTCCTGCTTCATCTGGTACCTCAGCTGAAACATCTAAAGCAATATTCCATTCTAAACTACGAGGCTGTAAGCTCTAGGAACTGAACTAAGGATGTCTACCCTGTCCCCCAGTTGCAGTGGAGCAGGGAGGTGTGCTGGAGAGAGGGGAGAACAGCTGGGTGCAGTGTCAGCTTCAATTGCCCCAGCCAGAATCAGCACTGAATTTCTGATAGAGCCATTAATGTGTGTGCTGTCATCATCATTGATAAGTGAAGAAGTTGGTCCTTCAGCTCAAGTGATAGAGGTGTCCTTTATGGGACTGAGAGCTCAGTATCCAATCCTGGCCAAAAGCCCTGCGAGGGAACGTTAGCCTTGGCTGCAGAAAGCAAGAAGCTCAGTTGCCTTTGAAAATTCAGTATAACCCTCTCTTGGTGTTATACAGACAGCAGTGTGTGAGTGAGTGATGTGTGTGAGTTATTGATTTATCCTTCAACTTCTGTCCTTCATTTTATTCACATAACTTTATATCGCAGGTTTTATGACTGATACAAAAATATCATTCTATTTCCATGCACAGGAAATTTTTCTTGTGCCAATTTCCCTAAAGGAGATGAGAGATTAGTGACACAGTCCCTGTGTCCTCCCCATCATCTCTGATCACCTGTATCATCCAGAACCTGCTTTTGCCCCCCAGTCAGAGAATTAGAGCAGTCTCAACAGAAGTGCAGATGCTGAGTAACAAATAAACATTACTGTTGTTCATGGGCAAAGAAGAGTATTTCTATGAAGACCAGCCACACTCCAAATATCTGTTCAGACAGACATTGGTTTTTATGAATGGTTGTAAGAATGCTGGTCAAACTGAGTAACAACTGCTTCAAATATGAACAAATACCATATTAGGTCAGTTCTTTTACTCACATGAGTTTCACAGCTGACCTGAAAGACTGAGAATATATTCCCTATCTGTTACTTCCAATCTCCTGTTTGCTGACGGACTCCTCATCTGCATGACGGTTTGCTACGGTATATTACTGAAATATAATGACACATTTCTTAGGCATACTGCATTCTCATAAGAAAACAAAATAGAAAAATATTGTTTTTACCTATATCCTACTTCTTCTGTCAGTCACTAAAATTGATTGACTCTCTTCTGTTTCTTTCTTTTCATTTATGATTTTGGTTTTTTTCAAATAATTGATTTATCATGTATCTAATCATTCTTTTCTGGTTTTCAGCTTGAAAAATATCCATGCCCTGGCATGCTGATATTGCTGTAGTATTTGTCATCAGAATAACACCATAAATCATTTTGAACTTAAGATCAGACAGAGAAGGTGGAGAAAGGTCTGGATGATTTAAAGACATGTGCAGAAGAGGTCTGAAAAAATTTCTGCTTTTGAGAAAAATTTTAATTAGCCAATAATAATAAGGCTTTACCGGAACTAGGGTTTCTCTAGAAGTTGGATACTGGAAATGTGGGGTTGTTAGAACAACAGTTTACATGGGTTTATGTGTGGAGAACTTTGGAAGTATCTTTTGATGGATTTGAGTATTGTATTGCCAAGACAATCTTATATTAGTGTTGGCTTTGATGTTAATGTAAAAGCTCAATGGCTACAAGTGTTAACTGAAGTATCCAACCAAAGACCTCCTGGAAAGATGCCTTTGGTGATGTGGAATTAAAAATATGGCTTATCTCAGCACAGGGAGAGGGGAGGAGAGTCACAGGGAAATGCCACGAGAGACAGCTTGGACATGGGTTGGACCAAGTAGAGACAAATGGGTTAATAGGGTTTCTGCCTGGCCAGGGGTCCAAGGCTTCTGCTCTGACAGGCAGGAGCTGGAGAAGTGGACATGGAGTGAAGCAGAGATCAAAGATACAGTTTGTCTGTAATTATATGCCTGTCCAGGGTATATTTGCAATCCTCCTGCTCTGGCTGTTGACACACAAACCCAGTTCTGCCCTGTGGAGGTACCTTTACAAGATATGAACACACAAAAGTAGATTAAGGAAAGTAAGCAATGATTCTCACTTTCCAGGGATGTTTGGGCACTTTGGTATGCAGTGTGAAGTTCATGGCCATGAAAAATAATGCACACATTACTTTCAAAACAGGTTTTGATACATCTATATCTAGATATACCTATCATATATATCTATATCAAGATGATCTTTCAGATCTAACTTTTATTTTTATGCCCAAGAAGCACAATAAATAAAACGACACAAAAGCCATATTGTTTTTGCATGATAAATAATTTCAGCAATTTCAGACTCTCCCATTTTAAAAAGAGTGATACATGGAAAAAAGACTTGGGCCCAAATTAACCTTTATTACAGAATAATATTTACCAATTCTACTTTTGTAAGGAGTACTTGCTTGGTCTATAAATTCAGGTGATCATCTGGTCTCCTTCATATCTATACTGCTGTAAAACATCCTTGGTGATAAAGGTATCACTGAAAACGAAATCTTATCCAGTCTTGGAATATGCTACTTAGCTGGTCTCCAATATACTAGAAAATGTCATTTACTAGGTTTGGACTGTTATCCATATTCTCAGATACAGTTAGAGAATTTCTTCAAATACATTTTAAAATCTATTTTACTGACACTATCATAAGAAAAAAAAGCACTAACATTGTCATTTTAAATTAAGAACTTGAATATAATGTACTTAAAAAAAAATAAAATGCCATTTAACTTCAAAGTTACAGTTAAAGATGCTCAAGTTTCCAAGTTAGCTAATCCTGCCAAGTTTTGCTAGATCAACAAAGGCTTTTCAAATCTGAGCTTAAAAAAAAAAGCCACCTGAGGGAAGAATGTTGTTGATGGAGTGAAATCTAGAAATGTATGCTGACACACAGCAAGGAACTGGTGATAACTGCTGTGTGCAGTCTTCATGCCTGCAATATGGCCACAATTCACTTAATATGAGAGAAAATGGCCAGCTGGTCCTGTTGAACTGAAGGCAGCAAGCTGTGCTCCCTTGCCATTAAACTCAGGAAAAACACTCTTCTGGAAAATGTAACTTTTCAAAATGACTTGAACTATTCTGTACTTTTCCACAGATATTTCCATAAATGATTGGCTTTTCTAACTCTGACTTAGACATTTGAAAGAAGTTATTTAAAGCTGTTGTCAATAAACCACAGAATTTATTTGGCAGAGAGGAAAATGTGACTGATCTTCTAATGTACTGTAAGGTGAAAATAAGACAGAAGTTTAATAATTATAATATCAAGCTTTTCTTAGAGGATAAGCTATACATTCTTGCTGCATATCTGTTGAGTAGAGCTCCATTATTGTACTAACCAAGTTCTCATACTTGGCTACAATAATGTCATTTACCACTATCTTCAAATAGGGATGATACATAAAGACAAAGCCATAATTAGGATTGCTATATCTAAATATATGTAGCAGTTAGGTAGAAAAAGTGGTGTAAAATTATTTTTTGATCTTTCAAGACTCCAAATTGTTTCTATCTCACCTTTCTACTTAATTTACCAAACATAAAATCACAGTCTCATTTGGGAAAATATTACAGAAACAACACCAACAAGTCTCATCAATCCTCACAGTTTAGATTTACTTCATATAATGCTTATGCTATAAAACAGAAAAGAACCACAGGTATTGTGGACAGCATGTGGATTAAAACAAGCTGCCCTTTCAGAGGCATTTGTCCTCTACACAACTATTATTTTCTTCCAGCAGTGAATCTGTACAAAGGTTTCCTGCACAGGGAATAAATTAATTAATCTATTTAAAAAGGACAAATACTATACTGCAAGCCATACCCGTGCTATCATGGCCAAACAGATGCTACAGAAGTAGCATTTAGACATTGTTTTTGCAGAAACAAAAGGTTTATCACTGGAGTGGTATAACGTTAACAGGAGTGCTGACCTACTTACACACCATAACACTCTGAGGAGACTCTGGGGAGATTGGAGACCCTGGAGGAGGGCATGTTTTACAAGCCAAGTCATGAAACTATGACCAAGAGCACAACTTTTTTTTTGTAGCAGCTGTTTATTGTTGACAGAAAAATATTGGACAAATTTATTACCATCTTAGTACAGATATTTAAGGTTTACTTGCCTAACTCTCTACTGATTGCTCTAGGCTTCCACTACATTCTTTGGAGAGCAACCCACACATGCAATCTCTCTGACCTACTTTAACTAACTACCTCCAGATGAGATGAATTTCTCCCTGGATGTGCCTGCTTCTCTCGGCTGCCTATATTGGGAACCAGTGTAAATAGCTGAGAGTTTGGAAACTAACTTTTTGAGACCTGGGTGAGGTGGGTCCCACGCGTGGTCTAAGAAGAGTTCCTCCATGACTTACAAATACCCGAGCTAAGTTTTGTAAAAAAAGGAGTGTGTTCTCACGAGCTTCTTAGGAGTGTTGGTAATGAAATTACCATTGACTGAGTTGATATGGGTTATGTCCACAGTGCACCAGACTCTTCCTGGTGAGTGAATAGATAAACTATCCAGCTTTTCCACTTAGATATTCTCATTGTTTACTTCGTGGTGAAATCTCGAGATAGCTGATGTGAAAAAGCTGGATAGCATCCCATCTACTCACCCTGGTGACAAAGTGATATGAAATATGTACATAGTGCAGGGAAAGTAAAATAGCTGAACCAATTTTACTGAAAAAAATGAATGTCTGTTATGCAAATACATCAGAAGGGAGACCTTATTGAGGTCTTTCAATATTTAAAGGGTCCTATAAGAAAGATGGGGTCAGATATTTTAGCGGGGCCTGTTGAGATACGACAAGGGATTATGGTTTTATATTAAAAGAGAGTAGATTCAAATTAGATATAAGGAAGAATTTTTTCACAACCTGGGTGGTAAAACACTGGAATAGATTACCCAGAGAGGAGGTGGATGCCCCATCCATGGAACTATTCAAAGCCGGGTTGGATGGGAAACCTGAGAAACCTGATCTAGTTGAATATATCCCTGCAGGGGAATTGGACCAGATAACCTGTAAAGGTCAGAGGGTTTGGACTAGATGACCTGTAAAGATCCCTTCCAACCTAAACCATTCTATGATTCTATGATCTTCTCTGGGGCTTAAGACCCAACTGCTATTTAAAGCAGTTAGTGTTACTTCCTCTGAAGCTCTAGAATTTATGACCAGTAAATGTCACTTTGCACTAGTGTAAGGAGGTTACGATAAACTGGTTGTATGTAATTGAAATTATACAGGAATACAGACAATTTTACTATCAGGCAGGGTTTCTTCAGCTCAGGTGACTGCTGCTGATGAGTAGCAAGGTAAGACAGTAACACAGAGGGACCCAGTTAGCAGCACATTATCTCAGGGCAGTAGCACAGCAGTGTATCACATGACACTTGCACAGTACTGATGGCATGTGCAAAACAAGCTGGTTTTAATCACTCTGCAGATGAAATAGGTAAAAATCAAGGAATAAAATAGTTTGAACTAAATTTTATATTTAAAAAAATAAAAGACCTATCCTCCCAGACTTGTGTGTGGGTGAGCTCCAGTCAGCTTTAAGCCCTATCAAAACTTCCATCAACAAATTCCCTACAGGCTTCTAACTTAATTTGAGAGATGCCTGCTATGGCTTGCCATGAATCCATAAGGGAAAAAATTGTTCCTGGGTGCTATTACCCATGTGTTTCCAAAGTATCTGCTTCTTGGGTTGAGTTCCCTTCAGCAGGTCAGCATGCTGATGAATTGCTAGATTTGATAGCATTTCTGCTGGTTCTGATGAAATATTTTTCATAATTTTCCCTCTTAAAAAAAAAAAGTCTATTTAAACTCTTAATGTCTTCATAGCAAATTGTCTCACGGAAGGAAGCATTAAATTCAGTTTGGCTAAGGACAGACAAGAGGATTTAAGGAGAGGTAGATTCCCAGCATGGTTCAGGGATGTTTTGTTTATCTGTGTCTCTGAATCTGCATTAAATTTTCACCTGGAAAATGCCAAACAAAAAATGGGTACAACCCTGTACCTTATGAAGATGATCTTGCTCCTGGCTTGGTGCTCTGGTTCCAAAGCTTGTCTTTCCAGCAGGCTCTGGCTGAGGTACATATGTGGTAAATCCAGTCAGTTTCTAACATACACTTGAAATTCTAGTACATTGACTTACCCTGCCCAATGCACCGACTTCCACTTCAGGGGGACAGGTGCCATACCCCACCCATCTACAGAGATATCATTGTTCTGTTTTACATGGGTTGGAGGTTAGCTCTTCAGAGGTTCCATCTGTTTGACACACTTTGCTTATTATAAGACATCTGTTATTCCTGCAACACTATATAAATATTTATGATAGCTCTGGATAGGTCTTAGTTGCTCTCGTGCCCAAACCTCTCCTTAAGGTGACACATGGCTATGTGACTTCGATTTTACACTTCTTCCTGAATTTTCATTCTGGATTAGATTCTATTCACCTGCTGAAACAATGAATCCCCAGACACTATCCAGTAAGCTGTATGATTTTTATAGTTCAATGCACTATATGGCACACATAAATGGCATGTGCTTTTTTTACAGTAAAGCATCAAGCCCGACTACCCAGTTGTGCCAGTTTGGACAAATTTGGAGGAAAATATCCTCTGACAAAAGGCAGGTAACAACCACCCCCCTCCCACCAGGTTCGGGGAACCCCAAGACACCAGCGAAGCAACCAGAGCTGTCAGCACAGCTTTTGAGTACACCTACCACTTGCCAAATATTTGTTCTACAGCAGCACACAACTGCTCAGCCACAACTGAGGTCTCCAGTGTGGTGTTTCACTGGTGCTCAAGCAAACTCTAGTCTTTGCCCGTCCCCAGAGGCTGTGGAGAGGCGGGAAGAGAAGGGAGATCATGTGAGATGCACATACTTTGCTTTTTAGAGATGGTGTTGGCACATCAGCTCTTATTGGAAAGCAAAGGGGCTTTGTCGCCAGTGCCAAGGGAGCAGTGCCGTGGTTCTTAGCTAAGATGCATCCTTACAGGTCAGAGCCAAGGAAGAGCAACATGTGTCAGGGCCAAGGCACTGGGAGGCTGTCCAAGAAGGCATTTGAGAGGCACTGAATACATGGCATTGCAGTTTGAAGTTTGTCAGACCAGGAGCAAGAAGGAAAATAAAAAGAAAATAAATAAAAAACACCAGATACGATGCTTTTAGTTTTAAATTTGTCATAAGGCCATGGAATCCTGATGCTCTAATTCCTTTGGTGTTTGCACGAATATGTAAGCAAGCAGTTAGGAATCCAGCCAGAATAAAGGCAAACAAGATGTGGTACACAGATATGCACACTGAGAAAATCTGATGTCATGATTTTGCTGGAGAAACTTTGGGCTTTTCAGCATGTTTTTGTTTGTTTTGTTAGTTTTTTACTGCTTGCATAAACCTACACTGTTTCTGTAATTAAGCTCACAGGCTCATACCTTTGACAGACAGACGGAATTATTTGTGTTACATGTTCTGAGTTTTACTCTATTAGACAGCCATAACATATCCTAATATGCAAGATTAAAAACCCCAAAACAAAACAAATACATATATATACACACTTGTCTCTGTCCAGGTGTGCATACATTTTCCTCTTTTCTAAGTTAGTTTTAGTTAAAAGATTCATAAAGCTGTTTATTTTGTAATTGAAAAAGGATATTCTGGTGAGAATAGCAGAAAGCTAGAATAATGCTTCTCTGCAGAGGTTTTTATTCCTCCCAGTGCAGACACCACTGAAAGCAGCTAGCAGAAGTGAGATTTGCTGCTGAAAAACAAGCTCTGAGCAGCACAACTTGAGAATGTTGCCCATGGCTGATAATAGATTGTCAACGTTTGGACATGTTAGATACTGCAAAATATACTTCAAACCACACTGCAGAGAGCCTTCTTATCAGTTTATAATTTTGGGGACTTTTTTTCTCTTTTTACTGGTAAACAGAACTTTCCCTTTACTCTTCTTACCTGTTTTAATGCTGAGGCTTAGGTGTGCTCAGTGCAGCCTGTGCAGGACAATCATAATGTGAAACGGCATGTAAGGTTTTCTTGTCTTTCTTTTCCTTCTATCCTTGTTATGGCTGCATCACACAGGGCCCAGAGGTCTTCAGGCTTTTCCAGTTCTCAGGGCTCTGCTGAATTAATGTGCCTGGGGGAGCAGTCCTTGCTCCTTGTGTCAGCTGTCACAATGTGCACACCATTATGCAGTGCCACCCCAGCGCAGCGGTACTTAGTTTGTTTGTGGTACTTAGCTCCAAAACTGTTTGACTGATTTTATTCTAGTGCATTGCAGGGGGATTCCTACTGGCTTGCTGTCCAGGTGCTCCCAAGCCCTTGCTTAACCTAGCAAGGGCAAGGGAGGCTAAAGGTGGACTTGGATCATGCCTGTGGAGACTCCTTATTTGAGGGTCACTTGTCTCTTCGTAATTTAAAGCACTAATCTTCCAGGCTTTCACTGGGTAGCTCTTCCAGCCTCTCTTTTCCCTTTCCTGTCATTAAACTGATCTCCCTTTTGACTTCACCTGGTTCTGTACACCCCTTCAGATGATGCACACAATAGTCGATATAAAATTTTCTTCCAAATTCAGCCTGTTAATTTTCTGCTTATCTTTTGCTTTCAACAAGCTCCTAAACTTTGTTGCTTCTACTTTAGAGTGAAACCCAAAGTACTTCACAGTAAAATTTTTAGTCAGCAGATTTAGGGAACCTTGGAGAAGAGAGGGAAAAAAACATGTTGCTGCTCCTACCACCCACCTGGTTCCGGCAGAGCTCAATACTAAAATGCTGCTCAAAACAGAAGCAATAAGTTAACACAGGAAACTCATGGAGGTTTCACATTAATCAGGAAGTCCCAGGCTAGCTTCTGGTTTGGCTGGAAGCTAATCTTATGGGGTGATATCTCCATGTTTACAGTCGTTCTAGAAAAAGTTTCTCTCAGAGGTTTTTCTGGGGACTGAGCCAGGAAATATTGCAAAATATGGAGCTGCCAAATTCTAGCACATCTCTTTTCTTAAACACAAAATTGTAACAAGTTCAAACTAGACAGGCAAATGTTAATGACCTTAGAGAAGGCAGAGGCATGAACAAGCACTTTGGTGCTTCTCATTCTGCTCTGTTTTGGGGTCTGCTGTTAGGGGGTTAATTTTGAGGACAGTGCACTGTCTCTAGCCTTTTCAGTGTGCATGAACCACCCAACCTCAGAACAGCCCGTATCTGGCTGCCAGTCTCACAGCACCGGGCAGCAAAACGCTGTCGCTCTCTTGCCTAATCTATGTCCAAAAGAGAATGAAAAGTAAAAAGCGATAAAATGTTTTGCAGGCAGGCACTGAGCATGGGAACACTAGTGATCTTCAGCTCTCGCCAAAATGAAATCTTCCTCCTGTAAAAGGACAGCAAACCTAATAACTTGGACCTATAGACAAATCAACAGTGAATGGTGCCATACAGTGCTCCAGGCCACACTTATTTAGGGATTTCCATGTGAATCTAGGTACCTGACCTCAGGCATCAAGGCAAAGCTAGATCACAAGCAAGCATCAACTCATTTTTTTTATTAAGGTAGCAGGCTTATGATAAAGGCTATGCTTGGTTCTACATTTATAAATAAAACCTCAGTAAAACAGTAACTCTGATGCTCCTGAACAGTTCAATACAGCAGGCTAAAAATATTCCCAAATCGATCTAGGGTAGAAAGGATTATGAAGATACTGAACTTTCTTTTTCTTTTTCAAAGGTTTACATGCTGTTGTCATTCAGAAACCCAGTGTGTATCAGAAAGCCAGTTATTTATTAAAACAATCAGATATGGGAGCAAATGAAAAATAGAAATAAACAGTTAAAGTATGATGGGTTGTACTGCAGCTGTACAGAATAAAAAAAAAAAATTAAACAAAAAAAAGCAATATTGTATCTTGGATTTGAAAGTATATCATATATGATGAAGTTTGAGTATTTACTGGTTTTATCAATGAATTAAACAGGAAAAGAAAATTGTGTGGCAATGAAAACATGCTGCTAATGAAAAAGTTAGCAGTGCCAGCACTGCAAACAAGGATTTGAATATCAAATAAAGAACTTGGCTGAACTTTTGAATTGGAATTGCAGAAATGGGGGAAAATTTAATAGGAACTTATAGCAATAACTACCATTATAAACCTGAGATTTGCCATTAGAGAGGAAAGAAGGAGAAACATACATGGGATGGTCAATCATACTCAATGAGATGCTCTAATGAAGAAAGGAAAAACAAGACTGAAACCTACTGGATTAAATATTTCTGCTGCCGATTAGCAAGCATGAAGCCATTGTACAAGATGCTGCTACAATCTCTCTGGAAAACTGATTGCAACCTTGCACATACAGTTTTAGAAACCACCAAAACAAATAAAAAACCCAAACAAAACAACAAAAAAGTGGATTCCAGATGCCATACGTGTAGAGGAGGGTCACTCAGAGGGGCAGAGACTTTCTGTCATGCTGGAGGAGGTTGGAAAGACCTTGGGTTGCTCTCTCTGGCAAAGAAAAATTTGTATGGGGCTGGGCTGGAAAGGCTGTTTTCATGCTGACTGGAGTTGTGGGTTCGTGCTGTACAGAGTGAAGAGCTAAGAAAATGGTTCCCTGCCATGAAACCAAAGGGTACAGCTCTCTGTGAATAAACGTTAAATGCAAGTTTGAAGAAAGTTTCCATTCTTCAGATTGAGCTTAAAAAGTCTCAGACATTGGGCAACCATCCACAGATTTTTTAATATGGAACAAGATAGATTTATGAATCAGTTTATATGTTGTGATTGCTGGAGATAGCAGGGGTCTGGGTCTGATGACTCAGAGGTGCAGTGTACTGAATATTCCATCTATATGCTGGGCTCAAGGGGTCAATTTATTTCATTATTTGCTACAAAAATACAGATTTCAAGCTATGCAGCCGACCACCCAGGAGGAGTAGGAAAAAAATTATGCACTCACCATTTTTTTTTTCTCTCAGGTGACTTAGGCCAAATGGTGTGGGATTACAAGGGATTAGACTCCTTTACAGTGGGTGAGGTCCTTCAAGCATTCCTCAAAGTCACCTTCCACCTCAGAAGCAGGTTTGAATACCTAGATTTATTTTGAAGCTACCTCACTTCAAGTATCTCAAATTCCCTCCTCTTTATTTTTAAACCGTATTTTGGGTTCAGAAATCACATTTTACTGATCCGCCTTTATTACTGTCCTGCTACTGATAGATTTCAAGAATCTGGGGCTCTTCATCATCTTTTTTACCTCCACTAAAGCCAGTGGTTTCATCTGTACTTTTTTGCATCAGTAAAACTAGATAACTGAAAGTGCCTAAACTGAGTCTGTCTATGAATATGGAAAGGAGTGGGGGCAAGAAATTCAGAGCAGGGAAATATGCACTTTCCACAAGATTTCCCCATTTTGATGGGCTGGCCCATGCCACTTGGCATTTTGCTCCTTTTCTAACAGCAAAGTGAAGATTTTTTTGCTCATTATTAGTGGACAAATTCATAACATTATCTTCCACTTTCTAGGCCACTCAGTGCCACCTACCAGATACTGGAGTGACTACATAGTCTCATTCTTTTAACTGCCTCCCAAAAAAATAGGATGCCCAGATGTGATAGGGAGAAATGAAGTGGGACTTCAGTGTGTGAGGGACGAGTGGTGACAGCGAGGAGTATACTCCAACAAAACCTTGACTTCATGCTGAAATATTTCCCAGTGTATGCATAAAAGATGCTTCTTGATGCTGAGCCCTGTAGGAATCACAGGGACTGTCTCCAGTGGTTCAGCTGGCCAACGGAGGTGCCTCTTTTGCCGTATCTACACTGGAGTTGCAGCAAAGACCTGTCTGAGCGAGGATTAGGTTAAGTGCCCCCACAACAGCAGGAATCCATCTAGGGCAACAACGTGCTTATGCAGACAGAGCACACACTGAGCTCCTTGCTATGGCAGCTAAGCTGCCATCAATCACAGCACAGCTGGAGCAGTGACCGTGTTATAGGCATTGTCTTTGTTTGTAAAGCGTGATAAAGTTGGGCCCACAGCTGGTGCTGAGAGGCTGTTTGAGAGCTGTGATGCAGTGTGGAGCCTCTATCCCCCTCTGAATTCCGAAATGATGGAAGGGCAATATCCTTGCATCTTTTGGTATTGCTTGTTCCTGTGATGCCATATAACAATAAATCTAGCATCTGCATCTTCTGGTTGATAAAAGTTGTTTATCTTCAGCTGTTGGACTTGATTTATATTAGACTGATTTTTCTTTTGTATGAAGGTCAGCCTCATTACCTCTTTATAAGGATTCTGGAGAATGGATCTAAGAGGGATTGTACTGTAGCCCAAAGTTTTCTGTATTTTCCAACAAAGGTCAATAGTAAATAGAGGTCAGTAGTAAACAGAACTGCATGCATATAGGACTAGATAAGATGTTACAATATATCCTAACCCCTCCTCTGTGGAGGTGGGTTTGCCTTCCTATGGACTTCTACTGGTTGACTGCAGTACTGAAATATTAAATGTGCCTGACACTGTTCTCTGGCCCTGAGACCAAATGGCCTAGGGAAATTTACTTTGAAGTTCTCCTACCTTGCTGTCAAGGATGCTTCCATTAAGCCTGTCTGTTGGGAATAGTCCCTGACCCATGTGAATGCCAGGCCTGTACAGGTGATGCCTTAGGTTTTAACTTTTATATTTTTTAAACTCTGTACTGCTTAGTGTGCAACTTTGAAGCTTCTTGTAGCCTGTTACTTTCTGCTCTCTCATGCTAGTTAGACACAACAAAGCCTCTCCGGACTGCTCTTCAAGGACACCTGGACCATCCTGAGCCCAAGGGGGGTAAACCAAGGAGTCTCTGAAAGGGGGGGTAGCTAAGGGGAATTACATCATTAAACTGGGGCTTTAATTGGAGAATTGACCCTGATATGCAAATAAACCAAACTTATAAAAGTGTGGAAAACTCGTGACCTGTTGTCCATCTTGGGGTCCATCTTGGCAGTAGCCTCTGGCTCCCCAGGGTGTACCTTGAAGGCCCTTCAAATAAATACCTACTTTTGTTCCTTTACCCTGTCTAGTCTCTGTGTCTAGGAAGCCTGATAAGGCATCACAGGGAGTGCTTATGGACCCAGAAAAACTGATGGTCTCACAGGCAGGATGACTGAGGGCTCAGGTCTATGTTCTAGTATTGCTAATTGCTAATATTGACATAACCTGTGACTCCTGCACTGAGTTCATAAACTTCTGTGGTCACCATGCTACCCTACTATGAAGTCTTCCCCAGTATCTGCCCTGAATACAGTAAAGTTAGCAAGAAGAACTTGTAACAGTCTTTATAATGATGCAAGATTTCAATTTTTTTTCTCTGTCCTCACTCTCCAAACTGAACTACCATAGTCTTTTTTTTTTTTCCTCTGCAGATTTTCTCTTTCAGAACTCTTGCTGCTCTTACTGCTCACATTTTCTTGCATTTTCTCTGTCTTATGTTCAAGAATCCAGGCCAGGATGCAGTGCTTGAGGAAACCTTTCACTGGCACTCTGAGTGACAGAAGAAATGTCTTTGTCTTATTGCACACCCCATTTCTGTAATGCTTTCCAAAATGAATATTGTCTTCCTTCTGCAGAGCTAGATTGCTTCATCCATACCAGTTTTGTGACCCCTATAAACCCGGCTCTTTCACCAACACACAGCTGTCTAGCTGATTGTTATCCCCATTGATTTGTTCTGTAATAGCTTGCCAGGAATAAACCCTTCGCAATCCATTTGAGGCAAAGACAGTCTAAATTAATCTTGTTGATTCTGGACAGCTACATCACCAGTTCATTTCAAAATTTGTCCTGGTCTTCCACAACTTTTGTCACCTCTATAACTTCTCATTAACCATTTAGCCCTATATAAATGAAAATATTGAGTAGAATGAGCAGACGAGAGATTCGTAAGGCAACTCACTTGAAATACTTTCCCATTCTGTTTCTCTTGGGGTATTTTGACAATCATTTGTGGACTGCTTTCTTGATATTTTTATCTAGGCCTGATGTCCTCAGGTAACTGTGGGAATGGTGTGTGAGACATTGCTGAGATCCTCCACTGAGCTCAGAAACATTTTCAAGACAAAGTATGTCCTTCCTTTCTCACTAGGCATGTATCCAGTCTTGGTAGGGAAATAGTTTTCCTACACAAGAATCAGAAAGAGTTGACCTGGGCATGCAGTACTGGTTCAAAAATTTATCCTGGGGAAACCCTAGAAAATGTGTTCTTGGGAGTTTCAGTTAAAGCATGTTGAGCTGATCTGCCATAGTGTACAGGTTCTTATAGCAGAAAATAGCTGGGTTGTGTTTCTCTGCATGTAGTAATGTTGCAGTTGGAGATGAGACCCTCTGGAGATCAATCATGTCTGAATTACAGATCTTGCTTGCCCAATATAGGTAACATTTGTAAAGAGGGGCAATATCTTACATGAAATCGGCTGATGTAACTCCTATTTTATACAAATGATTACTGTAACAGTAAAATGAAAGGAAGAAAAGGAATTGTTTTGTTGCTATTATGGTAATGAATGCATTAGAAATGCATACAAAAGCATCTGAGTGACTTAAGCCATTGCTCATATAAACTGTTGGCTCTCAGGTTTTTACGATGGCTGTTTTGTTTTCTCCACTGCTCTTGAACAGCAGTAGAAAGCTGTCCTTTCCATTTGTTGAAAGGACAGAACCTCAGGCCTGTGAACAGCACTGCATGCAGCCCTCTCAGAACAGAAAAGACAGGGTGTTTGTGACTGTTGGGTGCTCATTCCAGGTAGAATCCTGTTATCTGAGCAATGACTCACAGTGGAACACACTTCCAGTTTTGCCATTTGTCCTCCAGCTGTCTGACTGCATTTGGGAAGCCCACAAAGGACAAACCAAGAAAGAGGTTAATTTGTAGCTTGGTGATAGTTGGTTTGCATGTCAGTTAAGACACGTAGGATGAGATGGTTTTTTGATGGTCTGGATACATAACTCAGAATGAAAACCAGAGCCAGCCGAGGATCTGAGACAGTGTAGGAGGTGAGTGGATATGGAAGCATTAGTCCATCATGTAGCAGAAGCATTATCTCAACTAAACAATTTCCATTTTCTTGTTGCTTGTGGGATCTGCCTAGAACACTAATTTTTAAATGCATGAGTACTCCTGGGATCTGTTTACTGCACAATTTAGACCAAGAGGGAATATTTTTATTCAGCTGCTCCTCAGTGTGTAAATTCCCTTGACTGAAATATCTGTCAACTTGGCAGAAGTGTAAGGGCCTGATTCTGAGAGGCACTGGTGGCTGGGTTGACCTTCTTCGAACAAGATTTTAATCCATTTTGCTTTGACAAGACTAAATGACAGTAAATCTTTCTTTGCCTATTTCTATTCTTTTGCCAGTGTGCAGAGTTCACTGTACAGCATATGCTATTTTTATTCATGAAATTGGTATAAACTTAACATAACTACTCATAACTAGAGTTTGTGAAATTAATTTCCATGCCATCACATAGAAGGTGATACAGTATGCCTTTTCTTAATTAAACCAGAAATATAGATTTAAGAGCTGCTACAAAGCAGGCTTAAAAAATAAAAAGAAGGCAAATTAGAAGCAAAACTTGCATTTTAACTCATCTGTTGTTTAAGTCCCGCACCTACAACATCTGAGATGTAATTATGAGATGTTATGATGTAAGGTAATCACCTTTTATTGTTCAACCCCTATGCCATAACAAAAATTACACTTTACAGTCTTTTTATAATGAATTTTTTCCTATGTCTCTTTTCTTTTTCAAGGGGAAGATTTGTCTCTCTTGTTGGAGATTTTGGCTCGTTTCGAGTTCTTTGCGTGACTACACATGAAAATATAAAACACTTTTCAGTTTGGAGCTGTGCACAAGTAGGAGTCTTCTGACATGGGCGATCTTCCGTTCCTGTCTAGGTAAGGTCTCTTCATCATGATGAGAATTCTGCGTACATTGTCTCTTTTACAGATGCATATCAAGAATTTGCATGTGCAGATGCTCACACCAGTGGTCTCCATCTCGTGCCTGTCTCGCAACCCAAACATGAGCAATTTATATATTTAGAAGAATAATGTTTGTAGTCACTGAATTTTTAGCCAGAAGAGGCTGCTTATAGAGGTCTTTGTTAATCAAATATAATTTCTAGTACCTTATTCCTCATTCTTGGAAATGAAACTGGTTTTCTCAGTAAGTTGGGAAAGCAGATGATGAACATCTAAATCCCACCATGTGCATTCCTTTGAAAGCTCATGTACAGCTACTCACTGCTCTGTGCATAGCGGTATGACATTCATCATGTTGGTTTTTATGGTCCTGCACTGCTCTGGGATAGACTGCACATTGTTCTGTTCATGGAATTTCCCAGCCTTTCAGAAACGTGCCCATTGACAGTGTGACTTGAGCAGAACTCTTCCACTCCTCTCCTTCTTCTTCCATGAGCCATGAACTTTATATGAGTGGGGCTTTACAGCCTGAAAAAAAAAAAAAACAAACCAGCCAGGAGGCCTTGCTGAAGCATGCATGGCATGGAGAAGGCTGGAAACTATAGTTCCTTCTAATAAAAGAATGACAGGCTCTAGGTAGAACCAGAAAATTGCAGGTTGAAATGGATTAGAAAGGAGTCACACACACAGTGCAGAAGGACATGGAAGTCCCTGCCAATGTGTGTTGGAGGTGCTAAAATGTTGCATGGGTCTGTAAAGCATGGAAGACATTTGTGTTAGAAAATTTCAACAAGGACTCCTAACTGCAAATATTTTCCTTCAGAATTTCTGTGTCAGGAAAGTTCCTAAATCACAAGTTACTTGGTCAAGGAAGGTATTCTGGTTTGCTATGGACTTATCTGTTTAACACTCTTCTCTTGGAATTCACTTATGTCTGGTATCGAAGACAGATAGTGGGAGAAATAGCTCCACAGAGGATGCTGAGGCTGGTCCACATGCACAATGATTGATTAGGAGCATCTGAAGCTGATGGAATACGTTGATTTTAAAGGTACAAATCAAGTTGTGAGAAAAATGAAAAAAAAACGAAACCAAAACAGAAGAGAGAAAAGAAAGGAACAGAAAAAAAAGTCTTCCTAAGACCCAACCATGACGAGCAGTGGTAAGGTTTTAGCTGATTGTCCCCTATGGGGACTGTCTCTAATGCGGCCAGTATCAAGGCTGAGGATGACAAGGAGGAGGAGAAGAACTTTTGCCATGCTGTTTCCCTAGAACTACATGTCTTTCATCATAACTTGCCCACGATCCCTACTGGTTGTTACTGTGAGTGATAAGTGCTGACTGGAGTGTGTTTGCCAGATGCAAATGTTCCACATTGGTTAAGCTCTTAAGCTTCTGCACGTTTGCTGTTGCCTCTGCCAGGGCCTCAGCATTACTAGGGCTAAGGCTCAAGGGCACTTTGGGCACTGGGCAGCAGCAGGGGATGGAGCAAGAGTGGAGATGAGCACCTAGAGGAGAGGTGCCAGGAGAGCTGCCAGCAGGCAAGGAGATGCCACTTTGAAATCACCTAGTGTTCAAGTTTTTCAGATACCAAATTATATCTCAAGGAGAGAGAGAAAAAACCCATGTTGTTTTAAAGCATTTAAGGATATTAAATGAAAGAGGAGAACTGCACAGTCAAAACCAGTATGTAGTACAGGATTCATTTAAGCTACAGCACGACAGTTATTAAATATAGTTTTTAAACATAATTAAACATTTTGAGGATTAGTTTGCCTGTCATAATGAAAGAAATTATATGTCCCCATTCTTCTTTTATAAAAAGACAACTGCTTTTGGTGCAACTCAGAAAGGAAAAAAACCAAAACAAACCAAAAAACAACTAGCCAGCCTTGTCATCTTGACACTGTGTACACTGTGTGAGTTCCTAGATCTTATCAAGTGTTTATAGTTTCATGTTGAAAAGGCTGACAGGCTTTCTGTAACACAAGTGCTACCAGGTGCTTAAAAATACTTCAAAATACAATCTTATTTCAAGCCTGATGAATTTGTAGCTTCTTCAAATATCAGCAAGGATGGAATTTCACTTTCCCAGATCTCATGTGCACCTTTACTCTCACTGAGGGTTCTTCTGAAGCAGAGTACATTTACTTATGTATGCTGAAGTCAGTGAGATAATTCATATAAGTGCCCCTGGTATGAGCAGGTGCCTGCCCGTGTTTACCACCTGTGTTTGGCTGAGCCCAGGGTGGACGTGAATGGAGTTACATCCACCTGGTATCCAGCCACGAGTGGTGTTCCCCAGGGCTCAGTACTGGGCCAAGCCCTGTTTAATACCTTTACCAATGATCTGGATGAGGTGATCGAGGGCACCATCAATCAGTTTGCCATTGAAACCAAGGTGGGCACGAGTATTGATCGGCTGGAGGGCAGGAAGTCTCTCCCCAGGGATCTGGACAGGCTGGATTGATGGGGCCAGTTACATGAGGTTGAACAAAGCCAAGTGCTGGGTCCTGCCCTTTGGTCACAACAACTCCCTGCAGCATTATAGGCTGGGGGAAGAGTGGCCGGAAAGCTGCCCAGAGGAAAAGGACCTGGGGGAGCTGGTGACAGCGGCTGAACACGAGCCAGCATGTGCCCAGGTGGCCAAGAAGGCCAATAGCATCCTGGCCTGCATCAGCAATAGTGTGGCCAGCAGGACCAGGGCAGGGATTGTCCCCCTGTACTCAGCACCGGTGAGGCCACAGCTTGAGTCCTGTGTCCAGTTCTGGGCCCCTCACTACAAGAAAGATACTGAGGGGCTGGAGTGAGTCCGGAGAAGGGCAAAAAAGCTGCTGAAGGGTCTGGAGCACAAGTCCTGTAAGGAGTGGCTGAGGTAGCTGGGGGTTATTCAGCCTGGAGAAAAGGAGGCTCAGGGAAGACCTTAATGCTCTCAAGAAATGCCTGAAAGGAGGGTGAGGCCAGGTGAAGACTGGTCTCTTCTGCCAGGTAAGAAGTGATAGAACAAGAAGAAATTACTTAAATTGTGCCAGGAAAGGTTTAGATTAGACATAAAGAAAAATTTCTTCTCTGAAAGGGTGGTCAGGGAAATGGTGTCACCATGCCCCATACAACAGATGTGTAGATATAACACTTAAGGACAGGGTGTAGTGGTGGACTTGTCAATTTTGGGTTAACAGTTGGACCTGATGATCTTGAAGGTATTTTCCAGCCTAAATGATTCTGTGATTCTATGGTTCCATGGTAAAAAGAACTAATGCCTGTAAGCTCAAGCTTGTTAAATACAAATGAAAAATGAAGAACATTCATTATTTGTAATCAATGAGAAACAAATTACCAGTGTTGGTAGAAGATTCTTAATTTTTAGATAACTTCACATTATGCCTGGATGGAAGATATACTTTAACAGAACACAAGCTATTTGGCTTCATATACTCAATCACTCTTTATTTGCTGTTTTTAATAGGAGTATTAAATCTTTTCATTCACTGAGGTTCCAGAATGATACACTATCTACAGACCTTATTCCCATTTCTTTTTCTATATAATACTAAATGTAATTTTATTGTTTGGAGGGTTTTTTGTTTGTTTTGCTTTTGTTTTGTTGGTTTTTTTTAACAGTAACTGTGGGAGAAAATACTGAGAAACTACAATATAATAAATAAATAAATAGAACATATTAAATACATTTTTAAACATGGCTCTACTTCCCCTCAAGAGGCTTGAATCTAATATTGACTCCAATCTCAGCATTTCAAGTCCTTCAAGTCCTTCAGCAAAATTCATGCTAATAGATCCAATATTGAATTTTTCATTCTGCCTCTATTGCAATGAAATGCTCAAGAATGTCATATTAAAACAGCAAACAAAAAAGTAACTTCCATTATTTTTCCAAGCAAACAAATTCCAAACAAATTCATTGGAACAAACGAAACTAACACAAACGCCATCACAGAGATATGTTTTCTCCATTGCCTCACTTCCTCCCAGCAGTAACCCAGCGCCTTCCATACCCCTTGCCACGATAAACCACCAGCTGTCCCCTTGTATCATTGTCCAACTTCCCCCGTATTATCTCCATTTTACCTCTTCCTTTGGGCTTGAATGGCCCATCATTCCATGCCCATGATATGCCTATGTCTTGGTTGTGTCCCTCTTTCTTCATGGCTGGGCCAGGGGCAGTGTGTTGGTCACAGGAGCCCGTGTGCTGACCCCTGAGCCAGCCAGTGCACAGGAGGAAATTGTTTTGACCAGGTTAGGCTCCCTCTGCAACCTTTCCCTCATCACAGGATGTTATTTAGATCTCTCTCATCTGCCTGGACACAGACTGTCACGAAATTTGCAGGAAATGATTTGTCATTGATATTTTGCCTTTCTGTCATATGGTCTTGTAGTTGCCACATGATAGATGGATGGACAGAGAACAAGATCGTGTAAGCTGCATTCCCCTGGGAAATCAGACTGAAAGGTATGTATTACAGAACGCACTGGATTGAAGACTTTTTTGGCCTGCAAATGTGTTTAAACCATACATTTTTGATCAGAGATTTGCAAGTTAGTGAGAAACAGAACAAAGTGAACTGCAGATGAGGATGATACACTGAGTATTTGTATTTCCAGGAAAAAAATTCTATTTCTTTCCACAGACAAGTACTTTCTTGGTATTTTCCTTAAGGAATAGAATACCATTAGAATTTTCTAGAAATATTCAGATGGATTTCAGAACTTCATTCTTCTACCGTTTATAAACTGGAAAATATTAACAGGTTCTCCTTCAAAAGACTGAAAAGTCTAAGCTAAGTGTAGAGTTACACGAAATCTACTTTTTCTTTACATGCATTTTTCCTGCATATCCATGTCTATGTTATCATCATCAGTAGGTCCTAAGGCAACACCATGGAAAACTTTATAAGATCAAGTGTTAAATATGCAGTGCTGCTAGCTTCTACTTAAAAAAAAAAAAGTGGAGGCAACAGGAATCTGTGATTCCCTTTATAAACTCATTTAAATCAACCCTAAATTAATTGCTACAATTGCACACAGTTAATAATTGCTTCTATATTATTTAAAGTATTAAGAATGCAAACAATGACAAAGAAGTCAAAGACAGAAAGGTCTGAGGTTGCATGAAGAACAACTTTACACGGTGGACATCCTTTCTGGTAGGCCAGTGTTTGCAGATTTCCATGTAAAATGATTGCTAAAGGTCTTAAAGTAAACATAACGAACATCACTCTGAAGTCCACTTCTAAAACACTCTTAATTAAGCCCCCTATTCCCTGAGGCTTTTGGAGGAAGGTATTATAAAGTAGATCCTAGAAAATCCATATTTAAACATAACTTGGATTTGAACTGATAAGAAATAATTATCACTGTGTATAAATATCCCAGCTTTCCAGTTTCCTACACAGGACTAACAGGCATACAAAACTACATGGGGTCAGCTAATTTATTTTTGGTATTTTATATTCACTTCCACATTTTTACATGGTTGTATATTTTAAAGAACTATTGACATGGAAATAAAAATTTATTCCCCCTTTTTATTTGATTTTTTTCACAGGCAATATTTTAAACTAGAATTGGTTTCTCTCTGCTCATTAACCACTTCTTTTCTCTGCCAGACTCAATGTCAGGTAGGACGACAAAAGTATTGCATACTAGTGATGATAGGTAATATGCCTGAACAAGCTGGCATGTTAGATGACGTTTTCCTGAGAAAATGACATCCTCTGAGGACAAAATCAGATATGTATTTTTTCAATTGGATAGATGCCTTCTATCTTGCACACACTGAGGAGTTTTGGCTTTCTCAGTGCTTATCTGATCCTCTTTTTTTAAAGAATTTTAAGAAAAAGTTACCTTGTTTGCAGCTGAGTTTGGGGCTAAAATAAGGAGTAAAAAGCAGGTATAGCTGAACTTTGAGATGCTTTACTCCTAAGTGAATAGAAACTCATTAGTTCTCTCTCATTTCTATATAGACACAAAACACAAATGTTGGAACAATCTCCTGCCAGCAACCTTCTACAAAGTCAGGCAGAATCTAAGGAGTGTAGATGGGCACGCTTGTGGCTCTTCTGAGAAGAATAATGGGAGTTTAAAGGATCTTAATACAACTGTAGAAGAATTTGTGAAAACAGAATGATGGATTTGTTCATTTGGGATATAGAAGACCTGTGAAAATAGCCTGCATGAACACAAACAGCTCCAACAGGAGCTTAAAGCCGTTCCTTACGAGTGAGGCAGAGGAAGTTCTCGGGCCTGGAAGTTCTTGGCTCACATCCCAGGAACATCTTCAAATGACTGGAATGGTTTTCCCTGTTTGTCAACCTGTTTGGGAAGAAGCATTTCCAATAGTGAGACACATCTGGAGAGCTGGGTCGGGTTCTGGGCTCCCCAGCACAATGCATGGAGGTACTGGAGATAGGACAAAGAAGGGCCATGAAGACTGGGAAGGGCTTGGAGCATCTGATGTGCAAAGCGAGGCTAAGAGAGCTGAGCCTGTTCAGCCTGGAGAAGAAAAGGCTCAAGGGGATCTTAACACTGTGCATAAATACCTCATAGGAGGCATTAAGAATGATGAGTTTTTTCAGCGGTGCCCAGGACAGGACAGACAATGAGCACAAACTCAAATATGGGCAATTCTATTTAAGTGTAAGAAAAAAGGGTTTTTTACTGTGAGGATGGTCAGACACTGAAATGATTTGTTTAGATGGATTATGGAACCTCTGTCCTTGGATGTACCCAAAACCTGACTGCACATGGCCCTGTGCAAACCTGTTCTAGGTGACCCTGCTTGAGCAGGGGGGCTGGATGACCCTCTGATTCCTACTCTGGAGTCTTCTGTACAGACTGGCAACAAGGATCATTGTTTTGCCTCCTGGCATATTTTTAATATTCCACAATAAATAATGTGAAATATAGTTTAAGAAATTTCCAGTCTGTTTTTAACATAATTTCCCTCTAATTTTTTCACCACAGGTTTTTATGTGCAACTTTCTAGTCAACACCAATTACACATGTTTCAGGAAGAGAAGATGCATTAGGCTTAATGGAACACTTTTAATGTAAAAGGTGCCAATGAGTAGGAGCTGACAGCTCACCCTTGGGAAAATATGGAAAATGGGCTTAGAGCTGCAGTTTAAGCTTGGAGTTTGCTAGTTAAATTCCCAGCAGGTCAGTTATTCAGAGTATGCATTCAGTTAACCAGAGACAAGATATCCTAAAAATGACACCTTATTACAGAACGGTAAACATGGGATAAGCTATTAGCTTTCTTTTCCCTTCCTCTTCTTAGCTTATCTATCCCATTTTTAACTCCTATATCTATCAAGGAAAGAAGAAAAAGAAACAGCCATTAGACATACGCTTTTCATTATCATGGCTGTGACATTACAAGCACATGCACAGAGTGGATCATCTCATTAAATTCTGATGACAGGCTGTGCTCAGATGCCTCCTGCTTCTTCACAATGCACAAATGACTTTTTCCAGCCACTCACAGGAAATGTATACAAACTGGTACAAAACCAATACCAAATAATTTTAAAAGGATTAGCAAGCCTGCGTAGTTCAGCGTGTCCTGCTCTGTCAGAGAGGCACATAAAACTCCCTTTCATGGAAAAAGGTCACTTTCTAGTGGCAAACCTGGGAGCACTCTATATCATTCCCTTCCACAGCAAACTCGATATTTGTTCACAGAGAAACTCATGTCATTCCCCTTCCAGATAATAAAAAAAAATTGTGGGAATTTTTTCTCTAGTTCCATATTATGTCAGTTATATCTCCACCCTCTATCTACTGCTTAAACACTTGTTTTTGATGAACTGTGCTTATGAAAAATAAAATGAAAGAGTTTAATGAATAATGAAATGAACTAAATTGCAAATATTTTATTTAAACTTTTGGGGAAAATTCTCCTTCTATAAGATGTGAAAGTAATGAAAAATGAATAATGTATGGAAAAAATATCATTAAATGCATTGAATGAGGTATTTGAGGAATATTATTCAATAATCCTTTGGGAAACTAAATGTCCTACGTCTTGCTTCTAACTTGACATACGCCGGTTTCCCACATACCAATCAAATCTTTAGACAGCATTTGCGACTGTTAGTGCAGAATACCCCAAAGAACAAAAAGATAGGTTGGTAACAGCTATTACAGGAAATTATTTTATCAAAAAATGGCCCATTCTTCTTGAAGGAGATTATTTCTTTTCTTTGCACTTTGCATACTGACAGCGCGTTATACTGAATGGTCACTCCTCTCTCTGTTCCCAGGATACTTGTGAAATGACCTTGGTCTCAAAACCTGGAAAATACTGATTCTTTTCAGTTCAGTATATGGGCTACTGGAAGACTGAGGACATATTTTCTGGAGCTGGAAAGAGCAGGAATACTCCTTTAAGTGCACTTGCAGGTTCTGTATCTTGAAGTCTTATCTCCCTCTATGTCAGGTTTTTACCTGTAAAACATGCTCAACAGCCCTTCCATTCTGCAGTCCTTTTCTCATGTCTATTCAAACTGCAACAATTCAAGGCCAAGGACTGTATCTTTTTGATATATTTGTGTATCACCTAGTGCAATGGAGCACTAGCGACCAGGAGTACCACAAGCAGAGTGGGCAAACAGGGAATGACAAGCCCGTTTGGGCAGCAGTTTGCGTGGAAGAGCATGCAGGAAGGGTGCTGAAGCCCTGCCAGTTTGACCAGGGGGCAATGGCATTCACCCAGCAGTAAGCCACGGCTTGTCTAGGTTCCACACCCACCACAACTGACACAGCTGCCCAGACAGAGCTCTGGGGTGAACTTGCTGCTACTCAAGTGTCAGCTGCTGGGTGTGCCCCGCTCTTAGGCATCCTTATGGCACTTAGGGACATGGTGTAGTGCTGGACTTGGCAGTGCTGGGTTAACAGTTGGACTCTATGACCCTAAGGCCTTTTCCAAACTAAATGT